>CM061057.1:34901654-36393321 GCA_030762865.1 Paraleonurus japonicus
GGTTGGGTGGGAGCTCATGTGGATATCTCCAAAGATATTGGAGGTATCCACAGGTGGGGTTCGGATGGGAGAGATGAAGTGGGGGCGTACGATGGGGGAGGGGGATTTACGGTGGAGGGGATGATGGTGGGGGTGTAATATGTGAAGTAGTGGGTGGGGGAGATGAGGTTGATTGGGGTAATATGGGTTGAGTTTGGGAGGATATGGGTAAGGCTGGTGGGGAGATGGATATGGGAGTTGGGGCGAATATTGGTCTGTAAGAAAGGACGGCATACGAGATGGAGATGGTGGAGGGGATGAAGTTTGGGTTTGGGGAGGGAAGATGAGGTTGGGATTTGGACTATTTCGGAGTAGGCTGTTTTAGAGGCTCGAGGTGCAAGCCTAGGACACCTCTTCATCGCCAGTGGCACGGAGAGGGGAGGGGAAAATTTTACTACGTGGGTGGGGGAGGGTCCTCTCCGAGCTTATTTCCGAGAACCTCCTCTGAATGAACCACTGTCTTTGCGATCTGCAGAGTGGTTACCTCTTCGGGTAGAAGACTTGGCTGGTCGACAAACGTCCCACCCGGCTCGAGAGGTCTTAACTAACCTCCTCCTCCTTGGTGCCTTCTCCTTGACTTCATTGGGTGGGCGGCCTCGGTGAGCTCAACGTCGGCGGCTCTTCCTCTCTCTCCTCTTCTTCCTCCTCCTCGGCTTCTTCGGCGGTGGTGCACGAGCTCCTACCTCGGCTCCACCTTCGTCACGAATCATTTGGAGCACCAAGAGGTTCATCCTTCATCAATCCCCTTTTGTTTTGTGTAGGGTCGACTCCGTCGACCAATTGATCTCAACCGACAGCAGTCCTCCATGATCACCGTCACCTTATTGAATAGGCTGGTGATCGACCTCGCCTCGCCACTTTCCTCCAACTACCTCCAACCTTTTCCTTTCCGTCTCTAGCTTTTCCAAAAGCATCCCAGCGATTAGCTTGAACCCCATCAAGTATTGTCCTCATGACACATAGTCTGGGTGCAGTCGGCCGTCATGAGAACTTTGTTCTCCCAAGATGACCTTTGTGACGATGGTCATCGGTAAGTCGATACCTCCGTCGGAGAATCTTCTTCTTCAACTCGATCGCCCGTCCTCATAGAATTCCGGGCAATCATCTCGAATGATTCTACCCATTCATCGAGACTTGTAGGTGAGGGGGTTCACTCCTTCACTAGTTGTATCAAAAATCCTGGCCACCTCCGCGCAGTAGCAGTTAAAACCTCTCCATATACTCTGGTTTTAAAGACTCCGTTCTCGAGCGTCCCGTTGACGTAGAACTTCGATTCCCGCATATCCGAGTGTTTTATTGGAGGATTTCTTGGAACAGAATGTCCTCAATCCGACCCTCTCCAATAACTCCAAAACCTCTCTTGATTCACCATCGAAGTTGTGTCGAAATCCACATACATCTCCGATTTGATCTTCTTATTATACGTCTCATTGTGAACATCCACCATGGTTGAAGTAATTCCTATTTGTTTTTGAGAAGTGCTCATGAAATGATCTAATCTTGGTTTTGAAAATTTTGCAGAGAGTTTATAAGAATTTCGAGAGTGAAAAAGTTTGTTTAAGGAAGAAGATGTATTTATAGGGGGAAGATTGGAAAGAGAAACCGCCATTTTGGAAAATTTGAATTAATCTGAGCCATTTATTCAAAAAGTTTTTACCGCGCATAAATCAACGGTTAAAAATTAAGATAAGCGATTAGGATTCAGCGCGTGGATGTTAATCACCTTTGGAATGCGTAAATAGTTACTTGATAGATCGTTGATTTGTGGATGTAGGTTACTTTATGCGGGGAAGTAAGTATACTGGCGTCGGCTAGTGGTTACCTTACTTCGACTAAGGGTTTGCAAATCGGATGAGTTTGAAAAGCAGATGAGTTGAAAAAGTCATCGATAAAGTAACACTGTCTGATTTTTAAAAACAACTTAAGTTCAAAATTTTTAGCAATCTTAAAGACAATTTTTTAAATAAAGCAGACTCGAGACTTAATTTTCTAAAAATGGGATTTTCAATCAATCATTCCAAAAAGAATTTTATAAACATATGAAGTCTATATTTTTTTTTTAAAAAAATTGAGAACCAGATGAGGTGAAACAAGTATGATCTCGTGATCTATTCCTGCAAAGACATAGACTCATGGAAAACCATTAGTAGCTTGAGGTAGATCGAGATAGGGTGCGAGATAGTCATCTGGTTTTGAAAATCAGTTGACTATTGTGCCCTTATCGATTTACCATATGTCGATAAGTAATTATCATGTCGAGATAAGGTCAATATGACTAATCCTTGATTCTTGATTCCTAAGAAGGAAATCAATGATATCGGCTACCTGATTGTCCTTTGACTCGAGATCTAGTTTGATAATTCTTTCTAGACATAATAAACTAAATCGAGAGAGACAAGAATTAAAAAAACAGAATTAGAGATTTACTAACGAAGCATCTAATAAACCTAATTCTATAGATAATTCTTTAAACCTCGTCTCTGCCGATGGTTTTGTCAAGATGTCTGCTCTTTGAAAGTCGGTCAAGATCTTCTCAAGTCGATATCTCCTTTTTCTACATGGTCTCGGATGAAGTGGTGTCGATATCTACATGCTTGCATCTTGTATGAAGGACTCGGGTTACGAGTAATAGCTATTGCACTATTACTATTACAAAAGATAGGTACATCTTTGATGATAATATTATAGTCCCTTAGCTGTTGACTTATCCGGATCATTTGTGAGCAACAACTTCCGGTATCGTATACTCGGCTTCGGTTGTGGAAGTAGCTACAGAGGTTTGTTTCTTAGACAACCATGAAATCAGCTTACTTCCAAGAAATTGGCAAGTACCGGATGTAGATTTTCTATCTATCTTACATCCACCAAAATCCGAATCTGAGTATCCAGACATCAAAGTTGTCATCACCGATACCACAATCCAACATTTCTTGTACCTTTCAAATACTTGAGGATTTTCTTTGCTTTGCTTCAAGATGGCTTTTCTTAGGATTAGCTTGAAATCGAGCCTAGACTCCAACCGCAAAAGAAATATCGTGTCTACTAGCGATTAAATATAATAAAGAACCAATAAGACCTCGATACTCGGTTTGATCGAGTGTCTTCTCCCTTCTCGTCTGGATCTATTGAAAAATTTGTCATCATAGGTATCTTAGCTTCTCGGTTGGTACCTATTCCATATTTTTCAATAAGATCTTTTGTATATTTGGCTTGGTTGATGAATATTCCCTTCTTTGTGCTTGACTTGAAGTCCAAGAAAATATGTCATTTTAAATCGCTTTTCATAAGAATACTAAATTCTTCACACAAAGATATGTTAGTTGATCCAAAAATTATGTCATCAACATAAATTTGAACTAACAAAAGATCACAACCAAACTCTTTTCTAAATAGAGTTCTATCAATTCTACCTTTAACAAAACCATTTTGAATTAAATATTCGGACAAGGTGTCATACCAAGCTCTTGGTGCTTGTTTAAGTCCATATAGAGCTTTCCTTAGTTTATAAACCTTGTCTCCTTTGACAAAGCCAGGTGGTTGCTCTACATAACTTCCTCGGCTAAGATTTCATTTAAGAAAGCTGACTTAACATCCATTTGAAAAACTATGAATCTTTTAAAAGCTACATAGGCAAAAAACAATCTTATGGCTTCCGGGACGAGCTCTTTGGTGCAAAGGTCTCATCATAATCAATACCCTCGATTGTGAATAACCTTGAGCAACTAGTCTGGCCTTATTTCTAACCACAATATTGTTTTCATCCCTTTTATTTTTAAAGACCCATTTAGTTCCAATGACTTTTTGATGATGAGGCCTTTCAACAAGCTCCCAAACATCTTGTCTTTGAAACCGATTTAATTCTTCTTGCATGGCACTAATCCGGTTGGAATCGATTAGAGCTTACGTAATTGATTTAGGTTCAAGTAATGACACATGGCAACCGAACATACAATCTTGATTTAGTTGGGTCCTCGTCTGGACACCGAGTCTAAATCTCCGATTATCTGCTCATTTGGATGATATGACATTACTTTCTTACCTTTATCTTTTCTTGTAGATGATGTCTTGTCTGAATTATTTATTTCGGATGATTCTATGTTACCTTCTCGATAACTCTACCCGATCGGTGATGTGTTATTGGTCATCGATCGGTGATATGTTGTTGGTCGTCGATCGGTTGGTAGATCAGTTGTTGAGGAAGTTCTTTCAGGTTCCTTTCCATTGTAGATTCTTCCTCTTCATCTGAATCGATTCTTGATTGTAGAATTTTATGGTTGATCTTTTGATAGTCATCGATCCGGATCATCGATATCTTTGTAATGTCCCTGTCTTATCAAACTCAAGAGAAGATTCATCAAATACCACATGGGGTGTTTCTTCTACACACAAGGTTGTCTTATTAAAAACTCTATATGCCTTTGATATAGATGAGTATCCTAAGAATATCCCATCTGCTATCTTGGCATCAAAGGTTTTTAATTGAGATTTCCCATTATTGTGTATGAAACATTTACAACCAAATATATGAAAATATGAAATTTTGGGAGATCTTCCCTTCCAAATTTCATAGGGAGTTTTACACTTATCCTTGACAATCAGACTCCTATTTTGAACATAGCAGTGTATTCACCGCTTCTCGCCCAAAACTATGAGGAGTGTTAAATTCGGATAGCATTGTTCTAGCCGCTTCTTTCAAGGTCCTGTTTCTTCTTTCAACAACTCCATTTCTTTGTGGAGTCCTTGCTGCAGATGTTTCTGAGCTATGTCATTCTCAATGCAATAGTTAGAAATCAATTTATTTAGAAATTCGGTACCTTTATCACTTCGATTTTAACAATATTTAATCCCTTTTCATTTTGAATCTTCTTAAGGAATTCGGAATCTTGGTCATAGTCTCATTCTTTTTGTACAAGAAAATAACCCAAGTAAATCTTGAAAAATCATCAACAATTACTAAGGTGTATTTTCTTCCACTAAAGTGAGAGGAGTTCTTGGACCAAACAGATCCATATGAAGAAGTTCCAAAATTCTTTACGAAGAAGGATTACTTATTGTTTTAAAAGAAGCTTTGGTCTGTTTTCCTTTTTGACAAGAAAAGCATACATGGTTCTTTGAAAATACTTTATCGAGTCCTTTAACTAAAGATTTCCTTGCAATCTTGTTAAGAGTTTTGAAGTTTAAGTGACCAAGTAAATGCGTACCCATGACTGACTTAAGTCATCGAACTCTTAGCAACAAGACAAGTATCCTTAGGACACTTTTGAAGTTGGCAACATAGATGTTACCTTGTCTTACTCCAGCCAATAGAATATTTTCATTGATACCATCTAAAACATAGCATGCATTATGAGTAAATTTGACATAAAATCCTTTATCACAAAATTGTGAAGCAGAGATAGTAGGTTGTGTTTCAATCCTTCCACATAGTAAACTTCATGAACATGAACATCTCCAATCATTAGTGTTCCTACACCTTTAGTAAGTCCATAGTTGTTGTCTCCAAACATCACTCTTGGTCCATCAATGGTTTGATAGTTAGAGAGAAGTCATCTTTCATAGGTCATGTGCTTGGAGCGACCACTATCAATGTACCGGATGACCTCAAGAATGTCTCCTCTATCAACTATCTTCTTATCTTCCTGCAATCACAAATTTATTGCTTAGGTACCCTTTGTATTTTGGGTCCTTTCATGTTAAGTTGACTCTTAGGAATCCAGATAAAAATATCAATGTTCCTTAAAACCATAGATTAAAGCTTACATCCATATCTATCTACTAAGATAAGACTTTCAAGATCAATCGATTCGGTTGATCTTTTGAAATTGTCTTGAATCTTGGTAAGAATGGATAAGATCTGCTTCTTCCATCAAAGTTATTATACCTAGAATAGATCTTTGATTTAGTCTTAGGTTTACCCTTAGGAATTACTTTCCTTGTCGATTTTTCTTTTCGAAGTATTAGATGAGGTAATTAATTCCTTTGGTTTCCGAGGGTGAGTAAAGTTTCTACCTTAGGTTTAGTTGCTTTCACAAAGACTCTAGGTTTTATAGGATCATTTTTCTTATTCCTATCAAAACCTAATCCGATTTATCACTAGACTTTTGAGATGAATTGAAGATTTTATCTATTGTGGTTTGAGAATTATTCATAAGTCCTAACTTGAGATTTAATTCTCTGTTAGTCCTTTTATAATTCTCATTCTCAGAATAGATGTTTGAAAATTTTATTTTTAAAGAACTCGAGTTCTGTTCTAACTTATCTGCCTTATCGGACAAGTCTTGGTGATCATCTCGGTCTGGCATTCCCCCTTGAATGTATAGTCTGGTTTCTCACTTTTCTCGGTCGATTGACCTTAGTTAGATCGAGAAATTTGATCTTTTAAATTAAGATTTTCAGTCTCTATCTGTTTATAAGCGAGATAGAGCAGTCTCAAATCTTTAAAAAGTTTATCAATAAGGTAGGATCGAGTTTCGAGATAAGGTGTCACGGTCATTATCGATGATGAATAGTAATGTACCTCTTTAGCCATTTGACATATGTCATCATCGACCCAAAATCGGATGAGGATGATGATGTCTCACGAGCTTCTTCTTTCTCGGCTAAGAGAGCTCTCTGGTGAGCATATCTTCTATCTCTTTTCTTTCTCTTTTCTTCTCTCTCTCTCTGGGAGTGAGTTGAGGACAATCATAGCTGTAGTGACCAGGTTTGCTGCATGTGTAGCATATATCTCCTCTGTCTGTTTTCGGACTACTATCTCCTCGTCTAATAGGTGACCTCGACTTCTTGGTGATTCTTCTTTTTCTCATTATCCGAACTCTTTTCATCCCCTCGTCTCGATCTATAATTCCTTCGATCTAATCTGTCTCTTTTGTTTCTTACGTATTTCATCTTGAGTCTTTCATATCTTTTCAACAAAAGAGCCATTTCTTCTTTTCTTGACAAATCGGATGCTTTAGAAATCTTTTCATTCATCCTGATGAACAAATGCTACTGTTTTTCCAGATGTGGACGACTCGCCTCATCTTCTTCATCTTCAATGTGAATGTCATATTCTAGTGCTTTAAGATGAGAAAAGAGAGTGTGATGTGATATTGATGACAAATTCTGTATTGCCTTGAGAATATTTGCTTTTTCTCTCCATCTTTTGCTCAAAGATCCGAGTACTTTGTTGTTAATTTCTTTCTCGGTGTAAGTCTTACCCAAATCGGGCTTTATTCACAAGATTAGTCAATCTCACGTCCAGTTGATCTACGGTTTCACCATCCTTCATTTTGAATGTATCAAATGCATGTAGAAACAGTGAAGCTTATTTTCTTTGACTGCTTGAGATCCTTCACAAATTCCAGCAAGAGTCTCCCACATTTCTTTGGCGATCTTGCATCTTTTAACCTTTTCAATCCAATCCTTACTTAGAGTCTCAATGATCTCGGTTCGAGCTACTTGATCAAGATTATGGACCTTTCTTTCATCATTTGTTAACTCGAGCTCTTCTTTTCTTATGCAGTCCTGGATTGGTGACTCGGCTCCATCTTTGGTTCCTCCATGATAGAATTTTATAGGTCCCTCTTCAAGAACCTCTTCCATCCTATCATGAATGGCTTTTAGGTGATTCTCCATCCTAAATTTCCGGTAATCATAATCTTCAATAGAGAATTCAGGAAGATTTCTTGACTTCTTGTTTTTCCCGATGACATGATGAAACAAAGGAACAAAATACTCCACAAACTAATTAGTAGCACGGTTAGTAAAAGAGGAAAATGAAGAAGATCAAGATAATTTGAGAATCTTATTCAAGACCTAAAATCAATATCGGAAACTGACTTAACAACTTTGCTCTGATACCACTTGTTGGTCCACTGAATGTTGAGTTGAATAAAACCTCGAGTTAGTCTTCTAGAACAAAATCTAGAAAGGGGGTTTGAATAGATTTTGTAGATTTGTCGAATCTCCCAAAATCTACACAAAGAATCAGTTAACACAGCGGAATATAATTTGAGAACTCAACTTTTAACAAGATCAAAAGCAAGGCCGATATTCGATTTTAGTTAAGATCCTGAATTTTAATCTTGAATTAACAAAATTGTAAGTTGATCGGAAATTAAAGAAAGCAAGAAATAACACCGTGGATTTATAGTGGTTTGGATTATAACAATCCTACATTCACTCTCCTTCTTCAAACTTTGAAGAAGGGTCTTCACTAGGCTTACTTACTTCTTGTACAAACTTTACAAATTACAACTTGGTCTTCAACTCTTCAAAATCTAATCAACTTTCTAAAATCTAACTCTAAGAATAAGATATGTTTTTTAAGATGTGAAGTGAAGTGTTCTATAAACACTTAGAAAATATTTGAAATCTCTCTTTGAAAAATACTTTGTGAAATCTATAGTGAATAGTGTGAAAAATCAAATTTGCATAAGTGTATTGAAGAATAAAATCTAGTCCTATTTATAAGTGTGAAAAGACAATTAGTTTGTTAGTTAGTTCTAACAAACTGAAACTACTCAACAAACTTAATCTTGGAAAGCTGCTCTTGACCTCGGTGATTCTTCCTACTCGTCTGCCGGTGACTTGGTGAAGACTTGCCTTTCTTATTCTACTCGGCATGTCTTGACCTCGTCTCGAGCTCTTCATGATCGTCTCCTGCAGATGACTAGATCTCAGGTGATTGATTGGTTCTAGACCTCGTCGATCTATTTAGCTTAACCTCGGTGATCTTCGGATCGTCTCGATCAACCCAGCTGCTTCTTTTTAACTCATCAAAACTTCTTGATTCAACACACCTCTTCTGGTTGCATATCTCCTAGGTACACTCATTGCAGAATGTAATCATAGAACTTATCATCGATAGGATTTCGAGAAATGATTTCGAGACCGGCTTTCTTAAGGACTTCTTTCTCCCGGATGGATGATTGTTTCCACACCTTGCTATCGGAATATTTGTCTCTTCGAATGCACCTATCCTTATTCTTCGTAGCAACCAGACATCGGCGAGTTCTCCTAGTAGTTCGGGTTCATCTACTAGGGTTGATTCTTTCTTCGACAAGAATTTCTTTCCAACAATTCGAGTGAGAGCTCGGTTGCTCCCATCTCTCCGGAAGGATTAGGAAGATGAAGATATAGATTTGACTTTGTTTGGGATGAGGATAGAAAGAGAATGGATCATTTGTAGGTTGGGGTTGGGTTGGACTTTAGGAGTAGACCATTTTAGAGGCTCGAGGCAGCGGTCTTGTCTGCCTCTTCATCGCCAAAGTTGGGATGTGGAGGGTTGGGGCTCGGCATCCTCGGATGAGGAAGATGATGATGAAGATGATTGGGCTGCCTCCTCCTCTTCGTTCATCTCTAGAAGAGATAACCACCCTTTCTTCTGTCCCGATACTCCGGCCACCTCGGGTGAGACACTTCCCCCTTGGGAAGGCTGTCTTCTCCACCTCCTCCTCTCGCTTCTTCCTCTGTCTCGAGACGAGGACTCATCCTCCAAGACTGTCATACTTTCTTGACCTTGGCTTTTCCAGCCTTTCTCCTTGGTGCTGGTGGTGGAGCTAGGGCATCCCCATCTCCTTTAGAGTCCGAGGGTCCAAAGATCTTCTCATCTTTTACCAGAACCCCTTTTGTATGGTGAATTTCTTCACACCCTCCTCCCAGTTGAGGTTATGCACTCCGATTTATGCTCAAGTATGATGGTGATTCTGCTATCATACTTATCACATTTTTCGAGAGACCACCTCATCAGTTCTTTTGAATTTGGGGTCTTAACGAACTTCTTCTTCTCCTCCATCAACCTTGAATATACTACCCCGGCCCAATTAATTTCTCGCTCCATCATAAATGGCCCTTAGGTAGCATAGCCTTGGCTTCGTCAAGCCATCATGGCTCTGTTGCTCACCTAGTATGCATTTTGTCAAAATCAACATCAATAACCTATACCGTCGTTTCAGATCGGTCTTTTCAAGTTCGCCGTTGTGTTACGGTGTGACCTCCTTGCCATTAATCGAAAACTTTCCAAATATTCACTATCCTTGTACGTGAATGGATTCTCTCCTTCAGATACTAAGTCCGAAAATCTCACCCAAATCCTCAATAGACACCACCACCTTCTTCTTTTTCCCATTTGTTCGAACCCTAGTTTCTAACCCTATTTCGTAGTCTTTGCTCAGTCAGAATTCAGCGGCAAGGTCGTCGAGGGTTTTGTTCGAGATGGCTTCATTGTATAGTCTTGTTTCAATCCCTTGACTCCGAATCGTAAAATTTCTCGGGTTTCGGGTCGGTGGATACTTCCCATTCTACAAACATCTCTGATTTTGTCTTTTCTCTAATTGAAGTGAGATCATATTCGTATTTAATCTTTGGTTTCTTTGTATCAGCCATAGTTGAGAACGTAAGGTTTTTGAGAGGGAAAGAAAATTCGAGAGATATGAAAAGGTTTTGTATGTGCGTAAATAAAATTATGCACACGTTCTCCTATTTATATGGAAAGATATATAATAAACAATTATAAAACTCATAATTGACTAAAAAGTGTAAATTTAGACTTTCGTGTCACCATTAATGCAATTATGGCAATTAATTTTGAAAAGCGGAGAAAATAATATTAAATATGTCGTGCGTGAATTGTTGACGGTTCATATTTGAAACCGCCTCAATTTTTGGCGCTTGAATGTTACTCGGTGTATTTTAAAATTCAATTTGATAAAATTTTGGGTCCGTAGTGACTTCTTCGACACGAGTTACTAATTTTTCTTTACTTTTCGTTAATTGGAAAGATAGTACACATATTTTAATAAAAATAAAATCGGAACCCTTATCTTTTTATTTTGAAAGACAAAATACTTTTAATAACCTGAGTAAATTAATTTTTGAAAGAACAAAATAATTATGATATTAAATTCACATATTGATTATATGAACTAATATGCATAATTTTTATTATAAAAAGGAAAGGTTAGAAAATACTTCTGATAATTCCACCTTGTCTGCGGATTGATTGTAACATTATTTGTCCTATGAGTACTCGGATAAGGAGCTCTTGTCACATGAAGGAAAATGTTTATCAAACTTAGTTTCTCCTGAAATCAAAGACACTTAAGCAATTCATTAGTAACCTTTGTGAGTAACTCGCATAAGGTACATATACTCATCTGTTTGTTTATGACAGACGACTACTATGTTTTTGTCTGAGATTACTTCATGTCGACAAGTAAGTATCAAGTTGGTCGAAGATCAATAGATTAATCCTTGATTCTTGATTCCTTTTATGGAGATCGGTGATATCACTCTGTGATTATCCATATGATCCTCTACTCATCCGATACTTCTTTCTAGACAAAGTAAAATAATCAAGAGAGACAAAGAATGAAAAACATTAAGATGAGATTATAGATTAACTAAACAAACATCTAACAATCCTAATTCTATGGATAATTCTTTGAACCTTGTCTCTGCTAAAGATTTCGTCAAGATATCGGCTCTTTGAAAATCAGTCAAAATCTTTTCAAGTCTCGATGTCATCTTTCTCAACGTGATCTCGGATGAAGTGATGTCTTATGCCAACATGCTTGCATCTCGGTATGTAAGACTGGTTCTGGGTTATAGCTATGGCACTATTACTATCACAAAGATTGGTACATCTCTAGTGGTAATATGATAGTCCCTTAGCCATTGACTAATCCGGATAAGCTGTGAACAACAACTCCCACCGCCATATACTAAGCTTCGATTATGGAAGTAGCTACAGAGGTTTGTTTCTTAGACCACCATGAAATTAGCTTACTTCCCGAATTGGCAAGTTCCGGATGTAGATTTCCTATCTATCTTACACCCACTAAAGTCTGAATCGAATATCCAGCACAACTCGAAATTTTTATCACCGGATACCACGGTCCAACATTTCTTGTACCTTTTAAGAATTTAAGAATTTTCTTTCTTTGCTTCAAGATGACTCCTTTTTGGTTTAGCTTGAAATTGTGCGCAGACTCCAACTACAAAAGAAATGTCGGGTCTACTAGCGATTAAATATAATAACGAACCTATTAGACCTCGATACTGTTTGATACGTGTCTTCCCTTTTCTCATATGGATCCATTGAAAAGTTTGTCATCATAGGTATCTTAGCTTCTTGGCTGGTACCTATTCCATATTTTTCAATAAGATCTTTTGTGTATTTGGCTTGATTTATGAATATCCCCTTTTTGGTCTCGCTTGACTTGAAGTCCAAGGAAGTAGGTCATTTCTCCCATCATGGACATTTCAAACCTGCTCTTCATAAGATGACTAAATTCTTCACATAAAGTTGTGTTAGTTGGTCCAAAATGATATCATCAACATAAATCGAACTAATAAAAGATCACTACCAAATTCTTTTCTAAACCAAGGTCTATCAATTTTACCTTTTACAAAACCATTTTGAATTAAATAATCGGACAAAGTATCATACCATGTTCTAGGTGCCTGTTTAAGTCCATATAGAGCTTTCCTTAGCCTATAGACCTTGTCTCCTTTGACAAAGCTGAGGGTTTCTCTACATAAACTTCTTCTGCTAAGATTCCATTGAGAAATGCTAACATAACATCCATTTGAAAAACTATGAACCTTTTAAAAGCAGCATAAGCTAAAAATAATCTTATGGCTTCCAGACGAGCTTGGTGCAAAGGTTTCATCATAATCGATCCCCTACGATTGTGAGTAACCTTGAGCAACTAGTCTAGCTTTATTTCTTACCACAATATTGTTTTTATCTCTTTTGTTTTTAAAGACCCATTTAGTTCCAATGAATTTTTGATGATGAGGCCTTTCAACAAGCTCCCACACATCTTGTCTTTGAAACTGATTTAGTTCTTCTTGCATGGCATTAATCTAGTTAGAACCGGTTAGAGCCTCGGTAATAGAATTGGGTTCAAGTAATGATACATAACAATGAACATACAATCTTGATTTAGTTGGGTCCTTGTCTGGACACGAGTTTAAATCTCAATTATCTGTTCATTTGGGTGGTATGGCATTACTCTCTTACCCTTATTTTTTACTATGGATGAAGTTTTATACGAAGTATCTTTTTCAAATGATTACGTATTACCTTCGAGATGTTTCTACGATCATTTGTGGCATTGGTTATCGATCATTTGGTGAGGAAGAGCTTCGAGGTTCTTTTTCTTTATTTGAATCTGGTTCTTTCTCTTCGTCGATTCCCGATCATAGAACTCTACAATTGATCTCTTGATAGTCATCTTGTTCGGATCATCGATATCTTTGTGATGTCACCTGTTTTACTAAACTCAAGAGAGGATTCATCAAATACAACATGTGGTGTTTCTTCCACACACAAGGTTGTGTTATTAAAAACTTTATATGCTTTGGATACGAGATAAGTATCCCAAGAATATCCCATCCGCAATCTTAGCATCAAAAGGTTTTAATTGAGATTTACCATTGTTGTAAATGAAACATTTGCAACCAAATATATGAAAATATGAAATTTTGGGAGATCTTCCCTTCCAAATTTCATATGGGGTTTTACACACATTTTTAACAATCAAACATCTATTTTGGACAAAACAAGCGGTATTAATGGCTTCGCCCAAAACACATGCGGAGTGTTATACTCGGACAACATAGTCCTAGCAGTTTCTTTCGAGTTACATTTATCCTTTCAACTACTCAATTCTACTCGTGTCCTTGCAGCCGATGTCTCATGAGCTATGTCATTCTCGGTACAATAGTTAGTAACAAGTGTATTAAGGAATTCGATTACCTTTATCGCTTCGATTTTAACAATACTTAGTCCTTTTTCATTTTGAATTCTTTTAAGAAATTTTGGAATCTTCGTCATAGTCTCATTTTTCTTGTATAAGAAAATAACCCAGGTAAATCTTGAAAAATCATCTACTATTACCAAGGTATATTTCCTTCCACCGAAACCGAGAGTTGTGATGGACCAAAAAGATCCATATGAAGAAGTTCCAGAATCCTTTTTGAAGAAGGACTATTTATTGTTTTAAAAAAGTTTTGGTCTGTTTTCCTTTTTAACAAGCATCACAAACATGGTCTTTTGAAAATATTCTATCTGGGAGTCCTTTAACTAAGGATTTCCTTGCAATTTTGTTAAGAGTTTTGAAGTTTAAGTGACCAAGACGTTTATGTCATAGCGACTTAAGTTATTTGAACTCTTTGCAACAAGACAAGTATCCTTAGGACAACTTTTAAAGTTGTCAACATAAATGTTTCCTTGTCGACTCCATTAATAGTATATTTTCATTGATACCATCCAACACATAACATGCATTATGAGGGAATTCGACACTAAATCCCTTATCACAAAATTGTGAGACAGAACAACAAATTATACTTCAATCCTTCAACATAATAGACCTCGTGACTTGAATGTCACCAATCATCAACGCTCTAAGAAGTCCTAACTTGAGATTTAACTCTCTGATAGTCCTTTTATAACTCTCATTCTCTGAATGTATACTTGAAAATTTAATTTTTAAAGCTTTCAATTCTTTTTCCAACTCATTAGTCTTTTTAGATGAGATATTAATGAGAGTTTTAGGTGACATTCCCCCTTGAATGAACAGTCTAATTCTTCACTAATCCTAGTCGACTAACCTTGGTTAGATTGAGAATTTGATCCTTTAAACTAAATTTTTCAGTCTCTATCTGTTTATATGCGAGATATGGCAGTCTCCAAATCCTTTAGAAGTTTATTTATAAGACTGGATCGATTCGGATAAGTTCTCACAATCATTATCTGAAGAAGAATAATAGTTTACCTCTTTAGCCATCGGACATATATCATCGTCGATCCAAATCCGAGATGAAGATGAGGTTTATGATGTCTCTTGAGCTTCTTCTTTTTCAGCTAGAAGTGCTCTCTAGTCTGCATATCTCCTATCTCGTTTTTTCCTCTTTTCTTCTCTTTATCTTGGAGTAAGTTGAGGACAATCGTAGCTATAATGACCAGGTGTTAGGACTAGAATTTGTATGTTTTGATGATGTTCCTAAAACCTAAGTGTAATAGGACCAGGTGAGCACATTAGTCGGTGATGAGCTAGATAGGGTTTATTTCTTAGTATAGTTAATCTTGCTAGGCACGACACGAAGATCCATATTGGTTGAGAACTGAAGGATGCGTGATCGAAGACTTGAAGATCAAGAAGAATTGTATTCGAAGATACCTAGAAGGGTCTCGTGAAGATCAAGAAGAGATAATAAGTTATCTGCAAAAGGGTGTTGTCAAGAAAGGTTAAAGTGAAGACAAGCAAGGTTGGAATCCTTGCTACAACAAGCTTGTGAACTCATGAAGCAAGGTGTGTAAGGTTGCTACTGATTGACTTTGAGAGATTTATCAAGATTGATAAAAGTCGGAAGAATAAATCGAGATACTCATAATCAATCTAGAGAAGATTGGATTCTCAATCGAGATCAATCAAGAGATAATTGATTGATATCGGCACAATCTAGTATCCAAGGTCAACAAATCATCCAACGGTCACTTACCATTTCTTGAAGACCTTATTGACAAATTAGCCTAACGGCTAGTTAAATTCAGGATCATATAAATTGAAGTGAAGAATTTTAAAAATATACACGCACGAGAAACATCAAGTAATCCATTCACTCATTGCAAGAACACGCATAATTATTCACACAAATCGATTCAATATGCTTTGATAGTTTGAGAGATCATTTTGCAGTTAAGGAATTGTAAATCACCTTCCGGTTTCTGTAAGAGAGAAGGTTGATTATTAAATTGATCTTAGGATCATTCGTGTAACAAGGGCGGGAACTTGTAAAACTTCCTATGGTCAAATCCTCAAGGAGATTAGAGGAGACAAGACCGGTTTGGTGGATAGTAAGGCCCTTGTGAAATCGGGGAGAGTGGATGTAGGATTGTTATATCCGAACCACTAGAATATATCTCTGTGTCTCTACATGCTTTCTGCATTCATATTTATAACTCGCTCATTCATCATCGTTTCAATAAACCTGCATCAAAGCTTGCTAAGTATCTTTCAAGAAGGTTTTCAAAAAAAACAGGTTTTTTAAATATACACGAGATTAGCTTCCGCACCATCGGAAGACTTCGAGTTTCAAGTCCTGCTGATCACACCTAGCACACTCGAGTACCTTCTTTGTAGAAGACTTCAAAGCCTTCTAACCTCACACTCGGCTCACGAAAAGTCAAAAAAGTTTTGAGTGTGGTAAAGTCTATTTAACCCCCCTTCTAGACTTTACTCCTCCGTTCACATCTCATCTAGGACCAACACCGGGCTTGTTGCAAGTATAGCGAGATATCTCCTCTAAGCTGATTTTGGACTATTATCTTCTCTCCGATTAGTGATTTGAACCTTCTTGATTGATCCTTCTTTTTATCATTATCTGAATTCTTCTCCTCTCTGTCGACTTGTAGTTTCGTCGACTTGATCTTTCCCTTTTGTTCCTTTTGCACGTCATTTTAAGCCTTTCATACCATTTCATTAAAAGAGTCATTTCTTTCTTGATTGATAGATTTGATGCCTTGGATACTTTTTCTGATTCCTCTTAATGAAGGAATGCAACTGTCTTTCCAGTTGATGACTCGGCTTCGTCTTCTTCATCTTCAATTTGAATATCATATTTCGGTGCTTTAAGATGTGAGAATAAAGTATGATGAGAGATTGAGGACAAATTCTGAGTTGCTTTGAGAATATTGACCTTTTCTCTCCATCTTTTACTCAAAGATCTGAGAATCTTGTTATTGATCTCTTTTTCGTATAAGTCTTTCTCAAATCTGCACCCTTGTTAAGAAGGCTCGTCAATCGACATCTAATTGATCAACGGTCTCACCTTTTTTCATCTTGACAAGATGTCGAATGCGTGCAACACCGATTGTAGCTTGTTTTCCTTAACTTGATCGACCCTTCACACACATTAACCAACGTTTCCCACATTTTCTTTGCGGTTTTGCATCTTTTGTTGGAACCACCGATCGCCGACTCTACGAAAATATCGGACTCGGGATCATAATCACACAAACGCAGCGGAAAGAATTGTACCTTTATTCACCATAATAGGTGAAGATAAACCGATTCTAAGGTCGAATCTGCGATCGAAGGATGAGCCTCGAACCTCACGGTCTTACGCCGTATTCCTATCCACTTTCCCTTGGACGTCGAGTGGTCGACGATCCTCCAAGGAATCAGAATCTGCCTCCCTCGATCTCACGTTTTCACACGCAGAGACTCGATGTTAGGGTTTATTTATAGGCTACAAAGGGACCCTAAGGAGGAATTAGGGTTGGGCCTCACAGTGGGCCTAAATATCCTGTGTTCATCCGAACACTTTACTTAAGCCCATCAATTATAACTCGATCCACTAAAGAATTATAATTGAATTACCGTCCTAATCCCATATTATTATATGGACTCCTTTATTATGTGTACGTTTATTTCCCGTGTTTAAGATATCGAATGTCCATAAATTAATTAAATTACCGACAACTTAATTAATTTATATCTAATTCCAAGAGTAGTACCACTCATCTTTATTATTATGTCGGATTAAATCCACCTGCAGTGGTTTACATAATAATCTTTATGAGCTCCTCAAGGGGACATCATCATCCTAAATAATTAGGACACGATTCCTTCTATAATCAACAAGACACCATATAAACAATGCTATCTCCCAATTCACCGAGCCTATTGATTTAATAAATCTCACCCATTGGTAAATCAAAGAAACATACATTGAGTAAACGTGCCCATTATTATATAGGGATTAAGAAGACGTACATCCATAACAACAGAGGTCTTGTTCTTTTATATAGTCGGTACAAATTGAACAACCTCATATGGTCCTGCTCAATACATACAAAATGTACTAGTGTAACTTTATAGTCAAGATAGACTAATACCAAATTACACTACAACCGTTCCAATGATTTGTCCAAATCCATTTTGGTTGTGAGCTATTATTTATAATCTATAAGGCACCGATAACATGATCTTCTGTGACACCACACACCATGTTATCTACAAGATAGATTAATCAGACAAAATAATGATATATATAACAATCATAAACAATAAGTATTTTGATCATAATGAATCTCATATGAAAAAGATGTTCATACTCAAGAAAGATGTTCATACAAAAGCTAGGCTTATAGTATACATCCTAACAATCTCCCACTTATACTAAAAGACTATGCTTCCATAATTGCTGCCATACATCCGATTCCCATCCCTTCAACATGCCCATCAAAAGCTTTTATTTGGAAGAGCCTTTGTGAAAGGATCTGCTAGGTTATCCGCTGATGCAATCTTGGCGACAACAACTTCTCCTCGTTTTACGATGTCTCGTATCGAGGTGGTACTTGCGCTCAATGTGTTTGCTTGCTTTGTGGGCTCGTGGTTCCTTCGAGTTTGCCATCGCACCACTGTTATCACAATAAATTGTGATAGCTTTAGGCAAACTAGGAATCACTTCTAAGTCCATCAAGAAGTTTCGAGCCATACAGGCTTCTTTGGGCTGCCTCGAGAGGCTGCTACATACTCGGCTTCCATGGTGGAGTCCGAAACGCATTTACGCTTTACACTCCTCCATACTATGGCTCCACCTCCCAAGGTAAACACATAACCCGAGGTAGATTTACTGTTGTCCCTATCCGATCGAAATCGTAGTCTGTGTAACCCTCAAGAAGTAAAGTATACGCTTGGTAAACCAAAGATATAATTTCTAGTCCTTTTCGTACTTTAAAATATGCTTTACCGCAGTCAATGTCCTTGTCTGGGTTACTTTGATATCTGCTAACCATGCCCACGGCAAAACAGGATATACGGCCTCGTACATAGCATTGCATACATTAGGCTTCCTACGGCCGAAGCATAAGGAACCGCCTTCATGTCCTCTATCTCCTTTGGTGTCTTAGGACACATTTCTTTAGATAAAGGTACTCCATGTCGAAAAGGTAGAAAACCTTTCTTAGAGTTTTGCATGCTAAAACGAGCCAAGATAGTATCAATGTATGAAGCTTGAGATAAGCATAACATTCTTTTCTTGCGATCCCTTATAACTTTGATCCCAAGAATATGTCCAACTTGTCCCAAGTCCTTCATATCAAACCGCTTGGACAACCATACCTTTACGTCGGACAACACCTTGACATTGTTGCCAATGAGCAAGATGTCATCTACGTATAGTACAAGAAATACCACCACGTTTCCGTCACTCTTCTTGTATACACATGACTCATCCGGACATTGAATAAATCCATAAGACTGGATTACCTCATCAAAACGGATGTTCCAAGATCTCGAAGCTTGTTTCAATCCATAAATGGACCGATTAAGCTTACACACAAGATGCTCTTTGCCCTTTGCGATGAATCCTTCGGTTGCTTCATATAGATGTTTTCTTCAAGACTTCCATTAAGGAAAAGCTGTCTTGACATCCATTTGCCAAACCTCATAATTCATATGAGCAGCAATAGACAAAAGAATCCGGATAGACTTAAGCATGGCTACCGAAAGGTTTCCTCATAATCGATTCCTTCTTTTTAGTGTACCCCTTCGCTACAAGCCTTGCTTTGAAAGTTTCTACTTTCCCGTCGATCCTCTTTTTCTTTGTAGACCCACTTACAGCCAATGGCTTTTACACCATTTGGTGGTTCTACTAGCTCCCGGACTGATTAGAATCCATAGATTCTAATTCGATTTCATTGCTTTTTCCCAAGATTCTCGCATCTTTATCTTGGAGTGCTTCGTCATAGCTCCGGGGATCCGATTCGTGTTCACCAGTACTAAGTCCGAAGACTCTCCCAAAAACATGAATCTATCGGGTTGTCTAACAACCCTCCCACTACGACGAGGCACTTGTGGTAATAGTGTATCATTAGTAGCAGATGGTGCTGACACATGTGGTATCTCATCTTGTACTCTTGGTACTACGGTAGAAGTTTCTCCCCTTATTTCTTCTAAAATAATTTTACTCATGGGCTTGTGGTCCATTACATAGTCCTCTTTCTAAAAATCGGGCATTTGTCTTAACAATTACCCTCGATCTTTAGGACTATAAAACAAACCACCTTTCGTTCCTCTAGGATAGCCCACAAACAGCCGAACTTCGTACGAGATTCCAACTTATCAAGATCTCCTTTCGGCACATGTGCTTTGGACTACCCCATATCCGAATATGTTTGAGACTAGGCTTACGCCCATTCCACAATTCTCGTGGGAGTAGAAGATCTTGTCTTAGAAGGAACCAAGTTCAAAATGTATCTTTGCCGTTTCGGGCATACCCCCAAAAGCGAACTCGGCAATTAGAATAGCTCATCATCGATCTAACCATTTCCAAGAGTGTCCTATTCCTTCGTTCCGCCACACCATTCGTTGGGGTGTGCAGTGCGCACAATTGGGATTGAATCCCGGCTTCGATAAGTAATTCCTAAACTCTCCTAAGAGGTACTCGCCACCACGATCAGATCGTAGTGTTTTGATATATTTACCATGACGCTTCTCCACATCAGCCTTGTACTCTTTGAATTTATCAAAGCACTCGAGACTTGCGGCGCATCAAATAAATATATCCATATCTCGAATAATCATCTATAAAAGAGACAAAATATTCGAAACCACCCCTTGCTTGAGTAGACATAGGACCACATAAATCGGAATGAACCAATTCCAACACTTCTTTGGCTCTATACCCCTTGGCTTTAAAAGGCCTTTTGGTCATTTTTCCTTCCAAGCGAGGACTCGCAGTCGGATAGTTTTCCACTTCCAATGAACTCAAAGGTCCATCGGCTATCAACCTTTGAATCCTACTCAAGTTAATGTGACCTAATCTTAGATGCCAAAGATATGTTTGGTTCATTTTTGAAGGTTCTTTTCGCTTATTTGAGTTAGAAGATGTACTATTAATTTCCATTTGTTGCTTTGTGGGAGTTATTGGATTAAGAGTATATAAATTGCCAATCAACGTGCGAGCAGGATAATAGCACTATTTTTCTTGACAACCACTTTGCTATCAAAAGAAAGCAGAATATCCATCCAAAAATAACTTAGAAACTGAAATCAAGTTCTTTCTAAAACAAGGTACGTAAAGACAATTTCTCAAAACCAAAGTCTTATTCTTATTAAAAATAAATAAACATCTCCCATCGCAGAGCTTGCTACTCTCGTAGCGTCGCCCATGTAGATGGTAATCTCACCCTCACTAAAAGCCGCTGGTTTCCTGGAACCCCTGCAAAGAATTGCGAGACATGATCGGTGGCTCCGTATCTACACACCGGTGCCGGTAGATAACACCGCTAAACATGTTTCAATAGTTAGTGAATAAGACATACCTTCTTTTTCCTTTTTACGGGGCAATCTACCTTCCAATGTCCTGGCTGCTTGCACAAAAAGCATTTGCCCTTAGGCTTCTTCACGCCATTTGGTGGACCAATTTTCTTTGGTTCACCCGCTTTCTTTGCCAAACCAGCTTGTTTCTTTTTCTTCATCACTTTGCCTTTTGGCTTAGATGTAGAAACATTTTCAGCAATATAAGCTTGAGAAGCTTGACGAAATAACCCTTCTGCTGCTTGGAGTTACGCCGGAAGTTCCGCCATCGAATACAACCTTTTGTTCATGTTGTAGTTCAGGCGAAACCGCTCAAAACTTTTAGGCGGTGTTTGGAGAACGATATCGACTGGGTTTCCCCATCGATTTCAGCTCCAAGGAGTTCCATCTCATTCAAATGAGCCATCATCTTGAGGATATGATCCCTTACGGGTGTCCCCTTAGTCATGGTGGTCGTCATTAAGTTTCTCATGGCTTCTTGCTTGGCAGCCCGACTCGTGTCTCAAGAGTTCTTTGAGATTGAGCATCATCTCATAAGCGAGAGGTCATGGCACGATGCTGATGTTGCAGCACATTTGACATAGAAGCCAAAATGTAACACCGCGCCATCTCATCTGCCTTGACCCACTTCTTATAAGCCTCTTTCTCCTCTTCACTAGAGTTTTCATCGGGTTTTCGGGACAAACCTCGGTGAGTACAAACTTGTACTCTTGGAGATCAAGACAATGTCCAAGTTTCTTTTCCAATCAATGTAATTAGGACCAGTAAGTTTGTTTTCTTTAAGAATAACGGCAAGTGGATTGAAAGCCATGATAAATCCTGAGAAACACGTAAATTCATTATGATCAAAATTAAGAATTTAAATCAATATTGTTTCCCTCAAACAATACAATTAAATTCACCAACACCTCAAAACACCGTGAAGTTTGTATGCCACGATAGTGTGGACGTATACTAATTCAATCATTTGCAAGAGGAGGTTTTAACCATTAATTTCATCATTTTGTCAAACAAAATAAAAATTAATAGTTGGTTTGTCTTTAGCCATACAAATAACAACACTTACTCCGATGGGGAGGATCATATATGCATCTAAGTGTATACCATTTCTTAATACCAAGTCAATTACCTAGGTTTGTGCCTCTTCGAGATGGAGAAGATAACACGCTCCTAAATAACTTACTTATAATTATCCATAAGGAAGTTTGATCTAGTGGTCCGCAAACAAACACATCCGATATGGAAGAAGGCACTTAAAACCAATGTTCATGTTTGAATGCATCACTTACAAACCAGTAAATGGAGGCTATGGGATTTGTTGAAAAATAACCCCTCTCCCACTTAGTTATTTAACATGAGGGATATTAATATGCACGAAATATGAAACATATAAAGCATGCTAAACACAATAACACATATGAGAAAGAATAAACATGGAAAATAAAATTCCAACTATTATGGCCTCTTTTCATGCTCCCATGTGCTTGAATGTTCTCCGTCAAACGGGGTGCGGGCGCGCCACCTGCAATGAGATCGACTCCGCCTTGGTCAGGTCGCGGAGTGATGAGAATAGGAACTAGTCAAAGCTTCCTTCAAGGCCCTGAAAGCAATTAAACACTCATCATTAAAATCAAATGGAACATCTTTTTCTAAGAGATGAGATAAAGGCTTAGAGATTTGAGAGAAATTCTTAATGAATCGCCGGTAGAACCCGACATGACCAAGGAAAGATCGAATTTCCTTCTCATCCTTAGGAGGGAGCAACTTCTCAATAGCCACAATCTTGGGTGTGGGGCAGCGCCCGTTCGAAAAAATCCGTCGATTCTTTGCTATCGAACTGGTTCCTCCAACGACCATCCTAACTGTTCCTATTACGGTTTTATCCAACGATCCTATACATCATCTAGATCGAAATAAAACCTACACGAGAGACGCCGTGGTAATTACTATTACAATCATTCACCAACCCAAAACAAAAACCTCGACAGTCCGAGGGTTTAATACATGCATAAACATACATACGACCATAATAGTTGGATTTAGGGTTCTGCAAAAATTATCGGAATATTCGCATACCCAAAAAAAGACTACGATTAACATCGAATCCCTAATATAACAGATTTATGATAAGCATGCAAACCCTAATATGACAGATTTACAAATACCATGCAATCTTATTCAATATCGATTAAGAAACCCTATTATAACAGATCAAGAAACCCTATTATAACAGATCAAGAAACCCTATTATAATGGATCAAGAAACCCTATTATAAAAGATTTACAATAATCATGCAATCCAAATAAATCAGATCTATGAAAAACCGAATCAATTGCATAGAGTCGTAAAACACGGCTCGATACCAATTGTTGGAACCACCGATCGCCGACTCTACGAAAATATCGGACTGGGATCATAATCACACAAACGCAGCGGAAAGAATTGTACCTTTATTCACCGTAATAGGTGAAGATAAACCGATTCTAAGGTCGGAAGCGCGATCGAAGGATGAGCCTCGAACCTCACGGTCTTACGCCGTATTCCTATCCACTTTCCCTTGGACGTCGAGTGGTCGACGATTCTCCAAGGAATCGAGAATCCGCCTCTCTCGATCTCACGTTTTTCACACGCGAGACTACGATGTTAGGGTTTATTTATAGGCTACAACGGGGACCCTAAGGAGGAATTAGGGTTGGGCCTCTGATGGGCCTAAATATCCTGTGTTCGGTCAAACACTTTACTTAAGCCCATCAATTATAACTCGAGTCCACTAAAGAATTATAATTGAATTATCGTCCTAATCCCATATTATTATATGGGCTCCTTTATTATGTGTACGTTTATTTCCCGTGTTTAAGATATCGAATGTCCATAAATTAATTAAATTCGACAACTTAATTAATTTATATCTAATTCAAGAGTAGTACCACTCATCTTTATTATTATGTCGGATTAAATCCACTGCGGGGTTTACATAATAATTTTTATGAGCTCCTCAAGGGGACATCATCATCCTAAATAATTAGGACACGGATTCCTTCTATAATCAACGGCACACCATATAAACAATGCTATCTCCCAATTCACGAGCCTATTGATTTAATAAATCTCACCCATTGGTAAATCAAAGAAACATACATTGAGTACACGTGCCCATTATTATATAGGGATTAAGAAGACGTACATCCATAACAGCGAGAGGTCTTGTTCTTTTATATAGTCGGTACAAATTGAACAACCTCATATGGTCTGCTCAATACATACAAAATGTACTAGTGTAACTTTATAGTCAAGATAGACTAATACCAAATTACACTACAACCGTTCCAATGATTTGTCCAAATCCATTTTGGTTGTGAGCTATTATTTATAATCTATAAGGCATCGATAACATGATCTTACGTGTGACACCACACACCATGTTATCTACGGTATAGATTAATCTGAACAAAATAATGATATATATAACAATCATAAACAATAAGTATTTTGATCATAATGAATCTCATATGAAAAAGATGTTCATACTCAAGAAAGATGTTCATACAAAAGCTAGGCTTATAGTATACATCCTAACACTTTTAACTTTTTCGATCCAATCTTTCTTGAGTGTCTCGATTATCTTAGTTCTTGTCACTTGATCTAAGTTGTGAATCTTCCTTTCGTCATTTATCAAATTAGCACCTTTCTTTTCTCGCATAACCCTTGTTTCTAAAGTTCCTGTTAGGATGTATACTATAAGCCTAGCTTTTGTATGAACATCTTTTGAGTATGAACATCCTTTTAATATGAGATTCATTATGATCAAAATATTTATTATTTATGATTGTTATATATATCATTATTTTGTCCAGATAATCTATACTTGTAGATAACATGGTGTGTGGTGTCACCGAGAAGATCATGCTATCGATTCCTTATAGATTATAAATAATAGCTCACAACCAAGATGGATTTGGACAAACCATTAAAACGGTTGTAGTGTAATTTGGTATTAGTCTATCTTGACTATAAAGTTACACTAGTACATTTTGTATGTATTGAGCGTGACTATATGAGGTTGTTCAATTTGTACCGACTATATAAAAGAACAAGACCTCTCGCTGGTATGGATGTACGTCTTCTTAATCCCTATATAATAACGGGCATGTGTACTCGGTGTATGTTTCTTTGATTGGCCAATGGGTGAGATTTATTAAATCAATAGGCTCGGTGAATTGGGAGATAGCATTGTTTATATGGTGTGTTGATTATAGAAGGAATTCATGTCCTAATTATTTGGGATGATGATATCCCCTTGAGGAGCTCATAAAGATTATTATGTAAACCCTGCAGTGGATTTAATCCGACATAATAATAAAGATGAGTGGTACTACTCTTGGAATTAGATATAAATTAATTAAGTTGTCGTAATTTAATTAATTTATGGACATTCGATATCTTAAACACGGGAAAATAAACGTACACATAATAAAGGAGCCCATATTATAATATGGGATTAGATTTGTAATTCAATTATAACTCTTTAGTGGACTGAGTTATAATTGATGGGCTTAAGTAAAGTGTTCGATCGAACACAGATATTTAGGCCCATCGGGAGGCCCAACCCTAATTCCTCCTTAGGGTCCCTGTTGTAGCCTATAAATAAACCCTAACATCGAGCCTCCGAGTGTGAAAACGTGAGATCGAGAGAGGCGGATTGATTCCTTGGAGGATCGTCGACCACTCGATGTCCAAGGGAAAGGGATAGGAATACGGCGAAGACCGTGAGGTTCGAGGCTCATCCTTCGATTGCGCTCGACCTTAGAATCTGGTTCATCTTCACCTTTACGGTGAATAAAGGTACAATCATATCCGTTGCATTTTTGTGACTATAATTCCGAATCGATAATTTCATAGAGTCGGCGATCGGTGGTTCCAACAGCTCCTGGTTCCATCACTTTTACCTCCATAATAGAATTTCATGGGACCTTCTTCTAGAACTTCTTCCATTCGATTATGAATCACTTTCGATGATTTTCCATCCTAAATTTCCAAGAATCATAATCTTCAATGGAGAATTCCGGTAGGCTCCTAGTTTTCTTACTCTTGATAGTTGACATAGTGAATCAAGAAACTCAACAGAGACCTATTAGTACAGTTAGTGAATCAAAAATAATGAGAATGATCTTAAACATAATTTAAGAAACTTCAAGACTACAAATATATCATAAAATGTACTTAACGCCGCTCCGATACTACTTGTTGGTCCATAGATTGAGTGGTTTTTAGGAGTTTAAATGTCCTTCTAGAGATAATCTAGAAGGAGGGGGTTGAATAGATTATCTAAACTTTTGAAATTTAGATTATCAAACAACTTGCAAACTCACAAATCAAAGTTATTCAAGCGGAAATGAATTTATACTCAATCAATAAAGGATCTAAAATGTTACGAAATATTGTTTGATCGAAATGTAAGTAATAACAGAAATTGAAAACCGAAAGAAAGAACACCTAATTTATAGTGGTTCGGATCGAAAGATCCTATGTCCACTCTCCTCCTTCAACTTGAAGAAGGGCCTTGACTCACTTACTTTCTTTCTTTCTTCCTTATTTACAGGTTACAATTATTACCTTCACCTTACAAATTTCTTCTTGAATTCTCGAAATATGGCTTGAAGATATGAATGATAGTGTTCTACAAACACTATGAAAACAATGAACGTCAAGTACATTTTTGCGTGTATGTGAAACTTGTTTGAGTGCTTATTGGTGTGTTACAAAATTGCTCGTATATCAAAGAAGTGCAAAAGTTATTCTAATCTAATTTCTCGATCTATTTATAGAGAAATGTTGCTTTGTGATTGTAACTTCCTTCTGATTCTTCTCTTGTTAGTTATAACCAACTAAGCGAATCTTGTAACTTCTACTTGGTTAGTTATAATTGTTCTTGAAACCACTTGATTTTTCTAACACTTGTTCATCCTCATCTTCGGGCGTGGTCCACCTCGTCTCTATCTTGCTTTTCGGTCTTTGTGTTTGTCGTTAGTTGCCTTGTCTACTGATCTAGACCTCGTCTTTCTCTGTCTTCTATGACTTTATCTTCTTCGATTCCTTGTGCTTGTCTTCGTCGATCTCTCATACTTATCTTCATCTAATTTCTTGTACTTAGTTTATTACAATTCTTTACTACATCACGACTATACAAGGTTTCATTTGGTCATCCTATTTTACATTTAACTCATCAAAACTAAATACATTTTTCTTTCTAACACTTTTCGAAGATTGACTGAGATCGTGGTGTCATCGATTGAAAATAAAAGAAGAAAACATTTCTAAAACTGCGTTTAGCACAAGATATGGGCACTACGAGTTCTTAGTAATGCCATTTGGGCTGACAAATACTCCAACAACGTTTATGGCTTTGATTAATCGGGTATTTAAAGACTTTCGGACAAATTCGTTATTGTATTCATTGATGATATCTTGATTTACTCCAAGACTAAAGAAGATCATGCAAATGCATTTGAGGAAAGTGTTAGACATTTTGAAAGAAAAACAGTTATGTTAGATCAAGTATTGTTTTGATGAGTTAAAATGTATAGATTAGGTTGAGCTCATATAGAGAAGATGACCACTGAATATGGATAGAACAGTGATGTAATAAATTCTAGTGCTAGGTGATCGGACTAGGAAGAGCTTCTATAGTCAAATTTGAGATTATGAAAAGGAAGGTCATTTGAAGATGATCTTGAAGAAAGTCATCTGTTGGAGCGAATAATGAAGAGCTCAAGCCGAGGTCAAGACCAGTGAGTAGAATAAGAAAGGCAAGTTCTTCACCAAGTCACCTGTAGGCGACTAGTTCAAGATCGGTGAAGTTAAGACGGTTTTCAAGAATAAGTTTGTTAAATGGTTTTTAGTTTGTTACAACAAACTAACCTTCTCATGAGCTTATAAATAGAAGAAAGCACGGTTACGAAAAGAACACTTAGCATTCTCAATACAATATTCACGATTTCACAAGCACTCACAAGTTTTCAAAGAGTTTTCATAAGTTTCTAAGTGTTTATAGAACACTCTTGTATATCTTCAAACTTCCCGCACCGTATCTTACTAGTTTTCTAGATAGTTTGATATCTTGATGATAGCTTGAAGAGAAGGATCTTCACTTCATTGTATTTGTACTCTCAATAAGTAAGTAAGAAAGTAAGTCGGTCGAGGCCCTTCTTCAAGTTGAAGAAGGAGAGTGGATGTAGGATCGGTTTGATCCGAACCACTATAAATCCTTGTGTTCTTTACTTCTTATTTTTACTTATCATTAATAATAAAATATTCAAACAAATTAATTTTAGATTGAATTCAGATTGCTTTTTGATCTTAAAAATATTTAGTTTAAAATTGTTTCATTTGTTCAGCTTTGATATCTTAGATAGATAATATGATCTTTGAAAAGATTTATATAATCTATTCAACCCCCTCTAGATTATCTCTGGGAGGCGATCTAAGCTTGTTTTAGTCACTCAATCTTGAGACCAACAAGTGGTATCGGAGCAGTGTTAAAGGCATTCCGAATATTTCTTTTGGTCTAAGTGATCTTTGATTTTCTAAATCTTGAAATAAATTTGTTCTTGAATAATCTCTGCTGATTTTCTTGTTAATTACTAACCATGTCTCGAGTAATGATTGAAAGGTTAAGAACCTTCCGGATTTTGATATTGAGGACTATGACTACCTGATTTGAGTGACTTGATGCATGTTTTTAGGGCTTATTTGAGTGCAAAAGTGATCAAAGTGTTGATTTTTGTGCATTAATGTGTAGAGTATCACTTATTTGTCTAAAACGTATTACTTGATGAGTATTTGATGTTTTTCGTCCTTTTCGCAGTAATTCGGTGGAATTTTGCCAATCCGAGAGTACCGGTGTGCTTAGAATGAAGAGATAAACATATCGGACGAAAATGGGGGTCGGGGCCGAAGCCCCGCTCGAAAAAGATGCCTTGGTCTCGAGCTCGTCGAGGAGCAAGAGCCTCGAGTCGAGGGTGGTCTTTGGAGGGAAAATATTTGAAAAAGGCAGTGCCTCGACTCGAGGGAGGAGCCTCAAGTCGAGGGATGGGTAAAGCGGGATCCTCGAGTCGAGGGCTGAGCCTCGACTCGAGGTAGGAGTAAAACTTACAAAAGCGTGGATGCGACTCTTGGACCTCGACTCGAGGGCCTCAAGCTCGAGTCGAGGGGCCCCAAAATTCGAAATTTGCGGTTTAAAGCCAATTAAAGCAAAAGCAGAGCATATCTTGTTGGTCCTGATTAGTTTAGCGATTAGGTATAACAGTATCAGCATTCTAGGAAATATCTAGAAGGGGGTTGTATAGATTTTTCGATTTTTCAAATCTTTCAAAATTTATTCAAAGTACCAAAGTAACACACAGAATTTAATATTACTCTCAACTTTTATAAGATCAAAAGCAACACCGATATTCAGATTTTAACTTCGATTCTCAAATTAAATTTTGAACAATAAATTGTAAGTTGAACAAGAAATAAATGAAAGCGATAAAGAACACGAGATTTTATAGTGGTTCGGATTATAACAATCCTACATCCACTCTCCTTCTCCAAACTTTGAAGAAGGGTCTCCACTAGCCGCTTACTTACTTACTTTACAATCTTACAACTTACAACTTGTTCTTCAACTCTTCAAAGTACTCCTAACTCCTTGATGAATCTAAGAATTACGGTGAATAAAGGATTTTGAAGATTACAAGAGGAGTGTTCTATAAACACTTGAAATTTTTGAAAGCTCTTTTAAAAATACTTTGTGAATCGAATAGTGAATGGTGTAAAAAAATCAGATTTGCATAAGTGTGTTGAAGAATAAATCTAGACCTATTTATAAGTCTGAAAAGACAGTTAGTTTGTTAGTCGATTCTAACAAAACCGAAAACCGCTCAACAAACTTAATCATGAAAGCTGCAGTAGACCTCGGTGATTTTACTCTACTCGTCTGCGGTGACTTGGTGAAGACTCGCCTTTCTTATTCTACTCGGCTTGTCTTGACCTCGTCGAGCTCTTCATACTTGTCTCCTGCAGATGAATAGACTTGAGCTTGTCTTGAGATGACTTGCAACTTCGATCTTGGTGCCTTAATCGAGTCCTTGACCTAGTCTGATTAGCTTAGTCTTGAACTCGATCTTAGATGTTCATCAACGTTGTCTGCTCATCTGGATTGTTCTTTTAACTCATCAAAACTCTACTTGATCTAACAATTTCCCTTTTTGATGATGTTAAAACTATAAAAGAAACATACTCACGGTGATGTTAGTCAAAGTTATTCAAGATAGTCGAGATAGGCATATCATAACACATTCACACTATCAATTCAGATTTATTTCAAATTGACGCACTTTACTTCACACTTAAAAAAATTGAAGTAAAAAAAAAAATTTAACGTTTCTTAAAGCAATAAAGAAAACTTTTAAAACAAACAAGTAAATCGAGATAAGAACCAGTCATCTCATTCATATACAACACATTTACATTTTTACATATGGAGCGAGATAAGAAGATAAAAGATAAGAAGATTTTGGCTTATCTAATCTGGCCCATCTATCTTTCTCCGGGCGGCATCTAATCAAATATCCTCGTCCTTAGCTCGGCAATCTCCTTTGGATCGATCAACTTCATTTGATTTATCCCATAGTTGATAGTTGACTGATCCACTCCTTGTCAATCGAGCCATCATCATTCAAACCTTTTAATTGGAATGGATGAGTAGTCCGAGCAACCAAATCGGCGTTGTACCATTCATCTCCTTCATCAAGAAGTTTTGGTACAAGCTTGGATTTTCCTTCACCATCCAGTCATGCCAAGCTATAGTCTCATTGTCGATGATGCTCCAACTCCTTCTGAGATGTACGAGAAGAAGGTCCACTTAGCCTCGTACTTCATGTACTCACCGCCCATGCTTTGGATGCGCAATCATTTTGGAGGAGCATCGGTTCTTTCTTCAGTCTCGATCCATGTTGTATCTGCTCCTCCTCCAACCGATGGGACTACCCACTTCTTCTCGGAACTCGTCAAAAACTCTGCCCGGCTTCTTTTCGCCGATTTAATCTTTCTTAAGCTTCCCTTCGCCGTAATAGATCTTCTCTGCCTTAATCCGTCGATCCCTTTCGCCTCTATCCTAAGTGCTCACTGATTTCTCAAGTGGTCTCTTTCCACCAGCTTTGGACATCGAGGCTCTGTCGATAGGCGACACGACTTTCTCCATCTCCTTCTCTTTCCTTTTCTCTACTATCATCAGCTCTTTCCCTTTGCCCTTCTCAGCCTCGGCTTTGGCTTTAGCTTCCTCCTTTCTCTCTCTGATCTTGGCCATAAATCTTTCGAGACTTCAGCTCAGCTTCCTTCATTCCGCCAGCTCATCCGCCCTAATTGCCTCCTCAATCTGCTCAATTCTTATCTTTAGGCGGTGAGCTCATCCGATTGGCCGGCCGAAAGTTTGATCTGGTTGAGCTCGGCCTTAACGATCTCCACATCTTCCCCCTTTTTAACATCATCAAGTAGCATAGGAAGCTGCTCCTTGATAACGGTAAAATAGGTGGAAGGCGAGGATTGATTGAGTAGGATTTCATCGGCCAGATCGATTGTCGGCTTGGGTTTGGCTCTTGACTCTCCAACCTCCTTCTTTACTTCAGCCAATTCTTCTTTGACAATACCAATTTAACAAATTGGAAATAGAAGATAAGATATTTACCTCGGATGCTTTTAGCATGTCCTCCATTGTTACACCGATGAATCTACAATGTCTCAGCTTTTCATCATGAGCATCTGGGTGAATTTATCTTCTACCCTCTTCTCTAGCTGATTTAGTATCGAAGAGAAGGTGGATCTGAGGCTGCTTTGGGAGGCGGCGGGAGAGGTTTCAGGCAAGCCTAGGCGGCTTCTCGGGAGGTTTGGGAGCTGCTCCTCGACGGGATGGTTGAGATCGAAGTGATTCTGCAGACTCTGCAGAATGACTTTCTCCCGGGAGATGAAATTCTCCCAGCCTACTTCATCTGTGGAATGTGCTCATCTCCTTCAAATCTCCAGTCAGTAAATGGTGGACCAGCCATACTTCAATAAATTTCTTCATCACTTCGAGGTTAAACCGAAGTTCGGGAATCGGCTCTACCGGCCTCCTTCGAGCGTCGATCGTAGGGAGAGCTCAAAGCTTCCTACAGATCCATCAGTGCAGGAGTGTATATTGGACTTATTTGGGGTGAGGGAGTGGGATATTTAGTGGAGAGGAAGTCGAGAAAATCGAAAGGTTGAGTAGAGGTGGGAGGGAGTTCGTATGTTTCGAGATGACTAATGTACCCTAATCGATTTACCAAATGTCGGGTAAGTAATCATCGAGATAAGGTCAATATGACTAATCCTTGATTCTTGATTCCTATAAAGGAAATCAATGATATCAGCTACTGATTGTCCTTTGACTCGTATCTAGTCCGATAATTCTTTCTAGACATTGATTTAGAGAAAAGAAAAGACCAGAGAAAAGGAATACATTTATCAAATGCAAACAATTTAGAAACCAGCTAAGGATGCATCAAGTAATCCTAATTCTAAACATAATTCTTTAAACCTAGACTCACTAATGGTTTTGTAAGAATGTCTGCTCTTTGTGACTCGGTGGCTATTTTTTCAATTACGATGTCATTCTTCTCAACATGATCTCTAATGAAATGATGCCAAATGTCTATATGCTTACATCTAGAATGCGAAACGAGGATTGTAAGTCATTGCTATTGCACTATTACTGTCACAGTAAATAGGAATAGGCGATGTTTGAATATTATAATCTCTAAGTCATTGACTAATCCGGAGGAGTTGAGAGCAACAACTTCCAGTGCCATGTATTCGGCTTCGGTTGTGGAGGTGGCAACAGATGTCTGTTTCTTAGATAACCAAGAAATTAATTTGTTTCCTAAGAATTGACAAGTTCCTGAAGTGGATTTTCTATCAATCTTACATCCTCCAAAGTCTGAATCAATAACCTGTCACCAAGGTTGTCATCACCGGGTACCATAACCCTACTTGCAAGGTTTCTTTGAGATATTTAAGAATTTTCTTATTTGTCTCCGGATGAGTTTTTGGGATTAGGCTGGAATCTTGCACATACCCCAACCGCAAAGGCTATGTCGGCCTACTTGCAGTGAGATAGAGAAGAGATCCAATCAATCCACGATGCTCCGTTGCATCCTGTGGATATCCCTACTCATCTGAATCCATAGAGAAGTTAGTTGCCATAGGTATTTTAACTTCTCTGCTAGTAGTCATTCCAAATTTCTCAATCGGATCCTTAGCATATTTAGGTGATGTATAAATATACCCTTACTCATCTGTTTAATCAGAAGCCTAGAAAGTATGTTAATTCGCCCATCATTGACATTTCAAACCTGTTTTCATGAGAATGCTAAACTCTTCACATAATTTCGATTAGGTGAACCAAAGATTATGTCATCTACATAAATTTGAACTAATAAGATGTTATCATCTACTTCCTTTCTAAACAAAGTTCTATCAATCTTGCCTTTTGAAAATCCATTTAATGTCAAGAAATCGAGACAAGGTATCATACAAAGCTCACGGGAGCTTGTTTTGATCCATATAGAGCTTTGTTGAGTTTATAGACCTTGTTATTGATCTTAAACCCAGTGGCTGCTCCACATAGACTTCCTCAAGCAACACACCATTCGGGAAGGCAGACTTAACATCCATTTGAAAGACTTTGAAAGATTTATATGCAAGCAAATGCCAAGAACAACCTTATTGCCTCTAATCGGCAACTAGAGCATAGGTTTCATCATAGTCTATCCCCTCGCATGTGAGTAACCTTGTGCAACTAATCTTGCCTTATTTCGAACAATAATGTTGTTCTCATCTGCTTTATTTTTAAACACCCATTTGGTGCCTATAATCTTTTACGTGTAAGGGTCTTTCCACAAGTTCCCATACATTTTGCCTTTCAAACTGATGTAGTTACCCAGTTTGGATCTGATAGAGCTTCTTCAATAGACTTGGGTTCAAGAACTCGACACATAACAGTGAAAAGACTTTCGCAGTCCAAAGATCATTCGTGTCCGCACACTACTAGATGGGTCTCGTATAATCGATCGGATGGATGGTAGCTTCTCATCCTTTTGCCTATGTGAGGAGAAGGAACCTCATCTTGAGTCTCGGTAGACAACTCCTCCGACTCTACCTCACCCGACGTTCCCCTTCATCACCGACCCCCGCCGATCACCGACGTCAAGGGTGTCTCGATCTGATGGAGTCCGATCGAAGTTGTCTTCCGATTATCGATGGAGATTCTTCTTCATCGATGTGAATCAAGACTAGGTAGATAGACAGTTCTATGATTAGTCTTGGTCAGTTCAATTTTATCTAGACTTTCGTAAATTTGATTCACTTTATCTCGAGAAAGAATACAACTCATCAAAAACAACATGAGGAGTTTCCTCCACACAAAGGGTTGTCTTGTTAAAAACTCTAAATGCCTTGGAAGTGTTAGAATATCCCAAGAAGATTCCATCACCGCCTTAGCATCAAAAGTTCTCAACTTAGATTTCCCATTGTTATGGATAAAACCCTTACAACCAAAAGCTCAAATATGAGATTCTTGGAATCTTACTCTTCCAAATCTCATATGGAGTCTTACCCTTGTCTTTGACAACTAAGCACCTGCTCGTGTAACAAGTCGTGTTGATGGCTTCAGGTAACCTGTGAGGGTATTATACTCAACTAACATGCTCCTGGCCGCTTCCTTCAAGGTTCTATTCCTTCTTTCAACCACTCCATTTTGTTGAGGAGTTCTTGCTGAAGATGTCTCATGAATAATTCCACACTCATTAAAAAAGTTAGATAAACAAGAATTCAAAAATTATGTACCCTTATCACTTCTTATTTTAATAATATTAACACCCTTTTCATTCTCGAATCAGTCTGAACAAATCGGGGATCTTGTTTATAGTCTCATTTTTCTTGAAAAGAAATATAACCCAAGTGTATCTAGAAAAGTCATCTACTACAACAAGAGTATATTTCCTTCCACCGAAACCGAGAGGAGAAACAGGTCCAAACAGATCCGGATGAAGTAGTTGCAACACTCTTTCGATGAAGAGGAGTTAATACTCTTAAATGAAAGTGTCTAGGCTTACCTTTCGACAAGCATCACATTTAAGGTCAGTGGATAAAAGTTTTTCAGGTAATCCCTTAACAAGTGTTAGCACGAGATTGTTTTGATGAGTTAAAAGACTATTCCAGTATGAGCAGATCGTGATAAAGAACCGTGAAGACTAAGTTCTAGTACTAAGGCGATCAGGACCGGGTCAAGGGTAGCTCAAGTCATTTGAAGACTAGAAATCACAAGTCATCTCAAGACAAGCTCAATTCTAGTCATCTGCAGGAGACGATCATGAAGAGCTCGAGACGAGGTCAAGACAAGCCGAGTAGAATAAGAAAGGCTAGTCTTCACCAAGTCACCGCAGACAAGTTGGAAGAATCACCAAGTCAAGAGCAGCTTACAAGATTAAGTTTGTTAAGTTAGCTTCAAGTTTGTTAGAACTAACTAACAAAACTAACCTGTCTTCTCGAACTTATAAATAGGACTAGATTTTTTTCAAAACATGGATGCATATTCGATTTTTCACACTATTCACTACTCAGATTTCTATCACAATCTTTTCACAAGTATTTTCAAGAGAGTTCTCAAAAGTTCTAAGTGTTTTTAGAACACTTTTCTTGTAATCTTCAAAATCCAATACACACCGTAATAGTTAGATTTTAGAGAAGGATTTAGGAGATTGAAGATTTGAAGAATTGTACAAGTTGTAAGTTGTAAGTGAAAGTGAGAAAGTAAGTAGTAAGTGAGTCCCTTCTTCAGATTGGAGAAGGAGAGTGGATGTAGGATTATTAAAATCCGAACCACTATAAATCCCGGTGTTATTTCTTGCTTTCTTTAATTTCTATTATATTTACAATATTGTTTATTCAAGATTAAAGTTCAGAATCTTAACTAAAATCGAATATCAACCTTGCTTTTGATCTTGTTAAAAGTTGAGTTATCAATCATTTTCCGTTGTGTTTAATCGATATTTTGAATTGATTTTGAAAGATTTGAAAAATCTACAAAATCTATTCAAACCCCCTTTCTAGATTTTGTTCTAGGAAGCTAACTCAAAGTTTTTATCAACTCAACATTCCGGGACCAACAAGTGGTATCGGAATTTGTGTTAAGTCAGTTTACGATATTGATTTTAGGTCTTGAACAAGATTCTAAATTATCTTGATTTTCTTCATTTTCTTTCATTACTAACAGTGCTACTAATAAGCTTTTGTGGAGTATTTTGTTCTTTGTTTCATCATGTCATCGGGAAAAATAAAAAGTCTAGGAATCTTCCTGAATTTTCCATTGAAGATTATGATTATTGGAAATTTAGGATGGAAAATCATCTCAAGGCCATTCATGATAGGATGGAAGAGGTCCTTGAGGAAGGTCCTATAAAGTTTTATCATGGAGGCACCAAAGACTGAGCCGAGTCACCAATCAAGAACTAGACAAGAAAAGAAGAGTTCTAAATTGACGAATGATGAAAGAAAGGTTCACAATCTTGACCAAGTAGCTCGAACTGAAATCATCGAGACTCTTAGTAAAGATTGGATAGAAAAGGTTAAGAGATGCAAAACAGCCAAAGAGATGTGGCAAACTTTAGCCAATGTTTGTGAAGGATCCGATCAAGTCAAAGAAAACAAGTGCAGCCAGTCTTGCATACATTTGAAACATTCAAAATGAAAGAAAATGAGTCTCATGGATCGGTTTGATGTTAGGTTAACCAATCTTCTCAACAAAGCAATTGACCTTGGAAAGAATTATTCAGAGAAAGAGATTAATAACAAGATTCGAGATCATTAACCAAGAGATGGAGGAAAAAATCCAATATCCTTAAAGCAACTCAAGATTTATCCTCTATTACTCACCATACCTTATTTTCTCATCTTAAAGCTTTAGAATACGATATCCAGATAGAAGATGAGGAAGATGAGATGGAGTCAAGTACCTCATCCAAGTCTGTTGCATTTTGTCAAGAAAGAAGACAAGGTGTCAACAGAAATCGTAGGAGCCGATCTATCTCTGAAAGAGCAGATGGCTTTACTTACAAAAAGGTATGATAAATTGAGAATGAAGTATAAGAGAAATAAATTGAGATTTGCAGTGTAAGGATAGACAAAGATCCCGATCGAGATAGGAAGGTGGATAAATCTTCAGATGATGACAAAAACAAGAGTCGACAAGAAGATACAGATCACTGTCGAAGAAATCCTCCCAGTCCCAGATCGATAGGAGAGACACTTGCTATACTTGCAACAAGCCAGACATTTCAGCTATGATTGTCCTCAATCGACTCCTAAAGAAAGGGAAGAAAAGAGGAAGAAAAGAGACAGGAGATTTGCAGATCAAAGAGCTTTATTGGCTGAAGAAAAAGAGCCAAAGAAATCATCATCATCCTCATCTCGATTTTGGATCGAGATGATGAGATCTGTCTCATGGCTAATGAGGTAATCTACTATTCATCGCCGATAATGATTCTTGTCGATCTGCATCCGATCATGACCAAACTGTTATTCATGAGTTATTGAGAGATTTAAAGACATCTTTAGCCGCTTATAAACAGCTAGAGATAGAGAATTTGTTTTTAAAGGATCGATTCAAATTCTAAATAAAGGCAAGCAGTGATGAACTGCTTTCGAGACCGAGGAAACATTCAAGGGGTAATGTTTTCTTGATCAAGCTAGTACATTAGCCAAATTTTACCCGAAAGGTTAGAAAATGAATTAAAAATTTTAAAAGACAAATTTGAAGTAGTTCTGTGCTGAAAATGAATTAATTAAGAAAGACAATGAGAAGCTTGTTTTCAAAATTAGTCGACTTAATAATTCACAATCAAGTAATAGATCATATTTTTAATATTTCTCAAAAATTTCATGACAAGACAGGTCTTGGTTATGATAAGAACAATAAATCAGATGTCCAAAAACCTAGAAAATTTGTGAAAGCATCTGCTCAATCAAAGGATATTAAAATTGGTCCATGGAAACCAACTAGTCGAGATAAGGACTACATCTTCCAATGAAACCAAGAATTCAAATGAAAACTCCCTATCGTACTAGAAGGAATCCAAGAACCAAAATAAGAAGATATTCTTATTATAATTCTTTTGATGGAAGGAGCAAATGCTATCCTACATTTCCTAAGTTTAGGAAAATTACTCAATCTGAATACAACAAGTTATCATTCAAAATGATATAATTGTAGACGATTTGGTAGAAAACTTGAGTCCGATTTGTTGTCGAAGATGAGATGTTTATTTGGATATCTAAAGTGATTCTTGACCCAAAAGGACCCAAGATCACTAGGGTACCTCAAAACTAATCTGCTTTACAGGATTCACGAGGATCGTCACTCAAGGAAGAGATCTTAGCTTCAATATGGTACATTGATAGTGGTACATTCACAACATATGACCCATAACAAGAAGTCGTTATCAAATTTTCAAAGCATTGATGGTCCAAGAGTTTTATTTGGTGATAATAATTGTGGTAAGACTAAAGGTGTAGGTACTCTGATTATCAAGGATATTCGTATCTGAGGTATATTTTGTTGAAGGGTTGAAACATAATCTGTATCTGCTTCTCGGCTTTGTGATAAAGGTTTTCTTGTAAAATTCTCAAAGGATAAATGTGATATTTTAGATAATTCCTCAAATAAGGTACTATTAACTGGCTTGAGACATGGTAATGTCTATCTCGGCCAACTTTAATAGTTGTCCCAAAGATACTGTCTCGATAGCTAAGGGTGGAGAAGATATCACCGGCTATGGCACAAGAGGCTTAGTCATCTGAATTTCAAAACTCTTAGCAAGCTAGCTAAAAAACCTTGTCAAGGGATTACCTGAAAAACTTTTATCCACTGATCTTAAATGTGATGCTTGTCAAAAAGGTAAACAGCCTAGACACTCATTTAAGAGTATTAACTCCTCTTCATCCGAAAGAGTGTTGCAACTCCTTCATCTGGATCTGTTTGGACTGTTTCACCTCTCGAGTTTCGGTGGAAGGAAATATACACTTGTTGTAGTAGATGACTTTTCTAGATACACTTGGGTTATATTTCTTTTCAAGAAAAATGAGACTATGAACAAGATTCCCGATCTGTTTAGACAGATTCGTAATGAAAAGGGTGTTAATATTATTAAAATAAGGAGTGATAAGGGCACAAAATTTTTGAATTCTTGTTTATCTAATTTTTCAATGAGTGTGGAATTATTCATGAGTCATCTTCAGCAAGAACTCCTCAACAAAATGGAGTAGTTGAAAGAAGGAATAGAACTTTGAAGGAAGCAACCAGAGCATGTTGGCTGAGTATAATACCCTCATAGGTTCTGGGTGAAGCCATCAATACAACCTTGCTATACCCGAGCAGATGCCTAGTTGTCAAAGACAAGGGTAAGACTCCTTATGAGATTTGGAAGGGTAAGATTCCAAGGATCTCATACTTCAAAGCTTTTGGTTGTAAGTGTTTCATACATAACAATGGGAAATCTAAGTTAAGAACTTTTGATGCTAAAGCGGTGATGGAATATTTTTGGGATATTCTAATACTTCAAAGGCATTTAGAGTTTTTAACAAGACAACCCTTTGTGTGGAGGAAACCCTCATGTTGTTTTTGATGAGTTGTATTCCTGCTCGATAAAGTGAATCAAATTTCGAAAGTCTAAATAAAATTGAATTGTCCAAGACTAAACATAGAACCGTCTATCTACCTAGTCTTGATTCAATCGGATGAAGAAGAATCCTTATCTCGATAATCGGAAGACAACTTCTCGATCGCACTCCTTCAGATCGAACACCTTTGACATCACCGATCAAGGGTTAGCTGATGAAGGGGAACGTCACCGAGGTTGAGTCGAGGAGTTGCCCACCGAAACTCAAGACGAGGACTCTTCTCCTCACATAGGCAAAAGGATGAGAAGCTATCATCCATCCGATCGATTATAGGAGATCCATCTAGTAATGTGCGGACACGAATGATGCTAGACTCGAAAGTCTTTTCGGTTGTTATGTGTCGCTTCTTGAACCCAAGTCTATTGAGGAAGCCCTATCGACCCAAATCGGATAATGACCATGCAGAAGAAGCTGCATCGGTTTGAAAGGCAAAATGTATGGGATCTTGTGGAAAGACCCTTACGCAGAAAGATTATAGGCACCAAATGGGTGTTTAAAAATAAAGCAGATGAGAACAACATTATTGTTCGAAATAAGGCAAGATTGGTTGCACAAGGTTATTCACACCGAGGGAATAGACTATGATGAAACCTATGCTCCGATTGCGAGATTAGAGGCAATAAGATTGTTCTTGGCATTTGCCGCATATAAATCTTTCAAAGTCTTTCAAATGGATGTTAAGTCTGCTTTTCTTAATGGTGTGTTACTTGAGGAGGTCTATGTAGAGCAGCCTCTGGGTTTAAGATCAATAACAATGTCTATAAACTCAACAAAGCTCTATATGGATCAAACAAGCTCCCAGAGCCTCGGTATGATACTCTATCTCGATTTCTTGACATCAAATGGTTTTTCTAAAGGTAAGATTGATAGAACTTTGTTTAGAAAGGAAGTAGATGGCAACATCTTACTAGTTCAAATTTATGTAGATGACATAATCTTTGGTTCACCTAATCGAATTATGTGAAGAGTTTAGCATTCTCATGAAAAACGAGTTTGAAATGTCAATGATGGGAGAATTAACATACTTTCTAGGCTTACAGATTAAACGAGATGAGTAAGGGTATTTTTATACATCAGTCTAAGTATGCTAAGGATCCGATTGAGAAATTTGGAATGACAACTAGCGAGAAGTTAAAATACCTATGGCAACTAACTTCTCAATGGATTCAATGAGCGAGGGATACCCACCGATGCAACGGAGTATCGTGGACTGATTGGATCTCTTCTCTATCTCACTGCAAGTAGACCAGACATATCCTTTGCGGTTGGGGTATGTGCAAGATTTCAGTCTAATCCCAAGAAAACTCATCTGGAAGCTGCTAAGAAAATTCTTAGATATCTCAAAGGAACCTTGCAAGTAGGGTTATGGTACCCGGTGATGACAACTTTGGTGACAGGTTATTGATTCAGACTTTGGAGTATGTAAGATTGATAGAAAATCCACTTCGAACTTGTCAATGCTTAGGCAACAAATTAATTTCTTGGTTATCCAAGAAACAGGACATCTGTTGCCACCTCTACAATCAAGTGAATACATGGCACCGGAAGTTGTTGCTCTCAACTCCTCTGGATTAGTCAACAGCTTAGAGATTATAATATTCAAACATCACTGTTCCTATTTACTATGATAGTAATAGTGCAATAGCAATGACTTACAATCTGTTTTACATTCCGAGATGTAAACATATAGATATTAGGCATCATTCATTAGGGATCATGTTGAAAAGAATGACATTAGGATTGAGAAAATTGCCACTGAATCACAAAGAGTGACATTCTTACAAAACCATTAGTGAGTCTAGGTTTAAAGAAATGTGCTTAGAATTAGGATTACTTGATGCATCTTTAGCTGGTTTCTAATTTGTGTGCATCTGTTTCCTTATTTCTTATCTTTTCTTTTCTTTAAATTAATGTCTAGAAAAAATTATCGGACTAGATATGTGTCAAAGGACAATCGGGTAGCTAATATCATTGATCTCCTTTTAGGAATCAAGAATCAAGGATTAGTCATATTGACCTTATCTCAATTGATAATTACTTGTCCGACATTGAGTAAATCGCATAAGGACACAATAGTCACCGATCTCCTGAGAAAAACAGATGATTATTGGCATCCTATCTCGATTTACTTTCAGCTTCGATGGTTTCTTTTGAGTATATGTCTTTGCAGGAACAGGTCACAGATCATACTGTTTCATCTCGTCTTATTCAAACTCCTTTATTCTGTTTTTTAAATAAACTGCATTTTTCAAAAGTTGAACAACCGTGTTTTAGAAAAGTAAGTCTGAGTATGTTTTGTCTAAACTCGTTTTAAAAGTGCTAAAAAGTTACATCTAAACTGTTGGTTTTCAGAATCAGACGAGGTTACTTTATCGATGTCTTTCTAAACTCATCTGCTTTTAAACCAATCTGCTTTTCAAACTCATCTGTTTAGAAAACCTTCGGTGGAAGTAAGATACCTCTTGGCCGACGTCCGTATACTTACTTCTCTGCATAAAGTAACCTATATCACCAAATCAACAATCTATAAAGTAACTATTTACGCATTCCAAAGGCGATTAACATTCACGCGCTGAATCCTAATCGTTTATCTTAGTTTTTAACCGTTGATTTACACTCAAGAAAAACTTTTTAAATAAATGGCTCGATTTATTTAAATTTTCTAAAATAGCGGTTTCTCTTTCCAATCTTCCCCCTATAAATTTATCTTCTTCTTCCTTTAATCATTTTTCCATTCCCAGAAAAACCTGCATATCTTCCATATACATTTCCAAATTCACAAAACTTTCAAATGGCATCTTCTTCCAAAACCACCAAAACTTTTAAACCCAAATATATCTCCACCAATATTTCTCACTTCAAAATGAATGAGGAATATTTCAAAAATCGTTTAAAGGCAGAAATGTATGTCAATTTTGAGACAACCCAAGATTCGTAGTCTCTGAAATTCTTCGACTACTAGAGGCATCAAGGCTCGGGGTTTTCTATCTATGAAATATCCTCAAAAATAGAACGAGCATTTGCTAGGGGCGAGTTTTTGGCAAGAATGGAGGATACCAGGATGGGTTTGATACCTCCGTGGATGGAACAACTCGAGTTATTCGAGGGAGAGTATATCTAGAATTTTTGATACATCAATGGAAGGAGTTAATCCATTGATGTACAAGGAGGATGAATGGGAAGCATCATTTGATATGATGGCAAGGGTGTCACGAGAGGGGTACACGGAGGGATTTAAAGAAGAACCTTCTCGAGAAAAATTCAGATTGTTGATGACGATAGTGACGAAGGCGGTGTTGGGTGAGCAAAGCTCACATGATGGGTTAACCAAACCCAGATTGTGTGTGATGCGAGCCATTTTGGATGGAGTGCAAGTCAATTGGGTAGATTTGCTGGTTTATAAGCCGAGGGAGGAGAAGAAACGTCTCACTTTCAAATCATCGTGAGAGGGTTGGATTCCCACTTCTACAATGCCTTTTAACAAAATCACTATTCTCGATCGAAGGGCTTAATAAGGAAGCTGACCGGAGAGTGGGTACTAAAAAGTACTCCAAGCAGGGAATCCTCACCAAGGATGACAGGCTTGAGGAAATCCAGACTCAGACGATGAGTCCGATGCCGCAAGGGCTCGAGGCTGGAGGCTGCAGAACCTCGAGACCAAGTGAACCAGCCGAGGTGGCCCGATCGAGGTCGAAACAGAGGGACATGAGACAAAGGCCTGAGGTCGCACCTCAAGAAGAATCTCTTAAATAAATGCTGCAGATCCCAAGGACGTTTTAGAGGAGGAAGAAAAGGAGGCTGGTGAAAGCCGCGGATAAGAAGAAGGGGGAAAGCTCGTCTCACGCTCCCGCCAAAGTTGCCTGATTGGAGTGAATTGATACATGTTTTTAAGGCTATTTTTAGTGCAAAAAGTGAGCTAAAGTATGATTTTTGTGCTTAAATGTGAAAAGTATCACTCTTTTGCCTAAAAAGTATTACTTTGAGAGGTTTTGATGTATTTCGCCCGTTTTGCGGGTAAATCGGTGGAATTTTGCCAAACCGAGAGTACCGGTATTCTTAGAATGAAAGACGAACATACGGGACGAAAACGGGGTCGGGACCGGAGCCCTTCTCGATAAAAATTCCTGGTCTCGAGTAAGAGTCGAGGGTGCACCGACCTCGACTCGAGGTTCATCTTTGGAGGGAAACCATTTCAAAAGTCAGCGAGCTCGACTCGAGGGAGGAGCCTCGAGTCGAGGAGATGAAAAATGCGCTCGACTCGAGGGCGAGGCCTCGACTCGAGGCGGAGAGAATTTTAAAGAAACGTGTTAGCAACTTTTAGGCCTCGACTCGAGGGCACGAAGCTCGACTCGAGGAGTGCCCAAAACCGAAAATTTCAGCTTTTAAGTCATTGGAAGCCAAAACAGAGGAGGAGTTAGTTCTAGCGGTTCGGAGCGGTTTCTAGGAGTTTCTTTGGGCGAATTTTACATTTTGTAGCTTGAATTTACTTGTAATTGCACTTGATTGTTAGAATTGAGATAGATTCCACATTTAGTTCATTAGATTAGTAGATTGGTGGATTGTAATTGAAGTTTGCAGCTGAGAATTGGGAAGAAGTGAAGTTGAATTGAAGCATTGTACAAGATTAATCATTCTTATTTTTGCCTATTAAAGCTTAATTGGTGATGTTCTTACCCTTTGATCTTTTTAATTCATTGCTTGTAGTCATTAGATTGTTAATTGCTTACTTAGATTTTCTAGCCATGGTTTTTGCTTGTAGCACCATGGGCTAATAGCTTTGTGCTTGGGATAATTGAAATTAGGGATGAAGTGATTGCCTCATGCTATGATTGTTGATAATTGTGATCAATTGAATTAGATTGCTTCCTAATTGTGATTCTTAATTGTGCTTCATGAAAAATTGTCTCTTTTGATTAATGGTTGATCACCCTAGCAATAGGCGAGAGTTGAGCTAACGTGATTAGGTGTTAATCGGGTTTCAATTTTGCATGATTGTATGAATTGGGGACTTCTACATTGAGAGATGGGAAGAACTAAGGATACTCACATTAGGCATTGTGATATTAATGGAGTGATTAATTTCATGATGGTTTATGTCTTCTAATTTGATTGATTTGCATTTGGATACAATCATAGCTTGTTAATCATGGATTCCTTGATGGAGATTATCCCTTGCACCCTATTCCCTCATTGATTTTAGTATATTTGATCTTGCATTCTAAGTGTTTGATAAATTGTTTGCATAATCTTGCCATTTAATTTCTTGCAATTTGTAGTGATTTAGTTCAAGAGCTTGTTGCAACTTTAGCCATTTAGAACTCTTATCCTTGAATTTCGTTTGCATACTTTCTCCCTTGGGTTCGATATTTTTGTTGATTGGTCTTAATAACTCTTACCCTATACACTCCAATCAAATGGCGCCGTTGCCGGGAGTTAGTTTTGCGCCAATAAGTGAGATTCGAGGATTGTTTGAAGTGGCTATTTGTTGTTTTTATTTTTGTTTTTGGTGTTTTTATTGGTGAGAATTTGATCCTTGGATTTGTGGCATTGTAGGTGTATGCTAACAAGATCAAGTGGTGTTCCACCCTTGCCACTAAATCCGGAAATTGAGGCTACATTGAGAAGAAATCGAGTGAGAAGAAGAAGGAAGCTATGGAAGGAGAAGAGCAAAGGCATGAGGAGAGATTAGTGGGTGATCCTCAAGAAGAGGAGGTACATGGACAAGGAGTAGGAGGAGGAGAGAATGGAGGTAATGGGAATCACTTCCATGCTCAAGTTGGCCCCTTTCCTCAAGGGATGCCACCACAAAATTATCCCTATCAAAATCCCTACCCTTATCCACCTCAAGCTCATCAATATCCCTACTATCCACCTCATCCACAACAATTTCCACCATATTATCCCAATATGCCGTATAATCAAGAGCCACGATACCATGAGCCACCACAACCACAACCACAACATGTAAATGAGCCACCACCTCAAGGAAGGCCTTTGAGAGAGTTCTTTGAACCACAACTTAGAGAGTATTATGATGGGATAGCAAGGCCAAGGATAGATGCCAATAACTTCGAGATAAGTCCAGCTTTGGTGAGAATGCTTAGGGAGAAGCAATTTGAGGGGTAGAGATGAAAATGAGTGCCCACATCAACATATGGCACAATTTCTTGAGATAGCCGACACTACAAAATATCATGGGGTGCCCGAAGATGCCAAGAAGTTGAGGCTATTTGCTTTTACATTGAAAGGAAGAGCAAAAGCATGGCTTAATTCATTACCGCCGGGACCGTACGGACATGGGAGGAGTTGTCAAAGAAATTCTTGATGAAATTTTACCCACCATCAAAGACCGTGCAAGCAAAGGAGGCTATTTCCCATTTCCGACGAAAGAATGGGGAGACGATACCGGAGGCGTGGGAGAGGTATGGTATGTTACTTATTAATTGCCCTCAACACGGTTTCCCGGAGGAGCAAACCATTATGTACTTTTGCAATGGTTTGACGGATGGGGATAGGTCATTTTGAATGCTTGTGCTAATGGATCGATTTGGTCGAAAACCGTGGGGCAAATGAATGAAATTATGGAGAACATAGCTCAAGACTCATTCCAAGTGTCGGTTAATAGAGGAGCACATCATAGAGTGTAACAAGTTGATGAGATAGAGAGTATGAAGAGTATGATGATGACTATGATGGACCGATTGGGAGCTCTTACGACTTCACAAAGCCAAGCAAGTGTGAGTCCATCCGTTCCTCATGTTGATGTTGGGCCAAGTTCATTGCCGATGGAAGAGGTGAGTTATATGGGTAGGCCTCCATTCCAAGGAGGCTATCAAGGAGGAAACTATCAAGGGAACTATCAAGGAGGAAGGCCTTATCAAATGTCTTACCAAAATAGGCCACAAGGAAGCTATCAACCTCAACCGCAAGCTCCATTCAATGGGAATACATGGAGGAGACACGAAAATTTTTCATATGCCAATCCGAGAGCCGCCGTTCAATTTCCTCCCGGATTTGATCCGGGTGCAAAGGTTCCAAACAATGAAGGAAAGGCTACTACGGAGGAGATCTTGGGGTTGATTGTGAAGAAGTTGGAAGCGAATGATTCAAGGCTTGATGATATAGGGAAACAAATGGACACTCGTTTCAAGGCGATCGAGCATCAAGTAGGGCAACTTGCTACTACGGTTGGGAAGCTCTCGTCTACGGTGGATGATTTGCAAAAAAGAATCAAAGGAGTATTGTCAAGCCATCGAGCTTAGGAGTGGTGCAAGGTATGAAGGACCAAAATTTCCTTCAAGAGGTGATGGAGAGGATAAGCCTTATGAAAGTTGTGATGAAGAAAAGCAAGAGGTAATGGAGGAGGGAGAAAAGAAGAAGCCAAAGTGGTTGATGGCAAGGGAAGAGAAAGCAAAGCAAAAGATTATTGAAAAGGATGAGAAAGGGATTCCAAAGACGGTTGTTCCCATGCGTTATCCTCAAAGGTACATGAAGAAAGCACTAGATGAGAAGTTTGCTCGGTTTCTTGAGGTTTTCAAAACATTGTATATCAACATTCCTTTTCGGAGGCCCTTGAGCAAATGCCTCACTATGCGAAGTTTCTTAAGGATTTGCTAGCAAAAAGGAGGAGAATGGAAGAGCCGGAGTTAGTTAAATTGACCAAGGAGTGTAGTGCTATGCTTCAACAAGAGCTTCCACCAAAGTTGAAGGATCCGGGTAGCTTTACTCTTTTATGTGATCTTGGTAATGGGTTGGAGAAGCAAGCCTTGTGTGACTTGGGGGCAAGTATTAACTTGATGCCATTTTCCATGTTTAAGAGGCTCAACCAAGGAAAGTTAGGAGCCACTACCGTAACTCTTCAACTTGCCGACGGGTCAACGACTATTCCAAGAGGTATTGTGGAGGATGTTTTGGTCAAGGTAGAAGACTTTGTGTTTCCAGCGGACTTTGTAGTACTTGAGATGGAGGAGGATAAAGATGTACCATTGATCTTAGGGAGGCCGTTTCTAGCTACCGCAAGAGCGGTGTTTCATGTGAATGAAGGAAGGCTTACTTTGAAGCTTGATGATGAAGAGCTTCATTTTTCAATGAAGGATGTGATGAAGCACCCTATGGAGAAGGAGGAATGCCATGTTGTGGATGTGATTGATTCATGCCTTCAAGAGGCTTGGGAGGATTCTTCTTATACTCTTTTCTCTCAAGATTATGTTATTCCATCATATAATCATCTTCTTAATGAATCTTGTGTTTCTTATAATTGTGATAGGGATGCATTGGAAGTGGAGGAGGTGAAAGAGATAAAGTTCGAAGGATTTCCCAATCAACCTTGGGAAAACAATGAAGATGGTAAGCTAAGTGAAGAGAAAGTGAAAGGAGCCCTTAAGCCACTACCCGAGCACTTGAAGTATGCTTATTTGGAGGAAAATGAAGGTTGCCCGGTAATTGTATCGTCATATCTTACATTTGATGAGGTAACTAAATTACTTGATGTTCTTCGTAAGCACAAATCCGCCATAGGTTGGTCCATTGATGACTTAAAAGGTATAAATCCTTCAATTTGCATGCATAGGATTAGGCTTGGAAAGGACCATAAACCCATAGTTCAACCACAAAGGAGAGTGAACCCTAATATTCAAGAGGTAATTAGGAAAGAAGTTGTGAAATTGTTAGATGCTAATATGATTTTTCCTATTTTCGATAGTCCTTGGGTCTCTCCCTTACATGTGGTGGCTAAGAAAGGGGGAATTACGGTAATAAAGGGAGAAAATGATGAATCAATTGCGACAAGGGTAGCTACGGGGTGGCGAGTGTGTGTTGACTATAGAGAACTTAATAAGGCCACGTGCAAGGACCACTTTCCCTTACCTTTTCTTGATCAAATGCTTGATAGGTTAAGTGGATTTGATTATTATTGTTTCTTAGATGGTTATTCCGGCTACAATCAAATTATGATTGCACCGGAAGACCAAGAAAAGACTACTTTTACTTGCACTTATGGGCCGTTTGCTTGGAAAATAATGCCATTTGGCCTTTGTAATGCTCCCGCCACTTTCCAAAGATGCATGATGTCAATTTTTCATGGCTTGATTGAGAAAATTATGGAGGTATTTATGGATGATTTTTCCGTGTTTGGTGAGTCATTTGATAATTGTCTTGCTAATCTTGATATTGTTTTGCAAAGGTGTGAAGATACGAACTTGGTGCTAAATTGGGAGAAATGCCATTTCATGGTTAAAGAAGGCATTGTATTGGGACATCATGTATCATCAAAGGGATTGCAAGTGGATAAGGCAAAAATTGTGGCTATTGAGAAGTTACTTCCACCTAAGGATGAGAAGGGAATTCGATCATTCCTTGGACATGCCGGGTTCTATCGGCGATTCATAAAGAACTTTTCTCAAATTTCTAAACCCTTATCTCATCTCTTAGAAAAAGATGTGCCATTTGAGTTTAATGATGATTGTTTGATTGCTTTTAGGTCTTTGAAGGAAGCTTTGACGAGTGCACCCATTCTAATTACTCGGATTGGACAAAGCCCTTCATTATCATGTGTGATGCAAGTGATTTTGCTATGGGGGTCGTTTTAGGACAATTGAGAGAGAAGAGGTTTCATGCTATCTACTATGCCTCCAAGACTTTTAATCCGCCCAAGTCAATTACACCACTACCGAGAAAGAAATGCTTGCGGTGGTGTACGCTTTTGATAAGTTTCGACCTTATCTTGTAGGGTCGAAAACTATTGTGTACACCGACCATGCCGCAATTTGGTATCTCATGTCGAAAAAGATGCCAAGTCTAGGTTGATTCGTTGGATATTGTTGTTGCAAGAATTTGACATGGAGATTGTGGATAAGAAAGGAAGTGAAAATGTCATAGCGGATCACCTTTCTAGACTTGAAGGAGTAGAAGAGACGGAAAGAGATGTCAAGGAAGTTGAAGAGACCTTTCCCGATGAGGGATTACTAAGTATTGAAGAAGTCATGAGTGTGGTAAAGGAAGGGGATGTTCCTTGGTTTGCCGATTATGCTAATTTCTTAGCAAGTGGAGAATTGCCACGGAAATGAATCCTTTTGAAAGGAAGGTTTTCTATAACCGGGTCAAACATTTTGTATGGGATGATCCATACCTTTTCAAGGTGGGGGTAGATGGAGTGCATCGTAGGTGTGTGACAAGGAAGGAAGGGGAGGAAATCATGAAACATTGCCACTCTCTACCATGTGGAGGCCATTATAGCACGTCTAAGACCGTGAGGAAGATTTTATTGGCGGGATTCTATTGGCAACCATCTTTAAGGATTGTGAGAGATTTATCAAGGAATGTGACAAGTGCCAACGGATAGGGAACCTTAACAAGAGGGACGAGATGCCATTGAGCAATATCTTAGAAGTGGAAATTTTTGATGTATGGGAGTTGACTTTATGGGGCCGTTTCCACCATCGGAGGGATATCAATATATCCTCGTAGGGGTTGACTATGTTACTAAATGGATAGAAGCCATTCCAACCAAGAGCAATGATTCTAAAGTGGTGATAGCCTTCTTGAAGAGAATCTTCACACGCTTTGGGGTTCCTAGGATTTTGATAAGTGACGGTGGTAGCCATTTTGTTAACAAAGCCATGGAGAAGCTTTTGTTAAGGTATGATGTTAAACACAAGGTTGCTACTCCTTACCACCCACAAACGAATGGCTTAGCCGAGGTGTCTAATCGCTTGATTAAAGGTATTTTGGAGAAGACGGTGAGGACAAGTAGAAAGGATTGGGCAACAAAGCTTGATGACACATTGTGGGCATATCGAACCGCCTTTAAGACACCCCTTGACATGTCTCCCTACCAATTAGTGTATGGAAAAGCTTGTCATCTTCCAGTGGAGTTGGAGTATAAAGCATTTTGGGCTCTTAAAAAGTTGAATTTTGATGAAGAACTTGTGGGAGAGAAGAGGGCTTTACAATTACATGAGTTGGATGAGTTTAGGATGAGAGCTTATGAGAGTTCAAAGATTTTTAAGGAAAAGACCAAGAAGTGGCATGATGCAAGGCTTAGAAGGAAGGAGTTTAAAGAAGGAGATCAAGTGTTACTATTCAACTCAAGGTTGAAGCTTTTTCCCAGTAAAGTCAAATCAAGATTGAGTGGACATTTCCGTGTTGTGAAGGTTTTTCCTAATGGATACTTTGAAGTGATGAACAACAAGGATGAAAGGTTCATAGTGAATGGGCACCGGTTGAAGCTCTACCATGTTCACTCACAAAAAGAGGTTTTGGATGCTCTTGATCTCAAGGATGTGCCTTACTTAGGAAGTGAGAGGGAAGTGTGAACTCTTAGAGTTCCGTCCGGCAAAGGACTATAAAAATAGCGCTTGATGGGAGGCAACCCATCCTTTCTTGCTTTCGTGTGTTTGTTTTATTTTGTTGCTTTGAATAATTGGGTCTTTTGATCCTTGTAGGTTGTGAGATTCGCTTGGAACTTGAGGAGCTCTATGCATGCTTGAAGAAAAAAATGGAGTTTAAAGGCTTATTGGTACAACACTTCCTTTCAAACTTAGACTTGTCTAAGTTTGGGGGAGGTGTTTCTCTTCCCTTCTCTAATTCTTTTGTGCTCTTCTATGATTTTGGGGTTGGATGAGCTTATTGCTTAACGATGATGATGCTATAATTGTATCTTGGCTACCTTTTATATTTTGAGCTTTCTTTGGCTTGAGCTTAATAGTGGATTAATTGACATATTTTTAGTATCATCTTGATGTAGTGAGTATGCTTGAGGTTATGTACATGACCATTTGTGCTTGAGTTGTAAGACTAGTTGGAATTTGTTATGATCATGAGTAGATGTGTAGCTTGATGCTAGTTGCTTGATTAATTATGTGAAGATGAATGTGATTGAAAATTCTTGATTCATTGCTCAATTTAAGCCCGTGAGTTTTGTGCCTTAATAATCGTACATCTTATACGGTTGATTTGATTCCTTTGTGAGTGCATCATTCATGAATTGTATACTAGAACTTGCCACTAGACTTGTTAATATTGATCTTTGTGTAATGTTTTGAAAATGATAAGAGGCCATGTTTGATATGATGAGTTACTTTGCCAAATACTTTCCTACCAAATACATTTGATTTCCTTAGTGAGTCATGTTGAGCCTTATGATCTTTATTCTTTGGCAAGCCAAGTGAAATTGAAACCATTTAGCCTATTTTGTATGAGCCTTTCTTGTCCTATGTTTAGTTGAGCTTGAATGTTGGCTAATGATGGTGATTTGATTGCTAAGTGTGGGAAGATGATGAGCTAAGTGATGATGTGTTAAGAGATAGAAGAAAAGAAAGGTTGTGAAGAAAAATTGAATTGTGAAGAAAAGTGAAATGAAAAAATGAAATGATTCAATTTGTGAGCTTTAAAAGAGAAAGCTCAAGTGAATGGTGGAATGATCATTGAAGTTCAAAAGGAAGAGTGTTGCTAGATGAAAGTGAAGAGATGTGCATTGTATGGATTAGTTTACATTCAAGTCTCTACTACTTAGTCACTCTTATCCATAAATATCCCACCTTTCCAAAGAGCCTACATTACAACCTAGAAGATAGACCTCTTTGATTCTTGATTGATCATAATTGATTTTGATTGAGATTAAGTCTTTTGGCAAGCATATGGTGTACTTGTTCATGCAATTGATGATTGAGTGCTTTAAACCTTTATACACTTGAGTGAAGAGTGAAACACTCCATGGAAGGAGCAATGTGTTGAGTATTTGATTGAGCATTTGTTTGAGCATGATTTGTCTTGATTGCTAGTAGATAGTTGCATTGATAAAAGTGATCATTGATGAGTTCGATTGTCTTATTTTTCGTCTATGGTGCCATGTGACATAATTGCAATCAATTCACTCCTTTGTTCTTAGTTTCTACATTGCTCGAGGACGAGCAACAATTCAAGTTTGGGGGTATGATTGGAGTGAATTGATACATGTTTTTAGGGCTATTTTTAGTGCAAAAAGTGAGCTAAAGTATGATTTTGTGCTTAAATGTGAAAAGTATCACTCTTTTGCCTAAAAGTATTACTTTGAGAGGTTTTGATGTATTTCGCCCGTTTTGCAGGTAAATCGGTAGAATTTTGCCAAACCGAGAGTACCGGTATTCTTAGAATGAAAAAGACGAACATACGGGGCCAGCGGGGGTCGGGACCGGAGCCCTTCTCGATAAAAATTCCCTGGTCTCGAGTAAGAGTCGAGGGTGCAAAGACCTCGACTCGAGGTTCATCTTTGGAGGGAAACCATTTCAAAAGTCAGCGAGCTCGACTCGAGGGAGGAGCCTCGAGTCGAGGGAGATGAAAATGCAAGCTCGGACTCGAGGCGAGGCCTCGACTCGAGGCAGGAGAGAATTTTAAAGAAACGTGTTAGCAACTTTTTGGCCTCGACTCGAGGGCACGAAGCTCGACTCGAGGAGTGCCCAAAACCGAAAATTTCAGTTTTTAAGTCATTGGAAGCCAAAACGAGAGGAGGAGTTAGTTGTAGCATTCGGAGCGGTTTCTAGGAGTTTCTTTGGGCGAATTTTACATTTTGTAGCTTGAATTTACTTGTAATTGCACTTGATTGTTAGAATTGAGATAGATTCCACATTTAGTTCATTAGATTAGTAGATTGGTGGATTGTAATTGAAGTTTGCAGCTGAGAATTGGGAAGAAGTGAAGTTGAATTGAAGCATTGTACAAGATTAATCATTCTTATTTTTGCCTATTGAAGCTTAATTGGTGATGTTCTTACCCTTTGATCTTTTTAATTCATTGCTTGTAGTCATTAGATTGTTAATTGGTTACTTAGATTTTCTAGCCATGGTTTTTGCTTGTAGCACCATGGGCTAATAGCTTTGTGCTTGGGATAATTGAAATTAGGGATGAAGTGATTGCCTCATGCTATGATTGTTGATAATTGTGATCAATTGAATTAGATTGCTTCCTAATTGTGATTCTTAATTGTGCTTCATGAAAAATTGTCTCTTTTGATTAATGGTTGATCACCCTAGCAATAGGCGAGAGTTGAGCTAACGTGATTAGGTGTTAATCGGGTTTCAATTTTGCATGATTGTATGAATTGGGGACTTCTACATTGAGAGATGGGAAGAACTAAGGATACTCACATTAGGCATTGTGATATTAATGGATTGATTAATTTCATGATGGTTTATGCCTTCTAATTTGATTGATTTGCATTTGGATACAATCATAGCTTGTTAATCATGGATTCCTTGATGGAGATTATCCCTTGCACCCTATTCCCTCATTGATTTTAGTATATTTGATCTTGCATTCTAAGTGTTTGATAAATTGTTTGCATAATCTTGCCATTTAATTTATTGCAATTTGTAGTGATTTAGTTCAAGAGCTTGTTGCAACTTTAGCCATTTAGAACTCTTATCCTTGAATTTCGTTTGCATACTTTGTCCCTTGGGTTCGATATTTTTGTTGATTGGTCTTAATAACTCTTACCCTATACACTCCAATCATTGCCTCGGATGAAGAGGAAGAAGAGGAGGACTGAGATTCCTTTGGTAAGGAGGCCAAGACGAGCAGCTCAAAGCTCAAGGATCCACCAAATCTGGTAGCTCCGAGCTGCGGATGGAATTATCAACCTGCTACCGAGAGGAGGTCCCGGTCCTTCAAATAGCAGCCGAGGTTGGTCAGCTGGAGGTTCCACTCTCCCCAACCAAGGAAGCTGCTCTTTCCCCTATTCCGGAGGCGGGTACTAGTCTTTCTCCATCTCCTACTTTATCTCTTGTACACAGCAATGAAGAAATGCCTCGGCTGGCATTTCTGAGCCTCAAGCTCAGCTGACATCCCATCTGTCCAATTAGGCAATGAAAGGATATCCCTGTGGTATCCCGAGAGCCTCTTCAACAAATTCTACCTCCCCTACGGTCCAAATCCAAATTCCACTTACAGAATCTACTCCATCTCCCATATCCATCCCTACTACACAACCTCAAACATCTCCTCCACCCTCATCTAAACAAGTTCCTCATCCCACAGTCCAAACCTCACCAATACCAATAATATCCTACTCTTCTCTCCCATCCATTCAAACTCAACCTCCCTCTCTCCCATCTACTCAACCGTAATCAATACCCTCCTCGTCGATTCCTCAACCGAGGATGATGACACCTGATCTAAGCCCAACCACTGCTATCTCCTCTATTTTATCCCTTGTCGAGAAAAAGATTAATACTACATTCGGAAGAAAGATGGAAAGGAAGACAAGGAGGATGGTTAAAGGCTATTCTGAGACACCATGATAGCGGCATGAGAGAAGTAGAGGTAACCTTATCTCCGATAAAATCATATCTACTACTAACTCTGTGTTGGTGATAAAGTAAAAGCAATGGAGGATGAGCTGAGGGCATTGAAAGAGGAAGTAAAAGGGTATAATCAGCTGGTAGTGAGTGAGTTGGTTGTAGATCACTCGAGACTTGAGCCAAGTGCAATATATTGGATGAAAAACTTACGGCCTTGGCGAGATGAAGTTAAAAAGGGGAAAAAGCTAAAGCGGAGAAGAGACAAGCCCTCACACTGTGGTCTAGGAGACCAGGAAAGATGTAGGCATGAAGGCCAACACAACCGATCTGGAGGCAGCCGGGAGGAAGCTCGAATCAAGTCGATGAGCTGTGCTCTCTCCAGTGAGGGTAAGTCAACGAGAAGAAGGCTGTGAAGGAGGATGAAGAAAAGAGGAAAATAGAGGAGGAGGAAAGAACAGAAAAACTCTTGACTCGGCTTAAAGAATCTGAATCTGAAGGAGCCAAGGGGAAAGGAAAGGAAGTAGCGATCCTGAGCCGGATCGGTGAAGTTGTTATCAAAGGCTGCCGCTAAGGGTAAAGGAAAGAGGGAAGCCGATTATTCTAATCTCTCAGACAGACGAGATCAAGAGAATTAAGAGAGAGATGGAATATTTTGGCAAGAAAGAGAAGAAGAGGCATAGAAAGAAGAAAGACTCCAATGTCTTTTGGAGTCTTCTTGAGCGAAAATGGTTAATCAAAGATCAAGGCAATGGGAAATTTCGCCATTCCATACAACGTCTCGCACCTCCTAAGTCAAGCTTGCGGAAAGTATGCAGCTGAAAATAAAGACAAGAACCTGGAGGGAATGTGGATGTACTATTGGTACATTCTTAAAGCTCCAGCGCAACTCAACAAGATCCAGATTTGGCTTGGCACGAATGGATTGAGCAAGTGAGCCTTGGAGACTTCTATGCTAGGCTTTGGAAGAAGGCGATGTAGAATTCAATGTCAACAGATCTCTCCGGCCTTTGAGTATGCCATCCTGCCAAGAAGCCTGATGGTACCTTGGACCTAGGCCCAGGTTCAAGGGATTCTTAAGAAAGCAGAGGCCGAATCTGGACTTACTCAAGAAGAGGATCTGCGGCTTAGGAGGCGCGTATTCAACCGGGCTGATTGATTGGAGTGTATAGGGTAAGAGTTATTAAGACCAATCAACAAAAATATCGAACCCAAGGGAGAAAGTATGCAAACGAAATTCAAGGATAAAAGTTCTAAATGGCTAAAGTTGCAACAAGCTCTTGAACTAAATCACTACAAATTACAAGAAATTAAATGGCAAGATTATGCAAACAATTAATCAAACACTTAGAATGCAAGATCAAATAGACTAAAATCAATGAGGGAATTGGGTGCAAGGGATAATCTCCATCAAGGAATCCATGATTAACAAGCTATGATTGTATCCAAGTGCAAATCAATCAAATTAGAAGGCATAAACCATCATGAAATTAATCACTCCATTAATATCACAATGCCTAATGTGAGTATCCTTAGTTCTTCCCATCTCTCAATGTAGAAGTCCCCAATTCATACAATCATGCAAAATTGAAACCCGATTAACACCTAATCACGTTAGCTCAACTCTCGCCTATTGCTAGGGTGATCAACCATTAATCAAAAGAGACAATTTTTCATGAAGCACAATTAAGAATTACAATTAGGAAGCAATCTAATTCAATTGATCACAATTATCAACAATCATAGCATGAGGCAATCACTTCATCCCTAATTTCAATTATCCCAAACACAAGGCTATTAGCCCATGGTGCTACAAGCAAAAACCATGGCTAGAAAATCTAAGAAAGCAATTGAAAATCTAATCTCTACAAGCAATGAATTAAAGAGATCAAAGGGTAAGAACATCACCAATTAAGCTTCAATAGGCAAAAATAAGAATGATTAATCTTGTACAATGCTTCAATTCAACTTCACTTCTTCTCAATTCTCACTGCAAACTTCAATTACAATCCACCAATCTACTAATCTAATGAACTAAATGTGGAATCTATCTCAATTCTAACAATCTAATGCAATTACAAGTAAATTCAAGCTACAAAATGTAAAATTCGCTCAAAGAAACTCCTAGAAAGCTGCTCTCAACCGCTAGAATCAACTCCCCTCTGTTTTGGCTTCCAATGACTTAAAAACTGAAATTTTCGGTTTTGGGCACTCCTCGAGTCGAGCTTCGAGGCCCTCGAGTCGAGGCCTAAAAGTCGCTAACACGTTTCTTCAAAAATCTCTCCCGCCTCGAGTCGAGGCCTAGACCTCGAGTCGAGCTCTGTGCACCCTCTACTCGAACTCGAGATCGGGGAATTTTTATCGAGAAGGGCTCGGGCCCAACCCCGTTTCGTCCCGTATGTTCGTCTTTTCATTCTAAGAATACCGGTACTCTCGGTTTGGCAAAATTCCACCGATTTACCTGCAAAACGGGCGAAATACATCAAAACCTCTCAAAGTAATACTTTTTAGGCAAAAGAGTGATACTTTTCACATTTAGGCACAAAAATCATACTTTAGCTCACTTTTTGCACTAAAAATAGCCCTAAAAACATGTATCAATTCACTCCAATCACTCCATCATCATCATCGAGAAGAATCGGAATCCGACCACTCACGACTGCACGATCATCATCATCCCCCTCATCTCTAAGCACGTCTCCATGCTCCCTTGTGTAGGCATCGATGGCATCGGTGTGGCCAGCTGCGACCACATACGTAAGTTAATAGTCACAAATGCCTGAGATCCAAAACAGTCGTCAACCTCTTATTAGGAAGAGGAAACCGGCCACCATGATGCTTGTTGTAGGCACCACGTCCTCCCGATACGATCTAGCGTCCTCATGCGCCTCATAGTGTCTGTAGTCAAATCTGGACCATCTAGTGCCACAAGATTATGAGTCGGAATACCCGGATGCTCAACTATCGAGTAATCATCCCACCAAAATTTATCTTCTTGAACTTAGTGCTCGTCGCTCTCTCAAACAAATAACGCAGGTATGCTGCCGCATTGAACCTCACTCCATGTAAGAAGCACCACAATACATATAGCTCTTCGCAGACCACGGCTCCTCCCTCTGATCTCGCGAATATGGTACTCGCGAGGATCTTCTCTAAGTATCGGACCACCGGGTTCCGAATGTGTGTGCTCTTCGACTTGCCCGGCACAAACTCGGGTTGACTCGGAGCCCCGAATCAGAAATACGCCTCCGTAACCTCTTGGCGTTGTACTCCCCTCTAATATTCAACGGTGATCTATCGGGGTCTCGTAGGTGCTCCTAGTAGCTCATTAATCTCATCCAACGTCAATTCGTACTCGTTCCCCATGAGCTCAAAAGTGATCTTCCGTGCAAACTTGTTCCTCCTAGCCTTGTGGACTTTGACGGTGCATAAGAACTCGAGAGTGAGTCCAAGATATGTCCGAGGTCTCTTAGCTAGAAAACCTCCCATGCCTACTTGCTCGAACAATCTAGGGATGTCATCTTCAATCCCCATAGAAATCATGCGCTATGATCTACGAGACGAGTCCCGACCACCTTCTTGTACAACTCGGCATACAAAATAATGTGCTTTCTCCACTTGTATTCATCCCACTGAATTCCCAATTCAGCGGGCATTCGGTGTGCAAAGCGTATAGCATCTTCTCTCTCTCGGATCTCAAAGCATCCGAATAATTGTGGCCATCCACTCCTCGGAACATACTTCCTGCACAAAATAATCCCAATAGCACAAATGAGTCCATAAATCAAAAAAACTAGCTCGAAATATCACTCTAAACCATGAACGAGTCAACGATAATTTCCAAGCCCAACAAAATTCCTAATGACTAGGCAATTTTTCCTCAACAAATGGTCAATGAGTCAATCAAATCAAATATCATCAATAGAAGTGCTCAACTAATCCTCAACATATACATACTTACTAAAGCATGGCTTTTAGCCAATAAAAACCATCATGTAGACTCACCAAAAATCCTTCAAATATGCTCCACAAATATATCAAATAATAACAAGCCAACTAGCAAGTAATTCAACACATAGCATCACAAACTTTCCCTTCATCATCCATACTCCACTCAATTTGACCAATTACACCACAAATGCACTAGGAATTCCTAAAAGTATGCCAAAAATCACCATTCAAGCCAAATTCCACAAATAACCAAGCAACTCATCATATACAATCCTAAACATGCTCATAAAATCCTCAATCCACTCAAATATCCTCAACAATGGCTTCAATTTATCCACATCAATCATGCATACCAAGTGCTTGACAAAATGCCCAAATGAAATTCCTCTTCAAATAAATTCAAGCACTTTGATCAACACCCAAGCAATAATCAACAACAATCATGAAATTGAAAGCCAAAGGAGACGAAATTACATACCTTAATTGGGATAAATTGGCTTGGAATGAAAGATATGAGCACCCACACAATTCTCCACAAAAAGCCCCAAATTTGATTATAAAACCCTCAAAATCCACTCTTTGATGCAATACTCTAATAATGTGATGATATAGTAATGTTTAACCGGTGAAAACAGCAGGAAAATGTCAAAATTATGAAGGAACGGCGAATAGGATCGTGAAAGGGAAGAAACCCTCGAGTCGTGACATCTGAAACTAATCTGCGTATTTATAACAGACACCGGCCTCGAGTCGAGGGTCGCCTCGACTCGAGGAATCCCACTTTTTCAAAAGCCTCGACTCGAGGTTCCTCCCTCGAGTCGAGGAATGTGCCATTTCCAAAAATTTTTCTAAGTCTCGGTACCTCGACTCGAGGTCTATGCAAGCTCGACCTCGGGTCGAGACCAGGCATTTTTACGAATCCCAAGTCCGACCCGACCCCTAAACTCCCAAAACCAACCTCTACACACCTAATGAACCCACATATGCAAGAAATTACCGTTTTGGTCCCTCGATTTAAGCCCGGTCGCTCATTCGATCGAGGAGACCGGGTTCTCTTCCTTAATGCTCATTTTCACCAACTTTTAAGCTCTCCTTTCCTTCTCGATTCCTCGATTCCTTTGCAAATTCGATCCTTTCCAATCCTCGTAGTGAGTATACCTACACACGGGCAAAACAATTCATCAAAATCATCACTAAGAGATGCATTTCTACCCTAAATGACACACACCCCCAAACTTGAATGAAGTCATGCATTCAAGTTTGGGTCCAAATACATGCAACTCATAATGATATCAACAATTAAGCACAACAACCAAATACGCTCTCCATCAACTAACACCTTCTCCTCGCATGAGCAATTCCCTAAGAATCCAAGGCAAAAAAACACAAAAAGAGCAAAACACAAACACACAAAAGCAATAAAATGATGGGTTGCCTCCCATCTAGCGCTAGGTTTAACGTCCTTTGCCGGACGGAACTCTAAGAGTTCATACTTCCCTTTCATCTACAAGAATGTTAGGCACTTCTTTTGGGGTGGAAGGGTCCTTGTGCCTAACCAAAATCTCCTTTGTCAATAGACAACATCCCATTTCGTCTTCCACTAGGAGTTTTCCTTCTTCTTTGATCTCCTTCACTTTCAACACCTCTTTGAGTCTTTTTACTCCTAGTAGTCTCATCCAATTCGACTCCTCCATACTACTTGGTCTCCAACCACAAAGGTTTCAACCTTCTTCTCAAACGGTTGCTTCCTTTCTTCTAACACCCCCAAACTTGAGCATTGCTCAATTTTGGTCACTTCCTTCTCACCTTCTTTTTCAAGCTTCATATCACCGAGGTCAAGCAAAGTATCAATTAAGGCTTCCTCCTTCCTAAAATCATCCAAAGAAACACAAGACTTGTTAGCCATCACATTACAAGAAGGAATAAAATGCTCCTTAATTAAAGAATTAGAAGAAAGAGAAGGTAAAGAATCAGCCCTATCAATGGAAGGGCATGAATTAATGATCTCTATATAGCCACATTTCTTCTTCTCCATCTTGCTTTGGGCAACTTCTTCCAATGGAGCTCTCGAAAATGTCACCTCTTTTCCATTGTAGCTCAACGTGAGCTCCCTCTCTCAACATCGATAATCGCTTTCTCGTAGCAAGGAAAGGTCGACCAAGTATGATCGGTGCCTCAAGCTCCTCCTTCATGTCAAGAACAATGAAATCAACCGGAAATAGGAACTTGCCAACTCCTACCAATACATCTTCAATTATCCCAAATGGATGAGCATATGATTGATCCGCCAATTGAAGGTTGATGTTAGTAGGAATCACCTCTCCTAGCTTCAATTTCTCAAAAATTGCCAAAGGCATGACATTTATACTTGCTCCCAAGTCACACAAACCTTGGATGTTCACATTCTCACCTATCTCGCATGGTATAATGAAGCTCCCCTGATCCTTTCTCTTTTGTGGTAAGTGTCTCTCCGAGATCTCCTTGCACTCCTCCACTAGCTTAAGTATACCCTTTTCATCCCAACTCCTCCTCTTAGACATGATATCTCTCAAAAACTTATTATAATGGGGTATTTGTTCAAGGGCATCCATTAGTGGAATTTCAACATGCAAGCTCTTTAAGACTTTCAAAAACTTACCAAACTCCTCCTCTAGCTTTTTATTCACTAATCTTTGAGGATAGGGAACCGGCTTAGCTTTCATAGGCACTCCCCATGCATCTTTCTTAGACTTCTCTTCTTCTTTCTTGGACTCTCTTCTTGCTTGCTCTTCACTTGACTCCTCTTTCTCCACAACCACATTTTCTTCAATAACTTCTTCCTCTTGCACCACTTCTTCGTCAACATCCCCATCTCTAACCCTCTTTGGACCTTCATAGCTAGTACCACTCCTTAACTTGATGGCACTACAAAACTCTTTCGGATTAGGCTCGGTAGTAGATGGATACTTCCCTTTGTTTTGAAGATGGTCCACCGTAGACGAGAGCTTCCCAACCGAAGATGGTCCATTTGCTTTCCTATATCATCAAGCCTTGAATCATTTGCTTCCAACTTCTTCACAATCAACCCCAAGATCTCCTCCGTAGTGGCCTTGCCTTCATTGTTTGGAGCCTTTGCACCCGGATCAAATCCGGGAGGGAATTGAACGGCGGCTCTAGGATTGGCATATGAAAAATTTTCGTGTCTCCTCCATGTATTCCCATTGAATGGAGCTTGCGGTTGAGGTTGATAGCTTCCTTGTGGCCTATTTTGGTAAGGCATTTGATAAGGCCTTCCTCCTTGATAATTCCCTTGATAGTTTCCTCCTTGATAACCTCCTTGGAATGGAGGCCTACCCATATAACTCACTTCTTCCACCGGCAATGAACTTGGCCCAACATCAATATGAGGAACGGATGGACTAACACTTGCTTGGCTTTGTGAAGTCGTAAGAGCTCCCAATCGCTCCATCATAGTCATCATCATACTCTTCATACTCTCTAGCTCATCAACTTGTGACACTCTATGATGTGCTCCTCTATTAACCGATACTTGGAATGAGTCTTGAGCTATGTTCTCCATAATTTCATTCATTTGCCCCACGGTTTTCGACCAAATCGATCCATTAGCACAAGCATTCAAAATGACCTATCCCCATCCGTCAAACCATTGCAAAAGTACATAATGGTTTGCTCCTCCGGGAAACCGTGTTGAGGGCAATTAATAAGTAACATGCCATACCTCTCCCACGCCTCCGGTATCGTCTCCCATTCTTTTGTCGGAAATGGGAAATAGCCTCCTTTGCTTGCACGGTCTTTGATGGTGGGTAAAATTTCATCAAGAATTTCTTTGACAACTCCTCCCATGTCCGTACGGTCCAGGCGGTAATGAATTAAGCCATGCTTTTGCTCTTCCTTTCAATGTAAAGGCAAATAGCCTCAACTTCTTGACATCTTCGGCACCCCATGGTATTTTGTAGTGTCGGCTATCTCAAGAAATTGTGCCATATGTTGATGTGGGCACTCATTTTCATCTCTACCCTCAAATTGCTTCTCCCTAAGCATTCTAACCAAAGCGGGACTTATCTCGAAGTTATTAGCATCTATCCTCGGCCTTGCTATCCCATCATAATACTCTCTAAGTTGTGGTTCAAAGAACTCTCTCAAAGGCCTTCCTTGAGGTGGTGGCTCATTTACATGTTGTGGTTGTGGTTGTGGTGGCTCATGGTATCGTGGCTCTTGATTATACGACATATTGGGATAATATGGTGGAAATTGTTGTGGATGAGGTGGATAGTAGGGATATTGATGAGCTTGAGGTGGATAAGGGTAGGGATTTTGGTAGGGATAATTTTGTGGTGGCATCCCTTGAGGAAAGGGGCCAACTTGAGCATGGAAGTGATTCCCATTACCTCCATTCTCTCCTCCTCCTACTCCTTGTCCATGTACCTCCTCTTCTTGAGGATCACCCACTAATCTCTCCTCATGCCTTTTCTCTTCTCCTTCCATAGCTTCCCTTCTTCTCACACGATTTCTTCTCAATGTAGCCTCAATTTCGGATTTAGTGGCAAGGGTGGAACACCACTTGATCTTGTTAGCATACACCTACAATGCCACAAATCCAAGTATCAAATTCTCACCAATAAAAACACCAAAAACAAAAATAAAAACAACAAATAGCCACTTCAAACAATCCTCGAATCTCACTTATTGGCGCAAAAACTAACTCCCGGCAACGGCGCCATTTGATTGGAGTGTATAGGTTAAGAGTTATTAAGACCAATCAACAAAAATATCGAACCCAAGGGAGAAAGTATGCAAACGAAATTCAAGGATAAAAGTTCTAAATGGCTAAAGTTGCAACAAGCTCTTGAACTAAATCACTACAAATTACAAGAAATTAAATGGCAAGATTATGCAAACAATTAATCAAACACTTAGAATGCAAGATCAAATAGACTAAAATCAATGAGGGAATTGGGTGCAAGGGATAATCTCCATCAAGGAATCCATGATTAACAAGCTATGATTGTATCCAAGTGCAAATCAATCAAATTAGAAGGCATAAACCATCATGAAATTAATCACTCCATTAATATCACAATGCCTAATGTGAGTATCCTTAGTTCTTCCCATCTCTCAATGTAGAAGTCCCCAATTCATACAATCATGCAAAATTGAAACCCGATTAACACCTAATCACATTAGCTCAACTCTCGCCTATTGCTAGGGTGATCAACCATTAATCAAAAGAGACAATTTTTCATGAAGCACAATTAAGAATTACAATTAGGAAGCAATATAATTCAATTGATCACAATTATCAACAATCATAGCATGAGGCAATCACTTCATCCCTAATTTCAATTATCCCAAGCACAAGCTATTAGCCCATGGTGCTACAAGCAAAACCATGGCTAGAAAATCTAAGAAAGCAATTGAAAATCTAATCTCTACAAGCAATGAATTAAAGAGATCAAAGGGTAAGAACATCACCAATTAAGCTTCAATAGGCAAAAATAAGAATGATTAATCTTGTACAATGCTTCAATTCAACTTCACTTCTTCTCAATTCTCAGCTTCAAACTTCAATTACAATCCACCAATCTACTAATCTAATGAACTAAATGTGGAATCTATCTCAATTCTAACAATCTAATGCAATTACAAGTAAATTCAAGCTACAAAATGTAAAATTCGCTCAAAGAAACTCCTAGAAACTTGCTCTCAACCGCTAGAATCAACTCTTCCTCTGTTTTGGCTTCCAATGACTTAAAAACTGAAATTTTCGGTTTTGGGCACTCCTCGAGTCGAGCTTCGGTGCCCTCGAGTCGAGGCCTAAAAGTCGCTAACACGTTTCTTTAAAAATCTCTCCTGCCTCGAGTCGAGGCCTAGCCCTCGAGTCGAGCTTGCTGCAATTTTCATCTCCCTCGACTCGAGGCTCCTCCCTCGAGTCGAGCTTGCTAACTTTTTGAAATGGTTTCCCTCCAAAGCATGAATCTCGAGTCGAGGTGCATGCACCCTCGACTTGAATTCGAGATCGTGGAATTTTTATCGAGAAGGGCTCGGGCCCGACCCCGCTCGTCCGTATGTTCGTCTTTTCATTCTAAGAATACCGGTACTCTCGGTTTGGCAAAATTCCACCGATTTACCTGCAAAAGCGGGCGAAATACATCAAAACCTCTCAAAGTAATACTTTTTAGGCGAAAGAGTGATACTTTTCACATTTAGGCACAAAAATCATAATTTAGCTCACTTTTTGCACTAAAAATAGCCCTAAAAACATGTATCAATTCACTCCAATCACCGATGATCCCGGAAGAAGAGCAATGGGGAGTTTAATAGAAACAGGATTTTTCTTTTCCTTATTTCTATTTTTCTATTATCTTCTCTTATGTAATCTTTGTAAATCCAATGTGAATATACTGTGTTTGATTCATTTTACTTGTCTTATTTTCTTAAAGTTATTTTTTTTTTTGTTGTTTTAAGAAAAACTTAATTTTTTTAAGTATAAGTCATCCGAGAATTTTATCTCTCGAGACTTAATTTTTTTAAAAAAATATATTAACCTAAGTCTTGAGTCTCATTTTTTTAAGTTTTTAAAGGAGGTCTAAAAGATTTAAAGTTTTCTTATGTGAATAAATCTGTTGTAGTGTGAAGAATGTGCTTTGATATACCTATCTATTGATCTTGATAAACTTTGAACTAACTTCATTTGTGAGTGTGTCTATTCTTGTAGGTTTTAACTTCATCAAAAAGGGGAAATTGTTAGCACGAGATTGTTTTGATGAGTTAAAAGACTATTCCAGATGAGCAGACTATGATAAAGAACCGTGAAGACTAAGTTCTAGTACTAAGCCGATCAGATCGGGTCAAGGGTAGCTCAAGTCACCGCAGACTAGAAATCACAAGTCATCTCAAGACAAGCTCAATTCTAGTCATCTGCAGGAGACGATCATGAAGAGCTCGGGACGAGGTCAAGACAAGCCGAGTAGAATAAGAAAGGCTAGTCTTCACCAAGTCACCGCAGATAAGTTGGAAGAATCACCAAGTCAAGAGCGAGTTTACAAGATTAAGTTTGTTAAGCGAGTTTCAAGTTTGTTAGAACTAACTAACAAACTAACTGTCTTCTCGAGACTTATAAATAGGACTAGATTTTTTTTTCAAAACATGGATGCATATTCGATTTTTCACACTATTCACTACTCGATTTCAATCACAATCTTTTCACAAGTATTTTCAAGAGAGTTCTCAAAAAGTTCTAAGTGTTTTTAGAACACTTTTCTTGTAATCTTCAAAATCCAATACACACCGTAATAGTTAGATTTTAGAGAAGGATTTAGGAGATTGAAGATTTGAAGAATTGTACAAGTTGTAAGTTGTAAGTGAAAGTGAGAAAGTAAGTAGTAATCGAGTCCCTTCTTCGATTGGAGAAGGAGAGTGGATGTAGGATTATTAAAATCCGAACCACTATAAATCCCGTGTTATTTCTTGCTTTCTTTAATTTATGTTCTATTTACAATATTGTTTTTTCAAGATTAAAGTTCAATCTTAACTAAAATCAATATCAACCTTGCTTTTGATCTTGTTAAAAGTTGAGTTATCAATCATTTTCCATTGTGTTTAATCGATATTTTGAATTGATTTTGAAAGATTTGAAAAATCTACAAAATCTATTCAAACCCCACCTTTCTAGATTTTGTTCTAGGAAGCTAACTCAAAGTTTTTTATCAACTCAACATTCGGGACCAACAACAAGGTTCTTTTCACCACCTTACTAAGGGTCTTGAAATTCGGATGACTAAGCCTCTTGTGCCATAGCCACCGAGGTCTTCTCCACCCTTAACTATCGACAGTATCTTTGGGACAACTATTAAAGTTGGCCACATAGACATTACCATGTCTAAGCCGATTAATAGTACCTTATCGAGGAATTATCTAAGATATCACATTTATCCTTAGAAAATTTGACATGAAAACCTTTATCACAAAGTCAGGAAAACAGATAGCATTATGTTTTAAACCTTCAACAAAATATACCTCGATACCCGAATATCCTTGATAATCGTAGTACCTACACCTTTAGTCTAACCATAATTATTGTCTCCAAATAATAATCTTGGACCATCAATGCATTGGAAATTTGATAACAACCTCTTGTTATAGGTCATATGTTGTGAACAACCACTATCAATGTACCATATAGAAGCTATGATCTCTTCCTTGAGTGATGATCCCCTGTGAATCCCGAAAAGCAGATCGGTTATAAGGTACCTTAGTGATCTTGGGTCCTTGAAGGTCAAGTATCACTTTAGGTAACCAAATAAAAATCTCATCTCCAAACAATAAATCGACTTGGTCTTTCTACCAAATCTGTCTACAATTGTATCACTTTTGAATGATGACTTGTTGTATTCAGATTGAGTAATTTTCCTAAACTTAGGAAATGTGGGATAACATCTGCTTCTTCCATCAAAAGGATTATAATAAGAATTTCTTCTTATTTTGGTTCTTGGATTTCTCTTAGTCCGATAAGGAGTCCTCACCTGAATTTTTGTTTTCGGGGGAGATGCAGTCCTTACTTGACTAATTGGTTTCCAAGGACCAATTTTAACCTCTTTTGATTGATCGAGATGCTTTCACAAATTTCCTAGGTTTCTGTACATCCGATTTATTATTTCTATCATAACCAAGACTTGTTTTGTCATGGGATTTTTGAGATGTATTAAAGATATGATCTATTGCTTCTGTGAATTATTAAGTTGACTAATTTTGAAGACTAACTTCTCATTTTCTTTTTAATTGATTCATTTTCAGCACAGACTACTTCAAATTTGTCTTTTAAAGTTTTCAATACATTTTCTAATCTTTCGAGTAAGGTGGTGATGTACTAGCCTCGGCACAGGGAAAACATTCCCCCTTGAATGTTTCCTCGGTTTACGAATAGTTCATCACTTTTCCTTTGATTAGAATTTGAATTTGATCCTTTAAAGCCAAATTCTCTGTCTCTAGCTGTTTATAAGCAGCCGAGAGATGTCTTTAAATCTCTCAATAATTCATGAATAACAGTTTGATCATGATCGAGATGCTGGCGACAGAATCATTATCGAAGATGAATAATAAATTACCTCTTTAGCCATGAGACAGATTTCATCATCGATCCGAAATCGATGAGGAGGATGATGATGATTTCTTTGGCTCCTTTTCTTCACCCAACAGAGCCCTTTGATCTCGCAAATCTCCTGTCTCTCTTTTTCCTTTTCTCTTCCCTTTCTTTAGGAGTCGGTTGAGGACAATCATAGCTGAAGTGTCACGGCTTGTTGCATGTGTAGCAAGTATCACTCCCTGCCTCGATCTAGAAATTTGGAAGGATTTCTTCGACAGTGATCTGTATCTTCTTGTCGGCTCTGCTTTTATCATCATCTGTAGACTCATCTTCCTTTCTTCCCGATCTGGATCTTGATTTATCCTTACCGCAAATCTCAATTTATTTCTTTTATACTTCATTCTAAATTTATCATACCTTTTGGTGAGCAGAGCCATCTGCTCCTTCGAGAGATAGGTCAGCTCCTCTGCAGACACTAGCCGCTTACTTACTTACTTTACAATCTTACAACTTACAACTTGATCTTCAACTCTTCAAAGTACTCCTAACTCCTTCGATGAATCTAAGAATTACGGTGAATAAAGGATTTTGAAGATTACAAGAGGAGTGTTCTATAAACACTTGAAATTTTTTAAAGCTCTTTTAAAAATACTTTGTGAACTGAATAGTGAATAGTGTAAAAAAATCAGATTTGCATAAGTGTGTTGAAGAATAAAATCTAGACCTATTTATAAGTCTGAAAAGACAGCTTAGTTTGTTAGTCGGTTCTAACAAACTAAAAGCTGCTCAACAAACTTAATCTTGAAAACTGCTCTAGACCTCAGTGATTTTACTCTACACGTCTGCGGTGACTTGGTGAAGACTCACCTTTCTTATTCTACTCACTTGGCTTGACCTCGTCTCGAGCTCTTCATACTTGTCTCCCGCAGATGACTAGACTTGAGCTTGTGTTCGATGACTTGCAACTTCCGATCTTCACTGCCTTAATCCCTTGACCTAGTCTGATCAGCTTAGTACCGAACTCGATCTTAGTTGTTCATCAACGTTGTCTCCGCTTCATCTGGATCGTTCTTTTAACTCATCAAAACTCTACTTGATCTAACATATACTAATCCTAGCAGTTTAGAGCAGTTTTCTGTGGTTCCTTAGGCGAATTTCTCATTCTTTAGCTTAATTTCCATTGTAATTGCAATAGATTGTTAGATTTAGAATAGATTCTAGTTTGTAAGCATTAGATTAGTGTTTTGATCATAGAGAATTGAAGATTCAAGTTGTAATTGAAGAGTGGAGAAGTTGAATTCAAGTATTGTAGAAGAATCAAACATTCCTATTTATGTATATTGAAGATCAATTGGTGATGTTCTTAGCTTTTTCTTTCTTTAATTCATTGTTTGTGTTGATTAGATTGTTAATTGCTTTCTTATATTTTCTACCCATGGCTTTTGCTTGTAGCACCATGGGCTAATAGTTTCTCAATTGCTCAATTCTAGACCGATTCTACGAAGCAAGGTATGTAATTCATCTTCTATTGGCTTTCAATTTCGTATTGGTGGATGATTATTGCATGGGTGTTTAGGATTTTGCAAGATTTCTCTTGAATTGGAACTTTCTTTTGGGCATTTTGTCAAGCACCTTATATGCATGTTTGTTTAGGATGAATTGAAGCCATTGTTGAGATTGTTTGGATTGATGTATGAGTTTAGGAGCATGCCTAGGATTGAATGTGATATATTGCTTGTTTAATAGTCGAATTCGGCTTGGAAATTTGATCTTGGCACATTGTTAGATTTTTTCCTAGTGATAATTTTTGGTAAATTTGGTTAAAGTTGAAGTTTTGTGATGAAAGAAGTGTATTATTGTTTGTGATTAATTGTCTAACCGACTTGCTAGATGGTTTCACGAATTTTTAGGAATTTTTTTGGATTAATTGCATGATTCTAAGTGAGCTTATTTGATGTTGCTAATTGATGGGGGCCATTCTAGTTAAGTATGCATATTTTGGGGATTATTTGAACACTTCTTTTGATCGTATTTGCTTAGTTGACTATTTGACCATTTGTTGAGGTTTTGTTGCCTAGTCACTAGGGGTTGTTAATGATTGGAGATATTAGTGCTTGTTGATTCGTTCATGGTTAGTGGATATTATTTTGAGCTCGTATTTTACTCGTGGATATTGATTTTTGCCTTTGGAAAATTTTTGCAGGAACCATGTTTAGGGAGTCGATGGGCATATTTTCTCGGATGCAGAAATCCGTGATCGAGAGGAGGCTATCAGATTTGCTCACGAGAATGCCCGCCGAGCTTGGTATTCGGTGGGACGATCTCAAATGGAGGAAGCACATCATATTGTATACCGAGTTATATAAAAGGTGGTCAAGACCCTCCTTATTGACCATGATTGCATGACGGCTATTGGGATCGAGGATGACATTCCTCGTCTTTTTAGCATATGGACATGGGAGGCTTCTTGATGAAGAGGCCGAGAACCTATCTTGGACTCACCCTAGAGTTTTTGTGTACCGTTAAGGTTAAGAAGGCCAGGAGGGCCAAGTTTCCGAGGAGCATTACATTCGAGCCGATGGGATAGGAGTACGATGCCAAGAAGTTTTGGAGACGGATTTGATTCAAGGGCCCCGGTTCACTGAGTTCATTCCGGGAAGTCAAAGAGCACCCACATTCGGAACCCGGTGGTGAGATACTTAGAGAAGATTCTCGCGAGCACTATCTTCGCGAGATCGGAGGGAGGAGCTGCGGTGTACGAGGAGCTATATGTGCTCTGGTGCTTCTTACACGGAGTTCGATTCAATCTTTGCCGCGTACCTCTGCTACTTATTTGAGAGAGCCACAAGCACAAAGTTTAAGAAGATCAATTTTGGAGGGATGATTACTTTAATTGCCGAGCACCTTGGCATTCCGACTCACAACCTCAGCAGCGGTGGAGGGCCCCGATCTCACTACAGACACCATGCGGTGCAAGAGGACACTTGACCGCATCGGGAGGACTTGAGTGCTTGCAGCGGCGGCACGGTGGCCAAATCCTTCTTCCCAATAAGAGGTTGACTACGGTTTTGGTGCTCGAGGCCTTCGTGACCATCAACCTCCGCATGTGGTCACAGCGTCACACACCGAGGCAATTGACGCTTATACTTGAGAGCATGGAGATGTCCTCCGGGATGAAGATGATGATGATGATGGTCGGCGGTCGGGGTCCGATGATGATGAGGCCGAGGGTGCCGCAGAGGGAGCCGAGGCAAAGGCAGGAGATGATGAGGAGGATGAGTACGAGGAGCCGAGCGGGAGGAGTTGCCAGATACAAATGGACGAGGACTATCAGCTGGGATTAATATGTATTGGTAGGATGAGATGAGGAGTCGAGAGTATGAGGCCGGGAGCTCATCACAGAGGCCGTGGACTTTGACAGAGGAGATGTGGGCCGACAGCCGGGCGTATGCAGATCGAATGCCCGACTCGCCGGGTCAAGTGCTATAGGATGATGGAGGAGTCCCGCAGATACAATGAAGAGATGAGGAGGATGTAGGAAGAGTCTCGAAGACTCAGCATGACATGTATGCCCTCCTACAGCAGATGAGCTCGTGGAACTTCGGGCCGGGACACTACCCTCCTCCTCTGCCGCCGTCTAACTTTTAGGGCTATCCCCTATTCCTCATCCCTCTCCTTAGTCTTTAGATTATTGTCTCCATGGTGTTTTGTACTTAATTGACTTGGTGGTGATTGTACTCTTTGATGTGGGTTTGATGTGATGATGATTTGGATTGTTGATGGTTTTATTGATGATGAATGATTATCTTGATCTACTTGAGCTTATGGTCTATTGATGTTATATCTTGTTGACCTTTGGATTCCTTATTCTATGATTTTGAGCTAGACTTGATTTTGAGTTTTATTGTGGATTTATTGTCATACTTTTAAGTATCAATCTTGATGTAGTGAGTATGCTTGGGATTATGTACATGAGCATTTGTGTTTGATTTGCAAGACTTATTGGATTTTGACGTGATTATTAGGTGATTTGTAGCTTGAAGCTAGCATGCTTGATTAATTATGTAAAGATGAATGTGATTGAAGATGCTTGATTCATTGCTCAATTTAAGCCCGTGAGCTTTTGTGCCTTTACAATCGTACATCTTATACGGTTGATATGAATTTCTTTGAGAGTGCATCGTTCACGATTTGTATGCTAGAACTTGTCACTAGACTTGTTAAGATTGATCTTTGTGAGATGTCATGAAAGTGATAAGAGGCCATGTTTAAATTGATAAGTCACTTAGCCAACTTTTTCCCCACCAAAAATATTTGATTTCCTAAGTGAGCCATGTTGAGCCTTATGATCCTTATTCTTTGGCAAGCCAAGTGAAATTGAAACCATTTTACCTATTTTTGTGAGCCTTACTGTCCTATGCTTAGTAGAGCTTGATTGTTGGCTAATGATGGTGATTTGATTGCTAAGTGTGGTGGAGAATTAAGTACTAAGAGAAGAAGGGTTGAGAAAATTGAATTGTAAAAAGAAAGTTTTGAACATCAAAAGAAGAAAAATTCAATTGGTGAGCTTAAAAAGAGAAAGCTCAAGTGAATGGTGGTGGATTGATCTTTGAAGTTCAAAAGAAAGAGTGTGCATGATGAAAATGGAAGAGATGAGTTTTGTATTGCTTAGTTAACATTCACGTCTCTACTACTTAGTCACTCTTTTCCATATACATCCCACCTTTCCAAAGAGCTTACATTACAACCTAGAAGAAAGACCTCTTTGATTCTTGATTGATCACAATTGATTTTGATTGAGATTAAGTCTTTTGGCAAGCATATGGTGTACTTATTTGTGAATTTGATGATTGAGTGCATCATACCTTTATACACTTGAGTGAAGAGTGAAACACTCCATGGAAGGAGCAATGTGTTGAGTATTTGATGTTGCATTTGTTGGAGCATGATTCATCTTGATTGCTAGTGAATAGTTTGCATTGATACTAATGTTCATTGATGAGTTCGATTATCTTTTGTTTCGTCTATAGTGCCATGTGACATAATTGCAATCAATTAACTCCTTTGTGCTTAGTTTCTACGTTGCTCGAGGACGAGCAACACTTCAAGTTTGGGGGTATTATGATTGGAGGGAATTGATGCATGTTTTTAGGGCTTATTTGAGTGCAAAAGTGATCAAAGTGTTGATTTTTGTGCATTAATGTGTAGAGTATCTCTTATTTGCCTAATAAGTATCGCTTTTGTCCTTTTCGCAGAAATTCAGTGAAATTTTGCCAATCCGAGAGTACCGGTGTGCTTAGAATGAAGAGACGAACATATCGGATGAAAAACGGGGAGTGCCGAAGCCCCGCTCGAAAAAAGGTGCCCTGGTCTCGAGCTGCGTCGAGGAGCAAGAGCCTCGAGTCGAGGGTGGTGCTTTGGAGGGAAAATATTTGAAAAAGGCAATGCCTCGACTCGAGGGAGGAGCCTTGAGTCGAGGATGGGCGAAAAGGGATCCTCGAGTCGAGGGCTGAGCCTCGACTTGAGGCAGGAGTAAAACTTTCAAAAACGTGGATGCGACTCTTGGACCTCGACTCGAGGGCCTCAAGCTCGAGTCAAGGGGCCCCAAAATTCCAAATTTGCGCTTTAAAGCCAATTGAAGCCAAAACAGAGCATATACTCATCCTAGCGCTAGAGCAGTTTCCAAGTGGTTCCTTAGGCGAATTTCTCATTCTTTAGCTTAATTTCCATTGTAATTGCAATAGATTGTTAGATTTAGAATAGATTCTAGTCTGTAAGCATTAAATTAGTGTTTTGATCATAGAGAATTGAAGAGTGGAGAAGTTGAATTCAAGTATTGTAGAAGAATCAAACATTCCTATTTTTGTATATTGAAGATCAATTGGTGATGATCTTACCTTTTTCTCTCTTTAATTCATTGTTTGTGTTGATTAAATTGTTAATTGCTTTCTTAGGTTTTCTACCCATGGCTTTTGCTTGTAGCACCATGGGCTAATAGTTTTGTGCTTGGGATAATTGAAATTAGGGATGAAGTGATTGCCTCATGCTATAATTATTGATAATTGTGATCAATTGAATTAGATTGCTTCCTAATTCTGATTCTTAATTGTGTTTCATGTAAAATTGTCTCTTTAGATTAATGGTTGATCACCCTAGCAATAGGCAAGAGTTGAGCTAACGTGATTAGGTGTTAATCGGGTTACAATTTTGCATGATTGTATGAATTGGGGATTTCTACATTGAGAGATGGGAAAGACTAAGAATACTCACATAAGGCATTGTGATTTTAATGGAGTGATATCTACCTAGCTCAAGATATATGCAACTCATAATGATATCAACAAGTAAGCTCATCAATATATGAATCTCAAAGCATAGAGCATCATTTCCTAAGCATAAACAATTAAGTAGCAAGCCAAATCCCCAAAAATCAAACAAAAACACTAAACTACCAAAAGAACACAAGAAAAGAAATAAAAAGGATGGGTTGCCTCCCATCAAGCGCTATTTTTATTGTCCTATGCCGGACTTATTTCTTCACTTCCATCTTCCTTCATCGGAATGGCCAAGGGTAGCGATCCTCCTTCCCATTGTATCTCGATCTTTGTACTTCAAGGTCTAGGAGGTTCACCGAATAGATATGACAACCACCTATAGATATGCAAAGTGTCCATGGTTGTCCCCCTTTCTCTCTTGCCATCCTTCTCGATTCTTCTTTCCTTTCAAGGATGCCCAAGCGTTTCTTTAATTCTTCCCTATAGTCAAAATTCACAAGAGGCAAAATTAAATCATTAGAAGCATCATTATCAATCAAATCACAAATTGAAGAGTTAGAGGGTATAGAAATGCTCATTTCGATCTTCAAAGCTTTATTCGATGCTCTTTGATTTTCTTCCTCATTAAAGCTCATGTCCATAAATGGACACTCCTCTTCCTCCTTTTTGACAAGGAAGCCTTCTACTTTTACCTCTTCGCTTGGACCCTCTACTACATCTCTTCTTTCACTTTCTTCCTCCCCTTCTTTTTCTTGATTCTCCATGACGGTTAAGTTTTTCACCGGGCGTAGGGAAATCTTTGAGTTGACTCTTGATAAATATGAAATGCACTCCGGTGATCTCCATGTTCCCTCTATCCATGAATTGACCTTTTCTTTGGTCTCATACATTTCTTCATACAAGGGAAGCATTTGATCACATCTAGCATCATCTTCCTCAAATTTTTCCAACAAAAATCAAAGCATCTCAAATAATATGGCTCTCACATCATGGAGTCCCCATTCTTCAATTTGAGGAGAAGCTTGTGGCATTGGATAGTCATTCTCATAGCTCCTCCTATCATCATAATAATCACCTCCCGATGCTCCTTGACACTCAAATCCATGACATGGATCAAATGTTTGATCATAAGGCTCATAGTATGGAAACATCTCTTGAGGTTGGGGAGAAATTTCATCACATATCCAATCTTCATAATTGGATGGAACTTGTTGCCATTGATAATTATCTTCATAGTTCCTCCAATTATTGTATCCAAATTCCTCAAAGTGTGGAGAATACACTCTACCATCTTGATAATACTCTTGATTCCACATGTATGAGTTGTATCCTTCTATCTAGACAAGATATCAAAGTATAAAATTCCAACAAAAATAACAAAACACACACAAACACAAAGGCAACAAGTAGCCACTTCAAACAATTCGTAAGTCTCACTTAAGGCACAAAAACTAGTTCCCGGCAACGGCGCCATTTGATTGGAGTGTATAGGGCAAGAGCTTTTAAGACTAATCGCAAAATATCGAACCCAAGGGAAAAAGTATACACATGAGGCCCTAGAAATACGAGTTCTTAGTGACTAGAGTTGCAACAATGGTTTGGAACAAAAACAACAAAACACTTGCAAAAAACAAACTAACAACAAGCGAACAAATGATCGAACACTTAAGATGCGATAACAAAAACAACAATAAATGGTGGGATAGAGGTGCTTGGATTAACATCCATCAATGAATCATCAATCAACAAGCTACAATTGAATCAAATTGCAAATCAACTATGATAGAAAGCATAAACCATCATGAAATTAATCACTCCATTAAAATCACAATGCCTTATGTGAGTATCCTTAGTCTTTCCCATCTCTCAATGTAGAAATCCCCAATTCATACAATTATGCAAAATTGAATCCCGATCAACACCTAATCACGTTAGCTCAACTCTCGCCTATTGCTAGGGTGATCAACCATTAATCAAAAGAGACAACTTTACATGAAGCACAATGAAGAATCACAATTAGGAAACAAACTAATGTGAGTATCCTTAGTGCAACTAATCTCTCGATTCCAAAGCACCCAATCCACACATTCATACACAATTATAACCCGATTAATCCCGAGACCACGTTAGCGCAACTCTCGCCTATAGCTAGGGTGATCAAACACTAATCTAAAGAGATAATTATGCATGAAGCACAAATGAGAATCACAATTAGTAAGCAATCTACTCAATTGATCTCCAATAATCAACAATTATAGCATCATCAATCAATTCATCATCAATTTCAATTAACCCGAGCACAAGAGAGTTAGCCCATGGTACCACAAACAATACCCATGGAAAGAAGATAGAATTGATCAAACACTAAGCAAATCACAACAATTAAGAAATTAAAGAGAGAAAAGAGGAAAAATCACCAAATGATCTTCAATCAACAAAAAGAGGAATGCTTGAGTCTTCAACACCAATCTCCAAATGAATTACAAGCTTGAATTGAAAGAATTACAAGGATCGAAAAGAATAATCTATGGCTAATCTAGCAACAATCAATGGAAATCTAATCCTAAATCTTTCAATCTACTCTACCTAAGGAAGAAATTGGCTTGGGGCCCGAGAAATCGCCCAAAACCGCTACTAATCGCTATTATGAAAGTGTATTAGTTGCATGCTCGCTTCTCCCCTTAAATACCAAATTTTGGAAAAACCTCCCCCTCGAGTCGAGGGTCAGCCTCGACTAGAGGCTCCCGCAAACTCCTCGCCCTCGACTCGAGGGTCATGCCTCGACTCGAGGGTCATGCCTTGACTCGAGGTGCCTGCTTTTCTTCTGATTTTGGTCCTTTCGCATAGCCCTCGACTCGAGGCTTATGGTCCTCGACTGCAGCTCGAGTCCAGTGGCACTTTTTCTCACGCGGGGCTTCGGCCCCAACCCCCATTTTCGTCCCTTATGATCGTATCTTCATTCTAAGCCTAATGGTACTCTCGGTTTGGCAAAATTCCACCAATTTACCTGCAAAATGGACGAAAAACATCAAAATCCCACAAATAATACATTTTAGGCAAAAGAGTGATACTTTTCACATTTAAGCACAAAAACTAACACTTTAACTCACTTTTTGCACTAAAATAGGCCCTAAAAACATGTATCAATTTACTCCAATCGGTGATTAATTTCATGATGGTTTATGCTTTCTAATTTGATTGATTTGCATTTGGATACAATCATAGCTTGTTAATCATAGATTCCTTGATAGAGATTATCCCTTGCACCCCATTCCCCATTGTTTCTAGTCTATTTGTTTTTGCATTCTAAGTGTTCGATTTATTGCTTGCATAGTTTAGCCATTTTAATTCTTGTCATTATTTTGTTGGTTTTAGTCCAAAACCTTGTTGCAACTCTAGTCACCTAGAACTCATATCCTTAGGGCATTGTTTGCATACTTTCTCCCTTGGGTTCGATAATTTGCGATTGGTCTAAATAGCTCTCACCCGATTACTACTCCAATCAACTACTGGAAGTTTTGTATGGAGAATCATCTTAAATCGATCCATCCTTGAATGGAAGACGTCTTGTCTGATGGGCTAATCAAATTCTACCATGGTGGAGTAAGTGATGGAGCGAGCATCTCGTAATCATAGACTCGGCGATGAAGAAAGTGTCGAATTAACCAATGATGAAAGGAAAGTGTATAACTTGGATCGAGTAGCAAGAAACGAGATTATTATCACACTCAAAGGAGTGGTACGAGAAAATTAAGAAGTGTAAGACAACCAAAGAGATTTGGGACACCCTAGCTAATATGTGCGAAGCCACATATCGTGAAGGAGAACAAACTTCAAGTTGTTTTCCATCTATTTGATGTCTTTAAAATGAAAGAGGGTGAAACTATTGATCGGTGGATATGAGAATGACCAATCGATCAATAGAGCCACCGATCTTGGAAAGATTTACACCGAAAAAGAAATCAATAATAAAATCCTTAGATCTCTAACCAAGCGTTGGAGAGAAAAAGGAAACTTGATTAAAGCTACTAAGGATCTCTCTACTATGACTCATTACACTTTGTTTTCTCACTTGAAAGGTTATGAGTTTGACATTCAAGTAGAAGATGAAGAAGATGAGATGGAGTCAAGCACCTCATCTAAGATCTGCGCCTTCATCAACAAAGAAGACAAAACTATTGCTGAACCCAAATGAGCTGATCTATCCTTGAAAGAGCAGATGTCGTTGTTAACCAAGAGGTATGATCGCTTAAGGATGAAATATAAGCGTAACAAGTTAAAATTTCTTTGAAAAGGACAGATCCGCATCAAGATCCAAGAGAAAGGATGATGGTGAATCAACGATGATGATAAAAGAAGAAATCGAGACAAGAAGGTATAAATATCCTGTAAAGAAGAACCCTATCACCCTAAATCAGATCGGAGAGACACTTGTTACACTCGTAACTCAGCTAGGGCATTTTAGCAATGACTTGTCCCCACCGACTCCTAAGGAAAGAGAGGAGAAAAGGAAGAAGAGAGATAGGCGCTTTGCAGATCGAGAGGGCCCTTCTTGCTGAGGAAAAGAATCAAGAAAATCATCATCATCATCTTCATCTGATTTTGGATCGACGATGAAGTGTGTCTGATGGCCAAAGAGGTAGATTATTATTCCTCAACCGATAATGAATCTTACAAATCTGTCTCTTATAATGACCAAACCGTAATCAAGGGTCTTTTGAATGATCTAAAAATGTCTCTAAGTGCTTATAAACAATTAGAGACTGAAAATTTAACTTTAAAAGACCAATTTCAAACTCTAATTAAAGGCAAACAAGTTGTAACCTATTCTCGACTGAGGAAACATTCAAGGGGGAATGTTTACCCCAGTGCCGAGGCTAGTACTTCAGCTTAGTCTGCTGAACGATTAGAAATTGAATTGAAGTCTTTAAAAGCTAAATTTAAAGTGGTTTGCAATGAAAATGAGTCAATTAAGAGGGCCAATGAGAAGCTTGTCTTCAAAATGAGCCAACTTAATAACTCACAATCAGCCATAGACCATATTTTTAGAACTTCACAAAAATCCCATGATAAAACAGGTCTTGGTTATGATAGGAATAATAAATCGAAATTTCAAAACCAAGGAAATTTGTGAAGGCCGAAACATCAAGAGAAATCAAAATTGGACCTTGGAAGCCACAGAGTCGAGATAAGGACCGCATCTCCTAATCTGAAAAATAAAAATCGGATGAGGAATCCTATTCTAACAAAGAGGATTACTAGAACCAAGACTAAGAGGAATTCTTATTATAGTTCTTTTGATGGGAGAAGCGGATGTTATCCCTTATTTCCAACGTACAAGAAAGTCACCAAATCGACTTCAATAAATTCTCATTTAAATGTGATATATTTGTTGATAGATTTGGTAGACAACTTCAATCTGATTTGTTATTGAATAATGAGATGTTTGTTTGGATATCCAAAGTGATTGTTGACCTAAGAGGACCCAAGATCACTAGGGTACCTCATACTAATCTGCCTTGCAGAATCCCGTGGACTATCATTAAAAGAGGATATCCTAGCTTCCATCCGATATATAGACGGTGGTTGTTCTCAGCACATGACATGTGAGAAGAAGCTATTATCAAATTTTCAAAATATTGATGGTCCTAAAGTCTTTTTTGGAGACAATAAGCTGCGGAAAGACTAAGGGAGTTGACACCTTAATTATAGGGAATGTCCAGTATCCGAGGTTTACTATGTAGAAGGTTTGAAGCATAACTTGTTATCTGTTTCCCAACTCTGTGATAAAGGTTTTCATGTTAGATTTTCTAAAGATAAGTGTGATATCTTAGATAGTTCTTGACAAGGTACTCTTAATCGGCTTGGACATGGTAATGTCTATGTGGCTAATTTTAATAGTTTCCCCAAAGATACATGTCTTGTAGCTAAAGGTGGAGATGATCTCATTGGTGTGACATAAAAGGCTTAGTCATCCGAATTTCAAAACCCTTAGCAAAGTAGTTAAGAGGATTCTTGCCAAAGGACTACCCGAGAAGCTTTGTTCAACCTGATCTGAAATGTGATGCTTGTAAAAAAGGTAAACAGCCCAGAACTCTTTTAAAAGTATTAACACATCCTCATCTGAAAGAGTTTTACAACTCCTTCATCTTGATTTGTTTGGACATGTTTCACCACTCGGCTTTAGTGGAAGGAAGTATACCCTAGTAGTTGTTGATGATTTCTCAAGATATGCTTAGTTAATATTTCTTTTCAAAAAGAATGAGACAGGTGAACAAGATTCCCGATCTGTTGCACAAATTCAAAATGAAAAGGGTGTTAATATTATTAAAATAAGGAGTGACAAGGGAACCGAATTCTTGAATTCTTGTTTATCTAACTATCTGAATGAGAATGGTATAGTTCATGAGACTTCTTCAGCTAGAACACCACAACAAAATGGAGTAGTGGAGAGAAGAAATAGAACTCTCAACATGCCTGCTACACTCGTAAGCAGATGCTTACTACCAAGAACAAGGGTAAGACACCTTATGAGCTTTGGAAAGGTAAGGTTCCAAGAATCTCATATTTTCGTGCTTTTGGGTGTAAATGCTTCATCCATAACAATGGGAAGTCTAAGCCGAGGACATTTGATGCTAAGACAAGTGATGGAATATTCTTGGGATGTTTTGCACTTCCAAAGCTTTCAGAGTCTTCAATAAGACAACTCTTTGTGTGGAAGAAAGTCCACATGTGGTATTTGATGGACGCATACTTTTTCGCATAAGGTAAATCAAATTACCAATGATCTGGATAAAATTGAACTAAATAAAACTAAACAAAGGAAAACTTATCTGCCTAGTTTTGATTCGATTCGGATGATGAAGAATCCCCATCCGAGAATCGAAGGTAACTCCTCTTCGAGTTCCATCTCGAGGAGATCCCTCTAAGATCATTTGATCGATCGGGGTTATTAGATGAAGGGGGAACGCCTCGCTAGGAAGAATCGGTTGAGTTACCTACGAGTCTCTGAGATAAGGGTACTTCAACTCAAATAGGCAAAAGGATGAGGAGTTATCATCCGGTGATCGGATCATTGGAGATCCATCTAATAGTGTTTAGACACGACGATGCTAGATTCTCAAAGTATTGCTATGTTTCACTCCTAGAGCTTAAGTCTACCGAGGAGGCTCTATCTCGACCCAAGTGGGTAACAACCATGCAGAAGAACTGCATCGCTTGAAAGATAAAATGTTTGGAAACTAGTGGACAGACCCATACACGTAAAGATTATAGGCACCAAATGGGTGTTTAAAAAAACTAATGAAAATAACGTTATTGTTCGTAATAAGGCCAGACTGGTAGCATAGGGATACTCATCGTCCGAGGGGATATACTATGATGAAACTTATGCTCCGGTTGTCGGATTAGAAACAATAAGGCTGTTTTTAGCATTTCTTTGCCTATAAATGTTTCAAAATCTTTCGAGATGGATGTCAAGTCTGCCTTCCTAAATGGTGTGTTACTTGAAGAAGTCTATGTAGAACAGACCTCCGTGGTTTAGGACCAGTAATAAGGTCTATAAACTCCACAAGGCACTATATGGACTAAAGCAAGCACCCGGAGCTTGGTACGATACCTGTCTGAATTCTTGATATCAAGTGGTTTCTCAAAAGATAAGATAGACAGAACTTTGTTTAGAAAGGAAGTAGATAGTAACATCTTATTAGTTCAAATTTATGTAGATGATATCATATTTGGTTCACCTAATCTAACTTTATGCGAAGAGTGATTGGAGTGTATAGGGCAAGAGCTTTTAAGACCAATCGTAAAATATCGAACCCAAGGGAGAAAGTATGCAAACGAAATTCAAGGATAAGAGTTCTAGATGGCTAAAGTTGCAACAAGATATAGGACTAAAATCTCTAAAAGGATGCAAGAAATTAAATGGCAAGATTATGCAAACAATATATCAAACACCTAGAATGCAATATCAATTACACTAAAATCAATGGGGGATTTGGGTGCAAGGGATAATCTCCATCAAGGAATCCATGATTAACAAGTTATGATTGTATCAAAAATGCAAATCAATCAAATTAGAAAGCATAAACTATCATGAAATTAATCACTCCATTAATATCACAATGTCTAATGTGAGTATCCTTAGTTCTTCCCATCTCTCAATGTAGAAGTCCCCAATTCATACAATCATGCAAAATTGAAACCCGATTAACACCTAATCACGTTAGCTCAACTCTCGCCTATTGCTAGAGTGATCAACCATTAATCAAAAGAGATAATTTTTCATAAAGCACAATTAAGAATCACAATTAGGAAGCAAGCTAATTCAATTGATCACAATTATCAACAATCATAGCATGAGGCAATCACTTCATCCCTAATTTCAATTATCCCAAGCACAAAGCTATTAGCCCATGGTGCTACAAGCAAAAGCTATGGGTAAACAATCTAAGAAAGCAATTACCAATCTAATCAACACAAGCAATGAATTTAAGATAGCAAAGGGTAAGAACATCACCGGTTGAGCTTCAATATACAAAAATAGGAATGATTAATCTTCTATAATGCTTGAATTCAACTTCTCTTTTCCCAAATCACAACTGGAATCTTCAATTACAATGAATCAAAACGCTAATCTAGTGGACTAAAAGTAGAATCTAATCTAATTCTAACAATATATAGCAATTACAATGGAAATCAAGCTACAAAGTGAAAAATTCGCCTATGGAACCTCCTGAAACTGCTCTAAACCGCTAGAATCAAGTTATGCTCTGTTTTGGTTTCAATGGGCTTTAAAACTGCAAATTTCGGTTTTTGGCACTCCTCGACTCGAGCTTTAGGCCCTCGAGTCGAGGCATAAGAGTCGCATCCACGCTTCTTCAATTTTTCCTCCGCCTCGAGTCGAGGTCCACGCTCCTCGACTTGTGCTCGAGACCAGGAATTTTTATCGAGATTGGCTTCGGGCCCGACTCCCGTTTTCGTCCGGTATGTTAGTCTCTTCATTCTAAGAATAACGGTACTCTCGGTTTGGTAAAATTCCACCGATTTACCTACAAAATGGACGAAAAACATCAAAAACTCACAAAGTAATACTCTTTAGGCAAAAGAGTGATACTTTTCACATTTAGGCACAAAAACTACACTTTAGCTCACTTTTTGCACTAAAATAGGCTCTAAAAACATGTATCAATTTACTCCAATCATACCCCCAAACTTGAATTGTTGCTCGTCCTCGAGCAACGAGAAACTAAGAACAAAGGAGTGAATTGATTGCAATTATGTCACATGGCACTATAGACGAAGTATAAGACAATCGAACTCATCAATGAACACAAGTATCAATGCAACTATCCACTAGCAATCAAGATAGATCATGCTCAAATAAATGCTCAATCAAATACTCAACACATTGCTCCTTCCATGGAGTGTTTCACTCTTCACTCAAGTGTATAAAGGTATGATGCACTCATTCATCAAATTCACAAACTTGCACACCATATGCTTGCCAAAAGACTTAATCTCAATCAAAATCATTTATGATCAATCAAGAATCAAAGAGGTCTTTCTCTAGGTTGTAATGTAGGCTCTTTGGAAAGGTGGGATGTTTTTGGATAAGAGTGACTAAGTAGTAGAGACTTGAATGTAAGCTAATCAATACAAATGCACAATCTCTTCTCTTTTCATCAGGCTCACTCTTCCTTTTAACTTCAATGATCAATCCACCACTCACTTGAGCTTTCTCTTTTAAGCTCATAAATTGAATCTTTCTTTTCACTCACTTCATATTTTCTTTCTTCACACTTCAATTTTTTCACAACCTTTCTTCTCTTTTATGCTTCATTCATCACTTAGCTCATCATCTTCCCACACTTAGCAATCAAATCACCATCATTAGCCCACATTCAAGCTCAACTAAATATAGGACAAGAAAGGCTCATAAAAATAGGCTAAAAGGTTTTCAATTTCACTTAGCTTGCCAAAGAATAAGGATCATAAGGCTCAACATGGCTTACTAAGGAAATCAAATTTATTTGGTGGGGAAAAATTTGGCAAAGTAACTCATAATTCCAAACATGGCCTCTTATCAGTTTTAAGACATCACACAAAGATCAATATCAACAAGTCTAGTGGCAAGTTCTAGCATACAAATCATGAATGATGCACTCACAAAGAAATCATATCAACCGTATAAGATGTACGATTATTAAGGCACAAAAGCTCACGGGCTTCAATTGAGCAATGAATCAAGCGTTATCAATCACATTCATCTTCACACAATTAATCAAGCATGCTAGCATCAAGCTACATATCAACTCATGATCAAATCAAAATCCAATAAGTCTTACAAATAAAACACAAGTGCTCATGTACATAAATCCAAGCATACTCACTACATCAATAATAATACTCAAAGATATGTCAATAAATCCACAACTAAGCTCTAATCAAAGAATAAGGAATCAAAAGTATCATCTAGCTCAATAAGATCAGGAGAATAACAATCATCATCAAAGTCATCAAATATTCCAATTCATCACATCATCAAGTTCACCAAAAGAAGCACAATCATCATTAAAGAGTACAATCACCATTAAAAGTACAAATCATCAAGAAGATAGGAATCTAAAAACTAAGGATAGGGAATGAGGAATATGGGATAGCCCTAATAGTCCGACGGTGGCGGCGGAGGAGGATAGTGTCCCGGCCCGAAATTCCACGAGCTCATCTGCTGTAGAAGGGCGTACATGTTATTTTGAGTCTTCGCAGACTCTTCCCGCATCCTCCTAGTCTCTTCGTTGAATCTTCGGGACTCCTCAATCATCCGGTGCATCTCATCCCGGCGGGTCAAGCTCTCAATATGCATCCTCCGACTATCCGCCCACATCTGCTCACCAATACCCACGGCCTCTGAGATGAACTACCCGCCTCATACTCACGACTCCTCATCTCGTCCCGCCAATACATGTTGATCTCCACTGTAATCCTCATCCATCTCGTACAGCGGCTCCTCCTGCCTCTGGCTCCTCATCATCCTCATCCTCGTAATCATCCTCTTCCTCGGCCTCTGCTCTCTCGCAACACCCTCATCCTCATCATCGAATCGATCCTGATGCTGGCCATCATTATCATCGTCATCACCCTCATCTCGAAGAACATCCCCATGCTCTCTCGTATAAGCATCTCGTAGCATCGGTGTGGCCGTGACCACATGCGCAGTTGATGGTCACAAAAGCAGCAGATCCAAATACCGTAGTCAACCTTTTATTCGGAAGAGGGAATCGCCACCGTCTTTCTTCTTTGGAAACACCACGTCCTACCGATGCGGTCAAGTGTCCTCATGCGTCGCATGGTATACGTAGTAAGATCGGGACCATCTAATGCTACGAGGTTGTGAGTAGGGATCCCGAGATGCTCGACTATCAAGGTAATCATGCCTCCAAAGTTAATCTTCTTGAATTTTGTACTTGTGTAACGCCCGGAATTCGTAAAGTCGACCTTCGGTCCGGACGTCCTAAACCCAGTCGTCACTTAGTGAAACATAAAAAAGCGAGAAAATTTCTTTGAATAACAAACGATTAAGTTGCGGTGGAAAAATTTCGAAACACTTTACTTGGTGAAGAGAAACTCTTTTAAAATAAAAGATCGATATCTACTTTGATCAAAACCATCTATCGAGTACAACTCCCGGGGAGATAATAACATGAAATTAGTAAAGTATTTGTTAGAACAAGATTGTTTTGATGAGTTAAAAGATTATTTCAGATGAGCAGACGATAATAAAGAACGGTGAAGACCGAGTTCCAGCACTAAGCTGATCGGACTAGGATAAGGATAGTTCAAGTCGGTGAAGACTAGGAATCACGAGTCATCTGAGACAAGCTCAAGTCTAGTCATCTGCAGGACACAAGTATGAAGAGCTCGAGACAAGGTCAAGACAAGCCGAGTAGAATAAGAAAGACAAGTCTTCACCAAGTCACCGCAGATGAGGATATTAAAATCAGTGAAGAGCAAGCGGTTTTCAAGATTAAGTTTATTAAGCGAGTTTTTAGTTTGTTAGAACTAACTAACAAACTAACCTGTCTTTCAGACTTATAAATAGGACTAGGCCCTTCATTACGAATATAGATAATACGTAACATCCAAGTTTTTCATCAAGTGATTTTCACCAAACTCTAATAAGCACAAAATAGTTTTTCACGATTTCTTTATAGAATTTTCTAAGTGTTTGTAGAACACTTCACTTCACATCTTCAAATACACTTCTTAGTCTTAGAGTTAGATTTGAAGGTTGATTAGCATCTTTGAAGGCTTGAAGATCGAGTTGTAATTTGTAAAAGATTGTAAGTAAGTAAGCGGCTAGTGGAGACCCTTCTTCAAAGTTTGGAGAAGGAGAGTGGATGTAGGATTGTTATAATCCGAACCACTATAAAATCCGGTGTTCTTTATGCTTTCTTTAATTTCGTTCAAGTTACAATTTGTTATTCAAAATTAAATTTTAAGAATCTTATCTAAAATCTGAATATCATCATTGCTTTTGATCTTGTTAAAAGTTGAGTTTAAAATTGTTTTCCATTGTGTTTAACTTTGATACTTTGAATTGATTTTGAAAAGATTTGAAAAATCTACAAAATCTATTCAAACCCCCTTTCTAGATTTTGTTCTAGAAGGTTATCTCATGGTTTTAATCAACTCAACATTCCAGGACCAACGGTATTCATTACAAAAGATTGAAAGTTACTAAGCCGATTTATTTATTAATTAAGAGAGAGTGGGAAGCGGTCGTCTCTGCAGCTCCCGGACCTCATTCTCGCAACCTGAAAATATTAAGTTTGGGAGAGTGAGATAGGAATCTCATGGGTAACTGTATCTTTGTTACACATATTGGCAGAAAACCCGAAATAATTGAATCTTTTATTCTTCTCTTATCTTTAGTTATGCGTTGCGGCATTTAGCCCATTTGTACAAGGTAATCTTCACATAAGATTTTCATCCTTCAACTTTATTCGATTAAGAGATTCATCTTTCTTTGCGACAATTAGTATATATATATATATATATATATATATAGCACATTTGAGATGGCACGCTAGTGCGTCCGATCCCGTAATCACATTGTGGAATGGCACGTTAATACGTTCGAGACCCGTAATTCTCCGTCCCAAATGAGGTGGCACTAGTGGCATTTCGCACACAATCCAAACCCTCTACCATCCTTATTGCTCCGTGAGGTGGCACTAGTGGCATTTCGCACACAATCCAAACCCTCTTCCAACCTTATTTCTCCCGTTTATATAGGGCTTCGCCCTCTGCCAGATCAATAGATCAATAGAGATACTAACTCTCATATGTAACATATAAAAACAAATAATCAAAGTAAAAGAAACTTGTTCTCGTATATTCTTATAGTTAGGAGTTGTTCATTTGCATGCTTTTGAGTTGTTCGCGTCTTTCGAGAAAAGCTGTTTATGTTTGATTCAGAAAAGTGACAACTTCTATATAACATTAACTAGTTATACAGATAGTGTCACCCACCTGGAGAACTTTTAAGAGAAAGTTTAACTTCTTGATTGCTTAGGCCTCTCGTACGAAAGTCTCGGTCTCTGGTTCCGACCGTACTCTACCTAGCACAATTCGTATGTTTAGTTTGAAAACTCTTTTGTCCATTAGAAACTTAGGTTCTTGATCTTATTGTGCAAGGCTTTGGATGAAGAAGGGGTACTTCATTTTATCAAAAGCTTCTATGGGTTAAATCCTATGTCTAACGGCTTTGTTAGTGTACTACGGTTTGTGGGTCACGAATTTGGGACTTTCGGTTCCTGTTCATTTTCAAGAAGAACATGTAAGACACTCAAGCATATGTATTCACAAAGTATCATGTATAACATTTGATATTCAAACATGCATTTCATTAAAAGTTTTGGCCATTTAATTTATCAAGCACTAGTCAAAAGGAGAAACAATACCTATACATGCATAAATGAAATAAAATACTTGGACTCATTGGAAAATTATGAAATTTTAGCATGTTGTACACCTTTCAGTTTAGAACAAAGTTTATTAAGGGTCCGAGTTCATTTGAGTTACGAAACTATAGCAGGTTTTGTAATAAGGACTCTAAATTTCTGTTTCGGCAAAAACAGTGACCTTAATTTATAAAATCCATAACTCTCTGCAGAAACATCCAAAAATTGTGATATTAAAACATGTGATGCAGTACCCAAGTATGAACAACTTTAATTCAGGGACCCAAGCCATTTGACTTACAGATTTTGCCCAGAAAAATCGTGAGCATTCAATCTATCGTTTGGCTCGGTTACTGAACATGTCTTACGAGAAAATTCATAACTTATTGGGTACTAGTTTAAAAATCACCAAATTTTATAATAATGTTATAAACAGGTTGTAGGACATCCATGAATCTTTCCATGATTTATACAATAGCCTAACTGGAAAAATAAATTCGTGCAACACAGAATAACCCTATGCGTCGAACATCGACCAGGTACTCAGAAAACGAATTTTATCTCATGAAGTACTAAACGAAATATTATGATTTTTGACTATGGTTTACAAAACATCAAGGGTAACATCCCAGAATTTTCCTAGAATTTTATAACCATCAGAAAGGGAAGAAATAAATGAAATGAGTCACTGCTCCCAGTTTCGGATCACTTCCGACACATAATATTTCATGATTTTATTCTCAGTCTACAAAAATTCAGTGGCCACGAAATTTTAGTATGTTATTCTACACTTCAAATACTACATCTAGGAATTTTTCATGATTTTTAAACGGGTGGAAAGGGTCCGAATAAATTTTACGAAAACTGGTCAGTGGTTAGGCATGATTTCGGCAGCTTCATGTTTTAAGCATAACTTCACCATTTTGACTCCAAACACTAAAATTCCAACTCAAGCACTCCATATAAGATCATATCATGAAAAAAGGGGTTCTTAGGGCCTCATACCATGTTTTTCCTGAATTTCTAAGCTTAAGAAGAAACATAAGACTTAAGAGGGGTTTTGGGACTTACCCTTGGAGATTTTTCCTCCTTTTCTTGAGAGCCCCAAAGCTTTTTGTTGTGTGGAAGATAAAGAAGGCAGCAACCTATTTATAGAGGGAGGAAGGGGGAGAGGGACGGCAGTTTGGGTGGTGGGGAGGGAATTAGGGAAAGGTGGTGCACAAGGTATGGCATTAGAGTGTTGTTATGGATAAAAAGTACCATTTGCACTATCCCCCTTTAACCTCCCACATGGCCGGTTGGTTTTGGGAAATTGGGCTGTTATTTTGGCAGCCCACTCTTTAAAACAGTATTGTGATCTCGACGTTGAATTTTCGGTATTTTTCGGTTCGAGTTTCAGCTCCGAAAATTTATTAAAACGCGCGACGGGAGAACAAACATTTTTCTTAGGGTTTTCTTGAGTGTTTCTCACCTTTAATGGACTATTGATAATTAATCATTATTAAAAAATCTGGATTACGGATGTGAGTTCGAAAAGTATCGGTAGATTTTTGGGTCGAAAAACCGTTCGTCGATTGGAGAAAAATTAAGAAAACCACATATGAAATTGAAATAAAATAAAATGATCACTAAACTTAGTCATTTAAATATAAAATCCTATAATTGGGTTTTGGGTTATTACAACTTGTAGCTCTCTCAAATAGGTAGCAAGATACGCAGCAGATTGAATCTAACTCCATGGAGAAAGCACCACAAAACATACAACTCCTCGGAAACCACGGCTCCTCCCTCCGATCTCGCGAATATAGTGCTCGCGAGAATCTTCTCCAAGTATCGGATTACCGGGTTCCGGATGTGAGTGCTCTTCGACTTTCCAGAACAAACTCAGCCGCTCGGTGCCCCTGAATCAAATACGCCTCCAAAACTTCTTGGCATTGTACTCTTGCCTTATGTTAAGCAATGATCTGTCGGGGTCGGTGGGTGTGCTAAGGATCTCGTTGACCTCGTCCAAGGTCAACTCATACTCATTCTCCATGAGCTCGAAGGTAATTTTCCTAGCGAACTTGGCCCTCCTAGCCTTATGAACCTTAACCGTGCAAAGGAACTCTAGGGTGAGTCCGAGATGAGTCCGAGGCCTCTTTGCTAAAAAGCCTCCCATGCCTACTTGCTCAAAAAGTCGAGGAATATCATCCTCGATCCCCATGGATAACATGCGGTTATGATCTACTAATCTGGTCTTGACCACTTTCTTGTAAAGCTTGGCATAGAGGATGATATGCTTCCTCCATTTGTAATCTTCCCACCGAATTCCAAGTTGAGCGGGCATCCTATGTGCAAATCGGAAAGCCTCCACTCTCTCCCGGATTTACGCATCCGAAAATTATGGCCGCCAACTCCCTAGACATTGTTCCTGCACAAATAATCCCAAGAGCAAAAATTAATGTCCAAGAATACAAGACGAGCTCAGAAAAATATCAAGCATACCATGAACGAGTCAACGAGCAAGAATATCTCAAATAAACAAAATCCCTAGTGTCTAGCAACAAATCCTCAACAATGGTCAATGAGTCAACAAAGCAAATATAACCAATAGAAGTGTTCAAATAATCCCCAAAAATATGTATACTTAACTACATGGCCTCAACACTTAATTCACAAGTAAGCTAAAAAATAATCATGCAATTAAGCTCAATAAAATCCCAAAAATCATAGGCCAATTAGCAAGTAATTAAACAAATATGCATCATCAATTCATACACTTCTATCATTACCATCACTCAATTTAACCAATTATTCCAACAATATTACACTAGGAATTCCTACGAATGCCATAATTCACAATTCCAAGCCAAATCCACGAATAAACGAGCAAGATATCACATTCAATCCTAAGCATGCTCCTAAAATCCTCAATTAATTCAATTATTCTCAACAATGGCTTCAATGTATCAAAATCAATCATGTATACCAAGTGCTTGACAAAATGCCCAAATGAAATTCCAATACAAAGAAATTCTCGCATAATCCCTAACACCCAAGTAATAATCATCCACCAACATAAAATTCAAAGCCAAATGAGAAGAAATGACATACCTTGTTGAGAAAAATTGGCTTGAAATGAAAAATTTGGACACCCACGCACTACTCCACAAAAGCCCCAAATTTGAATGTCAAACCCTCAAAATTCACTCTTTAAGCAATGTATGATGGAAATTGATGATATGATGTAATGATATGGTGAAAACGACGCAAAAATCACAGGAAATATGATGCTTTGGGGACGAAAGAGATCGTGATGTGCCCTAACTCCTCGAGTCGTGCAATCTTTATTATGGTAACGCGATATTTATAGCGGACACCGGCCTCGAGTCGAGGGTCAGGCCTCGACTCGAGGAACCCCATTTTTCAAAGCCTCGACTCGAGGTTCCTCCCTTGAGTCGAGGGATGTGCCAATTTCAAGATTTTTCTAAGTGTCAATACCTCGAGCCTGGGCTATGCAACCTCGACCTTGGGTCGAGTCCAGGAATATTTTACGATTCCCGGGCCCAACCCAACCCCAAAACTCCTTAAAATGACCTCTACGCCCTAACGAACCCAAATATGCAAGAAATTACCGTTTTGGTCCCTCGATTTAAGCCCGGTCGCTCATTCGATCGAGGAGACCGGGTTCTCTTCCTTTATGCTCATTTTCACCAACTTTTAAGCTCTCCTTTCCTTCTCGATTCCTTAATTCTCTTGCAATTACGATCCTTTTTCCATTCTCGTAGTGAGTATACCTACAAATGGGCAAAAATAGTCGTCACTAAGAGATGCATTTCTACTCTAAATAATCACACCCCCAAACTTGAATGAAGATATGCATTCAAAGTTTGGCTCAAAATACATGCAACCCTTAAATGATATAAACAATTAAGCTCAATATCCCAAATATACTTCATCCATCAACTAACATATTCTCCTAAGCATGAGCAATTACCAAAAATCCAAAGCAAAAATTCCACAAAAAGGACAAAACACAAAAACACACAAAGCAAATACACCAAAACAAAAATACGAAGGGTTGCCTCCCATCTAGCGCTAGGTTTAACGTCCTTTACCGGACGGAACTCAAAGAGTTCATACTTCCCTTTCTTTGTCAATGTGAGGATCGAACTTGTACTTCACTAGATGCTCCTTTGCAAAAAGGCAACACCCCCACTTGTCCTCTAGGAGTAGCTTTCCTCCTTCTTTGATTTCTTTGACCGTAAGTACCTCCTTGGGTCTTTCGACTCCAAGTAGCCGACTCCAATTTGATTCACACCACACCACTTGATCTCCTACTTCAAAACTTTCCTTCTTTTTCTCAAGTGGTGCCTTTTTCTCCACCAATACCCCCAAACTTGAGCCATGCTCAAGTTTGGTCAAATCTTTCTTACCTTCTTCCTTCTCTTTTTCACCGGTCAAGCAAATGGTCCTTTATAGCTTTCTCCTTCCTACAATCATCAAGGGAAACACAAGACTTGTTAGAAATGATCTTACAAGAGGGAAGTAAATGCTCATTAACTAAAAAATTAGTAGAAGTAAAAGGTGTAGAAACTTCTCTTTCAATGGAAGGGCATTCATCAACAATCTCTATGTATCCACATGTCTTCTTTTCTACCTTGCTTTGAGCAACCTCTTCCTCATGAACTCTTGTAAATGTCACTTCTTCACCTTTGGAACTCAACTTAAGCTCTCCTTTCTCCACATTAATCATAGCTTTACCCGTTGCAAGGAAAGGTTGACCAAGGATGATCGGTGCCTCAAGTTCCTCCTTCATGTCTAATATAATGAAATCCACCGGGAATATGAGTTTACCAACTCCTACTAACACATCTTCAATAATCCCAAATGGTGGAGCATATGATTGATCCGCTAATTGAAGATTGATGTTCGTAGGGAATCACCTCTCCTAAATCCAATTTCTTGAACACGGACAATGGCATCACATTAATACTTGCTCCTAGGTCACACAAGCCTTGAATGTTTACTTTTTCTCCAATCTCATATGGAATAATGAAGCTTCCGGATCCTTTTTCTTTTGTGGCAAGTGTCTCTCCAAGATTTCTTTGCATTCTTCCACTAGCTTGAGCATCCCCTTCTCATCCTAACTCCTTTTCTTGGACATAATTTATCTCAAGAACTTCTTATAGTGTGGAACTTGTTCAAGGGCCTCCAAGAGTGGAATATCGACATGCAAATTCTTGAAAATTTCTAAAAACTTACCAAACTCTTCATCAAGTTTCTTCCTCTCTAATCTCTTATGAAACGGAACCGGATTAGCCTTCATTGGGACTCCCCATTCATTCTTTGACTTTTCTTCCTTCTTTGCATCTCCCTCGCTTTCACCTCTTCTTCACTTTTCTTCTCTTCCACAACCACTCTTTCTTGTCTCTCTTCTTCCTCATTCACCACCTCTTCTTCAAACGTCCCTTCTTTGGGCATTTTAGGACCTTCATAGCTAGTGCCACTCCTTAGCTTGATTGCACTACAAAACTCTTTAGGGTTCGGCTCGGTAGTGGATGGATACTTTCCTTTGATTTGGAGATGTTCCACCGTGGACGAGAGCTTCCCAACCGTAGTAGCAAGTTGCCCTACTTGATGCTCGATCGTCTTGAAACGAGTGTCCATTTGCTTCCCTATATCATCAAGCCTTGAGTCATTAGCTTCCAATTTCTTCACAATCAACCCCAAAATCTCCTCCGTGGTAGCCTTTCCTTCATTGTTAGGAGCCTTTGCGGCGGATCAAATCCGGGAGGAAACTGAACGACGGCTCTCAGTTGGCATATGAAAAATTTTCGTGTCTCCTCCATGTATTCCCATTAAATTGAGCTTGTGGTTGAGGTTGGTAGCTTCCTTGTGGCCTATTTTGATAAGACATTTGGTAAGGCCTTCCTCCTTGATAATTCCCTTGAAAGTTTCCTCCTTGATAGCCTCCTTGGAATGGAGGCCTACCCATGTAGCTAACTTCTTCAACCGGCAATGGACTTGGACAAACATCAACAAGAGGAACGGATGGACTCACACTTTCTTGGCCTTGTGAAGAAGTAAGAGCTCCCAATCGGTCCATCATAGTCATCATCATACTCTTCATAGACTCGATTTCATCCACTTGTGACACCCTATGATGTGCTCCCGATTAACCGACACTTGGAATGAATCTTGAGCTATGTTCTCCATTATTTCATTCATTTGCCCAACAGTTTTAGACCAAATCGATCCATTAGCACAAGCATTAAAAACGACCTATCCCCATCAGTCAAACCATTGCAAAAGTACATAATGGTTTGCTCCTCCGAAAACCGTGTTGAGGACAATTGATAAGTAACATGCCATACCTCTCCCACACCTCCGGTATGGTCTCCCCATTCTTTTGGCGGAAGTGGGAAATAGCCTCCTTAGCTTGCACGGTCTTTGACGGTGGGTAGAACTTCATCAAAAATTTCTTGGACAACTCCTCCCATGTACGTACGGTCCCGGGCGGTAATGAATTAAGCCATGCTTTTGCTCTTCCTTTCAATGTAAAGGCAAAAAGCCTCAACTTCTTCGGATCTTCGGGTACCCCATGGTATTTTATAGTGTCGGCAATCTCAAGAAATTGTGCCATATGTTGATGTGGGCACTCATTTTCATCCCTTCCTTCAAATTGTTCTCCCTAAACATTCTCACTAGAGCAGGACTTATCTCAAAGTTATTAGCATCTATCTTCGGCCTTGCTACCCCGTCATAGTGTTCTCTAAGTTGTGGCTCAAAAAAATTCTCTCAAAGGCCTTCCTTGAGGTGGTGGCTCATTTACGGGTTGTGGTTGGACATTTGGTATGTGAGGCGGCTCATGATATCGTGGCTCTTGGTTATACGGTATATGGGAATAGTATGGTGGAAATTGTTGTGGATGAGGTGGATAGTAGGGATATTGATGAGCTTGTGGAGGATAAGGATATGGATTTTGGTAGGGGTAATTTTGTGGTGGCATCCCTTGAGGGAAAGGGCCAACTCGAGCATGAAAATGATTCCCATTACCTCCATGTTCTACTCCTCCTTCTCCTTGTCCATGTACCTCCTCAACTTGAGGTTCACCCACTATTCTCTCCTCATTTCTTTGATCTTCCCCTTCCATAACTTCCCTTCGTCTTCTCACACGATTCCTTCTCAAAGTAGCCTCAATTTCCGGATTTAGTGGCAAGGGTGGAACACCACTTGACCTTGTTAGCATGCACCTACAATGCCACAAATCCAAGTATCAACTTCAAACCAAACAAAATCAACAAAAATAAAAACAAAAGCAACAAATAGTCACTTCAAACAATCCTTAAATCTCACTTATAGACGCAAAACTAACTCCCAACGGCGCCATTTGATTGGAGTGTATTGGGCAAGAACTTTTAAGACCAATTGCAAAATATCGAACCCAAGGGAGAAAGTATGCAAACGAAATTCAAGGATAAGAGTTCTAGATGGCTAAAGTTGCAACAAGATATAGGACTAAAATCTCTAAAAGGATGCAAGAAATTAAATGGCAAGATTATGCAAACAATATATCAAACACCTAGAATGCAATATCAATTACACTAAAATCAATGGGGGATTTGGGTGCAAGGGATAGTCTCCATCAAGGAATCCATGATTAACAAGCTATGATTGTATCAAAAATGTAAATGAATCAAATTAGAAAGCATAAACCATCATGAAATTAATCACTCCATTAATATCACAATGCCAAATGTGAGTATCCTTAGCTCTTCCCATCTCTCAATGTAAAAGTCCCCAATTCATACAATCATGCAAAATTGAAACCTAATTAACACCTAATCACGTTAGCTCAACTCGCCTATTGCTAGGGTGATCAACCATTAATCAAGAGAGCCAAATTTTCATGATGCACAATTAAGAATCACAATTAGGAAGCAAGCTAATTCAATTGATCACAATTATCAACAATCATAGCATGAGGCAATCACTTCATCCCTAATTTCAATTATCTCAAGCACAAAGCTATTAGCCCATGGTACTACAAGCAAAAGCCATGGGTAAACAATCTAAGAAAGCAATTACTAATCTAATCAACACAAGCAATGAATTTAAGATAGCAAAGGGTAAGAACATCACCAATTGTCCTCTCCTAAAAAGGATAACTCTCGTACGTCTCTTGATTCTGTTGTTGAAACATGTTTTGCGGCTTGTTCTCGCCTCTTCTTGGGTAGTAGATACAGTGAGCCACCGATCATGTTTGTTACACCTTACAGGGGTTTCTCGCTAACAAGGCAACCGAGTGAGGGCGAGATTACTATCAGCTTGGGCAACGCTACAACATTAGCGGTGGTCGCAGCTGGGAGATGTGCACTTGTATTTTTCTCGATTCTCGTTTTAGTATTAAAGAACGCTTTGTACGTGTCGAAGTTTTCTAAGAATTTAATTTCAGTTTCGAAATTGTTTTTGGACGGATGCTCATTGTTTTTAATAATAATGTTGCTATTATGAGAAATGACTTTTTAACTGCTCCGCACGTTAGAAAATGGGCTTTATACCATTACTTGTGCATATCGTACTATGATCAAGCTCATTCATCGTCATCATCGAATAAGAGAAAAGAACCTTCTAAGATGAATCAAACATACTTTTGGCACCTAAGATTAGGTCATGTCAACTGAGAAGGATTCAAAGACTGTAAGTAGTGGATCTTTGGAGTCTCTCCAAGTGGAACCATTCTCACCCGTGAATCCTATTTGGAAGGCAAGATGACCTCAAGACCTTTTAAGGCCAAGGGAAATAGGGCCAATGATGTGTTGGAATTGATTCACTCTGATTTGTGTGGGCCTATGTCTATTCAAGCTAGAGGTGGATTTGAGTACTTCGTCACTTTCACCGACGATTACTCAGGATATGGGTATATCTACCTGATGCGCCACAAGTCTCGAATGCTTTGGAAAGTTCAAAGAATTTAAGGCAGTAAGTGGAGAACCGTCATTGTAAGAGTATCAAGTCACCGCGATCTGATCGTGGTGGCGAATACCTTAGCAATGAGTTTAGGCAATACTTATTAGAGAATGGGATTACATCCCGCCTTACCGCGCCTGGTACTCCCCAAATGTAATGGCGTGGCCGAGAGAAGAAATAGGACTCTATTGGACATGGTGAGATCGATGATGAGTTATGCTTCATTACCTACCTCGCTTTGGGGATATGCCTTGGAAACGGCGGTGTACCTTCTAAACTATGTACCTTCGAAAGCAATTCCAAAACTCGATTGAATTGTGGTCCGCGAAAGCCTAGTCTAAAACCACATTCGGATTGGGGTTGTCCAAAGACATGTGCCGAACAAGGGAGCTGATAAGTTGGCACCTAAAACCGAGTGCGGTTGTTTGTAGGGTATCCTAAGGGAACGAGAGGTGGTTATTTTTATAGTCCTAATGATCGGAGGGTGATTGTGAGTACTAATGCCCGATTTTTAGAGGAAGACTATATGTATGAGCATAAGTCCAATAGTGAGATCATTCTTAATGAGTTAAGGGGAGACAATGGCACACCGAGTGTGCAAGAGGAAATACCACAAGAGATCGCACAACGTGGTTACTGCGATGAACCTTTACACGCATTGCCTCATCGTAGTGGGAGGGTTGTTCACAACCTGATCGCTTCATATTTGTGGGAGAGTCTCGTGGACTTGATTCCAAGCGATGAACATGATGATAACGATCCTGGACTTACAAAGAGGCAATTCAAGACAAAGATGCAGTAGTCTTGGCACAAGTCTATGGATTCGAAATTGAATCTATGGATTCTATGGAAGTATATGACCTAAGTGAACTTCCCCATGGCCAGAAAGCCGTTGGGTGTAAGTGGAGTCTACGACGTAAGAGAGGATCTGATGGGCAGACATCGCTTTTAAGGCACGGTTGGTAGCAAAAGGTTTTACTCGTAAAGAAGGGATCGACTATGATGAAACCTTTTCACTAGTAGCCATGCTAAAGTCGATCCGGATTCTCTTATCCATAGCTAATCACATGAACTATGAGATTTGGCAAATGGATGTCAAGACAGCCTTTCCTTAATGGAAATTTGGATAAGGACATCTATATGCAAAGAACCCGAGGGTTATGTGAAGAAAGGCCAAGAGCATCTAGTCCTGGAAGCTGAAAAAGTCTATTTATGGGCTAAAGCAAGCTTCCTGTGTCTTGGAATATTTGTTTTGACAAGGTGATCAAATCCTTTGGGTTTGAAACAATGTCAAAATGAAAGTTGTGTGTACAAGAAGAGTAATAGAGACGTAGTGGTATTCTTAGTACCGTACGTAGATGATATTCTTCGCATTGACAATAGTGTGAAAGTGTTATCGATGTAAAGGTGTGGCTTTCGAGAGCAGTTTCAAATGAAGGATTTGGGAGAAGCATCATACATTCTTGGTATTAAGGTCATTCGTGATCGGAAAAGAGAATGTTGTGTTTATCTCGCGTCTTATATTGATACCGTAATTGCTCGTTTTAGCATGCAAAACTCCAAGAAGGGTTTACTACCTTTTAGACATGGAGTTCCCCTATCTAAGGATATGTGTCCTAGGACACGAGAAGGAGATAGAGGAGATGGCTAAGGTTCCTTATGCATCGGCCGTAGGAAGCCTTATGTATGCGATCTGTGTACGAGGCCTGATATTTGCTATGCATTCGGCATGGTTGCAAGATATCGCCTAACCTCGGTCAAGGACATTGGACTCGTTAAGCATATTCTCAAGTATTTGAAAAGGACTCGAGATTATATGCTTTGGTATACCGGTCGGATAATATGATTCCTTTGGGTTATACCGATTGCATTTCCAAGCTGATCGAGATGAACGGAAATCTACCTCGGGTTATGTGTTTATGCTGGGAGGCGGAGCCATATCTTGGAGAAGTGTGAAGCGAAATGCATCGCGGACTCCACTATGGAAGCCGAGTACGTAGGCTGCCTCGGAGAGGCTACTAAAGAGGCTCAGTTTGGCTACGTAGTTTTTATTGGACTTAGGGTGTCTCGCAGTATGCCGATGTGCATCACTATTTATTGTGATAATGCGGGTGCAAGTGGCAAACTCGAAAGAACCTAGAGCCCACAAAGCAAGTAAACACATAGAGCGGAAGTACCACATTATACGAGATATCGTAAATCGAGGAGACGTGGTCAGTGGCTAAGATTGCATCGTTGGACAACCCGGCCGATCCCTTCACAAAGACTACGCAATAAAAGTCTATGAAAAACATGTAGAGGGTCTTGGTTTACGATGTATTACACTAGACTTTGAGTATAAGTGGGAGAATTGTTATGACTTTGGACTTTGTGTGTATACTAAAAGTTTAGCTTTAGTATAAGTGGGAGATTGTTGGAGTATACCGTAAAGCAATCTTTTGTTGGGCTTTGTGGATGTATATTTGATTTCCTTATTATCTCAAATAAATATTTTTCACATTATTGCTTTCTTTCAATAGTGATTGTTTGTATGTCTATTTATCTTATATTGTAGACAATGTGGTGGGTTTGTAGTCACACGTAAGATAACATTGTCGGTTCCTTATAAGATATAAACAAGTATTCACGACCGAGATAGTTCTCGACATAACTATTGGTTTAAGTTGTAGTATGAACTTGTTGGTGGCTTGTCTTGGTCATTAGTTTATACTAATACGACCGTGTCGTATTGAATGGATCACAGATAAGACATGTTCTTCTATTCTCGACTCATGAAGAACTAGAGGTCTTGGTGACTCTTATAATTCTTAACCCTAAGTGTGATATTTAGGTGTGTGGAGTGCTTATTCACTACTTTGATTTATCATGGGTGAGAATCTTATTAGATACAACATACTCGTATTTTGGGTAGTGATATCACTCGCATGATGTCTATTTATTGGCATTAGGGCATCAGTGTCCTCGTCATCCAGGTGATGACGTCATCTTGAGGATCTCATAAAGGATTGTCGTATTAAACCCTCGCAGTGGATTTAATCCGCACGACAACAAGGTTGAGTGGTACTACTCAAGGAATAATAGATATTAATTAATTAAAGTAGTCGAAACTTTAATAATTAATGGACGCGCGATATCTTTAACACGGGGAGTTATAGAGTCTAATAGAAGTCCCGATTCGGTTCGGGATAGGACGGGAGTGCAATATTAATTCTCTAGTGGAATGAATTAATGTTTCGGCCAAATAATGTTCGGGCTGAACATAAGAACGTTTGGACTTGAAAGAAGCCCAAACCCTATACCTTCTAATGGATCCCTAGTCCGGCCCATGAAAAACCTAATGAGTGTATATAAAAAGGGGCTTGGGTTCGTAGGAGGGAGAAAAAAACGCCGCAGCAGCCCTTTTCACCACGATTCGATAGCTCGCCGTCCACCCGGTGTTCGAACGAGGTTGGGAGACAGACTAGAAGGTCTATTGTGGAATCAAAGCCTTGATCTTCAAGGGTAACGAATCTAACATTTGCTTTAGATGCATGTTTAGGTTTTATTTATTTATTTTTGTTCTCTGTTTTATATGTTTGGCATCCAACAACGATCTTGGGATCGGACCGCTTTCACCGGCGTGTTCCATCATCATTGACATTTCAAACCTGTTTTTCATGAGAATGCTAAACTCTTCACATAATTTCAGATTAGGTGAACCAAAGATTATGTCATCTACATAAATTTGAACTAATAAGATGTTACTATCTACTTCCTTTCTAAACAAAGTTCTATCAATCTTACCTTTTGAAAAACCATTTGATGTCAAGAAATCGATAAGGTATCATACCAAGCTCGGGAGCTTGTTTCATCCATATAGAGCTTTGTTGAGTTTATAGACCTTGTTATTGATCTTAAACCCGGAGAGGCTGCTCCACATAGACTTCCTCAAGCAACACACCATTAAGGAAGGCAGACTTAACATCCATTTGAAAGACTTTGAAAGATTTATATGCAGAAATGCCAAGAACAACCTTATTGCCTCTAATCGCTAACCGGAGCATAGGTTTCATCATAGTCTATCCCCTCGGTCGTGAGTAACCTTGTGCAAACCAATCTTGCCTTATTTCGAACAATAATGTTGTTCTCATCTGCTTTATTTTTAAACACCCATTTGGTGCCTATAATCTTTCTCGTGTAAGGGTCTTTCCACTAATTCCCAAACATTTTGCCTTTCAAATTGATGCAGCTTCCTCCCGCATGGCGCTTATCCAAGTATGGATCTCGATAGAGCTTCTTCAATAGACTTGGGTTCAAGAAGCGACACATTACAACAATGCACTTTCGTAATCCAGCATCATTCGTGGTTCCGCACACTACTAGATGGGTCTCCTATAATCTGATCAGATGGATGGTAGCTTCTCATCCTCTTGCCTATATGAGGAGAAGGATCCTCATCTTGAGTCTCGCAGGCAACTCCTCCGATTCTACCTCGGTGACATTCCCCTTCATCACCGACCCCGCCGATTAGCCGACGGCAAAGGTGTCTCTGTTTCGATGGAGTCCGATCGAAGTTGTCTTCTCGATTATCGATGGGGATTCTTCTTCATCTCGATTCTGAATCAAGACTAGGTAGATAGACAGTTCTATGTTTAGTCTTGGTTAGTTCAATTTTATCTAGACTTTCTAAATTTGATTTATTTTATCTCGAGAAGGAATACAACTCATCAAAAACAACATAAGGGGTTTCCTCCACACAAAGGGTTGTCTTGTTAAAAACTCTAAATGCCTTGGAAGTGTTAGAATATCCCAAGAATATTCCATCACCGCCTTAGCATCAAAAGTTCTCAACTTAGATTTCCCATTGTTATGGATAAAACACTTACAACCAAAAGCTCTAAAATATGAGATTCTTGGAATCTTACCCTTCCAAATCTCATATGGAGTGTTACCCTTGTCTTTAACAACCAAGCACCTGCTCAGGTATAACAAGTCGTGTTGATGGCTTGACCCTGAACCTCGTGAGGGGTTTCATACTCACTAACATGCTCCCGGCCGCTTCCTTCAAGGTTCTATTCCTTCTTTCAACCACTCCATTTTGTTGAGGAGTTCTTGCTGAAGATGTCTCATGAATAATTCCACACTCATTGAAAAAGTTAGATAAACAAGAATTCAAAAATTCTCGTGCCCTTATCACTTCTTATTTTAATAATATTAACACCCTTTTCATTCTCGAATCATTCAACAGATCGTAGATCTTTTTATAGTCTCATTTTTCTTGAAAAGAAATATAACCCAAGTGTATCTAGAAAAGTCATCTACTACTACAAGAGTATATTTCCTTCCACCGAAACCGAGAGGAGTAACAGTCCAAACAAATCCGGATGAAGTAGTTGTAAAACTCTTTCAGATGAAGAGGTGTTAATACTCTTAAATGAGTGTCTAGGCTGTTTACCTTCCGACAAGCATCACATTTAAGATCGGTAGATAAATGTTTCTCGGTGTAATCCCTTAACAAGGTTCTTTTTAGCCGACTTACCAAGGGTCTTGAAATTCGATGACTAAGCCTCTTGTGCCATAGCCACCGAGATCATCTCCACCCTTAACTATCAGACAAGTATCTTTGGGACAACTATTAAAGTTGGCCACATAGACATTACCATGTCTGAAGCCGCTTAAAAGTACCTTATCCGAGGAATTATCTATGATATCACATTTATCCTTAGAAAATTTGACAAGAAAACCTCTATCACAAAGTCGGGAAACAGAGATAGCAGATTATGTTTCAATCCTTCAACAAAATATACCTCGTATACCCGAATGTCTTATATAATCGGAGTACCTACTCCTTTAGTCTGACCACAATTATTGTCTCCAAATAATACTCTTGGACCATCAATGCTTTGGAAATTTGATAACAGGCTCTTGTTATTGGTCATGTGTTGTGAACAACCACTATCAATGTACCATATGGAAGCTAAGATCTCTTCCTTGAGTGATGATCTCTGTGAATCGTGAAAAGCAGATTAGTTATAAGGTACCCTAGTGATCTTGGGTCCTTGAAGGTCAAGCATCACTTTAGGTAACCAGATAAAAATCTCATCTCCAAATAATAAATCGACTTGGTCTCTCTACCAAATCTGTCTACAATTTTATCACTTTTAAATGACAACTTGTTGTATTCAGATTTAGTAATTTTTCTAAACTTAGGAAATGTGGGATAACATCTGCTTCTTCCATCAAAAGGATTATAATAAGAATTTCTTCTTATTTTGGTTCTTGGATTTCTCTTAGTCTGATAAGGAGTCCTCATTTGAATTTTTGTTTTCAGCCGAGAGATGCATCCTTACTTGACTAATTGGTTTCCAAGGACAAATTTTAACCTCATTTGATTGATTAGATGCTTTTATAAATTTCCTTGGTTTTTGTACATCTGATTTACTATTTCTATAATAACCAAGACTTGTTTTGTCATGGGATTTTTGAGATGTATTAAAGATATGATCTATTCTTGATTGTGAATTATTAAGTTGACTAATTTTGAAGACTAGCTTCTCATTGTCTTTCTTAATTAATTCATTTTCAGCACATATTAATTCAAATTTGTCTTTTAAAGTTTTCAATTCACTTTCTAATCTTTCAGTAAGTGGCCGATGTACTAGCCTCACTGGGAAAACATTCCCCTTGAATGTTTCCTCGGTTCTGGATAGTTCATCACCTCGCTTTCCTTTAATTAGAATCTGAATTTGATTCTTTAAAGCCAAATTCTCTGTCTCTAGCTGTTTATAAGTAGCCACGAGATGTCTTTAAATCTCTCAATAATTCATGAATAATGCTTGATCATAATCGATGCAGATCGACAGAATCATTATCTCGAAGATGAATAATAGACTACCTCTTTAGCCATGAGATGTATTTCATCATCTCGATCCGAAATAAGATGAGGATGATGATGATGATGATTTTCTTGACTCCTTTTCTTTAGCTAAGAGAGCTCTTTGATCTGCAAATCTCCTGTCTCTCTTTTCCTTTTCTCTTCCCTTTCTTTAGGAGTCGGTTGAGGACAATCATAGCTGAAGTGTCCTCGCTTGTTGCATGTGTAGCAAGTATCACTCCTGTCTAATTTAAGGCTGGAAGGATTTCTTTTGACAGTGATCCTGAATCTTCTTGTCTCGGCTCCTACTTTTGTTATCATCTGTAGACTCATCTTCCTTTCTTCTTGATTTGGATCTTGCTCTATCCTTACCTGGAAATCTCAATTTATTTCTTTTATACTTCATTCTTAATCTATCATACCTTTTTGGTAAGCAGAGCCATCTGCTCTTTCGTAGATAGGTCACCTCCTACAAACTCGTTGACATCTTGTCTTCTTTGCCGATAAAGGCAAAGACTTGGATGAGGTGCTCGACTTCATCTCATCCTCCTCATCTTCTATTTGAATGTCATACTCTAGAGCTTTAAGATGAGAGAATAAAGTATGGTGAGTAATAGAAGATAAATTATGAGTTTCTTTAAGGATATTGGATTTCTCTCTCGATCTCTTGGTTAATGATCTCAGTATCTTGTTATTAATCTCCTTCTCTCGTATAGTTCTTTCCAAGGCCACCGCTTTGTTGAGGAGATTCGTCAACCTTACATCTAACTGATCTACGTATTCATTTTCCTTCATTTTGAATGTATCAAATGCGTGTAAGACCGATCAGCAGCTTATTCTCTTTTACTTGATCCGATCCTTCACGTACATTTGCTAGAGTTTGCCACATTTCTTTTGCTGTTTTGCATCTCTTTACCGTCTCAATCCAATCTTTACTTAAAGTCTCGATGATTTTAGTTCGAGCTACTTGATCTAAATTGTGGATCTTTCTTTCATCATTTGTCAATTCGTAACTCTTTTTCTCTTGTCTGGTCCTGGATTCACCGATTCACTCAAGCATAGTGCCTCCATGATAAAATTTTATAGGTCCTTCTTCAAGAACCTCTTTCATCCTATCATGGATGGCCTTGAGGTGATTCTCCATCCCGAATTTCCAGTAATCATAATCTTCAATAGAAAATTCAGGTAAATTCCTGGACTTCTTGCTTTTTCCCGATGACATGATGAGATAAAGAAACAAAATACTCCACAAAACTTATTAGTAGCACGATTAGTAACAATGAAAAAGATAAAGAAAATCAAGAAAATTTCGAATCATAGTTAAGACCTAAAATCAATATCGTAACAACTTAACACCGCTCCGATACCACTTGTTGGTCCCGATTAGTTGAGTTGATTATGAAGCTTTGAGTTAGAATTAACCTTCTAGGACAAAATCTAGAAGGGGGTTAAATAGATTTTGTAGATTTTTCAAATCTTTCAAAATATATTCAAAGTACCAGATGTACACAAATGAAATTCAAGATTAGACTCAACTTTAATAAGATCAAAAGCAAACCGATATTCAGATTTTAACTTCGATTACGATATTAATCCTTGAACAATAAATTGACAATTGAACAGAAAAGTAAATAAAAATATTAAAGAACACTGTATTTTATAGTGGTTCGGATTATAACAATCCTACATCCACTCTCCTTCTCCAACTTCAAGAAGGGTCTCCACTATCACCTTACTTACTCACTTTACAATCGTACAACTTACAACTTACAACTTTTCTTCAAATCTTCAAAGTACTCCTAACTCCTTCCGATGAATCTAAGAATTACACTAATAATGGATTTTGAAGATTACACGAGAAGTGTTCTATAAACACTTGAAACTTTTGAAAACTCTTTTTGAAAATACTTTGTGAATTGAGATCCGAATAGTGAATAGTGTGAAAACTCAAATTTGCATAAGTGTCTTTTGAAAAATAAAATCTAGACCTATTTATAAGTCTGAAAAGACAGTTAGTTTGTTAGTCGGTTCTAACAAACTGAAACCGCTTTAACAAACTTAACCTTGAAAATCGCTCTTGACCTCGGCTGATTTCTCCTAATCGTCTGCGGTGACTTGGTGAAGACTCACTTTTCTTATTCTCGCTCACTTGTCTTGACCTCGTCTCGAGCTCTTTGTGATTGTCTCCCGCAGATGACTAGACTTGAGCTTGTCTCCTCAGATGACTTACAAATTCTCGATCTCCGGTGACCTAATCGGTCCTTGACCCCAACAATGTGCTCAAGATCGACTCGATCTTAGTTGTTCTTCAACGTTGTCTCCGCTCATCTGGATTAATCTTTTAACTCATCAAAACTTTACTTGATCTAACAAGAAACCTTAAAAATAAGACAAGGTATATCGGATAAGGTTCAAGTATATTCATTCACACATTTATAGATTACAAAAATGAGAGCCGATAAAAGATAAGATATGGAAAGAAAATCCTGTTCTATCGACTCCCCATTGATTGGAGTAGTATTTCCGAGTAAGCGGTATTAAGACCAATCGCAAATTATTGAACCCAAGGGAGAAAGTATGCAAACGAGGCCCTAAGGATATTAGTTCTAGGTGACTAGAGTTGCAACAAGGTTTTGGACTAAAATCAACAAAATAATGGCAAGAATTAAAATGGCTAAACTTTGCAAGCAATAAATCAAACACTTAGAATGCAAAATCAAATAGACTAGAAACAATGGGGGAATGGGGTGTAAGGGATAATCTCCATCAAGAAATCCATAATTAACAAGCTATAATTGTATCCAAATGCAAATCAATCAAATTAGAAAGCATAAACCATCATGAAATTAATCACTCCATTAAAATCACAATGTCTAATATGAGTATTCTTAGTATTTCCCATCTCTCAATGTAGAAATCCCCAATTCATACAATCATGCAAAATTGTAACCCGATTAACACCTAATCACGTTAGCTCAACACTCGCCTATTGCTAGGGTGATCAACCATTAATCTAAAGAGATAATTTTACATAAAGCACAATTAAGAATCACAATTAGGAAGCAATCTAATTCAATTGATCACAATTATTAACAATTAAAATATGAGGAATCACTTCATCCCTAATTTCAATTATCCCTAGCACAAAGCTACTAGCCCATGGTGCTACAAGCAAAAGCCATGGGTAGAAAATCTAAGAAAGCAATTAACAATCTAATCAACACAAACAATGAATTAAAGAGAGAAAAAGGTAAGAACATCACTAATTGATCTTCAATATATAAAAATAGGAATGCTTGAGTCTTCTACAATACTTGAATTCGCCTTCTTCACTCTTCAATTACAACTTGAATCTTCAATTCTCTATGATCAAAACACTAATCTAATGCTTAAATCTAATTACAATGGAAATTAAGCTAGAGATTGAGAAAATCGCCTAAGGAACCACCGAAACTGCTCTACACTGCTAGGATGAGTATATGCTCTGCTTTTGGCTTCCCATGGACTTAAATCTGCAATTCTCAAATTTTGGGGCTCCTCGACTCGAGCTTGAGGCCCTCAAGTCGAGGTCTAAGAGTCGCATCCACGATTTTGTAATTTACCCTCGCCTCGAGTCGAGGCTCAGCCCTCGACTCGAGGATCCTACCTTTTCTCCATCACTCGACTCGAGGCTCCTCCTCGAGTCGAGGCAGTGATTGGAGTGTATAGGGTAAGAGTTATTAAGACCAATCAACAAAATATCGAACCCACACATGAGGCCCTAGAAATACAAGTTCTTAGTGACTAGAGTTGCAACAATGGTTTGGAACAAAAACAACAAAACAAAAGCAAAAATACAAAATAACAAGGAGCAAGCAAATGATCAAACACTTAGAATGCGACAACAAAAACAACAATAAATGGTGGGATAGGGGTGCTAGGATTAACATCCATCAATGAATCATCAATCAACAAGCTACAATTGAATCAAATTGCAAATCAACTAAGATAGAAAGCATAAACCATCATGAAATTAATCTCTCCATTAAAATCACAATGCCTAATGTGAGTATCCTTAGTCTTTCCCATCTCTCAATGTAGAAATCCCCAATTCATACAATCATGCAAAATTGAAACTCGATTAACACCTAATCACGTTAGCTCAACTCTCGCCTATTGGTAGGGTGATTAACCATTAATCTAAAGAGACAATTTTACACAAAGCACAATTAAGAATCACAATTAGGAAACAAACTATTGTGAGTATCCTTAGTGCAACTAATCTCTCGATTCCGAAGCACCCAATCCACACATTCATACACAATTATCACCCGATTAATCCCGGATCACGTTAGCGCAACTCTCGCCTATAGCTAGGGTGATCAAACACTAATCTAAAGAGATAATTATGCATGAAGCACAAATGAGAATCACAATTAGTAAGCAATCTACTCAATTGATCTCCAATCATCAACAATTATAGCATCATCAATAGATTCATCATCAATTTCAATTAACCCAAGCACAAAAGAGTTAGACCATGGTGAAATCCATGGGAAGAAGATAGAATTGATCAAACACAAAGCAAATCACAACAATTAAAAAATTAAAGAGACAAAAGAGGAAAAACATCACCAATTGATCTTCAATCAACAACAATAAGGAATGCTTGAGTCTTCAACACCAATCTCCAAATGAAATACAAGCTTGAATTGAATGAATTACAAGGATCAAATGCTAATCTAATGCTAATCTACAATAATCAATGGAAATCTACATCTAATTCTAACTTCTACTCTAATCTAAGGAAGAAATTGACTTGGGGCCCGAGAAATCGCCCCAAAACCGCTACTAACTGCTATTATGAAAGTTGTATATGGATTGCTCTGCTTCAACTCTTTAAATACCGAATTTCTGAAAACCGCCCCCTCAAGTCGAGGGTCGTGCCTCGACTCGAGGCTTCGCAAAATACCTCGCCCTCGACTCAAGGGTCATGCCTCGAGTCGAGGCTTCTGCCTTTCTTTCGATTTTAGTCCTTTCGCATAGCCCTCGACTCGAGGCTCTTGTCCCTCGATCGCAGCTCGAGTCCAGGGCACTTTTCTCGCGTGGGGCTTCGGCCCCAACCCCGCTTTTGTCCCGTATGATCGTCTCTTCATTCTAAGCTTAATGGTACTCTCGGTTTGGCAAAAATCAACCGAATTACCTGCAAAATGGACGAAAAACATCAAAATCTCACAAATAATACATTTTAGGCAAAAGAGTGATACTTTTCACATTTAGGCACAAAAATCACACTTTAGCTCACTTTTGCACTAAAATAGGCCCTAAAAACATGCATCAGATTCACTCCAATCATACCCCAAAACTTGAATTGTTGCTCGTCCTCGAGCCACATAGAAACTAAGAACGAAGGAGTCAATTGATTGCAATTATGTCACATGGCACCATAGACGAAAAATAAGACAATCGAACTCATCAATGAACATAAGTATCAATGCAACTATCCACTAGCAAACAAGATGAATCATGATCAAACAAATGCTCAATCAAATACTCAACACATTGCTCCTTTCATGGAGTGTTTCACTCTTCACTCAAGTGTATCAAGGTATAAAGCACTCAATCATCAAATTCATGAACTTGCACACCATATGCTTGCCAAAAGACTTAATCTCAATCCAAATCACTTATGATCAATCAAGAATCAAAGAGGTCTTTCTTCTAGGTTGTAATGTAGGCTCTTTGGAAAGGTGGGATGTTTTTGGATAAGAGTGACTAAGTAGTAGAGACTTGAATGTAAGCTAAACATTTCAATACACATCTCTTCTCTTTTCATCAAGCAACACTCTTCCTTTTGAACTTCAATAATCAATCCACCATTCACTTGAGCTTTCTCTTTTTAACTCACAAATTGAATTTTTTTTTCTTTTCATGTTCACTTTTTCACAATTCAATCTTTCTTCTTTTCACAACCTTTCTTTTCTTTTATGCTTCATTCATCACTTAGCTCATCATCTTCCCACTCTTAGCAATCAAATCACCATTATTAGCCAACATTCAAGCTCAGCTAAATTTAGGACAAGAAAGGCTCATAAAAATAGGCTAAAATGGTTTCAATTTCACTTGGCTTGCCAAAGAATATGGATCATAAGGCTCAACATGGCTTACTAAGGAAATCAAATGTATTTGGTAGGGAAAATTTGGCAAAGTGACTAATCATTCCAAACATGGCCTCTTATCACTTTCAAGACATCACACAAAGATCAATATCAACAAGTCTAGTGGCAAGTTCTAGCATACAATTCATGAATGATGCACTCACAAAGAAATATCAAATCAACCGTATAAGATGTAGGATTATTAAGGCACAAAAGCTCACGGGCTTAAATTGAGCAATGAATTAAGAATTATCAATCACATTCATCCTTACACAATAAATCAAGAATACTAGCTTCAAGCTACAAATCTACTCATGAGCAAATCAAAATCCAATTAATCTTGCAAATCAAGCACAAGTGCTCATGTACATAATCTCAAGCACACTCACTATATCAAGATGATACTCAAAGATATGAAATAAATCCACAATTAAGCTCAAGATAAATCAAGCTCAAAATATACAAAGAAACCAAGACACAATTATAGCATCATCATCATTAAGCAATAAGCTCATCCAACCCCAAAATCATAGAAGAGCACAAAAGAATTAGAGAAGGGAAGAGAAACACCTCCCCCAAACTTAGACAAGTCTAAGTTTGAAAGGAAGTGTTGTACCAATAAGCCTTTAAACTCCATTTTTTTCCTTCAAGCATGTAGGGATCATCAAGCTTCCTAGCTCTTTCCTTCTTGATCTTGCATTTCCTTGCAATTCCAATCGCTTTCCCATTCATCTAGCAAGTGTACCTACAATCGGGCATAAGACTCTTCAAATAATTACCACTAAGAGATGCAAGAACCAAATAACGACCAACACCCCCAAATTGAATGATAACATGAATTCAAGGTTTAGAATGAGATTGATAAAAATATATGCAACTTCTAATGGTATCAACATTAAGCTCAAAATACCCTATGAATCTCAAAGTAAAGAGCATAATTTCCTAAGCATGAGCAATTAAGTAGCAAGCCAAATCTCCCAAAAACAAAACAAAAATACTAATCTACGAAAAAGCACACAAAAGCAAAGAAATAAAAAGGATGAGTTTCCTCCCATCGAGCGCTATTTTTATTGTCCTTTGCCGGACTTATTCTTTCACTTCCATCTTCCTTCATCGGAATGGCCAAGGATAGCGATCCTCCTTCCCATTATATCTCAATCTTTGAGCTTCATAATCTAGGAGGTCCACATAATAGATAGGCCAACCACCCATACATATCTTGAACATTATTCTTGGTGGATTCGCCTCTTGCTCTCTCACCATCCTCCTTCTCCATTCCTTTTTCCCAAGGATGCCCAAGCAATTCCTTAATGTTTTCCTATAGTCAAAGTGCACAAGAGGTAAAATAAAATCATTAGAAGCATCATTTTCAATAAAAGTATGAATTGAAGAGTTTGAAGGTATAGAGATGCTCATTTCAATCTTCAATTCCTTATTTGGCTCTTCTAGATTTGCTTGTTCATTATTGCTCATGTCCATCAATGGACATTCCTCTTCATCACTCTTGATAAGGAAATCTTCCTTTTCATCCTTTTTGCTTGGACCCTCTTCTTTATCTTCTTCTCTTGCATTTTCTTCCTCCCCTTCTTCTTCTTGATTCTCCATGATAGTCATGTTCTTGACTTGGCGTAGGAAATTTTTGACTTGACACTTTATAAACATGAAATGGACTTTGGTGATCTCCATGTTCCCCTCGATCCATGAATTGACCATTGCTTTGGTCTCATAAATTTCCTCATACAAGGGAAGCATTTCATCACACCAAGTGTCATCTTCCTCAAATTTTTCCAACAAAAATCGAAGCATCTCTAACAATATGGTTCTCATATCATGGAGTCCCCATTCTTCAAATTGAGGAGAAGCTTGTGGCCTTGGAAAATCGAACTCATGGCTTCTCCTATCATCATAGTAATCACCTTCCGATGCTCCTTGCAATTCGTATTCACAACATGGATCAAATGTTTGATCATAAGGCTCATAGTATGGAAACATCTCTTGAGGTTGGGGAGGGATTTCTTCATATCTCCAATCTTCATAATTGAATGGAACTTATTGTAATTGAGAAGTATCTTCATAGTTCCTCCAATCATTGCATCCAAAATCTTCATAATGTGGAGAATACACCCTACCATCTTGATAATTCTCTTGATTCCACATGTATGAGTTGTATCCTTCCATCTAGACAAGATAAGCAAGTATCAAATTCCAACAAAAATAACAAAACAAATACAAACACAAAGGCAACAAGTAGTCACTTCAAACAATTTCTAAGTCTCACTTAAGGCGCAAAAACTAATTCCCCGGCAACGGCGCCATTTGATTGGAGTGTATAGGGTAAGGGTTATTAAGACCAATCAACAAAATATCGAACCCAAGGGAAAAAGTAGGCACATGAGGCCCTAGAAATACAAGTTCTTAGTGACTAGAGTTGCAACAATGGTTTAGAACAAAAACAACAAAACAAAAGCAAAAATACAAAATAAAAAGGAGCAAGCAAATGATCAAACACTTAGAATGCGACAACAAAAACAACAATAAATGGTGGGATAGGGGTGCTAGGATTAACATCCATCAATGAATCATCAATCAACAAGCTACAATTGAATCAAATTGCAAATCAACTAAGATAGAAAGCATAAACCATCATGAAATTAATCTCTCCATTAAAATCACAATGCCTAATGTGAGTATCCTTAGTCTTTCCCATCTCTCAATGTAGAAATCCCCAATTCATACAATCATGCAAAATTGAAACTCGATTAACACATAATCACGTTAGCTCAACTCTCGCCTATTGCAAGGGTGATTAACCATTAATCTAAAGAGACAATTTTACACAAAGCACAATTAAGAATCACAATTAGGAAACAAACTAATGTGAGTATCCTTAGTGCAACTAATCTCTCGATTCGAAGCACCCAATCCACACATTCATACACAATTATCACCCGATTAATCCCGGATCACGTTAGCGCAACTCTCGTCTATAGCTAGGGTGATCAAACACTAATCTAAAGAGATAATTATGCATGAAGCACAAATGAGAATCACAATTAGTAAGCAATCTACTCAATTGATCTCCAATCATCAACAATTATAGCATCATCAATCAATTCATCATCAATTTTAATTAACCCAAGCACAAAAGAGTTAGACCATGGTGAAATCCATGGGAAGAAGATAGAATTGATCAAACATAAAGCAAATCACAACAATTAAAAAATTAAAGAGACAAAAGAGGAAAAACATCACCAATTGATCTTCAATCAACAACAATAGGAATGCTTGAGTCTTCAACACCAATCTCCAAATGAAATACAAGCTTGAATTGAATGAATTACAAGGATCAAATGCTAATCTAATGCTAATCTACAACAATCAATGGAAATCTACATCTAATTCTAACTTCTACTCTAATCTAAGGAAGAAATTGACTTGGGGCCCGAGAAATCGCCCCAAAACCGCTACTAATCACATTACTATGAGAAATCTACATCTAATTCTAACTTCTACTAACTCTTTAAATACTAAATTTCTGAAAATCGCCCCTCGAGTCGAGGGTCAGGCCTCGACTCGAGGCTTACGCAAAATACCTCGCCCTCGACTCGAGGGTCATGCCTCGAGTCGAGGCTTCTGCCTTTCTTTCGATTTTAGTCCTTTCGCATAGCCCTCGACTCGAGGCTCTTGTCCCTCGATCGAGCTCGAGTCCAGTGGCACTTTTTCTCGCGCGGGGCTTCGGCCCGACCCTCGTTTTTGTCCCGTATGATCGTCTCTTCATTCTAAGCTTAATGGTACTCTCGGTTTGGCAAAAATCCACCGAATTACCTCGCAAAATGGACGAAAAACATCAAAATCTCACGAATAATACTTTTTAGGCAAAAGAGTGATACTCTTCACATTTAGGCACAAAAATCACACTTTAGCTCACTTTTGCACTAAAATAGGCCCTAAAAACATGCATCAATTCACTCCAATCAGTGCATTGCTTTTTCAAACTTCTTTTCCCTCTGCACCACCTCGACTCGAGGCTCATGCTCCTCGACCGCAGCTCGAGTCCAGTGGCACTATTATCGAGCGGGGCTTTGGCCCTGACCCCTATTTTTGTCCGATATGATCATCTCTTCATTCTAAGCCTAGCGGTACTCTCGGATTGGCAAAATTCCACCGAATTACCTCGCAAAATGGACGAAAAACATCAAAAACTCATCAAGTAATACTTTTTATGAAAATAAGTGATACTTTACACATTAATGCACAAAAATCAATACTTTGATCACTTTTTGCACTCAAATAAGCCCTAAAAATGTGCACCAATTCACTCCAATCATACCCCCAAACTTGAAGTGTTGCTCGTCCTCGAGCAATGTAGCAACTAAGCACAAAGAAGTGAATTGATTGCAATTATGTCACATGGCACCATAGACGAAATATAAGATAATCGAACTCATCAATGAACATTAGTATCAATGCAACTATTCACTAGTAGTCAAGATAGATCATGCTCCAACAAATGCTCAATCAAATACTTAATACATTGCTCCTTCCATGGAGTGTTTCACTCTTCACTCAAGTGTATAAAGGTTAAATGCACTCAATCACCACCATTCACTTGAGCTTTCTCTTTCACTTAAGCTCACAAATTGAATTTTTCTTTTTCATTCATTTCACATTTTTCTCAATTCAATTTTTCTTTCAACACCCTTTTTTCTTTCTTCTCAACATCATCACTTAGCTTATCATTTTTCCACCACACTTAGCATGCAAATCACCATTATTAGCCAACAATCAAGCTCTACTAAATATAGGACAAGAAGGCTCATAAAAATAGGCAATTGGTTTCAATTTCACTTGGCTTGCCAAAGAATAAGGATAATAAGCTCAAAATGGCTCACTAAGGAAATCAAATGTATTTGGGGGAAAATTTTGGCAAAGTGACTAATCATAACAAACATGGCCTCTTATCACTTTCATGAAATCACACAAAGATCAATATTAACAAGTCTAATGGCTAGTTCTAGCATACAAATCATGAATGATGCACTCACAAAGAAATTGTATCAACCGTATAAGATGTACGATTATAAAGCACAAAAGCTCACGGGCTTAAATTGAGCAATGAATCAAGCATCATCAATCACATTCATCTTTACAAAATTAATCAAGAATGTTAGCATCAAGCTACAAGTCAACTCATGATCATACCAAAATTCAATTAAGTCTTGCAAATCAAGCACAAGTGCACATGTACATAATCCCAATCATACTCACTACAACAAAAATGATACTAAAAATATGACAATAAATCCACAATTAAGCTCAAAATCAAGCCTAGCTCAAAATCATAAAATAAGGAATCTAAAGAATCATCAAGATATAATCATCAATAGACAATATAGCTTAATAAAGTCAAGATAATCAAAAACATCAATTAATCCATCAAACAATCCAAATCATCAACACATCAAATCCACATCAAAGAGTACAATCACCACTAAGTCAATTAAGTACAAAATACCAAAGAGACAAGAATCTAAAGACTAAGGAGAGGGATGAGGAATAGGGGATAGCCCTAAAAGTTAGACGGCGGCGGAGGAGGAGGGTAGTGTCCCTCCGAAGCTCCACGAGCTCATCTCTGTAGGAGAGCATACATGTCATGCTGAATCTTCAGAGACTCTTCCTGTATCCTCCTCGTCTCTTCATTGTATCTGCAGGACTCCTCCATCATCCTATAGCACTCGTCTTGGTGAGATAAGCACTCACCTGCAGATGTTGGCTATCTCGCCCACATCTCCTCGGTAAACATCCACGGCCTCTGTGATCAACTCCCAGCCTCATACTCTCTACTCCTCATCTCATCCTGCCAATACATATTAATCTCGGGCTGATAATCCTCATCCATCTGTGACCGCAACTCCTCCTACTCGGCTCCTCGTACTCATCATCCTCATCATCATCTCCCGCCTCTGCCTCGGCTCCCTTTGCGGCACCCTCAGCCTCATCCTCATTAGAACCCGATCACTGACCATCGTCATCATCTCCGTCATCATCCCGGAGGACATCTCCGTGCTCTCTAGTATAGGCATCGATCGCCTCGGTGTGGCCCGTGACCAAATGCGGAGGTGAACGGTCACGAAGGCCTGAGTACCAAAAACTATAGTCAACCTCTTATTTGGTACCACCGTGGTGCTGCTTTAAGCACCAAGTCCTCCCGATACGGTCGAGTGTCCTCATGCGCCGCATGGTGTCAAGTGTGAGATCGGGTCCGCCCACTGCTCTTAGGTTGTGAGTCGGAATCCCGAAGTGCTCAGCAATCATAGTAATCATCCCTCCAAAATTGATCTTCTTAAACTTTGTGCTCGTGGCTCTCTCAAATAAGTAGCAAAGGTACGCGGCAAGATTGAATCGAACTCCGTGTAAGAAGCACCGGAGCACATATAGCTCCTCGGACACCACAGCTCCTCCCTCCGATCTCACGAAGATAGTGCTCGCGAGAATCTTCTCTAAGTATCTCACCACCGGGTTGCGGATGTGGGTGCTCTTCAACTTCCTGGAACAAACTCGGCTGAGTCGGTGACCCCGAATCAAATCCGTCTCCAAAACTTCTTGGCATCATATTGATTGGAGTGAATTGATGCATATTTTTAGGGCCTATATTAGTGCACAAAGTGAGCTAAAGTGTTAGTTTTTGTGCCTAAATGTGAAAAGTATCACTCTTTTGCTTAAAAAGTATTATTTGTGAGATTTTGATATTTTTCGTCCATTTTGCAGGTAATTCGGTGGAATTTTGCCCATCTGAGAGTACCATTGGACTTAGAATGAAGAGACGATCATATTGGACGAAAATGGGGGTCGGGCCGAAGCCCCGCGCGACAAAAGTGCCACTGGACTCGAGCTGCAGTCGAGGACCATGAGCCTCGAGTCGAGGGATGTGCGTAAAAGGACTAAATTGGGAAAAAGGCATGAGCCTCGACTCGAGGCCCGGCCTCGAGTCGAGGGAGGAGAAATAAGGCAACCTCGAGTCGAGGCCTGACCCTCGACTCGAGGGGTGATTTTTCAGAATTTCGCCTATTTAAAGGTCAAGCAGAGCATTTGGGATACAACACTTAGATACAATTCATAATAGTAGTTAGTAGCGGTTTTGGGGCAATTTCTCAGGCCCCAAGCCAATTTCCCTTGTAGTTAGAGTAGAATTTAGAATTAGATTTCAATTGATTGTTGGTAGATTAGCCTTAGATAAGCTTAGATCCTTGTAATTCATTCAATTCAAGCTTGTATTTCATTTGGAGATTGGTGTTGAAGACTCAAGCATTCCTATTTTTCTTGATTGAAGATCAATTGGTGATGTTTTTCCTCTCTTGTCTCTTTAATTTTGTAATTGTTGTGATTTGTGTTTTGTTTGTGCAATTCTATCTTCTTCCCATGGATTTTACCATGGGCTAACTCTCTTGTGCTTGGGTTAATTGAAATTGATGATGAATTGATTGATGATGCTATGATTGTTGATGATTGGAGATCAATTGAGTAGATTGCTTACTAATTGTAATTCTCAATTGTGCTTCATGCATAATTATCTCTTTAGATTAGTGTTTGATCACCCTAGCTATAGACGAGAGTTGCGCTAACGTGATCCGGGATTAATCGGGTTATAATTGTGTATGAATGCGTGGATTGGGTGCTTCATAATCGAGAGATTAGTTGCACTAAGGATTCTCACATTAGTTTGTTTCCTAATTGTGATTCTTAATTGTGCTTTGTGTAAAATTGTCTCTTTAGATTAATGGTTAATCACCCTAGCAATAGGCGAGAGTTGAGCTAACGTGATTAGGTGTTGATCGAGTTTCAATTTTGCATGATTGTATGAATTGGGGATTTCTACATTGAGAGATGGGAAAGACTAAGGATACTCACATTAGGCATTGTGATTTTAATGGAGTGATTAATTTCATGATGGTTTATGCTTTCTATCTTAGTTGATTTACAATTTGATTCAATTGTAGCTTGTTGATTGATGATTCATTGATGGATGTTAATCCTAGCACCTCTATCCCACCATTTATTGTTGTTTTTTTCTCGCATTCTAAGTGTTCAATCATTTGTTTGCTTGTTTTTGTTTGTATTTTGCAAGTGTTTGGTAGTGTTAGTGCCATCCCTTGTTGCATCAATAGTCACTAAGAACTCGTATTTCTAGGGCCTCACGTGCGTACTTGCTTGGTGTTGAAGTCTCAAGCATTCCTATTTGTTGCCTTTGTGTTTGTGTTTGTTTGATTATTTTTGTTTAAATTTGATACTTGCTTATCTTGTCTAGATGGAAGGATACAACTCATACATGTGGAATCAAGAGTATTATCAAGAGAGCATGGTGTATCCTCCACATTTTGAAGATTTTGGATGCAAAAATTGGATGAGCTTTGAAGATACTTCTCATTTGCAACAAGTTCCTTCCAATTATGAAGATTGGATATGTGATGAAATTTCTCCCCTACCTCAAGAGACGTTTCCATACTATGAGCCTTATGATCAAACATTTGATCCATGTCTTGGATTTGAGTGTCAAGGAGCATCGGGAAGTGATTACTATGATGATAGGAGAAGCCATGAGTTTGATCCAATGCCACAAGCTTCTCCTCAATTTGAAGAATGGGGACTCCATATGATATGAGAGCCATATTGCAAGAGATGCTTGGATTTTTGTTGGAAAAATTTGAGGAAGATGATGCAAGATGTGATCAAATGCTTCCCTTGTACGAAGAAATGTATGAGACCAAAGAAAAGGTTAATTCATGGATAGAGGGGAACATGGAGATCACCGAAGTTCATTTCATATTTATAAAGAGTTAACTCAAAAATTTCTTACGCCAAGTAAAGAACATGACTATCATGGAGAATCAAGAAGAAGAAGGGGAGGAAGAAAATGCAAGAGAAGAAGATGTAGAAAAGGGACCAAGCAATGAGGATGAAAGGAAGAATTCCCTTGTCAAAAGTGAGGAAGAGGAGTGTCCATTAATGGACATGAGCTATAATGAGAAAGAAAATCTAGAAGCACCTAAGGAGGCATTGAAGATTGAAATGAACATTTTTATACCCTCTAACTCTTCAATTTGTGATTTAATTGGTAATGATGCTTCTAATGATTTGATTATGCCTCTTTTGAATTTTGACTATAGGGAAGAGTTGAATAAACGCTTGGGCATCCTTGAAAGGAAGGAAGAATCGAGAAGGATGGCAAGAGAAAAAGGGGATGTTAGATCAAGTAAAGTTTTGATGAGTTAAAAGAACAATCCGGATGAGCAGACAACGTTGATGAACGGCTCGAGATCGAGCTCGGTACTAAGCCGATCGACTAGGTCAAGAGCCGATTAAGCCATCTCAAGATCAGAAGTTACAAGTCGTCTGAGACAAGCTCAAGTCTAGTCATCTGCAGGAGACGATCATGAAGAGCTCGGATGAGGTCAAGACAAGCTGAGTAGAATAAGAAAGGCGAGTCTTCACCAAGTCACTGCAGACGAGTAGGAAAAATCAGCCGAGGTCAAGAGCTTTTCAAGATTAAGTTTGTTGAGCGAGCTTTTAGTTTGTTAGAACCGACTAACAAACTAACTGTCTTTCAGACTTATAAATAGGTCTAGATTTTATTTTTCAACACACTTATGCAAATCTGATTTTTCACACTATTCTATGTTCAGTTCACAAAGTATTTTCAAAAGAGTTTTCAAATTTTTCAAGTGTTTATAGAACACTTATCTTGTAATCTTCAAAATCCTTTATTCACTGTAATTCTTAGATTCATTAGAAGGTGTTAGGAGTACTTTGAAGAGTTGAAGATCGAGTTGTAAGTTGTAAGATTGTGAAGTAAGTAAGCAGCTAGTGGAGACCCTTCTTCAAAGTTTGAAGAAGGAGAGTGGATGTAGGATTGTTATAATCCGAACCACTATAAAATCTGGTGTTCTTTATCGCTTTCATTTATCTTTCTGTTCAAGTTACAATTTATTGTTCAAAGTTTAATTTCAGAATTAAAGTTAAGATCTGAATATCAGTGTTGCTTTTGATCTTATTAAAAGTTGAGGTTAATATTAAATTCCGCTGTGTCACTTTGGTACTTTGAATAAATTTGAAAGATTTGAAAAATCGAAAATCTCTTCAACCCCCACCCCCTCTAGATTTTTGCTAGAAGGTGATACACTTTTTACCTAATCCACTCAACTAATCGGGACCAATAGGGGACAACCATGGACACTTTGCATATCTATAGGTGGTTGCCTTATCTAATGGCAAGGAGGATCGCTACCCTTGGCCATTCCGATGAAGGACGTTTGGAAGTGGAAGAAATAAGTCCAGCAAAGGACAATAAAAATAGCGCTTGATGGGAGGTAACCCATCACTTTGATTTCTTTTCTTGTGTTCTTTTGGTAGATTAGTGTTTTTGTTTGATTTTGGGGGATTTGGCTTGCTACTTAATTGCTCGTTCTAGGAAATTATGCTCTTTGCTTTGGGTATAGATGATAGTGATGAGCTTACTTGTTGATATCATTATGAGTTGCATGTATTTTGAGCCAAACTTGAATGCATGTATTCATTCAAGTTTGGGGGTGTGTATCATTTAGGGTAGAATTGCATCTCTTAGTGATGATTATTTGATGAATTGTTTTGCCCATGTGTAGGTATACTCACTACTTGGATTGAAAAAGAATCGAAATTACAAAGGAATCAAGGAATCGAGAAGGAGAGGAGAGCTTAAAAGTTGATGAAAATGAGCAAAAGGAAGAGAACCCGGTCTCCTCGATCGAATGAGCGACCGGGCTTAAATCGAGGGACCAAAACGGTAATTTCTTGCATATTTGGGTTCGTTATGGGCGTAGTAGTCATTTTTAGGACTTTTGGGGGTCGAGTAGGGCCCGGAATCGCAAAAATTCTCTGGACTCGACCCAAGGTCGAGATTGCATGGTCCCGGTCGAGGGATTTACACTTAGCCAAAATTCCGATTTTTGCATGTTCCTCGAGTCGTGCGTGAGACCTCGAGTCGAGGCTTTTAAAATTTTAGATCCCTCGAGTCGAGGCCTAACCCTCGACTCGAGGCTGGTGTCTTTATAAATTTTATAAAAACGTAAGTCGGGCCAAAGCAGACCCGACTCGAGTGTTTCAAAGCGTCGATCCCTCGCTTTCCCTACTTCCTTTTTCCGTCGTTTTCACATCGTTTTCACCATGCATTCATCCTCATTTCACCATATTGTCATCATATTGCATCAAAGATTAGATTTTGAGGGTTTTAGATTCTAAATTGGGGCTTTTGTGTGAGAGTGCGTGGGTTCTACCAATTGATCGTTTTTCGGCCAATTTCTCAAATAAGGTACGTAATTCATCATCTCATGGCCTTCAATTTCGTGGTTAAAGTGTGATTACTACATAGGTGTGGATAATTTTGCATGAGTTCATTGAATTGGAACTTCATTAGGGCATTTCGTCAAATACCTTATATGCATGATTTATGTTGATGAATTTGAGCCATTGTTGAGATTGTTTGGATTGATGTATGAGTTTAGGAGCATGCTTAGGATTGTACATGATATGTTGCTCGTTTATTTGTGGAATTTGGCTAGAAAATGAATTTTTGGCAAAGTTGGTAATTCCTAGTGCAATATTGTTGGAATAATTGGTCAAATTGAGTGATGGTAATGATAGAAGTGCATTGTTGTTGATGCTTATTTGTCTAATTACTTGCTAGATGGCTATGGTTATTATCGGAATTTCATTAAGCTTAATTGCATGATTTTTTCTTGAGCTTACTTATGTATTATTTTCTAAGCCATTGTAGTGAGTATGCATTTTTGGGATTATTTTGGTACTTCTATTGGTTTTATTTGCTTTGATTGACTCTTTGACCATTTGTTACGGATTAGTTGCCTTGTCACTAGGAATTTTGTTGAGATTGGATATATTATTGTTGACTCGTCCATCGTTAGAGTGATATTTTGAGCTTGTATTTTAATTGTGGGATTGATTTTTGCTTTTGGAATTATTTTGCAGAACAATATTTAGGGAGTTGACGGCCATAATTTTTCGTATGCGTAAATCCGTGAGAGAGAGGAGGCCATCCGATTTGCACATAGGATGCCCGCCGAACTTGGAATTCAGTGGGATGATTACAAATGGAGGAAGCATATTATCCTCTATGCTGAACTTTATAAGAAAGTGGTCAAGACCAGTTTAGTAGATCATAACCGCATGTTATCCACGGGGATTGAGGAAGATATTCCTCGACTTTTGAGCAAGTCGGCATGGGAGGCTTTTTAGCCAAGAGGCCTCGGACTCACCCTAGAGTTCCTTTGCACGCTTAAGGTCCATAAGGCCGGGAGGGCCAAGTTCGCTAGGAAAATTACTTTCGAGCTCATGGGGAATGAGTATGAGTTGACCTTGGACGAGGTCAATGAGATTCTTGGCACACCCACCGATCCGAGATCGATCTCTGCTAATATAAGGAAAGAGTACAACGCCAAGAGGTTTTGGAGGCGTATTTGATTCTGGGGCTCCGAATCGGCTGAGTTCATTCTCGGAAAATTGAAGAGCACTCACGTCCGAACCCGGTAATCCGTTATTTGGAGAAGATTCTAGCAAGCACAATATTCGCGAGATCGGAGGGAGGAGCCGTGGTTTTCGAGGAGTTATACGTTTTGTGGTGCTTTCTCCATGGAGTTCGATTCAATGCCGCCGCGTACCTCTGCTACCTATTCGAGAGAGCCATAAGCACGAAGTTTAAAAAGATTAATTTTGGAGGGATGATCACTTTGATAGCCGAGCACTTCGGGATCCCCACGCACAACCTCGGCGCGGGAGGGCCCTGATCTTACCCTTGATACCATGCGGCGTATGAGGACACTCGACCGCATTGGTAGGACTTGGTGCCTCCAAGCACCACGGTGGCCGATTCCCTCTTTCGAATAAGAGGTTGGCGACGGTATTCGGTGCTCAGACCTTTGTGACCATCAATCTGCGCATGTGGTCACAACACACACCGAGGCGATCGACGCCTATACGAGAGAGCATGGAGTTAACCTCCGAGATGAGGATGATGATGATGATGATGATGAGGGACAACGGGATCGGATGATGATGAGAGTGAGGATGCTGCAGAGGCTGCAGAGGCAGAGGTAGGAGCCGATGACGAGGAGGATGAGTATGAGGAGCCGGAGCAGGAGGAGCCGCCACATGATGGACGAGGATTACCAGCCAAAGATTAACATGTACCGGCAGGACGAGATGAGGAGTAGAGAGTATGAGACTCGGGAGCTCATCTCGGAGGCCGTGGGTATTGACTGAGCAGATGTGGGCGGATAGTCGAGGATGCATATTGAGAGTTTGACTCGCCAAGATGAGATGTATCGCATGATTGAGGAGTCCCGTAGATTCAATGAAGAGACTAGGAGGATGCAGGAAGAGTCACCGAAGACTCAAAATGACATGTACGCCCTCCTACAAGCAGATGAGCTCATGGAACTTCGGGCCGGGACATTACCCTCCTCCGCCGCCACCGTCGGACTATTAGGGTTGTCCCCTATTCCTCATTCCCTATCTTTAGTTTTTAGATTCCTATCTTCTTGATGATTTGTACTATTGTGGTGATTGTACTCTTGATTAACTTGATTATGTGATGATTAGATTTGATGGTTGGATGATTTTATTGGTGCTTTGATTTTCTTGATTCTATTTGAGCTTATTGTCTATTGATAATTATACCTTGATGATTTCTTTGGATTCCTTATTCCTAGGCTTTTGAGATTTATTTATTTTGAGCTTTATTGTGGATTTTTTATCATATACTTGAGTATCATTTTTGACATAGTGAGTATGCTTGGATTTATGTACATGAGCACTTGTGTTTGATTTGCAAGATTTGTTGGATTTTGATTTGATCATGAGTTGATTTGTGGCTTGAACTTAGCATTCTTGATTTATTATGTGAAGATGAATGTGATTGATAATGCTTGATTCATTGCTCAATTTAAGCCCGTGAGCTTTTGTGCCTTAATAATCGTACATCTTTTACGGTTTATACAATTTCTTTGTGAGTGCATCATTCATGGATTTGTGCTAGAACTTGCCACTAGACTTGTTGATATTGATCTTTGTGTGATGTCTTGAAAATGATAAGAGGCCATGTTTGGAATGATGAGTCACTTTACCAAAAGTTTCCCCACCAAATACATGTGATTTCCTTAGTGAGCCATGTTGAGCCTTATGATCCTTATTCTATGGCAAACCAAGTGAGATTGAAACCATTAGCCTATTTTTATGAGCCTCTCTTGTCCTATATTTAATAGAGCTTGGAATGTGGGCTAATGATGGTGATTTGATTGCTAAGTGTGGGAAGATGATGAGCTAAGTGATGAATAAAGCATAAAAGAGAAGAAAGGTTGTGGAAAATTGAATTGTGAAGAAAAAAAAAAGTGTGAAGTGAATGAAAGGAAAGATTCAATTTGTGAGCTTAAAAAGAGAAAGCTCAAGTGAATGGTGGATTGATCATTGAAGTAAAAGAAAGAGTGTACTTGATGAAAAGATAAGAAAGGTGTTTTGTATTGATTAACTCACATTCAAGTCTCTACTACTTAGTCACTCTTATCCAAAAACATCCCACCATTCCAAAGTGCCTACAATACAACCTAAGAGAAAGACCTCTTTGATTCTTGATTGATCGTAAATGATTTGGATTGAGATTAAGTCTTGTGGCAAGCATATGGTGTATTTATTTGTGAATTTGATGATTGAGTGCATCATACCTTTATACACTTGAGTGAAAAGTGAAACACTCCATGGAAGGAGCAATGTGTTTAGTATTTGATTGAGCATTTATTTGAGCATGATCTATCTTGATGGCTAGTGGATAGTTGCATTGATACAAGTGTTCATTGATGAGTTTGATTGTCTTATATTTCGTCTATAGTTCCATGTGACATAATTGCAATCAATTGACTCCTTTGTTCTTAGTTTCTACGTTGCTCGAGGACGAGCAACAATTCATGTTTGGGGGTATGATTGGAGGGAATTGATGCATGTTTTTAGGGCCTATTTTAGTGAAAAAAGTGAGCTAAAGTGTTAGTTTTTGTGCCTAAATGTGAAAAGTATCAGTCTTTTGCTTAAAAAGTATTATTTGTGAGATTTTGATATTTTTCGTCCATTTTGCAGGTAATTCGGTGGAATTTTGCCAATCCGAGAGTACCATTGGACTTAGAATGAAGAGATGATCATATTGGACGAAAATAGGGTCGGGGCCGAAGCCCCTGCGAGAAAACTGCCACTGGACTCGAGCTGCGGTCGAGGACCATGAGCCTCGAGTCGAGGGATGTGCGTAAAAGGATTAAATTGAGAAAAAGGCATGAGCCTCCACTCGAGGCCTGACCCTCGAGTCGAGGAGGAGAAATGAGGCAACCTCGAGTCGAGGCCTGACCCTCGACTCGAGGGGTGGTTTTTCAGAATTTCACCTATTTAAAGGTGATTGGAGTGTATAGGGTAAGAGTTATTAAGACCAATCAACAAAAATATCGAACCCAAGGGAGAAAGTATGCAAACGAAATTCAAGGATAAGAGTTCTAAATGGCTAGAGTTGCAACAAGCTCTTGGACTAAATCACTACAAATTGCAAGAAATTAAATGGCAAGATTATGCAAACAATTTATCAAACACTTAGAATGCAAGATCAAGTATACTAAAATCAATGAGGGAATAGGGTGCAAGGGATAATCTCCATCAAGGAATCCACGATTAACAAGCTATGATTGTATCCAAATGCAAATCAATCAAATTAGAAAGCATAAACCATCATGAAATTAATCACTCCATTAATATCACAATGCCTAATGTGAGTATCCTTAGTTCTTCCCATCTCTCAATGTAGAAGTCCCCAATTCATACAATCATGCAAAATTGAAACCCGATTAACACCTAATCACGTTAGCTCAACTCGCCTATTGCTAGGGTGATCAACCGTTAATCAAAAGAGACAATTTTTCATGAAGCACAATTAAGAATCACAATTAGGAAGCAATCTAATTCAATTGATCACAATTATCAACAATCATAGCATGAGGCAATCACTTCATCCCTAATTTCAATTATCCCAAGCACAAGGCTATTAGCCCATGGTGCTACAAGCAAAAACCATGGCTAGAAAATCTAAGAAAGCAATTGAAAATCTAATCACTACAAGCAATGAATTAAAGAGATCAAAGGTTAAGAACATCACCAATTAAGCTTCAATAGGCAAAAATAAGAATGATTAATCTTGTACAATGCTTCAATTCAACTTCACTTCTTCTCAATTCTCAGCTGCAAACTTCAATTACAATCACCAATCTACTAATCTAATGATCTAAATGTGGAATCTATCTAAATTCTAACAATCTAGTGCAATTACAAGTAAATTTAAGCTACAAAATGTTAAATTCGCTCAAAGGAACTCCTAGAAACCGCTCTGGAACTTCTAGAATCAACACTCCCTCTGTTTTGCCTTCCCATGGCTTAAAAACTGAATTTTTCGGTTTTGGGCACTCCTCGAGTCGAGGTTCAAGCCCTCGAGTCGAGGCCTAAAGTCGCTAACACGTTTCTTTAAAATTCTCTCCAGCCTCGAGTCGAGGCCTCGCCCTCGAGTCGAGCTCGCTGCAATTTCGTCCCCCTCGACTCGAGGCTCCTCCCTCGAGTCGAGCTTGCCAACTTTTTGAAATGATTTCCTCCAGATGAACCTCGAGTCGAGGTCTGTGCACCCTCGACTCGAACTCGAGATCGGGAATTTTTATCGAGAAGGGCTCCGGCCCGACCCCGCTTTCGTCCCGTATGTTCGTCTTTTCATTCTAAGAATACCGGTACTCTCGGTTTGGCAAAATTCCACCGATTTACCTGCAAAACGGGCGAAATACATCAAAACCTCTCAAAGTAATACTTTTAGGCAAAAGAGTGATACTTTTCACATTTAGGCACAAAAACTAACACTTTAGCTCACTTTTTGCACTAAAAATAGCCCTAAAAACATGCATCAATTCACTCCAATCATACCCCAAACTTGAATTGTTGCTCGTCCTCGAGCAACATAGAACTAAGAACAAAGGAGTGAATTGATTGCAATTATGTCACATGGCATCATAGACGAAAAATAAGACAATCGAACTCATCAATGATCACTTGTATCAATGCAACTATCCACTAGCCATCAAGACAAATCATGCTCAAACAAATGCTCAATCAAATACTCAACACATTGCTCCTTCCATGGAGTGTTTCACTCTTCACTCAAGTGTATCAAGGTTTAAAGCACTCAATCATCAATTCACAAATAAGTACACCATATGCTTGCCACAAGACTTAATTCTCAATCAAAATCATTTGTGATCAATCAAGAATCAAAGAGGTCTTTCTTCTAGGTTGTAATGTAAGCTCTTTGGAAAGGTGGGATATTTATGGATAAGAGTGACTAAGTAGTAGAGACTTGAATGTAAACTAATACATACAATTGCACAATCTCTTCACTTTCATCTAACAACACTCTTACTTTTGAACTTCAATGATCAATCCACCATTCACTTGAGCTTTCTCTTTTTAAGCTCACAAATTGAATCATTTCATTTTTTCATTTCCTTCACAATTCAATTTTTCACAACCTTTCTTTTCTTTTATCTCTTAACACATCATCACTTAGCTCATCATCTTCCCACACTTAGCAATCAAATCACCATCATTAGCCAACATTCACGCTCTACTAAGCATAGGACAAGAAAGGCTCATAAAAATAGGCTAAATGGTTTCAATTTCACTTGGCTTGCCAAAGAATATGGATCATAGGCTCAACATGGCTCAATAAGGAAATCAAATGTATTTGGTAGGAACGTATTTGGCAAAGTGACTCATCATTCAAAACATGGCCTCTTATCATATTAATGAAATCACACAAAGATCAATATCAACAAGTCTAGTGGCAAGTTCTAGCATACAAATCTATGAATGATGCACTCTCAAAGGATTAATATCAACCGTATAAGATGTACGATTATTAAGGCACAAAAGCTCACGGGCTTAACTTGAGCAATGAATCAAGAATTTTCAATCACATTCATCTTCACATAATTAATCAAGCAACTAGCATCAAGCTACACATCTACTAATAATCATATCAAAATCCAACTAGTCTTACAACTCAAGCACAAATGCTCATTTACATAACCTCAAGCATACTCACTATATCAAGATGATACTCAAAAATATGTCAAATAATCCACTATTAAGTTCAAGACAAATGAAGCTCAAACAAAATATATCAAGGTAGTCAAAACACAATTATATCATCATCATCAGTAAGCAATAACCTCATCCATCCCCAAAATCATAGAAGAGCACAAAAGAATTAGAGAAGGGAAGAAAAACACCTCCCCCAAACTTAGACAAGTCTAAGTTTGAAAGGAAGTGTTGTACCAATAAGCCTTTAAACTCAAATTTTTTTTTCTTCAAGCATGCATAGAGCTCCTCAAGTTCCAAGCGAATCTCACAACCTACAAGGATCAAAAGACCCAATTATTCAAAGCAACAAAATGAAACAAACACACAAAAGCAAGAAAGAATGGGTTGCCTCCCATCTAGCGCTAGGTTTAACGTCCTTTGCCGGACGGAACTCTAAGAGTTCATACTTCCCTTTCTTCTACAAGAATGTGAGGCACTTCTTTTGAGGTGGAAGGGTCCTTGTGCCTAACCAAAATCTCCTTTGTCAATAGACAACATCCCATTTCGTCTTCCACTAGGAGTTTTCCTTCTTCTTTGATCTCCTTCACTTTTAACACCTCTTTGAGTCTTTCTACTCCTAGTAGTCTCATCCAATTTGACTCCCTCCATACCACTTGATCTCCAACCACAAAATTTTTAACTTTCTTCTCAAGTGGTGGCTTCCTTTCTTCTAACACCCCCAAACTTGAGCATTGCTCAAGTTTGGTCACTTCCTTCACTCCTTTTTTTTTCTTCCTATCTCCCGGATCAAGCAAAGATACATGAAGAGCCTTCTCTTTCCTAAAATCATCAAGAGAAACACAAGAATTATTAGAAATCATATTACAAGAAGGAATAAAATGCTCATTAATTAAAGACTTAGAAGAAGTAGAAGGTGGAGAATCATCCCTATCAATTGAAAGGCACAAATCAATGATCTCTATGTAGCCACATTTCTTCTTCTCCATCTTGCTTTGAGCAACTTCTTCCATTGGAGCTCTAGAAAATGTCACTTCTTCGCCATTAAAGCTCAACGTGAGCTCCCTTTTCAACATTCACAATGGCTTTTCCGGTTGCAAGGAAAGGTCTACCAAGTATGATAGGTGCCTCAAGTTCTTCCTTCATGTCAAGAACAATAAAATCAACCGGGAAGATGAACTTGCCAACTCCTACTAATACATCTTCAATGATCCCAAATGGTTGAGCATATGATTGATTCCGCCAATTGAAGATTTATATTTGTAGGAGTCACCTCTCCTAGCTCCAATTTCTCAAACACGGACAAAGGCATGACATTTATACTAGCTCCCAAATCACACAAGCCTTTGAGGTTCCCACTCTCACCAATCTCACATGGAATTATAAAGCTCCCGGATCCTTTCTCTTTTGTGGTAAGTGTCTTTCCAAGATCTCCTTGCACTCCTCCACTAGCTTGAGCATACCCTTTTCATCCCAACTCCTCTTCTTAGCCATAATCTCCTTCAAGAACTTCTTGTAGTGGGGTATTTGTTCAAGGGCATCCAATAGTGGAACATCAACATGCAAGCTTTTAAAAACCTTTAAAAACTTACCAAACTCCTCATCAAGCTTCTTACTCACAAGTCTTTGAGGAAAGGGAACCGACTTAGCTTTCATAGGCACTCCCCATGCACCTTTTTTGACTTCTCTTCTTTTTCTTGGACTCTCTTCTTGCTTGCTCTTCACTTGCCTCTTCTTTCTCCACAACCACATTTTCTTCAATAACTTCTTCCTCTTTCACCACCTCTTTTTCAACATCCCCATCTTTAGGCATCTTTGGGCCTTCATAGCTAGCACCACTCCTTAGTTGAATAGCACTACAAAACTCCTTTGGATTAGGCTCGGTGGTAGATGGATACTTCCCTTTGTTTTGCATGTGATCCACCGTAGAAGAAAGCTTCCCAACCGTTGTGGCTAATTGTCCCATGGTGCTACAAGCAAAAACCATGGCTAGAAAATCTAAGAAAGCAATTGAAAATCTAATCACTACAAGCAATGAATTAAAGAGATCAAAGGTTAAGAACATCACCAATTAAGCTTCAATAGGCAAAAATAAGAATGATTAATCTTGTACAATGCTTCAATTCAACTTCACTTCTTCTCAATTCTCAGCTGCAAACTTCAATTACAATCACCAATCTACTAATCTAATGATCTAAATGTGGAATCTATCTAAATTCTAACAATCTAGTGCAATTACAAGTAAATTTAAGCTACAAAATGTTAAATTCGCTCAAAGGAACTCCTAGAAACTGCTCTGAACTTCTAGAATCAACACTCCCTCTGTTTTGCCTTCCCATGGCTTAAAAACTGAATTTTTCGGTTTTGGGCACTCCTCGAGTCGAGGTTCAAGCCCTCGAGTCGAGGCCTAAAGTCGCTAACACGTTTCTTTAAAATTCTCTCCAGCCTCGAGTCGAGGCCTCGCCCTCGAGTCGAGCTCGCTGCAATTCGTCCCCCTCGACTCGAGGCTCCTCCCTCGAGTCGAGCTTGCCAACTTTTTGAAATGATTTCCCTCCAAAGCATGAACCTTGAGTCGAGGTCTCAGGCACCCTCAACTCGAACTCGAGATCGGGAATTTTTATCGAGAAGGGCTCCGGCCCGACCCGCTGGCCCCGTATGTTCGTCTTTTCATTCTAAGAATACCGGTACTCTCGGTTTGGCAAAATTCCACCGATTTACCTGCAAAACGGGCGAAATACATCAAAACCTCTCAAAGTAATACTTTTTAGGCAAAAGAGTGATACTTTTCACATTTAGGCACAAAAACTAACACTTTAGCTCACTTTTTGCACTAAAAATAGCCCTAAAAACATGCATCAATTCACTCCAATCAAAAGGCTGAAGCAGAGCACTTGGGATACAACACTTAGATACAATTCATAATAGCGGTTAGTAGCGGTTATGGGGCGATTTCTCAGGCCCCAAGCCAATTTCCCTTGTAGTTAGAGTAGAATTTAGAATTAGATTTCAATTGATTGTTGGTAGATTAGCCTTAGATAAGCTTAGATCCTTGTAATTCATTCAATTCAAGCTTGTATTTCATTTGGAGATTGGTGTTGAAGACTCAAGCATTCCTATTTTTGTTGATTGAAGATCAATTGGTGATGTTTTTCCTCTCTTGTCTCTTTAATTTTGTAATTGTTGTGATTTGTGTTTTGTTTGTGCAATTCTATCTTCTTCCCATGGATTTCACCATGGGCTAACTCTCTTGTGCTTGGGTTAATTGAAATTGATGATGAATTGATTGATGATGTTATGATTGTTGATGATTGGAGATCAATTGAGTAGATTGCTTACTAATTGTGATTCTCAATTGTGCTTCATGCATAATTATCTCTTTAGATTAGTGTTTGATCACCCTAGCTATAGACGAGAGTTGCGCTAACGTGATCCGGGATTAATCGGGTTATAATTGTGTATGAATGCGTGGATTGGGTGCTTCATAATCGAGAGATTAGTTGTACTAAGGATACTCACGTTAGTTTATTTCCTAATTGTGATTCTTAATTGTGATTTGTGTAAAATTGTCTCTTTAGATTAATGGTTAATCACCCTAGCAATAGGCGAGTTGAGCTAACGTGATTAGGTGTTGATAGAGTTTCAATTTTGCATGATTGTATGAATTGGGGATTTCTACATTGAGAGAGGGGAAAGACTAAGGATACTCACATTAGGCATTGTGATTTTAATGGAGTGATTAATTTCATGATGGTTTATGCTTTCTATCTTAGTTGATTTGCAATTTGATTCAATTGTAGCTTGTTGATTGATGATTCATCGACGAACATACGGGACGAAAACGGGGTCGGGCCCGAAGCCCTTCTCGATAAAAATTCCACTGGTCTCGAGCACGGTCGAGGGTGCATGACCTCGACTCGAGGTTCAGGCTGGAGGGAAATATTTTCAAAAAAGTAGGAAGCTCGACTCGAGGGAGGAGCCTCGAGTCGAGGGATGGGAAATTGACAAGATCCTCGACTCGAGGGTTGAGCCTCGACTCGAGGCAGGCGATATTTTGAAGAAGCGTGTTAGCGACTCACGAGGCCTCGACTCGAGGGCCTGAAGCTCGACTCGAGGAGTACCCAAAACCAAAAATTCAGTTTTAGAGCCATTTGAAGCCAAAGCAGAGCATATCCCGATTCTAGCAGTTTAGAGCGCTTCTAGTAGGTTCCTTGGGCGAATTTTGCATTTTGTAGCTTGAATTCAATTGTAATTGCCATAGATTGTTAGAATTAGATTAGATTCTACATTTAGTCCACTAGATTAGTAGTTTGATTGATTGTAATTGAAGATTGCAGCTGTGATTTGAGAGAATTGAAGTTGGATTGAAGAATTGTAGAAGAATAATCATTCCTATTTTTGTCTATTGAAGTTCAATTGGTGATGTTCTTACCCTTTGTTCTCTTTAATTCATTGCTTGTAGTGATTAGATTGTTAATTGCTTTCTTATATTTTCTACCCATGGCTTTTGCTTGTAGCACCATGATTGGAGTGAATTGATACATGTTTTTATGGCTATTTTTAGTGCAAAAGTGAGCTAAAGTATGATTTTTGTGCCTAAATGTGAAAAGTATCACTATTTTGCCTAAAAGTATGACTTTGAGAGGTTTTGATGTATTTCGCCCGTTTTGCAGGTAAATCGGTGGAATTTTGCCACACCGAGAGTACCGGTATTCTTAGAATGAAAAGACGAACATACGGGACGAAACGGGGTCGGGCCCTGAGCCCTTTTCGATAAAAAATCCATGATCTCGAGTTCGAGTCGAGGGTGCACAGACCTCGACTCGAGGTTCATCTTTGGAGGGAAATAATTTCAAAAGTTGGCAAGCTCGACTCGAGGGAGGAGCCTCGAGTCGAGGGAGACGAAAATTGTAGCGAGCTCGACTCGAGGGCTAGGCCTCGACTCGAGGCGGGAGAGAATTTTAAAGAAACGTGTTAGCGACTTTAGGCCTCGACTCGAGGGCCTGAACCTCGACTCGAGGAGTGCCCAAAACCGAAAAATTCAGTTTTTAAGCCATGGGAAGCCAAAACAGAGGGGAGTTGATTCTAGAAGTTCAGAGCAGTTTCTAGGAGTTCCTTTGAGCGAATTTTACATTTTGAAGCTTGAATTTACTTGTAATTGCACTAGATTGTTAGAATTTAGATTAGATTCCACATTTAGATCATTCGATTAGTATATTGGTGATTGTAATTGAAGTTTGCAGCTGAGAATTGAGAAGAAGTGAAGTTGAATTGAAGCCTTGTACAAGATTAATCATTCTTATTTTTGCCTATTGAAGCTTAATTGGTGATGTTCTTACCCTTTGATCTTTTTAATTCATTGCTTGTAGTGATTAGATTTTCAATTGCTTTCTTAGATTTTCTAGCCATGGTTTTTGCTTGTAGCACCATGGGCTAATAGCCTTGTGCTTGGGATAATTGAAATTAGGGATGAAGTGATTGTCTTATGCTATGATTGTTGATAATTGTGATCAATTGAATTAGATTGCTTCCTAATTGTGATTCTTAATTGTGCTTCATGAAAAATTGTCTCTTTTGAATAATGGTTGATCACCCTAGCAATAGGCGAGAGTTGAGCTAACGTGATTAGGTGTTAATCGGGTTTCAATTTTGCATGATTGTATGAATTGGGGACTTCTACATTGAGAGATGGGAAGAACTAAGGATACTCACATTAGGCATTGTGATATTAATGGAGTGATTAATTTCATGATGGTTTATGCTTTCTAATTTGATTGATTTGCATTTGGATACAATCATAGCTTGTTAATCATGGATTCCTTGATGGAGATTATCCCTTGCACCCTATTCCCTCATTGATTTTAGTATATTTGATCTTGCATTCTAAGTGTTTGATAAATTGTTTGCATAATCTTGCCATTTAAATTCTTGCAATTTGTAGTGATTTAGTCCAAGAGCTTGTTGCAACTCTAACCATTTAGAACTCTTATCCTTGAATTTCGTTTGCATACTTTCTCCCTTGGGTTCGATATTTTTGTTGATTGGTCTTAATAACTCTTACCCTATACACTCCAATCAAATGGCGCCGTTGCCGGGAGTTAGTTTTTGCGCCAATAAGTGAGATTCGAGGATTGTTTGAAGTGGCTATTTGTTGTTTTTATTTTTGTTTTTGGTGTTTTTATTGGTGAGAATTTGATTCTTGGATTTGTGGCATTGTAGGTGTATGCTAACAAGATCAAGTGGTGTTCCACCCTTGCCACTAAATCCGGAGATTGAGGCTACATTGCGAAGAAATCGTGTGAGAAGAAGAAGGGAAGCTATGGAAGGAGAAGAACAAAGGCATGAGGAGAGATTAGTGAGTGATCCTCAAGAAGAGGAGGTACATGGACAAGGAGTAGGAGGAGGAGAAAATGGAGGTAATGGGAATCACTTCCATGCTCAAGTTGGTCCCTTTCCTCAAGGGATGCCACCACAAAATTATCCCTACCAAAATCCCTACCCTTATCCACCTCAAGCTCATCATTATCCCTACTATCCACCTCATCCACAACAATTTCCACCATATTATCCCAATGTGCCGTATAATCAAGAGCCACGATACCATGAGCCACCACAACCACAACCACAACATGTAAATGAGCCACCACCTCAAGGAAGGCCTTTGAGAGAGTTCTTTGAACCACAACTTAGAGAGTATTATGATGGGATAGCGAGGCCGAGGATAGATGCCAATAACTTCGAGATAAGTCCCGCTTTGGTGAGAATGCTTAGGGAGAAGCAATTTGAGGGTAGAGATGAAAATGAGTGCCCACATCAACATATGGCACAATTTCTTGAGATAGCCGACACGACAAAATACCATGGGGTGCCCAAAGATGCCAAGAAGTTGAGGCTATTTGCTTTTACATTGAAAGGAAGAGCAAAAGCATGGCTTAATTCATTACCGCCCGGGACCGTACGGACATGGGAGGAGTTGTCAAAGAAGTTCTTGATGAAATTTTACCCACCATCAAAGACCGTGCAAGCAAAGGAGGCTATTTCCCATTTCCGACAAAAGAATGGGGAGACGATACCGGAGGCGTGGGAGAGGTATGGCATGTTACTTATTAATTGCCCTCAACACGGTTTCGGAGGAGCAAACCATTATGTACTTTTGCAATGGTTTGACGGATGGGGATAGGTCATTTTTGAATGCTTGTGCTAATGGATCGATTTGGTCGAAAACCGTGGGGCAAATGAATGAAATTATGGAGAACATAGCTCAAGACTCATTCCAAGTGTCGGTTATTAGAGGAGCACATCATAGAGTGTCACAAGTTGATGAGCTAGAGAGTATGAAGAGTATGATGATGACTATGATGGACCGATTGGGAGCTCTTACGACTTCACAAAGCCAAGCAAGTGTTAGTCCATCCGTTCCTCATGTTGATGTTGGGCCAAGTTCATTGCCGGTGGAAGAGGTGAGTTATATGGGTAGGCCTCCATTCCAAGGAGGTTATCAAGGAGGAAGCTATCAAGGGAACTATCAAGGAGGAAGGCCTTATCAAATGCCTTACCAAAATAGGCCACAAGGAAGTTATCAACCTCAACCACAAGCTCCATTCAATGGGAATACATGGAGGAGACATGAAAATTTTTCATATGCCAATCCTAGAGCCGCCGTTCAATTTCCACCCGGATTTGATCCGGTGCAAAGGCTCCAAACAATGAAGGAAAGGCTACTACGGAGGAGATCTTGGGGTTGATTGTGAAGAAGTTGGAAGCAAATGATTCAAGGCTTGATGATCTAGGGAAACAAATGGACACTCGTTTCAAGACGATTGAGCATCAAGTAGGGCAACTTGCTACTACGGTTGGGAAGCTCTCGTCTACGGTGGACCATCTTCAAAATAAAGGAAAGTTTCCATCTACTACCGAGCCTAATCCTAAAGAGTTTTGTAGTGCCATCAAGCTAAGGAGTGGTACTAGCTATGAAGGTCCAAAGAGGCTTAGAGATGGGGATGTTGAAGAAGAAGTGGTGCAAGAAGAAGAAGTTATTGAAGAAAATGTGGTTGTGGAGAAAGAAGAGTCAAGTGAAGAGCAAGCAAGAAGAGAGTCTAAGAAAGAAGAAGAGAAGTCCAAGAAAGATGCATGGGGAGTGCCTATGAAAGCTAAGTCGGTTCCCTATCCTCAAAGAGTAGTGAAGAAAAAGCTAGAGGAGGAGTTTGGTAAGTTTTGAAAGTCTTAAAGAGCTTGCATGTTGAAATTCCACTAATGGATGCCCTTGAACAAATACCCCACTATAATAAGTTTTGAGAGATATCATGTCTAAGAGGAGGAGTTGGGATGAAAAGGGTATACTTAAGCTAGTGGAGGAGTGCAAGGAGATATCGGAGAGATATTTACCACAAAAGAGGAAGGATCCAGGGAGCTTCATTATACCATGCGAGATAGGTGAGAATGTGAACATCCAAGGTTTGTGTGACTTGGGAGCAAGTATAAATGTCATGCCTTTGGCAATTTTTGAGAAATTGAAGCTAGGAGAGGTGACTCCTACTAACATCAACCTTCAATTGGCGGATCAATCATTTGCTCGTCCATACGGGATCATTGAAGATGTATTGGTAGGAGTTGGCAAGTTCCTATTTCCGGTTGATTTCATTGTTCTTGACATGAAGGAGGAGCTTGAGGCACCGATCATACTTGGTCGACCTTTCCTTGCTACGGGAAAGCGATTATCGATGTTGAGAGAGGGAGCTCACATTGAGCTACAATGGAAAAGAGATGACATTTTCGAGAGCTCCATTGGAAGAAGTCGCCCAAAGTAGGATGGAGAAGAAGAAATGTGGCTATATAGAGATCATTAATTCATGTTCTTCCATTGATAGGGATGATTCTTTACCTTCTCCTTCTTCTAACTCTTTAATTAAGGAGCATTTTATTCCTTCTTGTAATGTGATGGCTAATAAGTCTTGTGTTTCTTTGGATGATTGTAGGAAGGAGGAAGCCGTCATTGATACTTTGCTTGACCTTGGTGATATGAAGCTTGAAAAGAAGGTGAGAAGGAAGTGACCAAACTTGAGCATTGCTCAAGTTTGGGGGTGTTAGAAGAAAGGAAGCAACCACTTGAGAAGAAGGTTGAAACCTTTGTGGTTGGAGACCAAGTAGTATGGAAGGAGTCGAATTGGATGAGACTACTAGGAGTAAAAAGACTCAAAGAGGTGTTGAAAGCGAAGGAGATCAAAGAAGAAGGAAAACTCCTAGTGGAAGACGAAATGGGATGTTGTCTAATGACAAAGGAGATTTTGGTTAGGCACAAAGATCCTTCCACCCCAAAAAGAAGTGCCTAACATTCTTGTAGATGAAAGGGAAGTATGAACTCCTAGAGTTCCGTCCGGCAAAGGACGTTAAACCTAGCGCTAGATGGGAGGCAACCCATCATTTTATTGCTTTTGTGTGTTTGTGTTTTGCTCGTTTTATGGTTTTTGCCTTGGATTCTTAGGAATTGCTCATGCTAGGAGAAGGTGTTAGTTGATGGAGAGCTTAATTGGTTTTGAGCTTTATTGTTATATCATTTAAGGGGTTGCATAATTGTATCATTCTCATACTTAATTTTGAAAGCATATCCTCATTCAAGTTTGGGGGTGTGTGTATCTAGTTTTGAAGTGCATTTCTTATTGATGTTAAGTGGATGATTAATGATGCCCGTGTGTAGGTATACTCACTACAAGGATTGGAAAGGATCAAATTTGCAAAGGAATCGAGGATTTGGGAAGAAAGGAAAGCTTAAAAGTTGGTGAAAATGAGCATTAAGGAAGAGAACCCGGTCTCCTTGATCGAATGAGCGACCGGGCTTAAATCGAGGGACCAAAACGGTAATTTCTTGCATGTTTGGGTTCGTTAGGTGTGTAGAGGTCGATTTTGGGAGTTTAGGGGTCGGGTCGGTCTTGAGATTCGTCAAAAATGCCTGGTCTCGACCCGAGGTCGAAGCTTGCATAGACCTCGAGTCGAGGTACTTAGACTTAGAAAAATTTCTGGAAATGGCACATTCCTCGACTCGAGGAGGAACCTCGAGTCGAGGCTTTTGAAAAAGTGGGATTCCTCGAGTCGAGGCTGACCCTCGACTCGAGGCTGGTGTCTGTTATAAATACGCAGATTAATTTCAGATGTCACGACTCGAGGAGTAGCCCTAGTTCACGATCCCCTTTGCTTCTCTACCATATTTCCGGCGATTTCACGCCATTTTCACCAATCAATCACCATTGTTTCATCACATTGTTATCATATTGTCATCAAGAGTATATTTTGAGGGTTTTGGCATTCAAATTGGGGATTTTGAGGAGTAGTGAGTGGGGCTTTGCATTTGAACGAATTTTCGGCAAATTTCTCAAATAAGGTACGTAATTCATCATCTCAAGGTCTTCAATTTCATGATTGGTGTTGACTATTGCTTGAGTGTTAATAAAAGGGCTTGAATTTATTTGAATTGAAATTTCATTTGGGCATTTTGTCAAGCACTTGGTATGCATGATTGATGTTGATAAATTGAAGCAATTGTTGAGGATATTTGAGTTGATTGATGATTTTATGAGCATGTTTAGGATTGTATATGATGATTTGCTCGATTATTTGTGGAATTTGGCTTGAATGGTGATTTTTGGCATATTTTTAGGAATTCCTAGTGCATTGGTGGTGTAATTGGTCAAATTGAGTGGAGTATGGATGATAGAAAGAAAAATTTTGTGATGCTATGTGTTGAATTACTTGCTAGTTGGCTTGTTATTATGTGATATATTTGTGGAGCATATTTGAGGGATTTTGGTAAGCCTACATGATGATTTTTATTGGCTAAAGCTATTCTAGTAAGTATGTATATGTTGAGGATTAGTTGAGCACTTCTATTGATTATATTTGATTTGATTGACTCATTGACCATTTTGTGAGGATTGATTGCCTAGTCATTAGGAATTTTGTTGGTCTTGGAAATTGTTGTGGACTTGTTCATGATTTAGAGTGATATTTCGAGCTAGCTTTTTGATTGTTGGACTCATTTGTGCTACGAGATTATTTGTGCAGAGTCATGTTTCGAGGAGTGGATGGCCACAATTATTCGGATGCTGAGATCCGAGAGAGAGAAGATGCTATACGATTTGCACACCGAATGCCCGCTGAATTGGGAATTCAGTGGAATGAATACAAGTGGAGAAAGCACATTATTTTGTATGCTTTGAGTTGTACAAGAAAGTGGTCGACTCGTCTCGTAGATCATAACCGCATGCTTTCTATGGGGATTGAAGATGACATCCCTAGATTGTTCGAGCAAGTAGGCATGGGAGCTAAGAGACCTCGGACTTATCTTGGACTCACTCTCGAGTTCTTATGCACCGTCAAAGTCCACAAGGCTAGGAGGAACAAGTTTGCACGGAAGATCACTTTTGAGCTTATGGGGAACGAGTGCGAATTGACATTGGATGAGATTAATGAGCTACTAGGAGCACCTACCCCCGATAGATCACTTTTGAACATTAGAGGGGAGTACAACGCCAAGAGGTTACGGAGGCGTATTTCTGATTCGGGGCTCCGAGTCAACCTTGAAGTTTGTGCCGGGAAGTCTAAGAGCACACACATTCGGAACCCGGTGGTCCGATAATTAGAGAAGATCCTCGCGAGTACCATATTCGCGAGATCGAGGGAGGAGCCGTGGTTTACGAAGAGCTATATGTATTGTGGTGCTTCTTGCATGGAGTCGATTTAATGCGGCCGCCTACTCCGTGCTATTTATTTGAGAGAGCCACTAGCACTAAGTTTAAGAAGATAAATTTTGGTGGGATGATTACTCGATAGCTGAGCACCTTGGTATTCCGACTCATAACCTTGTGGCACTAGATGGTCCAGATTTGACTACGTACACTATGAGGCGCATGAGGACGCTAGATCGTATCGGGAGGACGTGGTGCCTACTGGCCGGCATCATGGTGGCGGTTTCCTCTTCCTAATAAGAGGTTGGCAGCGGTTTTTGGATCTCAAGCATTTGTGACTATTAACTTACGTATGTGGTCGCAGCGTCACACCGATGCCATCGATGCCTACACAAGGGAGCATGGGGACGTGCTTAGAGATGAGGGGATGATGATGATCGGGCGGGACAGCGGTCGTGGTCGGATTCCGATTCTTCTCGATGATGATGGAGATGCGAGATAGAGCGGATGTGGCTGAGGAGGTTGAGTCGAGGATGAGGACGAGGATGACGAGGAGCCGAGCAAGAAGAGCAGCCTGTCCAGATGGAAGAGGAGTATCAGCCCGAGATTAATATGTACTGGCAGGATGAGATGAGGAGTAGAGAGTACGAGGCAGGAGTTCGTCTCGCAGACCGTGGGTTACGGCGAGAGGAGATGTGGGCGACAGTCGGAGGATGCACATTGAGAGTCGGACCCGGCGAGGATGAGATGTACCAGATGATGGAGGAGTCACAGAGGTTCAATGAAGAGACAAGGAGGATGCAAGAAGAATCAATGAAGACGCAAAATGAAATGCATTCTCTCCTTCAACAAATGAGCTCATGGAATTTCGGGCCAAACTATCCTCCTCCACCACCACCTTCCGACTACTAGGGCTATCCCCTATTCCTCACTCCCTCTTCTTAGTTTTAGATGCTTATGTTTTGGTGGATTGTACTCGTATTTTGACTAATTGTTTTGTGATGACTTGTGATGATTTGATGTTTGGATGTTTTGGATGGATGATTTAAGTGATGCTATGATTTCCTTGATATATTTTTGAGCCTATTGTCTATTGGTGATTTTGACTTGATGATTCTTTGGATTTCTTGTTCCATGATTCCATGTTCATTTGTCTTGAAGCTTAATAGTGGATTAATTGACATATTTTTGAGTATCATCTTGATATAGTGAGTATGCTTGAGGTTATGTACATGAGCATTTGTGCTTGAGTTGTAAGACTAGTTGGATTTTGATATGATCATTAGTAGATGTGTAGCTTGATGCTAGTTGCTTGATTAATTATGTGAAGATGAATGTGATTGAAAATTCTTGATTCATTGCTCAAGTTAAGCCCGTGAGTTTTGTGCCTTAATAATCGTACATCTTATACGGTTGATATTAATCCTTTGTGAGTGCATCATTCATGATTTGTATGCTAGAACTTGCCACTAGACTTGTTGATATTGATCTTTGTGTGATTTCATTAATATGATAAGAGGCCATGTTGAATGATGAGTCACTTTGCCAAATACTTTCCTACCAAATACATTTGATTTCCTTAGTGAGCCATGTTGAGCCTATGATCCATATTCTTTGGCAAGCCAAGTGAAATTGAAACCATTTAGCCTATTTTGATGAGCCTTTCTTGTCCTATGTTTGGTTGAGCTTGAATGTTGGCTAATGATGGTGATTTGATTGCTAAGAGTGGGAAGATGATGAGCAAGGTGATGAACAAAGCATAAAAGAAAAGAAAGGTTGTGAAAAATTGAATTGTGAAGAAAATGCATGAAAAGAAAGATTCAATTTGTGAGCTTAAAAAGAGAAAGCTCAAGTGAATGGTGGATTGATCATCGAAGTTAAAAAGGAAGAGTGTTGCTAGATGAAAGTGAAGAGATGTGCATTGTATGATTAGCTTACATTCAAGTCTCTACTAATTAGTCACTCTTATCCATAAATATCCCACCTTTCCAAAGAGCCTACATTACAACCTAGAAGAAAGACCTCTTTGATTCTTGATTGATCACAAATGATTTTGATTGAGATTAAGTCTTGTGGCAAGCATATGGTGTACTTATTTGTGAATTTGATGATTGAGTGCTTTAAACCTTGATACACTTGAGTGAAGAGTGAAACACTCCATGGAAGGAGCAATGTGTTGAGTATTTGATTGAGCATTTGTTTGAGCATGATTTGTCTTGATGGCTAGTGGATAGTTGCATTGATACAAGTGATCATTGATGAGTTCGATTGTCTTATTTTTCGTCTATGATGCCATGTGACATAATTGCAATCAATTCACTCCTTTGTTCTTAGTTTCTACGTTGCTCGAGGACGAGCAACAATTCAAGTTTGGGGGTATGATTGGAGTGAATTGATACATGTTTTTATGGCTATTTTTAGTGCAAAAAGTGAGCTAAAGTATGATTTTTGTGCCTAAATGTGAAAAGTATCATTATTTTGCCTAAAAAGTATGACTTTGAGAGGTTTTGATGTATTTCGCCCGTTTTGCAGGTAAATCGGTGGAATTTTGCCACACCGAGAGTACCGGTATTCTTAGAATGAAAAGACGAACATACGGGACGAAAACGGGGTCGGGCCCGAGCCCTTTTCGATAAAATCCCCGATCTCGAGTTCGAGTCGAGGGTGCCTGCAGACCTCGACTCGAGGTTCATGGCCGAGGGAAATAATTTCAAAAAGTTGGCAAGCTCGACTCGAGGGAGGAGCCTCGAGTCGAGGGAGACGAAAATTGCAGCGAGCTCGACTCGAGGGCTAGGCCTCGACTCGAGGCGGGAGAGAATTTTAAAGAAACGTGTTAGCGACTTTAGGCCTCGACTCGAGGGCCTGAACCTCGACTCGAGGAGTGCCCAAAACCGAAAAATTCAGTTTTTAAGCCATGGGAAGCCAAAACAGAGGGGGAGTTGATTCTAGAAGTTCGCAGTAGTTTCTAAGAGTTCCTTTGAGCGAATTTTACATTTTGAAGCTTGAATTTACTTGTAATTGCACTAGATTGTTAGAATTTAGATAGATTCCACATTTAGATCATTAGATTAGTAGATTGGTGATTGTAATTGAAGTTTGCATGAGAATTGAGAAGAAGTGAAGTTGAATTGAAGCCTTGTACAAGATTAATCATTCTTATTTTTGCCTATTGAAGCTTAATTGGTGATGTTCTTACCCTTTGATCTTTTTAATTCATTGCTTGTAGTGATTAGATTTTCAATTGCTTTCTTAGATTTTCTAGCCATGGTTTTTGCTTGTAGCACCATGGGCTAATAGCCTTGTGCTTGGGATAATTGAAATTAGGGATGAAGTGATTGTCTTATGCTATGATTGTTGATAATTGTGATCAATTGAATTAGATTGCTTCCTAATTGTGATTCTTAATTGTGCTTCATGAAAAATTGTCTCTTTTGATTAATGGTTGATCACCCTAGCAATAGGCGAGAGTTGAGCTAACGTGATTAGGTGTTAATCGGGTTTCAATTTTGCATGATTGTATGAATTGGGGACTTCTACATTGAGAGATGGGAAGAACTAAGGATACTCACATTAGGCATTGTGATATTAATGGAGTGATTAATTTCATGATGGTTTATGCTTTCTAATTTGATTGATTTGCATTTGGATACAATCATAGCTTGTTAATCATGGATTCCTTGATGGAGATTATCCCTTGCACCCTATTCCCTCATTGATTTTAGTATATTTGATCTTGCATTCTAAGTGTTTGATAAATTGTTTGCATAATCTTGCCATTTAAATTCTTGCAATTTGTAGTGATTTAGTCCAAGAGCTTGTTGCAACTCTAGCCATTTAGAACTCTTATCCTTGAATTTCGTTTGCATACTTTCTCCCTTGGGTTCGATATTTTTGTTGATTGGTCTTAATAACTCTTACTCCTATACACTCCAATCACACCATGGGCTAATAGCTTTGTGCTTGGGATAATTGAAATTAGGGATGAAGTGATTGCCTCATGCTATGATTGTTGATAATTGTGATCAATTGAATTAGCTTGCTTCCTAATTGTGATTCTTAATTGTGCTTCATGAAAAATTGTCTCTTTTGATTAATGGTTGATCACCCTAGCAATAGGCGAGAGTTGAGCTAACGTGATTAGGTGTTAATCGGGTTTCAATTTTGCATGATTGTATGAATCGGGAGGACTAAGAATACTCACATTAGGCATCATGTTATTAATGGTGTGATTAATTTCATGATGGTTTATGCTTTCTAACATAGTTGATTTGCAATTTGATTCAATTTTAGCTTGTTGATTGATGATTCATTGATGGATGTTAATCCTAGCACCTCTATCCCACCATTTATTGTTGTTTTGTTATCGCATTCTAGGTGTTCACTCATTTGCTTGCTCCTTGTTGTTTTGTATTTTTGCTAGTGTTTTGTTGTTTTTGTTCCGAACCATTGTTGCAACTCTAGTCACGAAGAACTTGTATTTTTAAGGACTCATGTGCATACTTTTTCCCTGGGTTCGATATTTTGCGATTGGTCTTAAAAGCTCTTAACCTATACACTCCAATCACAATGCCACTAAGATTTTCTAAAATATGCCAAAAATCACATTTCAAGCCAAATTACACAAATAAACGAGCAAGATATTACATTCAATCCTAAGCATGCTCCTAAACTCATCAAATAATTCAAACAATCCAACAAAAGGCTCCAATTCATCCAAACATTCATGCATATAAGGTGTTTGACAAAATGTCCCAAAAGAAAATTCCAATTCACGAAAAATCTTGCAAAATTCTAAACACCCATGCAAATATCCATTACAAATATGAAATTGAGAGCCAATTGAGTATGAATTACATACCTTGTGTGTGGAATCGGCCAAAGAATGTGAACTTGGAAAGACCCACGAAAATCTCCACAAAAGCCCCAAATTGAATTCAAAAACCCTCAAAATCCCAACTTTATGCAATGTATATGACAATGTGATGGAATGATGTGATATGAATGGTAAAACGGTGCAGAATGGCCGAAAAATATGTTGAGAACAAAAGAAGATCAAAAACAGTGGGAAACCCTCGAGTCGTGTTGCTAACTCGAATCTGCGTATTTATAAAAATCACCAGCCTCAAGTTGAGGGTCAGGCCTCGACTCGAGGAATCCTGAAATTTCAAAAGCCTCGACTCGAGGTTCCTCCCTCGAGTCGAGGGATATCTTGCTTTTCGAAATTTTGCTAAGTGTAAATCCCTCGACCCGGATATGCAACCTCGACCCTAGGTCGAGATCGAGCATTTTTACCAAATTTCAGGCCCGACCCGACCCCTAAAACTCCTAAAAATAACCTCTATGTCCCTAACGAACCCAAATATGCAAGAAATTACCGTTTTAGTCCCTCGATTTAAGCCCGGTCGCTCATTCGATCGAGGGACCGGGTTCTCTTCCTTATTACTCATTTTCCCCAACTTTTAAGCTCTCCCTCCTTCTCGATTCCTTGATTCCTTTACAATTTCGATCCTTTTTCAGTCCAAGTAGTGAGTATCCTACAAACGGCAAACAACTTCATCAGTTAATCATCACTAAGAGATGCATTACTACCCTAAATGAACAACACCCCCAAACTTGAATAAAAATGTGAATTCAAAGTTTGGAATGAGAGTGATACAAATATGCAACTCATAATGATATAACCATTAGACTCACTAGACAATTCATCTATATCAACTAGTATAATTTCCCTAGCATGAGCAATTTCCAAATCCATAGCAAAATCCCACAAAAAGGACCAAAAACAAAGACACAAAGCAAACACACCAAGCAATAAAAGGATGGGTTGCCTCCCATCTAGCGCTAGGTTTAACGTCCTTTGTCGGACGGAACTCTAAGAGTTCATACTTCCCTTTCTTTGCCAACGTGGAGATCATCCTTGTGCCTCACTAGATGTTCTTTTGCAAAAGAGGCAACGTCCCCACTTGTCCTCTAGGAGTAGCTTTCCTCCTTCTTTGATTTCTTTGACCGTAAGCACTTCCTTGAGCCTTTTGACTCCAAGTAGCCGACTCCAATTTGATTCGCTCCAAACCACTTCATCTCCTACTTCAAAACCTTCTTCCTTTCTCCCAAGTGGTGTCATTTTCTCTACCAACACCCCCAAACTTGAGCCATGCTCAAGTTTGGTCAAATCTTTCTCACATTCTTCATTCCCTTTTTCACGGGGCCGAGCAAAGGCTCAATAGTAGCTTTCTTCTTCCTAGAATCATCAAAGGAAACACAAGACTTATTAGAAATAATTTTACAAGAGGGAAGGAAATGCTCATTAACTAAAGGAAACGAAGAAGTAATAGGAGTGGGAAACTTCCCTTTCAATGAAAGGGCATAAATCAACAATCTCTATGTATCCACAAGTCTTCTTCTCCACCTTGCTTTGAGCAACCTCTTCCTCATGAACTCTTGTAAATGTCACTTCATCACCATTGGAACTCAACTTAAGCTCACATTTCTCAACGTTTATCATAGCTTTGCCCGTGGCAAGGAAAGGTTGACCAAGTATGATCGGTGCCTTAAGCTCCTCCTTCATGTCTAATACAATAAAATCAACCGAGAATATGAGCTTGCCAACCCCTACCAACACATCTTCAATGATCCCGAATGGATGAGCGTATGATTGATCCGCTAGTTGAAGATTAATGTTTGTAGGAATCACCTCCCTAGCTCCAATTTCTTGAACACGGACAATGGCATCACGTTTATACTTTGTCCTAAATCACACAAGCCTTGAATGCTCTTCTTCTCTCCAATCTCACATGGGATAATGAAGCTTCCGGGATCCTTTTTCTTTTATGGCAAGTGTCTCTCCAAGATTTCCTTGTATTCTTCCACTAGCTTGAGCATTCCCTTTTCATCCCAACTCCTCTTCTTGGACATAATCTCTCTCAAGAACTTCTTGTGGTGTGGAATTTGTTCAAGGGCCTCCAAAAGTGGGATATCGACATGCAAATTCTTGAAAATTTCTAGAAACTTACCAAACTCTTCATCAAGTTTCTTCCTCTCTACTCTTTGAGGAAACGGAACCGGTTAGCCTTCATTGGAATTCCCCATTCATTCTTGAACTCTTCTTCCTTCTTTGAATCTCCCTTTGCTTTCACCTCCTCTTCACTTATCTTCCTTTCCACACCCACTCTTTCTTGACTCACTTCTTCCTCATTCACCCTTTGGGCATTTTCGGGCCTTCATAGCTAGTACCACTCCTTAGCTTGATTGCACTACAAAATTTTTAAGATTCAACTCGGTAGTGGATGGGTATTTTCCTTTATTTTGGAGATGGTCCACCGTGGACGAGAGCTTTCCCTACTTGATGCTCGATCGTCTTGAAGAGAGTGTCCATTTGCTTACCTATATCATCAAGCTTTGAATCATTAGCTTCCAACTTCTTCACTATCAACCCCAATATCTCCTCCATAGTAGCCTTTCCTTCATTGTTAGGAGCCTTGGCACCCGGATCAAATCCGGGAGGAAATTGGACGGCGGCTCTAGGATTGGCATAAGAAAAATTTTCGTGTCTCCTCCATGTATTCCCATTAAATTGAGCTTGAGGTTGAGGTTGGTAGCTTCCTTGTGGCCTATTTTGGTAAGGCATTTGGTAAGGCCTTCCTCCTTGATAATTTCCTTGAAAATTTCCTCCTTGATAGGCTCCTTGGAATGGAGGCCTACCCATGTAGCTAACTTCTTCCACAGGCATAGGACTTGCACTCATATCAACATGAGAAACGGATGGACTCACACTTGCTTGGCTTTGTGAAGTAATAAGAGCTCCCAATCGGTCCATCATCATCATCATCATTCTCTTCATAGACTCTATCTCCTCAATATGTGACACCCTATGATGTGCTCCCGATTTATCGACACTTGAAATGAATCTTGGGCTATGTTCTCCATTATCTCATTCATTTACCCCATGGTTTTAGACCAAATCGATCCATTAGCACAAGCATTAAAAACGACCTATCCCCATCTGTCAAACCATTGCAAAAGTACATAATGGTTTGTTCCTCCGGAAAACCGTGTTGAGGACAATTGATAAGTAACATGTCACACCTCTCCCACGCCTCCGTATGGTCTCCCCATTCTTTTCGCGGAAATGGGAGATTGTCTCCTTAGCTTGTACGGTCTTGGATGGTGGGTAGAACTTCATTAAGAATCTCTTGGACAAATCCTCCCATGTACGGACGGTCCCGGGAGGTAATGAATTAAGCCATGCTTTAGCTCTTCCCTTAAGTGTAAAGGCGAAGAGCCTCAACTTCTTCGCATCTTTGGGTACCCCGTGGTACATCATAGTGTCGTAAATCTCAAGAAATTGTGTCATATGTTGGTGTGGGCACTCATTTTCATCCTTGCCTTCAAATTGCTTCTCCCTAAGCATCCTCACTAGAGCGGGACTTATCTTAAAGTTATTGGCTTCTATCCTCGGCCTTGCTATCCCGTCATAGTGCTCACAAAGTTGTGGCTTAAAAATTCTCTCTATGGCCTTCCTTGTGGTGGTGACTCATTCATGGGTTGTGGTTGAGGATTTGGTATGTGTGGTGGCTCATGGTATCGTGGCTCTTGATTGTATGGCATATGGGGATAGTATGGTGCTAATTGTTGTGGATGAGGTGGATAGTAGGGATATTGATGAGCTTGTGGAGGGTAAGGGTATGGATTTTGGTAAGGAAAATATTGTGGTCGCATCCCTTGAGGGAAAGGGCCAACTTGATCATGGAAATGGTTCCCATTACCTCCATGTTCTACTCCTCCTTCTCCTTGTCCATGTACCTCCTCAACTTGAGGTTCACCAACTATTCTCTCCTCATTCCTTTGATCGTCTCCTTCCATAACTTCCCTATTTCTTCAACCACGATTTCTTCTCAAAGTAGCCTCTATCTCCGGATTTAGTGGCAAGGGTAGAATACCACTTGACCTTGTTATATTGCACCTACAATGCCACAAATCCAAGTATCAAATTCAAACAAAACAAAATCAACAAAAATAAAAACAAAAGCAACAAGTAGCCACTTCAAACAATCCTTAAGTCTCAAGATTGGAGTGAATTGATACATGTTTTTAGGGCCTATTTTAGTGCAAAAAGTGAGCTAAAGTGTGATTTTTATGCCTAAATGTGAAAAGTATCACTCTTTTGCCTAAAAAGTATTACTTTGTGAGATTTTGAGGTTTTTCATCCGTTTTGCAGGTAAATCGGTGGAATTTTGCCAAACCGAGAGTATCGGTATTCTTAGAATGAAGAGACGAACATACGGGACGAAAACGGGGTCGGGCCCAAGTCCTTCTCGATAAAATTCCCTGGTCTCGAGCATGTCGAGGGAGCTCAAGCCTCGACTCGAGGTTCAGCCGAGGGAAATATTTTTAAAATTAGGAAGCTCGACTCGAGGGAGGAGCCTCGAGTCGAGGGATGGAAAATTTGCAGATTCCTCGAGTCGAGGGCTGAGCCTCGACTCGAGGCGTGCGATATTTTGAAGAAGCGTGTTAGCGACTCTCGTGCCTCGACTCGAGGGCCTCGAAGCTTGACTCGAGGAGTGCCCAAAACCGAAAAATTCAGTTTTTAAGCCATTTGAAGCCAAAACAGAGCATAACTTGATTCTAGCAGTTTAGAGCAGCTTTCTAGGAGATTCCTCAAGCGAATTTTGCATTTTGTAGCTTGATTTCCATTGTAATTGCCATAGATTGTTAGAATTATATTAGATTCTACATTTAGTCCACTAGATTAGTATTTTGATTGATTGTAATTGAAGATTTCAGTTGTGATTTGGGAGTATTGAAGTGGAATTGAAGCATTATAGAAGATTAATCATTCCTATTTTTGTCTATTGAAGTTCAATTGGTGATGTTCTTACCCTTTGTTCTCTTTAATTCATTGCTTGTGTTGATTAGATTGTTAATTGCTTTCTTAGATTTTCTACCCATGGATTTTGCTTGTAGCACCATGGGCTAATAGCTTTGTGCTTGGGATAATTGAAATTAGGGATGAAGTGATTGCCTCATGCTATGATTGTTGATAATTGTGATCAATTGAATTAGCTTGCTTCCTAATTGTGATTCTTAATTGTGCTTCATGAAAAATTGTCTCTTTTGATTAATGGTTGATCACCCTAGCAATATGCGAGAGTTGAGCTAACGTGATTAGATGTTAATCGGGTTTCAATTTTGCATGATTGTATGAATTGGGGACTTCTACATTGAGAGATGGGAAGAACTAAGGATACTCACATTAGGCATTGTGATATTAATGGAGTGATTAATTTCATAATGGTTTATGCTTTCTAATTTGATTGATTTGCACTTGGATACAATCATAGCTTGTTAATCATGGATTCCTTGATGGAGATTATCCCTTGCACCCAATCCCCCATTGATTTTAGTATATTTGATCTTGCATATTAGGTGTTTGATAGATTGTTTGCATAATCTTGTCATTTAATTTCTTGCATTTTGTTGAGATTTTAGTCCTAAAACTTGTTGCAACTTTAGCCATCTAGAACTCTTATCCTTAAATTTCGTTTGCATACTTTCTCCCTTGGGTTTGATATTTTGTTGATTGGTCTTAATAACTCTTACCCTATACACTCCAATCAAATGGCGCCGTTGCCGGGGAGTTAGTTTTTGCGCCTATAAGTGAGATTTGAGGATTGTTTGAAGTGGCTAGTTGTTGCTTTTGTTTTTTTGTTTTTGTTGATTTTGTTGGTTAGAAGTTGATACTTGGATTTGTGGCATTGTAGGTGTATTCTAACAAGATCGAGTGGTGTTCCACCCTTGCCACTAAATCCGAAAATTGAATCTACTTTGAGAAGGAATCGTGTGAGAAGAAGAAGGGAAGCTATGGAAGGGGAAGATCAAAGGCATGAGGAGAGACTAGTGGGTGATCCTCAAGTTGAGGAGGTACATGGACAAGGAGAAGGAGGAGTAGAATATGGAGGTAATGGGAATCATTTCCATGCTCAAGTTAGCCCTTTCCCTCAAGGGATGCCACCACAAAATTACATCTACCAAAATCCATATCCTTATCCTCCACAAGCTCATCAATATCCCTACTATCCACCTCATCCACAACAATTTCCACCATACTATCCCCATATCCCGTGTAATCAAGAGCCACGATATCATGAGCCACCTCACATACCAAATGCCCAACCACAACCCGTAAATGAGCCACCACTTCAAGGAAGGCCGTTGAGAGAATTCTTTGAACCACAACTTAGAGAGCACTATGATGGGATAGCAAGGCCGAGGATAGATGTTAATAACTTTGAGATAAGTCCCGCTTTGGTGAGAATGCTTAGGGAGAAGCAATTTGAAGGAAGAGATAAAAATGAGTGCCCACATCAACATATGACACAATTTCTTGAGATTGCCGATACTACAAAAATACCATGGGGTACCCGAAGATGCGAAGAAGTTGAGGCTCTTTGCCTTTACATTGAAAGGAAGAGCAAAAGCATGGCTTAATTTATTACCGCCGGGACCGTACGTAGATGGGAAGAGTTGTCGAAGAAATTTTTGATGAAGTTTTACCCACCGTCGAAGACCGTGCAAGCTAAGGAGGCTATTTCTCACTTCCGACAAAAGAATGGGGAAACAATACCGGAGGCGTGGGAGAGGTATGGCATGTTACTTATCAATTGTCCTCAACACGGTTTTCCGGAGGAGCAAACCATTATGTACTTTTGCAATGGTTTGACGGATGGGGATAGGTCGCTTTTTGAATGCTTGTGCTAATGGATCGATTTGGTCTAAAACCGTGGGGCAAATGAATGAAATAATGGAGAACATAGCTCAAGATTCATTCCAAGTGTCGGTTAATCGGGAGCACACCATAGGATGTCACAAGTTGATGAAATCGAGAGTATGAAGAGTATGATGATGACTATGATGGACCGATTGGGAGCTCTTACTACTTCACAAAGCCAAGCATGTGTGAGTTTATCCATTCCTCATGGTGATGTTTGTCCAAGTCCATTGCCGGTTGAAGAAGTGAGTTATATGGGTAGACCTCCATTCCAAGGAGGCTATCAAGGAGAAAACTTTCAAGGGAATTATCAAGGAGGAAGACCTTACCAAATGCCTTACCAAAATAAGGCCACAAGGAAGCTATCAACCTCAACCGCAAGCTCAATTTAATGGTAATACATGGAGGAGACACGAAAATTTTTATATGCCAATCCGAGAGCCGCTGCGTTCAATTTCCTCCCGGATTTGATCCGGTGCAAAGGCTCCTAACAATGATGGAAAGGCTACCACGGAGGAGATTTTGGGGTTGATTGTGAAGAAATTGGAAGCTAATGACTCAAGGCTTGATGATATAGGGAAGAAAATGGACACTCATTTTAAGACGATCGAGCATCAAGTAGGGCAACTTGTTACTACGGTTGGGAAGCTCTCGTCTACGGTGGACCATTTACAAAACAAAGGAAAGTATCCATCCACTACCGAGCCGAACCCTAAAGAGTTTTGTAGTGCAATCAAGCTAAGGAGTGGCACTAGCTATGAAGGTCCAAAATGTCCAAAGAAGGGGAGTTTGAAGAAGAGGTGGTGAATGAAGAAGAAGAGAGAGAAGAAAAAATGGTTGTGGAGGAAAAGAAAAGTGAAGAAGAGGTGAATGTGAGGGGAAAGGCAAAGAAGGAAGAAAAATCGAAGAATGAATGGGGAGTTCCAATGAAGGCTAATCCGGTTCCGTTTCCAAAGAGACTAGAGAGGAAGAAACTTGATGAAGAGTTTGGTAAGTTTTTAGAGATTTTCAAGAATTTGCATGTTGATATCCCACTTTTGGAGGCCCTTGAACAAGTTCCACACTATAAGAAGTTCTTGAGAGAAATTATGTCCAAGAAAAGGAGTTGGGATGAGAAGGGGATGCTCAAGTTAGTGGAAGAATGCAAAGACATCTTGGAGAGACACTTGCCACAAAAGAAAAAGGATCCCGGAAGCTTCATTATCCCATGTGAGATTGGAGAAGCTTCATTCAAGGCTTGTGTGACTTAGGAGCAAGTATTAATGTGATGCCATTGTCCGTGTTCAAGCAATTGAATTTAGGGAGGTGATTCCTACGAACATCAATCTTCAATTAGCGGATCAATCATATGCTCAACCATTTGGGATTATTGAAGATGTGTTAGTAGGGGTTGGTAAACTCATATTCCCGGTGGATTTTATTGTATTAGACATGAAGGAGGAACTCGAGGCACCGATCATCCTTGGTCGACCTTTTCTTGCAATGGGCAAGGCTATGATTAATGTGGAGAAAGGAGGGCTTAAGTTGAGCTCAAATGGTGATGAAGTTACGTTTACAAGAGTTCATGAGGAAGAGGTTGCTCAAAGCAAGGTAGAGAAGAAAACGTGTGGATACATAGAGATTGTTGATGAATGTCCTTCCAATGAAAGGGAAGTTTCTACACCTATTATTTCTACTCATCCTTTAGTTAATGAGCATTTCCTTCCCTCTTGTAAGATCATTTCTAACAAGTCTTGTGTTTCCCTTGATGATTGTAGGAAGGAGAAAGCGATAAAGGACCCTTTGCTTGACCCCGGTGAACAAGAGAAGGAAGAAGGTGAGAAAGAGTTGACCAAACTTGAGCATGGCTCAAGTTTGGGGGTATTGATTGAGAAAAAGGCACCACTTGAGAAAAGGGAGGAAAAGTTTGAAGTAGGAGATCAAGTGGTGTGGTGTGAATCAAATTGGAGTCGGCTACTTGGTGTTGAAAGAACCAAAGAGGTGCTTACGGTTAAAGAAATCAAAGAAGGAGGAAAGCTACTCCTAGAGGATAAATGGGGGTGTTGCCTTTTTGCAATGGAACATCTAGTGGAGCACAAGGCCGATCTCTACATTGACAAAGAAAGGGAAGTGTGAACTCTTTGAGTTCCGTCCGGCAAAGGACGTTAAACCTAGCGCTAAATGGGAGGCAACCCATAATTTTATTGCTTTGGTGTGTTTGTTTTGTTTTTGTGTTTGTCATTTTTGTGGAATATTTTTGCCTTGGATTTTTCTTGGGAATTGCTCATGCTTAGGAGAAGATGTTAATTAAAGAAAGTGCATTTGGATATTGAGCTTAATTGTTTATATCATTTAAGGGTTGCATAATTGTACCATTCCCATACTTAATTTTGAATGCATATCTTCATTCAAGTTTGGGGTGTGTGTCATTAGGGTAGAAATGCATCCCTTAGTGATGATTATTTTGATGATTTGTTATGCCCGTTTGTAGGTATACTCACTACGAAGATTGACAAACGAGAGAATTGAAAAAGGAGTCAAGGAATCGAGAAGGAAAGGAGAGCTTAAAAGTTGGTGAAAATGAGCATAAAGGAAGAGAACCCGGTCTCCTCGATCGAATGAGCGACCGGGCTTAAATCGAGGGACCAAAACGGTAATTTCTTGCATATTTGGGTTCGTTAGGGGCGTAGAGGTCATTTTTAGGAGTTTTGGGGGTCGAGACGGGCCCGGGAATCAGCAAAATTCCCTGGTCTAGACCCTAGGTCGAGCTTGCATAGTCCCCGAGTCGAGGCATTGAGACTTAGAAATATTGTGAAATCGGGCACATCCCTCGACTCGAGGGAGGAACCTCGAGTCAAGGCTTTTGAAATATTGGGATTCCTCGAGTCGAGGCCTGACCCTTGACTCGAGGCCGGTGTCCGATATAAAAACGCAGTTCGGGCCTCTCGAAGGCACGACTCGAGGGTTTTACTTGGTTACGATCCCTTCGCCGTCTATACCTATTTCCGACCAAATTCCACCCATTTTCACCGTTCATTCATCATAATTTCATCACATTAGCATATTATTGCATCAAAGATTGGATTTTGAGGGTTTGTGCATCAATTTTGGGGTTTTTGTGAGTAGTGCGTGGGTGTCAAATTCTTCTCATTTCAAGCCAAATTTCCTCAATAAGGTATGTAATTTCTTCTCTTTTGGCTTTCAATTTCATGATTGGTGTATGATTATTGCTTGGGTGTTGATAAAATTGCATGAATTTATTTGAATTGGAATTTCATTTGGGCATTTTGTCAAACACTTGGTATGCATGATTGATTGTGAAAAATTGAAGTCTTTGTTGAGAATATTTGAGTTAGTTGAGGAATTTAGGAGCATGTTTAGGATTGTATATATTGTGTTGCTTGTTTATGTGTGAATTTGGCTTGAATTGTGATTTTTGGGCATGATAGGATTTCCTAGTGCATTTGATGGAAAGTTGGTCAATTTGAGGTGTTGGTGTTGATAGAAGTTTATTGTTGATGAGGCTTAGTTGTCTAAATGCTTGCTAGTTGGTTCATGTTTTGTAGATATAATTTTTAGGAGTTTCATTGCATGATAGTTGCTGAGCTTAATTTCTTTGGTGTTTATTGTGAAGTCATCTAGTTAAGTATGTATACTTTGAGGATTAGTTGAGCACTTCTATTGACTATATTTGCTTTGATTGACTCATTGACCATTTGTTGAGTATTTATTGCCTAGTCACTAGGAATTTTATTGAGCTTAGATGTATTTTTATTGACTCGTCCATGGTAGAGTGATACTTTGAGCTTGCATTTTAATTGTGGGATTAATTGGTGCTTTTGGGATTATTTGTGCAGGAATCATGTTTAGGGAGTGGATGGCCACAATTTTTCGGATGCCGAGATCCGAGAGAGAGAAGAGGCGATACGTTTTGCACACAGGATGCCCGCCGAATTGGGAATTCAGTGGGATGATTATAAATGGAGAAAGCATATCATCCTCGTATGCTAAGTTGTACAAGAAAGTGGTCAAAACTCGTCTAGTTGATCATAATTGCATGCTCTCTATGGGGATTGAGGATGATATCCCTCGACTGCTCGAGCAAGTAGGCATGGGAGGCTTTCTAGCTAAGAGGCCTCGGACCCATCTTGGACTCACTCTCGAGTTTCTATGCACGATTAAGGTCCACAAAGCTAGGAGGAACAATTTTGCAAGGAAGATCACTTTTGAGCTGATGGGGAATGAATATGAATTGACTTTGGACGAGATAAATGAGATCCTTGGAGCGCCTACTGACCCCGATAGATCATTGCTCAACATTAGGGAGGAGTACAACGCCAAAAAGTTCTTGAGGCATATTTCGATTCGGGGCTCCGAGTCAACCCGAGTTTGTGCCTGGGAAGTCTAAGAGCGCGCACATTCGGAACCCGGTGGTACGATACTTAGAGAAGATCCTCGCAAGTACCATATTCGCTAGATCGGAAGGAGGAGTCGTGGTTTCGAAGAGTTGTATGTCTTGTGGTGCTTCTTACATGGAGTGAGATTCAATGCGCCGCATACCTCTGCTATTTGTTTGAGAGAGCGACGAGCACAAAATTTAAGAAGATCAACTTTGGCGGAATGATTACCTTGATAGCTGAGCATCTCGGGATCCCGACTCATAACCTCGCAACATTAGATGGTCCAGATCTTACTACGTATACGATGAGACGCATGAGGACACCGGATCGCATCGGTAGGACGTGGTGTTTCCAAAGAAGCACCATGGTGGCCGATTCCCTCTTCCTAATAAGAGGTTGACGATGGTTTTGGATCCACCGCTTTTGTGACCATCAACTTGCGCATGTGGTCACAAAGATCACACCGATGCTATATATGCTTACACGAGGAGCGTGGGGATGTGCTTAGAGATGAGGGGGATGATGATGATAATGCAAGCCAGATGTGTTCGATTCCCGATTCTTCCGATGATAAGGGGGATGCGGATTAGAGCAGATGGTTGAGGAGGAGGTTGAGTCTCGAGGACGAGGATGACGAGGAGCCCGAGCATGAGGAGCCGCCAAGACAGATGGAGGAGGATTATCAGCCGTCAGATCAATATGTACCGGGCAGACGAGATGAGGAGTAGAGAGTATGAGACGGGGAGTTCATCTCGGAGGCCGTGGGTTTTGACCGAGGAGATGTGGGCTGATAGTCGGAGGATGCATATTGAGAGTCCGACCGGCAGATGAGATGTACCGGATGATGGAGGAGTCTCGTAGATTCAATGAAGAGACTAGGCGGATGCAGGAGGAATCAATGAAGACTCAAAACGACATGTATGCCCTCCTACAGCGAGATGAGCTCGTGGAACTTCTGGGCCGAGCTACCCTCCTCCACCACCACCGTCCGACTACTAGGGCTATCCCCTATCCCTCATTCCCTCTCCTTAGTTTTTAGATGCTTATCTCTTTGTGGATTGTACTCTTTATTGTGGTGATTGTACTTCTTGATTGACTTGTTGGTGTGATGTGATGATCTTGATGCTTTGGATTGATGGATGATTTTATGGACGCTATGATTCTCTTTATCTTTTTGAGCTTAGTGTCTATTGATGATTGTGATTTGATGATCCTTTGGATTCCTTATCCCTATGATTCTATATTCTTTGATTTGAGCTTAATTGTGGATTCATTGATATATCTTTGAGTAATATTCATGTGGTAGTGAGTATGCTTAGACTTATGTACATTAGCACTTGAGTTTGATTTGTAAGATTTATTGGATTTTGATATGATCATGAGTAGATTTGTAGCTTGAAGCTAGCTTGCTTGATTTATGATGTGAGGATGAATGTGATTGATGATGCTTGATTCATTGCTCAATTTTAGCCCGTGAGCTTTTGTGCCTTTATAATCGTACATCTTATACGGTTGATATTAATCCTTTGTGAGTGCATCATTCATGATTTGTATGCTAGAACTTGCCACTAGACTTGTTGATATTGATCTTTGTGTGATGTCTTCAAAGTGATAAGAGGCCATGTTTGGAATTATTAGTCACTTTGCCAAATATTTCCACACCAAATACATTTGATTTACTTAGTGAGCCATGTTGAGCCTATTATCCTTATTCTTTGGCAAGCCAAGTGAGATTGAAACCATTTTAGCCTATTTTTATGAGCCTTTCTTGTCCTATATTTATTTGAGCTTGAATGTTGGCTAATGATGGTGATTTGATTGCTAAGTGTGGGAAGATGATGAGCTAAGTGATGAATAGTGATTAAAGAAGAAAGGTTGTGAAATAAAAAAATTGAATTGTGAAGAAAAATGTGAAATGAATGAAGAAAAGAAAAATTCAATTTGTGAGCTTAAAAGAGAAAGCTCAAGTGAATGGTGGATTGAATTGAAGTCAAAAGAAAGAGTGTTACTTGATGAAAAGTGAAGAGATTGTGCATTTGTATTGATTAGCTTACATTCAAGTCTCTACTACTTAGTCACTCTTATCCATATATATCCCACCTTTCCAAAGAGCCTACATTACAACATAGAAGAAAGACCTCTTTGATTCTTGATTGATCACAAGTGATTTTGATTGAGATTAAGTCTTTTGGCAAGCATATGGTGTACTTATTCATGAATTTGATGATTGAGTGCATCATACCTTCATACACTTGAGTGAAGAGTGAAACACTCCATGGAAGGAGCAATGTGTTGAGTATTTGATTGAGCATTTGTTTGAGCATGATCTATCTTGATTGCTAGTGGATAGTTGCATTGATACTTGTGATCATTGATGAGTTCGATTGTCTTTTATTTCGTCCATGGTGCCATGTGACATAATTGCAATCAATTCACTCCTTTGTTCTTAGTTTCTACGTTGCTCGAGGATGAGCAACAATTCAAGTTTGGGGGTATGATTGGAGTGAATTGATACATGTTTTTAGGGCCTATTTTAGTGCAAAAAGTGAGCTAAAGTGTGATTTTTGTGCCTAAATGTGAAAAGTATCACTCTTTTGCCTAAAAAGTATTACTTTATGAGATTTTGAGGTTTTCGTCCGTTTTGCGGGTAAATCGGTGGAATTTTGCCAAACCGAGAGTACCGGTATTCTTAGAATGAAGAGACGAACATACGGGACAAAAACGGGGTCGGGCCCGAAGCCCTTCTCGATAAAAATTCCCGGTCTCGAGCACGGGTCGAGGAATCTCAAGCCTCGACTCGAGGTTCAGCCGGAGGGAAATATTTTCAAAATTGCAGGAAGCTCGACTCGAGGGAGGAGCCTCGAGTCGAGGGATGGAAAATTTGCAGATTCCTCGAGTCGAGGCTGAGCCTCGACTCGAGGCAAAGCGATATTTTGAAGAAGCATGTTAGCGACTATCAGGCCTCGACTCGAGGGCCTGAAGCTCGACTCGAGGAGTGCCCAAAACCGAAAATTTAGTTTTTAAGCCATTTGAAGCCAAAACAGAGCATAACTTGATTCTAGCGGTTTAGAGCAGTTTCTAGGAGGTTCCTCAGCGAATTTTGCATTTTGTAGCTTGATTTCCATTGTAATTGCCATAGATTGTTAGAATTAGATTAGATTCTACATTTAGTCCACTAGATTAGTATTTTGATTGATTGTAATTGAAGATTTCAGCTGTGATTTTGGAGTATTGAAGTGGAATTGAAGCATTGTAGAAGATTAATCATTCCTATTTTTGTCTATTGAAGTTCAATTGGTGATGTTCTTACCCTTTGTTCTCTTTAATTCATTGCTTGTGTTGATTAGATTGTTAATTGCTTTCTTAGATTTTCTACCCATGGATTTTACTTATAGCACCATGGGCTAATAGCTTTGTGCTTGGGATAATTGAAATTAGAGATGAAGTGATTGCCTCATGCTATGATTGTTGATAATTGTGATCAATTGAATTAACTTGCTTCCTAATTGTGATTCTTAATTGTGCTTCATGAAAAATTGTCTCTTTTGATTAATGGTTGATCACCCTAGCAATAGGCGAGAGTTGAGCTAACGTGATTAGGTGTTAATCGGGTTTCAATTTTGCATGATTGTATGAATTGGGGACTTCTACATTGAGAGATGGGAAGAACTAAGGATACTCACATTAGGCATTGTGATATTAATGGAGTGATTAATTTTATAATGGTTTATGCTTTCTAATTTGATTGATTTGCACTTGGATACAATCATAGGTTGTTAATCATGGATTCCTTGATGGAGATTATCCCTTGCACCCAATCCCCCATTGATTTTAGTATATTTGATCTTGCATATTAGGTGTTTGATAGATTGTTTGCATAATCCTGCCATTTAATTTCTTGCATTTTGTTGAGATTTCAGTCCTAAAACTTGTTGCAACTTTAGCCATCTAGAACTCTTATTCTTAAATTTCGTTTGCATACTTTCTCCCTTGGGTTCGATATTTTGTTGATTGGTCTTAATAACTCTTACCCTATACACTCCAATCATCTCACTTATAGGCGCAAAAACTAACTCCCGGCACGGCGCCATTTGATTGGAGTAGTATTTCCGGCACGCGGTATTAAGACCAATCGCAAATTATCGAACCCAAGGGAGAAAGTATGCAAATGAGGCCCTAAGGATATGAGTTCTAGGTGACTAGAGTTGCAACAAGGTTTTGGACTAAAATCAAAAAAATAATGGCAAGAATTAAAATGGCTAAACTATGCAAGCAATAAATCGAACACTTAGAATGCAAAATAGAATAGACTAGAAACAATGGGGAATGGGTGCAAGGGATAATCTCCATCAAGGAATCCATGATTAACAAGCTATAATTGTATCCAAATGCAAATCAATCAAATTAAAAAGCATAAACCATCATGAAATTAATCACTCCATTAAAATCACAATGCCTAATGTGAGTATTCTTAGTCTTTCCCATCTCTCAATGTAGAAATCCCTAATTCATACAATCATGCAAAATTGTAACCCGATTAACACCTAATCACGTTAGCTCAACTCTCGCCTATTGCTAGGGTGATCAACCATTAATCTAAAGAGACAATTTTACATGAAGCACAATTAAGAATCACAATTAGGAAGCAATCTAATTCAATTGATCATAATTATCAACAATTATAGCATGAGGCAATCACTTCACCCCTACTTTCAATTATCCCTAGCACAAAGCTATTAGCCCATGGTGTTACAAGCAAAAGCCATGGGTAGAAAATCTAAGAAAGCTATTAACAATCTAATCAACACAAACAATGAATTAAAGAGAGAAAAAGGTAAGAACATCACCAATTGATCTTCAATATATAAAAATAGGAATGCTTGAGTCTTCTACAATACTTGAATTCACCTTCTTCACTCTTCAATTACAACTTGAATCTTCAATTCTCTAAGATCAAAACACTAATCTAATGCTTACAAACTAGAATCCATTCTAAATCTAACAATCTATTGCAATTACAATGGAAATTAAGCTAGAGATTGAGAAAATCGCCTAAGGAACGACACAGAAACTGCTATAAACCGCTAGGATGAGTATATGCTCTGCTTTGGCTTCCCATGGACTTAAATCTGCAATTTTCAAATTTTTGGCTCCTCGACTCAAGCTTGAGGCCCTCGAGTCGAGGTCTAAGAGTCGCATCCACGATTTTGTAATTTATCCCTGCCTCGAAGTCGAGGCTTAGCCCTCGACTCGAGGATCCTGCCTTTCTCCATCCCTCGACTTGAGGCTTCTCCCTTGAGTCGAGGCACTGCTTTTTCAAACTTCTTTTCCATCCAAAGCACCACCCTCGACTCGAGGCTCATGCTCCTCGACCGCAGCTCGAGTCCAGGCATTTTTTTCGAGTGGGGCTTCGGCCACGACCCCATTTTCGTCCGATATGATCGTCTCTTCATTCTAAGCCTAGCGGTACTCTCGTATTGGCAAAATTACACCGAATTACCTGCAAAATGGACGAAAAACATCAAAAACTCATCAAGTAATACTTTTTAGGCAAATAAGTGATACTCTACAAATTAATGCACAAAAATCAATACTTTGATCACTTTTTGCACTCAAATAAGCCCTAAAAACATGCATCAATTCACTCCAATCACCCATCGGCTTGATTCGGGACATCTTGCCAAGTGAAGACCCTCGCTCCCGAGCCGTTTTAAGTTCTTCCTCGTCAGTGAGATTGGACTCCACTTCAGCTTTTGCAATGATTGTCCCGACCCAAGCTAAGTCGTGTCTCATCTTCATTCTCGCTTTGGCTTGGCATGCTCATAGGTGGGCGATGAGATCGCCGTTGAACAATTGACTTGCCTTATCAAGTAGCCTCGCCATACAGATCGGCATCTTCATTCTCCATCCAAGCATGCCACCGCATATCTTCATCACCGCACTAAGGAGAGTTCTTTAGAATGTACCGGTGGTACATCCACTTGGCATCCATAGCGTTACGCCTATACTCCTCGGTGTATTTCCCAAAGAACCGTCTTGGGAGGAGCAGATGTGTTGTGGTAGGGTCGAGAAATCTACTTCGTTGCAGCCTTTGAAACCCATTTCCGAGAATCAGATCCCACTTCAGCCTCCGCTCCTTTACCCAGCCTTCTTCGTACGCTTCTTCTCCTTCCTCTCATACATCTCTTTTTCAGCATGAATACGCCTTATCTCGCTTTCAGTGAGAGGTTGGAGAAGTCGACTCTTTCCTCTTTCTTTCGGCCTTTTCTCGATCTCGGGGATGGTTGCCTCGACCGTTCGCTTCCTTCTTTCGCCTTCCCTTTGCCCTCACCCTTGGCCTTAGGCTTTTCAGATTCCTTTAATCGGGCTAGTAGCTTTTCTGCCTTCTCCTCGTCTTCCTTCTTCCCCTTCTTCTCATCCTCGCAGATGGAATCCTCTATCCGGGGTCACCCTCACCGCAAGGCGGTGAGCTCATCCGACTTCTCCTTAAGCTCCGCCTTTGCAGCCTCCAACTCACCGTGTCGGCTTTTGAGTGAAGCCTGTCTCAAATTGCCGGACATCACCGTGAGGGTGTCCACCTTTCCTTGCCCAGCTCGTTCCCCTTTTTAACTTCATCCTTGAGGGATCGGAGCTGGTCTTCCAACGCAAAGACAACGTATTCTCGTAATTTGATTTGTCTCATAGCTAGCTCTTGTACTGGAATCTCGTTATCCTGCTGCTACCTTTTCTTTAAGCAGCCTCACCTCCTTCTCCAGTGCCGCCCAGTTACCACCAATTCGGTGAGCCGTGTTTGTCTGATAAATTCGAGAGATGTGCATCTCTCGCAATCCGCATATTGGCTAGCATCGCCTTAGTTACGGCCCCGACCACCTGTCGTGTCTTCTTCTCCATCATCCGCTCCACCTTGCCGATAATCTTTCTATGCAAGTCTTGAAAGGCAGAGGAGATGGCGAGAGAGTGGGCAGGGTCTTCCTCCGAGGATTCAGACGATGAGGAAGGGGAGGGGGTTTTGGACTGGGAGCTTATCCGGATATCCCCAAAAATGTTATGGGAGAGATCCGGAGCTTGGACTTGTGGAGAGGGTTGAGATGAGGTGGGTAAGTCAGATGGTGGGGAGGGGGATTTACGGTGATGCGTAAGATGGAAGGGGTGGCATTTCAAATGAGGTGGGTGGTGGAGATGATGTTGGCTAAGAAGTGGTTGGTTGAGGGGGTGATGGTGTAGGTTCGGCAGCTTGGTTGAGGTGGGGTTGAGGTTGAAGGTAATAAGGCCGGGGGAGATGGTGGTTATTGAGGTTGGGGAGTAGACGGGTCCGGTTAGAAAAGAGAGAAAGTCGGATGGGGATTGGGGGTGGAGAAGTGGCTTGAGTTTGGGGGAGGAGAGGATGAGGTTCCGGCTTGGGTGATATGGGAGTAGGCTATTCGAGAGGCTCGGAGGTGCCAACTGGGTCACCTCTTCATCGCCAGAGTGGGTTGGAGAGGGGAGGGAGAAAGGCTTGCAGAGGCGCCAAAAGATTGTACCTTTTTAGGAGAGGGGAGGGAGTCCATTACGAGCCGATTTCTGGACTTCTTGGGATTGGACCACCGCCGCTGCTGTCTCGTAGTTTGAACTTCTTCACCAAAGAGACTAGGCCGAGCAGCAGACGATGCCCCTTTCTCCGAGACTTTCACCGCCTCCTCATTTTTGTCGCCTTCTCCTTCAGCTTCATTGGTGTGAAGCCTCAGTGAGCTCACGGTCGGCTCAACAGCTTGCTCCTCCTCCTCCTCGGTGAGGGTTACGCCACCCTCACCTCACCGCTTCTACGTCCGAGTCACCGGCCCGCCGATCACCTCATTTTTAGTGAGGAGCCCCTTCTACTTTGTGTAGGCTCTCACCCCGTCTTTCCAGCTTGATCTCCGTGGTCAATGTGTTCTCCAAATAGGACGGTTATTTTATTGAATAAGTTGGTGATGGACTTGGCTATCCATTCACCATTCACTAGCTCCAACCTTTTCTTCTCCGTCTCAAAACGGTTCAAGAAAGATCTACGCCCAATTGACTTGGACCCTATCAATGATGGCTCTCGTGCAATTAGCCGGGTCTAGTCGGCCCATCATGGGAGTTCTGCTCCCTAGAATAGCTTTCACAAGTATTATCATTAGCAGACGATACTTCCAACGAAGCATATTCTTCTTTAACTCCGATCTCCAGTCCTTCATTGATGTTCGGGAAATTATCTCATATGATTCTACCCAATCTGTGGTTTTGTATATTAGGAGATTCACACCCTCATTGCTTGTTTCGAAAATTCCGCCACCTCCGCCGTTGTGACCACCAACTCTTCACCGTAAACCTTGGTTTTAAAACCCCGTTCTTATATTCACTATTCACGTAGAATTCAACTCCACGCATATCCAGTGGTCTCATTCGAATCGACTTCTTCGAATGCAAAGTCTTTAATCCAGACCTTTCTAATAGTCTCGTAACTTGTTTCGATTCTTCATCGGTGGTGGTGTCGAAGTCGATATACATTTTCGACTTAATCTTTTTGTTGAAGGTGTCTTTGTTAATATCTACCATGGATGCGGTAATTCCAAGGAGTTTTTGAGAATGACTCATAAAATTTTATGAAGGGTTTTTGGAAGATAGAAAATTTGCGAGAGGTTAAGAAGTTTTTCAAAGTGAAAACGTTTGAATGAGGAAGAAGATGTATTTATAGATGGGAAAATTGGAAAGAGAAATTGTTTGGAAAGTGGGTTTTAATCGAGTTGTTCATTTGAAATGATTTCTGTGTCTTTGAATCAACGGTTAAAATCAGGATAAATGATTGGGATTCAGCGTGTAGATAACTCGACTTTGAAATGTGTAAAAAGTTACTTTGTAGATCGTTGATTTGACCGAAGTAGGGTTACTTTATGCAGAGAAGTAAGTATACTTGACGTTAGCCTAGGTTTACCTTTCTTTGCATAAGGGTTTCCTAAAGCATAAGGTTCGTCTCGAGAAAAGACCTCGTCAGGGTTTTTCAAAAACAGCCTAATCTTATTTTTTTTAGCAAGATTTTAAACAAGTTAAACAACACTTTTTATTTTAAACAAAATAGACACGCTTTGGTTTTTCAAGAACAGCTTCATCTAAAAGATTTAAAAAGTGATGATCTGTGAGAATATGTTTGAAAACAAATTTTATGAAGAAACTAAGGAAAGGGTGAACAGATGAGGAGGTTTTTAGCAGATGAGTAGATTCTATCTGATCTAACAATCTGATCTGTTACCTATTTCTGCAAATATACAAACTTAAAGAAACCATTAGTAACCGGGGTAAGTCGATAGGATGCAATAGTCATCTGTTTGAAGGAATCAGCCGACTATTATGTCCTTGTCTCGATTTACCTAATGTCGATAACTAATCATCAAGTCGGATAAGGTCAATATGACTAATCCTTGATTCTTGATTCCAAAAAGAGATCAATGATATCAGCTACCTGATTGTCCTTTGACACATATCTAGTCCGATTATTCTTTCTTGACATTTATTTAAAGAAAGAAAAGAAAGAAAAGAAAGAAGGAACACAAATACAAAATGCAAACAAAAGCACTTAAAAATCAGCTAACGAAGCATCAAGTAATCCTAATTCTAAACACAATTCTTTAAATCTAGATTCAGCTAATGGTTTTGTAAGAAGGTCTCGCTCTACGAGATTCTCGTGGCTATCTTTTCTATTCTAATATCATTCTTTTCTACATGATCTCTAATGAAGTGATGTCTCGATGTCTATATGTTTAAACCTAGAATGCAAGACAGGATTGTATGTCATGGCTATTGCCTTTGTTACTATCACGGTAAATAGGAACAGATGATGTTTGAATGTTATAGTCCCTAAGTTGCTGACTAATCAAGACGAGTTGAGAGCAACAACTACCAGCTACCATGTATTCAAATTTCGGTTGTGGAGGTGGCAACAGATGTCCTGCTTCTTAGATAACGAAGAAATTAATTTGTTGCCTAAGAATTGACAAGTTCCGGAAGTAGATTTCCTATCAATCTTACATCCCCAAAATCTCGAGTCCGAATATCTTGCCACTCGAACTTGTCATCAACTAGGTACCATAACCCAACTTGCAAAGTCCCTTTAAGATATTTAAGGATTTTCTTAGCAGCCTCTCAGATGAGTTTTCTTGGGATTAGATTGGAATCTTGCACATACCCCAACCGCAAAGGCTAAGTCTCGACTGCTTTGCGGTGAGATAGAGAAGGGATCCAATCACCACGATACTCCGTTGCATCCGTGGGTATCCCCGCTCATCCGAATCCATAGAGAAGTTAGTTGCCATAGGTATTTTAACTTCTCTACTAGTAGTCATCCCAAATTTCTCTATAAGGTCCTTAGCATATTTAGTCGATGCATGAATATGCCCTTACTCGTCTGCTTAATCTACAAGCCTAGAAAATATGTCAATTCACCCATCATAGACATTTCAAACCTATTTTTCATGAGAACACTGAATTCTTCACACAAGATCGATTAGGTAAACCGAAGATAATATCATCCACATAAATTTGAACCAACAGGATGTTTCCATCTACTTCTTTTCTAAACAAAGTCCGATCTATCTCACCTTTTGAAAAACCATTTAAAATCAAGAATTTAGATAGGGTACCATACCAAGCCACAGGTGCTTGTTTCAGTCCATATAGAGCCTTATTGAGTTTATAGACCTTGTTATTGATCTTAAACCCGTGAGGCTGCTCTACATAAACTTCCTCAAGTAACACACCATTTAGGAAGAAGCAGACTTGACATCCATCTCGAAAGACTTTGAGGGTCCGTATGGATTGAAGGATTTGATCCAATGGATTTTAAATCCACAATTCAAATCCATTTAAGATGTTTGGATCCAAATTAAAATCAGTGGATTTGAAATCCAAAATAATAAATGGGCTGATTTAAAATCCATGGATTTGGGCTACTCATTTTTAGTCTAAATTCGGAGGATTCAAAATCCACGGGAAAAGTGCGTCATTTCAAATCCGCCGTCTCGCGTGCTGGTTCTCGGCGCACTCTCGCCGTCTCGCGTGCTCATTCTCGGTGCACTCTCGCGTCGCTCATTCTCGGCGCACTCTCGTTTTCTCTCTTCGTCACGTCTCTCTCTCTCATCATCGTTCAATTTTAGGTATGAATTTCTTCACCGTCTCGATTCCGCACGCTTGGGTTCCTTGTGTTCGTCTTCGGTGAACCGTGTTTGTTAATTATTATATAGTTGATTTGGAGGTTAAGAATTCCACCGATTTCGTGTTTAATATTTGATTTCTGCGTTTGCTATACCCGGAAGAAACTGATTTCTGGATTTGGGATTTGTTCTTGAAAAAAATTAATTCTACGTCCTAGATCGTGGTTAATTATTACTACAACTTTTATGAAGGAGGATTTAGGAAAATTCAAATTAAATTGTTAAAGAATATAATCTGTCAATTCTAAATCCACGCGAATCAAGAAAAAATAGTTTCATGTTAATAAGAAATCTAATCTCGATAGTCTACAAGGCCTTAAAGAATGGCAGGTTAATTCATCTACATTTTTATTTATTTTTTCAATAAAAATACTCTCCTTCAATTTGTTTCTATAAACAATACCGCATGTTGATTCAGTGGCATGCTACCAAAATATATTGTCAATTATTTGCAAATATTATGAGATGAGTGTTTGAATGAATGTTAATTATGAGATGGTAATAAGGGTACATATATTCCAGATGGGAGTTTGTATGATATATGCAAATATTTAGCTTTGTGAGTTTTGCTTTGGTAAGATTGCTAGTTCATTTCAAGAGTTTTTAACTAGCAAGAAAAAATGAAAAAAAAACCAAGTGACATTGAGATTCGTAATGTTGTCAAGATGATACCTGGACTTAGTGGGGAAAAAGTTTTAAAAGCCGTTCGTAAGGTGATGAGTGGTGATCCAAAGGAGTTCAAGCTTTTAAAAGCTCTCCCCGTGAAGAAAAAAGAGAGTAGATTGACTTTCTTATTGATTCCTAGTTTGTAGTTGAAAACATTAGATTTTATTTAGTTTTGTTAAGATGTTGATGAATTTTATTATTGGGAACAATTGCATTACTTTATTTTACTTGATTTTGCTTTGTTTAATAATATTGCCCTCTTTACTTATATTATTATTTATTTTATTAAATATAATATTACTCATTTTATTAAAAAATATTACTTGCTTTACTAAGTGGGAGAGAGAGGAAAGAGAAATTTAAAAGCTCATTAAATTTAGCCAAACAATGGATTTAAAATCCATGGATTTGATCTAAAAAGTCATGTGTTATCCAAATAATGGATTTCAAAATAATAGATTTCAAATTGAAGGATTTATGAATCCATTCATTTCAAATGACTTGGAATTTAAAATCCATCAATCCAAATGGACCACTAAAGATTTATAAGCAACAAATGCCAAAAACAGCCTTATTGCTTCTAATCGCAATCGAGCGTAGGTTTCATCATAATCTATCCCTTCAGACTATGAGTAACCTTGGGCTACCAATCTTGCCTTATTTCGAACAATAACGTTGTTTTCATCTGTTTTATTCTTAAACACCCATTTGGTGCCTATAATCTTTCTATGTAAGGGTTTTTCCACTAATTCCCAAACATTTTGTCTTTCAAATTGACGCAGCTTCATCCCGCATGGCTATTATCCGGTTTGGATCGGATAGAGCCTTCTCAATAGACCTAGGCTCGAGAAGTGATACATAGCAGCTGAACAGGACTTTGAGAATCAACCATAGTTCGTGGTTCCGCACACTCACCGGATGGGTCCCCAATGATCTGGCCGCAGGATGATAGCTTCTCATCCTCTTGCCTATTTGAGTAGAAGTATCCTCATCTTGAGACTCGGCAGTAACTCATTCGACTCTACCTCGAGCAGACGTTCCCCCTTCATCTATTGACCTGGTTGATCGGATGATGTCAAGGGTGTCTCCTCGGATGGAGTCTGGAGAGGGGTTGTGTCCTGATTCTTAGATGAGAATTCTTCTTCATTTGAATACGAGTCAAAACTAGGCAGATAGACTGTTCTATGTTTAGTTTTGGTTAGTTCAATTTTATCTAGATCATCCGTAATCTGATTCACCTTATCTCGAAAAAGTATGCATTTCATCAAATACCACATGAGGAGTTTCCTCCACACAAAGAGTTGTCTTGTTGAAGACTCGAAAGCTTTGGAAGTGTTGGAATATCCCAAGAATATTCCATCACCGCCTTAACATCAAAGGTCCTCACTTAGACTTCCCATTGTTATGGATGAAACATTTACAACCAAAAGCTCTAAAATATGAGATTCTTGGAACCCTACCCTTCCAAATCTCATAAGGAGTCTTACCTTTACGTTTAACTAGTAAGCACTGCTCAGGTAGAGCAGCAGCGTTGATGGCCTCACCTTAATGCATGAGGGGTTCCATACTCGGCTAACATGCTCCTGGCTACTTCTTTGAGTGTTCTATTCCTTCTTTCAACTACTCCATTTTGTTGTGGTGTTTTGGCTGATGAGGTCTCATGAACTATGCCACTCTCATTTAAAAGTTAGATAAACAAGAATTTAAAAATTCGGTGCCCTTATCACTCCTAATTTTAACAATATTAACACCTTTCTCATTTTGAATGCATGCAACAGATCGGGGATCTTGTTCATTGTCTCATTCTTTTTAAAAAGAAATATTACCCAAGTGTATCTAGAAAAGTCATCAACCACAACAAGAGTATATTTCCTTCCACTAAAGCCGAGAGGTGAAACAGTCCAAACAGATCAAGTTGAAGGAGTTGTAAAACTCTTTCAGATGAGGATGTGTTAATACTTTTAAATGAGTGTCCGGTTGTTTACCTTTTGACATGCATCACATTTCGTATCGCTTTAGCATAATTTCTCAAAGTTGTCCTTTAACAAGATTCTTTCTAGCTAGCTTACTAAGGGTTTTGAAGTTCAGATGACTAAGCCTTTTATGCCATAGCCACCGAGGTCATCTCCACCCTTAGCTACAAGACATGTATCTTTGGGGCAAATCTGTTAAAGTTAGCCACATAGACATTCCAATGTCTGAAGCCGCTTAGAAGTACCTTGTCCGAGGAGCTATCTAAGATATCACACTTATCTTTAGAAAATTTTACAAGAACGCCTTTATCACAGAGTTGAGAAACAGATAATGATTATGCTTTAAACCTTCTACAAAATAAACCTCGTATACCTGGACATCCCTTATAATCAAAGTACCAACTCCCTTAGTTTGTCCACAGTTGTTGTCTCCAAAAGAACTCTAGGGCCATAAATATTTTGAAAGTTTGATAATAGCTTCTTGTCACAAGTCATATGTTGTGAACAACCACCGTCTATGTACCAAATTGAAGCTAGAATCTCCTCTTTAAGTGATAGTCCTGTGATTCCTGTGAAAGCAGATTAGGTATGAGGTACCCTAGTGATCTTGGGTCCTTAAAGGTCAAAACTCACTTTGGGTAACCAGACAAACATCTCATTATTCAATAATAAATTAGATTTAATCTGTCTACCAAATCGTCTACAAACACATCACATTTGAATGATAGTTTATTGTATTCGGATTTAGTAAATTTCTTAAACTTAGGAAAAATGGTATAACATCTACTTCTCCCATCAAAAGAATTGTAATAAAAATATCTTCTTATCTTAGTTCTTGGAACCCTCTTAGTCTGATATGGACTCCTCGAAGAGAATTTTGGTTTTCATTAGGAGATGCGATCCTTATCGACTTTGTGGTTTCCAAGGACCAATTTTAATTTCTTTTGAAGTTTCAGATGCCTTCACAAATTTCCTTGGTTTTGAATACCTGATTTATTATTCTTATCATAACCAAGCCCTGTCTTATCATGGGATTTTTGAGAAGTGCTAAAGATATGATCTACAATCGATTGTGAGTTATTAAGTGGCTTATTTTGAAGACATGCTTCTCATTGTCCTTCTTAATTGACTAATTTTCAGTACAAATCATTTCAAATTTGTCTTTTAAAGATTTTAATTCATTTTCTAGTCTTTCAGTCAGACTAGGCGATGTACTATCTTGACTGGGTAAACATTCCCCTTGAATGTTTCCTCGGACTCGAGTAGTCCACAACTTGTTTGCCTTTGACTAAAATCTGAATCGATCTTTTAAAGTCAAATTTTCTGTCTCTAATTGTTTATAAGCACTCGAGACATCTTTAGATCTTTCAATAATCCTTGAATAACAGTTTGGTCACTATCTGAGACAGATTTATATGAATTATTATCGGAAGAAGAGTAATAATCTACCTCTTTGGCCATCGAGACAAACTTCATCATCCGACTCAAAATCGGATGAAGATGATAAGGATGATGATGACTTTCTTGACTCTTTTTCTTCAGCAAGAAGGGCTCTTTGATCTGCAAAACCGCCTATCTCTTTTCTTTCTTTTCTCCTCTCTTTCCTTAGGAGTCACTGGGACAATCATAATCGAAATGTCTGGCTTGTTACAGTGTAACAAATATCTCCCCTATCTCGATTTAGGACTGATAGGATTCCTTTTTGCGGTGATCTGAATCTTCTTGTTTGACTCTTTTTCTTGTCATCCTCGGTTGAGTCATCCTCCTTTCTTCTTGATCCCGATCTCGGATCTATCCTTCTTTTCAAACCTCACTTATTACGTTTATATTTCATTCTCAATCTATCATACCTTTTTGTGAGCAACACCATCGATCCTTAAGAGATAAGTCGGCTCCTATTGACTCGAATGCTTGTTTTATCTTCCTTGTTGACAAAGGCGACAGGACTTGGATGATGTGCTTGACTCCATCTCGTCTTCCTCATCTTCTATCTGGATATCATATTCCAAAGCTTTTAAATGAGAAAATAAAGTATGATGTGTAATAGAGGATAAGTTTTGAGTTGCTCGAGGATATTTGACTTCTCTCTCCATCTTTTGGTCAAAGATCTCGAGAATCTTGTTGTTTATCTCCTTCTCTCGTATAATTCTTCCCTAAATCTGCTTGCTTTATTGAGAAGATTTGTTAGTCTCACATCCAGCTGATCTATTGTTTTATTCTCCTTCATTTTAAATGTATCAAAAGCATGTATGACTGATCGCAACTTGTTTTCCTTCACTTGGTCTAATCCCTCACACACACCGGCAAGTGGTCTCCCACATCTCCTTAGCAGTATTTACACCTCTTGACCTTTTCTATCCAATCTTTGCTTAGAGTTTCTATGATTTCTGTCCTAGCCACTTGATTGATTGGAGTGAATTGATGCATGTTTTTAGGGCCTATTTTAGTGCAAAAGTGAGCTAGAGTATTAGTTTTTGTGCTTAAAAGTGTAAAATATCACTCTTTTGCTTAAAATGTATTATTTGTGAGATTTTAATGTTTTTGTCCGTTTTGTAGCTAATTCGGTGGAATTTTGCCAATCCGAGAGTACCGTTGGACTTAGAATGAAGAGACGAACATATCGGACGAAAACAGGGGTCGGGGCCGAAGCCCCGCGCGAGAAAAGTGCCACTGGACTCGAGCTTTGATCGAGGGAAGAGAGCCTCGAGTCGAGGGATGTGTAGAAAAGGATCAAAATTGGAAAATGGCAGCGGCCTCGACTCGAGGCCTCGACCCTTGAGTCGAGGGAGGAGGAAAATGCGCGAGCCTCGAGTCGAGGCCTGACCCTCGACTCGAGGGTAGTTTTTCTGAAATTCGATATTTAAAGAGGAGAAGCGAGCATTTCAAAAGGACAATTCATAATAGCAGTTAGTAGCGGTTTTGGGGCGATTTCTCGTGCCCCAACCCATTTCTTCCTTAGGTAGAGTAGATTGTTAAAATTAGGATTAGATTTCAATTGATGTTGATAGATTAGCCATAGATTAGCTTTAAGATCCTTGTAATTCATCAATTCAAGCTTGTATTTCATTTGGTGATTTGTATTGAAGATTCAAGCATTCCTATTTTTGTTGATTGAAGATCAATTGGTGATGTTTTTCCTCTCTTATCTCTTTAATTTTGTAATAGTTGTGATTTGCTTTATGTTTGTTCAATTCTATCTTCTTCACATGGTTTTTGCCCTTGGCACCATGGGCTAACTCTCTTGTGCTTGGGTTAATTGAAATTGATGATGATTTGATTGATGATGCTAGGATTGTTAATGATTTGAGATCAATTGAGTAGATTGCTTACTAATTGTGATTCTCAATTGTGCTTCATGCATTTTTATCTCTTTAGATTAGTGTTTGATTGCCCTAGCTATAAAGTAGAGCTGCGCTAACGTGATCCGTGATTAATCGGGTTATAATTGTGTATGAATGCGTGGATTGGGTGCTTCGGAATCGAGAGATTAGTTGCACTAAGGATACTCACATTAGTTTGTTTCCTAATTGTGATTCTTAATTGTGCTTTATTTAAAATTGTCTCTTTTGATTAATGGTTGATCACCCTAGCAATAGGCGAGAGTTGAGCTAACGTGATTAGGTGTTGATCGAGTTTCATTTTTGCATGATTGTATGAATTGGGGATTTCTACATTGAGAAATGGGAAAGACTAAGGATACTCACATTAGGCATTGTGATTTTAATGGAGTGATTAATTTCATGATGGTTTTATGCTTTCTATCTTTGATGATTTGCAATTTGATTCAATTATAGCTTGTTGATTGATGATTCATTGATGGATGTTAATCCTAGCACCTCTATCCCACCATTTATTGTTGTATTTTTATCGCATTTTAAGTGTTCGATCATTTTGTTACTTGATTTTAGTTTGTATTTTGCAAGTGTTTGGTAATGTTAGTGTCATCCCTTGTTGCATCAATAGTCACTAAGAACTCTTATTTCTAGGGCCTCATGTGCATACTTTTTCCCATGGGTTCGATATTTGTTGATTGGTCTTAATAACGCTTGCCCAAAAACCAACTCCAATCAAATGGCATCGTTGCCGGGAATTAGTTTTTGCGCCTATAGTGAGACTTAGGAATTGTTTGAAGTGGCTACTTGTTGCCTTTGTGTTTGTGTTTGTGTTTGTTTTGTTATTTTTGTTTGAATTTGATAGTTTGATATCTTGTCTAGATGGAAGGATACAACTCATACTTGTGGAATCAAGAGTATTATCACGATAGTAGGGTGTATTCTCCACACTTTGAAGAATTTGGATACAATAATTGGAGGAACTATGAAGATAATTCTCAATTGCAACAAGTTCCTTCCAATTATGAAGATTGGAAATGTGATGAAATTTCTTCCCCACCTCAAGAGATGTTCCCATACTATGAGCCTTATGATCAAACATTTGATCCATGTCTTGGATTTGAGTGTCAAGGAGCATTGGAAGGAGGTGATTACTATGGTGATAAGAGAAGCCATGAGTTTGATCATTCATTGCCACAAGTTTCTCCTTAATTTGAAGAATGGGGACTCCATGATATGAGAGCCATATTGTTAGAGATGCTTGGATTTATGTTGGAAAAATTTGAGGAAGATGATGCTAGATGTGATCGAATGCTTCCCTTGAATGAAGAAATGTATGAGACCAAAGAAAAGGTTAATTCATGGATAGAGGGGAACATGGAGATCGCGAAGTTCATTTCACGTTTATTAAAAGTCAACTCAAATATTTCCTACGCCAAGTAAAGAACTTGACCATCATGTAGAATCAAGAAGAAGAAGGGGAGGAAGAAAGTGCAAGTGGAGAAGATGTAGAAGGGGGTCCAAGCAATGAGGACGAAATAGAAAATTGTTGGTCCCGATTGATTGAGTTGATTAAGAAACTTATAGTTAACCTTCTAGAACAAAATCTAGAAGGGGGTTCAATTGATTTTGTAGATTTTTTAAATCTCTCTAAATATATTCAAAGTACCGAGATGTACACAAGGAAAATGATTATTAACCTCAACTTCAACAAGATCAAAAGCAAACCGATATTTTAGTTTTAACTTTAATCCGTAAAATAATCTGTGATTGATAAGATGATAATTGAAAAGAAACAAGTAAGTAAATCAAAGCAATAAAGAACACAAAATTTATAGTGGTTCGGATTATAACAATCCTACATCCACTCTCCTTCTTCAACCTTGAAGAAGGGTCTTCACTTACTTTCTTCCTTCATGCTTACTTACTTACAATTGTGAATCTTCACCTTACAACGATTTCTTCCTAATTTTACGAATATCTATGGCTTGAAGATGTTACGTGAACAGTGTTCTATAAATACTAAAAGCTGGAAAACGTACAAAACATTTGTGAATATGTACAATATTTGTGGCTCGTGAATACAAATTGTGTATATCGATGAATGCAAAGTATCAAGTATATTTCTAAACTAATTTCTATCTCTATTTATAGAGATCTTCATTTAGTAGTTGTAACTTCCTTGAATTGCTTTGATCGATTATAATAGTATAACCGAATCTTGTAACTTTCTCTTGGTTAGTTGAAGCGCTTCTTGAAACTTGTGTAAAAATTTCTCTAACACTTCATCGTCTGCTACTTGCTCCACCCCTGTCTCCATCTTCATTCTTTGTCTGGGTGTTTGTTTATCGTATTACATCTTAACTATCTTCTCGTGTTGTCCTTATCTAATATCTTGTCTCCATCTGATTTCTCATCCTTGTCTGTCTTCTCGTCCTTATCGATATACCGTCTGGTCTGATTTCTCAACCTAGTCGACTTCTTATACTTAGTTTTATTTTCAAACATTTACTTCAAATTGTCTATACAAAATGTTCATTTGGTCATCCTATATTACACTTTTTAACACATCAAAACTAAATACAACCTTTTCTTTACCTAACAATTTTCCCCTTTTTGATGATGTTAAAACATAGCTCAAGAAAAGAAAAATGTCGAACTCTTCAAGAGATAAAAATATTGCAAAGTATACAACTAAGTCACATAGTCGGATAATCGAGCAATGGATTTAATAATCGGATGATCGAGCTATATACTCGATAAACAAATTATTAGAGCAATATAGTCAATCAAAGTTAAGGTCAAATACTTCAAGACAACATAGACAAGATTTGAAGATTGCGAGATAAGTTAGTGTTATGAAATTGTAAACAAGTTACTTAGAGGGAAAAAAACAAGTCGGTTAGAATACCAAAGTTTATGAGAGAAGTCCAATCGGATATTCGAGATATATTCACAGATTCGCACATATCTCATTTAGATCGGATAAGGATCACAAAAAAAAGAATTAGAACTAGTCATACCACCTATCCTGCTCAGGTATCTTTAGCCAATCAAAGACTCTATTCTTTAAAGATACTGCCTCTCCTCCTTCTCGCAAGATCAACAATGGATTCGGCCTTGATGATCAATCGCTTGATCTTCTCACGATCCAGTCGACCATCTCTTGTTAGTGGAGGTTCCATCTCGAGAATAGGAAGGTGCGACTACATCTGCATTGAACTCCTCATGTGCAAGGTCTATCACATACCGATACATTTGAGGATCCCTTTCTTCCAACCAGTTGTGAAATGCTTTGTGTTCTCATCCAAAACCCATTTGATATTTTTGCACACATGAAACCTGGAAGACCCAATCAACTTCAAAGGGTCTCCATTACACTTGATCTGCCATGAGTAGGATTTCTTTGGGAACGACCTCACCTCGATGGACCGGCTCAAGACATCCCTGCCTTGCTCATCTTTTTCCTTCTGGACCCATTTCCTCGTAGATCTATCATAGAATTTCCCGCCGCTTTCTCCCCGCTCTCGTCTTTTCTTGGTATCCCTTCTTTTATGTTTCTCCATGTCCTCCCTCTTCCTTTTCTGATTTTTTCTTCTTCATCAATTTCGGCTGAGTTTTAAGAGTTGGCTTGAAGCCTTGGCTTTCCAGTGCTTTGGATGAGGATGAGGGAGACTTGATTGTAAGAACGAAGCCGGATCAGCGGTGGGTGGAAGTTCGGGTTCGATTCAGACTCGGTAGACTCAGTGCAGTTCTTCTTTTTAGTCTCCTCGGTGCTCTCTGAGATTTCTCTTCTGCAGCCTTCTTCTTCTCTTCTTACGCTTTCAACACTCCTCGAGACAACTCATCTATCCTCGATTCGGGCCATAAGTGATCATCCTGTAACTCAACTCTTTTCTTGAGCTCACTATCTTCCCCTTTTTGACATCAGCAAATCGGGTGTTGCGAGATAGTGGCTACTTGATTTCTTTAGCCAATGAGTTCCTCTCTTACAATCCTGTCTTTTGATCCAGTCGGTCATATCTTTTCTTTTGTCCGAACTCGGCTCGTGCGAATTTATCCTCCATGAATTTTTCAAGATGGTTGTCTGTCTGTCTTTCTCCATGGCTAGTGCATCGATAGAATTTGAAGAAATGAAGCTTCCTTTGCTCTCCAAGACTCTCTCACCTGGTCTTCAACAACATCGCTTTGATTTGGCGAAATGCATCTACGACATCTTGTTTGACCCGAGGCATCTTGAGAGTTCATTTCTTCAGCCACCTTTTGCTTCACTTTGACCATATTCTCTTCATGTCTGATTCCGGAGAAGTATAGATCAATTTTGGTCTTCTCATGAAGCTGCGGCTTCTATATTCTCCTTTCTTGAAGAGGTTATGACACTTGGAACCATCTGGAATGCATTCGAGACAGGTATTCCTCGGATTCTCAACTTCAGCCTTCAAGTGCTTCCACGTCGGATACGAGACGCGAGATGTGGTGGGCAAGCTCTGCTCTTCGGGAGGAAATAGACTTAGATCTATTTCCTCAATGTCGCTTTCAGCTTGTACGATGGCTGGAGGGAATCTCGCCAAAAGTATCGAAGTAGTTGGCACAACCGATTCCACCTTAGTTGTTTCTTTCTCAACACCTGCTCTGTTTGTGCCTCCTCGGTGTATCCATCTCGGTGGCTCATCGGCACTCCACCGGTAATTCCTTCCTCCACCCTTTCTTCCTCAACATCAGCCATCTCATCCTTTTTCTGCTCTTCCCCCTTCTCAATGTTTTCTCCACCTCTTTTGGGGTCTCATCTCCAAGATATACCCTTTGTAGAATATAATCAACAAATGTGTTTTCTGTTAGGATATCTTGGAATGATTTAAGCTTTGCCTTCTTGAGGACTTCTTTCTCCCAGATAGCTAGGTTATTACCCCTTGCTTCGCTATCAAAATAGCCGTTTCTTCAAACGAACCCAGCCTAAGTCTTCTCAATATATACATCTATCAGCTCTTTCAATAACTCGAGGCTCGTCCTTGAGAGTGGATTCTTGTCTAAGGATGAATTTCTTTCCAAGAATCCATGATGAGGTTTTAGTTGGACCCATTTCCCCCAGGATGGGTTGGGTAGATTCAGGAATAGGTCAAAGTTCGGATGAGGTTGAGGGTAGGAAAGAAAATGGATCAATTGACGGTTGAGCTTGTGTTGGACTTTTGGGAGTGGACCGTTTTAGAGGCTCGAGAGGCAGCGGTCTCATCTGCCCCTTCATCGCCAGGTTGGGATGTGGAGGGTTTAGGTACTCCATCCTCGGATGAGGATGAAGATGAAGATGGTGATCTGGCTTCTTCTTCTCCCGATTCATTCTCGAGCAGAGACATCCACAGTCTCCGTCGCCCGATACTCTTCTTTGCCTCAGTGCGACACTTCCTTGGGAAGTCTGTCTCCTCCTCTTCCTCCTCTGCTTCCTCTGTCTCGTGAGACGAGGATTCATCAACCAACACCGTCTTCGCTTCTTTCGCCTTGGCTTTTGTAGCCCTTTTCTTTGGAGCTGGAGGTGGAGCTGGAGAATCTCCATCTCCCTTTGAATCTGTTGGCCCATACACTTCTCGTCTTTAATCGAAGCCCTTTCTGTGCTTGTGTATTTCTTGACACCAATACTCCGATCAAGGTTGTCTGTCCCCACCTTGTGCTCAAGTATGATGGTGATCCTGGCCATCATACTTGCAAGTTTGGTCAGAGACCATCTCATTAGCTAAATCGATATTGGGGTTTTTGTAAACTTCTTCTTCTCCTCCATTATCCTCGAGTAAACCAGCCTCGCCCGATTGATCTCGGCCTCGTCTATGATAGCCCTCGAGACGGCATATCCTTGGCTTGGTTAGCCCATCATGGCTCTGTTGCTCCCCAAGATACACTTAGTTAGAATCAGCATCAAAAGCACGTACTTTCTCTTCAACATCGGCCTTTTTAGATTTGCCGTCGTATTTCCATATGTTCTCTGGCCATTATTCGGAAACTCACCAAATATTCCGATGATTTGTATGTGAACGGGTTCTCGCCGGTGGTGCTTAGACCAAAAATTGCTCCAATCTCGTAAATTGATAAAACTACCCTTCTCTTCTTTTCTTTTGTTCTTATTTGAGATTCTAAGCTTTGTGTGCATTGCTTTCGCCCTGGTTAAGAACTCGGCACACAAATCATCCACCGTCGATTTCTCAAAGGTTTCATTGTGCAGTACGCTTTAGTCCTCTTGATTCGAGTAGATTCAGTATTTCTCTGGTTTGAATCGGTTGAAACATCCCATTCGACATACATTTCTGACTTTGTTCTATCTCGAATGGAAGTCGGATCATATTCGAACTTGATTTTCTTTTTAGAATCCGCCATTGATGAATGCAAGGTTTTAGGAGGGAAAAGAGAAGTTTTGAGAAAATATGAAGGGTTTTATGTGTGCGTAAATGGAATTATGCACACGAGTGCCTATTTATATGGTAAATATAATAATAAACAATTATAAGATTAATAATTGCCTGCAAAAGTGTAAATGTAGGCTTTCGAATTGCCATTAATGCAATTATGACATTTATTTTGAAAAGTGCAGAGAATATTATTTAATATGTCGCGCGTGAGATTGAGACGGTTCATATTTCGTAAACCGCCTCCATTTTAAGCGCGTGAAGCATACTCGGTGTATTTCAAAAGTAAATTTGATAAAATTTCAGGTCCGTAGTAACTTCTCTCTGACAGAGTTACTTATTTAAGAAATTACTTTTCGATTAATTGGAGAGATAAAACAAAATATTATAGATTTTAGAAAACAAATTTGAACCCTTATCCTTTTATTTTGTAAAACAAAATATTTTTAACAACCTCGAGTAACTTCATTTTTGAATAAATGTTAAAGAGAATTATGATATTAAATTCATATATTAATTATATGAACCCAATATTCATAATTAAGAGTATTTAAGAGAAACTTCCTGGACTTTCACATAAATGCAGATTGATAGCATCACCTTTATGCATTTTCTCGAACACTTGGATAATTAGACCTTGTCTTGTTATTTAGAGATGTGTACTAAACTTTGTTCTTCTTTGAAACCACGGACACTTTGACAAATCGTTAGTATCAAGAGTAAGTCATATAAGGTGCAATAGTCATCTGATTCGTAGAAGTTAGTTGACTATTGTGTCCTTATCTGATTTACCTATGTCGAAAAAGTAACTATCAAGTCTCGATATGGTAAATATGACTAATCCTTGATTCTTGATCGCAAGATAGGAGATCAATGATATCGACTACCTAATTGTCCTTTGACTCATATCTAGTCTCGATAATTCTTTCTAGACATAATAACCAATTGAGAGAGACTTAATAAAAAAATAAGATTATAGATTAACTAACGAAGCATCTAATAATCATAATTCTACTGAGATAGTTCTTTAAACCTTGTCTCTGCAAGTGGCTTTGTCAAGATGTTTGCTCTTTGAAAATCGGTAAGAATCTTCTCTAGTCGATATCTCCTTTTTCAACATGGTCTCGGATGAAGTGGTGTCTTATATCTACATGCTTGCATCTTGTATGTAGGATCGCATTCAGGTAATAGCTATGGCACTATTACTATCACAAAGATAGGTACTTCTTTGGTGATAATGTTATAGTCCCTTAGCTGCTGACTTATCCAAATCAACAGAACAACAACTTCCATGCCATATACTCGGCTTCGGTTGTGGAAGTAGCTACCGAGGTTTGTTTCTTAGACAATCATGAAATCACTTACTACCAAGAAATTGGCAAGTACTAGATGTAGATTTTCTATCTATCTTACACCCACCAAAATCGAATCGAGTATCCCATTCTCAAAGTTATCATCACCGGATACCATAGTCCAACATTTATAGTTCCTTTCAAATACTTGAGAATTTTCTTTCTTTGCTTCAAGATGGCTTTTCTTAGGATTAGCTTGAAATCGAGCACATACTCTAACCGCAAAAGAAATATCAGGTCTACTAGCGATTAAATATAATAAAGAACCAATTAGACCTCGATACTCAGTTTGACTTGTGTCTTCTCCCTTCTCATCTGGATCCATTGAAAAATTTGTCATCATAGTTATCTTAGATTCTCGGCTCGTACCTATTCCAAATTTGTCAATAAGATCTTTTGTATATTTGGCTTGGTTTATGAAAATTCTCTTCTTTATCTGTTTGACTTGAAGTCCAAGAAAATAAGTCATCTCACCCATCATGGACATTTCAAATCTGCTTTTCATAAGAGAACTAAATTCTTCACACAAAGATATGTTAGTTGATCCAAATATTATATCATCAACATAAATTTTGAACTAACAAAAGATCACAACTAAACTCTTTTCTAAAGAGAGTTCTATCCATTTTACCTTTAACAAAACCATTTTGAATTAAATAATCAGACAAGGTGTCATACCAAGCTCTTGGTGCTTGTTTAAGTCCATATAGAGCTTTCCTTAGTTTATAAACCTTGTCTCCTTTGACAAAACCAGGAGGTTGCTCTACATAAATTTCCTCGGCTAAGATTCCATTTAAAAATGCTGACTTAACATCCATTTGAAAAACTATGAATCTTTTAAAGCAAGATAGGCTAAAAACAATCTTATGGCTTCCGCATTTAGCTACGGTGCAAAGGTTTCATCAAAATCAATACCCTCTAATTGTGAATAACCTTGAGCAACTAGTCCGGCCTTGTTTCTAACCACAATATTGTTTTCATCCCTTTTGTTTTTAAAGACCCATTTAGTTCCAATGACTTTTTGATGATGAGGTCTTTCAACAAGCTCCCACACATCTTGTCTTTGAAACTGATTTAGTTCTTCTTGCATGGCATTAATCCAGGTTGGAATCGGTTAGAGCTTCGTAATTGATTTAGGTTCAAGTAATGACACATAGCAACCGAACATACAATCTTGACTTAGTTGGGTCCTCGTCCTGACACCCGAATCTAAATCTCCAATTATCTGCTCATTGGGTGATATGACATTACTCTCTTACCTTTATCTTTTACGGTGGATGGTGTCTTGTCTGAACTATTTATTTCGAGATGATTCTATGTTACCTTCTCGATCCCTGAACATCGAGATGTACTAGTCGTCTAGTTAGATGGCGGATCACCTGGTGAGGACAATCTTTCGATTCTTTTCCTTTGTCCAATTCTTCCTCTTCATCTGAATCCGATCCTTGATTGTAGAATTTTATGGTTGATTCTTTGATAGTCACATGTTCCGGATCATCGATATCTTTGTGATGTCCCCTGTCTTATCAAACTCAAAACAATATTCATCAAATATCACATGAGGTGTTTCTTCTACACACAAGGTTGTCTTATTAAAAACTCTATATACCTTTGATACGAGATGAGTATCCTAAGAATATCCCATCTGCTATCTTGGCATCAAAGGTTTTTAATTGAGATTTTTCATTGTTATGTATGAAACATTTACAACCAAATATATGAAAGTATGAAATTTTGGGGATCTTCCCTTCCAAATTTCATAGGGAGTTTTACACAAATTTTTAACAATCAGACTCTATTTTGAACATAGCAGTCAGATTAACGACTTCCGCCCAAAACTGTGTGGAGTGTTGAATTCGAGATAACATAGATCTAGCTGCCTCTTTCAAGGTTCTGTTTCTCCTTTCAACTACTCCATTTTGCTATGGAGTCCGCCGCGAAGTTTCCTGAGCTATACCATTCTCAATGCGGTAGTTAGTGATAAATTTATTAAGGAATTCAAGACCTTTATCACTTCTAATTTTAACAATATTTAATCCTTTTTCATTTTGAATCTTTTTAAGAAATTCTGGAATCTTAGTCATAGTCTCATTCTTTTTGTACAAGAAAATAACCCAAGTAAATCTTGAAAAATCATCAACAATTACTAAGGTATATTTTCTTCCACTAAAAGCGAGAGGAGTTCTTGGACTAAACGAGATCCATGTGAAGAAGTTCCGAGAATTCTTTCAAGAAGGACTACTTATTGTTTTAAAAGAAGCTTTGGTCTGCTTTTCCTTTTTGACAAACATCACACACATGGCTCTTTGAAAATATTTTATCGGGAGTCGTTTAACTAAAGATTTCCTTACTATTTTCTTAAGAGTTTTGAAGTTTAAGTGACTAAGTCGTTTGTGCCACAACAACTTAAGTCATCCGAACTTTTAGCAACAAGACAAGTATCTTTAGGACAACTTTTGAAATTTGCAACATAAATGTTACCTTGTCTAACTCCAGCCAATAAAATATTTTCATTGATACCATCTAGAACATAGCATGCATTATGAGTAAATTTGACACAAAACCCTTTATCACAAAATTGTGAAACAGGATAGTAGGTTGTGCTTCAATCCTTCCACGTAGTAAACTTCATGAACTTGAACATCTCCAATCATTAGTGTTCCTACACCTTTAGTAAGTCCATAGTTGTTATCTCCAAACATCACTCTTGGTCCATCAATGGTTTGATAGTTAGAGAGAAATCGTCTTTCATAGGTCATGTGCTTGGAGCAGCCATCATCAATGTACCAGGATGACCTCAAGAATGTCTCCTTTATCAACTATCTTCTTATCTTTCTCGCAATCACAAATTTATTGCTTAGGTACCCTCTGTACTTTGGGTCCTTTCATGTTAAGTTGATTTTTAGGAATCCAAACAAAGATATCAATGGTCCTTAAAACCATAGATTGCAGTTTACACCCATATCTATCTACTAAGATAAGACTTTCAAGATCAATCTTTATTTAACTGATCTTTTGAAATTGTCTTGAATCTTGGTAAGAATGGATATGTCTTGCTTCTTCCGTCAAAACCATTATACCTAGGATAAGACTTTGATTTAGTCTTGGGTTTAACCTTTGGAGTTTCTTTCCTCGTCTGTTTCTTCTTTTCAATTATCGGATGAGGTAATTAATTCCTTAGGTTTCAGGGGACTAAATCTAGTTTCTATCTTTGGTTTAGTTGCTTTGACAAAGACTCTAGGTTTTATTGGATCATTTTTCTTACTCTTATAAAAACCTAATCCAGGTTTATCACTAGACTTTTGTGAAGAATTGAAAATTTTATCTATTGTGGTTTGAGAGTTATTCGTAAGTCCTAACTTGAGATTTAATTCTCTGTTAGTTTTCTTATAATTCTCATTTTTAGAATAGATATTTGAAAATTTTATCTTCAAAGAACTCAATTCTTGTTCTAACTTATTTGTCTTATCGGACAAGGTACTAGTGATCATCTCACCGACATTCCCCCTTGAATGTACGGCAGTTTCTCACTTTCCTTAATTTGATTGACCTTAGTTAGATCAGTAATTTGATTCTTTAAATTAAAATTTTTAGCCTCTATCTCGTTTATAAGCGAGATAGAGCTGTTTCCAAGTCTTTCAAAAGTTTATCAATAAGACTGGAATCGATTCGATAAGGTATCACAATCATTATCTAAGGATGAATAGTAATGTACCTCTTTTGCCATCGACGGATGTCATCATCTCGATCCAAAATCAGATGAGGATGAGGATGAAGATGTCTCATGAACTTCTTCTTTCTCGGCTAGAAGAGCTCTCGATCGGCATACCTTCTATCTCTTTTCTTCCTCTTTTCTTCTCTCTCTGCGGGAGTGAGTTGAGGACAATCGTAATGTAGTGACCAGGCTTGTTGCATGTATAACATATATCTCCTCTGTGTGTTTTTGGACTACTATCTCCTCGTCGATAGGTGACTTATGACTCCTTGACTCGATCCTTCTTTCTATCATTATCTGAACTCTTTTCATCCCCTGTCACGATCTATAGTTCCTTCGACACTGACTGTCTCTCTTGTTTCTTTTGTACTTCATCTTCAATCTTTCATACCTTTTTAACAGAGAGCCATTTCTTCTTTTACGGACAAATCGATGCTTTAGAGATCTTTTCAGTTCATCTTGATGAACAAAAGCTCTGATCTTTCCGGATGTTGAAGATTCTACTTCATCTTCTTCATCTTCAATTTGTATGTTGTTGGTCCCGAGAATGTTGAGTTGAATAAAACCTTGGATTAACCTTCTAGAGCAAAATCTAGAAAGGGGGTTTGAATAGATTTTGCGATTTTTCGAATCTCACAAAACCAACTCAAAGAATCGATTATCACAAGAAAACAATTGTACACTCAACTTTTAACAAGATCAAAAGCAATGCGATATTTAGATTCTAGTTAAGATTCTGAATTTTAATCTTGGATTAACGAAATTGTAACTTGAATGAAATTAAAGAAAGCAAGAAATAACACCAGGATTTATAGTGGTTCGGATTTTAACAATCCTACATCCACTCTCCTTCTCCAAACTTTGAAGAAGGGTCTTCACTAGCTGCTTACTTACTTCTTTGTACAAACTTTACAAATTACAACTCGATCTTCAACTCTTCAACAATCTAATCAACTCTCTCAAATCTAACTCTAAGAATAAGATGTGTTTTTGAAGATGTGAAGTGAAGTGTTCTATTAACACTTAGAAAATATTTGAAATCTCTCTTGACAAATACTTTGTGAAATCAATAGTGAATAGTGTGAAAAATCAAATTTGTATAAGTGTCTAGAAGAAAAAAACTAGTTCTATTTATAAGTGCTGAAAAGACAGTTAGTTTGTTAGTTAGTTCTAACAAACTGAAAACCGCTTAACAAACCTATTCTTGAAAACTACTCTTGACCTCGGCTGATTCTTCCTACTCGTCTACAGTTGACTTGGTGAAGACTTGCCTTTCTTATTCTACTCAGCTTGTCTTGACCTCGTCTCGAGCTCTTCATGATCATCTCTTGTAGATGGTAAGATTTGAAGCTTGTCTCCGGATGACCTATAAACTCGAGCTCTAGCTAACTAAATCAGACTCTTGCCACTAGTCCGATCGACAGCATCGAACTGCGAGTGCAGCATTTATCAACGTTGTCTGCTCCTCCGATTGTTCCTTTTAACTCATCAAAAACTCTACTTGATCTAACAATTTCCCCCTTTTTGATGATGTTAAAACTATAAAAGAAACATGCTCACGGTGATGTTAGTCAAAGTTATTCAAGTCAATCGGATAAGCGGGTTAGAATTCATTCACACTATCAATTCAGATTAAAGCATTTTTAATTCACACTTAGAAAGTTTTGAAATAAAATTCTTTAGTTATAAGAATTTTCAAAAGAAAACAAATTTAAGTCTTAAAAAAATAAAAAAACTTTGCACAAATTGAGTGCGAGATGATAAAATTTCTCGGATGTTTCATAATTAGAAAAATTTTAAAGTTTCTTAAAACAAGAAAGAAAACATTAAAAAAAAGCAGGATAAGAACCAGTTATCTCATTCATATTCAGCTTATTTACAAATTTACAAAAGGAACAGATAAGAAGATAAAGGATAAGAAAATTTAAGCTTATCTAATCATGGCCCATCTGTCTTTTTCTGGAAGCTGCATCCAATCAAATATTCTAGTTCTCATTTCGACAATTTCCTTTGGATCGATCGACTTCATCCGATTTATGCCATAGTTGATAGTTGATCTGATCCATTCTTTGTCTATCGAGCCATCATCTTTCAGCTTTATCGGAATGGATGAGTAGTGCGAGCAACCAAATCCACGTTGTACCATTCATCTCCTTCATCAAGAAGTTTCGATACAAACTTGGATTTTCCTTCTCCATCCAATCATGCCAAGCAATCGTCTCATCGGCTGATGACGGCTCCAACTCCTTTGCAAATATACCGGAAGAAGGTCCACTTGGCTTCGTACTTTATGTACTCAGCCGCCCACGACGGATGTGCAATCATTTTTGGGGGCATCGGTCCTTTCCTCAGTCCGATCCAAGCGCCTCTGCTCCTCCTCCAGGTAGATGGGATTACCCACTTCTTCCGGAATTTATCAAAACGCGGCCAGCCTCCTTTGCCGACTTAATCTTTCTCCTTGCTTCCCTTGCCATAGTACACTTTTTCAGCCTTGATACGTCGGTCCCTTTACGCCTCTATCCTAAGCCGCTCGGTGATTTTTCCAGTGGCCTCTTTCCAGTGACTTTGGACATCGAGGCTCTGCCTGATAGGCGACACGACCTTCTCTATCTCCTTTTCCTTCTCTTTCTCAACCACCACCAGCTCCTTCCCCTTTCCCTTCTCGGCTTCCGCTTTGGCTCTAGCCTCCTCCTTCCTCTCTCTGATCTTAGCCGTATATCTTTCAGATTTCACTTTCACCTTCTTTCTTTCTAGCCGGCTCATCTCGCCCTGATTGCTTCCTTAATGCATTCGATTCTGATTTTTAAGGCGGTGAGCTCATCTGATTGGCTAGCTGCTGAAAGTTTGATCTGGTTAAGCTCGACTTTCACAATCTCCACATCTTCCCCCTTTTTAACATCATCAAGTAGCATAGCAAGCCGCTCCTTGATATGATAAAATAGGTGGAAGGCGAGGATTGATTAAGGAGGATCTCATCGGCCAGTTGATTGTCGGCTGAGTCTGGATTCTTAGCTCGCCAACCTCCTTCTTCACTCCTTCCAGCTCTTCTTTGACGGCCAGTTTTACAGAATTTGAAATAGAAGATAGAAGATTTACCTCGGATGCCTTTAGCATGTCTTCCATAGTTACACCGAGAATCCACAATGTCTACAGTCTTCATTGTGAGCATCCGAGTAAACTTATCCTCTACCCTCTTCTCCGGGTGATTTAGAATTAAAGAAAAGGTGGATCACAGAGCTCTTTGGGAGGGACGGCTGGTAGTGTTTCGAGATAAGCCAAGGCGGCTTGAAGGAAATTCAAGAGCTGCTCCTCGATAAGATGACAGATAAGGATGCGACCCAGACTCCAAAATAACATTTTCCCAAGAGATGAAGTTGTCCCAGCCTACTTCATCGGTGAAGAAGGCTCATCTCCTCCAGATCTCCGGTTCTCGGATGGTGAACCAGCCAAATCTCAATGAACTCCTTCATTACTTGAGGTTAAAGCGAAGTTCAGGAATTAACTCGGCTAATCTCCGTTTGGCATCGATCGTAGGGATAGCTCAAAGCTTCCTACAGATCCATCTGGTCTTGGAGTGTGTATTGGACTGATTTGGGGTGATGGAGTGGGATATTTGGTGGAGAGAAAATCAAGAAAATCAAAGGGTTGAGTAGAGGTGGGAGGGATATCGAGGTGTGGGAGATGAGGTGGGAGGTATTTGGTATGGGAGATGAGGTGGGAGGTATTTACGGTATGGGAGATGAGGTGGGAGGTGTTTGTATTTGGATAATTTCGGGAGTAGGCTATTTTAGAGGCTCGGAAGTACCAGCCTTGGATACTTCTTCATCGCCTAGGTGGGTGGGGGATTTATCGGAGGATGAGATGTTGGAGGATGTACTGAGAGGCTTGCCTCTCGGCAGATGCGGTTCGCTCAGGCTGGGATCTTCCGGCACCTCCGTCTCGGCTGTACCACCGAAGCTTTTTGCAATGTTACAACCTCCTCTGTAGCAGACTAGCGGGAGTTGAGGAAGACTCCCAACTATATCAAGGCGGCCTTGATCGGCCTCCTCCTGGTCCTCCTTCCGAGTGGTTGAGCCACTTCAATTTCCACCCGGCTGCTTCCTCGGCTAGCAGAGCCTGGTGCCTCTTCCTCGGCTGCTTTGGGACCTCGGCTCTGTACCTCTACTTAGTACCTCGGTGGCTGCCTCTGCACCCAGTGCTGCCCAATTCAAGTCTCTGAATGGCAGTCCACCCAATCTCTCATTTTTGTAAGCAACCCCTTTTGCTTAGAAATTTTTTCTTTCCTTCCCTCGTCACGGATTCTCTTATTCAATCCATCCATCGATCTTGTGATCTTATTAAACAGACTCACGAGACTGAGGAACCCAATCTCCAATAGTTGGGTTAAATACTAACCTCGCCTTTTCTTCCTTCAACCTCTTAAACAACGCTTCTACCCAATCAACCCTTACCCCATCGGATATAGCCCTCATACAACATAGCCTAGACTTAGTGACTCCGTCATGTGAACTTTGATCACCCGAATTTACTTAGTCACTCTAGTCATTAACAACCTATACTTCCTCCTCAACATGTGTTTTTTCAAATCCCTTCTTGTTCCCCTATACGTCACCCCTGGCGAACAAATCAAACGATTGTTCCCATTCCTCTTCCTTATACACCAATGGATTCACACCCTCACCGATGTATCTAAAATCCTAGCTACATTCTCTTTTGTATACTCCAACCTAGTACCCTCTACGGTAGTACTAAAACCAATATCGAGAGAACTCACTATTTGCTGTAAATTCTGCGCCAATGAAGTCCATTGTTACATTTTCTGCAGATTTCGGTGAAACGAGAACCCTCGTAATCTTGATGCTTCCAAATGACCTTAGAATTTCGCTGGATTCTCTGTCTGAGTGGTTTCAAAGTCGACGTACATCTCGGCTTTGAGTTTATTTTTAACGACTTTAGTATTCATTTTGAAATTTGATATTGATGCGGTTATATAAGTGGGAGGTTTAGGGGTTGGGATGAAGAAGAAGCCATTTTGAATAAGTTTTTGTAAGAGAGGATTTTTACAGGGATTTTGATAAGTGAAATGTGAAAGTGAAAATTTTTAAAGAAGAAGGTAAGATTTTAAACTTAGAGGAGAGAGAGGGAAAGTTTGGGAATGCAAACGTGGCACGATCTCGTAGTTTTTATTTTAAACCGTTGATTTTAGAAGGCGCGTATAAAACATCGATGGTTTAGCGAGAAAACGATTGAGATTCAGGTGCGTGGCCTTCACGTGTCTTGAATTGTGTAAAAGTAACCGTTTATCCTACGGATTAGGCGGCTAATAGACTTACTTTATCGAAGTAATTAGTATACGAGGTAAGCAATGAGATGTCTTGCTTAGTACTCAGGTATTCTATTTCGAACTTGGTAAAAAGTAAGACTATGTCAAAATAACCTCGTCTTATATTTTTTTAAAAAAAAAAATTATTAGGCTGGAATTTTCAGTATTTCCAGCTTTAATTACAAAACAAATTACTTGAGAGCCACAGACTTAAGAACTTAATTTGAAAACAACAATTTTGTTGAAAAACTAAGATGAAGGTTTTACGAATGAAGAGATTTATGAGTCTAATCGATATACATGTTCTGCAAACAACTCATCAAAACTCATTAGTAGTGAGGTAGATCGGATAAGGTGCAGATAGTCATCTGTTTTTCGGACAATCGGTGACTATTGTTCCCTAGTCGATTTACCATATGTCGGATAAGCAATTATCATGTCGATAAGGTCAATATGACTAATCCTTGATTCTTGATTCCTAAACAGAGATCAATGATATCACTACGATTGTCCTTTGACTCGAGATCTAGTCGAAAATTTTTTCTAGACATAATAAACTAAATTGAGAGAGACAAGAATTTAAAAAAAAAACAGAATTAAAGATTTACCAACGAAACATCTAATAAACCTAATTCTACGGATAATTCTTTAAACCTCATCTCTGCTAGTGGTTTTGTTAAGATGTCTGCTCTTTGAAAGTCGGTCAAGATCTTCTCAAGTCTCGATATCTCCTTTTTCTACATGGTCTCGGATGAAGTGGTGTCTGATATCTACATGCTTGCATCTTGTATGAAGAATCGGGTTCTGGGTAATAGCTATGGCACTATTACTATCACAAAAGATTGGTACTTCTTTGGTGATAATGTTATAGTCCCTTAGGCATTGACTTATCCAGATCATTGTGAACAACAACTTCCAAATGCCATATAATCGGCTTGAGTTGTGGAAGTAGCTACAGAGGTTTGTTTTTAGACAACCATGAAATCAGCTTACTTCCAAGAAATTGGCAAGTACCGGATGAAGATTTTCTATCTATCTTACACTCACCAAAATCCGAATCGAGTATCCGGACAACTCAAAGTTGTCATCACCGATACCACAATCCAACATTTACGGTTCCTTTTAAATACTTGAGGATTTTCTTTGCTGCTTCAAGATGGCTTTTCTTAGGATTAGCTTGAAATCTAGCCTGAACTCCAACCGCAAAACGAAATATCAGGTCTACTAGCGGTTAAATATAATAAAGAACCAATAAGACCTCGATACTCAGTCGATCGATCAGTGTCTTCTCCTTCTCATTCTGGATCCATTGAAAAATTTGTCATCATAGGTATCTTAGCTTCTCGCTGGTACCTATTCCATATTTTTCAATAAGATCTTTTGTATATTTGGCTTGGTTGATGAATATTCCCTTCTTTGTTTGCTTGACTTGAAGTCCAAGAAAATATGTCATTTCTCCCATCATGGACATTTCAAATCTGCTTTTCATAAGACTACTAAATTCTTCACATAAAGATATGTTAGTTGATCCAAAATTATATCATCAACATAAATTTGAACTAATAAAGATCACAACCAAACTCTTTTCTAAATAGAGTTCTATCAATTCTACCTTTAACAAAACCATTTTGAATTAAATAATCGCACAAGGTGTCATACCAAGCTCTTGGTGCTTGTTTAAGTCCATATAGAGCTTTCCTTAGTTTATAAACCTTGTCTCCTTTGACAAAACCAGGGGTTGCTCTACATAAACTTCTTCACTAGGATTCCATTTAAGAATGCTGATTTAACATCCATTTGAAAAACTATGAATCTTTTAAAAGCGGCATAGGCTAAAAACAATCTTATGGCTTCCCAGACGAAGCTCTTGGTGCAAAGGTTTCATCATAATCAATACCCTCGATTGTGAATAACCTTGAGCAACTAATCGACCTTATTTCTAACCACAATATTGTTTTCATCCCTTTTGTTTTTAAAGACCCATTTAGTTCAATGACTTTTTGATGATGAGGCCTTTCAACAAGCTCCCACACATCTTGTCTTTGAAAGCTGATTTAGTTCTTCTTGCATGGCATTAATCCGATTAGAATCGATTAGAGCTTCGTAATTGATTTAGGTTCAAGTAATGACACATAGCAACCGAACATACAATCTTGATTTAGTTGGGTCCTCGTCTGGACACCGAGTCTAAATCTCTAATTATCTGCTTTCACTGGATGATATGACATTACTTTCTTACTCTTATCTATTACGGTAGATGATATCTTGTCTGAATTATTTATTTGAGATGATTCTATGTTACCTTCTCGATAACTCTACCGATCGGTGATGTGTCGTTGGTCGTCTGATCGGTGATATGTTGTTGGTCATCGATCATTTAATAGATCATTTGTTGAGGAAGTTCTTTCAGGTTCCTTTCCTTTGTCTGGTTCTTCCTCTTCATCTGAATCGATTCTTGATTGTAGAATTTTATGGTTGATCTTTTGATAGTCATCTGATCCGGATCATCGATATCTTTGTAGTGTCCCTTGTCTTATCAAACTCAAAAGAAGATTCATCAAATACTACATGGGGTGTTTCTTCTACACACAAGGTTGTCTTATTAAAAACTCTATATGCCTTTGATATAGATGAGTATCCTAAGAATATCCCATCTGCTATCTTGGCATCAAAAGTTTTTAATTGAGATTTCCCATTATTGTGTATGAAACATTTACAACCAAATATATGAAAATATGAAATTTTGGGAGATCTTCCCTTCCAAATTTCATAGGAGTTTTACACTTATCCTTAACAATCGAGACTCCTATTTTGAACATAGCAGTTTGTATTCACTACTTACGCCCAAAACCTATGAGGAGTGTTGAATTCGGATAGCATTGTTCTAGCCGCCCTCTTTCAAGGTCCTGTTTCTTCTCTCAACAACTCCATTTTGTTGTGGAGTCCTTCTTTGCAGATATTTCTGAGCTATGTCATTCTCAATGCGGTAGTTAGAAATCAATTTATTTAGAAATTCGGTACCTTTATCACTTCTAATTTTAACAACATTTAATCCCTTTTCATTTTGAATCTTCTTAAGGAATTCTACGGAATCTTAGTCATAGTCTCATTCTTTTGGTACAAGAAAATAACCCAAGTAAATCTTGAAAAATCATCAACAATTACTAAGGTGTATTTTCTTCCACTAAAGCCGAGAGGAGTTCTTTGGACCAAACAGATCCATATGAAGAAGTTCCAAAATTCTTTACGAAGAAGGATTACTTATTGTTTTAAAAGAAGTTTTGGTGCATTATCCTTTTTGACAAGAAACGCATACATGGTTCTTTGAAAATATTTTATCAGAGTCCTTTAACTAAAGATTTCTTTGCTATTTTGTTAAGAGTTTTGAAGTTTAAGTGACCAAGTAAATGCATGCCCACCCAACTTAAGTCATCTGAACTCTTAACAACAAGACAAGTATCTTTAGGACAGCTTTTGAAGTTAGCAACATAGATGTTACCTTGTCTTACTCCAGCCAATAGAATATTTTCATTTAAACCATCTAAAACATAGCATGCATTATGAGTAAATTTGACACAAAACCTTTTATCACAAAATTGTGAAGCAGGATAGTAGGTTATGCTTCAATCCTTCCACGTAGTAAACTTCTTGAACTTGAACATCTCCAATCATTAGTGTTCCAACACCTTTAGTAAGTCCAAAGTTGTTATCTTCAAACATCACTCTAGGTCAATCAAAGGTTTGATAGTTAGAGAGAAGTCGTCTTTCATAGGTCATGTGCTTTGAACGGCCACTATCAATATACCGGATGACCTCAAGAATGTCTCCTCTATCAACTATCTTCTTGTCTTCCTGCAATCACAAATTTATTTCTTAGGTACCTTTTTGTACTTTGGGTCCTTTCAAGTTAAGTTGACTCTTAGGAATCCAGGATAAAAATATCAATGTTCCTTAAAACCATAGATTGAAGCTTGCATCCATATCTATCTACTAAGATAAGACTTTCAAGATCAATCGATTTAGTTGATCTTTTGAAATTGTCTTGAATCTTGGTATAAATGGATAAGATCTGCTTCTTCCATCAAAGCTATTATACCTAGGATAGATCTTTGATTTAGTCTTAGGTTCAGCCTTAGGAGTTACTTTTCTCGTCCGATTTTTCTTTTGAAGTATCGGATGAGGTAATTAATTCCTTTGGTTTCCAGGGGGAATAAAGTTTTTACCTTAGGTTTAGTTGCTTTCACAAAGGCTCTAGGTTTTATAGGATCATTTTTCTTATTCCTATCAAAACCTAATCCAGATTTATCACTAGACTTTTGAGATGAATTGAAGATTTTATCTATTGTAGTTTGAGAATTATTCAAAAGTCCCAACATGAGATTTAATTCCTGTTAGTCCTTTTATAATTTTCATTCTTAGAATAGATATTTGAAAATTTTATTTTTAAAGAACTCGAGTTCTGTTCTAATTTATCTGTCTTATCGGACAAGGTACTAGTGATCATCTCGGTCGACATTCCCCCTTGAATGTACAGTCTAGTTTCTCACTTTCCTTAGTCTGATTAACCTTAGTTAGATCAAATTTGATACTTTAAATTAAGATTTTCAGTCTCTATCTGTTTATAAGCGAGATAGCGGTCTCCAAATCTTTCAACGGTTTATCAATAAGACTAGGATCAGTTTGAGATAAGGTGTCACAGTCATTATCGATGATGAATAGTAATGTACCTCTTTAGCCATTAGACATATATCATCATCGACCCCAAAATCGGATGAGGATGAGGATGATGTTGTCTCATGAGCTTCTTCTTTCTCGGCCTAGGAGAGCTCTGCGGTCAGCATATCTTCTATCTCTTTTCTTCCTCTTTTCTTCTCTCTCTGGGAGTGAGTTGAGGACAATCATAGCTGTAGTGACCAGGTTTGCTGCATGTATAGCATATATCTCCTTTGTCTATTTTGGACTACTATCTCCTCGTCGATAGGTGACCTATGACTTCTTGGTGATCTTTCCTTTTATCATTATCTCAACCCTTTTCATCCCTGTCGATCTATAGTTCCTTCAATCTAATCTGTCTCTTTTGTTTCTTACGTACTTCATCTTTAATCTTTCATACCTTTTCAACAAAAGAGTCATTTCTTCTTTTCTGAGACAAATCGGATGCTTTAGAAATCTTTTCGTATTCATCCTGATGAACAAATGCTACTGTTTTCCGGATGTGGATGACTGCCTCATCTTCTTCATCTTCAATGTGAATGTCATATTCCGAGCTTTAAGATGAGAGAAGAGAGTGTGATGTGATATTGATGACAAATTTTGTGTTGCCTCGAGAATATTAGCTTTCTCTCTCCATCTTTTGCTCAAAGATCTCGAGTATCTTATTGTTAATTTCTTTCTCGGTGTAAGTCTTACCCAAATCGGCTGCTTTGTTCACAAGATTAGTCAATCTCACATCCAGTTGATCTACAGTCTCACCATCCTTCATTTTGAATGTGTCAAAAGCATGTAGAAACAGATGAAGCTTATTTTCTTTGACACATTCGGATCCTTCACAAATTCCAAAGCAAGAGTCTCCCACATTTCTTTGGCCTCTTGCATCTTTTAACCTTTTCAATCCAATCCTTACTTAGAGTCTCAATGATCTCGGTTCGAGCTACTTGATCAAGATTATGGACATTTCTTTCATCATTTGTTAACTCAGAGCTCTTCGTTTCTTGTCACAGTCCTGGATTCAGGTGACTCGGCTCCATCTTTGGGTTCCTCCATGATAGAATTTTATAGGTCCCTCTTCTAGAACCTCTTCCATCCTATCATGAATGGCTTTTAGGTGATTCTCCATCCTAAATTTCCAGTAATCATAGTCTTCAATAGAAAATTCAGGAAGATTCCTAGACTTTTTGTTTTCCCGATGACATGTTGAAACAAAGGAACAAAATACTCCACAAACTAATTAGTAGCACTGTTAGTAAAAGAAGAAAATCAAGAAAATCAAGATAATATCGAATCTTGTTCAAGACCTAAAATCAATATCGGAACAACTTAACACCGCTCCGATACCACTTGTTGGTCCCCTGAATGTTGAGTTGAATAAAACCTTGGATTAACCTTCTAGAGCAAAATCTAGAAAGGGGGGTTTGAATAGATTTTGTAGATTTTCGAATCTCACAAAACCAACTCAAAGAATCAGATTATCACGGTGGAAAACAATTGTACACTCAACTTTTAACAAGATCAAAAGCAATGCCGATATTTAGATTCTAGTTAAGATTCTGAATTTTAATCCTGGATTAACGAAATTGTAACTTGAACAGAAATTAAAGAAAGCAAGAAATAACACGAGATTTATAGTGGTTCGGATTTTAACAATCCTACATCCACTCTCCTTCTCCAAACTTTGAAGAAGGGTCTTCACTAGCTGCTTACTTACTTACCGTAAAACTTTACAAATTACAACTCGATCTTCAACTCTTCAACAATCTAATCAACTCTCTGAAATCTAACTCTAAGAATAAGATGTGTTTTTGAAGATGTGAAGTGAAGTGTTCTATAAACACTTAGAAAATATTTGAAATCTCTCTTGATAAATACTTTGTGAAATCAATAGTAAATAGTGTGAAAAATCAAATGTGCATAAGTGTCTAGAAGAAAAAAACTAGTTCTATTTATAGAAGAAAAAATCAAATGTGCATAAGTGCATACCACTTGATCTCCAACCACAAAATTTTCAACTTTCTTCTCAAGTGGTGGCTTCCTTTCTTCTAACACCCCCAAACTTGAGCATTGCTCAAGTTTGGCCACTTCCTTCACTCCTTCTTTTTTCTTCCTATCTCCCGGATCGAGCAAAGGTACATGATGAGCCTTCTCTTTCCTAAAATCATCAAGAGAAACACGAGAATTATTAGAAATCATATTACAAGAAGGAATAAAATGCTCATTAATTAAAGAATTAGAAGAAGTAGAAGGTGGAGAATCATCCCTATCAATTGAAGGGCACAAATCAATGATCTCTATGTAGCCACATTTCTTCTTCTCCATCTTGCTTTGAGCAACTTCTTCCATTGGAGCTCTAGAAAATGTCACTTCTTCGCCATTAAAGCTCAACGTGAGCTCCTTTTTCAACATTCACAATGGCTTTTCCGGTTGCAAGGAAAGGTCTACCAAGTATGATAGGTGCCTCAAGTTCTTCCTTCATGTCAAGAACAATAAAATCAACCGGGAAGATGAACTTGCCAACTCCTACTAATACATCTTCAATGATCCCAAATGGTTTAGCATATGATTGATCCGCCAATTGAAGATTTATATTTGTAGGAGTCACCTCTCCTAGCTCCAACTTCTCAAACACGGACAAAGGCATGACATTTATACTAGCTCCCAAATCACACAAGCCTTTGAGGTTCCCACTCTCACCAATCTCACATGGAATTATAAAGCTCCCCGGATCCTTTCTCTTTTGTGGTAAGTGTCTTTCCAAGATCTCCTTGCACTCCTCCACTAGCTTGAACATACCACTTTTCATCCCAACTCCTCTTCTTAGCCATAATCTCCTTCGAGAACTTCTTGTAGTGGGGTATTTGTTCAAGGGCATCCAATAGTGGAATATCAACACGCAAGCTTTTAAAAACCTTTAAAAACTTACCAAACTCCTCATCAAGCTTCTTCCTCACAAGTCTTTGAGGAAAGGGAACCGGCTTAGCTTTCATAGGCACTCCCCATGCATCTTTCTTGGACTTCTCTTCTTCTTTCTTGAACTCTCTTCTTGCTTGCTCTTCACTTGCCTCTTCTTTCTCCACAACCACATTTTCTTCAATAACTTCTTCCTCTTTCACCACCTCTTTTTCAACATCCCCATCTTTAGGCATCTTTGGGCCTTCATAGCTAACACCACTCCTTAGTTGAATAGCACTACAAAACTCCTTTGGATTAGGCTCGGTGGTAGATGGATACTTCCCCTTGTTTTGCATGTGATCCACCGTAGAAGAAAGCTTCCCAACCGTTGTGGCTAATTGTCCCACTTGGTGCTCAATGGTCTTGAATTTTGCATCATTTTCCTCCAACTTCTTCACTATCATCCCAAGTAACTCCTCCGTAGTTGCTTTCCCCACATTATTAGGAGCTTTGGCACCCGGATGCATGTACGGGGTTTGGGACGGCGATTCTCGGGTTGGCATATGAGAAATTTTCGTGACTTCTCCAATTGTTGCCATTGAAGTGAGGTTGAGGTGGATAACTTCCTTGGTGTCTATTTTGGTATGGCACTTGATAGGGCCTTGCACCTTGGAGATTGCCTTGATGATTGCTTCCTTGATAGCCTCCTTGAAATGGAGGCCTCCCCATATAGTTCACTTCTTTCATAGGCATTAAGCTTAGAAAACTATCAACTTGAGCATGTGGTGGAGGATGTCCCCCTTGTTGTGACACGGTAAGAGCTCCAATCTTGTCCATCATGGCCATCATCATAGACTTCATACTCTCCATTTCCTCCACTTGAGACACCCGATGGTGGTTCCCCCTACTAACACTCGCTTGAAAGCGAATCTTGAGCAATATTTTCCATAATTTGTTTCATTTCTATCACCGACTTGGACCAAATTGACCCATTGGCACAAGCATTCAAGAAAGCTCTATCGGAATCATTGAGGCCGGTGTAGAAATACATAATGGTTTGCTCATCGGAAAAACCATGTTGCGGACAATTGATGAGTAGCATACCATACCTCTCCCATGCTTCGGAATAGTCTCTCCATTCTTTTGCGAAAGTGAGAAATAGCTTCCTTTGCTTGCACCGTCTTGGATGGCGGATAGAATTTCATCAAGAATCTTTTTGCTAAGGTCCTCCCATGTACGTACGGTTCGGGCGGAATAGAATTAAGCCAAGCTTTGGCTCTCCCGTAAGAGTGAAGGAGAAAAGCCTAAGCTTCTTTGCATCTTCGGGTACCCCATGGTATTTTGTAGTGTCCGAAATCTCTAAGAATTGTGCCATATGTTGATGTGGACATTCATCTTCGTCCTTGCCTTCGAATTGTCTCTCTCTAAGCATCCTCACTAAAGCGGGACTTATCTCAAAATTGTTGGCTTCTATTCTCGGCCTTGCTATCCCATCGTAGTGCTCTCTAGGTTGTGGCTCAAAAACTCTCTCAATGGCCTCCCTTGAGGTGGTAGTTCATTCATAGGTTGTGGTTGTGGTTGGGCATTTGGAATGTGGGGTGGCTCATGGTATCGTGGCTCATTCATGTAAGGCATTTGAGGGTAGTATGGTGGATAAGGTGGATAATATGGGTATTGATGGACTTGTGGAGGATAAGGATAGGGATTTTGGTAAGGAAAGTGTTGTGGTGGCATCCCTTGAAATAAAGGGTTATCTTGAGCATTAAAATTGTTCCCATGACCTCCATTGTCTACTCTTCCCTCTCCATGTCCATTCAACTCCTCAACTTGTGGTTCATCACCCCCTCTCTCCTCATTCCGTTGATCTTCTCCTTCCATATCTTCCCTTCGTCTCACACTATTTCTTCTCAACGTAGCCTCAATTTCCGGATTTAATGGCAAGGGTGGAACACCACTTGATCTTGTTAGCATGCACCTACAATGCCACAAATCCAAGTATCAAATTCTCACCAATAAAATCAACAAAAACAAAAATAAAAACAACAAATAGCCACTTCAAACAATCCTCGAATCTCACTTATTGGCGCAAAAACTAACTCCCCAAATCAGCGGCGCCATTTGATTGGAGTGTATAGGGTAAGAGTTATTAAGACCAATCAACAAAACTATCGAACCCAAGGGAGAAAGTATGCAAACGAAATTCAAGGATAAGAGTTCTAAATGGCTAGAGTTGCAACAAGCTCTTGGACTAAGTCACTACAAATTGCAAGAAATTAAATGGCAAGATTATGCAAACAATTTATCAAACACTTAGAATGCAAGATCAAGTATACTAAAATCAATGAGGGAATAGGGTGCAAGGGATAATCTCCATCAAGGAATCCATGATTAACAAGCTATGATTGTATCCAAATGCAAATCAATCAAATTAGAAAGCATAAAACCATCATGAAATTAATCACTCCATTAATATCACAATACCTAATGTGAGTATCCTTAGTTCTTCCCATCTCTCAATGTAGAAGTCCCCAATTCATACAATCATGCAAAATTAAAACCCGATTAACACCTAATCACGTTAGCTCAACTCGCCTATTGCTAGGGTGATCAACCATTAATCAAAAGAGATAATTTTTCATGAAGCACAATTAAGAATCACAATTAGGAAGCAATCTAATTCAATTGATCACAATTATCAACAATCATAGCATAAGACAATCACTTCATCCCTAATTTCAATTATCCCAAGCACAAGGATATTAGCCCATGGTGCTACAAGCAAAAACCATGGCTAGAAAATCTAAGAAAGCAATTGAAAATCTAATCACTACAAGCAATGAATTAAAGAGATCAAAGGGTAAGAACATCACCAATTAAGCTTCAATAGGCAAAAATAAGAATGATTAATCTTGTACAATGCTTCAATTCAACTTCACCTCTTCTCAATTCTCAGCGCAAACTTCAACTACAATCACCAATCTACTAATCTAATGATCTAAATGTGGAATCTATCTAAATTCTAACAATCTAGTGCAATTACAAGTAAATTCAAGCTACAAAATGTAAAATTCGCTCAAAGGAACTCCTAGAAACCTGCTTCCGAACCGCTAGAATCAACTCCCTCTCTGTTTTGGCTTCCCATGGCTTAAAAACTGAATTTTTCGGTTTTGGGCACTCCTCGAATCGAGGTTCAGGCCCTCGAGTCGAGGCCTAAAGTCGCTAACACGTTTCTTTAAAATTCTCTCCGGCCTCGAGTCGAGGCCTAGCCCTCAGTCGAGCTCGCTGCAATTTTCGTCCCCCTTGACTCGAGGCTCCTCCCTCAGTCGATCTTGCCAACTTTTTGAAATGGTTTCCCTCCGGCATGAACCTCGGAGTCGAGGTTCTGTGCACCCTCGACTCGAACTCGAGATCGGGGATTTTTTATCGAGAAGGGCTCAGGGCCCGACCCCGTTTCGTCCCGTATGTTCGTCTTTTCATTCTAAGAATACCGGTACTCTCGGTGTGGCAAAATTCCACCGATTTACCTGCAAAGCGGGCGAAATACATCAAAACCTCTCAAAGTCATACTCTTTAGGCAAAATAGTGATACTTTTCACATTTAGGCACAAAAACTAACACTTTAGCTCACTTTTTGCACTAAAAATAGCCCTAAAAACATGCATCAATTCACTCCAATCAGCAGATTCTGATTCCTTGGAGGATCGTCGACCACTCGACGTCCAAGGGAAAGGGATTGGAATACGGCGTAAGACCGTGAGGTTCGAGGCTCATCCTTCGATCGCAGATTCTGACCTTAGAACTGATTTGTCTTCACCTATTACGGTGAATAAAGGTACAATTATTTCCGCTGCGTTTGTGTGATTATGATCCCGAGTCGATATTTTCGTATTGTCGGCGATCGGTGGTTCCAACATTATATATATCATTATTTTGTCCAGTTAATCTATCATGTAGATAACATGGTGTGTGGTGTCACCACGAGAAGATCATGCTATCGAGTTCCTTATAGATTATAAATAATAGCTCACAACCAAGATGAATTTGGACAAATCATTGGAACGGTTGTAGTGTAATTTGGTATTAGTCTATCTTGACTATAAAGTTACACTAGTACATTTTTGTATGTATTGAGCAGACCATATGAGGTTGTTCAATTTGTCTTGACTATATAAAAGAACAAGACCTCGTTGTTATGGATGTACGTCTTCTTAATCCCTATATAATAATGGGCACGTGTACTCGGTGTATGTTTCTTTGATTTGCCAATGGGTGAGATTTATTAAATCAATAGGCTCGGTGAATTGGGAGATAGCATTGTTTATATGGTGTGTTGTTGATTATAGAAGGAATCCGTGTCCTAATTATTTAGGATGATGATGTCCCCTTGAGGAGCTCATAAAGATTATTATGTAAACCCCTGAGGTGGATTTAATCCGACATAATAATAAAGATGAGTGATACTACTCTTGGAATTAGATATAAATTAATTAAGTTGTCGATAATTTAATTAATTTATGGACATTCGATATCTTAAACACGGGAAACAAACGTACACATAATAAAGGAGCCCAAATTATAATGTGGGATTAGGAGGTAATTCAATTGTAACTCTTTAGTAGACTAAGTTATAATTGATGGGCTTAAGTAAAGTGTTCGGACGAACACGGGATATTTAGGCCCATCGGGAGGCCCAACCCTAATTCCTCCTTAGGGTCCTGTTTTAGCCTATAAATAAACTCCTAACGTTAGAGCCTCCAGACGCGTGTGAAAAAAACGTGAGATCAGAGAGGCGCATTCGATTCCTAGGATGATGGCCAACCACTCGACGTCCAAGGAAAAGGGATAGGAATACGGCGAAGACCGTGAGGTTCGAGGCTCATCCTTCGATCGCGGTTCGACCTTAGAATGGTTTATCTTCACCTATTACGGTGAATAAAGGTACAATTCTATCCGCTGCGTTTATGTGTTTGCGATCCCAAAACTGATAATTTCATAGAGTCAACGATCGGTGGTTCCAACATGCTTCCCTTCTTCTTCTACCACGATTTCTTCTCAATGTAGGCATAGAATCGTTGGAAAATCTTCGACTCTTGGAGAGATCAAGGCGAGAGTCTATTGTTTGAAGAAGTCGGAGAAAAATAAGACTCTGGATATGAGGGATATAAAGTTGTACGTGAATGCCAAATATGAGAATGGAATTTTCCACGACTATTGTAGATGGTGAGAATTTTTCTCGTTTCAAAATCGAGGTTGCAAGGATTTTTGAAACAAATGAAGAAGGTGTAGACCCCTTTACATATAAAGAGGATGATTGGGTCGAATTATTTGAGATGATGGCTCGTTCTTCGTGCAAAGATCGCGAAAAGAATTAAAGAAGAATATGCTTCGGAGAAAGTATAGTCTTCTAATGATGATACTTACTAAATCAATACTCGGTGAGCGTAACTCACACAACGGATTGTTAAGGCCGAGGCTTTGTTGCTTGAGGGCAATTCTGGATGGGGTGCGAGTTAATTGGGCGGAGGTCTTGTTGATCGGACTTAAGGATGAAAAGAAGAGGTTGGTGTGCAATAATGGTGAATGGACAGCCAACACCATTACCATCATGTTCAATAAAATTACAGCTCCTTCTAGAGGATTTGTCTGTGAGGAAATCAAGCTGGACGGATGGGGTAAGGAGCTACACCAAGCGAAGGGCTCCTTACAAAGAATGAGGTGGTCGGTGGCCACCCCGATTGCATTTGACGAGGCAGCTAAAGTAAGGGAAGCTACTCCGGCAGCCGAGGAAATCCAACCCTCGAGCCAACGGCGAGCTCGGCCGAGGCTTCACAGCCGATGAAGTCAAGGAGAAAATAAAGAAGAGGAGGCGGCTGGTGAAAGGCTGCAGAAAAGAAGGCAAGCGGGAGTCCTCTGCTGCCCCTTCAAGCTCGCTACCAAAGGAGGCGATTACTTTGGAAGTACTGCTGCACTGCACTGAGGCCGAGGTCCTGGAGGAACCAAGCTCAGAGAGGACGGCCTCAAGCGAGAGGATAATATCGGAAGGTACTTCATCTAATATTTCTATATCGATGAATCTTCCCCTACCCACTCGGCGATGAAGAGGTAGCCTTGGCGATACCTCGTAGTCTCTAAGTCAACCACCCTCCCAATCTGTCCAACTTATTTCATTAGAAACACTCTCCACCACCGTTCCTCCACATCCACATCGAGCCAACTCACATTACTACCAAAGTTCCTATCTTATCCCTACCCTCAATCGAACCCATGCACCCAGTGAATGACAAAATATTCCCACCGAACCCCAACCCCAACCTTCTTCTCAAACCTTTGATTTTCTTGATTTTCTCTCCACCGACTACCAACCCCTTCTCTACAAATTAGCCCTATCCACACCCTTATGCCTAATGGCACCATGGGATAGTTTGAGTTATCACTTAGAGCGGATGGAAGGAGGAGATTGAGTGAGTGATTCTGAACTTGGTGAATCAAGTAATGAAGGAATTAGTAGAACTCACCATCCGAGGTCGGGAGACCTGGAGGAGATGAGCCTTCTCGAGACGAGGTCGGCTAGGAAAACCTAGTACATTGGGAGAAGGTGGTCTGGAGTCTCATTGAGCATCCTCAATCTCATCTATTCCCTCGGAGGAGCAGCTCCTAGACCACATCAAGTCATCTTTATTTTCCACCAGCCCCAGGTGAAGTGCGTCCTAGCAGCCCCGACTCTGAATTCACAGCCATCTTAGGCCAATGGGAGCAGAAGATGGAGGATAAGTTCACTCGAGATGCTTCAACACAAAGCTGGCGACATCGTGGACTCATTGAGTATCACGATGGATGATATACTCAAAGCATCTAAGGTAAACTTTTGGCTAAGATATTTGATTCATAACATATTGATTGGAGTGAATTGATGCATGTTTTTAGGTGTATTTTAGTGCAAAAAGTGATCAAAAGTGTTAGATTTTGTGCATAAATGTGTAGAGTATCACTTTTTTGCCTAAAAGTGTTACTTGTGATATAATTGATGTTTTTATCCATTTTACAGGTAAAAGCAGTGGAATTTAGCCAAACCGAGAGTACCGGCATTTTTAGGATGAAGAGACAATCGAGACGGACGAAAACGGGGCCGAGGCAGAGCACAGGTCGAGAAAATTCCTGGACTAGACCTCTGGTCGAGGTCCAGGGGCCTCGACTTGAGGGTGAAGGCAGATCGTTGAAAGTCAAATTTTGGAGGATGCCTCGACTCTAGGGCTGAGCCCCAAGTCGAGGGAGAGGGCAAAGTGATCCTCGAGCCGAGGGCCGAGCCTCGACTCGAGGCGGCGTTGCAAAAGCATGAACACGACTTCAAGGCCTCGACTCGAGGGCCCCAACCTCAAGTCGAGGGATGCCCAAAACCGAATTTTTGCAATTTAAACCATTTTGAGCGGAAAACAGAGCATAATCCTTCTAGCATAGTTTAGAGCGGTTATTAGGCGCTTTTCTGCGCGAAAATTACATTCCATAGCTTAATTCTCCTTGTAAATGGATTAGATTCTTAGTTTTTGATTGATTTCAAGCATTTGTACATTAGATTAGTGATTTGATCCATTAGATTTTTATTTTCAAGTTGTAATTGAAGAGGTGGAGATTGTAATTGAAGCATTTGTGAAGACTCAAGCATTTCTATTTTTGTTAATTTAAGCCAATTGGTGATGTTCTTCTACTTTTCTCTCTTTAATTCATTGTTTGTGTGGATTAGCTCTTTAATTGCTTTCTTAGATTTTTTCACCCATGGCTTTTGCTCTTAGCACCATGGGCTAATAGTTTTGTGCTTGGGATAATTGAAATTGGGGATGATGTGATTGCCTCATGCTATGATTGTTGATAATCGTGATCAACTAAGTTAGATTGCTTCCTAATTCGATTCTCATTGTGCTTCATGCAAAATTATCTCTTTAGATTAATGTTTGATCACCCTAGCAATAGGCAAGAGTTGAGCTAACGTGATTAGGGATTAATCGGGTTATAATCTTGCATGATTGTATGAATTGGGGACTTCTTAATTGAGAGATTGGAAGGACTAAGAATACTCACATTAGGCATTGTGTTATTAATGGAGTGATTAATTTCATGATGGTTTATGCTTTCTAACTTGGTTGATTTGCAATTTGATTCAATCATAGCTTGTTAATCATTGATTCCTTCATGGAAATTATCCCTAGCACTCCTATCCCCATTGTTTTTAGTCTATTTGTTATTGCATACTAGGTGTTTGATTAATTGCTTGCTAGTTATTTGATTTTAATTCTTGCAATTATATTGTAGTGTTAGTGCCAAAAACCATCTTGCAATAATAGTCACAAATAACTTGTATTCTTAGGGCCTCACTTGCATACTAATTCCCTTGGGTTCGATAATCTTGATTGGTCTTAATCTTGCTTGTCGGAAAACTACAAATCAAATGGCACCGTTGCCGGGAATTAAGTTTGTGCGCCTATAGTGAGACTTAGGGATTGTTTAACGTGGCTACTTGTTGTTTTATGACCTCTAAGACCCCAACGAACCCAAATATGCAATAACTAACCGTTTTGGTCCCTCGATTTAAGTCCGTCGCTCGTTCGATCGAGGCGACCGGGGTCTCTTCCTTTTTGCTCACTTTTCACCAACTTTTAAGCTTTTCCTCCTTTTCGATCTTGAATTCCTTTGCAATTTCGATCTCTTTTCCAATCAATGTAGTGAGTGTACCTAAAACATACATCAAATAATCACCATCAAGAGATGCATTTCAACACTAAACGATCAACACCCCCAAACTTGAATGATAACATGAATTCAAAGTTTGGAATGAGAATGATACAAATATGCACTCCAATTGATATCAACAATAAGCTCAATACTCCAAACAAATCCCTTAGTAAGATAACACATTCTCCTAAACTAGAGCAATTCAAATCCATAGCAAATCCTCCAAGAAATGGACCAAAAACAAAAAGCACAAAAATAAACACACCAAAGGAACAAAAAGGATGGGTTGCCTCCCATCTAGCGTTAGGTTTAACGTCCTTTGCGGACGGAACTCAAAGAGTTCATACTTCCCTTTCATCGACGTAATGGAGATCCTCCTTGCGCCTCACTAGATTGTCTTTTGCAAAGAGGCAACATCCCCATTTGTCTTCTAGGAGTAGCTTTTCTTCTTCCTTTATTTCCTTCACCGTTAGCACTTCCTTGAGCCTCTCAACTCCAAGTAGACGGCTCCAATTGGACTCACTCCACACCACTTGGTCTCCAACTTCAAAGCTTGCTTCCTTTTTCTCAAATGGTGTCCTTTTCTCCACTAACACCCCTAAACTTGGAGTCATACTCAAGCTTGGTCACATTCTTCACACATCCTTCTTCAATCTTATCACCGGGATCAAGCAAATGTGCAATGAGAGCTAACTCCTTCCTAGAATCATCCAAAGAAACACAAGACTTGTTAGCAATGATTTTACAAGAGGGAATGAAATTCTCATTAACTAAAGGAGTAGAAGAAGTAGAAGGTGTAGAGTCTTCCCTATCACCTGGAAGGGCATAAATCGATAATCTCTATGTATCCACACGTCTTCTTCTCCACTTTGCTTGGAGCAACTTCTTCCACATGAGCTCTAGTAAATGTCACCTCCTCTCCATTTGAGCTTAATTTGAGCTCCCCTTTCTCCACGTTAATCATAGCCTTGCCGATGACAAGGAAAGTTCGACCAAGTATGATCTGTGCCTCAAGCTTTTCCTTCATGTCAAGAACAATGAAATCAACCGGGAAGATGAGCTTGCGAACCCCTACTAATAAATCTTCAATGATTCCAAATGGGCGAGCATATGATTGATCCGCCAATTGAAGATTAATATTTGTAGGAGTCACCTCTCCTAGCTTCAACTTCTCAAACACGGACAAAGGCATGACATTTATACTTGCTCCTAAGTCACACAAGCCTTGGATGTTCCCATTCTCACCTATCTCACATGGAATAATGAAGCTCCCGGATCCTTTCTCTTTTGAGGTAAGTGTCTCTCTAAGATCTCCTTGCACTCCTCCACTAATTTGAGCATACCCTTTTCATCCCAACTCCTCTTCTTAGACATGATCCCTTTTAAAAAATTCTTGTAGTGGGGTATTTGTTCAAGGGCATCTAATAGGGGAATATCAAAATGCAAGCTCTTGAAAACCTCTAAAAAGTTACCAAATTCTTTATCAAGCTTTTTCCTCCCAAGTCTTTGAGGAAATGGAACCGGAGTGGCTTTCATAGGAACTCTCCATGCATATTTCTTTGACATCTCTTCTTCTTTCTTGGATTTTCCCTTTGCTTTCACCTCTTCTTCTCTTGCATTCTTTTCCACAACCACACTTTCTTCACTAGCTTCTTCCTCTTTCACCACCTCCTCTTTCTCAATCTCCACTTCCTTGGGCATTTTTGGGCCTTCATAACTTGCACCACTCCTAAGTTGGATAGCACTACAAAACTCTTTAGGATTAGGCTCGGTGGTGGATGGATACTTTCCCTTGTTTTGCAAGTGGTCCACCGTGGATGAAAATTTCCCAACCGTAGTGGCTAGTTGTCCCACTTGATGCTCTATGGTCTTGAACCGTGTATCTATTTGTTTGCCAATATCATCATGTCTAGAATCATTAGCCTCTAACCTCTTCACTATCATCCCAAGGAGCTCCTCCGTAGTGGTCTTTCCTTCATTGTTAGGTGCTTTGGCGCCGGATCAAATTCGGGAGGAAATTGGACGGCCGCTCTAGGGTTGGCATAAGAAAAGTTTCATGTCTCCTCCAAGTATTGCCATTGAATTGAGCTTGAGGTTGAGGTTGATAACTTCCTTGTGGCCTATTTCGGTAAGGCATTTGATAAGGCCTTCCTCCTTGAAAATTCCCTTGATAACTTCCTCCTTGATAGCCTCCTTGAAATGGAGGCCTACCCATGAAGCTAACTTCTTCAACCGGCATAGGACTTGCACACATATCAACATGAGGAACGGATGGACTCACACTTTGTTGGCTTTGGGAAGCAGTAAGAGCTCCCAAACGGTCCATCATCATCATCATCATCACACTCTTCATCGACTCTATCTCCTCAACATGTGACACCCTATGGTGTGCTCCCGATTAACCGACTCTTGAAACGAATCTTGGTCTATATTCTCCATTATCTCGTTCATTTGCCCCACCGTCTTCGACCAAATAGAACCATTGGCACAAGCATTTAAAAATGACCGATCCCCATCCGTCAAACCATTGCAAAAGTACATAATGGTTTGTTCCTCCGGAAAGCCATGTTGGGGACAATTTACAAGTAGCATGCCATACCTCTCCTGTGCCCCGGTATTGTTTCTCCATTCTTTTGGCGAACCGAGACATCGCCTCCTTAGCTTGCACGGTTTTGAATGGTGGATAGAACTTCATTTAGAATCTCTTTGAAAGGTCCTCCCATGTACGTACGGTCCCGGGAGGTAATGAATTAAGCCATGCTTTTGCTGTCCCCTTGAGTGTAAAGGCAAAAAGCCTTAACATCTTTGCATCTTCGGGTACCCCGTTGTACTTGGTTGTGTCGGAAATCTCTAGGAATTGTGCCATATGTTGATGTGGGCACTCATCTTCATCCTTGCCTTCAAATTGCTTCTCCCTAAGCATCCTCACTAGAGCGGGACTTATCTCAAAATAGTTGGCTTCTATCCTCGGCCTTGCTATCCCATCATAGTGCTCTCTAAGTTGTGGCTCAAAAACTCACTCAATGGCCTACCTTGAGGTGGTGGCTTATTCATGGGTTGTGGTTGGGCATGTGGAATGTGTGGTGGCTCTTGGTATTGTTGCTCATGATTATACGGCATTTGAGGGTAGTATGGTGGGAATTTTTGTGGATGAGGTGGATAGTATGGGTATTGGTGAGCTTGTGGAGGGTAGGGGTATGGATTTTGGTAGGGAAAATGTTGTGGTGGCATCCCTTGAGGGAAAGGGCCAACTTGAGCATTAAAATTGTTCCTATGACCTCCATTATCCACTCCTCCTTCTCCATATCCATGCAACTCCTCAACTTGAGGTTCACCAACAACTCTCTCCTCATTCCTTAGCTCTTCTCCTTCCATTGCTTCCTTCTTCTTCTACCACGATTTCTTCTCAATGTAGCTTCTATCTCCGGATTGAGTGGCGGGGTGGAATACCAGTTGACCTTGTTAACATACACCTACAATACCACCAATCCAAGTATCAATTCCAACAAAAACAAGCAAAGCAAAAACACAAAAATAAAAACAACAAGTAGCCACGTCAAACAATCCCTAAGTCTCACTTATAAGCGAAAACTAACTCCCGGCAACAGCACCATTTGATTTGTAGTAATCCGGTAAGTGGTATTAAGACCAATAAAAATATCGAACCCAAGGGAATTAGTATGCAAGTGAGGCCCTAAGAATACAAGTTGTTAATGACTATTGTTGCAAGAATGAGTTTGAACTAAAATCTACAATATAATGGCAAAAATTAAATGTTAAATCTATGCAAGCAATTTATCAAACACTTAAGATGCAATAACAAACAAGCTAAATCAATGGGGATAGGGGTGCTAGGGATAATCTTCATCAATGAATCCATGATTAACAAGCTATGATTGTTTCCAATTGCAAATCAATCAAGTTAGAAAGCATAAACCATCATGAAATTAATCACTCCATTAATAACACAATGCCTAATGTGATTATTCTTAGTTCTTCCAATCTCTAAATTAAGAAGTCCCCAATTCATACAATCATGCAAAATTATAACCCGATTAATCCCTAATCACGTTAGCTCAACTCTCGCTTATTGCTAGGGTGATCAAACATTAATCTAAAGAGATAATTTTGCATAAAGCACACACAATTAGGAAGCAATCTCACTCAACTGACCAATAATTATCAACAATCATAGCATGAGGCAATCACATCATCCCCAATTTGAATTATCCCAAGCACAAAACTATTAGCCCATGGTGCTAAGAGCAAAAGCCATGGGTGAAAAATCTAAGAAAATAATTAACAAGCTAATCAACACAAACAATGAATTAAAGAGAGAAAAGTAGAAGAATATCACCAATTGTCTTCAATTAACAAAAATAAGAATGCTTGGGTCTTCACAAATCCTTCAATTCCAATCTCCACCTCTTCAATTACAACTTAAAAATGAAAATCTAATGGATCAAATCACTAATCTAATGTTTACAAGCTTGAAATCAATCAAAATCTAACAATCTAATCCAATTACAAGAAGAATTAAGCTATGGAATGTAAATTTCGCCGAAAACCGTCTAATAACCGCTCTAAACTATGCTAAGAAGATTATGCTCTATTTTCCGCTCAAAATTACTTAAAACAAAAATTTTTGGTTTTGGGCCTCCTCGACTCGAGCTTGGGGCCCTCGAGTCGAGGCCTAAGATTCGCAAACAAGTTTTTCCGAATTTTCCTCCTGCCTCGAGTCGAGGCTCGGCTCTCGACTCAAGGGATCACCATTTTCCTCATCCCTCGACTTGAGGCAGCTCCAAAATCTTGACTTTCAATGATCCGCCTTATCCCTCGAATCGAGGCCTCGGCCCTCGACCGAGGCAGGTCGAGACTAGGGTATTTTTTCGACCGGCTCCGCCTCCAACCCCCATTTTTGTCGGTCTCATTCGTCTCTTCATCCTAAGAAATGTCGGTACTCTCGGTTTGGCCAAATTCCACCGATTTACTTATAATACGGACGAAAAATATCAAAAACTCACAAGTAATACTTTTTGGGAAAAATAGTGATACTCTACACATTTATGCACAAAATCTAACACTTTTGATCACTTTTCGCACTAAAATACACCTCAAAATAATTCATCAATTCACTCCAATCGGTGACTCCTACAAATATCAATCTTCAATTGGCGGATCAATTATATGCTCATCCATTTGGGATCATTGAAGATGTATTAGTAGGAGTTGGCAAGCTCATCTTCCCGGTTGATTTCATTGTTCCCGATATGAAGGAAGAGCTTGAGGCACCTATCATACTTGGTAGACCTTTCCTTGCCACCGCAAAGCAATAATTAATGTTGAGAAAGGGAGCTCAAGTTGAGCTCTAATAGAGAGGAAGTGACATTTACTAGAGCTCATTTGGAAGAAGTTGCTCCAAGTAAATTGGAGAAGAAGACGTGTGGATATATAGAGATTATTGACTTATACCCTTCCATTGATAGGGATGATTCTACACCTTCTACTTCTAATTCTTACTCAATGAGCATTTTATTCCCTCTTGTAAAATAATTATCAACAAGTTTTGTGTTTCTTTGGATGATTCTAGGAATGAGAGAGATCTTATGGAGCCTTTGCTTGACCCGGTGATACTAAGCTTGAAGAATGTGAGAAGAATGTGACCAAGCTTGAGCAAGGCTGAAGTTTAGGGGTGTTAGAGGAGAAAAGGACACCACTTGAGAAGAAGGAAGTAAGCTATGAAGTTGGAGAACAAGTGGTGTGGAGTGAGTCCAATTGAAGCCGTTTACTTGGAGTTGAGAGACTCAAAGTGGTGTTTACCGTGAAAGAAATAAAAGAAGGGGGAAAGCTGTTGGTCCCACGGATTGAGTGATTTATTGAAGAACTTGAGACAACCTTCCGGTGAAAATCTAGAAGGGGGTTGAATAGATTTCAAACTTTTTCAAAGATTAGAAAATCAATTCAAGGTATCAAAGTTCACACAACGGAAAATAGATTTAAACTCAATCTTTTATAATCAAAAGCAATCTGATTTAAGAGTCCGAAATTGAACTTGTTTGGAAATTGAATAAGAACAAGATTAGTAAAATAAAGCAAGAAAGAACACAATGATTTATAGTAGTTCGGATCTAACCTGATCATACATCCACTCTCCTTCTTCAACTTGAAGAAGGGTCTCGACCACTCACTTAGTTACTCACTTACAATCTTACAATTACAATTTTACAAGATGACCTTCTAATCTTCAAACCTATCTTCAACTTCTAATCTTCACGGAATTACTAAAGTACAAAGGCAAAATGTGTTGAAGATATACATGACAAGTGTTCTATAAACACTTTGAACTTATGAAAATTACTTTCGAAACTTTTGTGAATGCTTAGAAAATTTGTGAATCGTGTGAATGAGAGAGTGCTGAATTGTTAATTTTTAGAATCGTGCCTAGACCTATTTATAAGCTCGAGAGACGCTTAGTTTGTTGTAACAAACTAAAACCGCCTAACAAACTTAATCTTGAAAACCGCCTCTTCATCACCGATCTTGCTTCTAGTTGTCTACTGACTTGGGGAAGACTTGCCTTTCTTATTCTACTCAGCTTGTCTTGACCTCGTACTGAGCTCTTCATTGTTGTCTCCTGCAGATGAATTGTCTCATGCTCGTCTTCGAGATGACCTCTGCTTCTTTCGACCTCGGTGACTTATCCAGCTCTTCCTAGTCCGATCACCTAGTGCTAGGCCTTTTACCTCACTGTTCTTCGCAGCTTAGTCGGTCATCTTACTTTATCTCGAGTTGACTCTAGTCCGTCTTCTTTTAACTCATCAAAACTTCTTCTCGATCTAACAATTTCCCCTTTTTGATGAAGTTAAAACTACAAGAAAGAGACACACTCACAAATGATGTTAGTCAAGGTTATTCAAGATAAACAGATGAGCACATTAGAGCACATTAACACTTAGCTCAGTTAATCCACATAAGTACACTTAATTCACACTTAGAATTTAAGAAAAGTTTTAAGTCTTAGGACTTAGAAAATTTTAAGATTTAGAAATTTTTTTGAAACTTTTAATGTGAGATGAGAGTTTCCTCGGATGATTAACACTTAGAAAAATTTTTAAGTTTTCTTAGAAAGCGAAAGAAAGCTTAAAAATAAGACAAAGTAGATCGAGATAAGGTCAAAGTATATTCACATCACATTTACATCTTTACATGGATGGAAGGCTGATAGAAAAGAAAGATAAGAAAAAGAAAAATCTTGATTCTATCGGACACCCCATCGGCTTGCTTCCGAGACATCCAAACAGTGAAGACTCTCGCTCTTAGTCATTTGTTTTGGCTCTTCTTCATCTGTGAGCTTCGACTCCACCTCGGCTTTGGCAACAACTATTTTAACCCAATTCAGATTGGGTGTCCCATCCGCATTCAGCTTGGGTTTGGCATGCTCGTAGAGTGGGGCGACGAGGTCGCAGCTTAAAAATGTTACTTGCCTCATCGAGCAGCTTTGCCATAGAGGTCCTGGGTCCTCCTTCTCCAACCATTCATGCCATGAAGGTCTTCGCCTGCAGCACCGGTTGGGGATGCCTTCAAGATGTACCGAGTACATCCATCTGCATCCATCGCCTTCTTCTTGTACTCTTCAAAGGTATTGACCCGACACCATCTTAGGCGGGGCAGACGAGCGGTGGATAGGGCGAAACCGCTTCATCACCGCCTTTGATACCCATTTCGGGTGTCCCTATGCCACTTCACTCGGCTCCCTTACCCAGCCTTCTTCGCCACTTCTTCTCTCTCTTCTCGAACAACTCCTTCTCTATTTTGATGCATCTGATTTTCTCTTGAGAGAGGTTGGAGTAGTCCGGCTCCTTTCTTTTCTTCTCGGCCTTCTCTCGATTTTGAAAATATGACCTCGGTAGCTCCTTCTTTGCCGCTTTTCCATTCCCCTTTCCCTTGGCCTTAGATTGTTCTTGACTCCTTGAGTCCGGCCAGCAGCTTCTCGGATTTCTCTTCCTCTTCCTTCTTCTTCTTCTCCTCATCCTCTCGGATGGCATCCTCTATCCGGCTCACCCTCGGTTGTAAGGCGGCGAGCTCATCCGATTTCTCCTTAAGCCACCGCCTTCGCCGCCTAGTCAGTGTGTCGGCTTTGGAATGCACTGCCCGATATGGTCTCGCACATCAACCGAGAGGGTGTCTACCTTTACTTGCCCAGCTCCTTCCCTCTTTTTAACTTCATCTTTGAGGGCTCGGAGCTGGTCTTGAGTGCAGCACAACGAACCTTGAAGTCTCGATTTGTCACTTGTCAAGGCTTCTACTAGGATGTCGTTGTCCACAGCCACTTTCTCCTTTAGCAGCTTTACCTCCTCCTCCAAGCTGCCTGCATTTACCAGCTAGTGCAGAGCCGAGTTTGTCGACGGGTTCCGAGAGATATTCACCTCGGCTATCCGCATGGTATCATGCCACCGCCCGATCACTTGCTTCATCTTCTTTGCCATCATCTTCTCTACCTTGAGAATGATTTTAAGTGCAGGTTTTAGAAGGCGGAGGAGATGGCGAGACGAGGGCTAGTGTCTTCCTCGAGATGAGTCACACGATGAGGGGGAGGAGGGGTTTTGGACTGGGGAGCTCATCCGGATATCTCCAAAGATGTTGTGGGAAATATCCGGTGCTTGGGCTTGAAGAGTAGGTTAGAGGGAGGATGGAATATCGATGGTGGGGTTGGAGAAGATGGAGGGGGGTGGAATTTCGAGAGGTGGGTGGTGGAGAAAATGTTGGTTGAGAAGTGGAGGGTGCAAGCTCATTTGTTGGAAGAGAGGGAGATGAGGTAGAAGGTAACATGGCAAGAGGGGATATGGTGGTTATTGGGGTGGGTGAGTAGACGGGTCCGGTGAGAAATGATAGGTAATCGAAGGAGATGGTGAAGAAGTGGCTTGTATCTGGGGTGGAGGGGAAGATGGGATATCGGTTTAGACTATTTTGGGAGTAGAATTTGTTGGAGAGGCTCGGAGGTGCCGGCTGGGACACCTCTTCATCGCGAGTGGGCGGTATGAGGGAGGGGGAGGGAGATAGGCAACCCGAGGCTCCAAAGGAGAGTACCTTTTGGGGTAAGTCTGTTTTTTTTTGGCGAAGGGGAGGGTGTCCTCTCGGAGCTGATCTCTTGAATGTCTTATGCTGGACAACTGCTGCCGCCGCCACCTCTAGGGTTTGGGCTTCTTCAATCAATAGGCTCAGGTGAGCGGCAGATGTTGCCCCTTCCTTCTCCGATGCCTTAACCAACCTCCTCCTCTTCGACGCCTTCTCCTTCAGCTTCATAGGTCTGTGAAGCCTCGGTGAGCTCACGGTCGGCTCGGTAGGTTGGTCCTCCTCCTCACCGAGGGCTCACCACCCTCACCTCACCTGCTTCCACATCCGAATCAGCTAGCCCACCGATCAACTCATTCTTGGTGAGGAGCCCCTTCGCCGTATAGCTCCTCATCCCGTCTGTCGATTGATTCTCCCAGGCGCAGATTCTCCAACAACACCGTAATTTTATTAAATAAGCTTGTGATGGACTTGGCTGTCCATTGTCCATTCACAAACTTCACTGCCCTTCTCGGTGTTGAATCTGCATTCAACATGACATCTCCGTCAGTTGACTTGGACCCCATCAAGTATGGCTCTAATGCAGTTCACCTGGGCCTCGGTGACCCATCATGGGAGTTCTGCTCCCCAAAAATAGCTTTTGTTAGTATCGTCATTAACGAAAATACTTTCTTCGGAGCATATTCTTCTTCAACTCCATTCTCTGATCCTTGAGCGACGTCCGGGCTATCATCTCGAATGATTCTACCCATTCACTATTCTTGTAAGTAAGGTAATTCACACCCTCATCACTCGTCTAAACAATGCGAGCAACCTCCGCGGTCGTGATTGTCAGATTTTCACCATCAATCTTCATTTTGTAAACCCCATTCTCATATACACCATTGACGTAGAACTCTACACCCCGCATATCTAGAGTCTTGTTCGTATCGAGTATTTCTTCGAACAAAAGGTCTTTAACCTTGATCTCTCTAGTAATCTCAAAATCTGTCGTGATTCTTCATCGCAGGTGGTGTCGAAATCGACATACATCTACTGATTTAATATTTTTGTTATATGTATCCTTGTTGATTTCTACCATTGTCGACGTAATTCCAATGAATTGGCGAGTATGGCTCATATACGATTTAGAGAGGATTTTAGGAGATAGGAAATTTTACGAGAGGTATGAAAGGTTTTGAAAGTGAAAATGTTTAAACGAAGAAGAAGATATATTTATAGGAGGGAAAATTTGGAAAGAGAAATTACTTGGAAAGCGGTTTTAAATCTGAGTTGTTTATTTGAAATGATTTATCGTGTTGAATCAACGGTTAAAAATAAGATAAGCGATTGGGATTCAGCACGTGAAGGTCACTTGACTTTGAAATGCGTAAAAAGTAACTATGTAGACTTGTTGATTTGATCGCAAGTAGGGTTACTTTATGCAGAGAAGTAAGTATACCCGACGTAAGCCTAGGTTTACCTTTCTTTGCACAAGGGTTTCCTAAAATGGACTAGGTTTCAAAATCATCGAGAAATGACATTGTCTAGGGTTTTCAAAAACAGCTAGTTTTATTTTCTTTTAGCAAAATTTAAGACAAGTTAATCAACACTTTTATTTTAAGCGATATATCGGACTCAACTGGATTTTTGAAGAACAACTCGTCTGAAAGATTTTAAAATAGATGAGCTATGACAATAAGTTTGAAAACAAGCTTTTTGAAGAAACCAAGGAGGGTGAACGGATGAGGAGGTTTCAGATTAGTAGATTCAAGCCGATCTAACAAGCTGATACATTCTTGATTAGGGTGAATTGTTGCATGAGTTTTGAGGGATTTAAATGCATAAAATGATGAAAAGTAATACTTTTTAAACTTAAAAGTATAGAGTATCACTTCTTGTGCTTAAAAGTATTACTAATGCATTTCGTTTCGTTTTTGTCTCGTTTTCGAGTTTGGTGGAATTTGATGAAATGGAAAGTACCGGGATTCATAGGGCGGCGAGACGAACGCTTAGGGCGAAAACGGGGTCTAAGGTTGTTGGTCCCACTAGTTGAGTATTACAAAGAGAAACTTGAAACAGTCTTCTACGGTAAATCTAGAAGGGGGGTTGAATAGATTTACCAACTTTTTCAAATCTGGAAAACTAATTCAAGACACCAAAGTTTACACAGGAAGTCGAATATAAACTCAACTTTAAGCTGGATCAAAAGCAAACTGATAACTAATCCGATTTTAATTCTAAAATTGAACTTTGATTAAAAGTTGAAATTAAAAGCGAACAAATAAGTAAACAAAAGCAAGAAAGAACACAATGATTTATAGTGGTTCGGATCCAACTAATCCTACATCCACTATCCTTCCTCAACTCGAAGAAGGGTCTCTTCCACTACTTACTTACTTTCTTTCCAACGTACAACTTACAACTTTTACAATGATCTTCGGATCTTCAAACAATCTTCAAACTCCTAAATTTTTCTCGAAAATCTAACTTTTATAGTGCAAGAAGTGTGTTGAAGATGTACGAGAAAAGTGTTCTATAAACACTTGAAACTTTTGAAAAATTTCTTTGAAAACTTGTGTGAACTTTTGAAATCTTTGTGAAAAATGCAAAATTAATTCGTTGTGTATTCTAATCTTAAGATAAAGTTATGTCTAGACCTATTTATAAGCCTGAAAAGTATCGGGATTCATAGGGCGACAAGACGAGCAGCGTAGGGTAAAAATGGGGGGTCGAGGTACATATTGGGCCAAGAAAAATCCACTGGTCTCGACCTAGGGTCGAGCTTGGGAATCCTCGAGTCGAGGGATAGGCCAAAACTAAAAAAGCTGGATTTTGTCGAGGATAGGCCAAAACTAAAAACCGGATTTTCGGCGGCCTCGAGTCGGAAGGAGCCAAGCCTCGAGTCGAGGCGTGTTTTGCAGAATTCTGTTTTTTTTTCGTTCAATCCGAGCATGACACGTGGCGGGCGATTATATACATATATATACACGAACATACACAAATTTCTGGATGTTTTTTGATCAAGAGGGAGAGAAGAAGATCAAAAACACACACTTTCACACACACATAGCTAGGGTTTTGATTTATTCTTTAATTTAGACTATCAACGGATGTCTTCTTTATGATTGGACGCCAATTAGGTGATATTTTTCCTTTAAGTTCAGTTTTCTTAATTCAATTTCTTGTTATGACATTCAATTATTCAATTAATTTCATGGATTCAATTTCTTTAATTATGATCAACTAAATTCCTAGTGCTAGGGTGTTTTGATGCATATGGGTGATTGATTTTGTGAGGAATTCTATGGGTGATTTTGATTGTTGATTAATTAATTGGATTGATGAGGTTTGATTGGTTTATTTATTTAATTAATTTCTAATTCCATGCATAGTTGTTTAATTATCGAAAGGAGACTTGGGTATTTAGATAACTCATTTGGGTGAGGGAATTAATTGGGTAATTAGAGTTAATATTTGTTTAATGCAAGGAGACTTGGTTAATACCATTAGAAATACGTCAATTCAACATTAATTGCTTAGATTAGTAGTCGGGAGATTAGTGAAGAGACCATAGGTAAGGTGCCTTAGTATCGAAGGGGAGACACGCTAGGGGGAACCTATTGACTCGTGTTCTCGCCCGGGAGGAAAGGGTGACTTAGTCCTCTCAAACTTTTGAGCTTAAACCGTGAGTGTAATTCCTAGGCTTACCAAGTACGGAATTATTGTTTGATTAAAAGTTTGCTCTTATTAATTGATTGACATGACAAATACTCATTTTAATTCATTGCGTGATTGATTCCCACTTGTTGATAAGCACCCGACCACGTCTTTATTATTAATTGAATTTCGTTGTTAGTAGACTTTAGTTATTTGATTAGTTAATTATTTGCATAAAACCCATTGATCCTATTATATGATTTGTGCTACAATTATGATTAAATTAGTAAATTTAGGGCTATCTCACACTTGATTTTCATGGTTCAATAATTTAATCGGGTAACTTACTAGCTGCACGATCCCTTTACACTTGAAGGGTGAGTGTTGGCTTTAAGCCTATCAAGTTTTGGCGCCGTTGCCGGGAATCGGTGTTTAAGATAACTTAGATTGAAAGTTGAAAGTAATTGATAGTGCCTTTTATTTTTGTTTTATCTTGTTCTTCCTTGCCTTGTGAGAATTTGATACTTGGTTGTTTTCTCGGTGTGTATGAACACAAGATCACGTGGAATAGAATCAATTCCCTTGAACTTGGAGATCGAAGGCACCGCAAGGAGAAACCAAAATCGTCGAAGGGCTCAAGATCGAGCAAGAGAAAGAGAACGTGAAATGGAGAACAACGACTAAGGTGTGGTCGAAAGGAGAGAAAATCAAGGAGAGCCTCCAAGAGAAAATCCGAGGGAAAGACCAATCCGGGAGTATTTTGAGCCTCCAATACAAATCCACTATGATGGGATAGCTCATCCACCATTGACGGCTAATAACTTTGAAATTAAGGTGGCGTTGCTGCACATTCTCCAAAGCAAGCAATTCGGTGGAGATCCAAGGAGGACCCAAATCGTCATATAGCTCAATTCCTTGAGTATGCCGATCTGATGAAGATGAATGGAGTAGTGAAGATGCATGGAGAGCTCGTCTCTTCACATTTACTTTGAGAGACCGAGCTAAGGATTGGATTGTCTCTCTACCACGAGATAGCTTGGGTTCTTGGGAAGAATTGAGTAAGAAATTCCTATTGAAAATTTTCCCACCTTCCAGGACTCTCCAATGTAAGGCGTTGATTGCTCAATTCCATCAAATGGAGGAGAATATGCATGAAGCTTGGGAGAGATTTAATAGCTTACTCAGGAAGTGCCCTCAACATGGTTTTGTATATGAGCAAATAATGAGCTTATTCTATTATGGACTTGATCCACCATCTCGGAGAATTCTTGACTCAAGTACGGGTGGATCACTCTTTGACAAGTCCGGAAGAGAAGCTAAGGAGTTGATCTAGAACATAGCTTGCAACACAGCAAGTTGGCCAACCGAGAGAAGGGGTCATTTCGGATTGCTCAAGTAGAAGAGAATGAGGCGTTGAAGGTGCTAGCGGATGTGGTTCAAAAGTTGGCTACAAAAGTGGATGGGATAGTAGAAGGTGGCATGAGAAGTGGAATGGGGGGTGGTAACGAAGCTCCTCAAATGGTTGATCAAGTGGAAGAAGCGAACTATATGGGAAGACCACCTTTCCAACAAAATTACCAAGGTAACCATTCATTCCTAAACCAATCTCACCACCAAAATTATCCGAATCGTTATCCACATAATGCTCCATCTAATTTCCAAAATCAAGCCCCTCACCCACCTCCCTACCAAGCAAATAATCCTCCTTAAAACCCAAATTTCCGTAAGCATGAGAATTTCTCCTATGCTAACGAAAAGGCAGCCATTACTCTACCTCGGGAATTGATCCGAGTGCTCGTGCACCTAACAATGAGGGAAAGCCAAGCCTTGAGGATTTACTCACAAGTTTTATGGGTGTTCAAAATCAAAAGATGGAAAAGAGGGAGAATATCGTGAGTTCGTTGTCCAACCAAGTCAAGAATCTTGAGTTCCAAATTGGCCAAGTAGCATCCTCAAGTGGAGGAAATCAAAGAGGAAAGTTCCCATCGACAACGGAGGTGAACCCGAAAAGAGCATTGCAAGGCGATCAAATTGAGGAGTGGAACACAATATGAGGGGCCACCAATGACGGATGAGAAAGAGAAGAAAGAGAATGGGGGTGAAGAAGTGAAAGAAGGAGGAAAGTTTGAGTGGTGGATGCTCAAGAAACTCTATAAGAGCAAGATGAGGGGAAGAAAGAGAAAGAAGAGGAACCAAAGCATGAGGAAAGAGTACCAAAGTGGAAAAAGACAAAAGAGCTAAGGAAAGAGAAGGGTAAGAAGGAGCTTGAGGGGGCCAATGTGGAGTGTGATGCATGGGGGTACCTAAGCCTTATGTCCCACCACCATATCCACAAAGGTTCATGAAGCAAAAGCTCGATGAGAAATTCTCAAAGTTCTTAGATATCTTCAAGAATGTGAATGTCAATGTACCTTTGATGGATGCTCTTGAGGAAATGCCAACTTATGCTAAATTCTTCAAAGAGTTGATCACCAAGAAGAGAAAGGTTAATGAAGTGGTGATGGTGAGTCTATCTATGGAATGTAGTGCTCTTATTCAAAAGAGTCTACCTCAAAAATTGAAGGATCCGGGAAGCTTCACGTTGACTTGTGAGTTGGGTAATGGTGAGAAGAAGAAGGCCCTTTGTGACCTTGGAGCAAGCATAAATTTGATGCCATTATCTATCTATGACCATTTGAAGCTCGGTGATCTCAAACCAACTCACATGGCCCTACAACTAGCCGATAGATCATTCGTTCATCCAAAAGGAGTTGTAGAAGATGTGGTGGTGAAGGTGGACTTTGTGGTGATGGAGATGGAGGAGGACCCTAATATTCCTTTGATCCTTGGGAGACCATTCTTGGCTACCGGTGGAGCTACTATTGATGTGAAGGAGGGAAGATCAAGCTCAAAGTGGATGATGAAGAAATCTCATTCTCCATGAACATGAAGGATTCTCCAAAATCAAGCTCAATTCATTCTATATTATCTATCTCTCATTTTATTGATGATTCTCATTGTTCAAACAAATTTGATGATGTTAATGATATCTCTCTTTGTTTGCTAGGAAAGAAAGTGGAGGAGGAGAAGGATTGGTTTGACAAGAAGAAGAGAAGAAACAAAGGAAGGAAACATCATCATGCTTCATCCTCCATGGAAATGGGTGGAGTGAAGATGAAATGGATGGCAAAAAATTGAGCGCCTCAAGCTCCGTCCGGCATAGTATGTTAACACTAGCGCTAGATGGGAGGCAACCCATCGTTTTCTTGCTTTCATTTTTATTTATTTATTTATTTATTTCTTGCTTTCAATAAGTGTTTGTAATTTATTTTTGTGTTTCTTGTAGGATGTTGAGGTGTGCAAGTGAGGCTTGGTGACCTACAAACTTGATGATGATAGGAATTTTGAAGCTTTTACGGTACCACACCTTCTCTAGACTTAGACTTGTCTTAAGTTTGGGGGAGGTGTGCCTCTTTCTCCTTTCTTTTCATTATGTGCTCATTTGGATTTCATAGTGGGTAGTTGTGTGCAACTTCACCTAGCTAACTACCTTTGCCAAACTTTTAATTGCTATGCAACGAAAAGTTTGGGGGTGTGTGTTAGTTAACAATGTTTGTTGCACCAATTTGTCTCTCATTCGTAATGAGAAAATTGTGTGAAAATTTTCGTGAATGTTGAGCTCAAATGTGGATTTCATTCTTATCTTTGAGTCTATTTTATGTGAATTTGATGAGGTGTTATGCTTGGAGGTATGTACGTGGCATATTTGTTTTAATTGATGGACATGATAAACTTGTGATGTGTTGATGAGTTGATTAGTTACTTGATGCTAGCATGAGAAGTTATCTTGTGATGATGAGTGTGATGAAGAATGCTTTCTCTTTGCTCATTTTAAGCTCGTGAGCTTTTGAGCATTTTAAATCGTGCGTGAAAAGCGGTTTGATTCCTTGTTGAGTGCATCAATTGCAATCTTGCATGCTAGAACTTGCCTATAGACTTGTTGAAGTTGAGTTTTGTGTGGATCTATGAAGATGATTTGAGGCCATGTTTGATTTGTTAAGTCACTTAGCCAAATTTTACCCCACCAATGCCATTGATTTCCCTAGTAAGCCAATTTGTGCCTTAAAGCCTTGTTCTTTGGTAAACATATGGAATTAAGTCATTTTTCCTTTCCTTATGAGCCTTTGTTCCCATATATTGAGTAGAGCATGATTGTTGGCTGAATGGTGAAGTTGTTGGTCCCGATTAGTTGAGTTGATTAAAACTTGAATTAACCTTCTAGAACAAAATCTAGAAGGGGGTTGAATAGATTTTGTAGATTTTTCAAATCTTCCAAAGCTGATTCAAAGTATCAAAGGACACGAGCGGAAAAGAATGATTAATCTCAACTTCAACGAGGATCAAAAGCAAGCGATATTATAGATTTAACTTTAATCCTGAAATTAATCATAAATTATAAGCTAGGAATTGAAAAGAAACCATTAAGTAAATCAAAGCGATAAAGAACACGGGATTTATAGTGGTTCGGATTATAATAATCCTACATCCACTCTTCTTCTTCAATCTTGAAGAAGGGCCTTTACTTACTTACTTTCTTCCTTCTTTCGACTTACTTACAATTGTGAATCTTCAGACCTTACAAAGAATTCTTCCGAATTTACGGATATTTGTGGCTTGAAGATATTATGGGAAAAGTGTTCTATAAACACTAAAAGCTGGAAAACGTATAAAACATTTGTGAATGTGTACAATTTTTGTGGCTCGTGAATACTGATTGTGTATCTTGAAGAGTGCAAAGTATCAAAAGTAAATCTATACTAATTTTTATCCCTATTTATAGAGATCTTCATTTGGTAGTTATAACTTCCTTGAATTCATTTTGATTAGTTATAACAATATAATGGAATCTTGTAACTTCCTCTTGGTTAGTTGAAAGCGCTTCTTGAATCTTGTGTAATATTACTCTAACTCTTCATCGTCGATACTTGCTTCTTCTTGTCCTCGTCTTTATTCCTTATGCAGGTGATTATTTATAGCATTGCATGTCACTTGATCTTCTATGTGTCATCCTTATGCGATATCTTGACCTCGTCGATTACCTATCCACATCTCGAGGTCTATCCTTGTCGATGTCTTGACCTAGTCGACTACTTATACTTAGTTTTACTTACAAATGTATACTTGTTTGTCTATACAAGATACTCAAATGGTCATCCTATTTTACACTTTTAACACATCAAAACTAAATACAATCTTTTCTTTACCTAACAATTTCCCCCTTTTTGATGATGTTAAAACACGGCTCAAGAAAAGAAAAATGTTAGTATTCTTTAAGATAAACATATTGCAAAGTAAACAACTAAGTCACACGAGATAATCGAACAATAGATTCAATAATCGACGATCGAGTTATATATTCAATAAGCAGGATGATCGAGTAATTTAGTTAATCACGGTCAAAGTCGGATACTACGAAGACAACATAGACAAGATTTGACGATTTCGGATATGTTAGTGTTATGAAATTATAAACAAGTTACTAAAACGAATCAAGTCGGTTAAAACACCAACGTTTATGAGAGAAGTCAAATTTGGTATTCGGATATATTCACGAGTAGCACAAATTTCATGTAGATCGGATAAGGATCACAAAAAGAGAAATTTAGACTAGTCATACCACCTATCCTCCTCGGGAATCTTGACCAGTCAAAGACTCTATTCTTTAAGGATATGGTCTCTCCACCTTGACAAGATCGGCAATGGACTCGGCCTTGATTATCGGTGCTTGATCTTTTCACGATCTGGTCGGCCATCCTTTGTTAGTGGAGGTTCCATCTCGAGAGTAGGAAGGTGCAACTACGTCTGCATTAAACTCCTCATGAGCAAGATCTATTACGTCTTGATACATCGAGGATCCCTTTCTTCCAACCGGTTATGAAATGCGGTGTTCTCATCCAAACCCCATTTGATACTTTTGCATACGTGAAAGCTGGAAGACCCAATCTACTTCAAATGGTCTCCATTTCACAGTCTGCCATTAGTAGGATTTCTTTGGGAACAACCTCACCTCTATGAACTGAGTGCGAGACGTCCCTGCCTTGCTCATCTTGTTCTTTCTGAACCCATCTCCTTAATGATCTATCATAAAATTTCCTGCTTTCTTTCTCTGTTCTCTTCTTTTCTTGGCATCCCTTCTCTTATACTTCTCCTTCTCCTCCCTTCTCCTCTTTAGCACTCTTGCTTCTTCTTACATTTGGTGGGTTTTGAACTTGGCTCGAAGCCTTGGCTTTCCCAGTACTTTAGATGAGGATGAGGGGAATTTGATTGATAAGGGAGCGAGGTCGTGATGGTTGATTCGGGATCGGACTCGGTAGCCTCAGTGTAGTAGCCTCAGTGTAGTTCTTTTTAATCTCCTTAGTGCTCTACGAGACTTCTCCTCATTGCCTTCTTCTTCTCTTCCTCGGCTTTCAACGGCTCCTCCGACAACTCATCTATTCTCGCATTCGGGGCCATCGGTGATCATCCTGCACTCAACTCTTTTCTTGAGCTCACTATCTTCCCCTTTTTAGCATCAAAGCGGGTATTACGAGATAGTGGCTACTTGATTTAGTTGGCCAATGAGCTCTTCTCGACAAGCCTGTCTTGATCAAGCTTGTCATATCTCTTCTTTTGTCCGACCTCGGCTAAATGCTGAATTCGTCATCCATAAATTTCTTTAGGATGGTTGTCTGTCTGTCTTTCTCCATGGCAAGCTGCATTGAGAATTTGAAGAAATGAGGCTTCCTTTGCTCTCCATGACTTTCTCACTGGTCTTCAACAACTTGTCACTTATCTCGACGAAAAACATCTCTTACATCTTTGTTTAACCCGGGCATCTTGAGAGTTCATTTCTTCAGCCACCTTTTGTTTTACCTTGACCATATTCTCTTCATGTCCGATTAGGAGAAGTATAGATCAATCTTGGTCTTTTCATGAGCTGCTTTGCTTCTATATTCTCCTTCAATGAAGAGGTTATGACATTTGGGACCATCTGGAAGGTATTTAGACGAGGCATTCTTGATTTTCTACTTCGACCTTCAATGCTTCCACATCGGATACGAGATGCGGATGTAGTGGGCAAGCTCTGTTCTTGAGAGGGAGGAAATAGAGTTAGATCTAGTTCCTCAACTTCAGACTTCGGTTGTATAGCGGCTTGAGGGGAATGCCGGATGAGTCGATGTAGTTGGCATGTCTGTTTCAACCTCGGTTGTTTCTTGCTCCACGATCTGCTCTGTTTGTGCCTCCTCGGTGTATCCATCTCAAGCGGCTCATCGGCGGCTCCACCGGTTGCTCTTCCTCTAACCTTTCCTCCTCAACCACACCTCTTCATCCTTTTTCTGTTCCTCCTCCTTTTCATCTGCTTTTTCAACCTCTTGTGGGGTCTCATCTCCAAGATATACCCTTTGAAGAATATAATCAACAAATGTATTTTCGATTAGGATATCTTGGAATGACTTAAGCTTTGCCTTCTTGAGGACTTCTTTTTCCCGGATGGCTGGGTTGTTGCCTCTCGCTTCCGCTATCAAAATAGTCGTCTCTTCAAAGGAACCCAACCTGAGTCTTCTTAACAAATAGACATCAATTAGCTCTTTCAATAGCTCGGGCTCGTCCTTAAGAGTGGATTCTTGTCTTAAGATGAATTTCTTTCCAAGAATCCACGAGAGAGGTTTCAGTTGGACCCATTTCCCAGGATGGGTTGGGTAGATTTGAGTAAAGATCAGGTTCGGATGAGGTTGAGGGTAGGAAAGAGAATGGAGTCGAATGAGGGTTGGGTTTGTGGACTTATGGGAGTGTACCGTTTTAGAGGCTCGAGGCGGCGGTCTCATCTGCCCCTTCATCGCCGAGGTTGTGAAGTGGTGGGTTTAGGTACTCCATCCTCGGATGAGGATGAAGATGATGAAGATGAACTGGCTTCCTCTCCTTGACTCCTCCTCGGGCAGAGACATCTACCGTCTCCGTCTGCCCCGATCCTTTCTCCACCTCGCCGCGACACTTCCCCTTGGGAAACTGTCCCTCTCCTCCTCCTCCTCCTCCTCGGCATCCTCCGTCTCGCGAGACGAGAATTCATCCACCAAGACTGTCTTAGTCTCTTTTGTCTTGGCTTTAGAAGCCCTTTTCTTTGGAGGCTGGAGGTGGAGCTGGAGCGTCTCCATCTCCCTCTGAGTGCAGTAGGACCGTAAATCTTTTCATCTTTGATCAGGAGTCCTTCTGTCTTGTATACTTTTTCACACCAACACTCCAATCAAGGTTGTCTGTACCCACTTTATTCTCAAGTATGATGGTGATCCTTGCCATCATACTTGCAATTTTGATCGAGACCATCTCATTAGCTTCAAATGCGATATGGGGGTTTTTGTGAAATTTTTCTTCTTCTCCATAATCCTTGAGTAAACCAACCTTGCCCAGTTAATTTCAGCCCCGTCTAGGATAGCCCTCGACAGCATATCCTTGGCTTGGTTAGCCGTCGTGGCTTTGTTGCTCCCCAAGATGCACTTGGTTAGAATCGGCATCAACAATCTATACTTCCTCTTGACATTGGTCTTTTCAAATTATTTGTTGTATTTTGATATGTTCTTATTGCCATCGATCGGAAACTCTCCAAATATTCCGATGATTTATAGGTGAATGGGTTGTCGCGGTGGTGCTCAAATTAAAAATCGCACCAATCTCGAGAAATTGATAAAACAATTCTTCTTTTCTTCTCTTTAGTTCTAATTTGCGATTCTAGACTGTATCTGTTGCTTTTGCTGCTGGTAAAAAACTTCAGCACACAGATCATCCACCGTCAAATTCTTGAAGGTTTCATCGTACAATATTGCTTTAGTCCCCTTGATTCCAGTAGATTTAATATTTCTCTTGTTTCCGAATCGGTTGCAACATCCCAATCAACGTACATTTCGACTTTGTTTTATCTCTAATAGAGGTCGGATCATATTCGAACTTGATTTTCTTTTTGGAATCCGCCATTGATGAATGCGGAAGGTTTTAGGAGGGAAAAGAGAGGTTTTGAGAAATATATGAAGAGTTTTATGTGTGCGTAAATGAAAATTATGCACACGAGTGTCTATTTATATGGAAAATATAATAATAAACAATTATTAGAATAATAATTGCACTGCCAAAAGAATGTAAATGTAGGCTTTCGAATCGCCATTAATGCAATTATGACATTTATTTTGAAAAGTGCATAGAAAATTATTTAATATGTCGCGCGTGAGATTGAGGCTGTTCATTTTTGAAAACCGCCTCCATTTAAGCGCGTGAAGCATACTCGGCGTTTTCAAAAGTTAATTTGATAAAATTTCGGGTCCGTAGTAACTTCTCTCGACACGATTACTTATTTAAGAAATTACTTTTCGATTAATTGGAGAGATAAAATAGAATATTTTTATTTTTTAAAAAAAAAAGCAAATTTGAACCCTTATCCTTTTATTTTGTAAAACAAAATATTTTTAATAAAATGAGCAACTTCATTTTTGAATAAATGGTAAAGAGAATTATGAAATTAAATTCATATATTTATATGAACTCAATATTCATAATTAAGGGTATTTAGGAAAAAACTCCTGGATTTTCACCTCAAATGCGGATTGATAACATCATATGCATTTCCCTGTATACGTGGACAAATAATCCTTGTCTTGTATTTAGAGATATGTACTAGACATAATTCTTGCCGAAACCACAGACACTAAGACAAATTGTTAGTAACAAGAGTAAAGTCGGATAAGGTTCAATTGGTCATCGATTTTGTAGAAGTCGATTGACTCTTGTGTCCTTATCTAATTTACCTATGTCGGATAAGTAATTATCATGTCGGATATGGTCAATATGACTAATCCTTGATTCTTGATTCCAAGATAGGAGATCAATGATATCGGCTACTGATTGACCTTTGACTCATATCTAGTCGATAATTCTTTTTAGACATAATAAACCCAATTGAGAGAGACTAGAAGTAAAAACAAGAAATTTGATTATAGATTAACTAAAGAAGCATCTAATAATCCTAATTCTACAGATAGTTCTTTAAACCTTGTCTCTGTAAGTGGCTTTGTTAAGATGTCTGCTCTTTGAAAATCGGTAAGATTCTCTAGTCTGAAATCTCCTTTTTCAACATGGTCTCGAATGAAGTGGTGTCTTATGTCTACATGCTTGCATCTTGTATGTAGGATTTGGGTTACGAGTAATAGCTATGGCACTATTACTATCACAAAAGATAGATACTTCTTTGGTGATAATGTTATAGTCCCTTAGTTGTTGACTAATCCAGATAAGTCTGTGAACAACAACTTCCATTTGCCATATACTCGGCTTGATTGTGGAAGTAGCTACGAGAGGTTTGTTTCTTTGACAACCATGAAATCGGACTTACTACCAAGAAATTGGCAAGTACCGGATGTAGATTTTCTATCTATCTTACACCCACCAAAATCTGAATCTGAGTATCCAGGACAACTCAAAGTTATCATCGGTTGGATACTATAGTCCAACATTTATAGTTCCTTTCGGATAATTGAGAATTTTCTTTGCTGCTTCTAGATGTCTTTTCTTAGGATTAGCTTGAAAACGAGCACATACTCCAACCGCAAAGAAATATCAGGTCTACTAGCGATTAAATATAATAAAGAACCAATAAGACCTCTATATTCGGTTTGATCGAGTGTCTTCTCCCTTCTCATCTGGATCCATTGAAAAATTTGTCATCATAGGTATCTTAGCTTCTCGGGTACCTATTCCAAATTTATCAATAAGATCTTTGTATATTTGGCTTGATTGATGAATATTCCCTTCTTTGTCTGTTTGACTTGAAGTCCAAGAAAATAAGTCATCTCACCCATCATGGACATTTCAAATCTACTTTTCATAAGAGAACTAAAATCTTAACACAAAGATATGTTAGTTGATCCGGATATTATATCATCAACATAAATTTGAACTAACAAAAGATCACAACCAAACTCTTTTCTAAAACGAGTTCTATCAATTTTACCTTTAACAAAACCATTTTGAATTAAATATTCAGACAAGGTGTCATACCAAGCTCTTGGTGCTTGTTTAAGTCCATATAGAGCCTTCCTTAGTTTATAAACCTTGTCTCCTTTGACAAAACCAGGGGTTGCTCTACATAAACTTCCTCGGCTAGGATTCCATTTAAAAATTCTGACTTAACATCCATTTGAAAAACTATGAATCTTTTAAAAGCAACATAGGCTAAAAACAATCTTATGGCTTCCAGACGAGCTCCGGTGCAAAGGTTTCATCATAATCAATGCCCTCTCGATTGTGAATAAACTTGAGCAACTAGTCGACCTTATTTCTAACCACAATATTGTTTTCATCCCTTTTATTCTTAAAGACCCATTTAGTTCCAATGACTTTTTGAAGATGAGGCCTTTCAACAAGCTCCCATACATCTTGTCTTTGAAAGCTGATTTAGTTCTTCTTGCATGGCATTAATCCGGTTGGAATGCATTGGAGCTTACGTAATTGATTTAGGTTCAAGTAATGACACATAGCAACCGAACATACAATCTTGATTTAGTTGAGTCCTTGTCTGGACACCGAGAATCTAAATCTCCAATTATACGCTCCGCATTTGGGTGATATGACATTTCTCTCTTACCTTTATCTTTTACGGTGGATGGTGTCTTGTCTGAACTATTTATTTCGAGATGATTCTATGTTACCTTCGATCCCAGAGCATCGGATGTACTAGTTGTCTGATTAGTAGGTGAATCGGTGGTGAGGAAATATTTCTAGGTTCTTTTCCTTTGTCCACTTCTTCCTCTTCATCTGAATCTGATCCTTGATTGTAGAATTTTATGGTTGATTCTTTGATAGTCATCATGCTCCATGTATCGATATCTTTGTGACATTCCTGTCTTATCAAACTCAAAAGAAGTTTCATCAAATATCACATGAGGTGTTTCTTCTACACACAAGGTTGTCTTATTAAAAACTCTATATGCCTTTGATATAGATGAGTATCCCAAGAATATCCCGTCTGCTATCTTGGCATCAAAAGTTTTTAATTGAGACTTTCCATTGTTATGTATGAAACATTTACAACCAAATATATGAAAGTATGAAATTTTGGGGGTTCTTCCTTCCAAATTTCATATGGAGTTTTACACTTATCCTTAACAATCGAGCTCCTATTTTGAACATAACATGTCAGACAATGCCTTCTACCCAAAATCATGTGGAGTGTTATACTCGGATAACATAGATCTAGCTGCCTCTTTCAAGGTTACTGTTTTCCTTTCAACCACTCCATTTTCTTTGTGGAGTCCTTGCTTTGAGATGTTTCTGAGCTATGCCATTCTCAATGCAATAGTTAGAAATTAATTTATTTAGGAATTCAGTACCTTTATCACTTCTAATTTTAACAACTTTTAATCCTTTTTCATTTTGAATCTTCTTAAGAAATTCTAGAATCTTAGTCATAGTCTCATTCTTTTTGTACAAGAAAATAACCCAAGTAAATCTTGAAAAATCATCAACAATTACTAAGGTATATTTTCTTCCACTAAAATTGAGAGGAGTTCTTGGACCAAAAGATCCATATGAAGAAGTTCCAGAATTCTTTACGAAGAAGGATTTTTATTGTTTTAAAAGAAGCTTTGGTCTGTTTTCCTTTTTGACAAGCATCACACACATGGTTCTTTGAAAATATTTTATCAGAAGTCCTTTAACTAATTTCTTGCTATTTTGTTAAGAGTTTTGAAGTTTAAGTGACTAAGTCGTCATGCCACACCCAACTTAAATCATCTGAACTCTTAGCAACAAGACAAGTATCTTTAGGACAACTTTTAAAATTGGCAACATAAATGTTACCTTGTCGTACTCCGGCTAATAGAATATTTTCATTGATACCATCTAGAACATAGCATGCATTATGAGTAAATTTGACACAAAACCCTTTATCACAAAATTGTGAAACAGATAGTAGATTGTGCTTCAATCCTTCCACGTAGTAAACTTCATGAACTTGAACATCTCCAATCATTAGAGTTCTTACTCCTTTAGTAAGTCCATAATTGTTATCTCCAAACATCACTCTTGGTCCATCAATGATTTGATAGTTAGAGAGAAGTCTTCTTTCATAGGTCATGTGCTTAGAACAACCACTTTGTCAATGTACTAGATGACCTCAAGAATGTCTCCTCTATCAACTATCTTCTTGTCTTCCTGCAACCACAAATTTATTGCTTAGGTACCCTTTGTACTTTGGGTCCTTTCATGTTAAGTTGATTTTTAGGAATCCAGGACAAAGATAACAATGTTTCTTAAAACCATAGATTGAAGCTTACGTCTATATCTATCTACTAAGATAAGACTTTCAAGATCAATCTTATTTAAGCCGATCTTTTGAAATTGTCTTAAATCTTGGTAAAAATGGATATGTCTTGCTTCTTCCATCAAAACCATTATACCTAGGATAAAACTTTGATTTAGCCTTGGGTTTAACCTTTGGGGTTTCTTTCCTTGTCTGCTTTCTTCTTTTGAATTATCGGATGAGGTAATCAATTCCTTGGGTTTCCATGGACTAAATCTAGTTTCTACCTTTGGTTTAGTTGCTTTGACAAAGACTCTAGGTTTTATTGGATCATTTTTCTTGCTCCTATCAAAACCTAATCCAGTTTTATCACTAGACTTTTGTGAAGAATTGAAAATTTTATCTATTGTGGTTTGAGAGTTATTCGAAGTCCTAACTTGAGATTTAATTCTCTGTTAGTTTTCTTATAATTCTCATTCTCGGAATAGATATTTGAAAATTTTATTTTTAATGAACTCAATTCTAGTTCTAACTTCTCTGTCTTATCGACAAGGTACTAGTGATCATCTCAGTCCGACATTCCCCCTTGAATGTACAAATGGTTTTTCACTTACCTTAGTTTGATTGACCTTAGTTAGATCGATAATTTGATTCTTTAAATTAAAATTTTACGCCTCTATCTGTTTATAAGCGAGATAGAGCTGTTTCCAAGTCTTTCAAAAGTTTATCAATAAGATCGATGGCCGATAAAATATCACAATCATTATACGAAGATGTATAGTAATGTACCTCTTTTGCCATCGAGACAGATGTCATCATCGATCCAAAATCAGATGAGGATGAGGATGAAGATGTCTCATGAACTTCTTCTTTCTCGATTAGGAGAGCTCTCTGGTCAGCATACCTTCTATCTCCTTTCTTCCTCTTTTCTTCTCTCTCTCTGGGAGTAAGTTGAGGACAATCATAAGCTGTAGTGACCAGGTTTGCTTTGCATGTATAGCATATATCTCCCTGTCTGCTTTTGGACTACTATCTCCTCGTCGATAGGTGACTTATGACTTCTTGGTGATCCTTCTTTCTATCATTGTCGAACTCTTTTCATCCCCTGTCGATCTATAGTTCCTTCAACCTAACTTTGTCTCTCTTGTTTCTTTTGTACTTCATCTTCAATCTTTCATACCTTTTAACGAAGAGTCATTTCTTCTTTTACGGACAAATCGGATGCTTTAGAGATCTTTTCGCATTCATCTTGATGAACAAAAGCTCTGATCTTTCCGGATGTTGAAGATTCTGCTTCATCTTCTTCATCTTCAATTTGAATATCATATTCTAATGCCTTTAGATGAGAAAACAAAGTGTGGTGAGGAATTGAGAATAGATTTTGAGTAGCCTTGAGAATGTTAGCTTTTTCTCTCCATCTTTTGCTCAATGACCTCAACACTTTATTTTTGATTTCTTTTTCGTATACGTTTTTCCCAAGCCAATTGCCTTGTTTAGTAGATTGGTCACCGACATCCAATTGATCAACAGGACTCTGCTTCTTTCATTTTGAAAGTGTTAAAAGCGTGTAGAAGCCATCGCAACTTGTTTTCTTTAACTGTTCGGATCCTTCACAAATTCCAGCAAAGAGTCTCCCACATTTCCTTGGCGATCTTGCATCTTTTAACCTTTTCTATCCAATCCTTGCTCAATGTTTCAATAATTTCAGTTCTTTCAACTTGATCCAAGTTGTGAATCTTCCTTTCATCATTAGTGAGTTCTGAGCTTTTCTTTTCTTGCCTCACTCTTGTTTAATTCTTTGTAGTACCATCACTTGTGCCACCATGATAAAATTTGATGGGTCCTTCCTCAAGAACCCCCTCCATTCTGTCATGAATTGCTTTAAGATGGTTCTCCATTCTAAACTTCCAGATAATCATATTCTTCTATAGAAAAATCAGGCAAACTCCTGGATTTCTTGCTTTTCCTGAGAAGACATGGTGAAACGAGAAAAACCACAAAACTCACAAGATCTTGTTAGTAGAAGCTGTTAGTGAAACTACAGTTATCAAGAACAAAAATTCGGGATCTTAATTAAGACCTAAAATTAATATCGAAACGACTTAACACCGCTCTCGATACCACTTGTTGGTCCCGATTAGTTGAGTTGATTAAAACTTGAATTAACCTTCTAGAACAAAATCTAGAAGGGGGTTGAATAGATTTTGTAGATTTTCAAATCTTCCAAAAGCGATTCAAAGTATCAAAGGACACAGCGGAAAAGAATGATTAATCTCAACTTCAACGGGATCAAAAGCAAGCGATATTATAGATTTAACTTTAATCCTGAAATTAATCTGTAAATGATAAACTAGGAATTGAAAAGAAACCATTAAGTAAATCAAAGCGATAAACAACACGGGATTTATAGTGGTTCGGATTATAACAATCCTACATCCACTCTCCTTCTTCAATCTTGAAGAAGGGCCTTTACTACTTACTTTCTTCCTTCTTTCCGACTTACTTACAATTGTGAATCTTCACCTTACAAAGAATTCTTCCTAATTTACGGATATCTATGGCTTGAAGATATTATGGGAAAAGTGTTCTATAAACACTAAAAGCGGAAAACGTATAAAACGTTTGTGAATGTGTACAATTTTTGTGGCTCGTTAATAAAGATTGTGAATCTTGAAGAGTGCAAAGTATCAAAAGTAAATCTATACTAATTTTTATCCCTATTTATAGAGATCTTCATTTGGTAGTTATAACTTCCTTGAATTCTGTTTTGATTAGTTATAACAATATAAGCTGAATCTTGTAACTTCCTCTTGGTTAGTTGAAATCGCTTCTTGAATCTTGTGTAATATTACTCTAACTCTTCATCGTCTCGATACTTGCTTCTTCTTGTCCTCGTCTTTATTCCTTGTGCAGGTGATTATTTATAGCATTGCATGTCAACAGTCTTCTATGTGTCATCCTTGTCGATAACTTGACCTCGTCTCGATTTCCTATCCACATCTCGAGGTCTATCCTTGTCTCGATGTCTTGACCTAGTCGACTACTTATACTTAGTTTTACTTACAAATGTATACTTCACTGTCTATACAAGATACTCTGTGGTCATCCTATTTTACACTTTTAACACATCAAAACTAAATACAATCTTTTCTTTACCTAACGAGTGAAGTTGAAAAGTGTGGTGGTATGAATTGGATAAGTATGTTGAGATGAATAAAAAAAAAAGGAAAAGGAAAAATTGAATTAAAAAAAATGATGAAAAATCATGAGAAGGAAAATTCAATTTGAGCTTGGATGCAAAAGAAAGTCTCAAAAGGAGTTTGGTGGTGAATGTTATGTGAAAATGAAGAAAATGAAAGAAAGAGATGTGTTTGTTGAGATGATGTGTAAATTGCATTTGCATTATTTGATCAAGATTCATTGCTTTACTAACATTGAGTCACTATTTCCAAATTCACCTACCTTATCCAAAGAGCCTTCATTACAACCTTGTGAAAAGACCTCTTTGATTCATAGTTGATACACAAAATGACGATTGAGATTGAGTCTTGTGGCAAGCCTATGGTGTGTATGGTTGTGATTTGATGAATGAGTGCTTTATTGTTCTTATACACTTGAGTGATGAGAGATACACTTCTTGGAAGGAGCATTGAGAAGGTATTTGAATTTGCATCTTATCAAAGCATGAAATTTTTGAGTGTTCGTTGAAAGTGACATTGAAAACTTATATTCACTAATGAGTTTGATTGTCCAAATTTCATTCTTTTTGTCATGTGACATAGTTGCAATCAATTCACCCTTTGTGCCAATTTATTTTGTTGCTCGGGACGAGCAACACTTTAAGTTTGGTGGAGTTGATTAGGGTGAATTATTGCATGAGTTTTGAGGATTTAATTACATAAAATGATGAAAAGTAATCTTGTTTAAGCTTAAAAGTATAGAGTATCACTTCTTGTGCTTAAAAGTATTACTAATGCATTTCGTTTCGTTTTTGTCTCGTTTTCGTAGTTTACGGTAGAATTTGATGAAATGGAAAGTACCGGGATTCATAGGGCGGCAGAGACGAACGCTTAGGGTGAAAACAGGGTCTAAGGTTGTTGGTCCCACTAGTTGAGTATTACAAAGAGAAACTTGAAACAGCCTTCTACGGTAAATCTAGAAGGGGGGTTGAATAAATTTACCAACTTTTTCAAATCTGGAAAACTAATTCAAGACACCAAAGTTTACACAGGAAGTCGAATATAAACTCAACTTTAAGCTGGATCTAAAGCAAACTATAATTAATCTGATTTTAATTCTGAAATTGAACTTTGATTAAAAGTTGAAATTGAATAAGAACAAATAAGTAAACAAAAGCGGTAAAGAACACAATGATCTATAGTGGTTCGGATCCAACTGATCCTACATCCACTCTCCTTCCTCAACTCGAAGAAGGGTCTCTTCCACTACTTACTTACTTTCTTTCCAACGTACAACTTACAACTTTTACAATGATCTTGAGATCTTCAAACAATCTTCAAACTCCTAAATTTTTCTGGAAAATCTAACTTTTATAGTGCAAGAAGTGTGTTGAAGATGTACGAGAAAAGTGTTCTATAAACACTTGAAACTTTTGAAAAATTTCTTTGAAAACTTGTGTGAACTTTTGAAAGCTTTGTGAAAAATGCAGAATTAATTTGTTGTGTATTCTAATCTTAAGATAAAGTTATGCCTAGACCTATTTATAAGCTGGAAAGACAGTTAGTTTGTTAGTTGGTTGTAACAAACTAAAAGCTGCTTAACAAACTTAATCTTGATAAGCGCTTCTTATCTTGGTGATCTTTCACTAGTCGTCTGCGGTGACTTGGAGAAGACTTGCTTTTCTTATTCTACTCGGCTTGTCTTGACCTCGTCGAGCTCTCTATAATTGTCTTACGCAGATGACTTAACTTGAGCTTGTCTCCGGATAATCTCTAACTAGTTAGACCTCGGTGACTTATCCAATTTTTCCTAGTCCGATCACCCTAATACCGGATTTTCACCTTAGTTGTTCTTCAAGTCGTCCGATCATCCGAGTTGATCCTTTTAACTCATCAAAACCTCTTCCGATCTAACAATTTCCCCCTTTTTGATGAAGTTAAAGCTGCAAGAAAGAGACACACTCACGGTGATGTTAGTCAAAGTTATTCAAGTTAATCGAGATAGGCATATTAAAGCATACTCACACTTAATTCAGATTTGTTCAAGTTCGAGCACTTAATTTACACTTAGAAATAAAATTTTGAAAAATTTTAAGTCGTAAGACCTTTTAGAAGATTTATACTTAGAAAAGTTTTATGTCTTAGGACATAGAAAAATTTAAAGACTTAGAAAATTTTTGAAAATTTTTTAATACGAGATGAGAATTTTCTCGAGATGATTATTACTTAGAAATTTTTTTTAAATTTTCTTAAAAAGCGATAAAGAAAGCTTAAAAAATAAGACAAGTAAATCGAGGCAAAGTTCAGCATATTCATTCACATATATACACATTACAAAAAGATGAGAACTGATAGAAAATAAGATAAGGAAAGAAAAATCCTGATCTATCGGACTCCCCATCGGCTTGACTCGGGGACTTCTAGCAGTGAAGACCCTAGCTCTAAGCTTCTTAAGTTCATCTTCATCTATGAGCTTGGACTCCACTTGACTTTAGCAATGGTTTGTCCTAACCCAAGCTAAGTCGAGTCCCATCTTCGTTACCTTCGGCTTGGCATGCTCGAAGGTGGAGCAATGAGATCACAATTGAATACTTGGCTTGCTTCATCTAGCGGCTGACATACAGATCCCTGTCTTCATTCTCCATCCAAGCATGCCACTTGCAAGTCCTCATCATTGCCCAGTAGGAGAGTTCTTCAAGATATACCGGTGGTACATCCACTTGGAATCCATTGCTTTTATCTTGTACTCCTCCGTATACTTGCCGACCACCATCTTGGGAGGAGCCGAGGTGCGTTGGTAGGGTAGGAAGTCAACTTCATCTGCAGCCTTTGACACCCACTTCCGAGACTCCTATCCCACTTGACTTCGCTCCCTTGCCCAGCTTCTTTAGCCTCTTCTTCTCCTTCCTCTCGTATATTTCCTTCTCAAAGCATGTATTCGCCTTATCTGCTCAGGTGAGAGGTTGGAGAAGTCAGGCTCTTTCCTTTCGTTCACTGAGTGCAGGAGATGGTCATTCTTGAGCTGATGATTCCTTCTCTGCTGCTTTGCTTTCCCTTTGCCCTTACCCTTGGCCTCGGGCTTCTCGGTCTCTTTCGGACGGGCTAGCTTGACTTTTGTCTTCTCCTCATCCTCTTTCTTTCTCTTCTCCTCATCCTCTCGGATGGCATCCTCAATTTGGGTCACCCTCGGTACAAAGGCGGCTAGTTCATCTCATTTTTCCTTGAGTTACGCGTTAGCTGCCTCCAACTCAGTGTGTCGGCTTTTGATTGGAGTTTATCTGTGATTTTCGGGACATCAGTGTGAGGGTGTCCACCTTTCCTTGCCCAGCTCCTTCCCCTTTTTAAATTCATTCTTGAGGGCTTGGAGCTGGTCTTCCAAAGCAGCACAACAAACCCGGAAGTCGGTTGTCGGAAGTTAAAGCTTCAACCAGGACTTCGTTGTGCGGCCACCTTCTATTTAAGCGGCATCACCTCCTCCTCCAGGCTGCCCAGACGATCACCAATAGCGGGCCGAGATTGCAGATAGGTTGCGGGAGATGTTCATCTTGGCTATCCGCATATTGGCGAGCATCATCTCCGTGACGGCTTGGACCACTTGCCTCATCTTCTTCTCCATCATCCTCTCGACCTTGCAAATGATCTTCTGGTGCAAGTGCTCAAAGCGAGAGAAGATGGCGGATATTGGGCTGGGTTCCTCCTCCGAGGATTCGAGAAGATGAGCGGGGAGGGGGTTTTTGGACTGGGGAGCCCATCCGGATATCTCCAAAAATATTTTGGGAGAGATCCGAGCTTGGACTTGTGGGGAAGGTTGGGAAGAGGTGGGTAAGTCCGATGGTGGGGGAGGGGGTGTTTCGGTGGTGGAGAAGCAGGAAGGGGTGGAAATTCAGAGGTGGTAGGTGGTGGAGACAATGTAGGTTGTGGAGTGGTTGGTTGAGGAGAAGATGATGTGGCTTCGGGTGTGGGTTGAGGTGGAGTTGAGGTTAATGGTAGTGTTGATGGTAATAAAGCTTGGGGGAGATGGTGGATATAGGGATTGGGGAATAGACAGTCCGGTTAGGAAGGATAGGAAATCGGATGGTGATGGGGGTGGAGAGGAGGTTTGTGTTTGAGGGAGAGGGGAAGATGAGGTTCCGGCTTGGACTTGTGTGGGAGTAGGCTATTTAAGAGGCTCAGAGGTGCCAGCTGGGTCACCTCTCCATTGCAGTGGGTTGGAGAGGGGAGGGAGAGAGACTTGTCAAGCTCCGAAGAGTTGTACCTTTTGGGAGAGGGGAGGGAGTCCTCTCTCGAGCCGATCTCTTGTACATCTTCGGCTGGACAACCGCTGCCGCTATCTCCAAAGTCTCGCACCTCTTCACCCAAGAGGCCGGGCAGAGCGGCAGACGATGCCCCTTTCTCCGAGGTTTTCACCAACCTCATCCTCTTTGTTGCCTTCTCCTTCAGCTTCATTAGCTTTGAAGCCTCGGTGAGCTCACGGTCGGCTCATCTCGCTTGCTCTTCCTCCTCTTCCTCCTCACCGAGGATCTTGCACCCTTACCTCAGCCGCCTCCACATCGAAATCAGCCGGCCCGCCGATCACCTCGTCTTTGGTGAGGAGCCCCTTCGCTTAGTGTATGCTCTCACACCATCCTTCCAGCTTGATTTTGGTGGGCGGCAGGTTCTCCAGAAGATAGTGATTTTGTTGAAGAGGCCGGTGATGGACTTGGTTGTCCATTTCCCATCTTTCGCTCCATCGCTTCCTCTCCGTCTCAAAACGGCTCAGCAGCAACTCGGCCCGATTGACTTGGACCTCATCCAGGATGGCTCTCGGGCAGCTTCGGCCGTGGTCTCGTCGGCCCATCGTGGGAGTTCTCGCTCCCGAGAATAGCTTTTGTCGATATCGTCATTAGGAGACGATACTTCCGACAGAGCATATTCTTCTTTAACTCCGATCGCGGTCCTTCATTGATGTCCGGCAATCATCTTAAATGATTCTACCCAATCAGCCATTTTATATGTGAGGAGATTGACGCCCTCATTACCGACTTCAAAGATTACGGCCACCTCCGCCGTCGTCACTACCAGTTCTTCGCCGTAGACTACGGTTTTGAAAATACCATCCTTGTATTCACCATTAACGTAAAACTCCACTCCTCGCACATCCAATGTTTTGTTCGATTCTGAATTTTTGAACAAAATGTCTTTAATCCGACCTCTCCAACAACCTTAGAATCTGTCTTGATTCTTCATCGGTGGTGGTGTCGAAGTCGACATACATCTCTAATTTGATCTTTTTGTTGAAGGTTTTGCATCGATGTCCACCATTGTCGAAGTCATTCTAATGAGTTTTCGTGAATGGCTCATAAAAGATTTTGAGAAGAGTTTTGAGAGTTAGAAAATTTGCAAAAGATAAGTGAATTTTACGAAAGTGAAAACGTTTGAATGAAGAAGAAGATGTATTTATAGGTGGGAAAATTGGAAAGACAAAGCTGTTTGGAAAGCGAGTTTAATCTAAGTCGTCCATTTAAAATGATTTCTTGTCTTTGAATCAACGGTTAAAATCGGGATAAACGATTAGGATTCAGCGCGTGTAGATAACTTGATTTTGAAATGCGTAAAAGTAACTTTATAGATCTGTTGATTTGACCGAAGTAGGGTTACTTTTGATTGGAGTGAATTGATGCATGTTTTTATGGCTTATTTGAGTGCAAAAGTGATCAAAGTGTTGATTTTTGTGCATAAATGTGTAGAGTATCACTTATTTGCCTAAAAGTATTACTTGGTGAGTTTTTGATGTTTTTCGTCCATTTTGCGGGTAATTCGGTGGAATTTTGCCAATCCGAGAGTACCAGTGTGCTTAGAATGAAGAGACGAACATATTGGACGAAAATGGGGGTTGGGGCCGAAGCCCCGCTCGAAAAAAGGAGCCCTGGTCTCGAGCTTTGGTCGAGGCGGCATGAACCTCGAGTCGAGGATGGTGCTTTGGAGGGAAGATAATTTTGAAAGCGGTGGTCTCGAACCTCGAGTCGAGGGACGAAGAAAGGTAAAATCCTCGAGTCAAGGGCTGAGCCTCGACTCGAGGCGGTGAAAAATTATGAAAGTGTGTTAGCGACTCTCGGACCTCGACTCGAGGGCCTAAAGCTCGAGTCGAGGGACCCCAAAATCGGAAAATTCAGTTTTTAAGCCATTTGAAGCCAAAAGCGAGCATACATTCATCCTAGCAGCTTTAGAACAGGTTTTCGGTGGTTCCTTAGGCGAATTTCTCAATTTGTAGCTTGATTTCCATTGTAATTGCCCTAGATTGTTAGAATTAGCATAGATTCTAGTTTGTAATTCATAGATTAGCATTTTGATCATTTGAAATTGAAGATTCAAGTTGTAATTGAGAGTGGAGAAGGAGAATTCAAGTGTTGTAAAAGACTCAAACATTCCTATTTTTGTATATTGAAGATCAATTGGTGATGTTCTTACGTTTTTTCTCTTTAATTCATTGTTTGTGTTGATTTGCGATTTCACCGCTTTCTTAGAGTTTCTACCCATGGCTTTTGCTTGTAGCACCATGGGCTAATAACTTTGTGCTTGGGATAATTGAAATTAGGGATGAAGTGATTGCCTCATGCTATAAATGTTGATAATTGTGATCAATTGTATTAGATTGCTTCCTAATTGTGATTCTTAATTGTGCTTCATGGAAAATTGTCTCTTTTGATTAATGGTTGATCACCCTAGCAATAGGCGAGTTGAGCTAACGTGATTAGGTGTTAATCGGGTTGCAATTTTGCATGATTGTATGAATTGGAGATTTCTACATTGAGAGATGGGAAAGCCTAAGAATGCTCACATTAGGCATTGTGATTTTAATGGAGTGATTAATTTCATGATGGTTATTGCTTCCTAATTTGATTGATTTGCATTTGGATACAGCTTATAGCTTGTTAATCACGGATTCCTTGATGGAGATTATCCCTTGCACCCCATTCTCCCATTGAATTTATCTTGTTTGGTATTGAATATTAAGTGTTTGATATATTGCTTGCATAGTTTAGCCTTTTAAATTCTTGCTAATTTTGTATTGATTTTAGTCCAAAACCTTGTTGCAACTCTAATTACCTAGAACTCATATTCTTAGGGCCTCGTTTGCATACTTTCTCCCTTGGGTTCGATAATTTGCAATTGGTCTTAAAAGCTCTTGCCCTATACACTCCAATCAAATGGCGTTGTTGCCGGGAATTAGTTTTTGCGCCTATAGTGAGACTTAGGAATTGTTTGAAGTGGTTATTTGTTGCCTTTGTGTGTGTGTTTGTTTTGTTATTTTTGTGTGAATTTCATACTTTGCTATCTTGTCTAGATGGAGGGATGCAACTCATATGCATGGAATCAAGAGTTTTATCAAGAGAGTATGGTGTATCCTCCACACTATGAGGATTTTGGATACAATAATTGGAGGAACTATGAAGATAATTCTCAATGGCAACAGGTTCCATCTAATTATGAAGATTGGATTTATGAAGAAATTCCTTCCCCACTTCAAGAGATGTTCCCATATTATGAGCCTTATGATCAAACATTCAATCCATGTCTTGGATTTGAGTATCAAGGAGCATCAAAAGGGGATTACTATGACTATGGGAGATGCTATGAGTATGATTATCCAATGCCACAAGCTTCTCCTCAATTTGAAGAATGGGGACTCCATGATGTTAGAGCCATTTTGCAAGAGATGTTTAGAGTGTTGTTGAAGAGAATTGAGGAAGATGACCTGAGAAGTGAAGAAATGCTTCCCTTGTATGAGAACGTTTATGAGACCAAAGCTATGGTTAATGCATTGATAGAGGGAAACATGGATATCACCGAAGCTCAATTCATGGTGATAAAGAGTCAACTCAAATATTTTCTACTCCAAGTGAAGAACCTAACCATCATGGAGAAAGAAGAAGAAGGGGAGGAAGAAAATGCAAGTGAAGAAGATGTAGTAGAGGGTCCAAGCAAAGAGGTTAAAGTGGAAAGTTTCCTTGTCAAATTTAAGGAATGTCCGTCGATGGGCATGAGCAATGAGGAGGAAAATCAAGAAGCATCAAATGAAACCTTGAAGATTGAAATGAGCATTTCTATACCTTCTAACTCTTCAATTTGTGATTTAATTGAAATTGATGCTTCTAATGATTTGATCTTACCTCTTGAGAACTTTGATTATAGGAAATAATTGAAAAAGTGCTTGGACATCCTTGGAGAGAAGAAATGGAGAGCGATGTTGGTGAGAAAGCAAGGAGGACAACCATCAATAAAGTGCAAGGATGTGGATGATGGGTCTATCCTACATACGTGCCTCCATGATTTCGAAGCTCAAAGGTTGATATATAATGCCAAGGAGGACCGATACCCTTGGCCATTCCGATGAAGAGAGCTCAAGTGAATGAATAAGTCAGCATAGGACAATAAAAATAGCGCTTGATGGGAGGCAACCCATCATTTTTTATTGCTTTCGTGTGTTTTTGAATTTTTGTTGTTTTTGTTTTTGTTTAGTTTTGGAGAATTGGCTTGGGAATTTATTTTCTCATGCTTAGGAGGTTATGTTATCTTGCGATGGGATTTATTTGATAAGTGAGCTTATTGTTGATACCATTAGGAGTTGCATAAATTTTTATCACTTATGCCAAACCTTGAATTCATGTTATCATTCAAGTTTGGGGGTGTTGGTCGTTATTTGGTTCTTGCATCTCTTAGTGGTAATTATTTGAAGATTCTTATGCCCGATTGTAGGTACACTTGCTAGATGAATGGGAAAGCAATTGGAATTGCAAGGAAATGCAAGATCAAGAAGGAAAGAGCTAGGAAGCTTGATGATCCCTACATGCTTGAAAGAAAAAAATGGTGTTTAAAGGCTTATTGGTATAACACTTCCTTTCAAACTTAGACTTGTCTAAGTTTGGGGGAGGTGTTTCTCTTCCCCTTTCTAATTCTTTTGTGCTCTTCTATGATTTTGGGGTTGGATGAGCTTATTGCTTATTGATGATGATGCTATAATTGTGTCTTGGTTTCCTTGTATATTTTGAGCTTAATTTGTCTTGAGCTTAATTGTGGCCTTATTGCATATCTTTTAATATCATCTTGATGTAGTGAGTATGTTTGGGATTATGTACATGTGAACTTATGCTTGATTTGCAAGACTTATTGAATTTTGATATGATCATGAGTTGACTTGTAGCTTGATGCTTGCATTCTTGATTAATTATGTAAAGATGAATGTGATTGATGATGCTTGATTCATTGCTCAATTTAAGCCCGTGAGCTTTTGTGCCTTACTAATCGTGACATCTTATACGGTTGAATGATTTCTTTGTGAGTGCATCATTCATGATTTGTATGTGATTGGAGTGTATAGGGTAAGAGTTATTAAGACCAATCAACAAAATATCGAACCCAAGGGAAAAAGTATGCACATGAGGTCCTAGAAATACAAGTTCTTAGTGACTAGAGTTGCAACAATGGTTTGGAACAAAAACAACAAAAACACAAGCAAAAATACAAAACAACAAGGAGCAAGCAATAGATCAAACACTTAAGATGCGAGAACAAAAACAACAATAAATGGTGGGATAGAGGTGCTAGGATTAACATCCATCAATGAATCATCAATCAACAAGCTACAATTGAATCAAATTGCAAATCAACTAAGATAGAAAGCATAAACCATCATGAAATTAATCACTCCATTAAAATCACAATGCTTAATGTGAGTATCCTTAGTCTTTCCCATCTCTCAATGTAGAAATCCCCAATTCATACAATCATGCAAAATTGAAACTCGATTAACACCTAATCACGTTAGCTCAACTCTCGCCTATTGCTAGGGTGATTAACCATTAATCTAAAGAGACAATTTTACACAAAGCACAATTAAGAATCACAATTAGTAAGCAATCTACTCAATTAATCTCCAATCATCAACAATTATAGCATCATCAATCAATTCATCATCAATTTCAATTAACCCAAGCACAAGAGAGTTAGCCCATGGTACCACAAATAATACCAATGGGAAGAAGATATAATTGAACAAACATAAAGCAAATCACAACAATTAAGAAAGTAAAGAGATAAAAGAGGAAAAACATCACCAAATGATCTTCAATTAACAAAAATTGGAATGCTTGAGTCTTCAACACTAATCTCCAAAGGAATTACAAGCTTGAATTGAAAGGATAACAAGATTAAATGCTAATCTATGGCTAATCTACCAACAATCAAAGGAAATCTACATCTAATTCTAACTTCTACTCTAATCTAAGAAAGAAATTGGCTTGGGGCTTGAGAAATCGCCCCAAAACCGCTACTAACTTCTTGCTATGAAAGATTATTTTTTCAGCCCTCTGCTCACTCTTTAAATACCAATTTTTAACAAAACCACCCCCTCGAGTCGAGGGTCAGGCCTCGACTCGAGGCTTCTGCAAAATCCTCTCCCTCGACTCGAGGTCATGCCTCAGTCGAGGCTGATGCCTTTTTCCAATTTTTGCCTTTCTCTACACAGCCCTCGACTCGAGGCTCTTGGTCCTCGACCCGAGCTCGAGTCCAGGGGGCATTTTTCTCGCACGGGGCTTTGGCCCGACCCTGTTTTCGTCCCGGATGTCCGTCTCTTCATTCTAAGCCTAATGGTACTCTCGGTTTGGCAAAAATCCACCGAATTACCTGCAAAATAGACGAAAACATCAAAATCTCACAAATAATACATTTTAGGCAAAATAGTGATACTTTTCACATTTAGGCACAAAAACTAACACTTTAGCTCACTTTTTGCAACTATCCACTAGCCATCAAGACAAATCATGCTCAAACAAATGCTCAATCAAATACTCAACACATTGCTCCTTCCATGGAGTGTTTCACTCTTCACTCAAGTGTATCAAGGTTTAAAGCACTCAATCATCAAATTCATGAACAAGTACACCATATGCTTGCCACAAGACTTAATATCATCAAAATCATTTGTGATCACTCAAGAATCAAAGAGGTCTTTCTTCTAGGTTGTAATGTAGGCTCTTTGGAAAGGTGGGATATTTTTGGATAAGAGTGACTAAGTAGTAGAAACTTGAATGTAAACTAATCCATACAATGCACATCTCTTCACTTTCATCTAGCAACACTCTTCCTTTTTAACTTCAATGATCATTCCACCATTCACTTGAGCTTTCTCTTTTAAGCTCACAAATTGAATCTTTCTTTTCATGCCATTTTCTTCACAATTCAATCTTTCACAACCTTTCTTTTCTTTTATGCTTCATTCATCACTTAGCTCATCATCTTCCCACACTTAGCAATCAAATCACCATCATTAGCCAACATTCAAGCTCAACTAAACATAGGACAAGAAAGGCTCATACAAATAGGCCAAATGGTTTCAATTTCACTTGGCTTGCCAAAGAATAAAGATCATAAGGCTCAACATGGATCACTAAGGAAATCAAATGTATTTGGTAGGAACGTATTTGGCAAAGTGACTCATCATTCCAAAAATGGCCTCTTATCACTTTCAAGACATCACACAAAGATCAATATCAACAAGTCTAGTGGCAAGTTCTAGCATACAAATCATGAATGATGCACTCACAAAGGAATCAAATCAACCGTATAAGATGTACGATTATTAAGGCACAAAAGCTCACGGGCTTAAATTGAGCAATGAATCAAGCATCTTCAATCACATTCATCTTCACATAATTAATCAAGCAAGCTAGCTTCAAGACACAAATCTACTAATGATCATATCAAAATCCAATTAGTCTTACAACTCAAGCACAAGTGCTCATGTACATAACCTCAAACATACTCACTATATCAAGATGATACTCAAAAATATGTCAATTAATCCACTATTAAGCTCAAGATAAAGAACATGGAATCATGAAATAAAGAAATCCAAAGGATCATCAAGTCAAAATCACCAATAGACCATAAGCTCAAAAATATATCAAGGAAATCATAGCATCAATTAAATCATCCATCCAAAACATCCAATCATCAAATCATCACAAGTCATCACAAAACACCTTAATCAAAATACGAGTACAATCCACCAAAACATAAGCATCTATAACTAAGAAGAGGGAATGAGGAATAGGGGATAGCCCTAGTAGTCGGAAGGTGGTGGTGGAGGAGGATAGCTTGGCCCGAAATTCCACGAGCTCATTTGTTGAAGGAGAGAATACATATCATTTTGCGTCTTCATTGATTCTTCTTGCATCCTCCTTGTCTCTTCATTGAACCTACGTGACTCCTCCATCATCCGGTACATCTCATCTTGCCGGGTCGACTCTCAATGTGCATCCTCTCGACTGCGCCCACATCTCCTCCGTCGAGAACCCATGGTCTATGAGACGAACTCCCTGCCTCGTACTCTCTACTCCTCATCTCATCCTGCCCAATACATATTAATCTCTAGATGATACTCCTCTTCCATCTGGACAGGCTGCTCTTCTTGCTCGGCTCCTCGTCATCCTCGTCCTCTAACTCAACCTCCTCGGCAACATCTGCTCTAAGCGCATCTCCATCATCATCAAGAATCGGAATCTGACCCTAGCTGTTGACCTACATGATCATCATCATCCCCCTCATCTCTAAGCACGTCCCCATGCTCCCTTGTGTAGGCATCGATGGCATCGGTGTGACGCTGCGACCACATACGTAAGTTAATAGTCACAAATGCCTCGAGATCCAAAACCATCGTCAACCTCTTATTAGGAAGAGGAAACCGGCCACCATGATCTTTGCTTTGTAGGCACCACGTCCTCCCGATACGATCTAGCATCCTCATGCGCCTCATAGTGTCGTAGTCAAATCTGGACCATCTAGTGCCACAAGGTTATGAGTCGGAATACCAAGGTGCTCGGCTATCGAGTAATCATCCCACCAAAATTTATCTTCTTGAACTTAGTGCTCGTCGCTCTCTCAAATAAATAGCAAAGGTAGGCGGCATTAAATCGACTCCATGTAAGAAGTACCAAATGACGTCTGACTCCTCGGAAACCACGGCTTCTCCCTCCGATCTCGCGAATATGGTACTCGCGAGAATCTTCTCAAGATATCGAATGACCGGGTTCGGATATGTGTGCTCTTAGACTTCCCGGAACAAAATCGGGCTGATTAGGAGCCCTGAATCAAATCCTCCTCCAAAACTGCTTAGCATTATACTCCTTCCCGATGTTCAACAGGTGATCGGTCGGGTGCATGTAGGTGCTGCAATAATCTCGTTGACCTCGTCCGAGTCAACGAGTACTCATACCCCATGAGCTCAAATGTAATACTCCTCGGGAATTTGGCCCTCTGGCCTTATCAACTCTCACCGTGCACGGGAACTCGAGAGTGAGTCCGATATATGTCCTAGGCCTCTTAGTCAAGAAACTCCCCATCCCGACTTGCTCAAATAGGAGAGGAATATCCTCCTCAATCCCCATCGATATCATGCAATCTTGGTCCACTAGTCTAGTCTTGACCACCCGGTTATAGAGCTCGAATATAACTCAATATGTGTCCTCCATGGTGATCATCCCACTGAATTCCGAGCTCGGCGGGTGTCCCGTGTGCACGTCGGATGGCGCTTCTTTCTCGCGAATCTCCGCCTCGGAGAGGTTATGTGCATCGGCCCCTCTAGACATTGTTCCTGCAAAACATTCCCAAGAGCAAAAATCAATACCAACAAATACAATACGAGCTCAGAAAAATATCAATCATACCATGAACGAGTCAACAATCAATAATCATCTCAAATGAACAAAATCCCTAGTAACTAGCAACAAAGCCTCAACAATGGTCAATGAGTCAACTAAACACATATATCCAATAGAAGTGCTCAAAATAGTCCTCAAACATGCATATACTTACTAACATGGCCCCACAATTAATTCACAAGTAGGCTCAACAAATAATCATGCAATTAAGCTCAATAAAATCCCAAAAATCATAGGCCAATTAGCAAGTAATTCAACAATTATGCATCAACAATTCATACACTTCTATCAACACCATAATTCAACTTGACCAAATGATCCCAACAATTATACTAGGAATTCCTACAAATACCATAATTCACAATTACAATCCCAATTCCCAAATAAACGAGCACAATATCATTTTCAATCCTAAACATGCTCCTATTCTCATCAACGATCCAAATATACTCATACACGGCTCCAAATCATCCACAATAATCATGCATCTCAAGTGCCTATCAAAATGCCCAAATGAAATATTCCAAATTCAAGAATTTTATCACAAATCATAACACCCATGCAAATATTACAATATAACAATGAAATTGAAGCCAAGAAGAGTAGAAATTACGTACCTTGTTTGTGAATTTGACCCAAAACGGACTTGGAAAACACCACTCTATTTCAACCAAAAATCCCCAAATTTGCTTCCAAAAACCCTCAAGATCCTATCTTTATGCAATGTATATGATAAAATGATGAAAGGATGGTTAATATATGGTGAAATAGACGTAAAACCGTCGGAAATGGGGCTGGGAAATGAGGAACGGCGCTGCAAGTCTAACCTCGAGTCGGGATTACTCGCTGCGATCCTGCGTATTTTAAAAAAAAACCCGCGCCTCGAGTCGAGGGTCAGGCCTCGACTCGAGGGATCCAAAAATTGACGCCTCGACTCGAGGTCACACGCACGACTCGAGGCACTTAACAAACTGATCCCTCGACTCGAGGTGATACCCTCGACTCGAGGGATGTGTAAAATTCTGAATTTTTGACTAAGTGTAAATCCCTCGACCCGGGGCCATGCACTCTCGACCACTGGGTCGAGTCCAGAAAATTTTACAGCGATTCCCGGGCCCGATCCGACCCCGAAACTCCTAAAAATGACCTTTATACCCCTAACGAACCCAAATATGCAAGAAATTACCGTTTTGGTCCCTCGATTTAAGCCCGGTCGCTCATTCGATCGAGGAGACCGGGTTCTCTTCCTTGTTGCTCATTTTCACCAACTTTTAAGCTCTCCTTTCCTTCTCGATTCCTCGATTCCTTTGCAAATTCGATCCTTTCCAATCCTCATAGTGAGTATACCTACACACGGGCAAAACAATTCATCAAAATCATCACTAAGAGATGCATTTCTACCCTAAATGACACACACCCCCAAACTTGAATGAAGTCATGCATTCAAGTTTGGCTCCAAATATATGCAACTCCTAATGATATCAACAATTAAGCACAACAATATATGAATCTCAAAGCATAGAGCATCATGTACTAAGAATAAGCAATTAAGTAGCAAGCCAAATCTCCTAAAAAAACAAAAACACTAATCTACCAAAAACACAAGAAAGAAAATAAAAAGGATGGGTTGCCTCCCATCGAGCGCTATTTTTAGTGTCCTTTGCCGGACTTATTCTTCACATCCAGAATCCTTCATCGGAATGGCCAAGGGTAGTGATCCTCCTTCCCATTGTATCTCGATCTTTGTGCTTCATAATCTAGGAGGTTCACCGAAAAGATAGGACAACCACCGATTGGTTGTTCCCCTTTTCTCTTGCCATCCTTCTCGATTCTTCTTTCCTTTCAAGGATGCCCAAGCGTTTCTTTAATTCTTCCCTATAGTCAAAATTCACTAGAGGCAAAATTAAATCATGAGAAGCATCAATTTCAATTAAATCACAAATTGAAGAGTTAGAAGGTATAGAAATGCTCATTTCAATCTTCAAGGTTTCATTCGATGCTCTTAGATTTTCTTCCTCATTATAGCTCATGTCCATCAATGGACACTCCTCTTCCTCACTTTTGACAAGAGATTTCTTCCTTTCATCCTCATTGCTTGGACCCTCTACTACATCTCTTCTTTCATTTTCTTCCTCCCCTTCTTCTTCTTGACTTTCCATGATATTCAAGTTCTTTACTTGGCGTAGGAAATCTTTGAGTTGACACTTAATAAACGTGAAGTGGACTTCGGTGATCTCCATAGTCCCCTCGATCCATGAATTGACTATTGCTTTGGTCTCATAGATTTCCGCATACAAGGGAAGCATTTCATCACACCTAGTGTCATCTTCCTCAAATTTTTCCAACACAAATCCAAGCATCTCTTGCAATATAGCTCTCATATCATAGAGTCCCCATTCTTCAATTTTAGGAGAAGCTTGTGGCATTGGATAATCGTTCTCATAGCTTCTCCTATCATCATAATAATCTTCCTCTTCCGATGCCCCTTGAAATTCGAATCCACAATATTGATTGCATGCTTGATCATAAGGCTCATAGTATGGGAACATCTCTTGAGGTGGGGGAGAAATTTCTTCACTTATCCAATCTTCATAATTGGATGGAACTTGTTGCCATTGAGAATTATCTTCATAGTTCCTCCAATCATTGTAGCTCAATTCTTCAAAATGTGGAAAATACACCCTACTATCTTGATAATATTCTTGATTCCACAAGAATGAGTTGTATCCTTCCATCTAGACAAGATTTCAAAGTATCAAATTCAAACAAAAATAACAAAACAAACACAAACACAAAGGCAACAAGTAGTCACTTCAAACAATTCCTAGGTCTCACTTAAGGCGCAAAAACTAATTCCCGGCAACGGCGCCATTTGATTGGAGTGTATAGGGTAAGAGTTATTAAGACCAATCAACAAAATATCGAACCCAAGGGAAAAAGTATGCACATGAGGTCCTAGAAATACAAGTTCTTAGTGACTAGAGTTGCAACAATGGTTTGGTACAAAAACAACAAAACACAAGCAAGAATACAATTAAACAACAAGCAAGCAATAGATCGAACACTTAGAATGCGATAACAAACATAACAATAAATGGTGGGATAAAGGTGCTAGGATTAACATCCATCAATGAATCATCAATCAACAAGCTACAATTGAATCAAATTGCAAATCAACTAAGATAGAAAGCATAAACCATCATGAAATTAATCACTCCATTAAAATCACAATGCCTAATGTGAGTATCCTTAATCTTTCCCATCTCTCAATGTAGAAATCCCCAATTCATACAATCATGCAAAATTGAAACTCGATCAACACCTAATCACGTTAGCTCAACTCTCGCCTATTGCTAGGGTGATCAACCATTAATCTAAAGAAGCAATTTTACACAAAGCACAATGAAGAATCACAATTAGGAAATAAACTAATGTGAGTATCCTTAGTGCAACTAATCTCTCGATTCCGAAGCACCCAATCCACACATTCATAAGCAATTATCACTGATTAATACCGGATCACATTAGCGCAACTCTCGTCTATAGCTAGGGTGATCAAACACTAATCTAAAGAGATAATTATGCATGAAGCACAAATGAGAATCACAATTAGTAAGCAATCTACTCAATTAATCTCCAATCATCAACAATTATAACATCATCAATCAATTCATCATCAATTTCAATTAACCCAAGCATAAGAGAGATTTAGCCCATGGTACCACAAACAATACCAATGGGAAGAAGATAGAATGGATCAAACACAAAGCAAATCACAACAATTAAGAAATTAAAGAGACAAAAGAGGAAAAACATCACCAAATGATCTTCAATTAACAAAAATAGGAATGCTTGAGTCTTCAACACCAATCTCCAAAGGAATTACAAGCTTGAATTGAAAGGATTACAAGGATCAAATGCTAATCTAATGCTAATCTACCAACAATCAATTGAAATCTACTCCTAATTCTAACTTCTACACTAATCTAAGATGGAAATTGGCTTGGGGCTTGAGAAATCGCCCCAAAACCGCTACTAATGCTGCTATGAAAGATTATTTTTTTCCCCTTGAAATGCCCTGCTTCTCCTCTTTAAATAACGAAATTTGGAAAATTCTCCCCTCGAGTCGAGGGTCAGGCCTCGACTCGAGGCTTCTGCAAAATCCTCTCCCTCGACTCGAGGGTCATGCCTCGAGTCGAGGCCGCTGCCTTTTCCAATTTTTTTCCTTTCTCTACACAGCCCTCGACTCGAGGCTCTTGCTCCTCGACCAGCTCGAGTCCAGTGGCATTTTTCTCGTGCGGGGCTTCGGCCCCGACCCCTATTTTCGTCCCGGATGTCCGTCTCTTCATTCTAAGCCTAATGGTACTCTCGGTTTGGCAAAATTCCACCGAATTACCTGCAAAATGGACGGAAAACATCAAAATCTCACAAATAATACATTTTAGGCAAAATAGTGATACTTTTCACATTTAGGCACAAAAACTAACACTTAAGCTCACTTTTTGCACTAAAAATAGCCCTAAAAACATGTATCAATTCACTCCAATCATAATCATCAATCAATTCATCATCAATTTCAATTAACCCAAGCACAAGAGAGTTAGCCCATGGTACCACAAACAATACCAATGGGAAGAAGATAGAATGGATCAAACACAAAGCAAATCACAATAATTAAGAAATTAAAGAGACAAAAGAGGAAAAACATCACCAAATGATCTTCAATTAACAAAAATTGGAATGCTTGAGTCTTCAACACCAATCTCCAAAGGAATTACAAGCTTGAATTGAAAGGATAACAAGATTAAATCCTAATCTATGGCTAATCTACCAACAATCAAAGGAAATCTACATCTAATTCTAACTTCTACTCTAATCTAAGAAAGGAATTGGCTTGGGGCTTGAGAAATCGCCCCAAAACCGCTACTAATCGCCGCTATGAAAGATTATTTTTTCAGCCCCTCTGCTCAGCTCTTTAAATACCGATTTTTAACAAAACCACCCCTCGAGTCGAGGGTCAGGCCTCGACTCGAGGCTTCTGCAAAATCCTCTCCCTCGACTCGAGGGTCATGCCTCGAGTCGAGGCTGATGCCTTTTCCAATTTTTGCCTTTCTCTATACAGCCCTCGACTCGAGGCTCTTGGTCCTCGACCGAGCTCGAGTCAGGCATTTTTCTCGCATGGGGCTTCGGCCCGACCCTGTTTTCGTCCCGGATGTCCGTCTCTTCATTCTAAGCCTAATGGTACTCTCGGTTTGGCAAAAATCCACCGAATTACTTGCAAAATAGACGAAAACATCAAAATCTCACAAATAATACATTTTAGGCAAAATAGTGATACTTTTCACATTTAGGCACAAAAACTAACACTTTAGCTCACTTTTGCACTAAAATAGGCCCTAAAAACATGTATCAATTCACTCCAATCAGTATGCTAGAACTTGCCACTAGACTTGTTGATATTGATCTTTGTGTGATGTCATTAAAGTGATAAGAGGCCATGTTTGGAATGATGAGTCACTTTGCCAAATTTTTCCCACCAAATACATTTGATTTCCTTAGTGAGCCATGTTGAGCTTATTATCCTTATTCTTTGGCAAGCCAAGTGTTAGATCATGATTGTTTTGATGAGTTAAAAGATTAATTCACGAGCAGATGACATTGTAGAGACAAATGGAGACTGAATTCTAGTACTAAGCTGATCGAGACTAGGTCAAGAATAGTTCAAGTCCTGAAGACTAGGAATCACAAGTCATCCGGAGACAAGCTCGAGTTTAGTCATATGCAGAGACAAATATGAAGAGCTCGAGACGAGGTCAAGACAAGCCGAGTAGAATAAGAAAGGCGAGTCTTCACCAAGTCAAGCAGATGAATAGATTAAAAATCTAGAAGGGGGTTGAATAGATTTTTCAAATCTTTCAAAATATATTCAAAGTACCGGATGTACACAGGAATTCTATATTAACCTCAAATTTTAATAAGATCAAAAGCAACACTGATATTCAGTATCTTAACTTTAATTCGAAATTAAACTTTGAACAATAAATTGTAGATTGAATAGAAAGATAAATGAAAGCGATAAAGAACACCAGATTTTATAGTGGTTCGATTATAACAATCCTACATCCACTCTCCTTCTTCATAGTTTGAAGAAGGGTCTCCACTAGCCGCTTACTTACTTACTTTACAATCTAAGTTAAGAACCTTTGATGCTAAGGCGCGATGGAATATTCTTGGGATATTCTAACACTTCCAAGACATTTAGAGTTTTTAACAAGACAACCCTTTGTGTGGAGGAAACCCTCATGTTATTTTTGATGAGTTGTATTCTTTCTCGGATAAAGTGAATCAAATTTCCGAAAGTCTAGATAAAATTGAACTGTCCAAGACTAAACATAGAATTGTCTATCTACCTAGTCTTGATTCAGAATCAGATGAAGAAGGATCCCCATCCGATAATCAAGACAACTTCGATCGTACTCCATCGAATCGCACACCCTTGACGTCGCTTGATCGGGGTCACCGGTGATGAAGGGGGAACGTCACCGAGGTTGAGTCGGAGGAGTTGCCTACCGAGACTCAAGATGAGGATCCTTCTCCTTACATAGGCAAAAGGATGAGAAGCTACCATCCATCTCGATCAGATTATAGGAGACACATCTAGTAGTGTGCAGACACGAATGATCTTTGGACTCACGAAAGTCTTTTCACTGTTATGTGTCGCTTCTTGAACCCAAGTCTATTGAGGAAGCTCTATCTCGATCCAAATCGATAATCGCCATGCAGAGGAATCGCATCGATTTGAAAGGCAAAATGTTTGGGAATTAGTGGAAAGACCCTTACACGTAAAGATTATAGGCACCAAATGGGTGTTTAAAAACAAAAGATGAGAACAACATTATTGTTCGAAATAAGGCAAGATTGGTTGCTCAAGGTTACTCACATACCGAGGGGATAGACTATGATGAAACCTATGATCCAGATTGCTAGATTAGAAGCAATAAGGTTGTTCTTGGCATTTGCTGCATACAAATCTTTCAAAGTCTTTCAAATGGATGTTAAGTCTCGCCTTCCTTAATGGTGTGTTGTTTGAGGAGGTCTATGTGGAGCAGCCTCACGGGTTTAAGATCAATAACAAGGTCTATAAACTCAACAAAGCTCTATATGGACTGAAACAAGCTCCCAGCTTGGTATGATACCTTATCCGATTTCTTGACATCAAATGGATTTTCAAAAGGCAAGATTGATAGAACTTTGTTTAGAAAGGAAGTAGATGGTAACATCTTATTAGTTCAAATTTATGTAGATGACATAATATTTGGTTAACCTAATCAAATTATGTGAAGAGTTTAGCATTCTCATGAAAAACAGGTTTGAAATGTCAATGATGGGTGAATTAACATACTTTCTAGGCTTACAGATTAAACAGATGAGTAAGGGTATATTTATACATCGGTCTAAATATGTTAAGGATCTGATTGAGAAATTTGGAATGACTACTAGCGAGAGAAGTTAAAATACCTATGGCAACTAACTTCTCTATGGATTCGAGATGAGCAGGGATACCCACCGATGCAACGGAGTATCGTGGGTGATTGGATCTCTTCTCTATCTCACCGCAAGTAGGCCGGACATAGCCTTTGCGGTTGGGATATGTGCAAGATTCCAGTCTAATCCCAAGAAAACTCATCCGGAGACGGCTAAGAAAATTCTTAAATATCTCAAAGGAACCTTGCAAGTAGGGTTATGGTACCCGGTGATGACAACTTTGAGCTAACAGTTATTCGATTCAGACTTTGGAGGATGTAAGATTGATAGGAAATCCACTTCAGAACTTGTCAATTTTTAGGCAACAAATTAATTTCTTGGTTATCCAAGAAATAGACATCTGTTGACACCTCCACAAATCAAGTCGAATACATGGCACTGGAAGTTGTTGCTCACAACTCCTCTGGATTAGTCAACGGCTTAGAGACTATAATATTCAAACATTAATTGTTCCTATTTACCGTGATAGTAATAGTGCAATAGCAATGACTTACAATCCTCGTTTCGCATTCTAGATGTAAGCATATAGATATTAGACATCATTTCATTAGAGATCATGTTGAGAAGAATGACATTAGGATTGAGAAAATAGCCACCGAATCACAAAGAGCAGACATTCTTACAAAACCATTGGTGAGTCTAGGTTTAAAGAATTATGCTTAGAATTAGGATTACTTGATGCATCTTTATCCGATTTTTAAATTTCTTGCATCTCGATTATGGTATTTCTTATTTCTCAAGTTATTTCTTTTATTTATATCAATGTCTAGAAGGAATTATCGTACTAGATATTTGTCAAAGGACAATCAGTAGCCGATATCATTGATCTCCTTCTTAGGAATCAAGAATTAAGGATTAGTCGTATTGACCTTATCTCGACATGATAATTACTTATCTCGACATTTGTTAAATCGAGATAAGGGCACAAGAGTCACCGATCTCAGAAGAAACCGATGACTATCTCGCACCCTATCTCGATCTACCTCAAGCCACTAATGGTTTCTCTTAAGTCTCGTGTCTTTGCGGGAATAGGTCACGTATCATACTGCTTCACCTCATCTGTTCTCAAAATATGTTTCTTCATCTATTCCTAAATAAACTCCATATGTTTCTTCATAAAAATATTTTTGGATTGATTGGATGGAAAACCCAACTTTAGAAAATTAAATCGAGCCAGTTCATTTAAATTTTTAAACTTACTACAAAGTTAAAAACTAAATTGTTTTTCGACAGTTACTTTATCGATGACTTTATAAACTCATCTGCTTTGAAAACCCTTATACGAAGTAAGATAACCCTGGCCGACGTCGGTATACTTACTTCCCCGCATAAAGTAACCTACATCTCACAAATCAACAGTCTATAAAGTAACTTTTACGCATTTCAAAGATTAGTGAACTACACGCTACTGAATCCCAATCGCTTATCCAAGTTTTAACCGTTGATTCAAGACAAGAATTCACTTCAAATAAACGGCTTAGATTAAAATTAATTTTCAAAGCGGTTTATCTTTCCAAACTTTCCCTCCTATAAATTCATCATCTTCCTCAATCATACCCTTTTCCACTTTCGTAAAACTCACATATTCTCTAACTCTTTTACAAACTCACAAAATTTTAATGGCATCTTCTTCCAAAACCACCAAAACCCACAAACCCAAATACATTTCCACAAATATTTCTCATTTCAAAATGAATGAGGAATTTTTCAAAATCGATTAAAAGCGTAAATGTACGTGGACTTTGAAACAACCCAAGATCCGTAATCAGAGATTCTACGTCTTCCGGAGGCATCAAGGCTAAGGGGATTTTTCTCAATGAAATCAACCCAAAACAGATAATGATCTCTTAGGAGCAGATTTTTGGCAAGGATGAATGATACCTGTGATGGGTTTGACACCTCGAGTAGATGGGACTACTCGAGCTATTCAAGGGAGAATATTGCTGTAATTTTGATACGTCAATGGAGGGAGTTAATCCATTGACGTACAAAGAGGATGAGTGGGAGGAATCTTTCGACTTGATGGCAAGGGTGTCTCGTAGGGGAACGAGAAGGGATTTGAAAAAGAATTTATTAAGAAGGAAATATAGATCGCTGATGACAGTGGTAACGAAGGCGGTGTTGGGTGAGCAAAGCTCACATGATGGGTTAACCAAACCCAGATTGTGTGTGATGCGAGCCATTACAGATGAGGTTCAGGTAAATTGGGTGGAGCCGTTAATCACCAAACCAAAGGAGGAAAAGAAACGACTTACGTTTAAGTCATCTGCGTAAGGATGGATACCTACCTCTGTGGTCAGCCTATTTAATAAGATAACAGTGTTGATGGAAGGACGAATAGGGAAGCCGATTGGAGAGTGGAGTACGAAAAAGTACTCCAAGCGAAGGGAATCCTCACTAAGGATGATAAGCTAGGAGGAAATCCAGACTCGGATGATGAGTCCGATGCACTAGGGTCCAGAGGCTAGAGGCAATGGCAGAAGCACGAGACCAAAGAACTACCAAATGAGCCAGCCGAGGTCCCTCAGCCGAGATCGGCAGAGGGACATTCAAGTTCTCTACTACTTAGTTACTCTTATCCAAATACATCCCACCTTTCCAAAGAGCCTACATTACAACCTAGAAGAAAGACCTCTTTGATTCTTGATTGAACACAAATGGTTTTGATTGAGATTGAGTCCATTGGCAAGCTTATGGTGTGCATGTTCATGAATTTGATGATTGAGTGCATTATACCCTTATACACTTGAGAGTAGAGTGAGACACTCCATGAAGGAGCAATGTGTTAAGTGTTTGATGTTGCATTTATTTGAGCATGATCTATCTTTATTGCTAGTGGATAGTTTGCATTGAAAATTATGTTCATTGATGAGTTCAATTGTCTTATTTATCTTCTAAGGTGCCATGTGACATAATTGCAATCAATTCACTCCTTTGTGCTTAGTTGCTACGTTGCTCGAGGACGAGCAACACTTCAAGTTTGGGGTATGATTGGAGTGAATTGATGCATGTTTTTAGGGCTTATTTGAGTGCAAAAAGTGATCAAAATGTTGATTTTTGTGCATAAATGTGTAGAGTATCACTTATTTGCCTAAAAAGTATTACTTGGTGAGTTTTTGATGTTTTTCGTCCATTTTGCAGGTAATTCGGTGGAATTTTGCCAATCCGAGAGTACCGGTGTGCTTAGAATGAAGAGACGAACATATTGGACGAAACGGGGGTCGGGGCCGAAGCCCCGCTCAAAAAAGAGCCCTGGTCTCGAGCTCTGTCGAGGTAGCAAGAACCTCGAGTCGAGGATGGTGCTTTGGAGGAAGATAATTTTGAAAAAGCGGCGGTCTCGACTCGAGGGAGGAACCTCGAGTCGAGGGACGGAGAAAAGGCAAGATCCTCGAGTCGAGGGCTGAGCCTCGACTCGAGGCAGGTGAAAAATTATGAAAGCATGTTAGCTACTCTCAGACCTCGACTCGAGGGCCTAAAGCTCGAGTCGAGGGACCCTAAAATCGGAAAATTCAGTTTTTATGCCATTTGAAGCCAAAACAGAACATATATTCATCCTAGAAGTTTAGAGCGGTTTCAAGTGGTTCCTTAGGCGAATTTCTCGGTTTGTAGCTTGAATTCCATTGTAATTGCCCTAGATTGTTAGATTAGCATAGATTCTAGTTTGTAATTCATAGATTAGCATTTTGATCATTTGAAATTGAAGATTCAAGTTGTAATTGAGAGTGGAGAAGGAGAATTCAAGTGTTGTAAAAGACTCAAGCATTCCTATTTTTGTATATTGAAGATCAATTGGTGATGTTCTTACCTCTTTTTTCTCTTTAATTCATTGTTTGTGTTGATTTGCGATTTCATTGCTTTCTTAGATTTTCTACCCATGACTTTTGCTTGTAGCACCATGGGCTAATAACTTTGTGCTTGGGATAATTGAAATTAGGGATGAAGTGATTGTCTCATGCTATAATTGTTGATGATTGTGATCAATTGAATTAGATTGCTTCCTAATTGTGATTCTTAATTGTGCTTCATGGAAAATTGTCTCTTTTGATTAATGGTTGATCACCCTAGCAATAGGCGAGTTGAGCTAACGTGATTAGGTGTTAATTGGGTTGCAATTTTTATGATTGTATGAATTGGGGATTTCTACATTGAGAGATGGGAAAGCCTAAGAATGCTCACATTAGGCATTGTGATTCTTAATTTCATGATGGTTATTGCTTCCTAATTTGATTGATTTGCATTTGGATACAATTATAGTTTGTTAATCATGGATTCCTTGATGGAGATTATCCCTTGCACCCCTTTCTCCCATTGATTTTATCTTGTTTGATATTGCATATTAAGTGTTTGATATATTGCTTGCATAGTTTAGCCTTATAAATTCTTGCTAAGTTTGTATTGATTTTAGTCCAATATCTTGTTGCAACTCTAGTTACCTAGAACTCATATCCTTAGGGCCTCGTTTGCATACTTTCTCCCTTGGGTTCGATAATTTGCGATTAGTTTTAAAAGCTCTTGCCCTATACACTCAAATAAACTTTATGCAGAGAAGTAAGTATACCCGACGTCACCTAGGTTTAACTTTCTTTGCATAAGGGTTTTCCAAGACAGACAAGGTTATGAGGTCGTCTTAGAAAAGACCTCGTCTAGGTGTTTCAAAAACAGCCTAGTTTAATTTTTCTTTTTAGCAAGATTTAAGACAAGTTTAAACAAACACCTTTTCTTTTAAACAAAACAGACTCGAGATGATTTTTTCCAAAATCAGCTTTTCTAAACAATTTTAAGAAAAGATGATTTCGAGAATATATTTGAAAACAAATTTTAAGGGAATACTAAAGAAGGGGTATTCGGATGAGAAGGTTTGTAACAGATGAGTAGATTCTATCTCGATCTAACAACTGATCGGTGACCTGCTTTCGCAAATACACAACTTAGAGAAACCATTAGTAACTAAGGTAGGTCGAGATAGGATGCAATGATCATCTGCTTGAAGGAATCAACCGACTATTGTGTCCTTGTTCCGATTTACCTAATGTCGAATAAGCAATAATCAAGTCGGATAAGGTCAATATGACTAATTCTTGATTCTTGATTCCTAAGAGAAGATCAATGATATCGCCTACCCGATCGTCCTTTGACACATATCTAGTGTGATAATTCTTTATGGACATTTATTTAAAGAAAGGAAAGAAAGAAGGAAAACAAATAATGATGCAAGCAAAAGCAATTAAAAATCAGCCAAAGATGCATCAAGTAATCCTAATTCTAAACATAATTCTTTAAATCTAGATTCAAATAACGGTTTTGTAAGAAGGTCTCGCTCTTTGACATTCTCGTGGCTATCTTTTCTATTCTAATATCATTCTTTTCTACATGATCTCTAATGAAGTGATGTCGATGTCTATATGCTTACACCTAGAATGCAAAACAGGGTTGTATGTCATAGCTATTGCACTATTACTATCACAAGTAAATAGGAAAAGATGATGTTTGAATGTTATAGTCTCTAAGTCATTGGCTAATCCAGAGGAGTTGAGAGCAAAACTACCGCCGCCATGTATTCAAACTTCGCTTGTGGAGGTGGCAATGTATGTTTATTTCTTAGATAACCAAGAAATTAATTTGTTGCCTAAGAATTGACAAGTTCCGTAAGTGGATTTCCTATCAATCTTGCATCCTCCAAAATCAGTCCAATATCCCGCCACCAAAGTTGTCATCGGATGGGTACCATAACCCAACTTGCAAAGTTCCTTTGAGATATTTAAGGATTTTCTTAGCGATCTCCGATGAGTTTTCTTGGGATTAGATTGGAATCTTGCACATACCCCAAATGTAAAGGCAATGTCTGGCCTACTTGTTGTGAGATAGAGAAGGGATCCAATCGTGCCACGATACTCCGTTGCATCTCGTGGGTATCCCCTCGCACATCCGAATCCATAGAGAAGATAGTTGCCATAGGTATTTTAACTTCCCTACTTGTAGTCATCCCAAATTTCTCTATAAGGTCCTTTGCATATTTAGTCTTATGTATGAATATACCCTTACTCGTCGCTTAATCTGCAGCCTAGAAAATAAGTTAATTCACCCATCATTGACATTTCAAACCTATTTTTCATGAGAACACTGAATTCTTTACACAAATTCAGATTGGGTGAACCAAAAATAATGTCATCTACATAAATTTGATGTTACCATCTATTTCCTTTCTAAACAAAGTCCTATCTATCTTACCTTTTGAAAATCCATTTGAAATCGTAAATTCGAGATAAGGTATCGTACCAAGCCACAGGTGCTTGTTTAAGTCCATATAGGGCCTTATTGAGTTTATAGACCTAGTTATTGATCTTAAACCCCGGGAGGCTGCTCCACATAGACTTTCTCAAGTAACACACCATTTAGGAAGACAGACTTGACATCTATCTCGAAAGACTTTGAAAGATTTATAAGCGTGAAATGCCAAAAACAGACTTATTGCTTCTAATCGCAACCGGAGCATAGGTTTCATCATAATCTATCCCTTGACTGTGAGTAACCTTGGGCTACCAATCTTGCCTTATTACGAACAATAATGTTGTTTTCATCTATTTTATTTTTAAACACCCATTTGGTGCCTATAATCTTTCTATGTAAGGGTCTTTCCACCAATTCCCAAACACTTTGTCTTTCAAATTGATGCAGCTTCTTCATGCATGGCTGTTATCCGGTTTGGATCGAGATAGAGCCTCCTCAATAGACTTAGGCTCAAGAAGTGATACATAACGGTGAGCAGACTTTGGGAATCAACCATAGTTCGTGTCTGCACACTCTTTGGATGGGTCCCCAATGATCCGGTCGAGTTGGATGATTACTTCTCATCCTCTTGCCTATTTGAGTAGAAGGATCCTCATCTTGATACTCGGCAGTAACTCATCGACTCTGCTGAGCGAGACGTTCCCCCTTCACTGCGGACCACTGGTGATCGGGTGTTGTCAAGGGTGTCTCCTCGGATGGAGTCCTGAGAAGGGTTGCCTTCTGATTTTCAGATGGGGATTCTTCTTCATCTGAATCAATCAAGACTAGGCGGATAGACCGTTCTATGTTTAGTTTTGGTTAGTTCAATTTTATCCGAATCATTTGTAATCTGATTCAATTTATACGAAAAAGAATGCATTTAATCAAAAATCACATGAGGAGTTTCCTCAACACAAAGGGTTGTCTTGTTGAAGACTCGAAAGCTTTTAAAGTGTTAGAATATCCCAAGAATATTCCATCACCGCCTTAGCATCAAAGGTCCTCACTTAGACTTTCCATTGTTATGGATGAAGCATTTACAACCAAAAGCCCGAAAATATGAGATTCTTTGAACCTTACCCTTCCGTGATCTTATATGGAGTCTTACCCTTACTTTTAACCGGCAAGCACATTGCAGGTATAGCGAGGCGGTATTGATGGCCTCGGCCCAGTAACTATGAGGGGTTCCGTACTCGGCTAGCATGCTCCTGGCCGCTTCTTTGAGTGTTCTATTCCTCCTTTCAACTACTCCATTTTGTTGTGGTGTTCTGGTGATGAGGTCTCATGAACTATGTCACTCTCATTTAAAAAGTTAGATAAACAAGAATTTAAAATTTTAGTGCCCTTATCACTTATTTTAACAATATTAACACCTTTCTCATTTTGAATTTGTTTGAACAGATCGTAGATCTTGTTCACGGACTCATTCTTTTTTAAAAGAAATATAACCCAAGTGTATCTAGAAAAATCATCAACAACAACAACAAGAGTATATTTCCTTCCACTAAAGCCGAGAGGTGAAACAGTCCAAACAGATCAAGATGAAGGAGTTGTAAAACTCTTTCGGATGATGAAGTGTTAATACTTTTAAATGAGTGTCTAGGCTATTTACCTTTTTGACATGCATCACATTTCAGCAAGAGAACATAATTTCTTAGGTAGTCCTTTAACAAGATTCTTTCTAGCTAGCAAACTAAGGGTTTTGAAGTTCGATGACTAAGTCTCTTGTGCCATAGCCAGTGAGGTCATCCCCACCCTTAGCTACCGAGACATGTATCTTTGGGACAATCAAGTAAAGTTAGCCACATAGACATTACCATGTCCGAAGCCGATTAGAAGCACCTTGTCGAGGAGCTATCTACGATATCACACTAACTTTACAAGAAAACCTTTGTCACAGAGTTGAGAAACAGATAACAAATTATGTTTTAAACAATCTACAAAATATACCTTAGATACTGGACATCCCTTATAATCAAGGTACCAACTCCCTTAGTTTGTCCACAATTGTTGTCTCCAAAAAGAACTCTAGGACCATCAATATTTTTGAAGTTTGATAAAAGCTTCTTGTTACAAGTCATATGATGTGAACAACACCGCCTATATACCAAATTGAAGCTAGAATCTCCTCCTTAAGTGATAGTCCCTGTGAATCCTGTAAAACAAATCGGGTATGAGGTACCCTAGTGATCTTGGGTCCTTGAATGTCAAAAATCACTTTGGTTAACCAAACAAACATCTCATTATTCAATAATAAATCAGATTTGATTTGTCTACCAAATCTGTCTGCAAACACATCACATTTAAATGATAGTTTATTGTATTCGATTTAGAGACTTTCTTGAACTAAGGAAAAATGGGATAGCTGATTGGAGTAGCAACCGGGTAAGTGGTATTAAGACCAATTGCAAATATCGAACCCAAGGGAAAAAGTATGCACGTGAGGCCCTAGAAATACAAGTTCTCGATGACTATCGTTGCAAGCATGGGTTGGCACTAACACTACAAAAACTTGCAAAAATACAAAGTAAAAATAAGCAAGCAAATGATCGAACACTTAAGATGCGAGAACAAATACCACAATAAATGGGGGAATTAGGGTGCTAGGGCTAACATCCATCAAGGAATCAATGATCAACAAGCTATGATTGAATCAAATTGCGAATCAACTAAGATAGAAAGCATAAACCATCATGAAATTAATCACTCCATTAATCTAAAGAGATAATTATGCATGAAGCACAATTGAGAATCACAATTAGGAAGCAATCTACTCAATTGATCTCCAATCATCAACAATCATAGCATAGTCAATCAAATCATCCTCAATTTCAATTAACTCAAGCACAAGAGAGTTAGCCCATGGTGCCACAAGCAATATCCATGGGAAGAAGATAAAATTGAACAAACACAAAACAAATCACAACAATTAAGAAATTGAAAAGACAAGAGAGGAAGAACATCACCAATTGAATTAAATCCACAACAAAAGGAATGCTTGAGTCTTCAATACAAATCTTCAAATGAAATACAAGCTTGAATTGATGAATCAACAAGGATCAAATGCTAAATTAGAGCTAATCTAATCAACATTAATTCAAATCTAAATCTAATTCTACCTTCTACACTACCTACAAAGGGAAATTGTCTTGGGACCTAAGAAATCGCCCCAAAACCGCTCCTAACTGCTCTAATCTAATCCCCTCTGTTATGCTCTGCTTCAGCCCTTAAAAAGACGAATTTTCTGAAAAATCAAATCCCTCGAGTCGAGGGTCAGCCCTCTAGTCGAGGCTGACGCATCCCTCGACTCGAGGGTCAGCCCTCTGGTCGAGGCTGGTGCAATTTTTGATTTTCATCCTTTAATCTTCTCCCTCGAGTCGAGGCCTCTGGCCCTCGACAAGAGGTCGAGACTAGGGTATTTTTCCAGGACTCCGCCTTCGACCCCCATTTTTATCTGTCTCGTTCGTCTATTCATCCTAGGAATGCCGGTACTCTCGGTTTGACCAAATTCCACCGATTTACCTATAAAATGGACGAAAAACATCAAATATTCATCAAGTAATATTTTTAGGCAAAGAAGTGATACTCTACACATTTATGCACAAAAACTAACACTTTTGATCAATTTTTGCACTAAAATACCCCCTAAAAATATGCATTAATTCACTGCAATCAATAGCATCTACTTCGCCCATCAAAAGAATTGTAATAAGAATTTCTTCTTATCTTAGTTCTTGAAATCCTCTTAGTACGATATTGAGTTCTCAACCGAATTTTGGTTTTCGATTGGGAGATGCATTTCTTATCCGACTAAGTGGTTTCCAATGACCAATTTTAATTTCTTTGGAAGTTTCGGATGTTAGGATGTATACTATAAGCCTAGCTTTTGTATGAACATCTTTTTGAGTATGAACATCCTTTTAATATGAGATTCATTATGATCAAAATACTTATTGTTTATGATTGTTATATATATCATTATTTTTTCCAAATTAATTTATACCGTAGATAACATGGTATGTGGTGTCACATAGAAGATCATGCTATCAGTACCTTATAGATTATAAATAATAGCTCACAACTAAGATGGATTTGGACAAACCATTGGAACGGTTGTATTGTAATTTGGTATTAGTCTATCTTGACTATAAAGTTACACTAGTACATTTCGTATGTATTGAGCGGGACCATATGAGGTTGTTCAATTTGTCTTGACTATATAAAAGAACAAGACCTCTGTTGTTATAAATGTATGTCTTCTTAATCCCTATATAATAACAGCACGTGTACTCGGTGTATGTTTCTTTGATTTGCTAATGGGTGAGATTTATTAAATCAATAGGCTCGGTGAATTGGGAGATAACATTGTTTATATGGTGTGCTGTTGATTATAGAAGGAATCTGTGTCCTAATTATTTAGGATGATGATGTCCCCTTGAGGAGCTCATAAAGATTATTATGTAAACCCTGCAGTGGATTTAATCCGACATAATAATAAAGATGAGTGGTATTACTCTTGGAATTAGATATAAATTAATTAAGTTGTCGATAATTTAATTAATTTATGGACATTCGATGTCTTAAACACGGGAAATAAACGTACACATAATAAAGGAGCCCATATTATAATATGGGATTAGAATGATAATTCAATTGTAACTCTTTAGTGGACTCGAGTTATAATTGATGGGCTTAAGTAAAGTGTTCGGATGAACACAGGATATTTAGGCCCATCGGGAGGCCCAACACTAATTCCTCCTTAGGGTCCCCTGTTGTAGCCTATAAATAAAACTAACATCGAGCCTCCGATGTATGAAAAAAGCGTGAGATCGAGAGAGGTGGATTCTGATTCCTTGGAGGATCGTCGACCACTCGGCGTCAAGGGAAAGGGATAGGAATACGACGTAAGACCGTGAGGTTCGAGGCTCATCCTTTGATCGCAGCTTCGACCTTAGAACTGGTTCATCTTCACCAATTACGGTGAATAAAGGTACAATTCTATCCGCTGCGTTTATGTGATTGCGATCCCGAATCTGATAATTTCATAGAGTCGGCGATTGGTGGTTCCAACAATTGGTATCGTAGCCGGGTTTTCGACTCTATGCAATTGATTCGGTTATTCATAAATCTGATTTATTAGGATTGCATGATTATTGTAAATCTATTATAATAGGGTTTCTTGATCTGTTATAATAGGGTTTCTTGATCTGTTATAATAGGGTTTCTTGATCTCGTTATAATAAGGTTTCTTGATCTCGTTATAATAGGGTTTCTTGATCTGGTATAATAGAGTTTCATGATCTGATATTGAATATGATTGCATGATATTTATAAATCTTTGATATTAGGGTTTGCATGATTATCATAAATGCATATATTAGGGATTCGATGTTAATCGTAGATCTATTTTTTGGGTATGCGAATATTCGATATTTTTGCGGAACCCTAAATCCAACTATTATGGTCATCATGTATGTTTATGTATGTATTAAACCCTCGGACCTTTCGAGGTTTTTGTTTTGGGTTGGTGAATGATTGTAATAGTTATAACCACGGCGGTGCATCGTGTAGGTTTTATTTCGATCTAGATGATGTATAGGATCATTGGATAAAAGCGTAATAGGAACAAATTAGGATGGTCGATGGCGGAACCAGATCGATAGCAAAGAATCGATGGCGGAGTCGAACCCGTGATTGCATGGCGCTGCCCGCACTCCCATTTGACAGTGGCGCCGCCCGCACCCGCTTGACGGCGAACATTCAAGAACATGGGAGCATGAAAGAGGCCATAATAGTTGGAATTTTTGTTTTCCATATTTATTCTTTCTCATATGTGTTATTGTGTTTAGCATGCTTTATGTGTTTCATATGTTGTGCATGTTAATATCCCTCATGTTAAATAACTAAGTGGGAGAGGGGTTATTTTTCAACAAATCCCATAGCCTCCATTTCTGGTTTGTAAGTGATGCATTCAAACATGAACGTTGGTTTTAAGTGCCCTCTTCCATATCGGATGTGTTTGTTTTGCGGATCACTAGATCAAACTTCCTTATGAATAATTATAAGTAAGTTATTTAGGAGCGTGTTATCTTCTCCATCGAAGAGTCACAAACCTAGGTAATTTACTTGGTATTAAGAAATGGTATACACTTAGATGCATAAAATAGTATCCTCCCCATCGGAGTAAGTCTTTACATTATTTGTATGGCTAAAGACAAACCAACTATTAATTTTTATTTTGTTTGACAAAATGATGAAATTAATGGGTAAAACCTCCTCTTACAAATGATTGAATTAGTATACGTCCACACTATCGTGGCATACAAACTTCACGGTGTTTTGAGGTGTTGATGTTGAATCAAGAAGTTTTGATGAGTTAAAAGAAGCGGCTCGGTTGATCGAGATGACTAGATCTCACCGACTAGATTGGTTCTCGACCCTGTCTTATTCGTTTAGCTTAACCTCGGTTGCTCCGATTGAACCACGATCAGTGTACAATTCTCCCCTCCCCCTCTCCACCCACTCTGGCGATGAAGAGGTGTCCCAGTGGCACCTCGAGCCTCTAAAACAGCCTACTCCCGAAATAGTCCAAGTCCCAACCTCATCTACCCTCCCCAAACCCAAACTTCATCCCCCACCATCCCCATCTCGAGATCTGTCCTTCCTAACGGGACCGGTTCTCGCCCCAACCCCCATATCTATCTCCCCACCAGCCTTACCCATATCCTCTCAACCTCAACTCATCTTACCCCAAACAACCTCATCTCCCCCACCTACTACTTCACAAATTCCACCCCCACCATCTTCACCTCCACCGTAAATCCCCCTCCCCATCGACATTCCCACCTCATCTCTCCCATCTCGAACCTCAACCAGTGGATACCTCCAATATCTTTGGGGATATCCACATGAAGCTCCCCAACCCAACTTCTCCCACTACCTCTTCCTCATCTGAATTAGAGGAGGAGGCCGATCAATCCTTGCTATTTCATCACCTTTGAAGATATGCACAAGAAGATTATCTCTCAAGTTCAAAGGATGATGGAAAAGAAGACAAGGAAGGTGATCCGAGCACCGATACGATGCTCGCCAACATGCGGTGCTGAGGTCAATATGTCAAGGAACCTATCAGCTAATCTCAGCCTTCTTTGTTGGATCTCGGCTAAGTGACCTGGAGGAGGAGGTTAAGGCACCAAGCGTAAGATGGCGGTGACAACGAGATCCTGGTCAACACTCTCACGTACGATCGGAATGACTTCGGTCCGTTGCTCGAGACTTGGAAAGACAGCTCCGAGACCCTCCGTAATGAAGTTAAAAAGGGGAAGGAGTCAAGGAAGGATGGATACCCTCACAGTGGAGTCTTGTCACTCACGAGACAAGGTAGACTCTAAGGCGACTTAGTTGAGTTGGAGGCGGCCAAGGCGAGTTAAAAGTAAAATCGAGATGAGCCGGGCACCTTGCAACCGAGGGTGACCCAAATAGAGGAGGCCATCCGAGAGGATGAGGAGAAGAGGAGGAAGGAGGAGGAAGCAAAATTAGAAGCTCATGGCCAAGATGAAAGAAGCCGAAAACCCGAGGCCAAGGGCAAGGGTAAAGGCAAAGCGAGAGAAGTCCTCATCACCGAGCACCGATCGCCCCAGAGCCGAGCGCAAAAGAAAGGAGCTTGACTTCTCAAACCTATCAGCTGAGCAGATCACGAAGAATCCATGCCGAGAAGGAGAAGTATGAGAAGCAAGAGAAGAAGAGGCTAAAGAAAGCTGGAAAAGGCTAGGTGAAGTGGGACAGGGATTCCGGAAGTGGGTATCCAAAGCTGCAGACGAAGCGGACTTCCGCCCCTGTCCACCGCACTTCAGCCCCTCCAAAGATGGTCTCGTGGAAATATACAAGCGAATACAAGAAGCAGCCCTGGATGCCGTGGATGTACTACTGGTACATCTTGAAGGCATCACCATCTGGAGCACCTATGAAGACAAGAGCCGGCATGAGTGGATGAAAAAGGAGGATGCCGATCTCTATGGGAAGCTGCTTGATGAGGCGCACAACGTGTTCAATCAGCGACTTAGTTGCACCAGCCTATGAGCAAGTTACCCCCAAGTGAAAGAAGACGGCTCTCCCGATCTGGAATGGGTCAAGTCGGTCATAGCCAAAGCGAAGGGAAACCGAGCTCACGGATGAGGATGAGCTTAAACTGGCTAAGAGCGAGGATTTCAACCGGCCGAACATTCCGAGAGGCTAGCCGATGGGGAATCTGATAGAACAGGATTTTCTTTCCTTATCTTTTATTTTCTATCAGTTCTTCTATGTGTAAATCAGTAAATTTGTGAATGAATATATCTGGACTTATGTAAATTACGTGTATCATTTTCTTAAAGTTATTTTTCGGTTTTAAGAAACACTTAAAATTTTTCTAAGTATAAATCATCTCGAGACTTTTATGTCTCAGACTTAAAAACTTTTTCTTAAAATTTTTTTAAGTCTTAAGACTCAAATTTTTCTAAAATGAGTCTAAAGGACTCAATTTTTTTGTTTGAATATAAATGAATCTATTGTGATAAGATTAAGTGCTCGATATACCTATCTCGATTATTTTAACTAATTCTAGTACTAACTTCACTGTGAGTGTGTTTTTCTTATAGGTTTTAACTTCATCAAAAAGGGGTAAATTGTTGAATCAAGAAGTTTTGATGAGTTAAAAGAAGCGGCTTCGATTGATCGGATGACTGAAGAACAGTGAGGTTAAGCTAAACGAGTAAGACAGGTCGAGAACTAATCTAGTCACCGAGATCTAGTTATCTGCAGGAGACAAACATAAAGAGCTCGGATGAGGTCAAGAGAAGCTGAGTAGAATAAGAAAGGCGAGTCTTCACCGAGTCACCGCAGACGAGTAGAACAAAGACAGTGAGGACTAGCAGCTTTTCAAGATTAAGTTTGTTAAAGCAGCTTTCTAGTTTGTTAGAACTCGACTAACAAACTAACCGACTTTTCACACTTATAAATAGGTCTAGGCACTTCATTTTACATATCTTTTGAATATATACAATATACACGTAATTCACAAGTTACTTCTCCGAAATCACAAGTTTTCAAATTACAAGTTTTCTTCATAGAATTTTCTAAGTGTCTCAGAGAACACTTCACTTAACATCTTCAAAAACACTTCTTATTCTTAGAGTTAGATTTTAGAAGTTTGATTAGCATTCTTGAAGAATTGAAGATCAAGTTGTAAGTTGTAAAGATTGTAAAGTAAGTAAGTAAGTTATAGTGGAGACCCTTCTTCAATGTTTGGAGAAGGAGAGTGGATGTAGGATTGTTATAATCAACCACTATAAAATCTGGTGTTCTTTCTTGCTTTCATTTATATTTCGTCAAGTTACAATTTGTTATTCAAAGTTTAATTTCGTAATTAAAGTTAAGATCTGAATATCGTTGTTGCTTTTGATCTTATTAAAAGTTGAGATTAATCTTTAATTTCATTGTGTACTTTGGTACTTTGAATAAATTTTTGATAGATTTGAAAATCTCAAAAATCTATTCAACCCCCTTCTAGATTTTTGCTAGAAGGTCGATACACTTCTCACCCGATCTACTCAACTAATCGGGACCAACGGTTGGTGAATTTAATTGTATTGTTTGAGGGAAACAATATTGATTTAAATTCTTAATTTTGATCATAATGCATTTACGTGTTTCTCAAGATTTATCATGGCTTTCAATCCACTTGCTGTTATTCTTAAAGAAAACAAACTTACCGGTCCTAATTATATTGATTGGAAAAGAAACTTGGACATTGTCTTGGATAGAAGAGTACAAGTTTGTACTCACCGAGGTTTGTCCTAAAAACCTGATGAAAACTCTAGTGAAGAGGAGAAAGAGGCTTATAAGAAGTGGGTCAAGGCGGATGAGATGGCGCGGTGTTACATTTTGGCTTCTATGTCAAATGTGCCGCAACATCGGCATCGAGCCATGACCTCTCGCTTATGAGATGATGCTCAATCTCAAAGAACTCTTCGGACACCGCAGTCGGGCTGCCGAGGCAAGAGGCCATGAGAAACTTAATGACGACCACCATGACCGAGGACACCCGTAAGGGATCATATCCTCAAGATGATGGCTCATTTGAATGAGATGGAAGTCCTTGGAGCTGAAATCGATAGGGAAACCCAGTCGATATCGTTCTCCAGACGCTGCCTAAGAGTTTTGAGCAGTTTACTGAACTACAACATGAACAAAAGGTTGTATTCGATGGCGGAACTTCCGTAACTCCAAGCGGCGTAAGGGTTATTTCGTCAAGCTTCTCAAGCTTATATTGCTGAAAATGTTTCTACATCTAAGCCAAAAGGCAAAGTGATGAAGAAAAAGAAACAAGCTGGTTTGGCAAAGAGAGCGGAGTGAACCAAAGAAAATTGGTCCACCAAGTGGCGTGAAGAAGCCTAAGGGCAAATGCTTTTTGTGCAAGCAGCCAAGACATTGGAAGGTAGATTGCCCCGTAAAAGGAAAAAGAAGGTATATCATATTCACTAACTAATGAAACATGTTTAGGGGTGTTATCTACCGGCACTGGTGTGTAGATACGGGAGCCATCGATCATGTCCGCAATTCTTTGCAGGGGTTCCAGGAAATCGAGTAGCTTAGTGAGGGTGAGATTACCATCTACATGGGCGACGCTACGAAAGTAGCAAATTGCAGTGGGAGATGTTTATTTATTTTTTGATAAGAATAAGACTTTGGTTTTGAGAAATTGTCTTTACGTACCTTGTTTTAGAAAGATCTTGATTTCAGTTTCTAAGTTATTTTTGGATGGATATTCTGTTTCTTTTGATAGCAAAGTGGTTGTCAAGAAAAATAGTGCTATTATACATTGCAATACGTTGATTGGCAATTTATATACTCTTAATCTAATAACTCCCACAAAGCAACAAATGGAAATTAATAGTACATCTTCTAACTCAAGTAAGCGAAAAGAACCTTAAAAAATGAACCAAACATATCTTTGGCATCTAAGATTAGGTCACATTAACTTGAGTAGGATTCAAAGGTTGATAGCTGATGGACCTTTGAGTTCATTGGAAGTGAAAAACTATCCGACTGCGAGTCCCGCTTGGAAGGAAAAATGACCAAAAGGCCTTTTAAAGCCAAGGGGTATAGAGCCAAAGAAGTGTTGGAATTGGATCATTCTGATTTATGTGGTCCTATATCTACTCAAGCAAGAGGTGGTTTCGAATATTTTGTCTCTTTTATAGATGATTATTCGAGATATGGATATATTTATTTGATGCGCCGCAAGTCTCGAAAGTGCTTTGATAAATTCAAAGAGTACAAGGCTGATGTGGAGAAGCGTCATGGTAAATATATCAAAACACTACGATTTGATCGTGGTGACGAGTAACTCTTAGGAGAGTTAGGAATTACTTATCGAAGCTGGGATTCAATCCCAATTGTCTGCACTGTACACCCCAAAGAATGGTGTGGCGTAACGAAGGAATAGGACTCTCTTGGAAATGGTTAGATCGATGATGAGCTATTCGAAATTACCGAGTTTGTTTTGGGGGTATACCCTGGAAACGGCAGCGTACATTCTGAACTTGGTTCCTTCTAAGACAGTATCTTCTACTCCCACGAATTATGGAATGGGCGTAAGCCTAGTTTGAAACATATTCGGATTTGGGGTAGTCCGGCACATGTCTTTGAAAGGAGATCTTGATAAGTTGGAATCTCGTACGAAGTTCATTTGTTTGTGGGCTATCCTAGAGGAACGAAAGGTGGTTTGTTTTATAGTCCTAATGATCGGAGGGTAATTGTTAGCACAAATGCCCGATTTTTAGGAGAGGACTATGTAATGGACCACAAGCCCATGAGTAAAATTATTTTAGAAGAAATAAGGGTAGAAACTTCTACCTTAGTACCAAGAGTACAAGATGAGATACCACATGGGTCAGCACCATCTGTTACTAATGATACACTATTACCACAAGTGCCTCGTCGTAGTGGGAGGGTTGTTAGACAACCTGATAGATTCATGTTTTTGGGAGAATCTTCGGACTTAGTACACGGTGAACACGAATCGGATCCCTGGAGCTACGACGAAGCACTCCAAGATAAAAATTCGCAGTCTTGGGAAAAGCAATAAAATCTGAATTAGAATCTATGGATTCTAATCAAGTCTGGGAGCTAGTAGAACCACCAAATGGTGTAAAAGCCATTGGTCAAGTGGGTCTACAAAAGAAAAAGAGGATCGAGATGGAAAAGTAGAAACTTTCAAAGCAAGGCTTGTAGCGAAGGGTACACTCAAAAAGAAGGAATCGATTATGAGGAAACCTTTTCGCCGGTAGCCATGCTTAAGTCTATCCCGATTCTTTTGTCTATTGTTGCTCATATAATTATGAGGTTTGGCAAATGGATGTCAAGACAACTTTCCTTAATGGAAGTTTTGAAGAAAACATCTATATGAAGCAACCGAAGGATTCATTGCAAAGGGCAAAGAGCATCTTGTGTGTAAGCTTAATCGGTCCCTTTATGGGTTGAAACAAGCTTCGAGATCTTGGAACATCCATTTTGATGAGGTAATCAAGTCTTATGGATTTATTCAATGTCCAGATGAGTCATGTGTATACAAGAAGAGTGACAGAAACGTGGTGGTATTTCTTGTACTATACGTAGATGACATCTTGCTCACCGGCAACAATGTCAAGGTGTTGTCGACGTAAAGGTATGGTTGTCCAAGCGGTTTGATATGAAGGACTTGGAGAAGTTGGACATATTCTTGGGATCAAAGTTATAAGGGATCGCAAGAAAAGAATGTTATGCTTATCTCAAGCTTCATACATTGATACTATCTTGGCTCGTTTTAGCATGCAAAACTCCAAGAAAGGTTTTCTACCTTTTCGACATGGAGTACCTTTATCTAAAGAGATGTGTCCTAAGACACCAAAGGAGATAGAGGACATGAAGGCGATTCCTTATGCTTCGGTGTAGGAAGCCTAATGTATGCAATGCTATGTACGAGGCCGTATATCTATTTTGTCGTGGGCATGGTTAGCAGATATCAAAGTAACTCGGGACAAGGACATTGGACAGCGGTAAAGCATATTTTAAAGTACGAAAAGGACTAGAAATTATATGTTGGTTTACCAAGCGAGATACTTTACTTCTGAGGGTTACATGCATTCTCGATTTCCAATGGATAGGGACAACGATAAATCTACCTCGGGTTATGTGTTTACCTTGGGAAGTGGAGCCATAGTATGGAGGAGTGTAAAGCTAAATGCGTTTCGGACTCCACCATGAAAGCCGAGTATGTGGCAGCCTCCGAGGCAGCCAAAGAAGTTGTATGGCTCGAAACTTCTTGATGGACTTAGAAGTGATTCCTAGTTTGCCTAAAGCTATCACAATTTATTGTGGTAACGGTGGTGCAGTGGCAAACTCGAAGGAACCACGAGCTCACAAAGCAAGCAAACACATGAGCGCAAGTACCACACTGATACGAGACATCGTAAAACGAGGAGAAGTTGTTGTCGCCAAGATTGCATCAGCGGATAACCTAGCATATCCTTTCACAAAGGCTCTTCCAAATAAAGCTTTTGATGGGCATGTTGAAGGGATGGGAATCGATGTATGGCAGCAATTATGGAAGCATAGTCTTTAGTATAAGTGGGAGATTGTTAGGATGTATACTATAAGCCTAGCTTTTGTATGAACATCTTTTTAGTATGAACATCCTTTTAATATGAGATTCATTATGATCAAAATACTTATTGTTTATGATTGTTATATATATCATTATTTTGTCCGTATTAATCTATATTGTAGATAACATGGTGTGTGGTGTCACACGTAAGATCATGCTATCGCTTCCTTATAGATTATAAATAATAGCTCACAACCAAGATGGATTTGGACAAACCATTGGAACTACCGTAGTGTAATTTGGTATTAGTCTATCTTGACTATAAAGTTACACTAGTACATTTCGTATGTATTGAGCAGACCATATGAGGTTGTTCAATTTGTATTGACTATATAAAAGAACAAGACCTCTGTTGTTATGGATGTACGTCTTCTTAATCCCTATATAATAACGGGCACATGTACTCGGTGTATGTTTCTTTGATTTGCCAATGGGTGAGATTTATTAAATCAATAGGTTCGGTGAATTGGGAGATATCATTGTTTATATGGTGTGCCGTTGATTATAGAAGGAATCTGTGTCCTAATTAATTAGGATGATGATGTCCCCTTGAGGAGCTCATAAAGATTATTATGTAAACCCCGCAGGTGGATTTAATCCGACATAATAATAAAGATGAGTGGTACTACTCTTGGAATTAGATATAAATTAATTAAGTTGTCGATAATTTAATTAATTTATGGACATTCGATATCTTAAACACGGGAAATAAACGTACACATAATAAAGGAGCCCATATTATAATATGGGATTAGGACGGTAATTCAATTGTAACTCTTTATCGGATCGAGTTATAATTGATGGGCTTAAGTAAAGTGTTCGGACCGAACACAGATATTTAGGCCCATCGGGAGGCCCAACCCTAATCCCTCCTTAGGGTCCCCGTTGTAGCCTATAAATAAACCCTAACATCGAGCCTCCAGACGTGTGAAAAAACGTGAGATCGAGAGAGAGACGGATTTTGATTCCTTGGAGGATCGTCGGCCACTCGACATCCAAGGGAAAGGGATAGGAATACGGCGTAAGACCGTGAGGTTCGAGGCTCATCCTTCGATCGCGATTCGACCTTAGAACTGGTTCGTCTTCACCTATTACTTTGAATATTGGTACAATTCTATCCGCTGCGTTTATGTGATTGCGATCCGAATCGATAATTTCATAGAGTTGGCAATCGGTGGTTCCAACATCGATGCCTTCACAAATTTCCTTGGTTTTTGAACACTGATTTATTATTTTTATCATAACCAAGCCCTGCCTTATCATGGGATTTTTGTGAAGTGCTAAAGATGTGGTCTATAATCGACTATGAGTTATTAAGCTGGCTCATTTTGAAGACAAGCTTCTCATTGTCCTTCATAATTAACTCATTCTCAAGAGACCATTTCAAATTTGTCTTTTAAAGATTTTAATTCATGTTCTAGTCTTTCGCATGACTAGCTGATGTATTAGCCTCGGCCTGTAAACATTCCCCCTTGAATGTTTCCTCGAGACTCGAGTAGTTCACAACTTGCTTGCCTTTGACTAGAACCTGAATCGATCTTTTAAAGTCAAATTTTCTGTCTCTAATTGTTTATAAGCATTCGAGACATCTTTAGGTCTTTCAATAATCCTTGAATGATAGTTTGGTCATTATCTCAAACAGATTTATATGAATCATTATCGGAAGAAGAGTAATATACTACCTCTTTGGTCATAAGACAAATTTCATCGTCTCGACCCAAAATCATATGAAGATGATGAGGATGATGATGATTTTCTTAATTCTTTTTCTTCAGCCAAAAGGGCTCTTTGATTTGCAAACCTCCTATCTCTTTTCTTTCATTTCTCTTCTCGTTCCTTAGGAGTCACCGAGCACAATCATAACTAAAATGACTCGGCTTGTTACAAGTGTAACAAGTATCACCCCCTGTCTAACATAGGACTGGTAGGATTCCTTTTTGCAGTGATCTGAACCTTATTGTCCGGCTCTTTTTCTTATCATCATCGGATGAATCATCCTCCTTTCTTCTTGATCCTCGATCTGGATCTATCCTTTCCCGCAAACCTCGGCTTATTACGTTTATATTTCATTCTCAATTTATCATACCTTTTGGTGAGCAATGCCATCTCGCTCCTTAAGAGATAAGTCAGTCCTACTGATTCACCGCTATCTTGTCTTCTTTGTTGACAAAAGCAGAGCACTTGGACGAGGTGCTTGACTCCATCTCGTCTTCCTCATCTTCTATATGAATATCATATTCCAAAGATTTTAGATGAGAAAATAAAGTTTGATGAGTAATAGATAATAAGTTTTGGGTTGCTTTAAGGATATTTGACTTCTCTCTCCATCTCTTGGTCAAAGATCTGAGTATTTTATTGTTGATCTCTTTTTATGAATAATTCTTTCCTAAATCACCGCTTTATTGAGAAGATTTGTTAGTCTCACATCCAAATTGATCTATTGATTCATTCTCCTTCATCTTAAACGTATCAAAGGCATGTAGCACAGATCGTAGCTTATTTTCTTTCACTTGGTCTCGATCCTTCACACACATTTGCAAGGGTCTCCCACATCTCCTTAGCCTGATTTACACCTCTTGACTTTTTCAATCTAATCTTTGCTAAGAGTTTCAATGATTTCCGTCCTAGCCACTTGATCCAAATTGTGAATTTTCCTTTCATCACTAGTCAACTCGTAACTCTTCTTTTCTTGTCCGACTCTAGTCTTGCCGCAGCAGCACTATCGCTGGTTCCTCCATGGAAGAATTTGATGGGTCCCTCTTCAATAACCTCTTCCATTCTATCATGAATAGCCTTTAGATGGTTCTCCATCCCGAATTTCCAGTAATCATATTCCTCAATTGAAAATTCAAGTAAGCTCCTAGACTTCTTGCCTTTTACAGATAACATGATGAAACAAGAAAACACTCAACAAGAACTTTGTTAGTAGCAAGGTTAGTGAAATGAAGATGAAGAAGATGATCAAGAAACAATTTCATCTTTATCCGGACCTAAAATCAATATCGTAACAACTTAACACCGCTCCGATACCACTTGTTGGTCCCACTAGTTGAGTATTACAAAGAGAAACTTGAAACAACCTTCTAGGGTAAATCTAAAAGGAGGGGGTTGAATAGATTTACCAACTTTTTCAAATCTGGAAAACTAATTCAAGACACCAAAGTTTACACAATGAAGTCGAATTTAAACTTAACTTTGAGTGGATCAAAAGCAAACCGATAACTAATCGATTTTAATTCTGAAAATGAACTTTGATTAAAAGTTGAAATTGAATAAGAACAAATAAGTAATCAAAAGCAGTAAAGAACAAAATGGTTTATAGTGGTTCGGATCCAACCGATCCTACATCCACTCTCCTTCATCAACTCGAAGAAATGCTCTTCCACTACTTACTTTCTTTCCAGTACATAACTTACAACTTTTACAATGATCTTCAGATCTTCAAACAATCTTCAAACTCCTAAATTTTTCTGGAAAATCTAACTTTTATAGTGCAAGAAGTATGTTGAAGATGTACAAAAGTGTTCTATAAACACTTGAAACTTTTGAAAAATTTCTTTGAAAACTTGTGTGAACTTTTGAAAGCTTTGTGAAAAATATAGAATTAATTCATTGTGTATTCTAATCTTAAGATAAAAGTTATGCCTAGACCTATTTAAAAGCTCCTAAAAACAGCTTAGTTTGTTAGTTGGTTGTAACAAACTAAAACCGCTTAACAAACTTAATCTTGATAATCGCTTCTTATCTTCAAATTTGATCTTTCACTAGTCGTCTGCGGTGACTTGGTGAAGACTTGCTTTTCTTATTCTATTCAGCTTGTCTTGACCTCGTCTGAGCTCTCTATAATTGTCTCCGTAGATGACTTAACTTGAGCTTGTCTCCGGATGATCTCTAACTACTTAGACCTCGGTGACTTATCCAGCTTTTCCTAGTCCGATCGGCTAGTACTTGGATTTTCACCTTAGCCGTTCTTCAAGTCGTCTCGATCATCCTGAGTTGATCCTTTTAACTCATCAAAACCTCTTCTAATCTAACAAAGGTGCATATCGGGCCTAGAAAAATCCCTGGTCTCGACCTAGTGTCGAGCTTGGGAAGCCTCGAGTCGAGGATAGGCCAAAACTAAAAAACCAGATTTTTAGCAGCCTCGAGTCGAGGCACGGCCCTCGAGTCGAGGAGGAGCCAAGCCTCGAGTCGAGGCTCACCTCGAGTCGAGGGGTGTGTTTTGCAGAATTCTGTTATTTTATCATCCAATTCGAGCGTGACACGTGGCATGGCAGCTTATATACATATATATACACGAACATACACAATTTTACGGGACGTTTTTATATCAAGAGGGAGAGAAGAAGATCAAGAACACAAACTTTCACACACACATAGCTAGGGTTTCGATTTATTCTATAATTTAGACGATCAACGGATGTTTTCTTTATGATTGGACGCCAATTAGGTGATATTCTTCCTTTAATTTCAGTTTTTTTGATTCAATTTCTTGTTATGACATTCGGTTATTCAATTAATTTCATGGATTCAATTTTGTTAATTATGATCAACTAAATTCCTAGTGCTAGGGTGTTTTGATGCATATGGGTGATTGATTTGTGAGGAATTCTATGGGTGATTTTGATTATTGATTAATTGATTGGATTGATGAGGTTTGATTGATTTATTTATTTAATTAATTTCTAATTCCATGCATAGTTGTTTAATTATCGCAAGGAGACTTGGGTATTTAGATAACTTCATTTGGGTGAGGAAATTAATTGGGTAATTAGAGTTAATATTGGTTTAATGCAAGGAGACTTGGTTAATACCATTAGAAATACGTCAATTCCACATTAATTGCTTAGATTAGTAGTCGGAGATTAGTGAAGAGACCATAGGTAAGGTGCCTTAGTATCGAAGGGGAGACACGCTAGGGGAACCTATTGACTCGTGTTCTCGCCCGGGAGGAAAGGGTTACGATCTTCTCACACTTTCGATCTTAAACCGTAGCGTAATTACTAGGCTTACCAAGTACGGAATTATTGTTTGATTAAAAGTTTGCTCATATTAATTGATTGACATGACCTTAGAATCGGGTTCGACTTCACCTATTAAGGTGAAGAGGTATGATTTATTTCCATGCGTTTTATGCATGTGATCCCGAATTGGATAATCACATAGAGTCGGTGATCCGGTGATCCCGAAGTGGTTTTCAAGGACCAATTTTAATTTCTTTTGAAGTTTCGGATGCCTTCACAAATTTTCTTGGTTTTGAACACTGATTTATTATTCTTATCATAACCAAGGCCTGTCTTATCATGAGACAAGCTTCTCATTGTCCTTCTTAATTAACTCATTCTCAAGATAGACCATCTCAAATTTGTCTTTTAAAGATTTTAATTCATTTTCTAATCTTTCGCACAAGCCGATCGATGTACTAGTCTCACTTAGGTAAACATTCCCCCTTGAATGTTTCCTCGGACTCGCAGTAGTTCACAACTTGCTTGCATTTGACTAGAACACGAATATGATCTTTTAAAGTCAAATTTTCTGTCTCTAATTGTTTATAAGCATTCGAGATATCTCTAGATCTTTCAATAATCCTTGAGTGACAGTTTGGTCATTATCTCAAAAAGCAGATTTATATGAATCATTATCGGAAGAAGAGCAATATACTACCTCTTCTGGTCATAAGACAAATTTCATCGTCGACCCAAAATCGATGAAGATGATGATGATTTTCTTGATTCCTTTTCTTCAGCCAAAAGGGCTCTTTGATCTGCAAATCTCCTGTCTATTTTCTTTTTTTTCTCTTCTCATTCCTTAGGAGTCACCGAGGACAATCATAATCGAAATGTCTTGGCTTGTTACAAGTGTAACAAGTATCACTCCTATCCGACTTAGGACTTGTTGGATTCCTTTTGCAGTGATCTGAACCTTTTTGTCTGGCTCTTTTCTTATCATCATCAGTTGAATCATCCTCTTTTCTTCTTGACCACCGATCTGGATCTATCCTTTCCTGCAAACCTCGGCTTATTACGTTTATATTCCATTCTCAATCTATCATACCTTTTGGTGAGCAATGCTATCTGTTCCTTAAGAGATAAATCAGCTCCTACAGATTAATTTCTTGTCTTGTCTTCCTTGTTGACAAAAGCAACAGATTTGGATGAGGTGCTTGACTCCATCTCGTCTTCCTCATCTTCTATCTGGATATCATATTCCAAAGCTTTTAGATGAGAAAATAAAGTATGATGAGTAATAGAGGATAAGTTTTGGGTTGCTTTTAGGATATTTGACTTCACTCTCCATCTCTTGGTCAAAGACCGAGTATCTTATTGTTGATCTCCTTTTTTGAATAATTCTTTCCTAAATCCGCTGCTTTATTGAGAAGATTTGTTACAAAAAGCACAATTAAGAATCACAATTAGGAAACAAACTAATGTGAGTATCCTTAGTGCAACTAATCTCTCGATTCAAGCACCCAATCCACACATTCATGCACAATTATCACCCGATTAATCCCGGATCACGTTAGTGCAACTCGCCTATAGCTAGGGTGATCAAACACTAATCTAAAGAGATAATTATGATGAAGCACAAATGAGAATCACAATTAGTAAGCAATCTACACAATTGATCTCCAATCATCAACAATTACAGATCATCAATCAATTCATCATCAATTTCAATTAACCCAAGCACTAAAGAGTTAGCCCATGGTGAAATCCATGGGAAGAAGATAGAATTGATCAAACACAAAGCAAATCATAACAATTAAAAAATTAAAGAGACAAAAGAGGAAAAACATCACCAATTGATCTTCAATCAACAACAATAGGAATGCTTGAGTCTTCAACACCAATCTCCAAATGAAATACAAGCTTGAGTTGAATGAATTACAAGGATCAAATGCTAATCTAATGCTAATCTACAACAATCAATGGAAATCTACATCTAATTCTAACTTCTACTCTAATCTAAGGAAGAAATTGACTTCGCCCCGAGAAATCGCCCCAAAACCGCTACTAATCAAGCTACTATGAAAGTTTTATCTCAATTGCTCTGCTTCTCCCCCTTTAAATACAAATTTTCGTAAAAAGCGCCCCCTCGAGTTGAGGGTCATGCCTCGACTCGAGGCTCTTGCTTTTGTCCCATCCCTCGACTCGAGGGTCATGCCTCGAGTCGAGGCTGCTGCCTTTCTTTTGATTTTGGTCCTTTCTCGCATAGCCCTCGACTCGAGGCTCTTGTCCCTCGATTAGAGCTCGAGTCCAGGGCACTTTTCTCGCGCGGGGCTTCGCCCGACCCCGTTTTCGTCCCGTATGATCGTCTCTTCATTCTAAGCCTAGTGGTACTCTCGGTTTGGCAAAATTCCACCGAATTACCTGCAAAATGGACGAAAAACATCAAAATCTCACAACTAATACTTTTAGGCAAAAGAGTGATACTTTTCACATTTAGGCACAAAAACTAACACTTTAGCTCACTTTTGCACTAAAATAGGCCCTAAAAACATGTATCAATTCACTCCAATCATACCCCAAAACTTGAATTGTTGCTCATCCTCGTGCAACGTAGAAACTAAGAACAAAGGAGTGAATTGATTGCAATTATGTCACATGGCACTATAGACGAAGTAAAAGACAATCGAATTCATCAATGAACATAAGTATCAATGCAACTATCCACTAGCAATCAAGATAGATCATGCTCAAACAAATGCTCAATCAAATACTCAACACATTGCTCCTTCCATGGAGTGTTTCATTCTTCACTCAAGTGTATAAAGGTATGATGCACTCAATCATCAAATTCACAAACTTGCACACCATATGCTTGCCACAAGACTTAATCTCATTCAAAATCATTTATGATCAATGAAGAATCAAAGAGGTCTTTCTTCTAGGTTGTAATGTAGGCTCTTTGGAAAGGTGGGATATTTTTGTATAAGAGTGACTAAGTAGTAGAGACTTGAATGTAAACTAATCAATACACAACACATCTCTTCACTTTTCATCAAGCACACTCTTTCTTTTGAACTTCAATGATCAATCCACCATTCACTTGAGCTCTCTCTTTTAAGCTCTCAAATTGAATTTTTTTCTTTTCACTTCATGCCTTTTTCTTCACAATTCAATTTTTTTCACAACCTTGCTTTTCTTTTATGCTTCAACCATCACTTAGCTCATCATCTTTCCACACTTAGCAATCAAATCACCATCATTAGCCAACATTCAAGCTTAACTAAATATAGGACAAGAAAGGCTCATAAAAATAGGCTAAATGGTTTTCAATTTCACTTGGTTTGCCAAAGAATATGGATCATAAGGTTCAACATGGCTCACTAAGGAAATCAAATGTATTTGGTAGGGAAATAATTCGCAAAGTAACTCATAATTCCAAACATGGCCTCTTATCACTTTCAAGACATCACACAAAGATCAATATCAACAAGTCTAGTGGCAAGTTCTAGCATACAAATCATGAATGATGCACACACAAAGAAATCATATCAACCGTATAAGATGTATGATTATTAAGGCACAAAAGCTCACGGACTTAAATTGAGCAATGAATCAAGTATCATCAATCACATTAATCCTTACACAATAAATCAAGAAAGTTAGCTTCAAGCTACAAATCTACTCATGATCATATCAAAATCCAATAAGTCTTGCAAATCAAACTCAAGTGCTCATGCACATAAGTCCAAGCATACTCACTACCTCATGAATGATACTAAAAATATATCAATGAATCCACAATTAAGCTCAAATCAATAAATCTCAAAAGCCTAGGAATAAGGAATCCAAAGAAATCATCAAGGTATAATCATCAATAGACCATCAAACTCAATAAGATCAAGGTAAAAAAATCATCAATAAAATCATCCAACAATCAAATCCAATCATCACATAATCAAGTCACCAAAAGTACAATCATCACAATGAGTATAATAGCCAACAAAAGTACAAATCATCAAGGATATAGGAATCTAAAGACTAAGGATAGAGAATGAGGAATAGGGGATAGCCCTAGTAGTCGGACGGCGGCGGCGGAGGAGGGTAGTGTCCCGGTCCGAAGTTCCACGAGCTCATCTGCCGCGGGAGGGCATACATGTCGTTCGAGTCTTCGAGACTCCTCCTGCATCCTCCTAGTCTCTTCATTAAATCTGCGAGACTCCTCAAGCATCCGGTACATCTCATCCCGCCCGGTCGGACTCTCAATGTGCATCCTCCGACTATCGCCCCACATCTCCTCGGCCAAAACCCACGGCCTCCGAGATGAACTCCCGGCTCGTACTCTCTACTCCTCATCTCATCCTGCCGGTACATGTTGATCTCTCGGCTGGTAATCCTCGTCCATCTGTACTAGCGGCTCCTCTGCTCCGGCTCCTCGTCATCCTCGTCCTCGGAATCATCATCTCCGATCTCTACCTCTGCAGCTCCCTCACCCCGATCATCATCTGAACCCGATTGCGGACCCCGTCATCATCATCAACCTCATCTCGGAGAACATCCCCGTGCTCTCTCGTATAGGCATCTATCGCCTCGGTGTGATCTGTGACCACATACGCAGATTGATGGTCACAAAGGCACGAGAACCGAAGACTGCCGTCAACCTCTTATTAGGAAGAGGGAATCGCCACCATGATGCTGCCAGTAGGCACCATGTCCTACCGATGCGGTCAAGCGTCCTCATGCGCCGCATCGTATCAAGGGTAAGTCGGGGCCCTCCACCGCTCTTAGGTTGTGAGTCGGGATCTTGAGATGCTCGGCTATCAAAGTAATGATGCCACCAAAGTTAATCTTCTTGAACTTCGTGCTCGTGGCTCTCTCGAATAGGTAGCGAGGTATGCAGCGGCATTAAATCGAACTCCATGCAAAAGCACCGAGATAACGTACAGCTCCTCGGAAACCACGGCTCCTCCCTCCGATCTCGCAAATATAGTGCTCGTGAGAATCTTCTCTAGGTATCGGATGACCGGGTTCCGGATATGTGTGCTCTTTGACTTCCCGGAACAAAATCAAAGCTGATTAGGAGCCCCCAGTCTGAAATCCTTCTCCAAAACTTTTTAGCATTGTACTCTTTCCGTATGTTCAACAATTATCGGTCCTGGGTCTATAGGTGCTCCAATAATCTCGCGTTGACCTCGTCCCAGAGTCAACGAATACTCGTGTCCCATGAGCTCAAAAGTAATACTCCTCGGGAATTTGGCCCTCCTAGCCTTATCAACTCTCACCGTGCAAAGGAACTCGAGAGTGAGTCCGATATACGTCCTAGGCCTCTTCGCCAAGAAGCCCCCATCCCAACTTGCTCAAACAGACAAGGGATATCCTCCTCGATCCCCATAGATATCATGCACTCATGATCAACTAGTCTCGTCTTGACCACCCGTTTATAGAGCTCGGAGTATAGATCAATATGTGTACGCCATTAGTGATCATCCCACCGAATTCCGAGCTCGGCCGGGCATCCTGTGTGCAAATCGGATGGCGGCTTCCTCTCGCGGATCTCCGCCTCGGAGAGGTTGTGTCTGTCGGCCCCTCTAAACATTGTTCCTGCAAAACATTCCCAAGAGCAAAAATCAATTTCCAAGAATACAATACGAGCTCAAAAATATCAAGCATACCCTGAACGAGTCAACAAGCAAGAACATCTCAAATACATAATCCCTAGTGACTAGCAACTAAGCCTCGACAATGGTCAATGAGTCAACTATGCAAATACAATCCACTAGAAGTACTCAAATAATCCCCAAAAATATGTATACTCACTAGAATGGCCCTACAATTGATACACAAACAAGCTCAAAAATACTCATGCAATTAAGCTCAATAAAATCCCAAAAGCCATAACCAATTAGCAAGTAATTCAACACATATGATTCATCAATTCATACACTTCTATCATAACCATAGCTCAACTTGACCAATTGATCCAAACAATTACACTAGAAATTCCCAACTTTGCCAAAAATGCATTTTCTAGCCAAATTTCACAAAATAAACGAGCAATCTCTCATATACAACCCTAAGCATGCTCCTAAATCATCAAACAATTCAAATATGCTCATACAAGGCTCCAAATCATCACAATAATCATGCTCATAAGGTGCTCGAATAAATGACCAAATGAAATTCCAATTCAATTATAATTCTAGCATAAATCTTAGCACCTATGCAATCAATCAACCAAAATAACGAATTTAAGAGTCAAGAGAGTAGAAATTACATACCTTGTTTGATTAATTCGGCCTAGAAGAATGCAATTGGAATTCCTACGCTCAAATCCTCAAAATCCCCAAATTAATTACAAGAACCCTCAAAAATCAATCTTGATCCAATATGAATGATAAAATGATGAAAGGAAGATGAATGTATGGTGAAATCAACGTGAAATCGCCGGAAAAATGATTTGGGAACAAAAGGGATCGGCACGGTGTAAAGCCCTCGAGTCGGGATCTCACAAACCGAACTCGCGTATTTATAAAACTCACCGGCCTCGAGTCGAGGGTCAGGCCTCGACTCGAGGGATCCAAAATTTTCATTCCTCGACTCGAGGTCTCATGCACGACTCGGGGACCTTGACACAATGACCCCCTCGACTCGAGGTACCACCCTCGACTCGTGGAAAATGCAAAAATCTGAATTTTGACTAAGTGTAAATCCCTCGACCCGAGGGCCATGCACTCTCGACCACGGGTCGAGTCCAGGAATTTTTGACGATTCCCGGGCCCGACCCGACCCCGAAACTCCTAAAAATGACCTCTACATCCCTAACGAACCCAAATATGCAAGAAATTACCGTTTTGGTCCATCGATTTAAGCCCGGTCGCTCATTCGATCGAGGAGACCGGGTTCTCTTCCTTTTTGCTCATTTCACCAACTTTTAAGCTCTCCTTTCCTTCTCGATTCCTCGATTCTCTTGCAATTACGATCCTTTTTCACTACTCGTAGTGAGTATACCTACACACGACCATCACAAATCATCAAAATAATCATCACTAAGAGATGCATTTCTACCCTAAATGACACACACCCCAAAACTTGAATGAAGACATGCATTCAAGTTTGGCTCAAAATATATGCAACTCATAATGAGATCAACAATTAAACTCAACAATATATGAATCTCAAAGCATAGAGCATCAATTACTAAGCATAAGCAATTAAGTAGCAACAAGCCAAATACCCCAAAACGAACAAAAACACTAATCTACAAAAACACAAGAAAAGAAATAAAAAGGATGGGTTGCCTCCCATCAAGCGCTATTTTTATTGTCCTATGCCGGACTTATTCTTCACGTCCAAAATCCTTCATCGGAATGGCCAAGGGTAGCGATCCTCCTTCCCATTATATCTCGATCTTTGTACTTCAAGGTCTAGGAGGTTCACCGAATAGATAGGACAACCACCTATAGATATGCAAAGTGTCCATGGTTGTCCCCCTTTCTCTCTTGCCATCCTTCTCGATTCTTTTTCCTCAAGGATGCCCAAGCGTTTCTTTAATTCTTCCCTATAGTCAAAATTCACAAGAGGCATAATCAAATCATTAGAAGCATCATTTTCAATTAATTCACAAATTGAAGAGTTAGAAGGTATAGAAATGCTCATTTCGATCTTCAAAGCTTCCTTCGATGCTCTTTGATTTTCTTCCTCATTAAAGCTCATGTCCATCAATGGACACTCCTCTTCCTCCTTTTTGACAAGGAAGCCTTCTACTTTTACCTCTTCGCTTGGACCCTTTTCTACATCTCTTCTTTCACTTTCTTCCTCCCCTTCTTCTTCTTGACTCTCCATGATGGTTAAGTTCTTCACTTGGCGTATGAAATATTTGAGTTGACTTTTAATAAACATCAAATGAACTTCGGTGATCTCCATGTTCCCCTCTATCCATGAATTAACCTTTTCTTTGGTCTCATACATTTCTTCATACAGGGAAGCATTTGATCACACCTAGGGTCATTTTCCTCAAACTTTTCCAAAAAAGCTCCAAGCATCTCTAGCAATATAGCTCTCACATCATGGAGTCCCCATTCTTCAATTTGAGGAGAAGCTTGTGGTATTGGATAGTCATTCTCATAGCTCCTCCTATCATCATAATAATCACCTCCCGATGCTCCTTGCAATTCGTGATCCACAACATGGATCGAATGTTTGATCATAAGGCTCATAGTATGGAAACATCTCTTGAGGTGGGGAATGAATTTCTTCAAATCTCCAATCTTCATAATTGGATAGAACTTGTTGCATATGAGAATTATCTTCAAAGCTCATCCAATTATTGTATCCAAAATCTTCATAGTGTGGAGAATACACTCTACCATCTTGATAATACTCTTGATTCCACATATATGAGTTGTATCCTTCCATCTAGACAAGATATCAAAGTATCAAATTCCAACAAAAATAACAAAACAAACACAAACACAAAGGCAACAAATAGTCACTTCAAACAATCCCTAAGTCTCACTTAAGGCGCAAAAACTAATTCCCGGCAACGGCGCCATTTGATTGGAGTGTATAGGGTAAGAGTTATTAAGACCAATCAACAAAATATCGAACCCAAGGAAAAAAGTATGCACATGAGGCCCTAGAAATACAAGTTCTTAGTGACTAGAGTTGCAACAATGGTTTGGAACAAAAACAACAAAACAAAAGCAAAAATACAAAATAACAAGGAGCAAGCAAATGATCAAACACTTAGAATGCGACAACAAAAACAACAATAAATGGTGGGATAGGGGTGCTAGGATTAACATCCATCAATGAATCATCAATCAACAAGCTACAATTGAATCAAATTGCAAATCAACTAAGATAGAAAGCATAAACCATCATGAAATTAATCTCTCCATTAAAATCACAATGCCTAATGTGAGTATCCTTAGTCTTTCCCATCTCTTAATGTAGAAATCCCTAATTCATACAATCATGCAAAATTAAAACTCAATTAACACCTAATCACGTTAGCTCAACTCTCGCCTATTGCTAGGGTGATTAACCATTAATCTAAAGAGACAATTTTACACAAAGCACAATTAAGAATCACAATTAGGAAACAAACTAATGTGAGTATCCTTAGTGCAACTAATCTCTCGATTCCGAAGCACCCAATCCACACATTCATACACAATTATCACCCGATTAATCCCGGATCACGTTAGCGCAACTCTCGTCTATAACTAGGGTGATCAAACACTAATCTAAAGAGATAATTATGCATGAAGCACAAATGAGAATCACAATTAGTAAGCAATCTACTCAATTGATCTCCAATCATCAACAATTATAGCATCATCAATCAATTCATCATCAATTTCAATTAACCCAAGCACAAAGAGTTAGCCCATGGTGAAATCCATGGGAAGAAGATAGAATTGATCAAACACAAAGCAAATCACAACAATTAAAAAATTAAAGAGACAAAAGAGGAAAAACATCACCAATTGATCTTCAATCAACAACAATAGGAATGCTTAAGTGTTCAACACCAATCTCCAAATGAAATACAAGCTTGAATTGAATGAATTACAAGGATCAAATGCTAATCTAATGCTAATCTACAACAATCAATGGAAATCTACATCTAATTCTAACTTCTACTCTAATCTAAGGAAGAAATTGACTTGGGGCCTGAGAAATCGCCCCAAAACCGCTACTAACTGCTACTATGAAAGTTGTATCTCAGTTGCTCTGCTTCTCCCCCTTTAAATACGAATTTTCAGAAAAACTGCCCCCTCGAGTCGAGGGTCAGGCCTCGACTCGAGGCCCTTTGCTTTTGTCCCATCCCTCGACTCGAGGGTCATGCCTCGAGTCGAGGCTGCTGCCTTTCTTTTGATTTTGGTCCTTTCTGCATAGCCCTCGACTCGAGGCTCTTGTCCCTCGATTAGAGCTCGAGTCCAGGGCAGTTTTTCTCGAGCGGGGCTTCGGCCCGACCCCCATTTACGTCCCGTATGATCGTCTCTTCATTCTAAGCCTAGTGGTACTCTCGGTTTGGCAAAATTCCACCGAATTACCTGCAAAATGGACGAAAAACATCAAAATCTCACAACTAATACTTTTTAGGCAAAAGAGTGATACTTTTTACGTTTAGGCACAAAAACTAACATTTTAGCTCACTTTTTGCACTAAAATAGGCCCTAAAAATATGTATCAATTCACTCCAATCAATAGGGATTAAGAAGACATACATCCATAATAACGAGAGGTCTTGTTCTTTTATATAGTCGTACAAATTGAACAAACTCATATGGTCTGCTCAATACATACAAAATGTACTTGTGCAATTTTATAGTCAAGATAGACTAATACCAAATTACACCACAACCGTTCCAATGGTTTGTCCAAATTCATCTTGGTTGTGAGCTCTTATTTATAATCTATAAGGAATCGATAGCATGATCTTCTCGTGTGACACCACACACCATGTTATCTACAATATAGATTAATTTGGACAAAAACAATGATATATGTAACAATCATAAAAAGCAAGTATTTTGATCATAAAGAATCTCATATCAAAAGATGTTCATACAAAAAGCTAGGCTTATAGTATACATCCTAACAATCTCCCACTTATACTAAAAGACTACGCTTCCATAAATGCTACCATACATCCTGATTCCCATCCCTTCAACATGCCCATCAAAAGCTTTTTGGAAGAGCCTTTGTGAAAGGATCTGCTAGGTTATCTGCTGATGCAATTTTGGCGACAACAACTTCTCCTCTTTTTACGATGTCTCGTATCGGGTGGTACTTGCGCTCAATGTGTTTGCTTGCTTTGTGGGCTCGTGGTTCCTTCGTGTTTGCCATCGCACCACTGTTATCACAATAAATTATGATAGCTTTAGGTAAACTAGGAATCACTTCTAAGTCCATCAAGATGTTTCGAGCCTCTTTGGCTGCCTCGCAGGCTGCCACATACTCGGCTTCCATGGTGGAGTCCAAACGCATTTCTCGCTAACACTCCTCCATACTATGGCTCCATTTCCCAAGGTACACACATAACCCGAGGTAGATTTACCGTTGTCCCTATCCGATTGGAAATCGAATCCGTGTAACCCTCAGAAGTAAATTATTTGCTTGGTAAACCAGCAGTCCAATGTCCTTATCCGGGTACTTTGATATCTCTCAAGTAACCATGCCCAAGGCAAAATGAGATATCGGCCTCGTACATAGCATTGCATACATTAGGCTTCCTACGGCCGAAGCATAAGGAATCGCCTTCATTTCCTCTATCTCCTTTGGTATCTTAGGACACATCTCCTTAGATAAAGGTACTCCATATCGAAAAGGTAGAAAACCTTTCTTGGAGTTTTGCATGCTAAAACGAGCTAAGATAGTATCAATGTATGAAGCTTGAGATAAGCATAACATTCTTTTCTTGCGATCCCTTATAACTTTGATCCCAAGAATATGTCCAACTTCTCCCAAGTCCTTCATATCAAACTGCTTGGACAGCCATACCTTTACGTCGACAAAACCTTGACATTGTTACCAATGAGCAAGATGTCATCTACGTATAGTACAAGAAGTACCACCACGTTTCCGTCACTCTTCTTGTATACACAAGACTCATCCGGACATTGAATGAATCCATAAGACTGGATCACCTCATCAAAATGGATGTTCCAAGATCTCGAAGCTTGTTTCAATCCATAAATGGACCGATTAAGTTTACACACAAGATGCTCTTTGCCCTTTGCAATAAATCCTTCGGTTGCTTCATATAGATGTTTTCTTCATGACTTCCGTTAAGGAAAGCTGTCTTGACATTCATTTTCCAAACCTCATAATTCATATGAGCAGCAATAGACAAAAGAATCCGGATAAACTTAAGCATGGCTACCGCGAAAAGATTTCCTCATAATCGATTCCTTCTTTTGAGTGTACCCCTTCACAACAAGTCTTGCTTTGAAAGTTTCTACTTTCACGTCGATCCTCTTTTTCATTTTTAGACCCACTTACAACCAATAGCTTTTACACCATTTGGTGGTTCTACTAGCTCCCGGACTTTAGAATCCATAGATTCTAATTCAGATTTCATGGCCTTTTTCCAAGATTCTCGCATCTTTATCTTGGAGTGCTTCGTCATAGCTCCAAAGATCAAATTCGTGTTCACCTGTACTAAGTCTCAAGACTCTCCCAAAACATGAATCTATCGGGTTGTCTGAAAACCCTCCCACTACGACGAGGCACTTGTGGTAATAGTGTATCATTAGTAATGTATGGTGCTGACCCTGTGGTATCTCATCTTGTCTTCTGGTACTAAGGTAGAAGTTTCTCCCCTTATTTTTTCTAAAATAATTTTACTCATGGGCTTGTGGTCCATTACATAGTCCTCTTCTAAAAATCGGGCATTTATGCTAACAATTACCCTACGATCTTTAGGACTATAAAATAAACTACCTTTCGTTTCCTCTAGGATAGCCCACAAACAGTCGAACTTCCGTATGAGATTCCAACTTATCAAGATCTCCTTCAAAGACATGTGCTGGAGTACCCTAAATCCGAATGTGTTTCAGACTAGGCTTACGCCCATTCCACAATTCTGTGGGAGTAGAAGATCTTGTCTTAGAAGGTACCAAGTTCAGAATGTACGCTGCCGTTTCTAGGGCATACCCCAAAACGAACTCGGTAATTCCGAATAGCTCATCATCGATCTAACCATTTCCAAGAGAGTCCTATTCCTTCGTTCCGCTACACCATTCTCGTTGGGGTGTACCAGGTGCGAACAATTGGGATTGAATCCCAACTTCGATAAGTAATTCCTAAACTCTCCTAAGAGGTATTCGCCACCACGATCGGATCGTAGTGTTTTGATATATTTACCACGACGCTTCTCCACATCAGCCTTGTACTTTTTGAATTTATCAAAGCACTCGGACTTGCGGCGCATCAAATAAAAATATCCATATCTTGAATAATCATCTATAAAAGAGACAAAATATTCGAAACCACCCCTTGCTTGAGTAGACATAGAACCACATAAATCAGAATGAACCAATTCCAACACTTCTTTGGCTCTATACCCCTTGGCTTTAAAAGGCCTTTTGGTCATTTTTCCTTCCAAGCGGGACTCGCAGTCGGATAGTTTTCCACTTCCAATGACCTCAAAGGTCCATCGACTATCAACCTTTGAATCCTACTCAAGTTAATGTGACCTAATCTTAGATGCCAAAGATATGTTTGGTTCATTTTTTAAGGTTCTTTTCTCTTATTTGAGTTAGAAGTTGTACTATTAATTTCCATTTGTTGCTTCGTAGGAGTTATTGGATTAAGAGTATATAAATTGTCAATTAACGTACAAGAACAGATAATAGAAGCTGTTTTCTTGACAACCACTTTGCTATCAAAAGAAACAGAATATCTATCCAAAATAAGTTAGAAACTGAAATCAAGTTCTTTCTAAAACAAGGTACGTAAAGACAATTTTTCAAAACCAAAGTCTTATTCTTATCAAAGATAAATAAACATCTCCCATCGCAACACTGCTACTTTCGTAGCGTCGCCCATGTAGATGGTAATCTCACCCTTACTAAGCCGCCTAGTTTCCTGGAACCCCTGCAAAGAATTGCAGGACATGATCGATGGCTCCCGTATCTACACACCAGTGCCGATAGATAACACTCGCTAAACATGTTTCAATAGTTAGTGAATAAAATATACCTTCTTTTTCCTTTTTACGGGACAATCTACCTTCCAATGTCCTGCCGCTTGCATAAAAAGCATTTGCCCTTTGGCTTCTTCACGCCATTTTGTGCACCAATTTTCTTTGGTTCACCCGCTTTCTTTGTCAAACCAGCTTGTTTCTTTTTCTTCATCACCTTGCCTTTTGGCTTAGATGTAGAAACATTTTCAGCAATATAAGCTTGAGAAGCTTCGACGAAGTATCCCTTCGCCGCTTGGAGTTCTCGTTGGTCCCGATTGGTTGAGTTGATTAAGAAAACTTGAGTTAACCTTCTATGATAAAATCTTGAAGGGGGTTGAATAGATTTTATAGATTTTTGCAAATCTTTTAAAACTTATTCAAAGCTTCAAAGTTACACAATGAAATTCAGTTTTAGACTCAACTTGAACAAGATCAAAAGCAAACCGATATTTTGGTTCTAACTTTGATTCTCAAATCAATCTTTGATTTGTTAACTGAAATTTGTAAGAAACAAGTAAGTAAAACAAAGCAATAAAGATGTAATAACCCAAAACCAATTATAGGATTTTATATTTAAATCACTAAGTTTAGTAATCATTTTATTCTTTTCCAATTTCATATGTGGTTTTCTAAATCTTTCTCCAACTGACGAACGATTTTTTCTATCCAAAATCTACTAATACTTTTCAAATTCACATCCGTAATCCGGATTTGTTTAATAATGATTAATTACCAATAGTCCTTTAAAGGTGGGAAACACTCAAGAAAAACCCTAAGAAAAATGTTTGTTTTCCCATCGCTGCGTTTTAATAATTTTCGGAGCCGAACCTCGGACCGAAAGATACCGAAAACTCAACAACGAAGTCACACCACTGTATTAGAAATTAGACTACCAAATGGCAGCCCAAATCTTCCAAATTTTCGTGCACATGGGAGCTTTAAATGAGAGAATATTGATGGTACATGAAATCCCTAGCCAAAATCCTAAGACTAAGACCTAGGACTAGTTTTCTTTATCCTTATGCCTATTACCACCTAGTTGCCCCCTTTTTCCCACCCCTCTTGACCGGCCATTTCCCCACCTTCTCCTATATAAATAGAGTGGCTGCCCTCTTCATTTCCCACACCAAAAGAAAAGCTTGGGGCTCTCAAGAGAAGGAGGAAAATTCTCCAAGGGTAAGTCCCTAAACCCCCTCTTAAGTCTTATTCTTCTTCTTAAGCTTAGAAATTCAGGAAATATATGATATGAGGCCCTAAGAACTCCTTTTTACATGATATAATCTTATATGGAGTGCTTGAGTTGGAATTTTGGTGTTTGGAGTCAAAATGGTGAAGTTATACTTGAAACATGAAACTGCCAAAATCAAGCCCTAACCACTGACCCGTTTTTGTAAAATTTATTCGGACCCTTTCCACCCGTTTAAAAATGATGGGAAAATTCTTAGATGTATTATATGAAGCGTTGAATAATATACTAAAATTTCGTGGCCACTGGATTTTTGTAGACTGAGAATAAAATCATGAAACATTATGTGTTAGAAGTAATCCGAAACTGGGAGCAGTGACTCTTTTCTTTTATTTCTCCCCTTCTTGATAGTTATAAAATTCTAGGAAAATTCCGGGATGTTCACCTCTATGTTTTGTAAATCATAGTCAAAAATCATAATATTTCGTTTAGTACTTTATGAGATAAAATTCGTTTTCTGAGTACCTGGTCGACGCTCGACGATAGGGTTATTCTGTGTTGCACGAATTTATTTTTCCAGTTAGACTATCGTATAAATCATGGAAATATTCATGGATATCCTACAACCTGTTTATAACAATTTTCTCAAATTTGATGATTTTTAAACGAGTATCCAATAAGTTATGAATTTTCTCGTAAGACATGTCCCAAGAATTCAAGCCAAATGATAGATTGAATGTTCACGAATTTTTCTGGACAGAATCCTTAAGTCAAATGGCTTGGGTTCCTGAATGAAAGTTGTTCACACTTGAGTGCTTCATCACATGTTTTAATTCATAATTTTTGGATCTTTCTGTATAGAGTTATGAATTTTATAATTTAAGGTCACTGTTCTTGCCGAAACAGAAATTTAGAGTCATTATTACAAAATCTGCTATAATTCCGTAACTCAAATGAACTCGGACTCTTAATAAACTTTGTTCTGCACTGAAAGATGTATAACATACTAAAATTTCATAATTTTTCAACGAGTCTAAGTATTTTATTTTGTTTATGCGGTTATAGGTGTTGTTTTCTTCGATTGTTAGTACTTGATAAATTAAAGGGCCAAAACTTTTAAGGACGAGCATGTTTTGAATATCGAATGTTATACATGATACTTTATGAATACATATACTTGAGAGTCTTGCATGTTTATCTTGAAAATGAACGAAACCGAAAGTCCCAAATTCGTGATCCCCAAACCGTAGTACACTAACAAAGCCGTTGGACATAGGATTAGACTCATAGATGCTTTTGATAAAATAAAGTACCCCTTATTCATTCAAAGCCTAGTTTTGGAAGGCACAATAAGATCGAGAACCTAAGTTTTCTAATGGACAAAAGATCTGCCGAACTAAACATACGGATTGTGCTAGGTAGAGTACCGCCTAACCGAGACCGAGATTTTTGTACGAGAGGCCTAAGAAATCAAGAAGTTAAACTTTCTCTTAAAAGTTCTCCAGGTGGGTGACACTATCGTATAGCTAGTTAATGTTATATGGACTGTTGTCGGTTTTCTGAATCAAACATAAACAACTCTTCCGAAAGACGCAAACAACTCAAAAGCATGCAAATGCACAACTCCTAACTATAAGAATATACGAGAACAAGTTTCTTTTACTTTGATTATTTGTTTTTATATGTTACATACGAGAGTTAGTATCTCTATTGATCTATTGATCTGCAGAGGGCGAAGCCCTATATAAACGGGAGAAATATGGTTGGAAGAGGGTTTGGATTGTGTGCGTAAATGCCACTAGTGCCACCTCACGGGAGCAATAAGGATGGTAGAGGGTTTGGATTGTGTGCGTAAATGCCACTAGTGCCACCTCATTTGGGACGGAGAATTACGGGTCTCGGACGTATTAACGTGCCATTCCACAATGTGATTACGGGATCGGACGCACTAGCGTGCCATCTCAAATGTGCTATATATATATATACTAAGCTGCCGCAAAGAAAGATGAATCTCTTAATCGAATGAAGTTGAAGGATGAAAATCTTATAATCAAGATTACCTTGTACAAAAGGGCTAAATGCCGCAATGCATAACTAAAGATAAGAGAAGAATAAAAGATTCAATTATATTCGGGTTTTCTGTCAACTGCGGTAATAAAGATACAAAGTTACCCACTGAGATTCCTATCTCACTCTCCCAAACTTAATATTTTCAAAGTTGCGAGAATGAGGCCCTGGGAACCGTAGTAGACGACCGCTTCCCACTCTCTCTTAATTAATAAATAAATCATCTTAGTAATTTCAACCTTTTGTAACGAATACTTTACTAATTTTATGTTATTATCTCCCCGGGAGTTGTACTCGTCGGATGGTTTTGATCAAAGTAGATACCGATCTTTTATTTTAAAGAGTTTCTCTTCACGAAGTAAAGTGTTTCGAAATTTTTCCGCTACAACTTAATCGTTTGTTATTCAAAAGAAATTTTTGTCTCAGTTTTATGTTTCACTAAGTGACGACTCGGGTTTAGGACGTCGGACCCCGAAGGTCGACTTTACGAATTCCGGGCGTTACGGGTGGTATCGAGCCCATGTTAAAACCTTCGGACCAAAATAATTATTTACCTTTAATTTCAAAATTTTACTTAGAAAATAGATAAATTTCAATCCTTAAATTTTCAAAATGTAACCTTTGTGGGAGGTTGTCTACGGATGCAAACCAAACAAGCCTCAAGGTATGCGACGTCTTTGCCATAAGATTGAATAATAAAACCCTTACAAATGAATAACAACCAACAAGGAACATGAAATCTCAAACAATTAACTACATAAAAGAAATGTTCTAAAGGAAAATACGCCGCCTTAATCGACTTTACTTGCGCATGAACGTGAAATCTACATGTTTACTTGCTTTCTTATATTTTGGTTTTATCTTTTCATGTGAGCACTTGTTATTTTTCTTTATACATTACCACTATTTTCTTCTTTCTAGTTTATGACCTTAAACCATTCAAATCCCTTTTTGTTCAGCAAGCCGGACCTTTTATACCGCCTCGCATCCCTCATGTAGTTGACTTTGCCATATATATGTAATGTCTATTTTAGTTAAATTATTTTGTTTTAAAGCCTCACATCTTTAAATTTTCGCTGGAGCCTCTTTGTCTCTCCATTTAAACTTTAAGAACTTGTCTTTCTCATGTCAATTATATATGTATGTTAGTCTCACGTAGTTTTGTGAGATATTCTATTCTATCCGTTATATTTTTATCTTAATATTTACAATATGTGTTATTACCTCTCTAACATGCATCGTTGAGCTCAACAACCGTCTTTGCGTGACTGCCAAGTATGTTCCGCTTCTACCGTGTGCTCCCATGCATGATTTACTTAGTACCGTATTGTTAAATATAATATTCTCTTGCTTTGAATTTGAATCATACGTATGTATTGTAATATATTTCATTCTTTTCTTTTGGGACCCTACCCTAGATTTCGATATAATCCTAGGAATATATTGGTTAAGAAAGAATAAGGTCGTCATAAGATGCTCATAAAGGGAGATAGACTTTGAAACAATGAGTGGCCAGCGTTTCACCATCAATGGGACGAAAGCGTAACCGGAGTAAGGATGATCTCTGCAATAAAAGTTGTGAAGCTACTATGCAGAGAGACAAACCAGGGATACTTAGTCAGCATCTCAACAACGGCTAAGGATACGAACTCGCCCGCCAAAGTGCGAATCGTAAGAGAATACTGCACCGACGTTTTTCCCAAAGAGTTATCTGGATTACCACCGGATCGCCAAGTAGAATTTACCATCGACTTAACACCCGGTGCTACACCCGTGTCAAAGTCACCATATAGAATGCCACCTAAGGAATTGCAGGAGCTAAAGGGGCAACTGCAAGAATTAGTGGATAAAAGTGCATCCGCCCAAGCGTGTCACCTTGGGGAGCGCTTGTACTTTTGTGAAGAAGAAGGATGGGTCACTCGGAATGTGTATCGATTATAAAGGGTTAGACCAATTAACCATCAAGAACAAATATCCTCTCCCAAGAATTGAGGACTTGTTCGACCAAATGAAACACGCAGTAGTGTTCTCAAAAATTGATCCGAGGTCGGGCTATCACCAACCGAAAGTTAAAGAAAGTGATATCCCAAAGACACTTTCAGGACAAGGTATGGACATTATGAGTTTCTTGTCATGCCTTTTGGAGTGACGAATGCCCCCGCAGATCTTCATGGATTTGATGAATCGAGTATTCCATCAATACTTGGACAAGTTTGTTATTGTTTTCATCGACGACATACTTTGGTGTACTCGAATGATGAAAAGCAACACGAAGAACACCTCAGATCGTATTGGAGACACTAAGACGTGAGAAACTGTATGCTAAGTTTAGCAAGTGCGATTCTGGATTGATCGAGTCATGTTTCTAGGTCATATAATCTCAAGAAAGGGGATTGAGATGGATCCTGCAAAGTTGGAGGCCATAATGGACTGGAAGACTCCAACTAATGTCAACGAAATACGAAGTTTCCTAGGCTTGGCGAGGATACTACCGAGATTTATCCAGATTTCTCACGCATTGCAAAGCCTTTGACGCATTTAACAAAGAAGTGTGAAAGGTTTGTCTAGACGCCTACTTGTGAGGAAAGCTTTCGAATCGAAGAAGAAGTTAACTTCCTCGCCGGTGTTGACCATTCCCGACGGATCAGGGATTTGTCATCTACACGATGCATCCTTATCGGGATTGGAATGTGTCCTTATGCAAAATGGAAAGGTCATTGCATATGTGTCCCACCAACTAAAGACTCACGAACAAAACTATTCCACACATGACTTGGAATTAGCAGCGGTGGTTCACGCGCTAAAGATATGGAGACACTACCTTTATGGTAGTAAGTGCAAGATCTATACGCACCACAAGAGCACGAAATACTTCTTTACATAGAAGGAACTAAATATGCGTCAAAGAAGGTGGCTCGAATCGTAAAAATTACGATTGCACTATCCATTACCATCCTGGAAAAGCAAACGTTGTGGCGATGCCTTTGAGTAGAAAGGAAAGTGCGACACTCGGTGCCATGCCAACCGAACAAGAGTCGGCGATCGGAGATTTTTCCCGAATGAAGTTAGAATTCTCTAATCAGCATTGCGCAAGGGAGATGATTTTCGCTCACCGTGCAACCGACCTTAAGAGAAAGAATCAAAGAGGCGCGAAGAGTGATAAATTCCTCGAAGGAATGAAAGAACGGGCACGAAAAGGGACTATTCGTGGTTTTATCGTAAGTCCCGACGGCACCTTGATGTTTGAAAATAGAATCTGTGTGCCAAGAAAGGGGTAATTGACGAATGAGATCGGGAAAGAAGCCCACGACACACCATACATCGTCCACCTGGAGAGATGAAGATGTACCGGGAGCTACGGGAAAACTTTTGGTGGAGAGCCATGAAGAGGTCAATAGCTCATTTCGTGAGGAAATTTCGACTGTCGCAGATTAAGGCAGACCACCAACGACCATCGGGATTGCTGAACCCATAAGAAATACCGGAATGGAAATGGGAGAATATCGCCATGGATTTTGTCACTTTGGGTTTTCCTAAGACGGTGAAAAATCATGATGCGATGGGTCATAGTGGATAGACTCACTAAATCGTCTCATTTAATTCCCATCCGTATAACCTCCCTTTAGTGGAAGTTGCTTATAATAACAATTATCAATCAACAATACGAGGATGGCGCCATACGAAGCACTCTATGGAAAAAAGTGTAGATCGCCTATTTATTGGGACGAAGTTGGAGTCTGAAAAATCTTAGGACCCGAACTAGTGGAGAAATCGGTGGAGACCATTTCACGGATCGGGAAAGGATCTGGATAGCACGAGACCGTCGGAAGTCATATGCTTTGATATACGGAGAAAGGATTTGCACTTTGAAGTCGGGGACAAGGTATTCTTAAGAGTTGCGCCAATGAAGGGGTTAGTTCGTTTTGGAAAGAGGGTAAGTTCAAACCTCGCTTCATAGGACCATTTGACATTTTGGACAAGGTCGGAAGCGTGGCTTACCGAGTAGTGCTGCCACCGTAATCAGTCCCAAGTGCACAATGTGTTCCACGTATCCACATTTAGGAAGTACTTGTGTGACCCAGACCATGTAGTCGATTTTAAGAATCTGAGCCTAAGTCGCAACCTAACTTACGAAGAAGTACCTGTGACTATCTTGGAAAGAATGGTTCATACCCTAAGGAACCGGGAAGTTCCTTTAGGTACTAGTTCAATGGAGCAAACATGAGAAGGAAGGAGCTACGGGAGAGAGAAGACAAAATCCTAGCTAAGTACCCGCAAGTGTTTTCAATCTAAGTAAGTAAATTTCGGGGACGAAATTTCTCTTAAGGGTGTAGGATGTAATAACCCAAAACCAATTATAGGATTTCATATTTAAATCACTAAGTTTAGTGATCATTTTATTCTTTTCCAATTTCATATGTGGTTTTCTAAATCTTTCTCCAATCGACGAGCGATTTTTTCGATCCAAAATCTACTAATACTTTTCAAATTCACATCCGTAATCCGGATTTATTTAATAATGATTAATTACCAATAGTCCTTTAAAGGTGGGAAACACTCAAGAAAAACCCTAAGAAAAATGTTTGTTTTCCCATCACGCGTTTTAATAATTTTCGAGCCGAACCTCAGACCGAAAGATACCGAAAACTCAACAACGAAGTCACACCACTGTATTAGAAATTAGACTACCAAATGGCAGCCCAAATCTTCCAAATTTTCGTGCACATGGGAGCTTTAAATGAGAGAATATTGATGGTACATGAAATCCCTAGCCAAAATCCTAAGACTAAGACCTAGGACTAGTTTTCTTTAGCCTTATGCCTATTACCACCTAGTTGCCCCCTTTTTCCCACCCCTCTTGACCGGTCATTTCCTCCTTCTCCTCTATAAATAGAGTGGCTGCCCTCTTCATTTCCCACACCAAAAGAAAAGCTTGGGGCTCTCAAGAAAAGGAGGAAAATTCTCCAAGGGTAAGTCCCTAAACCCCCTCTTAAGTCTTATTCTTCTTCTAAAGCTTAGAAATTCAGGAAAAATATGATATGAGGCCCTAAGAACTCCTTTTTACATGATATAATCTTATATGGAGTGCTTGAGTTGGAATTTTGGTGTTTGGAGTCAAAATGGTGAAGTTATACTTGAAACATGAAACTGCCAAAATCAAGCCCTAACCACTGACCCGTTTTTGTAAAATTTATTCGGACCCTTTCCACCAGTTTAAAAATGATGAGAAAATTCTTAGATGTATTATTTGAAGTTTAGAATAATATACTAAAATTTCGAGGCCACTGGATTTTTGTAGACTGAGAATAAAATCATGAAAGATTATGTGTTGGAAGTAATCCGAAACTGGGAGCAGTGACTCATTTCTTTTATTTCTCCCCTCTCTGATAGTTATAAAATTCTAGGAAAAATCCGGGATGTTCCCCTCTATGTTTTGTAAATCATAGTCAAAAATCATAATATTTCGTTTAGTACTTTATGAGATAAAATTTATTTTTTGAGTACCTGGTCGACGTTCGACACATAGGGTTATTCTGTGTTGCACGAATTTATTTTTCCAGTTAGACTATCGTATAAATCATGGAAATATTCATGGATATCTTAAAACCTGTTTATAACAATTTTCTTAAATTTGATTATTTTTAAACGTGTATCCAATAAGTTATGAATTTTCTCGTAAGACATGTCCAGTAACCAAGCCAAATGATAGATTGAATGTTCACGAATTTTTCTGGACAGAATCCGTAAGTCAAATAGCTTGGGTTCCTGAATTAAAGTTGTTCATACTTGAGTGCTGCATCACATGTTTTAATATCATAATTTTTGGATGTTTCTGCAGAGAGTTATGTATTTTATAATTTAAGGTCACTGTTCTTGCCGAAACAGAAATTTAGAGTTCTTATTACAAAATCTGCTATAATTCCGTAACTCAAATAAACTCGGACTCTTAATAAACTTTGTTCTGCACTAAAAGATGTATAACATACTAAAATTTCATAATTTTTCAACGAGTCTAAGTATTTTATTTTGTTTATGCGGTTATAGGTGTTGTTTTCTTCGATTATTAGTACTTGATAAATTAAAGGGCCAAAACTTTTAATGACGAGCATGTTTTGAATATCAAATGTTATACATGATACTTTATGAAAACATATACTTGAGAGTCTTGCATGTTTTTCTTGAAAATGAACGAAACCGAAAGTCCCAAATTCGTGATCCCCAAACCGTAGTACACTAACAAAGCCGTTGGACATAGGATTAGACTCATAGAAGCTTTTGATAAAATAAACTACCCCTTATTCATTCAAAGCCTAGTTTTGGAAGGCACAATAAGATCGAGAACCTAAGTTTTCTAATGGACAAAAGATCTGTCGAACTAAACATACGGATTGTGCTAGGTAGAGTACAAAGTAGGAACCAGACTGAGATTTTTGTACGAGAGGCCTAAGCAATCAAGAAGTTAAACTTTCTCTTAAAAGTTCTCCAGGTGGGTGACACTATCTGTATAGCTAGTTAATGTTATATGGATCGTTGTCGGTTTTCTGAATCAAACATAAACAATTCTTCCGAAAGACGCAAACAACTCCAAAGCATACAAATGCACAACTCCTAACTATAAGAATATACGAGAACAAGTTTCATTTACTTTGATTATTTACTTTTATATGTTACATACGAGAGTTAGTATCTATATTGATCTATTGATCTGCAGAGGGCGAAGCCCTATATAAACGGGAGAAATAAGGTTGGAAGAGGGTTTGGATTGTGTGCGAAATTCCACTAGTGCCACCTCACGGGAACAATAAGGATGGTAGAGGGTTTTGATTGTGTGCGAAATGCCACTAGTGCCACCTCATTTGGGATGGAGAATTACGGGTCTCGGACTTATTAACGTGCCATTCCACAATGTGATTACGGGATCGGACGCACTAGCGTGCCATCTCAAATGTGCTATATATATATATATACTAACTGTCGCAAAGAAAGATGAATCTCTTAATCTAATGAAGCCGAAAGATGAAAATCTTATAAGCGAAGATTACCTTGTACAAATGGGCTAAATGCCGCAACGCATAACTAAAGATAAGAGAAGAATAAAAGATTCAATTATATTCGGGTTTTCCCTAATCTGCGGTAATAAAGATACAAAGTTACCCTATGAGATTCCTATCTCACTCTCGCAAACTTAATATTTTCGGGTTGCGAGAATGAGGCCCGGAACTGCAGTAGACGACCGCTCCCCACTCTCTCTTAATTAATAAATAAATTGTCTTAGTAATTTCAACCTTTTGTATCGAATACTTTACTAATTTTATGTTATTATCTCCACAGGAGTTGTACTCGTCGAGATGGTTTTGATCAAAGTAGATACCGATCTTTTATTTTAAAAGAGTTTCTCTTCACCAAGTAAACTGTTTAAATTTTTCCGCTGCAACTTAACCGTTTGTTATTCAAAAGAAATTTTCTCGGCTCGTTTTATGTTTCACTAAGTGACGACTCGGGTTTAGGATGTCGGACCCGAAGGTCGACTTTACGAATTCCGAGGCATTACAAAGAACACTGGTTATAGTGGTTCGGATTATAACAATCTGCATCAACTCTCCTTCTTCAAACTTTGAAGAAGGGTCTCTTCTACCTCGCTACTTACTCACTTTACAATCGTACATCTTACAAATTACAACCCGATCTTCAAATCTTCAATCTTCTAATCTATTCTTAAAAATCTAACTCTTAGAGTGATAGAAGAGTGTTTTGAAGATGTATAAGAAAGTGTTCTATAAACACTTAGAAAAATCTATGATGAGATCCTTGAAAACAATTTTTGTGCTTTCTCGAAATCTTTTGAATTGTGAAAATCATTGCTAAAATGAATAATTCGTGTGTTCTCTCTATTTTTCTAATGAAGTGCCTAGACCTATTTATAAGTCCGAAAAGACAGTTAGTTTATTAATTAGTTTTAACAAACTAGAAACCGCTCAACAAACTTATTCTTGGAAACCGCTCTAGACCTCACTGATTTTATTCTACTCTGCATAGCCGACTTGGTGAAGACTCGCCTTTCTTATTCTACTCGGCTTGTCTTGACCTCGTCGAGCTCTTCATACTTGTCTCCTGCAGATGACTAGACTTGAGCTCATCTTCGATGACTTGCAATTTTCAGTCTTCACCGACTAGTTCGGTCCTCGACCTCGTCCGATCACCTAGTATAAGGACTTAATCTCGCCTATTCTTCAGGTCGTCTCGATCATCCGAATCGCTTCCTTTAACTCATCAAAACTTCTTGATCTAACAATTTCCCCTTTTTGATGAAGTTAAAACCTACAAGGAAGGAACACACTCACAGTTGAAGTTAGTTCTAGAGTTAGTTAAGATAATCGATAGGTATATCGAGCACATTTTCACATTTATAACAGATTCATCCAACTTAAAGCACTTAATTCATATGAAAATTTTTCAAGTCTTTTAGACTTTTCAGAATTTTTTTAAAAAAATAAGTCTTAGGACTTAGAAAAATTTTTGAAAATTTTAAGTCTCGAGTGATAAATTTCTCGGATGATTTATACTTAGAAAATTTTAAGTTTTCTTAAAGCAGAAAAACTTTAAGAAATAAGACAAGTATTCAAGTAAGTCCAAGTATATTTATTCACATATTTACAAATTACGGATATAGGTGGTAGTAGAAATAAAAGATAAGGAAAAGAAAATCCTATCTATCAAATTCCCATCGGCTTGCTTCGGAATGTTCGGCCGGTTGAAAATCCTTGCTCTGAAATGTTTGAATTCATTTTCATCTCGTGAGCTCGGATTCTCTTTCGGCTTTGATGATGACCGATTTAACCCATTCCATGTCCTGGAGACCCATCCTCGTTCAGCTTGGGAAAGAGTTGCTCATAGGTGGTGCGACAAGATCGCGATTGAAAACTTGATGTGCCTTATTGAGCGAGTCTTCCATAGAGATCAGCATCCTCTTTCTCCATCCACTCGTGCCATTGTCTGCCTTCATCACCGCACCGGATTGAGATGCCTTCAAGATGTACCAAAAGTACATCCATCCGGCATCCAGAGCTTTCTTTTGTATTCACCGATGAACTGACCAGACACCATTTTGGGAGGAGCTGATGAGCGGTGGACAGGTCGGAAGTCTGCTTTATCACCGCCTTCGATACCCACTTCCGAGTGTCCCCTGTCCCACTTCGGCTCCGCCTTACCCGCCTTCTTTAGCCTCTTCTTTTCCCGCTTCTCATACTTCTCCTTCTCGGCGTGGATTCTTCCGATTTGCTCAGGTGAGAGGTTTGAGTAGTCAGTTCTTTTCTCTTGTGCTCGGCCGCCGATCCGGGAGCTAGTCACCGCTCGGTGATGTAGACTTCTCGGCTGCTGCTGCTGCCTTTCCTTTACCCTTGCCCTTGACCTCGGGTTTCTCGCCTTCTTTCATCTTGGCCAGCAGCCTTCTCGGCCTTCTCTTCTTCCTCCTTTCTCCTCTTCTCCTCATCCTCATGGATGGCCTCCTCAATCTGGGTCACCCTCGGTTGCAAGGCAACACTGTCCGATTTGATCTTGATTTCAGCTTTGGCTACCTCCAACTCACTGAGTCTCCGCTTTGAGTCTAGCTTGTCTCGTGAGAGACAAGACTCCAGTGTGAGGGTGTCCATTCTTCCTTCAGCTCCTTCCCCTTTTTGACTTCATCTTGCAGGTCTGAGCCGTTTTTCCAAGGCAAAAACGAACCTCAAGTCTGCGATCGAGTAAGAGCATTGACCAGGACTTTAAAAGATAAATTTGAAGTAGTCTGCTTTGAAAATGAATCAATTAAGAAAGACAATGAGAAGCTTGTCTTCAAAATCACCAACTTAATAATTCACAATAAGAATAGACCATATCTTTAATACCTCTCGTAAATCCCATGACAAGACAGTCTTGGTTATGATAGGAACAATAAATCGGATGTACAAAAACCTAGGAAATTTGTGAAAGCATCCGATCAATCAAAGGAGGTTAAAATTGTCCATGGAAACCAACTAGTCGGATAAGGATCGCATCTCCCACTGAAACCAAAAATTCAGCCGAGAACTCCTTATCGACTAGGAGAAATCCAAGAACCAAAATAAGAAGAAATTCTTATTATAATTCTTTTGATGGAAGGAGCAGATGCTATCCCAAATTTCCTAAGTTTAGGAAAATTACTCAATTTGAATACAACAAGTTATCATTCAAGAGTGATACAATTGTAGACAGATTTGGTAGAAAAACCGAGTCGATTTATTGCTTAGAGATGAGATGTTTATTTGGTTACCTAAAGTGATAATTGACCTTAAAGGACCCAAGATCACTAGGGTACCTTACAAGTGATTTGTTTTTCGGGATACACGGGGATCATCACTCAAGGAAGAGATCTTAGCTTCAATATGGTACATTGATAGTGGTTGTTCACAACACATGACCCATAACAAGAGGTTATTATCAAATTTCCAAAGCATTGATGGTCCAAGAGTTTTATTTGGTGACAATAATTGTGGTCGGACTAAAGATGTAGGTACTCGATTATCAAGGATATTCGGGTATACTGAGGTATATTTTGTTGAAGGTTTGAAACATAATCTGCTATCTGTTTCCCAACTTTGTGATAAAGGTTTTCTTGTAAAATTTTCAAAGGATAAATGTGATATTCTAGATAATTCTTCGTATAAGGTACTTTTAAGCGGCCGAGATATGGTAATGTCTATGTGGCCAACTTTAATAGTTGTCCCAAAGATACTGTCTGATAGCTAAGGAGTGGAGAAGATCTCGGTGGCTATGGCACAAGAGGCTTAGTCATCTGAATTTCAAAACCCTTAGTAAGCTGGCTAAAAGATCCTTGTCAAGGGATTACTGAAAACTTTTATCCACCGATCTTAAATGTGATGCTTGTCGAAAGGTAAACGGCCTAGACACTTTCATTTAAGAGTATTAATTCCTCTTCATCCGAAAGAGTGTTGCAACTACTTCATCTGGATCTGTTTGGACTGTTTCTCCTCTTATTTTCGGTGGAAGGAAATATACTCTTGTTATAGTAGATGACTTTTCTAGATACACTTGGGTTATATTTCTTTTCAAGAAAAATGAGACTATAAGCAAGATCCCGATCTGTCTGAGACAGATTCGAATGAAAAGGTGTTAATATTATTAAAATAAGGAGTGATAAGGGCACATAATTTTTGAATTCTTGTTTATCTAACTTTGTCAATGAGTGTGGAATTATTCATGAGACATCTTCAGCAAGAACTCCTCAACAAAATGGAGTGGTTGAAAGAAGGAATAGAACTTTGAAGGAAGCGGCCGGGAGCATGTTAGCTAAGTATGAAACCCCACATAGATTCACGGTCAAGCCATCAACACGGCTTGCTATACCCGAGCAGTGCTTAGTTGTCAAAGACAAGGGTAAGACTCCATTTGAGATTTGGAAGGGTAAGATTCCAAGAATCTCATATTTCAAAGCTTTTGGTTGTAAGTGTTTTATCCATAACAATGAGAAATCTAAGTTAAGAACTTTTGATGCTAAGGCGGTGATGGAATATTCTTGGAATATTCTAACACTTCCAAGGCATTTAGAGTTTTTAACAAGACAACCCTTTGTGTGGAGGAAATCCCTCATGTTGTTTTTGATGAGTTGTATTCTTTCTCGAGATAAAGTGAATCAAATTTCAAAGTCTAGATAAAATTGAAGCTGTCCAAGACTAAACATAGAAGCTTGTCTATCTACCTAGTCTTGATTCAGAATCGATGAAGAAGAATCCCTTGATAATCGAGAAGACAACTTCGATCGAGACTCCATCGAGATCGAGACACCCTTGACGTCGGTGATCGGCGGGGTCGGTGATGAAGGGGAATGTCGGTGAGGTTGAGTCGGAGGAGTTGCTCTGCGAGACTCAAGATGAGGATCCTTCTCCTCACATAGGCAAAAGGATGAGGAGCTACCATCCATCCGATCGATTATAGGAGACCCATCTAGTAGTGTGCGGAGACACGATTGATGCTTTGGACTCTAAAAGTCTTTTAATTTGTTATGTGTCGCTTCTTGAACCCAAGTCCATTGAGGAAGCTCTATTAGACCCAAATGGATAAGCGTCATGCAGGAAGAAGCTGCATCGGTTTGAAAGGCAAAGTGTATGGGAACTAGTGGAAAGACCCTTACACGTAAAGATTATAGGCACCCAATGGGTGTTTAGAAACAAAGCAGAGATGAGAACAACATTATTGTTCGAAATAAGGCAAGATTGGTTGCACAAGGTTACTCAGATGCGAGGGGATAGACTACGATGAAACCTACGCTCCAGTCGCGATTAGAGGCAATAAGGTTGTTCTTGGCATTTCTTTGCATATAAATCTTTCAAAGTCTTTCAAATGGATGTTAAGTCTGCTTTCTTTAATGGTGTGTTGCTTTAGGAAGTCTATGTGGAGCGGCCTCCTGGGTTTAAGATCAATAACAAGGTCTATAAACTCAACAAAGCTCTATATGGACTGAAACAAGCTCCCGAGCTTGGTATGATACCTTATCTCGATTTCTTGACATCAAATGGATTTTCAAAAGGCAAGATTGATAGAACTTTGTTTAGAAGTAGATGGAAACATCTTATTAGTTCAAATTTATGTAGATGACATAATCTTTGGTTCACCTAATCTAAAATTATGTGAAGAGTTTAGCATTCTCATGAAAAACGAGTTTGAAATGTCAATGATGGGCGAATTAACATACTTTCTAGGCTTACTGATTAAACGAGATGAGTAAGGGTATATTTATACATCAGTCTAAATATGCTAAGGATCTGATTGAGAGATTTGGAATGACTACTAGCAGAGAAGTTAAAATACCTATGGCAACTAACTTCTCTATGGATTCGATGAGCAAGGGATACCCACCGATGCAACGGAGTATCGTGGGTGATTGGATCTCTTCTCTATCTCACCGCAAGTAGGCCGGACATAGCCTTTGCGGTTGGGGTATGTGCAAGATTCCAGTCTAATCCCAAGAAAACTCATGTGGAGGCGGCTAAGAAAATTCTTAAATATCTCAAAGGAACCTTGCAAGTAGGGTTATGGTACCCGGTGATGACAACCTTGAGTGACAGTTATTGATTCGATTTTGGAGGATGTAAGATTGATAGGAAATCCACTTCAGGGACTTGTCAATTCTTAGGCAACAAATTAATTTCTTGGTTATCTAAGAAACAAACATCTGTTGCCACCTCCACAATCAAGTGAATACATGGCACTGGAAGTTGTTGCTCACAACTCCTCTAGATTAGTCAATGACTTAGAGATTATAATATTCAAACATCAGTTGTTCCTATTTACTGTGATAGTAATAGTGCAATAACAATGACTTACAATCCTGTTTTGCATTCTAGATGTAAGCATATAGATATTAGGCATCATTTCATTAGAGATCATGTTGAGAAAAATGACATTAGAATTGAGAAAATAGCCACTTTGAATCACAAAGAGTCGACATTCTTACAAAACCATTAGTGAGACTAGGTTTAAGGAATTGTGCTTAAAATTAGGATTACTTGATGCATCCTTAGCTTGTTTCTAAAATGTTTGCATCTGTTAATTGTATTTCTTATTTCTGGTCTTTTCTTTAAATTAATGTCTAGAAAGAATTATCGTGACTAGATATGTGTCAAAGGACAATCAGGTAGGCGATATCATTGATCTCCTTTTAGGAATCAAGAATCAAGGATTAGTCATATTGACCTTATCTCGACTTGATGATTACTTATCTCCGACATTTGGTAAATCAGACTAGGGCACAATAGTCATCGATTCCTAGAAAGCAGGATGACTCTGGCACCCTATCCGATCTATCCCGACTACTAATAGTTTTGATGAGTTTGTTTTGCGGGAGCAATGTATGCAGATTAGTCTCATAAATCTCTTCATTCAGAAAACCTTCATCTTTGTTTTTCCTCAAAATCTTTGTTTTCAAATAAAGTCCTTAAGTCTTTGTATTTCAAGTAATCTGTACTTTGTTAAGCCTTAAACATTTGTGGTTTTCAAAAATCAGACTAGGAGAGAGTTTTTGAAAAATATCGAGATAAGATCAATTTGACCAAGTCTGATTTTATCAAGTCTGAAATAGAATACCCGAGTGTTAAGTAAGGCACTTCATTGCTTACGTCGGGTATCTTGATTGAAGTGTATAGGGTAAGAGTTATTAAGACCAATCAACAAAAATATCGAACCCAAGGGAGAAAGTATGCAAACGAAATTCAAGGATAAGAGTTCTAAATGGCTAGTGTTGCAACAAGCTCTTGGACTAAATCACTACAAATTGCAAGAAATTAAATGGCAAGATTATGCAAACAATTTATCAAACACTTAGAATGCAAGATCAAATAGACTAAAATTAATGAGGGAATAGGGTGCAAGGGATAATCTCCATCAAGGAATCCATGATTAACAAGCTATGATTGTATCCAAATGCAAATCAATCAAATTAGAAAGCATAAACCATCATGAAATTAATCACTCCATTAATATCACAATGCCTAATGTGAGTATCCTTAGTTCTTCCCATCTCTCAATGTAGAAGTCCCCAATTCATACAATCATGCAAAATTGAAACCCGATTAACACCTAATCACGTTAGCTCAACTCTCGCCTATTGCTAGGGTGATCAACCATTAATCAAAAGAGACAATTTTTCATGAAGCACAATTAAGAATCACAATTAGGAAGCAATCTAATTCAATTGATCACAATTATCAACAACCATAGCATGAGACAATCACTTCATCCCTAATTTCAATTATCCCAAGCACAAGGCTATTAGCCCATGGTGCTACAAGCAAAAACCATGGCTAGAAAATCTAAGAAAGCAATTGAAAATCTAATCACTACAAGCAATGAATTAAAGAGATCAAAGGGTAAGAACATCACCAATTAAGCTTCAATAGGCAAAAATAAGAATGATTAATCTTGTACAATGCTTCAATTCAACCTCACTTCTTCTCAATTCTCATTTGCAAACTTCAATTACAATCACCAATCTACTAATCTAATGATCTAAATGTGGAATCTATCTAAATTCTAACAATCTAGTGCAATTACAAGTAAATTCAAGCTACAAAATGTAAAATTCGCTCAAAGGAACTCCTAGAAAGCTGCTCTGAACTGCTAGAATCAACTCCTCCTCTGTTTTGGCTTCCCATGGCTTAAAAACTGAATTTTTCGGTTTTGGGCACTCCTCGAGTCGAGGTTCGGGCCCTCGAGTCGAGGCCTAAAGTCGCTAACACGTTTCTTCAAAAATCTCTTACGCCTCGAGTCGAGGCCTAGCCCTCAGTCGAGCTCGCAATTTTCGTCTCCCTCGACTCGAGGCTCCTCCCTCAGTCGAGCTCGCCAACTTTTTGAAATAGTTTCCCTCCGGCATGAACCTCGAGTCGAGGTCTGTGCACCCTCGACTCGAACTCGAGATCGTGGAATTTTTATCGAGAAAGGCTCGGTCCCGACCCGTTTTCGTCCGTATGTTCGTCTTTTCATTCTAAGAATACCGGTACTCTCGGTTTGGCAAAATTCCACCGATTTACTCCGCAAAGCGGGCGAAATACATCAAAACCTCTCAAAGTAATACTTTTAGGCAAAATAGTGATACTTTTCACATTTAAGCACAAAAATCATACTTTAGCTCACTTTTTGCACTAAAAATAACCCTAAAAACATGTATCAATTCACTCCAATCATATACTAATTACTTCGATAAAGTAAGTCTATTAGCCGTCTAATCCGTAGGATAAACGGTTACTTTTACACAATTCAAGACGCGTAATGGCCACGCGCCTGAATTTCAATCGTTTTTCTCGCTAAACCGTCGATGTTTTACACGCGCCTCTTAAAATCAACGGTTTAAAATTAAAACTTTGAGATCGTGCCACGTTTTGCATTCCCAAACTTTCCCTCTCTCTCCTCGAGTTTAAAATCTTACCTTCTCCATTAAAAATTTTTCACTTTCACATTTCACTTATCAAAATCCTCTGTAAAAATACCCTTCTTACAAAAACTTATTCAAATGGCTTCTTCTTCATCCCAACCCCTAAACCTCCCACTTATATAACTGCATCCGTTTCAAATTTCAAAATGAATACAGAGGCGATTAAGAATAAACTTCAAAGCCGAGATGTATGTCGACTTTGAAACCACCCAAGACAGGGATTCCGGTGAGATATTATGTCTATTGGAAGCATCAAGGTTGCGAGGATTGTTCACTAAAAGCTGCAGAAACCGAACGATGGATTTCATTGGGGCAGAGTTTTTGGCGAGCGGTGAGTTCTCTCGAGAATGGGTTCAGTACTACGTAGAGGGTACTAGGTTGGAATATACTAAGGAGAATGTAGCTCGGATTTTGGATACATCGGTGAAGGTGTAAATCCGTTGGTGTATAAGGAGGAGGAATGGGAATAATCTTTTGATTTGTTCGCTAGGATTACGTATGGGGAACAAGGAGAGACTTGAAAAAGCATATATTGAGAAGGAAGTATAGGTTATTGATGACTATAGTGACTAAGTCAGTGCAGGTGATCGAGTTCACATGACGGAGTGACGAAGTCTAGACCGTGTTGTATGCGGGCTATCTATGATGGAATAAGGGTTGATTGGGTTGAGCTGTTGTTTAGGAGGCCGAGGGAGGAGAAAACAAGATTTGTGTTCAATCCTACTTGTTGGTGGGGTTCCTCGATCTCTTTGTGAGTCATTTAACAAGATCACGCATGCTTGATGGATGGGCTGAATAAGAGGGTCCCATTTGACGAGAGAAGGCAAGAAAAATTCTCTAAGCAAAAGGGGTTGCTAACAAAGAATGAAAGGTTGGGTGGATTGTCGGATTCGGACGATGAATCGAGATGAGGCAAGAGCTTAGAGAAGCGAGGCTGCAGTAGGCCGGGTGCAGAGGCAGCCAGTGAGGTACAGTGGAGGTACCCGAAGGCTGAGGTACCGACAGAGGAAGAGGCACCAGTGCCACCCCGGTGAGGAAGCAGGGGTGAAAACAGAGGTTGCTCAACCACTCCAAAGGAGGACCGGGAGAAGGCTGGTCAAGGCTGTGACATAGTTAGGAGTCTTCCTCAACTCCCTCTAGTCTGCTGCCGGAAGAAGGCTGCAACACTACGAGATAGCGGCGGCGGTGCGGTGAGACGGAAGTGCTAGAAGATCCTAGCTCGAGCGAACCACATCTGAGAGGCAAGCCTCTCCGTGTACATCTTCCAACATCTCATCGTCGAGATAAATCCCCCACCCACCTAGGCGAGGAAGAAGTAACCCAGTGGCTGGTACTTGAGCCTCTGCAAGCTCCTACTCCCGATATTATCAAAATTCAAACACCTCCCACCTCATCTCCCTTACCGAAATACCTCCCACCTCATCTCCCACACCCGATATCCCTCCCACCTCTACTCAACCTTTTTGATTTTCTTGACTTCGTTTCCACTAAATATCCCACTCCCTCACCCCAAATTAGTCCAATACACACTCCCTGACACTGATGGCTCAGAGGAAGCTTCGAACTCTCCCTACGATAAGATGCGGAAGGAGGTTAGCCGAGTTAATTCTGAACTTCATTTAACCACGAAGTAATGAAGGAATCCATTGAGATCTGGCTGGTCCATCATTTGCGGATCAAGACACGGAAGAGATGAGCACATTCCTTTCACCGATGAAGTAGGTGGGACAACTTCATCTCACGGGAGAAGGTTATTCTGAGTCTCTTTGGAATCACATCTATATCGGTTATCCTATCGGAGGAGCAGCTCCTGAATTTCCTAAGAAGCCGCCTTGGCTTGCACGAAACCTTACCGGCCGCCCCTCCCAGCGGCCAGGGATCCACCTTCTCTTCAATACCGAATCGGTGGAGAAGAGGGTAGAAGATAAGTTCACCCGAGATGCTAATAATGAAGGCTGAGACATTGTAGACTCTGTCGAGTGTAACAATGGAAGACATGCTACAAGCATGCGAGGTAAATCTCCTATCTTCTATTTCCAATTGTTAAGATGAGTGTCAAAGAAGAGTTGGTTGAAGTGAAGAAGGAGGTTGGAGAGCTGAAAATCCAAACCCAGTGACAATCACCTTTGGTGATGAGATCCTTCTCAATCAAATCCTCGGCTTCCACCTATTTTATCAAGTTATCAAGGAGCAGCTTTCTATGCTACTTAATGATGTTAAAAAGGGGAAGATGTGGAGATAAATGGAGCCGAGCTTAACCGAGATCAAAGTTTCAGCGGCCGGCCAATCGGATGAGCTCACCGCCTTAAAGATTAGAATTGATCGGATTGAGGGAAGCAATCGGGGCGAGATGAGCTGGCGAGAAAGAAAGAAGGCTGAAATGAAATCTGAAAGGTACATGGCTAAGATCACGAGAGAGAAAGGAGGAGGCCGAGCCAAAGCTGTGCTCCGATGTCCAAATCTGCTGGAAAGAGGCCACTTGAGAAATCAGCCGAGCAACTTAGGATAGAGGCGAAAGGGACCGACGGATCAAAGCCGAGAAAGTATATTATGGTCGGAGGGAAGCCGGGAAGGAAGATTAAGTCGGCAAAGGAGGCTGGCCGCATTTTTGACGGTTCCAGGAAGAAGTGGGTAGTCCCATCACCGAGGAGGAGGAGCAGGCGGCTTGGATCGGACTGCGAGAAAGAACCGATGCTCCCCGAAAATGATTGCACATCCATCATGGGCAGCAGTACATGAAGTATGAAGCTAAGTGGACCTTCTTACGGTACATATGCAAAGGAGTTGGAGCATCATCGACAATGAGACAATCGCTTGGCATGACTGGATGGAGAAGGAAAATCCAAGCTTGTACCGAGAAACTTCTTGATGAAGGAGATGAATGGTACAACGTGGATTTGGTGGCTCAGAACTACTCATCCATTCCTATAAAACTGAATGATGATGGCTCAATTGACAAGGAGTGGATCAGGTCAACTATCAACTATGGTATAAATCAAATGAAGTTGATCGATCCAAAGGAAATTGCCGAGCCGAGGACGTGAATATTCGATTGGATGCGGCTTCCAGAGAAAGACAGATGGGCCAGATTAGATAAGCCTAAATCTTCTTATCTTTTATCTTCTTATCTATTCCATATGTAAATTTGTAAATGAGTTGTATATGAATGAGATACTGGTTCTTATCGATTTACTTGTTTGTTTTAAAAGTTTTCTTTATTGTTTTAAGAAACTTTAAAATTTTTCTAAGTATGACCCATCCGAGAAAATTTATCATCTCGGACTCAATATTTGCAAAATTTTTCTTAAGTCTAAAAACTTTTCTAAGTCCTAAGACTTAAATTTTTTTCTCTTTTGAAAAAAATTCTTAAGACTAAAGAATTTTTACTTCAAAACTTTCTAAGTGTGAATTAAAATGCTTCAATCGAATTAATAGTGTGAATGTGTTATAACATGCTTATCCGACTATCTTGAATAACTTTGACTAACATCGATTGTGAGTATGTTTCTTTTATAGTTTTAACATCATCAAAAAGGGGAAATTGTTAGATCAAGAAGAGTTTTGATGAGTTAAAAGAACAATCCAGATGAGCGAGAATACGTTGATGAACGCTCGGATCGAGTTCGGTACTAAGCTGATCGGATCGGGTCAAGGGTGATTAAGTCACCAAGATCAAAAGTTTGCAAGTCATCTGGAGACAAGCTCAAGTCTAGTCATCTGTAGGAGACGATCATGAAGAGCTCGGACAAGGTCAAGACAAGCCGAGTAGAATAAGAAAGGCGAGTCTTCACCAAGTCACCTAGACGTGTAGGAAAATTCAGTGAGGTGTAGAGCGATTTCAAGATTAAGTTTGTTGAGCGGTTTTCAGTTTGTTAGAAGCTGACTAACAAACTAACTGTCTTTTCGACATATAAATAGGTCTAGATTTTATTTTTCAATACACTTATGCAAATCTGATTTTCACACTATTCACTATTCAATTCACAAAGTATTTTCAAAAAGAGTTTTCAAATATTTTCTAAGTGTTTGTAGAACACTTCACTTCACATCTTAAAAACACTTCTTATTCTTAGAGTTAGATTTTAGAAGTTTGATTAGCATTCTTGAAGAATTGAAGATCAAGTTGTAAGTTGTAAAGATTGTAAAGTAAGTAAGTAACCAGCTAGTGGAGACCCTTCTTCAAAGTTTGGAGAAGGAGAGTGGATGTAGGATTGTTATAATCCGAACCACTATAAAATGCAGTGTTCAAGATATCTTTGCTTTCATTTATCTTTCTGTTCAAATTACAATTTATTGTTCAAAGTTTAATTTCGTAATCGAAGCTAAAATCAATATCGGTGTTGCTTTTGATCTTGTTAAAAGTTGAGTCTAAAATTGCTTTCCGTTGTGTTAATCTGATTCTTTGAATTGATTTTGAAAAGATTCAAAATCTACAAAATCTATTCAAACCCCCTTTCTAGATTTTGTTCTAGAAGGCTAACTCAAGGTTTTAATCAAATCAACATTCCGGACCAACAATCGATGTATTGGTTGTCTCGATCACCGGTAGTAGATCATTTGTTGAGGAAGATCTTTCGAGGTTCTTTTCCTTTGTCGATTCTTCCTCTTCATCTGAGTCCGATTCTTGGTGTAGAATTTTATGGTTGATCTCTTCATAGTCATTTGATCCGGATCATCGATATCTTTGTGATGTCCCCTATCTTATCAAACTCAAAAGAAGATTCATCAAATACCACATGGGGTGTTTCTTCTACACACAAGGTTGTCTTATTAAAAACTCTATATGCCTTTGATACGGATGAGTATCCCAAGAATATCCCATCTGCTATCTTGGCATCAAAGGTTTTTAATTGAGATTTTCCATTGTTGTGTATGAAACATTTACAACCAAATATATGAAAGTATGAAATTTTGGGAGACCTTCCCTTCCAAATTTCATAGGGAGTTTTACACTTATTTTTAACAATTAAGCTTCTATTTTGAACAAAGCGAGTTGTATTAACGGCTTTTACCCAAAACTCGTGAGGAGTATTGTACTCGAGATAACATTGATCTAGCTGTCTCTTTCAAGGTTCTGTTTCTCCTTTCAACTACTCCATTTTGTTGTAGAGTCCTAGCTGCGGATGTTTCTGAGCTATGCCATTCTCAATGCAGATAGTTAGTAATCAGCTTATTTAGGAACTCAAGTACCTTTATCACTTCCGATTTTAACAATATTTAATCCTTTTTCATTTTGAATCTTTTTAAGAAATTCTGGAATCTTCATCATAGTCTCATTCTTTTTGTACAAGAAAATAACCCAAGTAAATCTTGAAAAATCATCAACAATTACCAAGGTATATTTTCTTCCACTAAAAGCGAGAGGTGTTCTTGGACCAAATGCGAGATCCATGTGAAGAAGTTCCAGAATCCTTTCTGAAGAAGGACTACTTATTGTTTTAAAAGATGCTTTAGTCTATTTTCCTTTTTGACAAGAATCACACACATGGTTTTTGAAAATACTTTATCGGGAGTCCTTTAACTAAAGATTTCCTTGCTATTTTGTTAAGAGTTTTGAAATTTAAGTTACCAAGGCGTTTGTGCCACAATGACTTAAGTCATCTCGAACTCTTAGCAACAAGACAAGTATCTTTAGGACAACTTTTGAAATTAGCAACATAAATGTTACCTTGTCGACTCAGCCAATAGAATATTTTCATTGATACCATTTAATACATAGCATGCATTATGAGTAAATTTGACACAAAACCCCTTATCACAAAATTGTGAAACTCGAAAGTAAATTGTGCATCAATCCTTCCACGTAGTAGACTTCATGTACTTGAATATCTTTTATCATCGGTGTTCCTACACCTTTGGTAAGTCCATAATTGTTGTCTCCAAACATTACTCTTGGTACATCTATGGTCTGATAGTTAGAGAGAAGTCGTCTCTCATAGGTCATGTGCTTGGAGCGACCCTTTGTCGATGTACCGGATGACCTCAAGAATGTCTTCTCTATCAACTATCTTTTTATCTTCCTGCAATCACAAATTTATTGCTTAGGTACCCTTTGTACTTTGGGTCCTTTCATGTTAAGTTGATTTTTAGGAATCCAGACAAAGATATCAATGTTCCTTAAAACCATAGATTAAAGTTTACACTCATATCTATCTACTAAGATAAGACTTTCAAGATGAAACTGATCTTTTGAGATTGTCTTAAATCTTGGTAAAAATGGATATGTATTGCTTCTTCCATCAAAGCCATTATACCTAGGATAGGACTTTGACTTAGTCTTAGGTTTAGCCTTAGGAGTTAATTTCCTTGTCTGCTTTTTTCTTTTCGAATTATCGGATGAGGTAATTAATTCCTTAGGTTTCCAAGGACTAAATCTAGTTTCTATCTTTGGTTTAGTTGTTTTAACAAAAACTCTAGGTTTTATTGGATCATTTTTCTTACTCCTATCAAAACTTAATCCGAGTTTTATCACTAGACTTTTGTGAAGTATTGAAGATTTTATCTATTGTGGTTTGGGAGTTATTTAGAAGTCCTAACTTGAGATTTAATTCTCTGTTAGTCTTCTTGTAACTCTCATTCTCAGAATAGATATTTGAAAATTTTATTTTCAAAGAACTCAATTCTGTTCTAACTTATCTGTCTTATCGGACAAGGTACTAGTGATCATCTCGATCTGACATTCCCCTTGAATGTACCTCTAGTTTCTCACTGTCCTTAGTTTGATTGATCTTGAGTTAGATCAGTAATTTAATTCTTTAATTTAAAATTTTTAGTCTCTATCTGTTTATAAGCGAGATAGAAGCAGTCTCCAAATCTTTCAAAAGTTTATCAATAAGACTAGGATCGATTTATAAGGTATCACAATCATTATCGAGGATGAATAGTAATGTACCTCTTTTGCCATGAAATGATGTCGTCATGTGACTCCAAAATCAGATGAGGATGAGGATGATGATGTTTCATGAACTTCTTCTTTCTCGGCCGTAAGAGCTCTCTGATCAATATACCTTCTATCTCTCTTTTTCCTCTTTTCTTCTCTCTCTCCGGGAGTGAGTTGGGGACAATCATAAGCTGGTAGTGATCGGGCTTGTTGCATGTATAACAAATATCTCCTCTGTCTGCTTTCGACTACTATCTCCTAAATGCAGTTGGTGACTTAAGCCTTCTTGCGATCCTTTTTCCTCTCATTTTACGAACTCTTTTCCTCTTTGTCGATCCGTAGTTCCTTTGACACGATCTGTCTCTCTTGTTTCTTTTATACTTCATTCTCGGCCTTTCATATCTTTTTAATAAAAGAGCCATTTCCTCTTTAATAGACAAATCAGATGCCTTGGAGATCTTTTGCATTCATCTTGATGAACAAATGTTCTGATCTTTCCGGATGTTGAAGATTACGCTTCATCTTCTTCATCTTCAATTTGGACGTCATATTCTAATGCCGTCGGATGAGAAAACAAAGTGTGGTGTGAAATTGAAGATAGATTTTGAGTAGCCTTCAGAATATTAGCTTTCTCTCTCCATCTTTTGCTTAATGACCTCAACACTTTATTGTTGATTTCTTTCTCTGTATATGTTTTTCCCAAATCACCGTCTTGTTCGGTAGATTTGTCACCCTAACATCCAATTGATCAACATACTCTCCTTCTTTCATCTTGAAAGTGTCAAAAACATGTAGAAACAGACTGCAATTTATTTTCTTTGATCGATCTAATCCTTCACAGATTCCAGCAAGAGTTTCCCATATTTTCTTGGCAGATCTTGCATCTTTTCACTTTTTCAATACAATCCTTACTCAATATTTCAATGATCTCTGTTCTAGCAACTTGATCCAGTTATGAATCTTTCTTTCATCACTTGTGAGTTACGAGCTTTTCTTTTCTTGCCTCACTCTTGTTTGGTGATTCGGTGCCATTCTTTGGTGCCTCCATGATAAAATTTAATAGGTCCTTCCCTCAAGAACCTCCTCCATCCTATCATGGATAGCCTTGAGATGATTTCCATCCTGAATTTCCAATAGTCATATTCTTGATTGAGAAATCAGGTAGACTCCTTGATTTCTTGCTCTTGCACGAAGACATGATGAGAAAGGAAAACCAAACACTCTACAATCTTGTTAGTATACAGTTAGTAACAATGAAGAAGACGAAGAAAATCAAGAATATTTCAGAATCTTGGTTAAGACCTAAAATCAATATCGAAACTGACTTAACACCGCTCGATACCACTTGTTGGTCCCGATTGGTTGAGTTGATTAAGAAAACTTGAGTTAACCTTCTTTGATAAAATCTAGAAGGGGTTGAATAGATTTTATAGATTTTTGCAAATCTTTTAAAACTTATTCAAAGCTTCAAAGTTACAGCGGAAATTCAGTTTTAGACTTAACTTGAACAAGATCAAAAGCAAACTGATATTTTGGTTCTAACTTTGATTCTACGAAATCAATCTTTGACTTGTTAAGCGAAATTTGTAAGAAACAAGTAAGTAAAACAAAGCAATAAAGAACACCCTTGATTTATAGTGGTTCGGATTATAACAATCCTACATCCATTCTCCTTCTTCAAACTTTGAAGAAGGGTCTCTTCTACCTGTTTACTTACTCACTTTACAATCGCATACGACTTACAAATTACAACTTTGATCTTCAAATCTTCAATCTTCTAAACTATTCTTAAAAATCTAACTCTTAGAGTGATAGAAGAGTGTTTTGAAGATGTATAAGAAAGTATTCTATAAACACTTAGAAAAATCTATGATGAGATCCTTGAAAACAATTTTTGTGCTTTCTCGAAATCTTGTGAATTGTGAAAATTTGTTGCTAAAATGAATAATTCGTGTGTTCTCTCTATTTTTCTAATGAAGTGCCTAGACCTATTTATAAGTACGAAAAAGACAGTTAGTTTGTTAATTAGTTTTAACAAACTAGAAGCTACTCAACAAACTTATTCTTGGAAAGCTGCTCTAGACCTCGGTGATTTTATTCTACTCGTCTACACTGATTTGGTGAAGACTCGCCTTTCTTATTCTACTCGGCTTGTCTTGACCTCGTCTGAGCTCTTCATACTTGTCTCACTGCAGATGACTAGACTTGAGCTCATCTTGAGATGACTTGCAATTTTCAGTCTTGGTGACTAGTTCGGTCTTCGACCTCGTCAGATCGGCTAGTATAAGGACTTAATCTCATTTGTTCTTCGTCGTCGATCATCTGAACTACTTCTTTTAACTCATCAAAACTTCTTGATCTAACAAGTTACTGTCGGAAGTTCCGCCAACGAATACAACCTTTTGTTCATGTTGTAGTTCAAGCCAAACCGCTCAAAACTCTTAGGTAGCGGCGGGAGAACGATATCGACACAGGTTTCCCCATCGATTTCAGCTCCTAAGACTTCTATCTCATTCAAATGAGCCATCATGTTGAGGATATGATCGCTTTACGGGTGTTCCTTCATCATGGTGGTCGTCATTAAATTTCTCATGGCCTCTTGCACAGCGGCTCGACTCTGGTGTCTTAAGAGTTCTTTGAGATTGAGCATCATCTCATAAGCGAGAGGTCATGACACGATCTTGATGTTGCGGCCACATTTTGACATAGAAGCCAAAATGTAACACCGCGCCATCTCATCTGCCTTGATCCACTTCTTATAAGTCTCTTTCTCATCTTCACTATAGTTTTCATCGGGCTTTTCGGGACGGACCTCGGTGAGTACAAATTTGTACTCTTCAAAGTCAAGATAATGTCCGTGTTTCTTTTCCAATCAATATAATTTCGACGGTAAGTTTGTTTTATTTAAGTATAACAACAAGAGGATTGAAAGCCATAGATAATATCCTGAGAAACACGTAAATACACAGATCAAAACATAAGAATTTAAAATAATATTATTTTCCTCAAAAATACAATTTAAATTCACCAACACCTCAAAACACCATGAATTTTGCATGCCACGATAGTGTTGACGTATACTAATTCAAACATTTGTAAGAGGAGATTTTACCCATTAATTTCATTATTTTGTCAAACAAAATAAAATTAATAGTTGGTTTATCTTTAGCATTACAAATATCTAGATTTGTGCCTCTTCGGATGGAGAAGATAACACGCTCCTAAATAATTTTCTCGTAATTATCCATAAGTAAGTTTGATCTAGTGATCCGCAAAACAAACACATCCGATATGGAAGAAGACACTTAAAATCAACATTTATGTTTGAATGCATCACTTACAAACCGAGAAATGGAGGCTATGGGATTTATTGAAGTTAATCCCTCTCCCACTTAGTTATTTAACATGAGGGATTTTAACATGCATAACATATGAGATACATAATAGCATGCATAACAATAACACATATAAATAAAAGGAATAAATATGGAAAACAAAAATTCCAACTACTATGGTCTCTTTGATACTCCCGTCTTTGTTGAGCGTTCGCCGTCGAAGCGGGTGCGAGGCGACGCCCTGCAATACTGGCGACACTGGTATTTATCCATCGATCCTATACATCATCTAGATCGAAAAATCAAAAAAGCTACACGACAGGACCGTTGTGTTAAGTTGTTAGGAATTGAATTTGTATGTTTTGATGATGTTCCCAAAACCTAAGTGTAATAGGACCAGTGAATCATTAGTCGGTGTTGATCTAGATAGGGTTTGTGTCTTTGTATAGTTAATCTTGCTAGGCCTAACTGAAGCTTCATATTGTTTGAGAATCGAAGGCTGATAAGAAGACTTAAAGATCTAAGAGAAATCTCGATCAAGTCAATTGGAAGGCGTCGCGAAGATCAAGAAGAGATGATAAGAGTTATGCAAAAAGAAGTTACGTCAAGAAAGATTCAAGTAAAGATAGCAAGGTTGATATCCATGCTACGGACAAACTTTAAGATGTCTTTGGAGCAAGGTGTAAGGTTGCTAGAGTTGACTTCAAGAAGTTCATCGGGGTTAACTAGAGAAAGAAAGATATTTCAAAGATATCCGAAGTAAGTCAAGTGAAGATTTGATTATCAATCAAGATCAATCACGGCATAATTGATTGGTATCGAACAATCAATTATCCAAAGTCAAACAAATCTTCCAACGATCACTTACCATTTCTTTGAAGACTGATTGACAAATTAGCCTAACAGCTAGTCAAATTTAATCATAAAAAGCTAGTGAAGGATTTTTGAATATATGCGCACGAGAAACATCAAGAATATCTCCTTCACTCATTGCAATACACGCTGAATTCTTCATACCGAAATCAATCTATCACGTTGAATTTCCTAAGAGATTTATTTTTGGTCAAGGAAGTGTAAATCACCTCTCATTATCTCTGCGAGAAAAGGTTGATTGTTTTGATCTAAGAGCTAACACTCGAAGATCATCTTGATTGTACCAAGGGCAGGAACTTGTTAAACTTCCCGTGGTCGAATCCTCAAGGAGATTAGAGGAGACAAGACCGATTTCGGTGGATAGTAAGACCCCTGTGGGATCGGGGAGAGTGGACGTAGGATCGTTATATCCGAACCACTATAAAAATCTCTGTGTCTTTACTAGCTTTACGCATTCATACTTATATCTGCTCATTCGTCGTTTTAATAAACTGCATCATTTACTGGTAGAAGACTCCAAAGTCTTCTAACCTCAAGAAGGTTTTCTTTAAAAGGGTTTTTCAAATACACACGAGATTAGCTTCCGCACCATCGAGAAGACTTCAAGTTTCGAAGTCTGTGATCTCACTTTGCACACTCTGAGTACCTTGCCGCAGTAAGACTTCAAAAGTCTTCTAACCTCACACTCAACTCACGAAAAGTTGTAAAAAGTTTTGAGCGTGGTAAAGTCTATTCAACCCCCTTCTAGACTTTCCACCTCCTTGCACATCTCGTCAGGGACCAACAAGTGGTATCGGAGCGGTGGTTCAACCGACCACCGGCTTTGATTACCAATAGTCTTTGAGGAAAGACTGTTGTGGTCATCGAGCAGATCTTTTTTGAAAAACCGTTTTCATAAAACTCATTGCATTCATTGCATAATTGTTTTTATTGCTAACATGAGTTCCCTTAAGAGCGGTAAAAGAAAGCTACCGAGTTCTCTATTGAAGACTATGACTAATGGAAATTCCGCATGGAAAATCATCTTGGTGCAATTCATGATAGGATGCTCGAGACACTAGAAGATGGACCGATAAAGTTTTACTTTGAACCGGTAAGTTACGGGAGTGGTGGAGCGAAGCATCTACTCGGCGAGAAGATTGAAAAGAAAAGGAGTGAAATGTCAAATGATGAAAGGAAACTATTTAATCTTGACCAAGTTGCTCGGACGAAATCATAGAGACATTAACTAGAGAACTTACAGAGAAAGTCAAGACATGTAAGGCTGCTAAAGAAATGTGGGAAACTTTAACACTCATGTGTGAAGGATCGGAGCAGATTAAAGAGAACAAGTTGCGATCCATTCTACATTCATTTGATACCTTCAAGATGAAGCCTGATGAGACGATAGATCAATTGGACTTAAGGGACAAATATCATCAATAAAGCAAGCTCCTTGGGAAAATCATACACCGAGAAGGAGATCAACAACAAAATATTGAGATCTCTAACTAGCAAATGGAGAGTCAAGATTACGGTGATTAAGGATACAAAAGAAGCTGAGCAAGATCGGTCATCATGAGCTATTCTCACATTTGAAAGCTCATGAATATGATCTGAAACAAGAAGAAGAGCGAAGATGAAGGGAATTCAAATTCCACGGGAAAGGAAGTTGCTTTCAAGGTCACTTCAAATCGAGTCATCTAAAGAGCCTATTGGAGAGGATTTAAGCTTAAAAGAACAGATGGCTTTCTTTGACCAGGAAATTTGATAAAATGAACTCAAAATTTGGGAAATATAGAAGATATTGGAAGAATACAAAGAAAGCTGGTTTTAGATCCGAAAACAAATCTTCGAGACAAGAGATCGAGAAGACTCCAAAGAAGACGAAGGTTCAAGACTCCGAGAAAGAAGAAGAGAAGATAGTCCAAAAAGAAGAGATTTTTCTCCAAAAAGGGATTCTAGTCCAAGAAAATCTTCAAGAAGTGATGCTTGCTATAATTGTCATAAATCGGGACATTTCGGATTATGATTGTCGAGATCTAACTCCAAGAGAAAGAGAAGAAAAGAGATTGATGAGGAGCGAGAAAGTTTCTTTGACAAACGTGCTTTAGTGGTGAAGAGGAGGATACTCTTTCAAGTGATTCAACATCATCTTGAGACTTCTCTTAGACAATGATTTGTGTCTTATGGCAAAAGGAGATGAGGTACTTTCGATTCCTGCTCTTAAATGCGCTTCTCGTGTTTCTTTTGCAGAAGAGTTTGACCATAACTTTGTTGATAAGTTAATGGAAGATCTCAAAGCTGCTATAAATGCTTACAAGCTTTGTGTGGAAAAGGAGAATGTGAGCTTGAAAGAAAAAATTGATCTATTTACATAAGAATCTATTAGCAAGACATACGAGACATTAACGAGATTCTAATCGGATAACTCGAGAAGAGTTAAACACTCTTAAAATGAAGTATCTTGACAGAGTCTGCTTTGGTAGAAAGGTTGCTTCGAGAATCTTGAGAAAGCTGATCGATTGAAAATTCTACAAGCAAAATTCGATGAACTTTTCCATCGGCATGAGCGTATAAAATCAAGTGAGGAACGTTTAAGTTTGAGGTTGGATCAACTGAACAAAGCTTCTCATGCGGTTCAAACAATAGTTGAATCGTCTCAAACACCTAACGTAAAGAAGGGAATTGGTTTTACCATTGCCCGATCCTCACGAGTTCAAACAAGTGTACTTAAGAAGAGTACACATGTTAAGGGTAATGATTTGGTAGGAGAGGGTTCCAAACCTAAACCTGCGATAAGGGTAAAAGGTTGTTGATCCAGAAATCGGTCGAATGGGAAGAGCAGTGAGTTATACTCAACAACCTAAACAACCGACAAGGTATCAAAAGAAGGGGAATCCCAACTTAAGAAACCTCGGCAAGGTCGGAAAAGTAGACTTCGGCCGAAATCATCTACGAGGAGGCAGTCTCGGTGAAGACTACACAACCTAAGCAAACTTCAAAGCTTGCTAAGCGATCTACTAAGTCTTACGTGCTGTGAGATATGAATCTTTTGATGGCTCAAGTAGAACGTACCCTTATCATCAAAACTCTCGGACCATTGCACAGCGGCTGATCACTCCTTACTGAAGACCTCGGAAAGGGTCGAAGTCTTCTAGAAGGAACACGGTCGACACCCATAGGCATACATTCAAGAAGGCACCAAAGGATGAGATTGTCTATGTTGATATGTATGGAAGAAGGATAAGATCTTCTCGAATATGATAAGAAGAATCTATTCCTATGGATTCCTAAAGACTGTGCTAACTCTCAAGGACCCAAATCTAAAGGGTACACGAAACTTAACTAAACGTGCGGGGCCGTAGGGGCATGAAAGAAAGGTTGCTGGAAATCTTATGCAGTACATCGGCGGTGGGTGTTCGAAGCATATGACTGGAAACAAGCAACTCTTGAGCTCAATAAAATCACAAAATGGCCCACGTGTGGTATTTGGAGACAATAACTTTGGGATTACTAAAGGTGTTGGGACTCTATACATTGGAGATGTACGTGTTGAGGAAGTTTTCTACGTGGAAGGATTAAAACATAACTTGCTTTCGGTTTCGCAGTGCAGCGATAAGGGATACTCTGTTAAGTTTTCTAGTTCTCTGTGTGTTGTTCTAAGTGGTTTTAAGCGATCGAGGTGCTCTTAAGCGGCACGAGAAAGGGCAATGTTTATGTTGCGAGAATTTCGAAATGTTCTAGTAATACATGCCTTGTAGCAAAAGTACTTGAGAGGCCAGCTGGTTATGGCACAAGAGACTCGAGTCATATAAATTTCAAGACGCTAAACAAGATAGCCAGAAGTCTCTTGTAGAAGGGTTACCAAATGAAGTTTTCTCAAAAGATCGAGATATGTGACTCATGTCAAAAAGGAAAACAAACTAGAGCCACTTTCAAGGAAGTTTCGTACCAACGTCAAGTAGAGTATTACAATTACTCCATATGGATCTTTTTGGTCCTGTATCCCCGCTAAGCTTCGGTGGTAGAAAATATACTCTGGTGGTGGTGGATGACTATTCAAGATTCACATGGGTGATATTTATGTTCAAGAAGAATGAAACCATCACAAGGTTACAATTCATCAAGAGATTACAAAAGCGAGAAAGGAGAAAGTGTTGTAAAGATTAGAAGTGACAAAGGAACAGAATTTCTAAACTCTCACATAGCGACATATTGCAAAGAAGCTGGAATTCAACATGAAAGCGTCTCGGCTCGCACTCCACGGGGAAAATAGTGTGGGTGAGAGGAGAAATAGAACACTCGAGGAAGCTGCCCGAACAATGCTAGCAGAGTATGATGTTCCTCGAGAGGTTTTGGGCGAAGGCTGTGAATACGGCATGCTACACTCAGAATCGAAGCTTGCTTCGACCAAAGAACATGGAAAGACACCATATGAGTTATGGAAAGGTAGAATTCCTCGTGTTTCTTTCTTTCGTGTTTTTGGTTGTAGGTGTTTCATTCATGACAATGGCAAATCCAAGTTAAAAACCTTTGATGCCAAGGTTGCTTTGATGGAATATTTTTAGGATATTCCAGCCTGAAGCAAAAGCCTATCGGGTTTTTAACAGAAAACCCTTGTTATGGAAGAAACACCCCATGTGGTTTTTAATGAATCTATTGTTGAGTTTAAGGACAAAGGACAAGAAGAGCTTCTAGCGAAGGTTTTGGGAAACTAGAACTCAAGGATAAGACAAGATATGTCAAGGTTCAAGTGCCTACTTTAGACTCGAGATTACGAAGATGACCGGCAAACTTCTACGGCAGCAGACTCAAACAAGACAAAGTCTGGCAGCCCGAAACCTCTAAGGCTGCGATGATTCACCCAGAACACCAGATGTGAATATGTCAACTCAAGGGGGAATGACGCAAGATGATGTTCCAACAATATCTTGAGAAGAATTACACGTATCTAACGAAGGAATTGGATGACTCGATCATCCTAGTGACTTAATCTTAGGAAATCCTCAAGATGGAGTAAAGACAAGAAGGAAAATAAACCTAGATGGTTTATTTAGCTGCTATGTCTCTCTACAAGAACCTAAGAATATTGAAGAAGCACTTTGTTGGACACAAAGCTGGATAGAAGCTATGCAAGATGAATCGAATCAATTCACACGACAAGATGTGTGGGTACTTGTTGATAGACCAAAACATCAAAAAGTGATTGGCACGAAGTGGGTTTTCAAGAACAAGAAAAATGAGAAAGATGAAGTCACGAGAAATAAAGCAAGGCTTGTCGCACAAGGTTACTCACAATCGAAGGAATTGACTATGACGAGACATTTGCACACAGCTTGATTAGAAGCTATAAGATTATTCCTTGCATACGCAGCATACATGAAATTCGAGTATATCAAATGGATGTAAAGTCTGCATTTTTAAATGGGGTTCTTCTTTGAAGAAGTATACGTTGAACAACCTCCGGGTTTTGTTCAAGGAAATCAAGTCTACCGTCTAAAGAAAGCTTTATATGGACTAAAGCAAGCTCCTCGAGCTTGGTATGACACACTATCGCAATTTTTACTTGATCATGGATTCGGTAAAGGAAGGATAGATAGAACCTTGTTCGAAATTGAAGAAGAACAAGATATTCTATTAGTACGAGATATATGTGGATGACATCATTTTTGGATCTCCAAACAAAAAGCTTTGTGAGAAATTCAAGAAATTGATGCAAAGTAAGTTTGAAATGTCTATGATGGGAGAAATGAATTATTTCCTAGGTCTTCAAGTCAAGCAAACTTCTAAAGGAATATTCATAAACCAAGCAAAGTATACCAAAAATATGCTAGAAAAGTTTGGAATGTTAACAAGCAAGGATGCAAAGATTCCGATGGTAACAAACTACAAGATGGATCCAGATGAGGATGGTGAAAGCATTGATCAGACCATGTACGAGAGGTTTAATAGGTTCCTTCTTTGTATCTAACGGCAAGCGAGACTGACATTTCTTTCGCAGATTGGAGTATGCGCTAGATTTCAAGCCAATCCAAAGAAAAGTCATTTGGATGCGGAAAGAAAATTCAAGTATCTCAAGGGTACACAAATGTGGGTCTTTGGTACCCTTGATGACAATCTGGAACTCGGTGGATATTCTCGATTCGTATTATGGTGGTTGTAGAATTGATAGAAAATCAACCACGGGCACATGTCAATTTCTTGGAAGTAAGCTGGTTTCTTGGTTTTCTAAGAAGCAAACTTCATGGCTACGCCAACTACGTAAGCGAGAATATATGGTGCGGGAGTTGTTGCTCACAATTACTTTGGATAAGTCAACAATTACAAGACTATCATATTGTCGCTAAAGAAATTCCTATATTACGTGATAGCAATAGTGCCATTGCTATTACTCGAATCCAAGATTTCACACAAGATGCAAGCATGTGGATATACGTCATCATTTTATTAGAGATCACGTCGAAAAGAAGAACATTCGAATGGAAAAGATTCATACAGATCGGCAGAGAGCGGATATTAGCGAAACCATTGGCAGAGGCACGGTTTAGAGATCTATCTCGTAGAATTAGGTCTACTTGGATCCAGGAAAATCGTGTTAAACATATTGCTGAAGTATGAAACCTGCTGAAGAGAATATTAAGCTTGTGAAGAAAGCATTAAACTTCTTTGAAGAGAAGATAAAGCTTGCTTTGAAGAAAACTTTAAAACTTTAAAACTTGCTGAGAATGTTCTAAAGCTTGCTACTACGGTACTCGGTGGTATCGATTGATTACAATATCAACTCAGAATACGTTTCTCTCTCTTTCATTTTGTTCTTGTTTATTTGTTTGTCAAATATTTTGGTCTAAAATATTCCTTAGTCTCGTATGGTTAAATAAATTTTGAATATTTTATTCCCGAGTTTATCCTCGGCATTGGAAAGTAATTATGTGAATTGTCAAATCAAATCTTTTAACCACAATTTATGGGGTAAGTTTTCCTTAAAAATATTATTTTACATCCTATTTCTCATGGACCCGAAAATCTTTTAATTTTGGAAAATACCTTTTTCAAATCCAAAGCCGAGGACACACATTTTTCGGAATTGAACCGTTGAATCCATAACCATTCGATCGATCGTGCAATATGCAAATCAACGTTCATATTTTATTGTATAATTTAAAATTTAGCGGTTTCCTTCTTCTCTCTTATAAATTGTTTTTCTCGTCTCTCTCTCTCATTTATTCCTCGATCTTCATTCTCTGTTTTCTTTCTTACGAAACTCGATCTTTCTCTGTTCTATTTTCAATGGCTCCAAAACAATCTTCATCTTCGAAAAGGTTGCGAGGAAACACAAGACTCTAGACCCTTTGGCCCTTTACGAGAAAGTGCGCGGTGAACTATCGGTGGATTTTCGGACTGCTTTGGACAGCGGGAAGCGGTGGAGATTCTAAATCTCTTATCGATAGGGGTTTGTTTCAGTATTGTTCGGCCCATTCTTGAGCAGCGGACTCTAGATGCCTATGTTGTTCAGTTTCTGGTTTGTGGTGATTTCGAGACGGAATAGCATAAAAGCAGCAGTGTTTGGTCAAAGTTTGACCATCGAGACGGCGAGATATTCATGAACACTTGGGTTTGCCTCTTCAAGGCATTGATCGAGAATCATATATGGCGGAAAATCATCTCGAAGCTTTTCGTTCTCTAGCGAAAACTTCATGTCGTCATCATTGATATTGGGAAAGATGCGATGGTAAAGGACTCGGATATCCCGGCCAAGTTCCAAGGCTGCTAGTTCGGGGAGAAGACTTTGAAGTCTTACGGTAGCGAAGATCGATTCCGATTTCTCAATTACCACAGAAAGGCGAAGAAGTTCAACCGTGGTAACCCGGAAAGATTACGTGACGGTCGTACAGAGGAGCACGGATGCCTCCTAAGGTCTCTCACGGAAAGAAAGGATCGTCGGTGGTGGATGCAATGGAGGTTGATGATTCTCCGATTTCGGATCTTTGAAGAGATGGTATCTCATGAATCCACTAGTGAGGAGGAACAGTACCAATTCTGTTTCCTTCTCTTTCTGAGATTCCTTCTTCTTCAAAGCTTGCTGCACCGATGGAAGTTGGCGATGAGGTTGCGGGTATGGGTGCCGCCGAGCCTAACACCCAGGTTGCCGAGGGTGATCACGAGAGAGAATTTGATCGGAGCAGATCCGATAGATTCAAGACAAATGATAGACCTTGCTGGTAGATCACGTGGATCGTTTGAGAAGTGTTTGATGGCCGAGGTCACATTACTTGGGTGGACGCATGTTTCCCAGTTACATAATTTTACGGAGGAGCGTAGTTTGCTAGTAGATATCTTGGTATGGAAAAATGCAAGGCTTGGAGCAATAGATGATCTCATCCTTCTCGGCAAATGAGATTGGACACAATGAGTTTTCCTTGTGGGAGTTTGAGCTACGAGACCAAGGCCGGAGTAGCTAGAGCATTTGATCTAACCACGAGATCATCGTTGCTTGCCTCGTTGCTCGATTGTTAGATGAACCGGAGCCTGCAGAGGATGGCTCTATTCCTCCCTTTACGATGATCGATGAAATCGTGAAAGGTGTATCTTCTATTCCTCCTCCTCTTCCCGATTTTACATCTCGTACGTTTGCCCAATTTTATGCTGTTGTCATTCATGAAGACTTGTATAACTCTTACTCTTCAAAGTTTGCTTTGAGTTAACACAACAAGATGCTTCAATATTTTCTGTATTGGCTGCTAAATACACTCCTCTTGCTGAGTCTATTGAGTCGTCAAAATCCTACATCGAGATCTGCTATTCAGATGGCCCTCTTTGATCCGTCAAACCGCCGCCGATATGTTTTCTCGAGCAACAGAGACTATCATCGAAACTCTTTCTCGGCATGATGTTGAACAACATAAATGAGGTTAGAAAGCACGTTGAAAGTGTGAAGGCTGAAGGTGAGAAAGCTGAAGCTACTCTCGGGAAGGTGTTTCTTTGAAAGAGAGCGATTGAGGACAGATTTCGGACAAAGATGGAGGATCGATTGACGAGACTCGGTGCCATGGAAGCACGCTTAAGAGAAGGAATTGATCGTAATGCGGCTATCCATTCATCTATGCTGGACATGGGAAAGAAAATTGCGATTGTACAAGAGGCGAATGCTAAATTGACGGAGACGGCTACGGCTATTGCGGTGACATCGCTGCTGCCATTGTTCAGATATGCTCAAAATCGATGAGAAGATTGCTTCTCCAATAGCTGCTGAGTATGCTGAATCGAAGAAGTTTACGGAAAAGTTTACCTGCATACGACGGGATATTCTTGCCAAGATGACGGAAATGGAAGGTCGCTGGACCCCTCTTTTGAATGATGTTAAAAAGGGGGAAAGCCGCTTGAGAACCGAGATGGTTGTGAGAGATGAGGCTAAGGGTAAAGAATTGAAGGATTTGAAAGATAGGCTAGAGGTTGAAAGTTTTCGTTGGAACGTAGAGAAAAAGCAGAGCCGAAAAGAAGCGTTGCGAGAGTCTGTGGAATGGATGAAGGTCAAGGTTCCCAACCATTAAAAAGGAGAAGGTTGGTTAAGATGTCTGAAAAAGTTGAAGGGAAGTCTGTGAAGAAGAGTTAGAGGCGTTGCATGAGGAAGCATTTCTTGCCGACTTAGAAACTAGAAGGATGGAGGAGAAGGATAGTCACAAGATGATCAAACTACTCGGGAAGCAAGGAAGAGAAGTGGATGTGTTGGACAAGAAATGAAAAAGCAGTTCATACCGAAGAAAGCTGCGCAAAACTGCGGTGTCAAGGAAGAAGCGAGTAAGAAAGGGAAGAAGCTCTTTGGAGCGAGAGGTTGAAGAAGACTTTATCCTCCCCCACAATCTGATGGATTTGTGGATGATTGCTGTCCTCCGGAGAGGATTGAGGATTGGAAAGCAGCAAAGAGAGATTTCATCTGCTCATACTATGTCTCGTAAAAGTATCGGCGTCGGGGCCACGGCGAATGAAACATTCTTTGCTTGGATGGAGGAAAAGCACAGATCTTTGGGCGTATATTCTCGAGAGCTTCATGGAATTCAACCTAAACCTTCAAGCGCGAGTAATTTGAAAAGATTCCTACTCCATCCACAAAGCAGATGGGAAGTTTGACCAGTGAGTGTTCGCAGGACGCTCAAAATCTGCTTGGCCGAGGTCAGCCCACCTATTGGAGCAGATAACAAGGAACTCTATGATAGAGTGTACGAGTGGCTGAATGTTCCAACGAGGATTCGAAGGTATGACTGAGGAAGATATGAAGGTTGCTGGTTGGGTAGCTAGATTCTTTGGACGGGAAGGCTGGTGAAGTTTTTTCTTTCTTCTTGTTATCTTTTTGCATTTCACTTCTGTAAGATGTACTGATTTCTTCATATTAATAGAAGTGAATGTTTTGCGCTAAGACAACCTCTCGTTGTCATCTGGTTTTGTTTGAGTTTTTTTAGGTCTCTTCTTGTCTTGTTTTCGCATGCTCTTGTGCAGTTCTCAAGAAGGTTTTAACATCATCAAAAAGGGGAATTTGTTAGGAATTGAATTTGTATGTTTTGATGATGTTCCCAAAACCTAAGTGTAATAGGACCAATGAATCATTAGTCGGTTGTTGATCTAGATAGGGTTTGTGTCTTTGTATAGTTAATCTTGCTAGGCCTAACCCGAAGCTTCATATTGTTTGAGAACCGAAGGTGATAAGAAGACTTAAAGATCTAAGAGAAATCTCGGTCAAGTCAATTGGAAGGGCGTCGCGAAGATCAAGAAGAGATGATAAGAGTTATGCAAAAAGAAGTTACGTCAAGAAAGATTCAAGTAAAGATAGCAAGGTTGATATCCATGCTACAAAGCAAACTTTAAGATGTCTTTGGAGCAAGGTGTAAGGTTGCTAGAGTTGACTTCAAGAAGTTCATCGGGGGTTAACTAAAGAAAGAAAGATATTTCAAAGATATCCGAAGTAAGTCAAGTGAAGATTTGATTATCAATCAAGATCAATCACGGCATAATTGATTGGTATCGGACAATCAATTATCAAAAGTCAAACAAATCTTCCAACGATCACTTACCATTTCTTTGAAGACCTGATTGACAAATTAGCCTAACGGCTAGTCAAATTCAGAATCATAAAAAACTGAAGTGAAGGATTTTTTTTGAATATACGCGCACGAGAAACATCAAGAATATCTCCTTCACTCATTGCAATACACGCTGAATTCTTCATACCGAGAAATCAATCTATCACGTTGAATTTCCTAAGAGATTTATTTTTGGTCAAGGAAGTGTAAATCACCTCTCATTATCTCTGTGCGAGAAAAGGTTGATTATTTTGATCTAAGAGCTAACACTCGAAGATCATCTTGATTTGTACCAAGGGCGGGAACTTGTTAAACTTCCCGTGGTCGAATCCTCAAGGAGATTAGAGGAGACAAGACCAGTTTCGGTGGATAGTAAGACCCTGTGGGATCGGGGAGAGTGGACGTAGGATCGTTATATCCGAACCACTATAAAAATCTCTTGTGTCTTTACTAGCTTTCTGCATTCATACTTATATCTGCTCATTCATCATTTTAATAAACTCTGCATCATTTCTGCTGTAGAAGACTCCAAAGTCTTCTAACCTCAAGAAGGTTTTCTTTAAAAGGGTTTTTCAAATACACACGAGATTAGCTTCCGCACCATCGGAAGACTTCGAGTTTCCGAAGTCTGTGATCTCACTTTGCACACTCTGAGTACCTTGCTGCAGAAGACTTCAAAAGTCTTCTAACCTCACACTCACTCACGAAAAGTTGTAAAAAGTTTTGAGTGTGGTAAAGTCTATTCAACCCCTTCTAGACTTTCCACCTCCTTGCACATCTCGTCCGGGACCAACATAAGTACTATTACAATCATGCACCAACCCAAAAAAAAACCTCGACAGTCCGAGGGTTTAATTCATACATAAACATACAATCAGACCATAATAGTTGGATATAGGGTTCCTGAGAAAAATCATGAAAACTTGCAAATCCTATTATAAAAGATCATATAATTATGCAAACCGTATTATAACAGATCAAGAAACCCTATTATAACAGATCAAGAAACCCTATTATAACGAGATCAAGAAATCCTATTATAACATGTTGGTCCCGATGGGTTGAGTTGATTAAAACTTGAATTAACCTTCTAGAACAAAATCTAGAAGGGGGTTAAATAGATTTTGTAGATTTTTCAAATCTCTCAAAATATATTCAAAGTATCAGATGTATACAATGGAAAACAATTATTAACCTCAACTTCAACAAGATCAAAAGCAACTGATATTATAGTTTTAACTTTAATCCTGAAATTAATCTGTAATTGATAAGATGAGAATCGAAAAGAAACGAGTAAGTAAATCAAAGCAATAAAGAACACATAATTTATAGTGGTTCGGATTATAACAATCCTACATCCACTCTCCTTCTTCAACCTTGAAGAAGGGTCTTCACTTACTTACTTCCTTCTTGCTTACTTACTTACAATCGTGAATCTTCAGTCTTACAATGAATTCTTCCTAATTTCTGAATATCTATGGCTTGAAGATGTTACGTGAAAAGTGTTCTACAAACACTTTAAAGCTGGAAAACGTATAAAACGTTTGTGAATGTGTACAATATTTTTGGCTCGTGAATACAAATTGTGTATATCGATGAATGCAAAGTATCAAGTATATCTAAACTAGTTTCTATCTCTATTTATAGAGATCTTCATTTAGTAGTTGTAACTTCCTTAAATTCTCGTTTTGATCGGTTATAACGGTATAAGCCGAATCTTGTAACTTTCTCTTGGTTAGTTGAAAGCGCTTCTTGAAACTTGTGTAAAATTTCTCTAACACTTCATCGTCGATAGTTGCTCCACCTTGTCCTCGTCTTCATTCCTTGTCTAGGTGTTTGTTTATCGTATTGCATCTTAAGCTGTCTTCTATGCGTTGTCCTTATGCGATATCTTATCCCCATCTCGATTTTCTCGTCCTCATCGAGGTTTGTCCTTGTCGATATCTTGACCTCGTCGACTTCTTATACTTAGTTTTATTTTCAAACACTTACTTACTGTCTATACAAAATGCTCATTTGGTCATCCTATATTACACTTTTTAACACATTAAAACTAAATACAACTTTTTCTTTACCTAACAATTTCCCCCTTTTTGATGATGTTAAAACACATTTCAAGAAAATAAAAATGTCGAGTATTCTTCAAAAGATAAAAATACTTTGCAAAGTGTACAACTAAGTCACATAGTCGGATAATCAAAGCAATGATTTAATAATCGGATGATCGAGCAATATACTTAATAAACAGATTATTAAAGCAATATAGTCAATCAAAGTTAAGGTCAAATACTTGAAGACAACATAGACAAGATTTGAAGATTGCGAGATAAGTTAGTGTTATGAAATTGTAAACAAGTTACTTAGAGAAAAAAAAACAAGTCGGTTAGAATACCAAAGATCATGAGAGAAGTCCAATCGGATATTCGGATATATTCACGATTCACACATATCTCATGTAGATCATATAAGGATCACAAAAAGAGATTTAGAGCTAGTCATACCACCTATCACTGCTCGGTATCTTTAGCCAATCAAAGACTCTATTCTTTAAAGATACTGTCTCTCCTCCTTCTGCGAGATCGGCCAATAAATTCGGCCTTGATGATCAATCGCTTTATCTTCTCACGATCTGGTCGACCATCTCTTGTTAGTGGAGGTTCCATCGAGAGTAGGAAGGTGCGACTACGTCTACATTGAACTCCTCATGTGCAAGGTCTATCACATACTGATACATTTGAGGATCTCTTTCTTCCAACCCGGTTGTGAAATGCTGCGTTCTCATCCAAACCCCATTTGATATTTTTGCACACATGAAACTGGAAGACCCAATCGACTTCATAGGGTCTCCATTTCACCTGATCTGCCATGAGTAGGATTTCGTTGGGAGCGACCTCACCTCTATGGGTGGCCTCGAAGACATCCCCGCCTTGCTCATCTTTTTCTTTACGAACCCATTTCCTCGGTGATCTATCATAGAATTTCCCACCGCTTTCTCCTGCTCTCGTCTTTTCTTGGCATCCCTTCTTTTGTGTTTTTCCATGTCCTCCTCTTCCTTTTCCTGATTTTTTCTTCTTCATCAATTTCGGCTGGGTTTTAAAGAGTTGGTTTGAAGCCTTGGCTTTCCCAGCTGCTTTGGATGAGGATGAGGGAGCCTTGATTGATAAGACGGGGACGAGGATCGTGGCGGGTGGAAGTACGGAGTTCGGTGGTCGACTCGGTTGACTCATTGTTCTCCTTTTTAGTCTCCTTAGTGCTCTCTCGAGACTTCTCTTCAGCCGCCTTCTTCTTTTCTTCTTGACTTTCAACAGCTTCCTCGACAACTCATCTATCCTCGTATTCGGGGCCATCAACTGATCATCTTGTAATTCAATCCTTTTCTTGAGCTCACTATCTTCCCCTTTTTAGAATCAAAGAAACGGGTGTTACGGATAGTGGCTACTTGATTTATTTGGCCAATGAGTTCTTCTCTTATAAGCCCTGTCTTGATCCAAATGGTCATATCTTTTCTTTTGTCCGACCTCGGCTAAATGCGAATTCATCATCCATGAATTTCTTTAAGATGGTTATGCATCTGTCTTTCTCCATGGCTAGCTGCATCGATAGAATTTGAAGAAATGAAGCTTCCTTTGCTCTCCAAGACTCTCTCACTGGTCTTCAACACTGTCGCTTATTTGACAAAATGCATCTACGACATCTTGTTTGACCCGAGGCATCTTGAGAGTTCATTTCTTGACCACCTTTGCTTCACCTTGACCATATTCTCTTCATGTCTGATTAGGAGAAGTATAGATCAATCTTGGTCTTCTCATGAAGCTGCGGCTTCTATATTCTCCTTTAGTGAAGAGGTTATGACACTTGGAACCATCTGGAAGGCATTCGAGATAGGCATTCTTGAGATTTTCAACTTCGGCCTTCAGCGCTTCCACACGTCGGATACGAGGCGCGGATGTGGTGGGCAAGCTCTGCTCTTCGGGGGGAGAAATAGACTTAGATCTATTTCCTCGATGTCGGCTTTCAGCTTGTGCGGTAGCTGGAAGGAAAGCGCCAAGTATGTCGATGTGGTTGGCACGTCTGTTTCCACTTCACTGTTTCTTGCTCCACAATCTACTCTGTTTGTGCCTCCTCGGTTGTATCCATCTCGGTGGCTAATCGGCGGCTCCACCGGTAATTCCTTCCTCCACCCTTTCTTCCTCAACATCAGCCATCTCATCCTTTTTCTGCTCTTCCCCCTTCTCAATTGCTTTTTCCACTTCTTAAGGGTCTCATCTCCAAGGTATACCCTTTGCAAGATATAATCAATGAATGTAGTTTCAGCGGGATATCTTGAAATGACTTTAGCTTTGCCTTCTTGAGGACTTCTTTCTCCCGAGATAGCTAGGTTATTACCCACCTTACGCTATCAAAATAGCCGTCTCTTCAAATGAACCTAGCCTAAGTCTTACGAGCAGGATATACATCTATTAGCTCTTTTTAGTAACTCGGGCTCGTCCTTGAGAGTGGATTCTTGTCTAAGGATGAATTTCTTTCCAAGAATCCGCAGTGAGGTTTCAATTTGGACCCATTTCTCCGAGATAGGTTGGGTAGATTTAGGAAAAGGTCGAGGTTCGGATGAGGTTGAGGGTAGGAAAGAAAATGGATCAAATGCGAGTTGGGTTTGTATTGGACTTTTGGGAGTGGACCGTTTTAGAGGCTCGAGGCGGTGGTCTCATCTGCCCCTTCATCGCTAGGTTGGGATGTGGAGGGTTTAGGTACTCCATCCTCGGATGAGGATGAAGATGATGATGGTGATCTAGCATCCTCTCCTTCGATTCTTCCTCGACGAGACATCCACCGTCTCCGTCGCCCCGATACTTTTACCGCCTCGGCTTCGACACTTCCCCCTTGGGAAGTCTGTCCTCTCCTCTTTCTCCTCTACTTCATCCGTCTCGAGACGAGGATTCATCTACCAACACTATCTTAGCCTCCTTCGTCTTGGCTTTTGAAGCCTTTTTCTTTGGAGGCTGGAGTGGAGTGGAGCATCTCCATCTCCCCTCTGAATCTGTTGGCCCATCTGTTTCTCGTCTTTGATCGAAGCCCTTTACTGTCTTGTGTATTTCTTGACACCAACACTCGATCGAGGTTGTCTATCCCCACTTTGTGTTCAAGTATGATGGTGATCACGGCCATCATACTGCCAAGTTTGGTCGAGACCATCTCATCGGCTAAATGCGATATTGGAGTTTTTGTAAACTTCTTCTTCTCCTCCATTATCCTCGAGTAGACCAGCCTTGCCCGAGTTGATCTCGGCCGTCTATGATAGCCCTCGAGACGGCATATCCTTGGCTTGGTTTAGCCCATCGTGGCTCTGTTGCTCCCAAGATACACTTGGTTAGAATCGGCATCAAAAGCTTTGTACTTTCTCTTCAACATCGGCCTTTTCGTATTTAAGCCGTCGTATTTTGATATGTTCTCCTAGCCATCATTCGGAAACTCTCCAAATATTCCGAGTGATTTGTATGTGAATGGATTCTCGCGGTGGTGCTTAGACCAAAAATTGCTCCGATTTCGAAATTGATAACACCACCCTTCTCTTCTTTTCATTTGTTCGATTTGAGATTCTAAGCTTTGTATCTGTTGCTTTCGCCACAGTTAAGAACTTCGGCACACGAGATGATCCACAGTCAGATTTCTTGAAGGTTTCATTATGCATTATCGCTTTAGTCCTCTTGATTCGAGTAGATTCAATATTTCTCTTGTTTAGGAATAAGTTGAAACATCCCATTCGACATACATTTCGACTTTGTTCTATCTCGAATGGAAGTCGGATCATATTCGAACTTAATTTTCTTTTTAGAATCCGCCATTGATGAATGCAAAAGGTCTTAGGAGGGAAAAGAGAGGTTTTGAGAAAATATGAAAGGTTTTATGAGTGCGTAAATGGAAATATGCACACGAGTGCCTATTTATATGGCAAATATAATAATAAACAATTATAAGATTAATAATTTCCTGCAAAAGTGTAAATGTAGGCTTTCGAATCGCCATTAATGCAATTATGACATTTATTTTGAAAAGTGCGAGAGAATATTATTTAATATGTTGCGCGTGAGATTGAGGCGGTTCATAATTCGAAGCGCCTCCATTTACAGCGCGTGAAGCATACTCGGTGTATTTCAAAAGTAAATTTGATAAAATTTCGGGTCCGTAGTAACTTCTCTCTGACAGAGTTACTTATTTAAGAAATTACTTTTCGATTAATTGGAGAGATAAAATAAAATATTATGGATTTTAGAAAACAAATTTGAACCCTTATCCTTTTATTTTGTAAAACGAAAATATTTTAATAAATCGAGTAACTCCATTTTTGAATAAATGTTAAAGAAAATTATGATATTAAATTCATATATTAATTATATGAACCCAATATTCATAATTAAGAGTATTTAAGAGAAACTTCTGGACTTTCACCTCAATGCGGATTGATAGCATCTCTGTCCGTTTTTGAACATTTGGATAATTTGACCTTGTCTTGTATTTAGAGATGTGTACTAAACTTTGTTCTTCTGAAACCACGAGACACTTAGACAAATTGTTAGTATCAAGAGTAAGTCGGATAAGGTGCAATAATCATCGATTACGTAGAAGTTAGTTGACTATTGTGTCCTTATCGATTTACCTATGCCGAACAAGTAACTATCAAGTCGAGATGTGGTCAATATGACTAATCCTTGATTCTTGATCCCAAGATAGGAGATCAATGATATCGGCTACTGATTGTCCTTTGACTCATATCTAGTCGATAATTCTTGGTCTGCTTCAATACATACAAAATGTACTAGTGCAATTTTATAGTAAAGACAGACTAATACCAAATTACACCACAACCGTTAGATGGTTTGTCCAAATTCATCTTGGTGTGAGCTCTTATTTATAATCTATAAGGAACTGATAGCATGATCTTACGTGTGACACCACACACCATGTTATCTACGGTATAGATTAATTTGGACAAAAATAATGATATATGTAACAATCATAAAAAGCAAGTATTTTGATCATAAAGAATCTCATATCAAAAAGATGTTCATACAAAAAGCTAGGCTTATAGTATACATCCTAACAAGGAATGACATATCCCGATCTGAAAACCAAAATTCAGGTGAGGACTCCATATCGAGACTAAGAGGGTTCCAAGAACTAAGATAAGAAGAAATTCTTATTACGAGTTCTTTTGATGGGAGAAGTAGATGCTATCCCACTTTTCTATGTTCAAGAAATGTTGGTCCCGATTAGTTGAGTTGATTATGAAGCTTTGAGTTAACCTTCTAGGACAAAATCTAGAAGGGGGGTTGAATAGATTTTGTAGAATTTTTAAATCTTTCAAAACTAATTCAAAGTACCGGATGTACATAGCGGAAATTCAAGATTAGACTCAACTTTAATAAGATCAAAAGCAAGCGATATTGATTTTAACTTTGATTCGAAATTAATCTTTGAAACGATAACTTGGAAATTGAACAAATAAGTAAATGAAAGCAGTAAAGAACACGAGATTTTGTAGTGGTTCGGATTATAACAATCCTACATCCACTTTCCTTCTCCAACTTGAAGAAGGGTCTCCACTATCTGCTTGCTTACTTACTTTACAATCTTACAACATACAACTTACAACTTGATCTTCAACTCTTCAAAAATGCTAACCAAACTTATGAAATCTAACTCTAAGAAAAAGAAGTGTATTTGAAGATGTGTAATGAAGTGTTCTACAAACACTTAGAAAATTCTATGAAGAAATCTTGAAAAACTATTTTGTGCTCTTTGAAAACTTGTGATTTGAGAGAATAAATTTACTGGAAAATAACTTGTGAATTCTGTGTATTCCGTATGCAATATATGTTTTAAAGAAGTGCCTAGACCTATTTATAAGTCTGAAAAGATAGTTAGTTTGTTAGTCGATTCTAACAAACCGAAAAGCTACATCAACAAACTTAATATTGAAAAGCTGCTCTAGATCTCAATGTCTTTGCTCTACTCGTCTGCTGCGGTGACTCGGTGAAGATTCGACTTTCTTATTCTACTCAGCTTGTCTTAACCTCATCCCGAGCTCTTCATGTTCGTCTCCTGCGAGATGACTAGACTCAAGCTCATCTCCGCACGACTTGTACTCTTCCGGACCTCGGTTGACTAGATTGGTTCTCGACCCCATCCGATCGGCTTAGCTTATGGTCTCAATCTCATTGTTCTTCGGATCATCTGATCATCTCGAGCCGCTTCTTTTAACTCATCAAAACTTCTTGATCCAACAATTTCTCCCTTTTTGATGAAGTTAAAACCTATAAGGAAGAAACACACTCACAGTAGAAGTTAGTACTAGAGTCGGTAAAGATAATCATATAGGTATATCAGAGCACTTATTCTCATTACAATGATTCATTCACATTAACACTTTAAAAGAATTAAGTCCTTTTAGACTCTTTTAGAAATACTTAAAAAAATTGAGTCTTAAGACTTAGATAAATTTTTAGGAAAAAGTTTTCAAGTCTGAGACATAAAATTCTCGAGATGATTTACACTTAGAAAAATTTTAAGTTTTTCTTAAAGCAAGAAAACAAACTTTAAGAAAATAAGACAAGTAATTCACATAAGTCCAGATATATTCATCAACTAATTTCTGATTTACAAATAGATGAACTGATAGAAAATAAAAAGATATGAAAAGAAAATCTTGTTCTATCGATTCCCCATCTGTGACTTACGGAATGTTCGGCCGATTGAAAATCCTCGCTCTTATGTTTAAGCTCATCCTCGTCTGTGAGCTCGGATTCCCTTTTTGCTTTGGCTATGGTGATCGACCCATTCCAGTGCAGAGAGCCGTCTTCTTTCGGCTTAGGTGTAACTTGCTCATAGGTGGTGCGACTAAATCGCAGATTGAACACATTATGTGCCTCATCAAGCGATTTCCCATATAGCTCGGCGTCCTCGAGACTTCTCTTCCTCCTCCTTCCTCCTCTTCTCCTCATCCTCTCGGATGGCCTCCTCTATCTGAGTCACCCTCGGTTGCAAGGCTGGCTAGCTCGTGCGATTTTATCTTGATGTGCCTTGGCGTCTCCAACTCAGTGAGTCGCCTTCGAGTCTACCTTGTGCATGAGTGACAAGACTCCAGCTGTGAGGGTGTCCATTCTTCCTTCGGCTCCTTCCCCCTTTTTGACTTCCTCTTGGAGGGTGCAGGTTGTCTTTCCAAAGGCGAGCAACGAACCACTGAAGTTATTTTGATCGGATGTGAGTGCATTGACCGGGATCTCGTTGTCGGTGCCACCTTACCTTAAGTGCCTTGACCTCCTCCTCCGGGTGACTCGGTAGAGAACCAACAAGCGGTCTTGATATTGGTTGATAGGTTGCGTGAAATGTTGACCTCGGCCAATCTGCATGTTGGCAAGCATTGTATCGGTGGCGGCTCGAATCACCTTCCTTGTCTTCCTTTCCATCAGCCTTTGGACTTGGGATATTATCTTCTTGTGCGAGATCTTCAAAAGCCGATGAAATGGCAAGGATTGGACTCGCCTCCTCCTCTCGAATCGGATGAGGAGGGAGGTGGTGGGAGAAGTTGGATGGGGAGCTCATGTGGATATCCCCAAAGATGTTGGAGGTATCCACCGGCTGGGGTTCGAGAGGGTGGGATGAAGTAGGGCGTCGATGGGGAGGATTTCTGGTGGAGGTGAAGATGGAGGGTGGAATTTACGAGGTAGTGGGTGGTGGAGATGGGGTTGGCTGGGGGTAGGATGGGTTGGATTGGGCTAAGAGTGAGAGTTTGGGAAGATGTGGGTAAGGCTGGTGGGGAGATGGTAGATATGGGGGTAGGGCGTATCCGGTCTGTGAGAAAGGACGGCATTTGAGATGGGGATGGTGGAGGAGATAATGTTTGGGTTTGGGGGAGGGTAGATGAGGTTGTGGCTTGGACAGATTTGGGAGTAGGCTGGTTTAGAGGCTGCGAGGTGCCACCTGGGTCACCTCTTCATCGCCGTAATGGGCTGGAGAGGGGAGGGGAGAATTGTACTGACCGTGAGTGGGGGAGGGGTCCTCTCGAGCTTATGTCTTGAACCTCCTCTCGATTGGACCACCTGAGCCGCTATCTCCAGCGTCGTTGCCTCTTCAGCGAAGGCTCGGTGATCGCGAGACGTTCCCCCAAGCTCCGAGGTTTTCACCAACCTCCTCCTCCTCGTCGCCTTCTCCTTCAGCTTCATCGGCTGTGAGGCCTCACCGAGCTCACCGTTGGCGCCTCTTCCTCTCTTTCCTCTTCTTCCTCCTCCTCGCCTTCCTCTGCAGCTAGTGCTCGGTCTCCGACCTCGGCTCCTCCTTCATCTCGAGTCACTGGAGCCCAGCGGCTCATCCTTAATCAGGATCCCTTTTTGTTTTATGTAGGGCCTGACTCCATCAGCCCAGTTTATTTCGGTGCCAGATCCTCCAGATCACCGTCACCTTATTGAATAGGCTGGTGATCGACCTACGCCGCCACTTTCCGCCTACCACTTCCACGGCCTTTTCCTTTCCGACTCAAGCTTCTCTAGTAGCATCCCAGCCCGATTGACTTGAACTCCTTCTATTATGGTCCTCATGGCCTTACACTGGAGTGCAGTCGGCCCATCATGGGAACTCTGTTCCCCCGAGGATCACTTTCATCACAATCGTCATCGAGAAGACGATATATCCGTCGGAGCATCTTCTTCTTCAGCTCCGATCGCCGGTCCCTCATCGAATTCTGGGCAATCATCTCAAATGATTCCACCCGGTCATCGGACTTGTATGTGAGGGGGTTAACTCCCTCACCGCTTGTGTCGAATATCCGGCTACCTCCGCCGTGGTTACAGTCGAGAACCTCGCCGTACACTCTGGTCTTGAATACACCATTCTCAAATGTTCCGTTGACATAGAACTCAATTCCTCTCATGTCCAACGTTTTATTGGAGGGGATTTCTTGGAACAAAAAGTCCTCAATCCACCGCCCTCTCCAATAACTCTAGAATCTCCCTCGATTCACGGTCGGTAGTCGTCTCGAAATCGACATACATCTCCGATTTTATCTTCTTGTTGTACGTATCATTGTGAAAATCCACCATCGTTGATGTAACTCCTAATTGTTTCTGGGAAGTGCTCATGAAATAATCAACTAGGAGTTTTTGAAAATTTGTCGAGTGTTTGTATGAAATTGAAAGTGAAAATGTTTGATTGAGGAAGAAGATGTATTTATAGGAGGAAAGATTGGAAAGAGAAACCGCCTTTTAGAAAATTTGAAATGATCTAAGCCATATATTTAAAAGTTTTTACCGCGCATGAATCAACGGTTAAAAATTAAGATAAACGATTGGGATTCAGCGTGTGGATGTTACTCGCCTTTGGAATGCGTAAATAGTTACTTTATAGACTGTTGATTTGTGAGATGTAGGTTACTTTATGCGGGGAAGTAAGTATACGACGTCGCCTAGGGTTACCTTACTTGAATAAGGGTTTGCAAAACAGATGGGTTTAAAAACGAGATGGGTTTGTAAAGTCATCGATAAAGTAACTGTCGATTTTAAAAACAGCTTAGTTTTAACTTTTTAGCAATCTTAAAAACAATTAAATAAACGAGGCTCGAGACTTAATTTTCTAAAGATGGGTTTTCCAACCAATCAATCCAAAAGAATTTTATGAAGAATATGAAGTTTATTTTAGAAACAAAGGTGTCTAAATAAAAGATTGAGGAAAAAAATGAGGTGAAACTTGATCGATCTTGTGACCTATTCCTGCAAAGACAAAAACTTAAGGAAAACCATTAGTAGCTTGAGGTATATCGAGATAGGGTGCGAGATAACCATCTGTTTCTTCGTGAGATGAGTGACTATTGTGCCCTCATCTGAATTACCAAATGTCGGATAAGTAATTATCATGTCGGATAAGGTCAATATGACTAATCCTTGATTCTTGATTCCTAAGAAGGAAATCAATGATATCACTACGATTATCCTTTGACTCATATCTAGTCCGATAATTCTTTCTAGACATTGATTTAAAGAAAAAAAAAAACCAGTAATAAGGAATACATTAAACAGATGCAAATAATTTAGAAATCAGCTAAACATGCATCAAGTAATCCTAATTCTAAGCACAATTCTTTAAACCTAGACTCGGCTAATGGTTTTGTAAGAATGTCTGCTCTTTGTAATTCAATGGCTATCTTCTCAATTCTAATGTCATTCTTCTCAACATGATCTCTAATGAAATGATGCCTAATGTCTATATGCTTACATCTAGAATGTAGAAACGAGGATTGTAAGTCATTGCTATTGCACTATTACTATCACGGTAAATAGGAACAAGCGATGTTTGAATATTATAGTCTCTAAGTTGTTGACTAATCCGGAGGAGTTGAGAGCAACAACTTCCGGTGCCATGTATTCGGCTTGGTTGTGGAGGTGGCAACAGAGATGTCTATTTCTTAGATAACCAAGAAATTAATTTGTTGCCTAAGAATTGACAAGTTCCTAAAGTGGATTTCCTATCAATCTTATATCCTCCAAAATCTGAATCGGAATAACTGTCATTTCAAAGTTGTCATCACCGGGTACCATAACCCTACTTGCATGGTTCCTTTGAGATATTTAAGAATTTTCTTAGCCGTCTCCAGATGAGTTTTCTTGGGATTAAACTGGAATCTTGCACATACCCCGACCGCAAAGGCTATATCCGGCCTACTTGCGGTGAGATAGAGAAGAGATCCAATCAGTCCACGATACTCCGATTTGCATCTGTGGGTATCCCCTGCTCATCTCAATCCATAGAGAAGTTAGTTGCCATAGGTATTTTAACTTCTCTACTAGTAGTCATCCCAAATTTCTCAATCGGATCCTTAGCATATTTAGACTGATGTATAAAAATACCCTTACTCATCTGTTTAATGTAAGCCTAGAAAGTATGTTAATTCTCCCATCATTGACATTTCAAACTGTTTTTCATGAGAATGCTAAACTCTACACATAATTTCAGATTAGGTGAACCAAAGATTATGTCATCTACATAAATTTGAACTAACAAGATGTTACCATCTACTTCCTTTCTAAACAAAGTTCTATCAATCTTGCCTTTTGAAAAACCATTTTGATGTCAAGAAATCGATAAGGTATCGTACCAAGCTCTGGGAGCTTGTTTCGATCCATATAGAGCTTTGTTGAGTTTATAGACCTTGTTATTGATCTTAAACCCGGGAGGCTGCTCCACATAGACTTCCTCAAGAAACACACCATTAAGGAAGGCAGACTTAACATCCATTTGAAAGACTTTGAAAGATTTATATGCAGCAAATGCCAAGAACAATCTTATTGCTTCTAGTTTGGCAATGGAGCATAGGTTTCATCATAGTCTATTCCCTCGGGCTGTGAGTAACCTTGAGCAACCAATCTTGCCTTATTTCGAACAATAATGTTGTTCTCATCTGCTTTGTTTTTAAACACCCATTTTGGTGCCTATAATCTTTACGTGTTAGGGTCTTTCCACTAATTCCCATACATTTTGGCTTTCAAACCGATGTAGTTCCTCTGCATGGCACTTATCCGGTTTGGATCGATAGAGCTTCCTCAATAGACTTGGGTTCAAGAAGCGACACATAACAGTGAAAAGACTTTCGAGTCCGGCATCATTCGTGGTTCCACACTACTAGATGGGTCTCCTATAATCTGATCGAGATGGATGGTAGCTTCTCATCCTTTTTCCTATATGAGGAGAAGGATCCTCATCTTGAGTCTCGGTAGGCAACTCCTCCGACTCTGCCTTAGCCGACGTTCCCCCTTCATCACCGACCCCGATCACCGACGTCAAGGGTGTCTCTGCTACGATGGAGTCGATCGTGAAGTTGTCTTCGATTATCGAGATGGGGATTCTTCCTCATCCGATTCTAAATCAAGACTAGGTAGATAGACAGCTTTTATGTTTAGTCTTGGTTAGTTCAATTTTATCTAGACTTTCGAAATTTGATTCACTTTATCTCGAGAAGGAATACAACTCATCAAAAACAACATGAGGGGTTTCCTCCACACAAAGGGTTGTCTTGTTAAAAACTCTAAATGCCTTGGAAGTGTTGGAATATCCCAAGAATATTGCATCATGCCTTAGCATCAAAAGTTCTCAACTTAGATTTCCCATTGTTATGGATAAAACACTTACAACCAAAAGCTCAAATATGAGATTCTTGGAATCTTACCCTTCCAAATCTCATATGGAGTCTTACCCTTGTCTTTAACAACCAAGCACCTGTTGAGGTATAACAAGTCTGTGTTGATGGCTTGACCCTGAACTGTGAGGGGTTTCATACTCGCCTAACATGCTTCCGCTTCCTTCAAGGTTCTATTCCTTCTTTCAACCACTCCATTTTGTTGAGGGGTTCTTGCTTGAAAGATGTCTCATGAATAATTCCACACTCATTGAAAAAGTTAGATAAACAAGAATTCAAAAATTATGTTCCCTTATCACTTCTTATTTTAATAATATTAACACCCTTTTCATTTTGAATGCATGCAACAGATCGGGGATCTTGTTTATAGTCTCATTTTTCTTGAAAAGGAATATAACCCAAGTGTATCTAGAAAAGTCATCTACTACAACAAGAGTATATTTCCTTCCACCGAAACCGAGAGGAGAAACGAGGTCCAAACAGATCCAGATGAAGTTGTTGCAACACTCTTTCGGATGAAGAGGAGTTAATACTCTTAAATGAGTGTCTATGCTGTTTACCTTTCGACAAGCATCACATTTAAGATCGGTGGATAAAAGTTTATCAGGGTAATCCCTTAACAAGGTTCTTTTGCTTGACTTGCTAAGGGTTTTGAAATTCGAGATGACTAAGCCTCTTGTTCCATAGTCAAATTTGAGATCATCTCCACCCTTAGCTATCAGACAAGTATCTTTGGGACAACTATTAAAGTTGGCCACATAGACATTACCATGTCCGAAGACGATTAAGAGTACCTTATCCGAGGAATTATCTAAGATATCACATTTATCCTTAGAAAATTTGACAAGAAAACCTCTATCACAAAGCTGGGAAATAGATATCGATTATGTTTCAATCCTTCAACAAAATATACCACAGATACCTGAATATCTTTTATAATCGAGTACCTACTCCTTTAGTCGACCACAATTATTGTCTCCAAATAATACTCTTGGACCATCAATGCTTTGGAAATTTGATAACGGCCTCTTGTTATGAGTCATGTGTTGTGAACAACCACTATCAATGTACCATATAGAAGCTAAAATCTCTTCCTTGAGTGATGATCCTGTGAATCCCGAAAAGCAGATTAGTTATAAGGTACCCTAGTGATCTTGGGTCCTTGAAGGTCAAGCATCACTTTAGGTAACCAGATAAAAATCTCATCTCCAAATAATAAATCGACTTGGTCTTTCTACCAAATCTGTCTACAATTGTATCACTTTTAAATGATAACTTGTTGTATTCAGATTTAGTAATTTTCCTAAACTTAGGAAATGTGGGATAACATCTGCTTCTTCCATCAAAAGGATTATAATAAGAATTTCTTCTTATTTTGGTTCTTGGATTTCTCTTAGTCTAATAAGGAGTCCTCACTGAATTTTGTTTTCCAAGGCGGGAAGCGATCCTTACTTGACTAATTGGTTTCCAAGGTCCAATTTTAACCTCTTTTGATTGATCGTGATGCTTTTACAAATTTCCTAGGTTTTTGTACATCCGATTTACTATTTCTATCATAACCAAGACCTGTTTTGTCATGGGATTTTGAGAAGTATTAAAGATGTGATCTATTGCTGATTGTGAATTATTAAGTTGACTAATTTTGAAGACTAGCTTCTCATTGTCTTTCTTAATTAATTCATTTTCAGCACAAATTAATTCAAATTTGTCTTTTAAAGTTTTCAATTCACTTTCTAATCTTTCGGGTAAGTTGGTGATGTACTAGCCTCGGCTGGGAAAACATTCCCCTTGAATGTTTCCTCGGTTTACGGATAGTTCATCACACGCTTTCCTTTAATTAGAATCAATTTGATCCTTTAAAGCCAAATTCTCTGTCTCTAGTTGTTTATAAGCAGCCAGAGATGTCTTTAAATCTCTCAATAATTCAGGAATAACAGTTTGATCATAATCGGATGCAGATCGACAGAATCATTATCGAAGATGAATAATAAACTACCTCTTTAGCCATGAGACAGATTTCATCATCCGATCCAAAGTCGAATGAAGATGATGATGATGATGATTTCTTTGACTCCTTTTCTTCAGCCAAGTAAAGCTCTTTGGTCTCGCAAATCTCCTGTCTCTCTTTTTCTTTTCTCTTCCCTTTCTTTAGGAGTCGGTTGAGGACAATCATAGCTGAAGTGTCCTGGCTTGTTGCATGTGTAGCAAGTATCACTCCTGTCGATCTAGGGCTGGAAGGATTTCTTTTGACAGTGATCTAAATCTTCTCGTCGACTCTGCTTTTGTCATCATCTCGTAGACTCATCTTCCTTTCTTCTTGATTTGGATCTTGATCTATCCTTACCGCAAATCTCAATTTATTTCGTTTATACTTCATTCTTAATCTGTCATACCTCTTGGTGAGCAGAGCCATCTGCTCCTTTAGAGATAGGTCAGCTCCTCGAACTCGGTTGACATCTTGTCTTCTTTGCCGACAAAGGCAACAGACTTGGATGAGGTGCTCGACTCCATCTCATCCTCCTCATCTTCTATTTGAATGTCATACTCTAGAGCTTTAAGATGAGAGAACAAAGTATAGTGAGTAATAGAAGATAAATTACGAGTTGCTTTAAGGATATTGTATTTCTCTCTCCATCTCTTGGTTAATGATCTCGTATCTTGTTATTAATCTCCGTCTCGTATAGTTCTTTCCAAGGTCACCGCTTTGTTAAGGAGATTCGTCGACCTTACATCCAACTGATCCACGATTCATTTTCCTTCATTTTGAATGTATCAAATGCGTGTAAGACCGATTGCAGCTTATTCTCCTTTACTTGATCTCGATCCTTCACAAACATTTGCCGAGTGCCACATTTCTTTGGCGCTTTGCATCTCTTAACCTTCTCAATCCAATCTTTACTTAAAGTCTCAATGATTTCAGTTTGAGCTACTTGGTCTAGATTGTGGATCTTTCTTTCATCATTTGTCAATTGAACTCTTTTTCTCTTGTATGCAGTTACGGATTCAAGTGATTCAGCTCAGTGCTAGTGCCTCCATGATAAAATTTTATAGGTCCTTCTTCAAGAACCTCTTGATCGTATCATGGATGACCTTAAGATGATTCTCCATCCTGAATTTCCGGTAATCATAATCTTCAATAGAAAATTCGGGTAAATTCTGGACTTCTTGCTTTTTCCTAAAGACATGATGAAATAAAGAAACAAAATACTCCACAAAAACTTATTAGTAGCACAGTTAGTAATAATGAAGACGATGAAGAAAATCAAGAAAATTTCAGAATCTTAGTTAAGACCTAAAATCAATATCGTAACGACTTAACACCGCTCTGATACCACTTGTTGGTCCCGATTAGTTGAGTTGATTATGAAGCTTTGAGTTAACCTTCTAGGACAAAATCTAGAAGGGGGTTGAATAGATTTTGTAGAATTTTCAAATCTTTCAAAACTAATTCAAAGTAGCGAGATGTACACAAATGAAAATTCAAGATTAGACTCAACTTTAATAAGATCAAAAGCAAACCGATATTGATTTTAACTTTGATTCCGAAATTAATCTTTGAACAAGAACTTGGAAATTGAACAAATAAGTAAATGAAAGCGGTAAAGAACACCCGATTTTATAGTGGTTGATTATAACAATCCTACATCCACTCTCCTTCTCCAACTTGAAGAAGGGTCTCCACTATCTCGCTTGCTTACTTACTTTACAATCTTACAACTTACAACTTACAACTTGATCTTCAACTCTTCAAAAAATGCTAACCAAACTTATGAAATCTAACTCTAAGAAAAAGAAGTGTATTTGAAGATGTGTAATGAAGTGTTCTACAAACACTTAGAAAATTCTATGAAGAAATCTTGAAAAACTATTTTGTGCTCTTTGAAAACTTGTGATTTGAGAGAATAAATTTACGGAAAATAACTTGTGAATTCTATGTATTCCGTATGCGGTATATGTTTTAAAGAAGTGCCTAGACCTATTTATAAGTCTGAAAAGACAAGGTTAGTTTGTTAGTCGGTTCTAACAAATCGAAAACCGCTTCAACAAACTTAATCTTGAAAACTGCTCTAGATCTCAACTGTCTTTGCTCTACTCGTCTGCGGTGACTCGATGAAGATTCGCCTTTCTTATTCTACTCAGCTTGTCTTGACCTCATCTCGAGCTCTTCATGTCCGTCTCCTGCAGATGACTAGACTCAAGCTCGTCTCGAGATGACTTGTACTCTTCCGGACCTCGGTTGACTAGATTGGTTCTCGACCCCGTCTCGATCGCCTTAGCTTATGGTCTCAATCTCGCTGTTCTTCAGACTGCCCGATCATCCGAGCCGCTTCTTTTAACTCATCAAAACTTTTTGATCCAACAAGAAAGTTTATAAATCGAATACAATAAACTATCATTTAAATGTGATGTATTTGTAGACAGATTTGGTACACAAATCAAATCTGATTTATTATTAAACAATGAGATGTTTGTTTGGATACCCAAAGTGATATTTGACCTTCAAGGACCCAAGATCACTAGGGTACCTCATACCGATCTGCTTTACATGATTTACAGGGGACTATCACTTAAGGAGGAGATTCTAGCTTCAATTTGGTACATAGATAGTGGTTGTTCACGCATATGACTTGTAACAAGAAGCTAATATCAAACTTCCGAGAATATTGATGGCCCTAGAGTTCTTTTTGGAGACAACAATTGTAGACAAACTAAGGAGTTGATACCTTGATTATAAGGGATGTCCAGGTATCTCGAGGTGTATTTTGTAGATGGTTTGAAGCATAATCACATCTATTTCTCAACTCTGTGATAAAGGTTTTCTTGTAAAGTTTTCTAAAGACAAGTGCGATATCTTAGGTAGCTCCTCGCACAAGGTGCTTCTAATCGGCTTCGTACATGGCAATGTCTATGTGGCTAACTTTAACAGCTTGCCCCAAAGATACATGTCTGGTAGCTAAGGGTGGAGATGACCTCACCGGCTATGGCACAAGAGGCTTATCTCGAACTTCAAAACCCTTAGTAAGCTAGCTAGAAAGAATCTTGTTCAAGGACTACCTGAGAAATTATGCTCTACCGATCGAAGTGTGATGCATGTCAAAAAGGTAAACAACCCAGGACACTCATTTAAAAGTATTAACACTTCATCATCTCGAAAGAGTTTTACAACTCCTTCATCTTGATCTGTTTGGACTGTTTCACCTCTCGGCTTTAGTGGAAGGAAATATACTCTTGTTGTTGTTGATGATTTTTCTAGATACACTTGGGTAATATTTCTTTTCAAAAAGAATGAGACCGTGAATAAGATCCCCGATCTGCTCGCAGATTCAAAATGAGAAAGGTGTTAATATTGTTAAAATAAGAAGTGATAAGGGCACCGAATTTTTAAATTCTTGTTTATCTAACTTTTTAAAAGAGAGTGGAATAGTTCATGAGACCTCATCATCCAGAACACCACAACAAAATTGAGTAGTTGAAAGGAGGAATAGAACACTCAAAGAAGCGGCCGGGAGCATGCTAGCCGAATATGGAACCCCTCACATTCTCGGCCGAGGCCATTAACACCGCCTGCTATACCTGCAATGTATGTTTGTCGGTTTAAAGTAAGGGTAAGACTCCATATGAGATCTGGAAGGGTAAGATTCCAAGAATCTCATATTTTCGGCTTTTGGTTGTAAATATTTCATCCATAACAATGGGAAGTCTAAGATGAGGACCTTTGATGCTAAGGCGGTGATGGAATATTCCCGGGATATTTCAACACTTCCAAAGCATTCGAGTCTTCAACAAGACAACCCTTTGTGTGGAGGAAACTCCTCATGTGGTTTTTGATTAAATGTATTCTTTCTCTGAACAAGTGAATCAGTTACTAATGACCTAGATAAAATTGAACTAACCAAGACTAAACATAGAACAATCTATCTCGCTTAGTCTTGATTCGCATTCAGATGAAGAAGAATCTCCATCCGAAAATCGAAGGCAACCCTCTCCGGACTCCAACCGAGGAGACACCCTTGACATCGGTGATCACCAGTGGTCAACGAGATGAAGGGGAACATGCTGCTCGAGTAGAGTCGATGAGTTGCCAGTGAGTCTCAAGATGAGGATCCTTCTACTCAAATAGGCAAGAGGATGAGAAGTTAACATCCAACTCGACCGTATCATTGGGGACCCATCCAGGAGTGTACGGAGACACGAACTATGGTTGATTCCCAAAGTCTGCTCAGCTGTTATGTATCACTTCTCGAGCCTAAGTCTATTGAGGAGGCTTTATCCGATCCAAATTGGATAACTATGTTTAGAAAGATAGATAGGACTTTGTTTAGAAAGGAAATAGATGGTAACATCTTGTTGGTTCAAATTTATGCAGATGACATTATTTTTGGTTCACCTAATCAAATTATGTGAAGAATTCAGTGTTCTCATGAAAAATAGGTTTGAAATGTCAATGATGGGTGAATTAACATATTTTACGGGCCTGCAGATTAAGCACGAGTAAAGGTATATTCATACATCAGACTAAATATGCTAAGGATTTAATAGAGAAATTTGGGATGACTACTAGTAGGGAAGTTAAAATACCTATGGCAACTAACTTCTCTATGGATCCGGATGAGCGGGGGTACCCACGGATGCAACGTAGTATCGTGGACTGATTGGATCCCTTCTCTATCTCACCGCAAGTAGGCCAAACATAGCCTTTGCAGTTGGGGTATGTGCAAGATTCCAATCTAATCCCAAGAAAACTCATCCGGAGACTGCTAAGAAGATCCTCAAATATCTCAAAGGGACTTTGCAAGTTGGGTTGTGGTACCCAGTGATGATAACTTTGGTGGCGGGATATTCGGACTCAGATTTTGGAGGATGTAAGATTGATAGGAAATCCACTTACGGAACTTATCAATTCTTAGGCAATAAATTAATTTCTTGGTTATCTAAGAAACAGACATTTGTTGCCACCTCCACAACCGAGGCCGAATACATGGCACTGGGAGTTGTTGCTCTCAACTCCTCCGGATTAGTCACAGCCTTAGGGACTATAACATTCAAACATCATCTGCTCCTATTTATCGTGATAGTAATAGTGCAATAGCTATGACATACAACCTCGTTTTGCATTCTAAGTATAAGCATATAGACATCGGACATCACTTCATTAGAGATCATGTAGAAAAGAATTATATTAGGATAGGAAAGATAGCCACGTAATCTCGGAGAGCAGATCTTCTTACAAAACCATTAGTGAATCTAGATTTAAAGAATTGTGTTTAGAATTAGGATTACTTGATGCTTCTTTGGCTGATTTTTGAATGCTTCGTTGCGTCTGTTATTTGTTTTCCTTCTTTCTTTCCTTTCTTTAAATAAATGTCTAGAAAGAATTGTCGACTAGATATGTGTCAAAGGACAATCGGATAAATTTGATATCTTTGATCTCCTTCTAGGAATCAAGAATCAAGGATTAGTCATATTGACCTTATCTCGACTTGATGATTGCTTATTCGACATTAGGTAAACTGCATAAGGACACAATATCGCTTGTTTCTTAAAACAGATGACCATTGCATCCTATCTCGACTTACCTTAGTTACTAATAGTTTCTTTAAGTCTGTGTATTTGCGTAAACAAGTCACAAATCAGATTGTTAGATCGGATAGAATCTACTCATCTGCTACAAACCCTCTCATCTCGCTCACCCTCTCTAAGAGTCCCCATAAAATTTGTTTTTAAATTTATTCACAAATCATCTTCTCTTAAAATTGTTTAGAAAAATTGATTTTGGAAAACTCATCTCGAGTCCTGTTTGTTTAAAAGAAAAAGTGTTTGTTTAAACTTGTCTTAAATCTTGCTAAAAGAAAAATTAAACTATGCTTTTTTTGAAAAACCTGCACAAGGTCTTTTCTCAGACGACCTCATAACCTTGTCTCTGCCTTGGAAAACCCTTATGCAAAGAAAGGTAAATTTAGGTCGACGTCAGTATACTTACTTCTCTGTATAAAGTAACCCTACTTCGGACAAATCAACAGTCTATAAAGTTACTTTTTATGCATTTCAAAGTCGAAGTTATCTACACGCGCTGAATCTCAATCGCTTATCCCGATTTTAACCGTTAATTCAAAGACAAGAATTCATTTTTAAATTGACGACTCGTATTAAAACCCGCTTTCCAAACAGTTTCTCTTTACAATTTTCCCACTTATAAATACATCTTCTTCTTCATTCAAACGGTTTCACTTTCGGAAAATTCACTTATCCTCCGAAAATTTTCTCAAAACCCTTCTAAAATCCTTTTATGAGCCATTCACAAAAACTCATTGGAATAACTTCAACAATGGTGGACATCGATGCAAACCTTTAATAAAAAGATCAAATCGGAGATGTATGTCGATTTTGACACCACCACCGACGAAGAATCAAGACAGATTCTAAGACATTAGAGAGGTCCGAATTAAAGACGTTACGCTCGAAAAGTCGAATCGAACAAAATGTTGGATATGCGAGGAGTAGAGTTTTACGTTAATGGCGAATACAAGGATGGTATTTTCAAAACCAGAGTCTACGGTGAAGAACCGTAGTGACGACGGCGGAGGTGACCAGAATCTTTGAAGTCGGTGATGAGGGTGTCAATCCCCTCACATATAAAATGGCTGATTGGGTAGAATCATTTGAGATGATTGCCGGACGACAATGAAAGACCGCGATCGAGTTAAAGAAGAATATGCTCACCGAAATATCGTCTCCTAATGGCGATCTTGACAAAAGAAATTCTTGGGGAGCGAGAACTCCCACGATGGGGTGATGAGACTCGTGAAGCTGCACAGAGCCATCTGGATGGGGTCCAAGTCAATCTGGGCCGAGTTGCTTCTTGAGCCATTTTGAGACGGAGAGGAAGCAGTGGAGTGAAAGATGGGAAATGGACAGCCAAGTCCATAACCAGCCTCTTCAACAAAATTACTATCTTGTTGGAGAACTCCTGCTGCCCACCAAAATCAATTGGAAGGATGGTGTGAGAGCATACACTAAGCGAAGGGGCTCCTCACCAAAGACGAGGTGATCAACGGGCCAGCTGATTTTGATGTGGAGGCACTGAGGTAAGGGTGCAAGATCCCTCACCGAGGAGGAAGAGGAGGAAGAGCAAGCGAGATGAGCCGACCGTGAGCTCGAGTGAGGCTTCGCGGCCGATGAAGGCTGAAAGAGAAGGCAACAAAGAGGAGGAGGTTGGTGAAAACCTCGGAGAAAGGGGCATTATCTGGCTGCTCGGCTGGCCTTCTAGCCGAAGAGGTGCAGACTTTGGAGATAGCGGCGGCGGTTGTCCAGCCGAAGATGTGCACGAGATCAACTCAGAGAGGACTCCCTCCCCTCTCCCAAAAAGGTACAACTCTTTGGAGCTTCAGCAAGTCTCTCTCCCTCCCCTCTCCAACCCACTCTGGCAATGAAGAGGTGACTCAGGCTGGCACCTCGAGCCTCTTAAATTGACTACTCCCACACAAGTCCAAGCCGGAATCTCATCTTCCCCTCTCCCTCAAACACAAACCACCTCTCCACCCCTATCACCATCCGATTTCCTATCCTTCCTAATTGGACCTGTCTACTCCCAATCCCTATATCCACCATCTTCCCCCACTTTATTACCATCAACACTACCATCAACCTCAACCACCGGCCAAAGCCACATCATCTTCTCCTCAACCAACCACTCCATAGCCTACATTGTACCACCCCTTCCAGCTTCTCCACCACCGTAATACCCCCTCCCCACCATCGGACTTACCCACCTCTTCCCAACCTTCCCCACAAGTCCAAGCTCCGGATCTCTCCCAAAACATTTTTGGAGATATCCTGATCGCTCCCCAGTCCAAAAACCCCCTCCCCCTCCTCATCTTCTCGAATCCTCAAAGGAGGAACCCGGTCCAATATCTTCCATCTCCTCTGCCTTTGAGCACTTGCACGAGAAGATCATTTGCAAGGTCGAGAGGATGATGGAGAAGAAGGCGAGGCAAGTGGTTCGAGCCATCACGGAGACAATGCTCACCAATATGCGGATTGCCGATATAAACATCTCCCGCAATCTATCTCGCAATCTCGGCTCCGCTTATTGGTGATCGTCTGGGCACTGGAGGAGGAGGTGAGGCTGCTCAAAGAGTAAGGTGGTTGCAGACAATGAAGTCCTGGTTGAAGCTTTAACTTCCGACAAATCGACTTAGGGTTCGTTGTCTTTGCTTTGGAAGACCAGCTCCAAGCCCTCAAGAATGAAGTTAAAAACGGGGAAGGAGCTGGGTAAGGAAAGGTGGACACCCTCACGGTGATGTCCTGGCAATCAAAGATAAACTCCAATCAAAAGCCGACACGGTGAGTTGGAGGCAACTAACGCAGAACTCAAAGAAAAATGAGATGAACTAGCCGCCTTACAGTGAGGGTGACCCAAATTGAGGATGCCATCCGAGAGGATGAGGAGAAGAGAAAGAAGGAGGATGAGGAGAAGACAGAAAAGCTACTTGCCCGTGAAAAGAGGCCCGAGAAGCCCGAGGCCAAGGGTAAGGGCAAAGGAAAAGCGGCAGAGAGAAGGAATCATCGGTGGCGGTGACCATCTCCAGACAGTGAGCGAAAAAGGAAAGAGCGACTTCTCCAACCTCTCATCCGAGCGCATAAGGCGGATACATGCCGAGAAGGAAATATACGAGAGGAAGGAAAAGTAGAGGCTAAAGAAGGCTGGGCATGGGAGCGGAGTGAAGTGGGATAGGGAGTCTCGGAAATGGGTGTTCCGACCCTACCACCGCACCTCGGCTCCTCCCAAGATGGTGGTGGCAAGTCCAGAAAGAATTGTCGAGACTAGATATGAGTCAAAGGACAATCGGGTAGGCGATATCATTGATTTCCTTCTTAGGAATCAAGAATCAAGGATTAGTCATATTGACCTTATCGACATGATAATTTCTTATTCGACATTTGGTAAATCGGACTAGGGCACAATAGTCACTGATTTCTAGAAAGCAGGATGACTATTTGCACCTTATCCGATCTACCTCAACTACTAATAGTTTTGATAAGTTTACTTGCCGGAGCAGTGTATCGGCTCTATTTCTAAATCTCTTCAATCAGAAAAACACCTCACCTTTGTTTTTCCTTAAAAGCTATTGTTCCTAAATAACTTTCATAAGTCTCGCTTATTTCAAAATAATTTATACGAAATCGTGTTAAGCTTTGTTTTAAAAAAAAATCCTTTCAAAATCAGACTAGGAGAAATTTTTTTCAAAAATACAAGACAAGGTCACTTTTGACCAAGTCGATATTAACCAAGTCTGAAATAGAAAACCTTTTTGCAAAGAAAGGCATCTTTTAGCTTACGCTGTATACTAATTACTTCGTATAAAGTAGACCTATTAACCGCCTAATCCATAGGATAAACGGTTACTTTTTACACAAATCAAGACGCGTAGAGGCCACGCGCCTGAATTTGAAGCGATTTTCTCGCTAAACCGTTGATGTTTTACACGCCCCTTCTTAAATCAACGATTAAAATTCATTTTTCTCGAGATTGTGCCACGTATCATCTTCCCAACTTTCCCTCTCTCTCTTCAAGGTTTAAAAACTTACCTTCATCATTTCAAAATTTTACTTTCACATTCCCTGTTCGAGAAAATTACCGCAAAATTTTCATACTCTCAAAAGTTACTCAATGGCATCTTCTTTTTCCCAAACACCAAAACCCCTACTTATATAACCTCTGCAAAATCTGATTTCAAAATGAATTCGAGACTGTGAAGAATAAACTTAAAGCCGAAATGTTCATTGATTTTGACACAACCAAAGGTGACAGAGAATCCAGGAAATTATAGGGTTATTGGAAGCTTCGAGACTTAGAGGATTTTGTTCATTTAAATCTCCGTAAAAACAAAACGGCGGATTTCATTGGAGCCGAGTTTCCAACAAGCCGTATTCACAGAGAACGGCTTCAAAACCACGTAGAAGGTACTCAGCTAGAGTATACTAATGAGAATGTGGCGAGAATCCTTGATACCTCGATGGAAGGGGTAAATCCTCGGTATATAAGGAAGATGAATGGGAGGAATCATTCGACATTTTTGCGAGGGTTACCTACAAAGGAACGAGGAGAGATTTGAAGAAACATCTATTGAGGAGGAAATACAGATTGCTTATGACAATCGTGACAAAGTCAATCTTGGGAGATCAAAGCTCTCATGATGGAGTAACTAAATCGCGTTTGTCTTTGTAAGAGGGCAATATTCGATGTAATTAGAGTAGATTGGGTTGATTTACTATTTCGAAGGCTGAAAGAGGAGAAGCCGAGGTTAGTATATAATCGATGGAGGAGGCTGAGCAGCTCGATCAGCGTGAGTCTATTTAATAAGATCACGATCTTGATGGAGGGATTGAATAAGAGGGTTGAGACGAGAGAAGGGCTGAAAAAAATATTCTAAGCGAGAAGGGTTTGTTGACCTAAAATGAAAGGATAGGTGGATTGCCAGACTCCGATGATGATTCAATCGAGGCGAGGAATCGAGAGGAGCAGGCGGCAGCTGCGGTGGCTCGAAGACAAGCGGCGATGCTCAAAGAGAAGAAATTCCAGCGGTTGAGGTCAGAGAGCTCGTGTGACAGGAGTTTTACCAGCCAAGGATCCAGTGTGGTTGAAGTGACAACTAAGGAGGCAGCGGTGCAGTAAGGTCTCCAAGGAGAAGGTCGAGGAGAAGGCTTGTCAAAGCCTGCGAAAGAAGCCATCGCAGAGTCATCCAAGGCTGCAACCAGCCAACCATCGAGATGAAGATTCGGATGAGGATAATCGGTTATCCTTCAGAGGAGACCCCACTATACATCACAAACATCTGAATCTTCGAGGAGCTCGGGCCGTCGAGATGGAAGCCTCAACCCTTCTTTCGTAAGAAGTTCCGATCCTGAGATTGCAGTGAGGTTGCTCAATTGGAGGTTCCTTCTTCTCCAGCCAAGGAAGTCGCACTCTCTCCTATTCGGGAGGAAGGTACCAATTCTTCTCTCTCTTTATCTCAATCTCCACTGCAATGAAGAGGTGTGCACTGGCTGGCACCTCGAGCCTCTACAATGACCCACAGTTGCCCCAAATCATTAGTCCAACTCCCACGGTCCAAATACAAACTGAATCCACCACAACTCCATCTCGAAACCATCCCTTCTTCCACACAACCCGAAACCATCCCCACTCCCACCATCATCCCACAAACCGAACAACCAACCTCATCTACCATATCCTTATACGAAACTCAACCTTCCACCGCTCCACAAACACAAACCACACCTCCACCGAAATCGAGATTCCTTCCTACTCTTTCTGGAAGACATCCAGATGAGCTCACCAGATCCCTCTCCCTCAAATTTCGAACCCCATACTCCCACTTCCTCCTCATCCGAATCCTCTTCTCGAGGATGAGGACGATGACCTTACCCCACTTCAGCCATCTCTTCCATCGTAGCTCAAATGGAGAAGAAGATAAAACAAACTTTTGCAAAAAAGATGAAGAAGAAGACAAAGAAGATGGTGAAGGCGATCCACGAGACGATGATTTCCAACATGAGGGAGGTAGAGATAAATCTAGTTCAAAAGATTACTTCTATTTCTAACTCTATTCTTGCTTTGAGAAGGTGAAAGCCTTGGAGGAGGAGGTGCAAGGGTTGAAAAATCAAGTCACGGACTACAATGCAATGGTAGTAGACTCATTGGCTTTGGATAAATCGAGACTTGAGAATCAAATGCAAAGATCTTGAGGACGAAACCGATTACCCTAGCCGATGAAGTCAAAAGGGGGAACAGGAGGTGAAAGAAAGAGAGCAGACCCTCACAAATGTTGTGAACGAAACTAGAAAAGAAGTTGGCACTAAGGCCGGTCTGGTGGTGGAGCGGCCGGGGAAGAAGCTCGAATCAAATCGATGAGCTGGCTGCACTACGGTGAGGTCAGCTAATTGAAGGAAGCATGAGGGAAGACGAGGCGAGAAGGAAGTAAGAAGAGGAGGATAGGTCTGCCCACTGCTTGCAAAAATAAAAGAGTCGAGAAAAGACAGAGGCGAGGTAAAAGGAAAAGGCAATGGGAAGCTTGTTGAAGAGCTAGCTACAACAAAGCACTAAGTCTCAAGCCCACTCCGACCGAGAAAAGAAAAAGAGAGCTCGACTACTCAAATCTTTCTCAAGAAGCAGATTAGCGGGATAAGGAAAGAGCAGGATTGGTATGGAGAAAGGGAGAGAAAGCGTCGAAGAAGAAGAATAAGGGGTTAGAGATGAGGTGGAGCAAAGAAGTCGAAAATGGGAAATGAAAGGGGCGAGATGAAGGCGAATTCAGACCATATCATCGAACACTCAATCCTCTGAAGGTCGTCACTTTGGAAAATTGTTTAAAGAGTATAAAGAAAAGAATCTAGACGCGAGATGGATGTATCATTGGTACATCTTGAAGGGATCGATTCTGCGGCTCGGGACGAGGACCTTAGGTGCCATGAGTGGATTGAGAAAGAAGATGCGAGATCTATACCATCGGCTGATTGTCGAAGCGAGACAAGTTCTTCAATCTTGATCTGTGTGCCCACCTATGAAACAGTGCAGACCCAAAACTAACCCCTGATGGCTCTATAGATATGAACTAGATCAAAGGCATCATTGCCAAGGCGAAGTAGAGTCGGGGCGAAGGGTGAAGAGGAGTGAAGGAGCTAAGGAAAAGGGTCTTCACTTGGTTGGCCATTCAGAAGCTTATCAATGGGGAGTCGATCAAAGGATCATTTTCTTTTCTTTATCTTCTTAATTTTCTGATCTTTTTGTATCATGTAAATTTGATGTGAATAAAAATATGTTTGGTGATGAGTTTTACTTGTCTTATTTCTTTAAGTTTTTAAGAAATTTTTTTAAACATCGAGAAATTTATCATCTCGGACTTAAAATTTTCAAAATTTTTCTAAATCTAAAATTTTCTAATTCACAAGACTTAAAAGTTTTTTTAAAAAAAAAAAGTCTAAAAGACTTAAAAAAATTTTTAAGTGCTTTATGTTGGATGAATCATGTTTAAAGTGAAAATGTGTTACGATATACCTATCGATAAATCTTGATTAACTCTAAACTAACTTCACTGTGAGTGTGTCTCTTTCTTGTAGGTTTTAACTTCATCAAAAGGGGAAATTGTTAGATCAAGTAAAGTTTTGATGAGTTAAAAGAAGCCGCGGCTCGAGATGACCGAGACAACCTTGAAGAAGCAGTGAGATCGGGTGTTTATACTAAGTCGATCGAGACTAGGTCAAGGACCGATTAAGTCGGTGGAGATTAGAGGTTGCAAGTCGTGCGGAGATAAGCTCAAGCCTAGTCATCTGCAGGAGACAATTATAAAGAGCTCGAGACGAGGTCAAGACAAGCTGAGTAGAATAAGAAAAGCAAGTCTTCACCAAGTCACCAGACGAGTTGGGTAAAATCAGTGAGGAGCAAATAGTTTTCAAGATTAAGTTTGTTAAAAGCGGTTTCCGGTTTGTTAGAACGGACTAACAAACTAATTGTCTTCTCGAGACTTATAAATAGATCTAGTTTTATTTTTCAACACACTTTATGCAAATTTGATTTACACACTATTCACTACTCGCATTTTGATCACAATCAATTCACAAGTATTTCAAGAGAGTTTTCAAAAGTTCTAAGTGTTTATAGAACACTTTACTTGTAATCTTCAAAGTCCTTATTCACCGTAATAGTTAGATCTTAGAAAAGGATTTAGGAGATTGAAGATTTGAAGATCTTTCCAAATTGTAAGTCGTAAGTTGAAAGTAAGAAAGTAAGCGAGTCCCTTCTTCAAGTTGGAGAAGGAGAGTGGATGTAGGATTGTTATAATCCGAACCACTATAAATACGGAGTTCCTTATTGCTTTTGTTTACTTGCTTATTTCTCTTAATTTCCAGTTTATCAATTGAAGATTGATTTCGAGAATCAAAGTTAAAACCAAAATATCAGTTTGCTTTTGATCTTTTTAAAGTTGAGATTAAAATTGAATTTCCATTGTGTTACTTTGGTGCTTTGAATAAATTTTGTAAGATTTGTAAAAATCTGAAAAATCTATTCAACCCCCTTCTAGATTTTTCCTAGAAGGCTGATATAAGTTTTGCCTAGTCTGCTCAACTAATCGGGACCAACAAATCCAATCATACCCACAAACTAGAAGTGTTGCTCGTCCTCGAGCAACGTAGCAAATAAGCACAAAGGAGTGAATTGATTGCAATTATGTCACATGGCACTATAGAAGAAAATATAAGACCATCGAACTTATCAATGAACATAAGTCTCAATGAAAACTATCCACTAGCAATCAAGATAAATCATGCTCAAATAAATGATCAATCAAACACTAAACACATTGCTCCTTCCATGGAGTGTTTCACTCTTCACTCAAGTGTATAAAGGTATAATGCACTCATTCATCAAATTCACAAACTTGCACACATAGGCTTGCCAATGGACTCAATCTCAATCAAAATCATTTGTGTTCAATCAAGAATCAAAGAGGTCTTTCTTCTAGGTTGTAATGTAGGCTATTTGGAAAGGTGGGATGTATTTGGATAAGAGTGACTAAGTAGTAGAGACTTGAATGGTAGCTAATATATACAATACTCATCTCTTCAATCTTCATCAAGCTTCACTCTTTCTTTTGCACTTCAATGATTAATCACCACCATTCACTTGAGCTTTCTCTTTTTAAAGCTCTCAAATTGAATCTTTCTTTTCTTTCACTTCTCATTTTTTCACAATTCAATTTTTCTCACAACCTTTCTTTCTACTTCCAAGCATCACTTAGCACACCATTTTCCACCACACTTCACAATCAAATCACCATCTATAGCCAACAATCAAGCTCTACTACAAATAGGACAAGAAGGCTCGTAAAAATGGGCAAAATGGTTTTAATTTCACTTGGCTTGCCAAAGAATGTGGATACTAGGCTCAAAATGGCTCACTAAGGAAATCACACGTTTTTATGGGGAAAAATTTGGTTAAGTGACTATTCATATCAAACATGGCCTTTTATCATCTTCATGACATCACACAAAGATCAAAATCAACAAGTCTAGTGGCAAGTTCTAGCATACAAATCCATGAATGATGCACTCTCAAAGAAATCATATCAATCGTATAAGATGTACGATTACAAAGGCACAAAAGCTCACGGGCTTAAATTGAGCAATAAATCAAGCATCATCAATCACATTCATCTTTACACAATCAATCAAGAATGCTAGCATCAAACTACAAATCAACTCATGATCAAATCAAAATTCAATGAGTATTGCAAATCAAGCACAAGTGCACATGTACATAATCTCAAGCACACTCACTATAACAAGATGATACTAAAAGATATGCAATAAGTCCACAATGAAGCTCAAAACAATACTAGCCCAATAGTATATAAGCAAGAAACCCAAGATATCGGGATAGAAATAATCATCAAAAGACAATAAGGCTTAATAAGATCAACATCATCAATCATCTTCATACAAATCATCATAAAACCCAATGCATCATCAAATCAAATCCATAGATCGAGTACAATCCAACCAATCAACACCAATCCATACAAATCACTCAGGAGTAAATAAGAAACTAAATGGACAAAGGAGAGGGATGAGGAAGTAGGGGGTAGCCCTAATAATCGGACGGCGACGGTGGAGGAGGGTAACGGCCCGACCCCAAAACTCCTAAAAATAACCTCTACAACCCCAACGAACCTAAATATGCAAAAACTAACCATTTTGGTCCCTCGATTTAAGCCCGGTCGCTCATTCGATCTAGGGGACCGGGTCTCTTCCTTTTTGCTCACTTTTCACCAACTTTTAAGCTTTTCCTTCTTTTCGATCTTGAATTCCCTTCCAGTTCCGATCTCTTTCCCATCAAAATAGTGAGTGTACCTACAATCGGGTAATAACAATCATCAATTAATTACCATCAAGAGATGCATTTCAACAAACAAACGATCAACACCCCCAAACTTGAATGATAACATGAATTCAAAGTTTGGAATGAGAGTGATACAAATATATGCAACTCCAAATGATATCAAAAATAAGCTCAATTAACCAAATGATTCCCAAAGCATGATAGCATAATCTCCTAAGCATGAGCAATTAAGTACCTAGCCAATTTTCCCAAAAGCGAAACAAAAACGCCAAGCACACAAAAGCAATAAAAAGGATGGGTTGCCTCCCATCAAGCGCTCTTATTATTTTCCTTTGCCGGACTTATTCGTTCATTTCCAACTTCCTTCATCGGAATGGCCAAGGATAGTGATCGTCCTTCCCATTATATCTCATCCTTTGAACTTCAAAGTCTAGGAGGTTCACATAATAGATAGGAGCAACCACATATAGATATGCAAAGTGTCCATGGTTGTCCCCTTTCTTTCTCTCCATCCTTCTTCTCCATTCCTTTCTTTCAAGGATGCCCAAGCGCTTCATCAATTCCTTCCTATAGTCAAAGTTCGCAAGAGGTAAAATTAAATCATTAGAAGCATCAATATCAATTAAAGCATAATTTGAAGAGTTTAAAGGTATAGAAATGCTCATTTCAATCTTCAAGGCTTCATTCGATGCTTCTAGATTTTTTTCCTCATTATTGCTCATGTCCATCAATGGACATTCCTCTTCCTCACTTTCGACAAGGAAATTTTCCACTTCATCCTCCTTGCTTGGACCCTCTACTACTTCTTCTTCACTTTCATCTATAACCTCCCCTTCTTCTTCTTGATTCTCCATGATGGTTATGTTCTTCACTTGGAGTAAAAAATATTTGAGTTGACTCTTTAACACCATGAATTGAGCTTCGGTGATCTCCATGTTCCCCTCTATCATTGAATCAACCAACGCTTTGGTCTAAAAAATGTTCTCATACAAGTGAAGCATTTCTTCACATCTCGTTTTATCTTCCTCAAATTTTTCCAACAATACTCCAAGCATCTCCTTTAATATAGCTCTCACATCAAAGAGTCTCCATTCTTCATAATGAGAAGAAGCTTGTGGCATTTGGTAGTCATACTCATAGCTTCTCCCATCTTCATAGTTTTTCCCTTCCGATGCTACTTGATACTCAAATCCATAATATGGATCGATTTGATCATAATGCTCATGGTATGGGAACATCTCTTGAGGTGGGGGAGGACTTTCATAACATCTCCAATCTTGATAATTGGATGGAACTTGTTGCAATTGATAATTATCATCATAGTTCCTCCAATTATTGTATCCACATTCTTCATAGTGTGGAGGATACACCATACTCTCTTGGTAAAACTCTTGATTCCACGCATATGAGTTGTATTCGTCCATCTAGACAAGATAACAAAGTATAAAATTCACACAAAAACAACAAAACAAACAAAAATACAAAGACAACAAGTAGCCACTTCAAACAATTCCTAAATCTCACTATAGGCACAAAAACTAATTCCCGGCAGCGGCGCCATTTGATTTGTAGTTTTCCGGCAAGCGGTATTAAGATCAATCAAAAATATCGAACCCAAGGGAAAAGTATGCACGTGAGGCCCTAGAAATACGAGTTCTCGATGACTATTGTTGCAAAGCGTGTTTGGAAATAAAAACACAACAAAAAGCTAGAAATAAACTCAAACACTACAAAGAGGCAACTGATCAAACACTTGAAAGGCAAGAACAAACAACAACAATAAATGGGGAATAGGGGTGTTAGGGCTAACATCCATCAAGGAATCAATGATCAACAAGCTATGATTGAATCAAATTGCAAATCAACTAAGATAGAAAGCATAAACCATCACGAAATTAATCACTCTATTAATAACACAATGCCTAATGTGAGTATCCTTAGTGCAACTAATCTCTCGATTTCGAAGCACCCAATCCACACATTCATACATAATTAAAACCCGATTAATCCCGGATCACGTTAGCTAAACTCTCTCCTATTGCTAGGGTGATCAAACATTAATCTAAAGAGATAATTTTGCATGAAGCACAATTGAGAATCACAATTAGGAAGCAATCTAACTCAATTGATCTCCAATCATCAACAATCATAGCATAGTCAAGCAAATCATCCTCAATTTCAATTAACCCAAGCACAAGAGAGTTAGCCCATGGTGCCAAGGGCAAAATCCATGTGAAGAGAATAGAAATGCACAAACACAAAGCAAATCATAACAATTAAGAAATTGAAAAGAGATAAGAGGAAGATCATCACCAATTGAATTGAATCAACAAAAATAGGATTGCTTGAGTTTTCAATACACTTCTCCAAATGAAAAACAAGCTTGAATTGAGTAAACAACTATGATCTAATTTTAATCCAATCAGCAACAATTGAAATCTAAATCTAAATCTACCATCTACTCTACCTACATGGAGAATTTGGCTTGGGGCCTAAGATATCGCCCCAAAACCGCTACTAATTGCTCTCTTGAATTCTCTCTTGATTATGCCCTGTTTCCCCCTTTAAATAGGCGAATTCTGAAATATCCTCTCCCTCGAGTCGAGGGCTTCCCGTTTTTGCCAATCCCTCGACTCGAGGCTCAGCCCTCGAGTCGAGGCTGCCTCCTTTTCCTCATCCCTCGACTCGAGGCTCAGCCCTTGAGTCGAGGCAGCTCCAATTTTTAAATTTTCTCCTCTTGCCTTCGCCCTCGAGTCGAGGCTCCTAGAACTCAACCAGAGGTCCAGTCAGGTATTTTCTCGGCCGGGCTCCGCCTCCGACCCCGTTTCCGTCCGTCTCTTCATCCTAAGAATGCCGATACTCTCGGTTTGGCCAAATTCCACCAATTTACCTGTAAAGCGGATGAAAAACCTCAATAATCTCTCAAATAATACTTTTTAGGCAAAATAGTGATACTCTACACATTTATGCACAAAATTTAACACTTTTGATCACTTTTTGCACTAAAATACCCTTCAAAATCATGCATCAATTCACTCCAATCAATCGTCTTAGTTGCGTTGTTATCTTCATTCATTTTGAAAGGTAATTGAACGAAGAATGCTTCATTCTTCCATAGTGGGGATGGATGGGAGAATTGAATGAGATTACGCATAGCAACCCCTTAAGTTGTCGAGAATAGGGTGGAACTCCTTGGATCTTCTTCTAAAGAAAATAGCTCTGGACTGGAGTATATGGCAAGAACATTCGCTTGAATTTAACTCCTCATGGATGGATTTTTAATCTCTCGGCTTTGAAGAATAGATCAAATTCCATCAACAGATCATGCCCATGGAGTTTGCTTCCAATAGCTTTCACCCGGATGATGCATATTCAGGGAATATTTGAATACCAATGGGCTGTTTTGAGATTAGAGACGTGTGGAGCGTTTGACCATCATTTGCATAAAAATACTCATGGTGTGTCTCCCAAGCTTCTTTTGGTAGGATGTCGGTATTCAACATGGTCCTTCTAGCTCCCGTGTCTAGGACTCGATTGCTTTGATAGGCTTTGCATATTTTGGTGGAGCAATTTATCCTCAAGGTGAGGTGATGGAATTACCTCATGAGTGATCATGTTTGTGAATAATGATGATCCCGCCATGAGCACGGGTATGCTTTCTTCGATGAACTTTCTTCTTGAGGTATCCACTAAGACAAAGCGATATCGAGAATCTTGAACTTCTTGTTACGAGAACAATGATTCAACATCTGCATCTCCACCGTCTTTATCATTGTAGTGTTGGAACCACCGATCGCCGACTCTACGAAACTATCGAACTTCGGGATCAAAATCACACAAACGCAGCGGAAAGAATTGTACCTTTATTCACCGTAATAGGTGAAGACAAACCAGTTCTAAGGTCAGAAGCTGCGATCGAAGGATGAGCCTCGAACCTCACGGTCTTACGCCGTATTCCTATCCCTTTCCCTTGGGACGTCGAGTGGTCGACGATCCTCCAAGGAATCGAGAATCCGCCTCCCTCGATCTCACGTTTTTAACTCGCTGGAGACTACGATGTTAGGGTTTATTTATAGGCTACAACGGGGACCCTAAGGAGGAATTAGGGTTGGGCCTCTGATGGGCCTAAATATCCTGTGTTCATCCGAACACTTTACTTAAGCCCATCAATTATAACTCGGTCCACTAAAGAGTTATAATTGAATTACCGTCCTAATCCCATATTATTATATGGGCTCCTTTACTATGTGTACGTTTATTTCCCGTGTTTAAGATATCGAATGTCCATAAATTAATTAAATTACGACAACTTAATTAATTTATATCTAATTCCAAGAGTAGTACCACTCATCTTTATTATTATGTCGGATTAAATCCACCTGCGGGGTTTACATAATAATCTTTATGAGCTCCTCAAGGGGACATCATCATCCTAAATAATTAGGACACGGATTCCTTCTATAATCAACAAGACACCATATAAACAATGCTATCTCCCAATTCACCGAGCCTATTGATTTAATAAATCTCACCCATTGGTAAATCAAAGAAACATACATTGAGTACACGTGCCCATTATTATATAGGGATTAAGAAGACGTACATCCATAACAACAGAGGTCTTGTTCTTTTATATAGTCGGTACAAATTGAACAACCGCATATGGTCTGCTCAATACATACAAAATGTACTAGTGTAACTTTATAGTCAAGATAGACTAATACCAAATTACACTACAATCCAATGATTTGTCCAAATCCATTTTGGTTGTGAGCTATTATTTACAATCTATAAGGCACCGATAACATGATCTTACGTGTGACACCACACACCATGTTATCTACGGTATAGATTAATCTGAACATAATAATGATATATATAACAATCATAAACAATAAGTATTTTGATCATAATGAATCTCATATGAAAAAGATGTTCATACTCAAGAAAGATGTTCATACAAAAGCTAGGCTTATAGTATACATCCTAACATGTAGTAGAAAGTCTGTGTAGCTAACTTTCTTTGCTTTATTCTATTTTTAGGGCAATTCTTGGCAAAATGTCCTCTGCCGCCGCAAAGATAGCACCTGTCCGTCGTCTTTTTCCGAAAGGCTTTCTTCAAAAATATCTATTTTGTGAAGTTCATTGCTTCTATTTGAACTTCTTCTTTTTCTTCTTTGAGCTGGATGATTGTGGTATAATCGGGTAAGAGTTATTAAGACCAAATCAAGTTTATCGAACCCGAGGGATAAGATATGCAATAAGGCCTTAGGACATGAGTTTTCAACGACTATTGTTACAAGCAAGGTTTTGGTGCCAAATACACTCCAAAAATGCAATAAGGTCTATCAAACAACAATTAAATTGTGATTAGGCTAATAGCAAGGTTTTAAACTAGCTAAGCAAACTTTGAACTAAGTATGAATGGGGGAATAGGGTGCTATGGATAATCTCCATCAAGGAATCAATGATCACAACTATAATTGTTTCAAATTATCATTTAATCAAGATAGAAAGTATGAACATCATGCAATAATATCTACATTAATCACACAATGCCTAAATGTGAGTATTCTTAGTGCAACTATTCTCTTAACTATGAAGCACCTAATTCATACAATCACACACAATTATAACTCGATTATTCTCTAATCACATTAGCTCAACTCTCGTTTGTTCTTAGGGTTATCAAACATAAATTAAAAAGAGATAAAAATGTATGAAGCACAATTATCATCCACAATTAGGAAACTAACTATCTCAATTAAACAACAATCATCAGCCAATTATAGCAAGAACAATCAAATCATCCTCAATTTCAATTATCTCAAGCACAAGAGAATTAGCCCATAGAGCAAAGTGCTAAATCCATGGGTGAAAAATCAAAGAGCATGATCATCATAGCAATTAACAAAATAATTAAGTAATAGAAATAGAAATCAAGAGATAAGAAGAACATCATCAATTTTGTCAATTGAAATGAATTGAATGCTTGAATCACCACAATTGTAAACTCTTCTTCAATGGAATTACAATCTTCAAGTGACTAATCTAGTGAATAAAATGCTAATATAAACAACAATTATATGAAAATTTAACTAGCAATGTGAATCTAATGATCTAGGAAGTGGAAATTGGCTTGGAAATGCAAAAATCGCCCTAAAAATGAGTGGTAACTTCCCTAAACTAACTTATACTGCTTTTCATCCAAGGGGTTTAAAATAAGAAAATTCGGGAAAGAAGGTGCCTCGAGTCGAGCTCCCGGGCCTTGACTTGAGCTCAGGGCATTTTTAAAAAAAAATAAAAATTTCGCATGTCTAAGGTTTGATCTTGGAGTCTATGGGCGGTAGGGAGAGCATCTTACCATCTCTGCTAGCCACGAACTTGGTATTAACACGCCCTTTATTGTATATATTCATCTGGGAGAAGCATGGGCATTTTAAAAAAAAAAAAGAAAGCTGGAAAAATGCCACTAATGGGGTTTGATCCTAGGTCTCGCCGCGCGCATGGGAGCGCCTTGCCGCCTAGGTTGACCACGGTTTGATAATAAACACGCCTTTGGTAGTATCTATACGACTTGAGCGCGCCAAAAATTCAATATTTCATCACTAAGCTACAAGCTCAACCCGAGGCGCCCGGGCTCGACCAATGGTCGAGTCTAGGGAATTTTGTGGACCCAACTTGGCCTCCTGACCCCGTTTTTGCCCCACGTGTTTGTCTCGTCGCCGTATGAATCCGTACTCTCGGTTCGGCATAATTCCTCAAAATACCTGAAAATGAGACGAAACACTTCAAAAACCATTAATTCTCACATAGTAATACCTTTCATGCAAAAAAGTGATACTCTACACCTTAAAGCACAAATTCTAACACTTTTCATCAATTTTGGCAATTAATTACCTAAAAATAATGCATCAATTCACTCTCATCACTAGAGCATTTACACCCTTCTTTGCATTTGCATCCTATCTCGAGATAGAATTTATCACATACTGATTTTGGGATGTTCCTTCTCTCCATCATTTCTTTGAACGAGGTTCTTTTGTTCACATAGCTTCTCTAGTGTTGAAAGACAAATTTGGTGTATCTGTCTCATGCTTATACTAGAGAGGTCTCTTCGGGATGGTTGGAGTATCCTCGTCATTTCGGGTTGGAGTTCTTTTGGTAAGGATGCCGGATAGACATTCTTGAGATTGAGATCATTACTCCCATTCAAGACAAATTTGAAAGACAAATTTGGTGTATCTGTCTCATGCTTATACTAGAGAGGTCTCTTCGGGATGGTTGGAGTATCCTCGTCATTTCAAAGTTGGAGTTCTTTTTGTAAGGATGCCGGATAGACATTCTTGAGATTGAGATCATTACTCCCATTCAAGAAATAAAATCTTTCCGACATTCTTTTGAAGTGTCTCACAAGATCCTTCTTTGAAAGGGAACAACATCTCATAGAGAAATATTCTTGTGAAACAAGTTTAGAATATAAAGAGATGTCACCTATGAACTCCGGTGGATTTCTCCAAGTGCTTTTCCTTGGGATGTAGCATTGAGAATCTCAAGTTGTTTATATTCTCCAATGCTCGAGAAACCATTCCCAGGGACACCCGGGAATCTGGATGTAAAGTCTTTCAAGATGGATCGGAGATCTACTCCTTCCTTATTGAGTTGATTATCTATCCAGGCTGAAAAGGTGTGCATCGTTTCTCTCTTTTTATGGATCGTAACATTGTCGAAGGAGAACCAAGGACCATTTGAAGGTTTGGAGGATTGATCATCGGTAGTATGACTCACAAATGGCTTAGTGGGGGATTCTGGTTATGAATCAGAAACATATCCTTTGAAATAACGATCGGGTTGGGTCAGCCATAAGAATAGGCGATACATCAGCTACACCTTCGTTATCAGTCACTCCTTGTGGAGATTCTCAAAAGCTGGATGTGGCTTCACAAGATCTTGTTGGTACTTTCATATTCCGTCGGTGAGATGTGTTGCTTTCCCTATTTGAGAGGGCTCCACGGCTGGAGGGACTGTGATAAAAGTTGGAATATTGTATTGGGATCTGGAAGCCATTAATGTATCCGCTGGTCTCTTCCTTGACTTTTGATATGGCCTCTCCATGATCGGCGAGTCTTCTCCACTCTTTTGGAAATATCCAGGAGGAATACTTGGGACCATTCCAAAGAATTTAGAATAGTCGAAGTTTACGGTGGAGTAGCATAGATGTTCGTCTATGAGGAAAACTGAGTCTTAGCTCTTTTATCCGCTTCTATGCGAGACAGTTCCTTCTTGAGTCTCCTTATCTCGCTTCTTTGGCGTTGAATTCCATACCGGTTTGGCGATTTGCTAGAAGGATTGAGTTCCCTATCCAGCTAGTTGATCTTCCCGAGATAATTTACGTTCAACTCTTAATAGTTGCATCTCAAGAGAGTGTTGATTTGAGTAGAACTTTGTACCTTATCTAGAATTTGAGACACCTTTGAGTCGATAGTTTGTAGGGAATGATTTTGTGCTCTGGCATTTTGTGTATGCCGGTTTAGGACCTCTTCGCCTTGATTTAGAGGTTTTTGCTATCCAGTGCATCGATGATTGTGCTCGGGCGTAAGGCCCTGTCACTATCTTGTTTTTCTTATCTTCTTATCTTTCCGAGAGGTGCAAAGTTTTCTTCGTAAGACTAGAACATGAGGCAAGAGTGAGTCGGCGGTGGTGGCGGCTCATCTCCGTCGTCATCATTATACGAATGGTAATCAGCATCATCATCATCGAGTCGGCATATCTACGGTCACATCTGGGATCATACTGCCTGGATTAATGTCCCATATAAAATGGCCGTTAATATGAGATGTATAAACATAACTTCCGTCGGCATAAGCGATGCGACAAGAAGGTCATCCCTATCTTTGTTGACCGGAATCACCATGAGAACATAGGAGTACTTGGCCCTTCCTCGATTTTGTATTGTAGATGGTCTTGACTTTGCCATCATTCATCCTTTTGGAATCTAAAGTCAACGGCTCGAGCAGGCTCAACGTCTTGATGAAGGGCTTCATAGTTGGTTATCCATTCAGTTGGTACCAACCTTTCTAGATTTTTCTTGCAGATTTGGTGTGGAATGCTGGACAATAGGTGGAACTTGATCCAGTTCAGCAAGCACCATCAAATTTTCTTTTATGCCTTGATGTTTTAGATCAAGAGCATGGTTACGCAACCTATACACGATCGATGGTGTAGCGTCGCCATGATAGATGTGGAAATGCATTACTGCTCCGGCAATCTGGACATACACTTTGAGAGCTTACGCTAGAGATAGATCTTGTAAAGATAGAGCAAAGTTAGGAAAGAAAGTGAGTACCACACTTCCGGTGTTGAGAGTAGTAAGAATAGTCCCAACAAAGAATGCTCATACTTTCGATATCGAGTATCGAGCGAGCAATCCTAGCGAGATATAGGGAGTACTTTTCTTCCATGGTAAGATAGAACAAGTCGACGGCTCCAAGATGAAGGTGAGAGAAACCTTCTCTTTCCAAGCTGAATATATTACGGTGGTATTGTGAGTGATATATTGTTCTTGGGATGTGGTGGGGAGGCTGCGGTGATCCATCATTGAAGATTGGACATACTCCTTAGTGGGAGAATCTCTCCCTGAGATGAAGGCACTGAATATCTTTGATTGTCTTGGGAAAGCTTCCATATTTTACGTAAAGATGATACGGACTAACGAGGGTGTAATAGTTTGTTTAACTATAGAATCTTCGGGGAATAGTAGAGTATTCAACAAGGTGTTCTATTTTACTAGTATGGTGACGGGGTAAAGAAAGAAACAAAGATTGCGATAAAATTTGTGAGGTAATGGCACTAGAGGATTCCATGGGGATTAACGTATCCTCTCTACTTACCACTTGGGGGTAGCAAACCTATCATAATCATAATTCTTTCCGGGGACAAGGACGAGGACAAAGACCTTGGATCTCGATACCGAGCGGGGTCGGGAGCCTTGCTAGCCATACCTTTAGGCGACGGATGGAACATACCCATACCCTTAGGCAAAGAAATCGCCATACTCATGAAGCTGTTAGAGCGAGGTTTAGTTTTGATTAAGTTAAAATGTATAGATTAGATGAGCGTATGTAAATAGGATGACCAGTGCAATTGTATAGAGCATTTGAAGTAGTCATTTCACTAGTTAGTTGATCAAATTAGGTAAGACGGACTAAGTCACTTTGAGATCAAGAAGCTTGGAAGTCATCCGAAGACGATCTTGAAGAAGTCATCTTATTGAGAGGTTAATGAAGAGCTCAAGATGAGGTCAAAGTCAGTGAGTAGAATAAGATAGGCATACTTTCACCAAGTCAAGTCGAGACGACGAACTCAAAGACCAGCTTAAGTCAAGGTAGTTTTTAAAGATAAGTTTATTAAGTGGTTATGAGTTTGTTACAACAAACTAACCGTCTTATGCTTTATAAATAGGCCTAAGCACGATTACGAGAAGGACTTACGCATTATTTTCTAAAACACACCTTTCTAGAGCACTCACTACATTCAAAGCGATTACGAATATTTTCTAAGTGTTTAAAGAACACTTTTACGTAAATTCTTCAAAACACAATCTGAAGCTTGTATTCATAGATTTGATAGATAGATTGATAGTTTGAAGGTGATTCGAAGACGAAGATCTTGATTATGTCTAATGTGTCGGGAGGAAGAAAGTCGGTAAGTAAGAAAAGGCGAGACCCTTCTTCAAGGTTGAAGAAGGAGAGTGGGCGTAGAATCTTGAGATCTGAACCACTATAAATGCAGGTGTTCTTTACTTTACTGTCTTTAATTTTCGATTTGATTATAATATGTTTCTATCATACAATCAACTTGCTTTTAGATCTGAATTTAAGATTGAGTATAAACAACATTTTAGTTGAATACTTAGGTTGATTGAAAGTTAACTTGAATTGATAATTTGAATTTCGAAAGAATTTAGATAATCTATTCACCCCCCACACTTCTAGATTATCTCTAGGAGATTTTACTTAATTTATCTTAATCACTCAATCTTAGGGACCAACAAGTGGTATCGGAGCGGTGTAAAACTATTCTTGATATTCTTTTTGGTTAAAATCGATTTTCTACTCAACTCTTAATTTAATTCTGATTTGTTCAATTACTTGCTTGATATTTTCTTATTATCTACGATCATGTCTCTAAGTGATCGAAAGATCAAAAGTCTTCCATATTTTGAAATTGAGGACTACGACTCTTTGGAAGTTTTGGATGAAGAATCATCGAAGTCCATTCATCCTTGAATGGAAGATGTTCTATCTGAAGGATCCATCAAATTCTTCCATGGTGGTGTCGGCGATGGAGCAAGTAGTTCGGAGACTCGAGTCCGAGGTAGAGAAAAAGTTTATGAGTTGACTAACGATGAAAGGAAAGTGTATAATCTTGACCGGTGGCTAGGAATGAGATAATCGTAACTCTCGGCAGAGAGTGGTACGAAAAGAACAAGAAGTGTAAATCTGCAAAACAAATGTGGGACACCTTAGCCAATATGTGTGAGGGAGCGAGCAGGTAAAGGAGAACAAGCTCCAGGATGTTCTCCATTCTTTTGATGTTTTTAAAATGAAAGAAGGTGAATCCATTGATCAACTAGACATGAGAATGACTAATCGATCAATAGAGCCACCTGATTTGGGCAAAGTTTACACAGACAAAGAAATTAATAATAAAATCTTAGATCTTTAACCAAGCATTGGAGAGAAAAAGAAAATCGATAAAGGCCACTAAAGATTTATCCATAATGAGCCATTATCGTTGTTCTCTCACTTGAAGGGCTATGAGTTCGATATACAAGTTGAGGATAAAGAAGACGAGGTGGAATCAAGTACCTCTTCTAAGGCAGTTGCTTTTGTCAAAAGAGATGAGAAGTCGATAGCTGAATCAAAGGGAGTTAATCTCTCTTTGAAAGAAGCGAGATGGCCTTCTTGGCGAAAAGGTATGATCGTCTTAAAATGAAGTACAAAGCGTAACAAATCAAGATTTGCGGGGAAGGGACAGGTCTAGATCAAGATCTAGAAGGAAAGATGATGTGGAGTCTACGTGATGACGAAGAAAGAATCGAGACAAGAAGGTTCAAGTCGCTGCGAGAGAAGAATCTTAGCGGTCCCGAGATCAGTTGTGGAGATACTTGTTACACCTATAAAAAGTCAGGACATTACAACTATGATTGTCCCCAGTCGACCCCCAAGGAAAGGGAGGAGAAAAGAAAGAAAAGGGGCGAGCGCTTTGCGAGATCGAGAGCCCTTCTTGCTGAAGAAAAATAATCCAGAAAGTCATCTTCATCACCATCTTCATCTTCGACTTCGGATCGGATAGCGAGATTTGTCTAATGGTAAAAGAGGTAGATTACTACTCTTTATACTGATAATGAGTCTCTTAAATCGATTTGAGATAATGACCAGACCATTATAAATAGTCTTTTGAAAGATTTGAAAATGTCTCTAAATGCCTACAAGCAATTAGAAGCTGAAAATTTAACTTTGAAATATCAAATTCAGACTTTAATCAAAGGAAAGCAAGTTATGAACTATTCTAAGTCTGTGGATACATTCAAGGGAAATGTATACCCAGTGAGACTAGTACATCAACTAGTCTTTACGAAAAGATTAGAAGATGAAATGAAATCTTTAAAAGATAAATTTACGGTGGTTTGTAATGAGAATGAATCTATTAAGAAGACCCAATGAGAAGCTTGTCTTCAAATTGAGTCGACTTAACAATTCACAATCGATTATAGACCACATTTTGGAACTTCACAAAAGTCTCATGACAAAACAGGTCTTGGTTATGATAAAAATAATAAGTCAGATATTTTGAAACCAAGGAAGTTTGTCAAGGCTGGTGAAACCTCAAAAGGAATTAAAATTGGACCACTGGAAACCTCAAAGTCGATTAGGACTACCTCATCCGATCGATAAAAAGAATCGGGCGAGAAATCCTAATGTGAAGAAAAGGATTCCAAGAACAAAATTTAAGAAGATTTCTTCTTATAGTCCTTTTGATGGTAGAAGCGAGATGTTATCCTTTGTTTCAAAAGATAAAAAGATGACCAAATCGATTTCAACAAAATTGCATATAAGACTAAGATATTTGTTGTGATTTGGAAGACAAATTGAATCGACTTATTACTGAATAATGATATATTTGTATGGTTACCTAAAGTGATTATTGACCCAAAAGGACCCAAGATCACTAGGGTACCTTTTACCTAATCTTATTTTGTAGGAACCTCAAGGACCATCTTCTAAGGAAGAAATTCTAGCTACAATTTGGTACATTGATAGTGGTGTTCTCAACACATGACTTGTGAGAAAAGGTGCTTTCAAATTTTCAAAGTATTGATGGTCCAAGGGTGCTCTTTGGTGACAACAAGCGTGGTCGGACCGGAGGTGTTGGAACCTTAATTATAGGTGATGTTCGGGTATCTAAAGTTTACTTTGTTGAAGGTTTAAAATATAATCTTTTATACGTGTCTCAACTTTGTGATAAAGGATTCAATGTTAGATTTTACGAGGATAAATCGATATTTTAGAGCAGTTCCTCGAGACAAGGTTCTTTTATCGCTTTACATGGTAATGTTTATGTGGCCAACTTTAATAGTTGCCCTAAAGATACTGCACTGGTTGCTAAGGGTGGAGATGACCTCGGTGGCTATGGCACAAAAGACTTAGTCATCTCGAACTTCAAGACCCTTAACAAAATTGCCAAGAAAAATCTTGTTAAAGGATTATGCGAAAAATTATGTTCTAATAATCTCAAATGTGATGCATGCGAGAAAGATAAGCAGTCTAGGAACTCCTTTAAGAGTATTAACACAAGCTCATACTGAAAGAGTGTTACAACTCCTTCATTTGGATTTGTTTGGACCGATTTCACCTCTCAATTTTAGTGGGAGGAAATATACCTGGTAGTCGTGGATGACTATTCAAGATACACTTGGGTATTATTTCTTTTCAAGAAAAATGAGACGATGAACAAGATCCCAGATCTGTTCAAACAAATACAAAATGAAAAAAGTGTTAATATTATCAAAATAAGGAGTGACAAGGGCACTGAATTTTAAATTCTTGTTTATCTAAATATTTTGTTGAGAATGGAATAACACACCGGACCTCATGCTCAGAGACACTACAACAAGATGGCATTGTGGAAAGAAAAAATAGAACACTCAAAGAAGCAGCTAGGAGCATGTTAGTGAGTATGGAACCCACGGAGGTTACGGGTGAAGCAATCAACACGGCTTGCTACACCTAGAATAGGTGCTTGCACTGTGAAAGATAAGGGTAAGACTCCATATGAGCGTGTGGAAAGGTAAAGTTCCAAGAATATCTTACTTTCGTGCTTTTGTTTGTAAATGTTTCATTCATAATAATGGGAAGATTAAGTTAAAGGCATTTGATGCCAAAGTGGCTGATGGAATATAATTAGGATATTCCGGCACCTCTAAGGCATTTAAAGTCTTTAATAAGACAACTCTTTGTGTGAAAGAAACACTTCTTGTAGTGTTTGATAAAATTCATACATGTTCGAGATAAGGTTGACCAAATTTCAAAAGATCTAATTAGACTTGAAATTAACAAATCTAAACAAAAGAAAATTTATCTTCCTAGATTTGATTGATTCGGATGATGAAGAACTCTCATCCGAGAATCGAAGGGAACTCCTCTATCTGTTCCATCCGAGGAGACTCCTCTAACATCATCTCACGATCGAGACAAGGTCGATAAATGAAGGGGAATGTTTACTCGGGTTGAACAAGATGAGTTACATTCGAGTCGGGTGATGAGGGTACTTCAACTCAAATAGGCAAAGGATGAGGAGTTATCATCGAGTGATCGAGATCATTGGGGATCCTTCAAGTAGTGTTCGGACCACGAACTATATTGGGTTCTCAAAGTATGTTCGGTTGTTATATATCACTTCTTGAGCCTAAGTCTATTGAGGAAGCTTTATTTGACTCAAGTTGGGCGCGATCATGCAAGAAGAAGCTGCATCAATTTGAAAGACAAAATGTAACACCCCTAAAATTTTCAACTTGGTTATTTTAAGATTTTAAAAATTAATAATATTATATATATATATATATATATATATATATACATATATATTGTGTTGATAAGAATCCACACACGTACTTATCAATAGCATAATTTTCTCAACAAGGAAATCAATCTCCTATTTTTTTAAAGTGCCGATTTTTATTCTTCTTTTTCTTTTAAATGTCCAAATCTTTAATTAATAATCTTATCTTTTGAGTGTGAGATTTAGTAGACTTAAGATTTCCTATTTTTCTCAACAAAAACATATTTCTCACTTCTACATAATTTTGGATTACACGGCCAAATCTTTAATCACAAGAAAATATATTTTCTTTCCTATTATTTTTAAATTCTTAAATCTTTTAAATAAGGAATTTAAATTTTTTTAATTTTTAAATATTAGTCCTTATCTCATCAAATCCAAGCCCATATTTTATACGTCTATTTATAAAATCTTACCCCGAGAAAAATATATTACTCAAGAAATATCATATTTTACGTTATGGCGTTTCTCTTCACAACTATTATGCGTTAACGATAAGCTGTGAGGAGTAGGATTTGAGGTAATTGCATTCATTGCATCCAAGACATTAATTTCGGTGGGGATTTCTACTCAAGTTTACGTTTGTCTCTATTAAATACTTTGAATGTGAATTATTATTGTTTATATGCGACATTCCATAGGCAACATCTACGGCTACAACAGTTATATGCTATGCTATGTTCAACAGTTTCTATAGTAGCTCGGATCACAAGTGGGTTCTTGCTAAAATTTACGATGTGTTGTAGGTATTCGGTAATGATTTATATGATTTGTATTTAACATTGACAAACAAGTCCCCACCAGCTAGTTGTTTTGCTCACCCCAATCTCATTAACATTTTTGATTAATAAGGAGTGCGGTGGAGGGCCGGTGGATGTGTGTCACAAGCATCCAAATAATATTTATGTTTGAAATTAATTCTTGTTATTTTAAATTCAAATTAAGAATTTTAGGATTATTTTTAAATATTTATTTTAAGAGTTACATCTCATTTGTTTTACTAAACCATATTTATATTTGAAAATAAATTACATTATTTTTATTTTATTGATCATGTTCCACTCTCAAACTTACTAATGTTTTCACTATTTACTTCGCTGCAAGTTTTTAGAAAATTAATTAACTTCTAAATATATTTTCAAATGTTCATATATTTTTAGAAAAATTTAGATTTTTGAATAATTGCTAGTTTAAGCTTATTTTCAAAAGTCTCGAAAATCGGGATGTGACACAAAATATTTGGGAGCTAGTGGATAGATTCATTCATAGAAAAATTATAGGCACCAAATGGGTTTTCAAAAATAAAAGGATGAAAATAATATTATTGTTTGTAATAAGGCTAGACTAATAGCACAAGGTTACTCACAATCTAAAGGGATAGATTATGATGAGACCTATGCTCCAGTCGCGGATTAAAAGCAATAAGATTGTTTTTAGCCTTTCTTTGCCTATATGGGTTTCAAAGTCTATCAAATGGATGTTAAGTCTGCTTCTTGAATGGTGTGTTACTTGAGGAAGTCTATATAGAATAGCATCCTGAGTTTAGAACAAATAATAAAGTCTATAAACTCAATAAGACACTATATGGACTTAAACAAGCACCTCGTGCTTGGTATGATACTCTTTACGAATTCTTCGTATCAAGTGGATTTTCTAAAGGAAAGATAGATAGAACCTTGTTTAGAAAAGAAATTGATGGTAAAATTTTGTTAGTTCAAATCTATGTAGACGACATTATTTTTGGTTCACCTAATCCGACTTTGTGTGAAGAATTTGGTGATCTTATGAAAAATAGGTTTGAAATGTCTATGATGGGAGAATTGACTTACTTTCTAGGATTGCGGATAAAGCAGGACAAGCGGAGAGATTTTTATACATCGGACTAAATATGCAAAGGACCTCATAGATAGGTTTGGGATGATTACTAGTGGAGAGCTTAGAATACCTATGGCAACTAACTTCTCTATGGATTCGGATGAGAGCAGGATACCCACGGATGCAACAGTATCGTGGGTGATTGGATCTTTGTTGTCTTTGCAAGTAGGCCTGATATAGCCTTTGCGGTTGGGGTATGTGCAAGGTTTCCATCAAATCTTAAGAAGTCTCATGCAGAGACAGCTAAGAAAATCCTAAAGTATCTAAAAGGGACTTTGAGTGTTGGGTTGTGGTACCTATCGATGACAACTTCGAGCTATCTGGTTATTCGGACTCGGACTTTGGTGGATGTAAAATTGATAGGAAGTCCACTTGGAACTTGTCAATTTTTGGGCGATAAGTTGATTTCTTGGTTATCTAAGAAATAGACTTACATTGCCACATCCACTACCGAAGCTTAATACATGACAGGTGGAAGTTGTTGCTCTCGGCTTCTCTGGATTAGTCGGCGACTTAGGGACTATAATATTCTCACATCATCTATGCCTATTTTCTATGATAGTAATAGTGTTATAGCAATGACTTACAATCCTGTGTTGCATTCTAGATGTAAGCATGTAGATATAAGACATCACTTTATTAGATATCATGTGGAAAAGAACAATATCAAACTAGAAAAGATAGCAATTGAATTACAAAGAGCGAGATATCTTGACTAAACCATTAGCTGAAACTAGGTTTAAAGAATTATGCGTATAGTTAGGATTACTTGATGCATCTTTAGTTAACTGTGAATTTCTATTGTTTGCATTTTGTGATTATCTCTCTCTTTCGTTTTCTTTATCATGTCAAGAAAGAAATATCGACTTGAAAAGTGTCAAAGGGCAATCACGAGTGATATCATTGATCTCCTTTTTAAGGAAGCAAGAATTAAGGATTAGTCATATTGACCTTATACGACTTGATATTTTCTTATCTAACATCAAGTAAATCAGACAAGGACACGATAGTTGTCGATCTTCATAAAATTAGATGAATATGTGCATCTTGTCGACTTACTCAAAGTCACTAATGGTTTTCCAAGTCTTTGTATTTGCAGTACAGTTAAGTCTACATTGTTAGAACAGTTACTAGATTCTTTAAAACCTTCTCTTCTAAAAACCTTCTTATCCTGAAATAAACCAAAATCCTTGTTTTTCAAAATGTTTTTTTTTAAAAAAATATTCCTACAACTTTTCTATTTAAAAATTTTCGAGATGAGTTGTTCTTTGAAAAGCATCATTTGAATTAAGTGTCTTTATATACCGATTATATGAAGATATGAGATTCGATTATCTAAAATAATGGCTTAAAATTAACTCGAGACTTAAAATGTTTTGTTTTCATAAGTAATCGTACTAGGAGTTATTCTTAAAACCCTAGACAAGGTCATTTTCGGACTAAGTCTTTCAAAACCTAGTCTCATAAGGGAAACCTTTATGCAAAGAGAGGTATATTTCACTTACATCACATATACTTATTACTCTGCATAAAGTAACCCCTAAAAAACCATCTAATCATAGTTTAGGCGGTTACCTTTACGCATTTCAAAAGCGAGTTAATGCCACGCTGAATACTAAACGTCTAATTTCTATTAGTCGTTGATTAGAAAGCAGTCGACATTTTTAAATGAATGGTCCGATTCAAAGTACCTTTACACGTGGACCATTACCCCGATTTTCCCTCCTTTAAACATTCATCTTCTTCATTTTTACCAAATTACTTCGCAAAACCCTATTTTTACTCTCTGTAAATCTTTACTCTAAAAATTCCTGTCTTTTCTTAAATGACCACCAGAGTTACAACAACAATGATTTGATTCAACAACAAAGCCTATAACAAGAAGATTAAATCAAATGTATGTTGACTTGAAACTACCCAAGATAGAGAATCAATCGAGATTCTCGAGGCTACTTGAAAGGTCGGGGTTAAAGGTGTTTTGTTTAAAGAAGTCCAACAACAACAAAACATTGGACATGAGAAGAATCGAGTTCTATGTCAACGAGAAGTTTGAAGATGAGGTTTTCAAAACAGAGGTGGATGCGGAAAAGATTTTTGTCTCCAAGTCAATCATTGCAAGGGTCTTCGAGACCAATGAAGACGGAGTGGATCCTTTCACCTACAAGGAGGACAAGCTGGGTCGAATCCTTCGAAATGATGGCTCACCCTTCGTGTAAGGATAGACAGAAAGAACTAAAAAGAACCTCGCTAAGGAGGAAATATCGTCTTCGATGACGATCCTTACAAAATCCATTCTTGGTGAGCGAGAACTCATATGATGGATTGACAAGACCTGAGCTTTCTTTGCTTAAGAGCAATTGTTGATGGAGTGAAGGTCGATCAGGCGTAAGTTCGATTTCCGAGAATACAAGAGGAGAAAGGAAGGTTAGTATGTGTCAATGGAGAGTGGACAGCTAATCTGTAACCAACCTATTTAATAAGGTTATTGTGTTCTTGAGTCGATTTTATCGAGATGTTAACCGGACGGATGGGGTGAGAAATTACGAAGCAAAAGGGTTTGCCGACCGAGAAATGAGCACATCGGTGGTCCAGTGAGACTCGATTGATGAATCAAGAAGCTAGAGAGGCATGAGAAAGGGTTCAAGCGGTGAGGCTCAACCTCCTGCACCGGTGGCTAGTTTAGCTAAGGCTTCGCAGCCAAGGAAGCTGAAAGCAAAAGCCAAAGCCCCCAAAAGACGCCGTTTGATCAAGGATTCGTCAAAGAAAGGCATGTTGGCGAGTCATCTGCGACACTATCTCTTCTTCCGGAAGAGACTACTACGTGGAGATAAGCTGCTGCGGCAGTGCGAAGCTAAGGCTCTGGAAGATCCCGGCCTTTGAAGTAGGGGAACCTCGGTTGAGCGCCTTTGTCTGCGAAAAGGAGGAAGATACATCTTCTAATCTATCTACTTCCTCATCGATAAATCTGCTCACTGCGGCAATGAAGAGGTATCCACGGTGATACCTCGAGCCTCTAATTCAGCCACCCTCCCAAATAGTCCAAACAAACTCATCCTCCATCCGAAATAACTCCCACTATCACAACTCCTTCTACATCTGCACCAATTCCATCTGAACCAACCCCCATTCCCACTACCATCATTACTCCCATATTAACCCGACCCACAACTAAATCCACACACAGACCAACCGCCTCCTCATCTCAAATACCCTCAATCGCTCCTACCCAATCCCAAATTCTTCCATCTCTCCCAACTATCCAAATACCACTGCCCTCATACTCTCTCCTAGAAGATATCTAGATAAATTCCCCTTCACCCCAAACCCCCTCCGAGCAGACATCCTCCACATCTGAATCTTCTCAAAAGGATGAAGATAGTGACTCTCTTCCACAACCTTCTCATCTGTGTTGAAAAATCTTCAAACCAAACTGGAGAAAAATTCGAGAGGCTGCTTTGGAGAAAAGGGCGGCGAAGATTATCAAGGTTGTCACGGTATACTATGATCACAAACATGAAGATAACCGAGGTAAACATAGTGCGCAATATTTCAAATGTTTCTAACACCTCTTTGGGTGGAAGGATAAGTGTCTTGGAGAACGATCTAAAGAAGGCTGAAAGAGCAAGTGGCACAAGACAATGCAATCATCATAGATGCAATTGCTCTCGATAAATTAGATTTACGTGTCCACTTTGCTCCGGTTTAGAAATAAAGTGAGGAGCTGTTAGATGAAGTAAAAAAGGGGAAGTGTCTGGAAAAGAAATGAAAGAAACTCTCACGGTGATGTGGAGGCCACCAAGAAAGAATTGGCTCTCAAGACAAACACGGCTAAGTTGGAAGCGGCCAAGGCAAACTTGAAGATCAAATCGGATGAGCTTCTTGCACTCCGGCTTAGGGTGAATCGGATCGAGGATGCCTTAAGGGAAGATGAGGAGAAGAGAAAGAAGGAAGAAGAAGAAAGGTCCGAGAGACTAATGGCCAAACCGAAGGAAGGCGAGAAAGAAAAATTAGAGGTGAAAGGGAAAGGTATAGGGAATATAGCTGAGGAACCAATGATTGGAGTGAATTGATGCATGTTTTTAGGGCCTATTTTAGTGCAAAAGTGAGCTAAAGTGTTAGTTTTTGTGCCTAAATGTGAAAAGTATCACTCTTTTGCTTAAAAGTATTATTTGTGGGATTTTGATGTTTTTCGTCCATTTCACAGGTAATTCGGTGGAATTTTACCAAACCGAGAGTACCATTAGGCTTAGAATAAAGAGACGATCATACGGGACAAAAATGGGGGTCGGGGCCGAAGCCCTGAGAAAAAGTGCCACTGGACTCGAGCTGCAGTCGAGACCATGAGCCTCGAGTCGAGGTTGACTAGAAAAGGATCAAATTCGGAAAATGGCGGCGGTCTCGACTCGAGGCATGACCCTCGAGTCGAGGGAGGAGAATTTTGCATGAGCCTCAAGTCGAGGCCTGACCCTCGACTCGAGGGTGGTTTTTCCCAAAATTCGGTATTTAAGGGAGAAGCAGAGCATTTGAAGGGAGGAGTTCATAATAGCGGTTAGTAGCGGTTTTGGGGCGATTTCTCGGGCCCCAAGCAAATTTCTCTTGTAGATTAAAGTAGAAGCTAGATTTAGATTTAGATTTCAATTGATTGTTGTTAGATTAGCCATAGATTAGCTTTAGATCTTGTAATTATTTCTATTCAAGCTTGTAATTCATTTAGAGATTGGTGTTGAAGACTCAAGCATTCCTATTGTTGTTAATTGAAGATCATTTGGTGATGTTTTTCCTCTTTTGTCTCTTTAATTTCTTAATTGTTGTGATTTGCTTTGTGTTTGATCAATTCTATCTTCTTCTCATGGGTATTGTTTGTGGTACCATGGGTTAAATCTCTTGTGCTTGGGTTAATTGAAATTGATGATGATTTAATTGATGATGCTATAATTGTTGATGATTGGAGATCAATTGAGTAGATTGTTTACTGATTGTGATTCTCATTTGTGCTTCATGCATAATTATCTCTTTAGATTAGTGTTTGATCACCCTAACTATAGGACGAGTTGCGCTAACGTGATCCGGGATTAATCGGGTGATAATTGTGTATGAATGTGTGGATTGGGTGCTTCGGAATCGAGAGATTAGTTGCACTAAGGATGCTCACAATAGTTTTCTACCTAATTGTGATTCTTCATTGTGCTTTGTGTAAACTTGTCTCTTTTGATTAATGGTTGATCACCCTAGCAATAGGCGAGAGTTGAGCTAACGTGATTAGGTGTTGATTGAGTTTCAATTTTGCATGTTGGGGATTTCTACATTGAGAGATGGGAAACTCTCACTAAGGACACTCACATTAGGCATTATGATTTTAATGAGTGATTAATTTCATGATGGTTAATGCTTTCTATCTTAGTTGATTTGCAATTTGATTCAATTATAGCTTGTTGATTGATGATTCATTGATGGATGTTAATCCTAGCACCTCTATTCCACCATTTATTGTTGTTATTGTTCTCGCATTCTAAGTGTTCGATCATTTGTTTGCTTATTTTAGTTTGTATTTCGCAAGTGTTTTGTTGTTTTTGTTCCAAACCATTGTTGCAACTCTAATCACTAAGAACTTGTATTTCTAAGGACTCATGTGCATACTTTTTCCCTTGGGTTCGATATTTTGCAATTGGTCTTAAAAGCTCTTGCCCTATACACTCTAATCAAATGGCGCCGTTGCCGGGAATTAGTTTTTGCGCCTTAAGTGAGACCTAGGGATTGTTTGAAGTGACTACTTGTTGCCTTTGTGTTTGTGTTTGTTTTGTTATTTTTGTTTGAATTTGATACTTTGCTATCTTGTCTAGATGGAAGGATACAACTCATATGCATGGAATCAATATCATTATCAAGAGAGCATGGTGTATTCTCCACATTTTGAAGATTTTGGATGCAATAATTTGAGGAATTATGAAGATACTTCTCATTTGCAACAAGTTCCTTCCAATTATGAAGATTGGAGATATGAAGAAATCCCTCCCCAACCTCAAGAGATGTTTCCATAATATGAGCCTTATGATCAAACATTTGATAAATATCTTGGATTTGAGTGTCAAGGAGCATCGGGAGGTGATTACTATGATGATAGGAGAAGCCATGAATTTGATCATTCATTGCCACAAGCTTCTCCTCAATTTGAAGAATGGGGACTCCATGATATGAGAGCCATATTGCAAGAGATGCTTGGATTTTTGTTGGAAAATTTTGAGGAAGATGATGCTAGATGTGATCAAATGCTTCCCTTGTATGAAGAAATGTATGAGCCCAAAGAAAAGGTTAATTCATGGATAGAGGGGAACATGGAGATCACCGAAGTTCATTTCATGTTTATAAAGAGTCAACTCAAAATTTCCAACGCCAAGTAAAGAACATGACTATCATGGAGAATCAAGAAGAAGAAGGGGAGGAAGAAAGAGAAGAAGATGTAGAGAAGGGTCCAAGCAATGAGGATGAAAGGAAGAATTTCCTTGTCAAAAATGAGGAAGAGGAGTGTCCATTAATGGACATGAGCTATAATGAGAAAGAAAATCTAGAAGCACCTAAGGAGGCATTGAAGATTGAAATGAGCATTTCTATACCCTCTAACTCTTCAATTTGTGATTTAATTGAAATTGATGCTTCTAATGATTTAATTTTGCCTCTTGTGAATTTTGACTATAGGGAAGAATTGAAGAAACGCTTGGGCATCCTTGAGGAAAAAGAATGGAAGAGAAGGATGGCAAGAGAGAAAGGGGGACAACCATGGACACTTTGCATATCTATAGGTGGTTGTCCTATCTATTCGGTGAACCTCCTAGACCTTGAAGTACAAAGATCAAGATACAATGGGAAGGAGGATCGCTACCCTTGGCCATTCCGATGAAGGATGTTGGACGTGAAGAATAAGTCCGGCAAAGGACACTAAAAATAGCGCTCGATGGGAGGCAACCCATCCTTTTTATTTCTTTGCTTGTGTTCTTTGGTAGATTAGTGTTTTTGTTTGATTTTGGGGATTTAGCTTGCTACTTAATTGCTCGTTCTTAGGAAATTATGCTCTTTGCTTTGGGTATAGATGATAGTGTTGAGCTTAATTGTTGATATCATTATGAGTTGCATGTATTTTAAGCCAAACTTGAATGCATGTCTTCATTCAAGTTTGGGGGTGTGTGTCATTTAGAGTAGAAATGCATCTCTTAGTGATGAGTATTTGATGAATTGTTTTGCCCGTTTGTAGGTATACTCACTACGAGGATTGAAAAAGGATCGAAATGGCAAGAGAATTAAGGAATCGAGAAGGAAAGGAGAGCTTAAAAGTTGGTGAAATGAGCATAAAGGAAGAGAACCTAGTCTCCTCGATCGAATGAGCGACCGGGCTTAAATCGAGGGACCAAAACGGTAATTTCTTGCATATTTGGGTTCGTTAGGGGCATAGAGGTCATTTTTAGGAGTTTCGGGGTCGGGTCGGGCCCGGGAATCGTAAAAATTCCTGGACTCGACCCAGGTCGAGATTGCACAGCCCCGGGTCGAGGGATTTACACTTGGGCAAAATTTCAAAATTTTACATATCCCTCGAGTCGAGGGTGGCACCTCGAGTCGAGGCGATCAAAATGCGGATCCCTCGAGTCGAGGCCTGACCCTCGACTCGAGGCTGGTGATTTTTATAAAAACGCAGGTTCGATTCGATCACGCACGAGTCGAGGCTTAGGGCATTTGGCGATCCATTTTATCCCCAGCACTATTTCCGTCGATTTTGCGTCATTTTCACCATGCATTCATCCTCATTTCACCATATTGTTATCATATTGGCATCAAGATTGATTTTTGAGGGTTTTGCATTCAAAATTTAGGATTTTGAGGATTAGTTCGTGGGTCGTTGAAATTACACGTTTTCCACCCAAAATCTTACATAAGGTATGAAACTCATCCTCACTAGGCTCTCAATTTCGTAGTTATATTGGGTATTTGCATGGGTGTTGTGATTTGTGCTTAAAGTCTTTGAATTGAAATTCTCAATTGGGCATTTTGTTGAGCACTTTTTATGCATTATTGATTTGTGACCAATTGAAGCCTTTGATGAGAGTGTTTGAATTATTTGATGAGTTTAGGAGCATGCTTAGGTTGTATATGATATCTTGCTCGTTCATTTGTGGAATTTGGCTAGAAAATGAATTTTTGGCAAAGTTGGGAATTCCTAGTGTTATTGTTTTTGGTAATTTGGTCAAAGTGAGTTGAGTATTGATGATGGTAGTGCAATTTTGATGATGCTATGTGTTGAATTACTTGCTAATTGGCCTATGATTTTTGGGATTTTATTGAGCTTAATTGCATGATTATTTTTTGAGCTTACTTGCGAATTAATTGTTGAGGCCATGTAGTTAAGTATACATATTTTTAGGGATTATTTGAACACTTCTATTGGATATATTTGTTTAGTTGACTCATTGACCATTGTTGAGGATTTGTTGACTAGACACTAGGGATTTTGTTTATTTGAGATATTATTTGCTTGATTGACTCGTTCATGGTTAGATGATACTATTTGAGCTCGTATTGTATTCTTGGACATTGATTTTTGCTCTTGGGAATGTTTTGCATGAACAATGTTTAGAGGGCCGACGGAAACAACCTCTCCGATGCGGAGATCCGCGAGAGAGAAGATGCCATCCGATTTGCACACAGGATGCCCGCCGAGCTCGGAATTCGGTGTGATGATCATCAATGGAGGACATATATTGATCTCTACTCGAGCTCTATAACAGGTGGTTAAGACCCGACTTGTTGATCACGATTGCATGTTATCCATGGGGATCGAGGAGGATATTCCTCGTCTGTTTGAGCAAGTTGGGATGGGGGCTTTTTGGCGAAGAGGCCTAGGACGTATATTGGACTTACTTTGGAGTTTCTATGCCTTTATCCAAAGTTGATAAGGCGAGAAGGGCCAAATTCCCGAGGAGTATTACTTTTGAGCTCATGGGACACGAGTATTCGTTGACTGCGGGCGAGGTCAACGAGATTATTGGAGCACCTACATGCACTGCACCGATCACTGTTGAACATAAGGAAAGAGTACAATGCTAAAAATTTTGGAGAAGGATTTCAGATTCTCGGGGCTCCGAATCAGGCTGATTTTGTTCCGGGAAGTCGAAGATCACGCACATCCGGGAACCCGGTAGTCCGATACTTGGAGAAGATTCTCGTGAGCACTATATTCGCGAGATCAAAGGGAGGAAGCAGTGGTTTCCGAAGAGTTGTACGTGTTGTGGTGCTTTCTCCATGGAGTTAGTCAACGCGGCTGCGTATCTCGCTACCTAATTGAGAGAGCCACGAGCACAAAATTCAAGAAGATTAACTTTGGTGGCATGATTACTTTGATAGTTGAGCATCTCGGGATCCCTACGCACAACCTCGAGCGGTGGAGGGCCCCGATCTTACCCTTGATACCATGCGGCGTATGAGGACACTTGACCACATCGGTAGGACGTGGTGCCTCCAAAGACACCATGGTGGTCGATTCCCTCTTCCTAATAAGAGGTTGACTACGATTTTGGATCTCGAGGCTTTGTGACCATCAATCTGCGCATGTGGTCACAGCGTCACCGAGGCGATAGATGCCTATACGAGAGAGCACGGGGATGTTCTCCGAGATGAGGATGACGATGATGATGGGGGCCAGCAATGTGATCGGATGATGATCGTGGTGAGGGAGCTGCAGAGGGAGCAGAGGTAGAGATAGGAGATGACGATGAGGCCGAGGATGACGAGGAGCCGAGCAGGAGGAGCCGCATGCGGATGGATGAGGATTACCAGCCGAAGATCAACATGTATTGCGGTGACGAGATGAGGAGTAGAGAGTATGAGGCGGGGAGTTCGTCTCGCAGGCCGTGGGTGTTGACTAAGCGAGATGTGGGCGGATAGTCGGAGGATGCATATTGAGAGCTTGACCGTCGGGATGAGATGTACCGGATGATTGAGGAGTCTCGTAGATTCAATGAAGAGACTAGGAGGATGCAGGAGGAGTCTCTCAAGACTCGAATGACATGTATGCCCTTCTACAGCAGATGAGCTCGTGGAATTTTGGGCCGGGACACTACCCTCCTCCACCGCCGCCGTCCGACTATTAGGGCTATTCCCTATTCCTCATTCCCTCTTCTTGGTCTTTAGATTCTGATCTTCTTGTTTTTCTTTGTACTTTTGACGGTGATTGTACTCTTGATTGACTTGATTATGTGATGATTGGATTTGATTGTTGGATGATTTTATTGATGATTTTTATTATCTTGATCTTATTGAGTTTGATGGTCTATTGATGATTATACCTTGATGATTTCTTAGGATTCCTTATTCTTAGGCTTGTGATATTCTTTGATTTGAGCTTAATTGTGGAATTATTGATATATTTTTTGAGTATTATGCTTGTGGTAGTGAGTAGGCTTGGATTTATGTACATGAGCACTTGTGGTTGATTTGCAAGACTTATTGGATTTTGACTTGATCATGAGTAGATTTGTAGCTTGAAGCTAGCATTCTTGATTAATTATGTGAAGATGAATGTGATTGATAATGCTTAATTCATTGCTCAATTGAAGCCCGTGAGCTTTTGTGCCTTAATAATCGTGCATCTTATATGGTTGATTGATTTCTTTGTGAGTGCATCATTCATGATTTGTATGCTAGAACTTGCCACTAGACTTGTTGATATTGATCTTTGTGTGATTTCATTAATATGATAAGAGGTCATGTTTGATATGATGAGTTACTTTGCCAAATTTTTCCCCACCAAATACATTTGATTTCCTTAGTAAGCCATGTTGAGCCTTATGATCCTTATTCTTTGGCAAGCCAAGTGAAATTGAAACCATTTTAGCCTATTTTTATGAGCATTTCTTGTCCTATATTTAGTTGAGCTTGAATGTTGGCTAATGATGGTGATTTGATTGCTATGAGTGGGAAGATGATGAGCTAAGTGATGAATGAAGAATAAAAGAAAGGTTGTGAAAAATGAAATTGTGAAGAAAAATGTGTGAAGTGAAGGAAAATTTCAATTTGTGAGTTTAAAAAGAGAAAGCTCAAGTGAATGGTGGATTGAATTGAAGTTTAAAAAGGAAGAGTGTGCTTGATGAAAAGAGAAGAGATTGTGCATTTGTATTGATTAGCTTACATTCAAGTCTCTACTACTTAGTCACTTTTATCCAAAAACATCCCACCTTTCCAAAGAGCCTACATTACAACCTAGAAGAAAGACCTCTTTGATTCTTGATTGATCATAAATGATTTGGATTGAGATTAAGTCTTTTGGCAAGCATATGGTGTGCAAGTTCATGAATTTGATTATTGAGTGCTTTATACCTTTATACACTTGAGTGAAGAGTGAAACACTCCATGGAAGGAGCAATGTGTTGAGTATTTGATTGAGCATTTGTTTGAGCATGATCTATCTTGATTGCTAGTGGATAGTTGCATTGATACTTATGTTCATTGATGAATTCGATTGTCTTTTACTTCGCCTATAGTGCCATGTGATATAATTGCAATCAATTCACTCCTTTGTTCTTAGTTTCTACGTTGCTCGAGGACGAGCAACAATTCAAGTTTGGGGGTATGATTGGAGTGAATTGTTGCATGTTTTTAGGGCCTATTTTAGTGCAAAAGTGAGCTAAAGTGTTAGTTTTTGTGCCTAAATGTGAAAAGTATCACTCTTTGCTTAAAAAGTATTATTTGTGGGATTTTGATGTTTTTCGTCCATTTTACAGGTAATTCGGTGGAATTTTACCAAACCGAGAGTACCATTAGGCTTAGAATGAAGAGACGATCATACGGGACGAACGGGGTCGGGGCCGAAGCCCCATGCGAGAAAAGTACCCTAGACTCGAGCTGCGGTCGAGGACCATGAGCCTCGAGTCGAGGGTTGACCGAAAAGGATCAAATTCGGAAAACGGCGGCGGTCTCGACTTGAGGCATGATCCTCGAGTCGAGGTGCATGAGCCTCGAGTCGAGGCCTGACCCTCGACTCGAGGGGTGGTTTTTCCGAAAATTCGGTATTTAAGGGGAGAAGCGAGCATTTGAAGGGAGGAGTTCATAATAGCGCTTAGTAGCGGTTTTGGGGCGATTTCTCGTGCCCCAAGCCAATTTCTCTTGTAGATTAGAGTAGAAGCTATATTTAGATTTAGATTTCAATTGATTGTTGTTAGATTAGCCATAGATTAGCTTTAGATCTTGTAATTCTTTCTATTCAAGCTTGTAATTCATTTGGAGATTGGTGTTGAAGACTCAAGCATTCCTATTGTTGTTAATTGAAGATCATTTGGTGATGTTTTTCCTCTTTTGTCTCTTTAATTTCTTAATTGATGTGATTTGCTTTGTGTTTGATCAATTCTATCTTCTTCCCTTGGGTATTGTTTGTGGTACCATGGGCTAAATCTCTTGTGCTTGGGTTAATTGAAATTGATGATGATTTAATTGATGATGCTATGATTGTTGATGATTGGAGATCAATTGAGTAGATTGTTTACTAATTGTGATTCTCATTTGTGCTTCATGCATAATTATCTCTTTAGATTAGTGTTTGATCACCCTAGCTATAGACGAGAGTTGCACTAACGTGATCCGGGATTAATCGGGTGATAATTGTGTATGAATGTGTGGATTGGGTGCTTCTAATCGAGAGATTAGTTGCACAAAGGATGCTCACATTAGTTTTCTACCTAATTGTGATTCTTCATTGTGCTTTGTGTAAAATTGTCTCTTTTGATTAATGGTTGATCACCCTAGCAATAGGCGGAGTTGAGCTAATGTGATTAGGTGTTGATTGAGTTTCAATTTTGCATGATTGTATGAATTGGGGATTTCTACGGTGAGAGATGGGAAAGACTAAGGATACTCACATTAGGCATTGTGATTTTAATGGAGTGATTAATTTCATGATGGTTAATGCTTTCTATCTTAGTTGATTTGCAATTTGATTCAATTATAGCTTGTTGATTGATGATTCATTGATGGATGTTAATCCTAGCACCTCTATTCCACCATTTATTGTTGTTATTATTCTCGCATTCTAAGTGTTCGATCATTTGTTTGCTTATTTTAGTTTGTATTTGGCAAGTGTTTTGTTGTTTTTGTTCCAAACCATTGTTGCAACTCTAGTCACTAAGAACTTGTATTTCTAAGGACTCATGTGCATACTTTTTCCCTTGGGTTCGATATTTTGCGATTGGTCTTAAAAGCTCTTGCCCTATACACTCCAATCAACCAGCTTGGTGAGGCGGTCTTCAAAGCTGCTAAAGGCAAAGGAAAGAGGGTGCCTGATTACTCGAACTTGTCTCGAGGAGCAGATCAAGAGAATCAAGCGAGAAAAGGAAAGAAGATGTATGGGGAAAAGGAAAGAAGGAAGTTGAGGAAGCGAGAACAAGGACTCGAATTTTACTTGGAGCAGAGTGAAAAGAAGATGGATGATGGAATGAAAAGATGCCCAAGGAAATGTACATTTCAGGCCCTATCACAGATTGGTTGCTCCTCGATGACTTCTCGGACAATATACGAGGGAATACAAAGAGAAGAATCTGGATGCAAGATGGATGTACTTTTGGTACATTCTCAAGGCTCCAGTGCTTCTACTCGTGATTCAGACTTAGGATGGCATGAATGGATGGAGAAGGAGGATCTTGATTTCTACCATCTACTGATCGATGAGGAAGACAGGAGTTCAATGTTGATCCGTAGCCCTCGCTTTTAAATATGCCCATCCAAAGAAGAACGCAGACGGATCCAACGATCTCTTGGGAAAAAGAAATTGTGAATAAAGGCGAGAGGAAGTCAGACTCGAAGATGAAGAAGAATTGAAGTAGCCGAGAAAACGAGTCTTTGATCGGGCCGGTGGTTCCTATATCTCGATCGATGGGGAGTCTAGATAAGATATTATTTTACTTTCCTATCATTTATATCTTATCTTCTCACTTTGTAAAATGTAATTTGTTTGATCTATATGAATGAGATATGAACTTATCCGATATTTTATGCCTTATGTTTTTATTAAGTTCAAATTTTTAAATTGCATAATTTTTTTCTAAAAGAATTTTTTTCTAAGTGTTCATATCTCGAAAATTTTTCATGCCTTAGAATTTTTTTAAATATTTGATAAGTAAAAATTTTTTTACTTAAGTATGAACAGATGCTCTTGTGTGAATCTATCCGATTGGAAGTATGCTTATGTGCCTAATGTCTTTGAATTAAGTTTATTTCTTTCTTGAATAACCTTGACTAACATCTGCTTGTGAGTGTTAGGAGAAAAATGTATTAATTTTGATGAAGTTAAGATGAGTGTAAAATAAGATGACCAATGGGATGTTGTATAGTCACCGATGTAACGAAATCATGTAATAGACCAAGTACATAGGACAGATGGTGACAAGCTTATAAAAATAGACGAAGATGTATCAAGATTGAAGACAAGGTGATGTATTTAATCGGACACTTCAATATAAAAGTAAAGATATGAAGACGATCGATGAGGTGGAACGTGTCTCAAGATGAGAAATAAAGATGACCTAAAGTGTTAGAAGAATCAAGCAGCTATAACGACTTCAAGAACGGTTATAATCGATCGAGAAGCGATTACAAGATTCAGATTAGTTGGTTATAACAAACAAATGAAGAGTCAACAAGGAAGTTACAACTACCAATACCAGTTTCCTATAAATAGACCCTTTGTTTAGAGTAGAATAACTTTTGCAATTCTGAAATTCACAAGCAACTTTTATCACAATCAACACTCCCTAAATGCATATTCACACACAAGAACGTTCTTTACGTTTATAGTTTTCGTAGTGTTTATAGAACACTATTATTAATATCTTCAAGCAATAAAATCGAGAAATCGAGAAGGATTGCTTGTAAGGTCAAGATCACTCGTGTAAACTATAAGTAAGCAAGTAAGGAAGTAAGTAAATAGTGAAGGTCCTTTCACAAGATTGTGAAAGGAGAGTGGATGTAGGATTTTTATAAATCCGAACCACTATAAATTTGTGTGTTCTTTACTTTTGCATTTCTTCAAGTTACTTTACTGTTTACATTCAATATCATTTGTTAATACATCTATTCGAGAAATTATCAATCGATCAAGTATAAAATAATACTTTCGCTATTTAAATCTAATACTTAGATACTTAAAGATTAGTTTGGATAATCTTTAGTTTAATTTAAAGGAAAATTTTAGTAGGTTGAAAATCTATTCAATCTCCCCTTTCGAGATTTTCTGCCTAGATAACACTTGATCGATCGGGACCAACAAAGTGAGTTCATTTCTTCCTTGTAGTTTTAACTTCATCAAAAAGGGGAAATTATTAGATCAGATTTAGTTTTGATTAAGTTAAAATGTATAGATTAGATGAGCGTATGTAAATAGGGATGACCAAATGAAATTGTATAAATCACCAAGTAGTTCATTTCACTAGTTAGTGATCGATTAGGTTAGGCAGACTAAGTCACCGAGATCAAGAAGCTTGAAAGTCATCGAAGATGGTCTTGAAGAAGTCATCCTGATTGAGAGGTTAATGAAGAGCTCAAGATGAGGTCAAAGTCACTGAGTAGAATAAGAAAGGCGATTTTCACCAAGTCAAGTTAGACGACTTCAAAGACCAAATTTTAAGTCAAGGTAGTTTTTAAATATAAGTTTGTTAAGCGGTTATGAGTTTGTTACAACAAACTAATCGTCTAAAGCTTTATAAATAGGTCTAAGCACAAATCCGAGAAGGACTTACGCATTAATTTTTGAAACACACCTTTCTAGAGCACTCACTACATTCAAAGCGATTCTCGAATATTTTTCTAAGTGTTTAAAGAACACTTTCAGTAAATTCTTTAAAACACAATCTGCACCGTATTCATAGATTTAATAGATAGATTGATAGTTTGAAGGTGATTCGAAGATGAAGATCTTCACATTGTAATCAGTAATCGGGGAAAGAAAGTCAAGAAGTAAGAAAGAAGATACCCTTCTTCAAGGTTGAAGAAGGAGAGTGAATGTAGGATCTTCAGATCTCGAACCACTATAAATCCGGTGTTCTTTACTTTCGTGTTTAATTTTCAGTTCGATTATAATCTATTTCTATCATACAATCAACTTGCTTTTAGATCCGAATTTATGATTGAGTATAAACATTGTTTCCGCTGAATACTTTGGTTGATTGAAAGTTAACTTGAATTGATAATCTGAATTTTGAAAGAATTTAGATAATCTATTCAATTCCCCCTCCTCTAGATTATCTCTAGGAGGTTTTACTTAATCTCTCTTAATCACTCAATCTTGGGGACCAACATGAACTTATGAGAAACCATAGTGATATGGCCCTTATCGAGACCATATTAACAAAGATAACGAATCAAAGGATTGATACCTCAAAGATAGTCTTCAAGTCACTGAGGATAACGAGATCTTATCTTCTTCACCTTTGTTTCGCGAGATCCTTGCAAGAAAACCGAGCCGTGGGGTTCTCAAGGCGTGGCCCTCCGATGCTTAAGTCAGACAGAGATTGAGAATTGTTAAGTATAAAACTCAAGAAGAAAGCGTAGAATAGAGAATGGTGAAGATGAAACACCGAGTGAGAAAGTGAAGTTATACATAAGGAGGGCTTCTTGGGAGGGCAAAGCTGTTAGGATGTATACTATAAGCCTAGTCTTTGTATGAACATCTTTTTGAGTATGAACATCTTTTTAATATGAGATTCATTATGATCAAAATACTTATTGTTTATGATTGTTATATATATCATTATTTTGTCCGGTTAATCTATCTGTAGATAACATGGTGTGTGGTGTCACACGGAAGATTATGCTATCAGTTCCTTATAGATTATAAATAATAGCTCACAACCAAGATGGATTTGGACAAACCATTGAAACGGTTGTAGTGTAATTTGGTATTAGTCTATCTTGACTATAAAGTTACACTAGTACATGTTGTATGTATTGAGCGAGGACCATATGAGGTTGTTCAATTTGTCTTGACTATATAAAAGAACAAGACCTCTGTTGTTATGGATGTACGTCTTCTTAATCCCTATATAATAATGGGCACGTGTACTCAATATATGTTTCTTTGATTTGCCAATGGGTGAGATTTTTAAATCAATAGGCTCGGTGAATTGGGAGACGGCATTGTTTATATGGTGTGTTGTTGATTATAGAAGGAATCGTGTCCTAATTATTTAGGATGATGATGTCCCCTTGAGGAGCTCATAAAGATTATTATGTAAATCCTGCAGTGGATTTAATCCGACATAATAATAAAGATGAGTGGTACTACTCTTGGAATTAGATATAAATTAATTAAGTTGTCGATAATTTAATTAATTTATGGACATTCGATATCTTAAACACGGGAAATAAACGTACACATAATAAAGGAGCCCATATTGTAATATGGGATTAGGATGATAATTCAATTATAACTCTTTAGTGGGTGAGTTATAATTGATGGGCTTAAGTAAAGTGTTCGGACTAAACACAGATATTTAGGCCCATCGGGAGGCCCAACCCTAATTCCTCCTTAGGGTCCCTGTTGTAGCCTATAAATAAACCCTAACATCGAGCCTCCAGCGTGTGAAAAACATGAGATCGCAGAGAGGCGGATTCGATTCCTTGGAGGATCGTCGACCACTCGGCGTCAAGGGAAAGGGATAGGAATACGGCGTAAGACCGTGAGGTTCGAGGCTCATCCTTCAATCGCAGCTTCGACCTTAGAATTGGTTTGTCTTCACCTATTACGGTGAATAAAGGTACAATTATATCCGCTGTGTTTATGTGATTACGATCCCGAATCGATAATTTCGTAGAGTCGGGCCGATCGGTGGTTCCAACACAAACCAGTCATTTTATCTCAAGTAACCCAATAGAAATTGGACACGTCATTGTACGGATATGAGACTTGGCAGCTATTTGATTGGAGTGTATAGGGCAAGAGCTTTTAAGACCAATCGCAAAATATCGAACCCAAGGAAGAAAGTATGCAAACGAAATTCAAGGATAAGAGTTCTAAATGGCTAAAGTTGCAACAAGATATAGGACTAAAATCTCTCTAAGAATGCAAGAAATTAAATGGCAAGATTGTGCAAACAATATATAAAACACCTAGAATGCAAGATCAAATACACTAAAATCAATGGGGATTTGGGTGCAAGGGATAATCTCCATCAAGGAATCCATGATTAACAAGCTATGATTGTATCCAAAGGCAAATCAATCAAATTAGAAAGCATAAATCATCATGAAATTAATCACTCCATTAATATCACAATGCCTAATGTGAGTATCCTTAGTTCTTCCCATCTCTCAATGTAGAAGTCCCCAATTCATACAATCATGCAAAATTGAAACCCGATTAACACCTAATCACGTTAGCTCAACTCTCGCCTATTGCTAGGGTGATCAACCATTAATAAAAAAGAGACAATTTTTAATGAAGCACAATTAAGAATCACAATTAGGAAGCAAGCTAATTCAATTGATCACAATTATCAACAATCATAGCATGAGGCAATCACTTCATCCCTAATTTCAATTATCCCAAGCACAAAGCTATTTGCCCATGGTGCTACAAGCAAAAGCCATGGGTAGAAAATCTAAGAAAGCAATTAACAATCTAATCAACACAAGCAATGAATTAAAGAGAGCAAAGGGTAAGAACATCACCAATTGAACTTCAATAGACAAAAATAGGAATGATTAATCTTCTAGAATGCTTGAATTCAACTCCTCTACTCCCAAATCACAAACTGGAATCTTCAATTACAATCAATCAAAATGCTAATCTAGTGGAATAAGAGTAGAATCTAATCTAATTCTAACAATCTATGGCAATTACAATGGAAATCAAGCTACAAAGTGCAAAATTTGCCTAAGGAACCTTCTGAAACCGCTTCTAAACCGCTAGAATCAAGTCATGCTCTGTTTTGGCTTCAAATGGCTTTAAAACTGAATTTTTCGATTTTGGGCACTCCTCGACTCGAGCTTCATGCCCTCGAGTCGAGGCCTAAGAGTCGCTAACACGTTTCTTCAAAATATCTCTGCCTCGAGTCGAGGCTCACCCTCGACTCGAGGAATCTGCCAATTTCCCATCCCTCGACTCGAGGCTCCTCCCTCGAGTCGAGATTTCTGCAATTTTGAAATTCTTTCCCTCGGCTGACCCTCGAGTCGAGGTCCATGCTCCCTCGACACGTGCTCGAGACCAGGCAATTTTATCGAGAAGGGCTTCGGGCCCGACCCCGTTTTCGTCCGTATGTTCGTCTCTTCATTCTAAGAATAACGGTACTCTCGGTTTGGCAAAATTCCACCGATTTACCTGCGAAAGCGGATGAAAAACCTCAAAATCTCACAAAGTAATACTTTTAGGCAAAAGAGTGATACTTTTCACATTTATGCACAAAAATCACACTTTAGCTCACTTTTTGCACTAAAATAGGCCCTAAAATCATGTATCAATTAACTCCAATCATACCCCCTAACTTGAATTGTTGCTTGTCCTCGAGCGGCGTAGAAACTAAGAACAAAGGAGTGAATTGATTGCAATTATGTCACATGGTGCTATAGACGAAAAAAGAAGACCATCGAACTCATCAATGAACATAAGTATCAATGCACCTATCCACTAGCCATCAAGATGAATCATGCTCAAACAAATGCTCAATCAAACACTCAACACATTGCTCCTTCCATGGAGTGTTTCACTCTTCACTCAAGTGTATAAAGGTATAAGACACTCAATGATCAAATTCATGAACTTGCACACCATATGCTTGCCAAAAGACTTAATCTCAATCCAAATCACTTATGATCAATCAAGAATCAAAAAGGTCTTTCTTCTAGGTTGTAATGTAGGCTCTTTGGAAAGGTGGGATATTTTTGGATAAGAGTGACTAAATAGTAGAGACTTGAATGTAAGCTAATCAATACAAATGCACAATCTCTTCTCTTTCATCTAGCACACTCTTTCTTTGAACTTCAATGATCAATCCACCATTCACTTGAGCTTTCTCTTTTTAAGCTCACAAATTGAATTTTTTCACTTCATGTTCACATTTTTTTCTTCACAATTCAATTTTTCACAACCTTTCTTTTCTTTTTATGCTTTATCCATCACTTAGCTCATCATCTTCCCACACTTAGCAATCAAATCACCATCATTAGCCAACATTCAAGCTCAACTAAAGATAGGACAAGAAAGGCTCATAAAAATAGGCTAAAAGGTTCAATTTCACTTGGCTTGCCAAAGAATAAGGATTATAGGCTCAACATGGCTTACTAAGGATATCAAATGTATTTGGTAGGGAAATATTTGGCAAAGTAACAAAACATATCAAACATGGCCTCTTATCACTTTCAAGACATCACACAAAGATCAATATCAACAAGTCTAGTGGCAAGTTCTAGCATACAAATCATGAATGATGCACTCACAAAGAATTAATATCAACCGTATAAGATGTACGATTATTAAGGCACAAAACCTCACGGGCTTAAATTGAGCAATGAATCAAGTATCATCAATCACATTCATCCTTACACAATTAATCAAGAATGTTAGCTTCAAGCTACAAATCAACTCATGATCAAGTCAAAATCCAATTAGTCTTGCAAATCAAACACAAGTGCTCATGTACATAAATCCAAGCATACTCACTACCACATGAATAATACTCAAAGATATATCAATAAATCCACAATTAAGATCAAATCAAAGAATATGGAATCAAAAGATTAAGGAATCCAAAGCAATCACCAAGGTATAATCATCAATAGACCATCAAACTCAATAAGATCAAGATAATAAAAATCATCAATAAAATCATCCAACAATCAAATCCAATCATCACATAATCAAGTCAATCAAGAGTACAATCACCATCAAAAGTACAAAGAAAAACAAGAAGATCAATTTAAAGACCAAGAAGAGGGAATGAGGAATAGGGGATAGCCCTAGTAGTCCGACGGTGGCGGTGGAGGATAGTGTCCCGCCCGAAATTCCACGAGCTCATCTCTGTAGAAGGGCATACATGTCATTACGAGTCTTCGAAGACTCTTCCTGCATCCTCCTAGTCTCTTCATTGAATCTGCGGGACTCCTCAAGCATCCGGTACATCTCATCCTCGCCGGTCAAACTCTCAATATGCATCTTCCGACTATCGGCCCACATCTCCTCGGTGCCAAAACCCACGGCCTCTGAGATGAACTCCCCGCCTCATACTCTCTACTCCTCATCTCGTCCCCGCCAAGTACATGTTGATCTCCGGCCGGTAATCCTCATCCATCTGTATCTTGGCGGCTCCTCATCGTCCTCGTCCTCGGAATCATCATCTCCTATCTCTACCTCTGCTCCCTCTGCAGCCTCCTCACCCCGATCATCATCCGATCCCGACCGCTGGCCCCATCATCGTCATCTCGGAGAACATCCCCATGCTCTCTCGTATAGGCATCTATCGCCTCGGTGTGACGCCGTGACCACATGCGCAGATTGATAGTCACAAAAGCAGTGGATCCAAAAACCGTCATCAACCTCTTATTAGGAAGAGGGAATCGACCACCATGGTGCTGAAGGAGACACCACGTCCCTACCGATACGGTCAAGTGTCCTCATACGCCGCATGGTATCAAGGGTAAGATCGGGACCCTCCACCGCTCTAAGGTTGTGCGTGGGGATACCGAGATGCTCGGCTATCAAGGTAATCATGCCACCAAAGTTAATCTTCTTGAACTTCGTGCTCGTGGCTCTCTCAAACAAATAGCAAAGGTATGCGGCCGCGTTGAATCTAACTCCATGCAAGAAGCACCGAGATAACGTACAACTCCTCGGAAACCACGGCTCCTCCCTCCGATCTCGCGAATATAGTGCTCGCGAGAATCTTCTCTAGGTATCGGACTACCGGTTCCGGATGTGCGTGCTCTTCGACTTCCCTAACAAAATCAGGCCGATTCGGAGCCCTTAATCGAAATCCTTCTCCAAAATTTTTTAGCATTGTACTCTTTCCTTATGTTCAACGTTGATCGATCCGGGTCTCGTAGGTGCTCCAATAATCTCGTTGACCTCGGCCCAAGGTCAACGAATACTCGTGTCCCATGAGCTCAAAAGTAATACTCCTCGGGAATTTGGCCCTCCCGGCCTTATCAACTTTGACCGTGCAAAGGAACTCCAAGGTAAGTCCAATATATGTCCTAGGCCTCTTCGCCAAGAAGCCCCCATCCCAACTTGCTCAAACAGACGAGGAATATCTTCCTCGATCCCCATGGATATCATGCAATCGTGATCAACGATTCGGGTCTCGACCACCCCGTTATAAAGCTCGGAGTAGAGATCAATATATGTCCTCCATTGGTGATCATCCCACTGAATTCCGAGCTCGCCGAGGCATCCCGTGTGCAAATCGGATGGCATCTTCTCTCTCGCGGATCTCCGCCTCGCAGAGGTTGTTTCCATCGGTCCCTCTAAACATTGTTCCTACAAAACATTCCCAAGAGCAAAAATCAATTTCCAAGAATACAATACGAGCTCAAATAGTATCATCTAACCATGAACGAGTCAATCAAGCAAATAATATCTCCAATAAACAAAATCCCTAGTGTCTAGCAACTAAGCCTCAACAATGGTCAATGAGTCAATCATGCAAATACAATCCAATAGAAGTGTTCAAATAATCCCCAAAAGTATGTATACTTAACTACATGGCCTCAACACTTAATTCACAAGTAAGCTAAAAAATAATCATGCAATTAAGCTCAATAAAATCCCAAAAGTCATAGGCCAATTAGCAAGTAATTCAACACATATGCATCAACAATTCATACACTTCTATCATAACAATAACTCAACTTGACCAAATGATCCAAACAATTACACTAGGAATTCCTACAAATGCCATAATTCACAATTCCAATCCAAATCCACGAATAAACTAGCACAATATCACATTCAATCCTAAACATGCTCCTAAACTCATCAAATAATTCAAACAATCTCCTCAAGGCTTCAATTGGTCACAAATCAATAATGCATAAAAAGTGCTCAACAAAATACCCAATTGAGAATTTCAATTCAATGAATTCTAGCATAAATCTTAGCACCCATGCAAAGAATCACATCCCATACTAAATTGAAAGCCAAAGGAAGATGAGTTACATACCTTGTGTATGAATTAGATCGAAAACGGATTGGGAAGACACCCAAGTAATCTCAACCAAAAATCCCCAAAATTAATTCCAAAAACCCTCAAAATCCTATCTTTATTCAAATGCAATGATAATGTGGTGCAATGATGATGATTAATCCGTGAAAATGATGCAAAGTCGATGGAAATAGGGTGGGAGGACGAAGGGGAAACGGCGCTAGTGAGAAACCCTCGAGTCGGGGTTATGTTTACGAACCTGCGTATTTATAAAGACACTAGCCTCGAGTCGAGGGTCAGGCCTCGACTCGAGGGATCCAAAATTTTTAAAAGCCTCGACTCGAGGTCTCACACACGACTCGAGGGATATGAAAAAGCAAGCTCCTCGACTCGAGGTGCCACCCTCGACTCGAGGGATGTGTAAAATTTTGAAATTTTGCCTAAGTGTAAATCCCTCGACCCGGGACCATACAATCTCGACCTTGGGTCGAGTCCAAGGAATTTTTGACGATTCCGGCCCGACCCGACCCCCTAAACTCCTAAAAATGACCTCTATGCCCCTAACGAACCCAAATATGCAAGAAATTACCGTGTTGGTCCCTCGATTTAAGCCCGGTCGCTCATTCGATCGAGAAGACCGGGTTCTCTTCCTTTTGCTCATTTCACCAACTTTTAAGCTCTCTTTTCCTTCTCGATTCCTCGATTCCCTTGCAATTTCAATCCTTTTCCATCCAAGTAGTGAGTATACCTACACACGGACATAACAAATCATCAAAATAATCTTCACTAAGAGATGCATTTCTACCCTAAATGACACACACCCCAAACTTGAATGAAGACATGCATTCAAGTTTGGCTCAAAATATATGCAACTCATAATGATATCAACAATTAAGCTCAACACTATCATCTATACCCAAAGCAAAGAGCATAATTTCCTAAGAATGAGCAATTAAGTAGCAAGCCAAATCCCCCAAAATCAAACAAAAACACTAACTACCAAAAGAACATAAGAAAAGAAATAAGAAGGATGGGTTGCCTCCCATCAAGCGCTATTTTTATTGTCCTATGCCGGACTTATTTCTTCACATCCAATATCCTTCATCGGAATGGCCAAGGGTAGCGATCCTCCTTCCCATTGTATCTCGATCTTTGTACTTCAAGGTCTAGGAGGTTCACCGAATAGATAGGACAACCACCTATAGATATGCAAAGTGTCCATGGTTGTCCCCTTTCTCTCTTGCCATCCTTCTCGATTCTTCGTTCCTTTCAAGGATGCCCAAGCGTTTCTTCAACTCTTCCCTATAGTCAAAATTCACAAGAGGCAAAATTAAATCATTAGAAGCATCATTATCAATAAAATCACAAATTGAAGAGTTAGAGGGTATAGAAATGCTCATTTCAATCTTCAATGCCTCCTTAGGTGCTTCTAGATTTTCTTTCTCATTATAGCTCATGTCCATAAATGGACATTCTTCTTCCTCATTTTTGACAAGGGAATTCTTCCTTTCATCCTCATTGCTTGGACCCTTTTCTACATCTTCTTCTCTTGTATTTTCTTCCTCCCCTTTTTCTTCTTGACTCTCCATAATAGTCATGTTTTTACTTAGCGTAGGAAATCTTTGAGTTGACTCTTGATAAACATGAAATGCACTCCGGTGATCTCCATGTTCCCCTCTATCCATGAATTGACCTTTTCTTTGGTCACATACATTTCTTCATACAAGGGAAGCATTTGATCACATCTATCAACATCTTCCTCAAATTTTTCCAACAAAAATCCAAGCATCTATTGCAATATGGTTCTCATATCATGGAGTCCCCATTCTTCAAATTGAGGAGAAGCTTGTGGCCTTGGAAAATCGAACTCATGGCTTCTCCTATCATCATAGTAATCACCTCTCGATGCTCCTTGCAATTCGTATCCACAACATGGATCGAATGTTTGATCATAAGGCTTATAGTATGGAAACATCTCTTGAGGTTGGGGAGGAATTTCTTCATATCTCCAATCTTCATAATTGGAAGGAACTTGTTGCAATTGAGAATTATCTTCAAAGCTCATCCAATTATTGCATCCAAAATCTTCAAAATGTGGAGGATATACCATGCTCTCTTGATAATGATATTGATTCCATGCATATGAATTGTATCCCTCCATCTAGACACGATATCAAAGTATCACATTCAAACAAAAATAACAAAACAAACACAAACACAAAGGCAAAAAGTAGCCACTTCAAACAATCCCTAGGTCTCACTTAAGGCGCAAAAACTAATTCCCGGCAACGGCGCCATTTGATAGGAGTGTATAGGGCAAGAGCTTTTAAGACCAATCACAAAAAATCGAACCCAAGGGAGAAAGTACGCAAACGAAATTCAAGGATAAGAGTTCTAAATGGCTAAAGTTGCAACAAGATACAGTGACTAAAATTTCTCTAAGAATGCAAGAAATTAAATGGCAAGATTATGCAAACAATATATAAAACACCTAGAATGCAAGATCAAATACACTAAAATCAATGGGGGATTTGGATGCAAGGGATAATCTCCATCAAGGAATCCATGATTAACAAGCTATGATTGTATCCAAATGCAAATCAATCAAATTAGAAAGCATAAACCATCACGAAATTAATCACTCCATTAATATCACAATGCCTAATGTGAGTATCCTTAGTTCTTCCCATCTCTCAATGTAGAAGTCCCCAATTCATACAATCATGCAAAATTGAAACCCGATTAACACCTAATCACGTTAGCTCAACTCGCCTATTGCTAGGGTGATCAACCATTAATCAAAAGAGATAATTTTTCATGAAGCATAATTAAGAATCACAATTAGGAAGCAAGCTAGTTCAATTGATCACAATTATCAACAATCATAGCATGAGGCAATCACTTCATCCCTAATTTCAATTATCCCAAGCACAAAGCTATTAGCCCATGGTGCTACAAGCAAAAGCCATGGGTAGAAAATCTAAGAAAGCAATTAACAATCTAATCAACACAAGCAATGAATTAAAGAGAGCAAAGGGTAAGAACATCACCAATTGAACTTCAATAGACAAAAATAGGAATGATTAATCTTCTACAATGCTTGAATTCAACTTCTCTACTCCCAAATCACAGCTGGAATCTTCAATTACAATCAATCAAAATGCTAATCTAGTGGAATAAGAGTAGAATCTAATCTAATTCTAACAATCTATGGCAATTACAATGGAAATCAAGCTACAAAGTGCAAAATTCGCCTAAGGAACCTCCTGAAACCGCTCTAAACCGCTAGAATCAAGTCATGCTCTGTTTGGCTTCAAATGGCTTTAAAACTGAATTTTTCGATTTTGGGCACTCCTCGACTCGAGCTTCGTGCCCTCGAGTCGAGGCCTAAGAGTCGCTAACACGTTTCTTCAAAATATCTCTGCCTCGAGTCGAGGCTCTCACTCGACTCGAGGAATCTGCCAATTTCCCATCCCTCGACTCGAGGCTCCTCCCTCGAGTCGAGATTTCTGCAATTTTGAAATTCTTTCCCTCGGCTGACCCTCGAGTCGAGGGTTCGTGCTCCCTCGACCTATGCTCGAGACCAGGCAATTTTATCGAGAAGGGCTTCGGGCCCGACCCCATTTTCGTTCCGTATGTTCGTCTCTTCATTCTAAGAATAACGGTACTCTCGGTTTGGCAAAATTCCACCGATTTACCTACAAAACGGACGAAAAACCTCAAAATCTCACAAAGTAATACTTTTAGGCAAAAGAGTGATACTTTTCACATTTATGCACAAAAATCACACTTTAGCTCACTTTTTGCACTAAAATAGGCCCTAAAAACATGTATCAATTCAGTCCAATCACTATTCTGACAAAAACGGTTATGATTGTACTATGCTTGCAGAGATCCGGTAATCTTTCTTTCTCTCTTCCCCATTTGAAACTTACTTGTCTCTTAGTCTTAGGTCGATCCTGCGATGAGTGATAGATTAGATACGATCCTCGAGATCTCTTCTTGGTTATACTTGTGCCCCAGGACCTTAAGTGACATCGGTTCTAAGATGAGAGGGTCTAGATCCTTATCCTCTCAATTCGATTCGTTCATTCGTAGAACTTCATATCTGCACGACCAGAAGTGGAGATAAATCATCTCGATCTTTTATCCGAACTAAATCCTCTCCATTCAATTCATTTATCCATAGAATTCACTTCTTCAAGATCGAAGTGGAGATCGGATCACATCCATTTCTTTCGTGGGTGAAGGACCCGTGATATATTGAAATAGATAGATAAAGAAAGCCTTTGATATCTTCTCAATTTGGATAATTAATCATTACTTCTAATCCATTCCACATCAATCGACCCCCATTCCAAGTAAAGTTCAAAAATGACATCTTTACTTGGAAGGAAATAAAATTATCACTATTCTGCGATTGTCTTATCAACAATCATTTCTTAGTGGCATCACATCGGCTCTTGGTATTTCTTTAAATCAGATAAACCCCTCTTACATTACATTAGTTTTGATATTAATTTCTTCTATTCTAAATTGATATCTTTTTGCAGTATATGGACTTTGGAAACTTTGTTCAACTCTATAATGATGAAGGAACAAGCGAATCGTAACCACGGTTTTGAAAATCAAGGGCTTATCCCAAAGGAGCCCATTTCCACCGTTGGTGCGGTTCCAACACCACATTTGGCGATATGAGAAGTCTCTCCTCGAGCGCGGTGGCTCTTGTGTTTTCTTTTGTTGCTCTAACTTCATATTTTCCGCGATCTCCTCAATAGTCTCCTCGACTTTCTATCTTCTCTTCATTCTATCATCGGATCTGCTCCATCTCTAGGGAATGTTGATTTTCCCGTTCGGTCATCCTGCTACTTGCTAGATCTTTGGATCTTCTTCGTAATAATTAATTAATATATGATTTTTTTCAAATAGAGTATTGTGGGAGCAAATCGTAGTCGAATCCATAGAATAACTTCAAACCGAACTAAAAGGGAAAGATGCGGGCGATGCGAGAGACTAGTGATCTTAGCGTAACTATCTCTCGAATGATAGATTTTCAAAGAAAATTGGCGAACCGAGAATCGGTTCGAAACTTCTTCGAAGAAGTTGGAAGAGTAGTTGTCTATGAAGGGGTCCTCTGCTCTGGCTAGAGGATGCTGAAGTCGCTTCATCTTGGTTTGATCAAGATCTACAAGAAAAGTGTCTTTTTATCGTTGATATGGGGGCACACCTCGGCCATTTTGTGAAGGCTTTTCTCAAAGCAACTTAAGGATTTTTTGGAAAATTTTATTTGAAGGCTTCCTTATCCGGATTGTCTTCTTTTCCACATTAGAAAGGAGATGTGAATAATGTTGCTGATCCCGGTCCTCGAGAAGAGATCAAGTTACGAGGCAATCGCAACCGATCCTTCCGTGTGTTATTCAAAGTTTTCTTGTTACGAGAAAGGGAAAGAAAAGTCTCATTCATTCCGTTATTTGAAGATTATTTCACTTTAAGCTTCCGAAGAGCATTTTAGAGATGTCTACACTCGAGAGTTCTCGAGATGATCGGGGCTCTAGTCACCAGAAATATGTGCATTTGGCGAGCCACTTAGACCTCACATAGCTTGAGGAATTGCGATGAGAATGTCTGAAAGATACAAGCTATTCCGAGCCGAATTGAAGAAGAAAGGTACAGAGCTAATGCGAGTTGCCGATGAGCCGAGCAAAGCTACTATTGGTCCCGGACGAGATGTGATCGGGGTGTAAAGTCTAGAAGGGGGTTGAATAGACTTTACCACACTCAAAACTTTTTCAACTTTTTGTGAATCGAGTGTGAAGTTAGAAGACATTGAAGTCTTCTACGGCAAGGTACTCAGAGTGTGCTATTTTGAGATCGGTAGACTTCGGAAACTCGAAGTCTTCGATGGTGCGGAAGCTAATCTCGTGTGTGTATTTGAAAAACCCTTTGAATGAAAACCTTCTTGATAAAAACTTAGCAAGTTTAGTGCGGAGTTTATTAAAACGATGATGTATGAGCAATTATAAGTATGTATGCGTAAAGCTTGTAAAGACACAGAGATTTTATAATGGTTAGGATATAATAATCCTACGACCACTCTCCCCGATTCCGCAGGGCCTTACTATCCACCAAACTGGTCTTGTCTCCTCTAATCTCTTTGAGGATTTGACCACATGAGGTTTTACAAGTTTACGCCTTATTACACACTATGATCCTAAGATCAATTTAATAATCAACCTTCTCTCTTACAGAGAAACCTGGTGTTGGAACCACCGATCGCCGACTCTATGAAATTATCGATTCGGGATCGCAATACATAAACGCAGCAGATAGAATTGTACCTTTATGCACCGTAATAGGTGAAGATGAACCAGTTCTAAGGTCGAATCTGCGATCGAAGGATGAGCCTCGAACTTCACGGTCTTACGCCGTATTCCTATCCCTTTCCCTTGGACGTCGAGTGGTTGACGATCCTCCAAGGAATCGAATCTGCCTCTCTCTCGATCTCACGTTTTTTCACACGTCTGGAGGCTCGATGTTAGGGTTTATTTATAGACTACAACAGGGACCCTAAGGAGGAATTAGGGTTGGGCCTCCCGATGGGCCTAAATATCCTATGTTCGGTCTGAACATTTTACTTAAGCCCATCAATTATAACTCAGTCCACTAAAGAGTTATAATTGAATTACCGTCCTAATCCAATATTATAATATGGGCTCCTTTATTATGTGTACGTTTATTTCCCCGTGTTTAAGATATCGAATGTCCATAAATTAATTAAATTACCTTGACAACTTAATTAATTTATATCTAATTCCAAGAGTAGTACCACTCATCTTTATTATTTTGTCGGATTAAATCCACCTGCATGGTTTACATAATAATCTTTATGAGCTCCTCAAGGGGACATCATCATCCTAAATAATTAGGACACGGATTCCTTCTATAATCAACAAAGACACCATATAAACAATGCTATCTCCCAATTCACCGAGCCTATTGATTTAATAAATCTCACCCATTGGCAAATCAAAGAAACATACACCGAGTACACGTGCCCGTTATTATATAGGGATTAAGAAGACGTACATCCATAACAATAGAGGTCTTGTTTTTATATAGTCGGTACAAATTGAACAACCTCATATGGTCCTGCTCAATACATACAAAAATGTACTAGTGTAACTTTATAGTCAAGATAGACTAATACCAAATTACACTACAACCGTTCCAATGGTTTCTCCAAATCCATCTTGGTTGTGAGCTATTATTTATAATATATAAGGAACTCGATAACATGATCTTCTCAGTGTGACACCACACACCATGTTATCTACGGTATAGATTAATCTGGACAAAATAATGATATATATAAAAATCATAAACAATAAGTATTTTGATCATAATGAATCTCATATTAAAAGGATGTTCATACTCAAAAAGATGTTCATACAAAAGTTAGGCTTATAGTATACATCCTAACAACCGGAAGGTGATTTACAATTCCTTAACCAAAAATAGATCTCTCAAAATATCGGCGTATTGGATCAATTTCTCGTGTGAATGATTATGCGTGTTCTTGTGATGAGTGAATAGATTTCTTGATGTTTCTTCGACGCGTGTATATCTTTTAAAATCCTTCAAATCAATTTATATGATCCTGATTTTGACTAGCCGTTAGGCTAATTTGTCAATCGAGTCTTCAAGAAATGGGAAGTGACCGTTGGATGATTTGTTGACCTGGATAATTGATTATGCGATATCAATCAATTATCTCTTGATTGATCTATTTTAGAATCCAATCTTCTCTAGATTGATTATGAGTATCTCTGATTTATTCTTGAGACTTTCATCAATCCCGATAAATCCCTCAAAGTCAACTCTAGTAACCTTACACACCTTACTTGGTAGCAGTTCACAAACTTCTTGTAGCAAGGATTCCAACCTTGTTGTCTTCACTTTAACCTTTCTTGATGACTTCCTTTTTGCGGATAACTTATTATCTCTTCTTGATCTTCATGAACCCCTTTTAAGGTTTTTTGAATGCAATCCTTCTTGATCTTCAAGTCTTCTGATCGCCAGCCCTTCGATTCTCAACCAATAGAGATCTTCGTGTCAAACCTAGCAAGATTAACTATACTAAGACATCAACCCTATCTTGATCATCACCGACTAACAGGCTCAGTGGTCCTATTACACTTAGGTTTTAGGAACATCTTCAAAACATACAAATTCTAGGCCTATGACTACTATGAAGATGTCTGATCTAGAGAAGGAACTAACCTCGTTGAAGTTTAGTTTTGAAGTTTCTATAAAGAAATTTGATGCAAAATGGTTCAAAAGAATCCTTAGCTTTCGCTAAGAGATTTTCCAATGGGCTTATTCAAGGTGTCCGTCTTTGCCAACAACAACCTTTTCTCACCTCTGCAGTCAAGAGTTCTTGAGAACTAATAATCTTGGCTTTGATAGAGGCTTACAAGGAAAGTGAGTTCTTACGATCGATGTCTTTTTCTTCTATGGCAGCGATTTCTCTTTCTCGCTACCTTTTACATTGTTGTTCCCGATTCCTCATTTTTCTTCCTTCATTGTGGAGATTCAAGCTCCCATCTTGGAAGATATTAATCTCTCTGCTCCGATCTTCCTATTACTTAATGGACTTTAATATTTTGCTTGTAATTTTTATTTCAACGACTTTTGTTATTTTCATCGGATACATGCTTGAGTGTCTTTCCCTTGACTAATGGTGCTTTAATATTTAGATCTCGCTTTATGTTTTATTTTCGACTTGATGGATATGCTTATCCTCCGTGGTTAATTTCTAAAGCACACACGCTTCTTAAAAATTTTCAAAGTTCGTCCAAGTATCGGCTCTCCAGAGCCGATGCTCACGCATACTCTCGCGCTAGTGTTCACTTGAGATCATGAATGAAGTGAAACCGATATAAAAAATCTTGAAAAATTCAAGGTCCGACCAAATATCAGCTCTCGCAGCTAATGCTAACGTATACTCCGTCTTGGTGTCACTTCGGATCGTGAATGAAGTGAAATTGACATAAAAAATCTTGAAAAATTCAAAGTTTAATGAAGAATCAGCTCTCGAGTTGATGCTTTGGCGCATACTCCATTGGTGTTCACTTGGATCGTGAATGAAGTGGCCCGACATAAAAATCTTGAAAAATTCAAAGTTCGAGGAAGAATCGGCTCTCCGGAGGCTGATGCTTTGCATACTCTCTTATTTGGTGTTCACTTGATTGTGAATGAAGTGAACCTCGACTAAAAAGTCATAAGTGATCTTCGATTTCATAGAGTATCAGCTCTCCGGGGCTGATTCGATGCATATCTCCGTCTTGATGTTCACTTTAGATCGTCAATGAAGTGAACTCGACAAAAAGTCATAAGAAATACTTAATTTCAATAGAGAACTAGCTCTCCAAATCGAATCTTGATGCATATTTTTGCTCTAATGTTCACTTTAGATCATAAATGAAGTGAACTTAGCGAAAAGACATAAGAAATCTTCAATTTTAACGGTGTATCAGCTCTCAAGAGCTGATGCCGACACATATTTTTGAGCTAATGTTCACTTTAGATCATAAATGAAGTGAACTCGCGAAAAAGACATAAGAAATCTTCAATTTCAACAGAGTATCAGCTCTCCGAGTGATGCCGACACATATTTTCGCGCTAATGTTCACTTTAGATCATAAATTAAGTGAACTCAACGAAAAGAAAAAAGGAATCTTCAATTTCAATAGTGTATCAGCTCTCAAGAGTTGATGCCGACACATATTTTCGCAATAATGTTCACTTTAGATCATAAATGAAGTGAACTCGGGAAAAAGACATAAGAAATCTTCAATTTCAACAGCAGTATCAACTCTCCGTGATCTTTGACATATATTTTCGCTAATGTTCACTTTAGATCATAAATGAAGTGAACTCGCGAAAAAGACATAAGAAATCTTCAATTTCAACAGAGTATCACTCTACGCTGGTGTTCACTTCATATTGCGGATGAAGTGATCATTGTAATTTTAAAACTTGCAAATTTTCAATTCGAGAATCGTCTTTAGTATTACATCACGCGACCCCACACCGGGTTCCATCAGTTCGGGAGACGGACCAGGTTCCATTAGGTTGGCTACCGGGTCGTAGACTAAGTTCCATTAGGTCGACCTGTGACCCAGAACCGATTTCCATTAGGTGCAGGGAGCCGGACCAGGTTCCATTAGGTCGGCGATGGGTCGGACCGAGGTTCCATTAGGTCGACCTGTGACTGAGACCGAGGTTCCATTAGGTGCGGGATCGGACCAGTTCCATTAGGTCGGTGATGGGTCGACTAGGTTCCATTAGGTCTGACCTGTGACCCCAGAACCGGAGTGATTGGAGTAGTTTTTCGGGTAAGTGTTATTAAGACCAATCAACAAAATATCGAACCCGAGGGAAAAAGTATGCACATGAGGCCCTAGAAATACGAGTTCTTAGTGACTATTGATGCAACAAGGGATGACACTAACACTACCAAACACTTGCAAAATACAAACTAAAACAAGCAAACAAATGATCGAACACCTAGAATGCTATAACAAAAACAACAATAAATTGTGGGATAGAGGTGCTAGGATTAACATCCATCAATGAATCATCAATCAACAAGCTACAATTGAATCAAATTGCAAATCAACTAAGGTAGAAAGCATCAACTCATCATGAAATTAATCACTCCATTAAAATCACAATGCCTAATGTGAGTATCCTTAGTCTTTCCCATCTCTCAATGTAGAAATCCCCAATTCATACAATCATGCAAAATTGAAACTTGATTAACACCTAATCACGTTAGCTCAACTCTACTTTATTGCTAGGGTGATCAACCATTAATCAAAAGAGACAATTTTACACAAAGCATAATGAAGAATCACAATTAGGAAACAAACTAACGTGAGTATCCTTAGTGCAACTAATCTTTCGATTCCGAAGCACCCAATCCACGCATTCATACACAATTATCACCCGATTAATCCCGGATCACGTTAGCGCAACTCTCGTCTATAACTAGGGTGATCAAACACTAATCTAAAGAGATAATTATGCATGAAGCACAAATGAGAATCACAATTAGTAAGCACTCTACTCAATTAATCTCCAATCATCAACAATTATAGCACCATCAATCAATTCATCATCAATTTCAATTAACCCAAGCACAAGAGAGTTAGCCCATGGTGAAATCCATGGGAAGAAGATAAATTGCACAAAAAAACACAAATCACAACAATTGCAAAATTAAAGAGACAAGAGAGGAAAAACATCACCAAATGATCTTCAATCAACAAAAATAGGAATGCTTGAGTCTTCAACACCAATCTCCAAATGAATTACAAGCTTGAATTGAAAGAATTACAATGATCAAATGTTAATCTAATGCTAATCTACCAACAATCAATTGAAATCTAAATCTAATTCTAACTTCTACTCTACCTAGAATGGAAAATTGGCTTGGGGCCCGAGAAATCGCCCCAAAACCGCTACTAACTGCTATTATCCAAGATGTCTACTGAATTGCTCTGCTTCTCCCTTTAAATACGAAAATTCTCAAAAGCGCCCCTCGAGTCGAGGGTCAGGCCTCGACTTGAGGCTTCGCTTTGTCCCATCCCTCGACTCGAGGTCATGCCTCGAGTCGAGGCTCCTGCCTTTTCCCAATTTAATCCTTTTACGCACATCCCTCGACTCGAGGTTCTTGTCCCTCGATCGAGCTCGAGTCCAGTGGCACTTTTCTCGCGCGGGGCTTCGGCCCCGACCCTCATTTTCGTCCAAGATGTCCGTCTCTTCATTCTAAGCCCAATGGTACTCTCGGATTGGCAAAATTCCACCGAATTACCTGCAAAATGGACGAAAAATATCAAAATCTCACAAATAATACTTTTAAAGCAAAAGAGTGATACTTTTCACATTTAGGCACAAAAACTAACACTTTAGCTCACTTTTTGCACTAAAATAGCCCCTAAAAACATGCATCAATTCACTCCAATCACCGGGTTCCATTAGGTTCGACCACTGTGACCCCAGGACTGGTTTCATTAGGTCGAGGAGCCGGACCGAGGTTCCATTAGGTCCGACGATGGGTCAAACTAGGTTCCATTAGGTTCGACCTGTGACCCCTGCACTGCATTCCATTAGGTGCAGGGAGCCGGACCAGGTTCTATTAGGTCCGGCGAAGGGCAAACCAGGTTCCATTAGGTTCGACCTGTGACCCCCTGCATCAGTTCCATTAGGTTTGGGGAGTCGGACCAAGTTCCATTAGGTCCGCGATAGGTCGGACCAGGTTCCATTAGGTCCGACAATGGGTCGGACCGAGGTTGCATTAGGTCGACCACTGTGACCCCAGACCAGGTTCCATTAGGTCTTGGGAGCCGGACCAAGTTCCATTACATCGGCGATGGGTCGGACCAAGTTCCATTAGGTCGACCTGTGACCCCAAACCAGTTCCATTAGGCTTGGGGAGTCGGACTAGGTTCCATTAGGTCCAACATAAATAAAATCCGGGCTCAGGGATGATCTCGAGACTTATAGGATAAATGCTAGATCCGGGCTCGGGATGATCTCGAGACTTATAAGATGCATATCGAGATCTGGGCTCGGGATAATCTGAGACTTATATGATGCATATATCGGATCCGTGCTCGGGATAATCTGAGACTTATAGGATGCATATCATGTTTGACTTTCATAGATTTACCACTCACATTAAAGGTCATTACTAAACCTATACCAAGTACATTTCAAACGAGGCATAATATGAATTGAACTCCGACGCGGATAAAGATCATACGAGCGCAAGCAACCTGGATGTCATTCATATATATAAGTTCGGGCCCGTGACACGAGAACCATATGACATAGTTATAAGATCATCAAAGCAATTTATTCACTTGTTCAACGTTTTTCCGAATTCCAAGCTTTCATCCTCGTAACAAAATATAGTATAAAGTTCACGAGAGAAGAATTAGTTCTTCACATGTTAATTATACGTCCAATTACGCTGATGCGAACGAGGATCGTGAGTCAAGATCGCTTACAATTGGGTTCAACGAGCGAGTTGAAGAAGGCTACCGAAGAGAATCAAAGCGGGCTCTGGAAATTAATTCTATCGATTGAGCTCAATTTGTAATAAAATAAGAGAGCTCAATAAGGTCCACTTAGATAGAAGCCCAAAATAGTTGAAATCCAAATTGTAATTCCATATATGAAAGTCAGTAATCGAATTTAGGAATTATTAATGAGAAAGATACACCTTCTGCTAAACACATTTCTCTCGACGCATTTGCCGACACGAGGCGAAATACGGCGACCGAAAGTGTTCGTTCCCAACATACGCTTAAAACTTAACAAATCTTGAATATGTTCTATTAATCCACTTTTGAATTCATCATAACATCAAACTTCCTCGAGCCGTGTAGGCGATATATATATCACAATTACACAAATTAATCGGTATAAATATGACATGCTAAATTTTCATTTTGCACATAAAGTAATAGTTTCGCAATTATTTTTAGGAAAAGCTCCAGGATAACAATTTAGTTACGCTTCAAGCGATATTAAAATTTCAAATTAAGTAAAGAAGTGAGCAGAGTTACCTCCCTCGAGTGGTCAAGCGTAAGTAAATGCAGGTCCATCTAGTGGTGATCATGATTACTTGTCCCTTCTTTGTAATTGATTCATCACTTCGATCTTAAGGGCCCATTTCTAACTTCCCAAACTCGATTGCGATCTCATCTTCTATCTGTTCTCCCACCTTCTCTACTCGAATGGCTTCTTCCAGATTGATATATTATTGAGCTCTAGACATCCGAAATGGCAAGAGTGACCTCCATAGTGACCTCACCAAGTTACATCACGTATTGTCGCAATCTTTCTCCCACTCGCTTATTAAGTAGAGCGATGTTTTTACTTGTTCGGGCACTAGTGAACTGATACAAAAACAAAGAACCAAACTCCTCGAGCAGAATGTACTAAGTCGTATGGAAATTGACCAAACCATTTACGAGTTGATTTTGCCGGTGTAGTAAGGAATACTCGACACTTAACTTTGTCGAGAGAATTGATGAAGAAATGTTCCATTATCAAATTAGAGGAGATGATCTAGGGTAACCTTAGGACCATACGCCGATATCTTAAACGTAGCCAGGAGGAGGATTAGTCAAGATCTGTCGACAAAAGTGGGACTCACGTGGTATTTGAGCGGGAACACTTATATCTCATATCTCTTTTTAAGAACTCTATTTCCTTTCTTAAATTACGCGATTGTGAGTCGAGGCATGCCACTGGTGGGGTAACTTTCATCTTCTTCGAAGGCTGTCTCCTCCTCCAGCTTCTTGACTACGAATCATCCTTGGCGGTTTATTAGCTACTCAAACAAGTCCCTTGGGACGTGGTTCTCTCTCGATGCCTCTCCCACGGAGGAAAACATGAACTCGAGATCAAGTTGACGATCTAGCGGGATTTGATTATTGACTTCGCCTCTTCGCTCTTCTTGGCATACTCCTTTCCCGAGTAACGCTTACGTAGCCACTAGTGTGATACCTCGAGAAGAGAACACCGGTACCCTTCCCCTCTACAGAATCTTTCCTACTATGCGGTTTATTAGGGCTTCACATCGAACACCCTTCATTCAATCCGGAGGACCATCAAGGATGCGAGCTGCTTCCTCGAATTCCCGAGCAGATCTCGAGGTATATTTTTTCAACCGTCCAAAACATTATTAAACAAGATATCTATAATAAAGGATGAAAAACTTTGAAAGTCAAAAGTGGGTCCGCACATGTTTATATCGGAAATCCGAAACCTTTTAAATTCAATTCAACTGATCGTCTTCTCTGTTCAAATCTGTTTCTCAAATTATTCCGATGTCAACGCTAATCGAAGCCTCTCAATTCTCTCTTCCCAAACACACCTCCTCCCTTCTCTACGACCCCCTCTCCACCTCCCTCGCTCTCCGCCGTTCCGACTCCTCCTTCTCTCTCTACTCTCCCTTCTCCCCCTCTCTCTCTCCTCCTTTCCTCCTCCCACCTCCTTTGTCCCCTCCCCCACCTCCTCCGCCGCCTTCCTTCATCTCCGGACATCCCGCACTGCCGCCACCACTCTCTTTCTCACCTCATCCCCTCTCTCCTCCGCTACCCTGCTCCGCTTCCACATTCTCCGCAACGGCCGATTCGTCAAAGTCAGAGTTGTTTCCAACCACAGGGACTTGGCCTTCGATCTGACCAGCTCCGCCGTGATTTTCAAGGTTAATCATGGGGTTTCGATGAAATTATCCGGGGAATTAATGTTTTCTCCTTGTACTCGGTTTCCAATTCGAAGATTTGGGTGTTTTCCGTGAGTTTGATTGGGGATGAGGATGGCGGAGAAGCGTTGAAGCTCATCAAGTGTGCGGTGATTGATTGTTGTTTACCTGTATTTACGATTAGGGTTTTGTTTCGGTTTTTGATTATTGGGGAAGAGAATGGCGTTAGGGTTTTCCCGCTTCAGCAGCTGGTGAAAGGAAATCATAGGAAGGAGAAGAAGAACATTGGTAGGAAGTACTATTTGAAAAATGGTTTTACTAATGGAGGTGATGTTTCAAAGGCTAACAGTGGAGTTAAAACTGTCGGTATGGATGGTGACTCGGAAATGTTGCCTGCTAAAGGTGAAAAGAATGAAAAGCATTCTGATTCTGGTGTGTTTGTGACTTCTTTCATGGCTATAGATTTGCTTCAGTTTGCATCTCGCTTGTATAGAATCTGTTTCATCTTTCTTCTAGTTAAGCTTTTATGCAATTGGTGTTCTGATATTGAAAGTAATTCTAGTATATAATCTTGACTTGTTTTCATATTCGTCAAGGGGTCATAATAATTTGCATTTATACAAATTCCTCATTCACATATTCTTAATTGTAGTTTGTGATTGCATTTGCTGTGCTCAATAGCATATCTCCGCCAGCCAATCCCATGCAAGCAGGAAAACTAGGCTAGTTCTTGCATATGCTCGCATTTATGCCATATAACTGACAATTGCAGATTACTATAACTTTCTTATCATCATAGAAACTATTCTTCAAATCTATTGATTTGCTTCAACAATATCTTCTTATGCAAGCAAAAGGTAGCTTTTCTTGCTGTTGGTTGTTGGATCTACAAAATTAAGTTGTCCAAAGTCACTCCAAGAGGTCGAAGCATATGCTTGGAGTACATAATTTATTGCATGTATAACTCTTTGAAACTAAAAGCTTTCTGTCTCACTGAATCTAGTTTGTCTTAATTAATGTAGTATATGTCTGATCTTAGAGTATGGACTTTATTTCTTGCAACTTTTTCTTTTTGCCTCCTTGTTGGTACGTCTTGATATCGCTAAGTTTTTCAAAATCTTCACATAGTTGACCCTATTTATCATATTGTTCTTGCCTTCTGCACCACCTCTTCTTTTCTTAATGAAATTTCTGTCGCATATCCTAGTTGCTAGTTATTAATCCTATCAGTTTTAAAAATTACTATACATTTTACAGCCATTTCTCATTTTTGTGACTCTGTAAATGCTTGACTTTTCATTAACTAGAGCTGCTGATTGCGCATTGCATTTCACAGTGAAGTTGAGATCTCTGAAACTGAAACAAGTTTCCAGGGATATGGGTTCATTTTTGTGGCTTTTGAGGATAAGGATATAGAAAGTTCAATGTCAATGAAGAGGACTGGGAGATCTGTCAAGGCGATTTCTATCCAGGCATTATCTTCAAGCTACTTTGCTGTCTTAGACACTGTTGGTGATGTACACCTTTTATGCCTTTCTTATTCTCTCGAAGGATTAGATAAACCTTGCTTCATGAAGCGGTTGACTCAAACCATGAAAGTCCTAAAGCTGGCAGTTTTCCATGATGTTTCTACAGGTATAATGCCCTCGCATCTCTAGAAATCTTGTATGTTCAGATCATTAATCTAATGTGAAATCATTCCAACATTTATCTTTTATGAAGCTTTGATTACTTAAAAGGACAGTAAACTATCTAGTTGGTAACATGCCATTCTCAATTTCCGTGGCTAAAGAAGTTTTACCCACCAATTTGCAGTGTCGCAAACTATTTGGATGTCAGATGGATGCCATAGTTTGCACCTTATGATGGTCTCAGACATGGACACTTCCTTGGAAAAGACTGAAAAGAAAGACACCAATGGAAAGCTGACTCAAACTTCAGGTTGCAACCATTCTCCATTGTTGCTATATTCTTTACCTAACACTCACTTGCATGAGAAACAATTACCTACTCAATTTGACTTCATGAGTTAAATTTGGTGCTGTATGTTAATATGCTTAAATATGTTTTATGTGGAACATTTGGCTGACCACAATCATTATTTCAGTGACCTTACTTCTTTATCTTTTTAATCTTATGCATATACCTTGGCTTGTATTATACTTGGTGCTACTTGTATGCTTTAAGCTATGCTCTTGATATGTAGCTTGATCCATTTGTTGGAATTAGTGGGTTGTATCTAAGGTAAGAATCTTCGAGTTTGTCAATCCAATGTGGGCCCAATTATTAGGAGCATGTTTTGATCATGAAATTTACTATGGATTTTAGAATCCTTAGTTTCATATTCATGGTTCCAAAAACCAAATTTCCTTGCTTAGTTTAGATCTTTTGAGAACCAAGAACGGAGAGCCCCCTTTTTTCGCCCGACTCTTCGGTCTTAAGAACGCTGGTTTTAAGAATGAGTGATTACCCTTCTCCGACCCTTAGGCTATGTTGGTTTTGGGATTTAAGTGTGCGGGGAAGTCATGACTTTACATCCATGAGATGTAAAATCTTTGATAAATAGTAAAATTATGTGTTTGTTTTGGGATTTTGGTAGGATATGATTTTGCTTTATGTCAAATCAAGTGTAAGAATAAAGTAGGAAAGAGAATTGATAGAGAAAAGTGATGATGTAAGTAATGATTGAGTGAGAGAGTAAGTGGATTATTTTAAATGGGATAAAATAATTTATATTGGAAGAGTAATAATAGGTTTTATAGGTGTGGATTGAGTATAAGATTTTGAAATCTGGATTTCAAATCCCTAACTCGTATGGGACGGGGTCGGAAAGTCCAAAGTCCATCCGTGTGAGTCTCAAAACAAACGCAGCCTTACTGCCCAAGTTTTGAATCCTTTCAACATCATTAAGTTTCCCGACAATCGAATTTGAAACCGACAAATCAAAATTCAAGAATCTTGATCCATTTGAACCTTAATTCTTTACCCCAAAAATATTATTAGTTGAAATTTAAAGTTAAGTGATTGCCCTTCTCCGACCCTTACTTCCCAAGTTTTGAATCCTTTCAACATCATTAAGTTTCCCGACAATCAAATTTGAAACTGACAAATCAAAATTCGAGAATCTTGATCCATTTGAACCTTAATTCTTTACCCCAAAAATATTATTAGTTGAAATTTAAAGTTAACTTTTAGAAATTTGTTGACTGACCAATATATCCTTATGAAATACCGCAAATATCCTCTCAACAAAATATAGTATAGACGTTATAATTGTAAAGATCAATTTAGACTGATGGATCTTCTACATTACTCTTTCTCTGTCGACAGCCAGGCACCGTCGGTGCTATTCTACCACCAACCTCCAAACTGCCTCTTTCCTCGCCCTCTGTTTTCTCTCATTGCCGCTTCATGATCTCACCTCGCTCTATTTCCTCTTATTGTCTGAATCAGCCTCCGTTTCTTTGCCAGCAAAAGGACTTTTTAACCATCTTGACATGTGATTTTTATATCTTGGTGTGAGGTATATTTCTGTGTGTTAATATTGACATGATCAATAATGACATACTATGCTCAATTTCTCATTGAGTTCTTGCATTAATTTTGTTTAAAAAGTTATATTTTTTAAGAAAGATGTGTTTTTCTCATGTACACAATATGATACTTTATTGTGCACCTGTGTATGTTAAGGGCAAAGCTCATACTTGACAAAATCTTTTACTTACATTGATCATTATTGTAAGCTGTTTGATTAATAATTTCCATGAGTATGTCATTCCCCACACTCGGTGATCTTTCTACTTGAAATCTCACACATCCTGTATAAGATTGGTATTTTCATGCTAATTACTAGTGATTAGAAGTGAATTATGGTGGTTGATCATATTAATTCATCTGCATCACATGCTTTGGGTTTATAGAGTTCTGCTCATAAATATTAATCACACCACGACGTCTAGGAAAATTCAATATTTGTACCTCTTTATTGCAGTGCTACCTTTCATATAGCTCATAATTAATGCCACATTATATCCTGAACTTTTACGAGATCAACATTTCTTTGACAATTAAAGGAATACCTTTCCTAAAACTTGCATATGTTTCTCAAGTTTCTTAGTATTTGTTCACTTATGTGTTGTTTGCAAGGTTGAAAATATCGGTACCTTAAATTTACGGAAATATCGGTGGAAATGTCGATGTCGAATATCGGTATCGGTAAAAATTAGAAAATTGATGAAAAATTTAATAAAATAATGGAAATTTAACATTAAATTTTAGAGAATGTTCCTACTAACTTTAATACATAAATTAATCATACATTCACAACAAATTGAATTGTTTGTGACAAACATATCAACAACAAAATACATAAGCGATGCAGAAGCGATCTGATAATTGTTCATACTTAGTTAATATAAGACAATTAATACCAAAATGATGACCTATGAGGCTCAAATGTAAAAGAAGAAATGTCATCTTGATCTAAACAGTATTGATACCAACTTATCAAATTAGAGCAATTAAGATATAGTTACGGACATGCTGTAGTATGTTGCTCTATCTTGTCCAAGCTGTTCGACCATGAATTGGATAGTGTGGATTTGGCCAATCACCATGTCGTTGAGGCATTATTGGACCTCCAAATGGCATTTGAAAGTAAGATTGATCAAAATTGTTATGAGTGTTCCATTGTCCATACAATTCTTGATCACTGCGACCGATGTTCATGCTCATTGCGTCGAGACTCATACCAAGCGACTCTATGTATCTGGAGCTCCCATCGTGGTTCCAAGCACGTCTTCTCACATACTCCTTACCAATTGCACCTATCCCTAGACCTCCTACTCTAGATCCATGGTCTTCATCTTATGTTGTATGAGTGAATTCAGCCTCACTGTAAATGGGCTCATAGCCACGTGACACGATGTGTAATTCTCATTGTAACCACCATGACCACAATCGCTATCATCATTTCCTCCATCATTTGTCCGGATGTCTTGATTATCAAAAAGTCTGAACTACTTGCGATTACCAACTTCTCGTTGCAACACTTCATTCACATCAATGCCATACTCATGAGCTATATTAGCCACTCTTGGATCGGGCTGTCCATCATCTAAGTGTCTTTGGGACGAATCCATTTGAAAAGTGGATCTCCCTCCTCCTCACTTGTTTTAGCAATTATATCCATTAAATCTAAGTATTCTGTCTCAGCAACCTTATCATCTTCAACTTCCATATCTCGTATCTTCAACTTCATATTGTAGTAGTAAAATACAAGTTGTTGAAGTTTTGGATATGCAAGGTGATTTCGTTGTTTTGTGTGAACCAACGCAAAAGTTCTCCAATTTCTCTCACATCTTTGAAGATGATGCTTTGTTTGATACAAGACTCGTATGACCAACTTTCTTAATGTGGGAGTAGAGGTGCCATACATATGCCACCATACAATTTGTTAAATTTTGTTAAATGTGATATATATGTTAGGTGTATAATATATATATATTAATTTTTAATATAATTAATTTAACCAATAAACAACTTACCGGTACCATTGTAGTTCGAGATGCAATAGCGATGCGGTTAGCAAATCCTTTTCTTCCATCACGAAAATATGTAAGCTTCACATGTGAAATATTATATTATACGTAAATCATATTATATTTAAATGACAAATAAATAAATAAGAATAAAAAAATTATAACCTCATTTCCAAATTGAATTAGACCATCGTAGTTTGGATCCAACTTATTAAAAACTTGATGCACGGCTTCAATTAATTTTGGATCTTCACCAAGTCCTTGTTCATAATGGAATCTTGGATTCAAGTAATACGCTATAATATTGATACAAAGTATTAGAAACTTAAAATATCATGTGAATTATAAAAAAATAAAATAGTTAGTACTGCGGTGTGTAGTGGATGAGAAAGTGTACGATCCCACTTAGATTCAATAATCTTCAACACCTCTTGTGTTACTCTTATGCATCGGATCTTTTCTTTCATAACATGGAACAAATGGTACAAAATTAACATAGTTGGAACCACCTCGGTATCCATCACTCGGAGAATATTGTATAACGGCCAATAAATAGACACCACGTGTTGTACATTATCCCAAAATAAGTGATCAAGGACTTGTTTTTCTAATGTTTTTCCCAAATTTGATCGACTTAACTTAACCGGTTCGCTGACCACTCATCATTGGTAAATAATTGTTTAGCTAGACTTTTTTTCAAAAGACTATTCGGTGCAATATAATTTGTTGCAACACGTATAGCTCCTTGGCATACTTCCCGCATCAATGCAAGTAACCAACCATGATTGTAAATGTAGTTGGTTAATTGTCTAGCCTTAGCAATCACATCTGCAATGCTTTGTCTTTTACCAATATCTTCAAATATCAAGTCGATGCGATTGTGCAACACATAGTGTTCAATACAACTTATATCTCTCCACAAGTTTCTTTTTAGCTTTCACATAAGCGATTCATTATCGGTAACAACTTATACCACATTTTCTTTCCCAACCACCAGCACCACTTCTTTCGGCAACCTATAGATGTCTTGGTGATCTTAAATCTTGTTAGATGCATCAACAGACTTAAGGAAAAGCATCTGCCTTTACAGGTAGATCATGAAATTAATTATTGTCAATTTTGTTGGTCCTGTCCATCCATCTGCCATGATCGTGCATCCATATGTGCTCAATTTCTCCTTTTGGTGCTGAACATACTCCTTCATATCTTTTTCCTCCATATCAAGATATTTAGTTTTTATCTCACATGGAGTTGGAGGGCACTCCCATGCCTACTTGTGCACCGGCGATCATATTTTTGACGTGATTGGAGGATGCTTTGTTTGTCGTAAATAAAAAATTTACTCACCAATCGTCTAATTTTTCTTTCACATTGGCATCATAAAACATACTTGATTCTCTTTTGTTTTGCACCTTCCGATTTATACAAAGATGGTGCGGGTGCCTGATCATAATTTGATTCTCGGCCTCTTTTTGTTAAACGGGATGAAGAGCCACCAATATCTTTACTCATTGAACCATCTCTTCTACTTGTGGCAAAATTATGCATCTGCTCTCGTTCCCACTCGGATGCTTTGGAAGCTCTAGCGGCCACGAAATGCTTTCCGCTCGGAAGGATCAATGTCACCGGGATACATTATGCAATCATTCTCATCATCACTATCATCATCCTCTTCGCGATATAACCCTTTCCGTAACTCTACTCTAATATAATCCATTCTAGCAGCTTTTTTGTTTTTCCACTTGTTTTTCTTTGAGCAAAAGAGAAATCTCCTTTTTAACCGGGAGACACATTTTGACATGGGACGCGAATTCTTTTTTGATCACGTGGCTCGGATGGTACTTGAAGCGAGTAATACCTCCACTCTGAATCATAAATCCACAAAATTTACAAACGGTTCCATATTTATTTCCTGTTATTTTATCACGGTATGCCCATGCGAGATCGGTTCTTCCATCACCACCACCTTCGCTTGCCATTATTTATTGGAGCTGAAAGTTTCACTACAAAAAAATTGCCTTTAGACATGTTTGTATTTTATTTATAAATTTTTTTCTAGACACTTATAAAATTTTCTATATTAAAAATATTTTTTTAGAATATTTTTAATATTATACTCAAAAAATAATTGTGTAAATATGTAATATTGTGAATATGAAATTAGAGACATCTAGTTATAAACAACCCTTGAGCGAAATATTTTGAATTTTTGACAAAAAATAATGAATGCCTTTTCCCAATAAATAATACTCCTACAGCTACTATTAAAGATGATATAATGCTAATTTAATGGAGTAATATTCGTAGTAAATACACAACAACTAGTTTTTAATTAAACCCACTCCAACTTCTCCCCAATTTCGTTTATAAATAAATGAATGCGCTCGACATATTTACACATAATCAGGATCCTACTAAATTACAACTACTCCATTTAATTTAGATAAGCTTCACAAAATCAAAACACACTATAATTGAAGAAGTGGTGTATCGGAGTTGTTGGAGCGGAATATGTAATATAGTGTATCCGTAAATACTTTGTGAATATGTAATCTTGTATTCAGAAATTTTGCATCAAGCTAACCACTACTAAAATATACGTACATATTTGTCATATATATATACATATGCATAGAGACGCACCTTTGAGAATTGAGATGGTTGCGATTTGCACAATTATTGCTATGATAGCTATGTGTTGAGAAAGTGTGTGGACGATATTTTCAACTATGTCTTCTCTCTCTCAATCGGTGAGTTCAAATTCAAGAAAAGATTATATATATATATATATATATATATATGCATGCAAGCTTTACCTTTATGTCACTTTTTGGATGACTTAAAGTTGCATAATTTCGTCCTTGCTCATCGGTTCACCTTTATTCTCTTGCCATTTGAGTATTAGTTGATTCCTATTTTGAAAAAATCCAAAAAAAAAAATACCGATATTTTCTTACCGACATTCGATATTTTCGATATTTCGACCGATATTTTCGACATCTTGTAAAATTTTAACTGAAGTCAACCGATACCGACATTTACCGATATTTTAATCGACATTATGTAAAAAATATTTTCCCGTGCGTATCCGTGTCTAACTCTTCGGAAATCCAAAATGTTGGCGACATTTCGGTTGTTGTCGGCGACTTTTTCATCCTTGGTTGTTTGTTATAACGGACACAAGAAAGGTATGTAAAATGAGAAATAAAGAACATCAATTTACATGGTTCACTAACGATGTGTTAGCTATGTCCACGGGTAGAAGAGAGGTACTCTTATTATTATGATGAAAGCGGCTATCAAATTACATAATTACAATAGGTCAAATAATAGGCTATTTACAATCCCTAACAGCCTGGGCTTAAAAATAAGCCCAAAACCCAAATAGAGCCCCAGCATAACATACACCGTTCCCGACCAGCTCGCAGTCAGGGTTCAAGGCATTCCAACACTTTTAATATTAAACTGTTGAAAGTTGAGATTGATGTGTGTGTTTTCTTCACTTAAACTATTTTTTCTGCCTTCTTTTCCTGGTAGTTACTCAAGCAATTTTTCCCGGTGAAAAGATACAAGATATTGTGCCTTTGGCTGCTAATGCAATACTGATTCTTGGACAAGGTATGTCAATCTATACCATTTCATTTCTTCCTTTTTCTGATAGGAGAATGATACTGCATAATCAGCATATATCTACTTTTACAGTTGTGTACTATTCAGGCTTATGTTGTTTGCAGACTCTATCAGAGTTTCTGGTTACCTTACCTTATTTATGTCTATGAAGTCTTGATTATTCATATATACATGAGATTTTCTTGAAATTGCAATGATCCCGGCATCCTGCTGATTGTTGTGGTTTCTTATACTCCAATTTTGAGTAATAACGTTTTTAGTTTTTATTTATTTATTTGTTTATTAATTTAATTATTTTTCTTAATTTCATCTTGACCTATTTTGGCTTATTCATAGATAGAATGCTAGTTCATTCCGGTAATTATTACAATGAGTATGTTATGAAATATCTTACTGTAGGTTAATCATCTTGCATTTGCCCGTCTTGTTTTTGGCTTTTGACTTGGGAATGAAGTTTGCCACATGAAATAATGTTTTGCCCGATCAACTTTCTTATTTGTGACAACTGTTTTATTTTCAGGTAGTGTGTTTGCTTATGCAATTTCGTAAGTTTGCTCGCCATTCCTATTTTGAAATTGGTAAGCTCGTGGCATGCTTGAACTTCTCTTGTTCCTTTATGTAGTAGTTATTCACTCTACCCTAGCTGTTGATCTCTTTTTGTAGGCTTTATTTTGTTCTGGAACTGGAATGGTCCAAGCCACTTCAGTTGGTACATGCACAATTTATTTGTTTAAAATGGGTAAGGTTTCTTTCCTTCACGTATATATATTCTTTTCCTAAGCTGTTATGCTCATCAAAAAGCAGTATTTGTACTTTTAGGGGTTCATTTACCATCACATACTCTCTTTTTTCTTCCACGAACTCCCCAACTCATTTTCTGTTGGTTTGTTATGGCACATTCATGAAGCACAAACTCTCATCTTTTCTACCATCCCTCTTTCTTTCTCAGTTTCTGTCTATTATTCTTTCTCTCATTTTCTCCCTTATGTAGGCCTCATTCTCTCCTTGATTAGCCATAGCATTAACATTAATCACTGCTATCACCACCACTGAGCACCGCCGGTCTTCTTTTTCGTTCCTTTCTTTTCCATTCTTCCTTTTTTCTCTTTTCCTTTTTCAATTTATTGTCATGTTATCTAGCGGTGGCTCAGGCACTGGAATTATTTTTGCATTTTTGTATTGTGGGGAGAAGAGAAACCTTAGTCTTGGGTGCGTGTGTTGCAGAAAAAGTCTTTAACAATTGGGTTGATGCATTTCTGTGAATCCAACATCCAATGTTAGGGTGTACTATACATTAAATGAGAAAAAAATAATTTTGGGCACCTGTATTGTAATGTTAACATCAATAAGGCTTAGAATATTGTAGTGATCTCTCATCCCTAAGCTTTTGCAATAAAATTGTCTCTTATAAAAAAATAAGGCTTAAAATATTTCATATTATCAATCTCATCCATGTATTTGTCTAGGCTTTTTTCAATTTCATTCATGTTATCACGGCTTTAAATTTTCTTCAAAATTTCCATTTCATTGTATTTTAAATTTCTCTTTGGCGATTCTGTATATTTGAGCTTCTGTTGTAGGCATGCAATTGATGCTGTTGTGCTCTGGTCAAAGAACTCCAGACATTCAAGGTAAGCATGCTTTTAATTGTCTTCATATTTTAACAAACTTGTAAATGCATGATTATTATTGTTGTATATTTGACACTTGCACGAGGGTACACAACACTTATTTATTGCTTTTACTAATAGTAATCTGACATAACATCATCTTTCTTTGCGTAAATTGTCTGTATTCACTTTTTTGAATTTATTGTTAAATATTTGCAATTTGCAAATGCTTTAGAGAATTTCCCACATAAATTCGATGAGAGAGAGAGAGAGAAAGAGGGAGAAGAGGGAGGGGAAGAGGGAGAGAGCAATTCCTCAGGGTTCTAACTTATGTGAAAGCTTAGGTTGTATTCTTCAATTTCTTATTTCATTTGGATATTAATTTAATGTAATAAACAATTAGCATTGTTTCTGGTGCAGCTAATCACACCCACATTTTTTTATGAATGCACCACCCACCACTTTTTTTAGGTGTCCACCAGTTCTTTTGAACAATATTAAACATTAAAATGGAGGTGTTCGATGGTCAAACATTATTTTGATGGGTGTATTTTGAAAAAGATGGATGTGAATAGCCAAGGCTGTTACCTCGATGGCAAATTATGGAGCTCCTTTTAGGACAGACTTTATCTTTGTTGGTGCTGTTGCTGAAGGCTGGGATGGTTAACATGTACAACATTCTTTATGTGCATGCTCTTAATGGATCCCTAATACTAACGAAGTGAAATAGTTCAAGTGGTCCACTACCTATGCTAGGTCATGGGTTTGACTTTCGATAAAAAAAAAAAAAGAAGAGAAAATGGATACCTAATACTTCTGATAACTGAGATGCAGTACTGAGTCGTGGCATTTTTATCAAGGTCTTTTAATAATGCATTTCCCCTTCATTTTTGCTTCGTGTATGCTCTGATCAGCAGTATTGGTGCAAATGATAGATTAACAGTGTGAATGACGTTGATGGAAATTGACATGTCCGCCTCTCTCTCTCCCTCTCTCTCAATGATAAGTGAGCTGTTGGACGCCATATCTAGTGTACAAAACAGGGGAGGGTGAGGCGGCGCTTCCTGCACGAGGTTTATACAATCATCTATAAAGCGTACTTCTAATACGAAGCGAAGCTGTGGAGGATATGAGTGAGAGAGATGGAGAGAGAATCGGAAAGGATGGACTCCAAGCAAAACGAAATGAGATTATTTCTTTCAGTAGTTGGCTAAGATGATGGTTAATGGTTATTGTGATGGTCCTACCCCCACCCTCACCTCCTTTGTATGTAATATTACCTCTTTCTTTGCTTAATCATTTTACCTCCTTTACCTTTTTAAGGTATGCCGAATATTTTTTATTTGAATCTTTAGTTGCATGATAACCTCTGATTTGTTTGACCTTCTCTTCAATTGAATTGCTTTGTCTGAATTGTCATCTTCCTCAGTGTCAACTTTAGTCACAAAAGTTGATTTTTGAGCATGTTGAAGATGTTGCGCCTTTGAATATAACCACATTATTTCCTTCATACAACTTTTCTTTTTGGGATGTATTTATCTCGTAGGTTCTTAGATTACCCCAATTCAACTCAACCTTTTAACATAATATTCATTTATTTCTCATCCATATACACAATTTATAATCAAACCAAATTTAATTTTTCTTGACACCAATTTAACTTAATATAATTATTATTTTCTTTCATTATTTTTTAAATACATATTATGTAAAATCAATTTTAGTTATATTTAACATGTAAAAATTATTTGCATTCTAAATTTCTAAATTCATAATTGTAATAAGAAAAAAAAATTTACTAAATAACAAAATTAAAATTACAAGATTTGAAAATATGAAATTGAAAAGAAAGAAATAAACTATAACACCCATAATTGGAAGATGATAGAAATATTAAAAGAGAAAAGAGAGAAAATTAGTTTGTATTTTAATTATTTTGATATTGGACTCTAGAAAAAATATAAAATTTGATATATATATATATATATATATTATTTAAATAAGCATTATCTTTAATATATACAAATTTAATTATATCAAAAAAAAATATATATAAAACCCAATTATATCATGTCATGTGTCATTTAAAAATTACATATTAGTCAGTGACGCTGAGTTGGCTATCAACCAAAATCACGCTGAAAAATGTATGCAAATCAATTGTTTCAATATTTTATTATTATTTTTTTTTTTGTTTCGTGGCTGGTGACACCCATTCAAGGGGCACCGATAAAGACAGTCTCAAGAAGTTTACAAGTTTATTTTGGTTCAATGTATATGTATTTTTAGTTTTTTTAATCACACATATCTTTGCATCAAAATGTTGAGGTACAATACTTTTCAAAAAAATAAAAAAAGATATTGAGGTACAATAATATAAAATCTTGTGAATTAATCTTACATTGTAGATATAATCTCGGTGTGCTTGAGCTTTATTTGCAGTCTCACTAATTCGTTCATTATAGGATGAAATAATTGTATCCCCTTTCATCTTCATATTTTTTTAACTTTGTGCCAAACATTTGAAGTTTGGACCTTCGAACACTTTTAGTACTTTTACAATGCTCATGCAATTTATCTCATGTATTTGTAGTAGAGAAACATAATTGGGTATGATCTTGGTGATAATCTCAACTAATGTAAAGATTGCATTTAGGGCCTTTATATTGAATCTTGTCAAGATAACTTCATCGGAAGTTCAATCGATCTCTCTTTTGACCAACACTTCACTATCTATATACTGCTTGCATCTTTGGAGGACTCTATCCAACCAATTTGCTTTTCTATGCATGTTCATAAATTGATTTGATGTGCATCCACATCTTCCATTTTCAATATGAATAATTTGTTTTATAAAAAAGCAGGAAGCCTAATAGATGGAGAAATTTATTTCTCTCTTTTGACCATCACTTCACTATCTATATACGCTTCGTCCTCGAAGGAGTCCATCCAACCAACTTTGCTTCTCTATGCACGTTCATCAATTGATTTGATGTGCATCTGCATCTTTGATTTTCAATATGCATAGTTGCTTTATTAAGAATCGGAGACCTAATAAGGCTCTGTTTACTTTATTGGTTAAGGGCTAATAAGACTCTGTGCAAGGATGAAGCCTATGTTTATTTTATTGGTATGACACATTTGGAATCCTTAGGCCGGTCGAGAATACCGTTGACTTGCTCAAACCTATGAAAAACTAACCCACCTTGGACATGGGTTACAAAAATCTGCACAATATTATATTTTAAAATTACAATTTTATCCTTCTTGTTGTAATGTGTAATTACCTTTCTCTACCCTTGTCAAATTTACAAACCTATTCATATTTTTTATCATTATTAGATACATTGTTGGTCCCGATTAGTTGGCTGATTAGGTAAACTTATATCGACCTTCTAGGAAAAATCTAGAGGGGGTTGAATAGATTTTTCAGAATTTTTACAAATCTTTCAAAAAAATTTCAAATCACCAAAGTAACACAATGAATTTCAATTTAACCTCAACTTTATTAAGATCAAAAGCAAACTGATATTGATTTTAACATTGATTAAAATTAATCTTTGAACAATAAAGTGAAAATTGAATGGATAAGTAAATAAAAGCGATAAAGAACACGGATTTTATAGTGGTTCGAATTATAACAATCCTACATCCACTCTCCTTCTCCAATTTGAAGAAGGGTCTCTACTATCTGCTTACTTACTTACTTTACAATCGTTCAACTTACAAACTTCAATATGATCTTCAACTCTTCAAAATCCTAACCAAATCAGCAAATCTAACTCTAAGATAAGAAGTGTATATGAAGATGTGCAAGGAAGTGTTCTACAAACACTTAGAAAAATCTGCGAAGAAATCTTGGAAAACTATTTTGTGCTTTTAGAAAACTTGTGATTTTAGAGAATATCTTGCTTTGAAAAAATAACTCGTGTGTTACATGTATTCTATATTCTTAATGAAGTGCCTAGACCTATTTATAAGTCTGAAAAGTCGGTTAGTTTGTTAGTCGAGTTCTAACAAACTAAGAACTACTTTAACAAACTCAATCTTGAAAACTACTCTAGACCTCAGTTTGGTTTTACTCTACTCGTCTGCGGTGACTTGGTGAAGACTCGCCTTTCTTATTCTACTCGGCTTGTCCCGACCTCGTCCCAGGCTCTTCATATTTGTCCCCTGAGATGACTAGACTTGAACTCATCTTGGATGACTTGTAATCTTCACGACCTCAGGTGGTAGATTGGTACTCGACCACCGATCGAAACAGCTTAAGGTCTCAATCTCAAATTTGTTCTTCCGGTCGGTGATCATCTGAGTGCTTCTTTTAACTCATCAAAACTTCTTGATCCAACAATTTTTCCCTTTTTGATGAAGTTAAAACCTACAAGGAAGAAACACACTCACAATTTGAAGTTAGTATTAGAGTTAGTTAAGATAATCGAGATAGGTATATCGAGCACTTTTTCACATTACAATAGATTCAATCACATTAAAGCACTTAAGAAAAAACAAGTCCTTTGGACCCTTTAAAAAAAAAAACTTTTAAGTCTTAGGACTTAGATAAATTTTAGAGAATTTTTTTTTTTTTAAGTCGAGAGATATAAAATTCTCGAGATGATTTATACTTAGAATTTTTTTAAGTTTTTCTTAAAGCGAAAAGAAAAATTTAAGAAAATAAGACAAGTATTTCACATAAGACCAAGTATATTTATTCACAAATTTACAATTTCTGAGATAGGTGAAGTGATAGAAAATAAAAGATAAGGAAAAGAAAATCCTGTCTATCGATTCCCCATCGGCTAGCTTCACGGAATGTTCGACGGTGAAAATCCTCGCTCTAATTTGTTTGAGTTCATCTTCGTGCAGTGAGCTCGGATTCTCTTTCGGCTTTGACTATGACTAATCGACCCATTCCATGTCCGGAGAGCCGTCTTCTTTCAGCTTGGGGTAACTTTGCTCATAGGCTGGTGCTACGAGATCGCTTGATTGAACACGTTGTGTGCCTCGTCGAGCGACTTCCCATAGAGATCGAGCGTCCACCTTTTCCATTCATTCGTGCCACTTCATATCTTCATCACCGCTCCAGGATGGAGATGCCTTCAAGATGTACCGGTAGTACATCCATCGGCATCCGAGGGCTTGCTTCTTGTACTCAGGTGTATTTCTCGAAACCATCTTGGGAGGAGGCGATGATCGGTGGACAGGCGGATGTCCGCTTCATCAGCTGCTTTAGATACCCACTTCCGAGTATCCTGTCCCACTTCAGCTCCGCTTTCCCGGCTTCTTGACCTCTTTTTCTCCTGCTTCTCATACTTCTCCTTCTCGGCGTGGATTCTTCTAATCTGCTTTCGGTGAGAGGTTTGAAATAATCAGGGCTCCTTCTTTAAGCTCGGCTCAGGGGGTGATCAAGTGCTCGGTGATGAAGACTTCTCTCTGCCTTGCCTTTACCCTTGCCCTTGGCCTCGGGTTTTCGAGACTCTTTTATTTTGGCAGCGGCTTCTCCGACTTCTCTTCCTCTTCCTTCCTCCTCTTCTCCTCATCCTCTCGGATGGCCTCCTCTATCTGGGTCACCCTCGGTTACCAAAGCACCGGCTAAATGCGATTTAATTTTGATGTCTGTTTTGGCTGCCTCCAACTCGGTGAGTCTGCCTTTGAGTCTACCTTGTGCATGAGTGACAAGACTCCAGTGTGAGGGTGTCCATTCTTCCTTCAGCTCCTTCCCCATTTTGACTTCATCTTGAAGGGTTGCAGTTTGTCTTTCCAATTTGAACAATGAACCACAGAGTCGGTCGATCGGATGTAAGTGCATTGACCGGGACTTCGTTGTCATGCCACCTTTGCTTGAGTACCTTGACCTCTTCCTCCGTGTCACTCGGTAGAGTACCAACAGCAGTCTGAGGTTGGGTGAAAGGTTGCGTGTGATGTTGACCTCGGCTATCTGCATGTTGGCGAGCATTGTGTCGGTGTTGCTTGAATCACCTTCCTCGTCTTCCTCTCCATCGGCCTCTGTACTTTGGATATGATCTTTTTGTGTAAGTCCTCAAAGGCCGAGGAGATGGCGAAGATTGACTGGTCTCTTCCTCCGAGTCGGATGAGGAAGAGGGGGTGGGAGAAGTTGGTGGGGAGCTCATGTGGATATCCCCAAAATGTTGGAGATATCCACTGGTGGGGTTCGAAGGTTGGGAAGAAGTAGGGCGTCGATGGTGGAGGGGATTTCGGTGGGGGTGAAGATGGAAGGGGTGGAATTTTAGAAGTAGTGGGTGGTGGAGAAGGGGTTGGGCATTTGAGATATGGTGGGTTGAATTGGGGTACGTGGAGGAGAGTTGGAGAGGATGTGATTAAGGCTGGTGGGGAGATGGTAGATATGGGGGTAGGGAGTATCTTAGTCTGTGAGAAAGGACAGCATCTCGGATGGGGAGGGTGGAGGGGATGAGGTTTGGGTTTGGGGAAGGGAAGATGAGGTAGTGGCTTGGGTGTTTTGGGAGTAGGCTGTTTTAGAGGCTCGTAGGTGCCGGTCTGGGTCACCTCTTCATCGCGAGTGGGGCTGGAGAGGGGAGGGGGAGAATTGTACTGACTATGAGTGGGGAAGGGGTCCTCTCGAGCTTATCTCTTGTATCTCCTCCGATTGGACCACAGGCTGCTATTTCCAGCGTCGGTGCCTCTTCGACTAGTAGACTCGGGTGATCGGCGAGATGTCCCCAGGATCCGAGGTTTTCACCAACCTCCTCCTTCTCTTGACCTTCTCCTTGACTTCATTGGGTGTGAAGCCTCGGTGAGCTCACCGTCGGCTGCTCCTCCTCTCTATCCTCTTCTTCCTCCTCCTCGGCCTCCTCATTTGCTGGACCACGAGCTCCGACCACAACCGCTTCTTCATCTCGAGTGGAGCCCCGAGCGGCTTATCTTTAGTCGGCCCTTTACGCTTGGTGTAGGCTCTCGACTCCATCACCCGATTTATCTCGGTGTCGGCAAGTCCTCCAAAATCACTGTCACCTTGTTGAAAAGATTAGTGATTGACCTTGCCTGCTATTTTCCACCAACCACCTCCGGCCTCTTCCTTTCGCCTCAAATCTTTCCAATAACATCCCAGCCGGTTGGCTTGAACTCCGTCTATAATCGCCCTCATGCGGCCACTGAGTGCAGTCGACCCATCATTGGAGCTCTGCTCCCCAAGAATAACCTTCGCCAATATCGCCATTAGAAGATGATATCTCCGTCAGAGCATCTTCTTCTTTAATTTCGATCGACGGTCCATCATCGAATTCGGGCAATCATCTCAAATGATTCTACCCGATCATCGATTTGTATGTGAGGGGTTAACTCCTTCACTGCTGGTGTCAAAGATACGGGCCACCTCCACCGGAGTTACGGTCGAGAACCTCGCCGTAGACACTAGTTTTAAAGACCCCATTCTCAAACGTCCCATTGACGTAGAATTCAATCCCCTCATATCCAGTTTTATTGAAGGTGGATTTCTTGGAACAAAATGTCCTCAATCCCGCCCTCTCAATAAACCAAGTATCTCCCTCGATTCACCATCGGTTGTTGTATCAAAGTCGACATACATCTCCAACTTTATCTTCTTATTTATGCGTTTTGTTGTGTACTTCCACCATGGTTGATGTCACTCCTAGTCGTTTTGAGAAGTGGTCATGAAAGAAAATGACTAAGAGTTTTTGAAAAATTGCAGAGTGTATGTATAGATTTACGAAAGTGAAAAAGTTTGATTGAGGAAGAAGACGTATTTATAGGAGGGAAAATTGGAAAGAGAAACCGCTTTTAGAAAATTTGAATTGATCTAAGCCGTTTATTTAAAAAGTTTCTTTGCGCATGAATCAACGGTTAAAAATCGGGATAAGCGATTGGGATTCAGCGCGTGGATGCTACTCGCCTTTGGAATGCGTAAATGTTACTTTATAGACTATTGATTTGACAGGATGTAGGTTACTTTATGCAGTAGAAGTAAGTATACAGCGTCGGCTAGGGTTACCTTACTTCGTATAAGGGTTTTCAAAGCAGGATGGGTTTGTAAAGTCATCGATAAAGTAACTTTGTCTAATTTTAAAACTGACTTGGTTTTAACTTTTAGCAAACTTAAAAATATTTAAATAAACAGACTCAGATTTAATTTTCTAAAGTTAGGTTTTCCTACCAATCTTTCCACCGAGAGTTTTATGAAAAAAAAATTTGGGTTTATTTAGGAACAAAGGTGTCTCGAATAAAGAGGTTTATGAAAGATGAGGTGAAAGCAGTCGATCTGTGACCTATTCCTGCAAACACATAGACTTAAGGAAGACCATTAGTAACATGAGGTAGATCGGATAGGGTGCGAGATAGTCATCATTTCTCGGGAAATCAAGCGACTATTGTGCCCTCGTCGATTTACCAAATGTCGAATAAGTAATTATCATGTCGTATAAGGTCAATACGACTAATCCTTGATTCTTGATTCCTAAGAAGGAAATCAATGATATCAGCTACCGATTGTCCTTTGACTCATATCTAGTCGATAATTCTTTCTAGACATTGATTTAAAGGAAAGAAATAACCGTAAATAGGAAATACATCAATCGGATGCAAACAATTTAGAAATCAGCTAAAGTTGCATCAAGTAATCCTAATTCTAAGCACAATTCTTTAAACCTAGACTCTGCTAATGGTTTTGTAAGAATGTCTGCTCTTTGTGACTCGGTGGCTATCTTTTCAATTCTAATGTCATTTTCTCCACATGATCTCTAATGAAATGATGCCTAATGTCTATATGCTTACATCTAGAATGCGAGCAGGATTGTAAGTCATAGCTATTGCACTATTACTATCACGGTAAATAGGAACAAATGATGTTTGAATGTTATAATCTCTAAAGCTGTTGACTAATCCAGAGGAGTTGAGAGCAACAACTTCCAGTGCCATGTATTCGGCCTCGGTTGTGGAGGTGGCAACAGATGTTTGTATCTTAGATAACCAAGAAATTAATTTGTTGCCTAAGAATTGACAATTTCTTGAAGTGGATTTCCTATCAATCTTACATCCTCCAAAGTCGAATCAATAACTTTGCCCATTTCAAAGTTGTCATCATTTGGGTACTATAACCCTACTTGCAAGGTTCCTTTGAGATATTTAAAGATTTTCTTAGCAGTCTCCGGATGAGTTTTCTTGGGATTAAATAGAAATCTTTCACATACCCCAACCGCAAAGGCTATGTCCTGGTCTACTTGCGGTGAGATATAGAAGAGATCCAATCAGTCCACGATACTCCGTTGCATCCGTGGGTATCCCCTACTCATCTGAATCCATAGAAGTTAGTTGCCATAGGTATCTTAACTTCTCTACTAGTAGTCATCCCAAATTTCTCAATTAGATCCTTAGCATATTTAGACTGATGTATAAAAATACCCTTACTCATCTGTTTAATCGTAAGCCTAGAAAGTATGTTAATTCACCCATCATAGACATTTCAAATCTATTTTTCATGAGAATACTAAACTCTTCACATAATTTCAGATTAGGTGAACAAAAGATTATGTCATCTACATAAATTTGAACTAATAAGATGTTACCATCTACTTCTTTTCTAAACAAAGTTCTATCAATCTTACCTTTTGAAAAATCATTTGATGTCAAGAAATCGAGATAAGGTATCATACCAAGCCCGTGAGCTTGTTTTAGTCCATATAGAGCTTTATTGAGTTTATAGACACTGTTTATTGATCTTAAACCCATGAGGCTGCTCCACATAGACTTCCTCAAGTAACACACCATTAAGGAAGGCGGACTTAACATCCATTTGAAAGACTTTGAAAGATTTATAAGCGGAATGCCAAGAAACACCTTATTGCTTCTAATCGCAATCGGAGCATAGGTTTCATCATAGTCTATTCCTTGATCGTGAGTAACCTTGAGCTACCAATCTTGCCTTATTACGAATAATAATGTTGTTCTCATCTCTGCTTTGTTTTTAAACACCCATTTGGTGCCTATAATCTTTCTACGTAAGTCTTTCCACTAATTCCCAAACATTTTGCCTTTCAAAGTGATGCAGTTCTTCCTGCATGGTTGTTATCCAGTTTGGATCGAGATAGAGCTTCCTCAATAGACTTAGGTTCAAGAAGCGACACATAGCAATCGAGCAGAGACTTTCGTAGTCCGGCATCATTCGTGTCTCGCACACTACTGGATGGGTCTCCTATAATCGATCGAGATGGATGGTAGCTTCTCATCCTTTTGCCTATATGAGTAGAAGGATCCTCATCTTGAGACTCGGTAGGCAACTCCTCGAGACTCTTCCTGAGCCGACGTTCCCCTTCATCGGTGACCCCCGATCGGTGATGTCAAGGGTGTCTGCTACGATGGAGTCCGATCGAAGATGTCTTCGATTATCGGATGGAGATTCTTCTTCTTCGATTACGAATCAAGACTAGGTAGATAGATAGGTTCTATGTTTAGTCTTGGATAGTTCAATTTTATCTAGACTTTTAGTTATTTGGTTCACTTTATCTCGAGAAGGAATACAATTCATCAAAGACTACATGAGGGTTTCCTCCACACAAAGGGTTGTCTTGTTGAAAACTCTAAATGCCTTGAAAGTGTTGGAATATCCCAAAAATATTCCATCACCGCCTTAGCATCAAAGGTTCTCAACTTAGATTTCCCATTGTTATGGATGCAACACTTACAACCAAAAGCTCGAAATATGAGATTCTTGGAATCTTACCCTTCCAAATCTCTTATGGAGTCTTACCCTTGTCTTTAACAACCAAGCACCTGTTACGGGTATAACAAGTCATGTTGATGGCTTGACCCGAGAACTTGTGAGGGATTTCATACTCACCTAACATGCTCTCGGCCGCTTCCTTCAAGGTTCTATTCCTTCTCTCAACCACTCCATTTTGTTGAGGAGTTCTTGCTGATGATGTCTCATGAATAATTCCACACTCATTGAAAAAGTTAGATAAACAAGAATTCAAAAAATTATGTGCCCTTATCACTTCTTATTTTAATAATATTAACACCCTTTTCATTTTGAATGCATGCAACAGATCGGGGATCTTGTTTATAGTCTCATTTTTCTTGAAAAGGAATATAACCCAAGTGTATCTAGAAAAGTCATCTACTACAACAAGAGTATATTTTTTTGGATCAAGAGGTTTTGATGAGTTAAAGAGCAGATCAGATCGATCACCCAACCTGAAGAACAGTGAGGATATAAGGCGATCGAGACGGGGTCATGCATTAAGCTAGTCACCGAGGTCCGATATCATGCTAGTCATCTGAAGACAAGCTCAAGTCTAGTCATCTGCAGGAGACAAATATGAAGAGCTCGAGACGAGGTCAAGATAAGCCGAGTAGAATAAGAAAGGCGAGTTTTCACCAAGTCGGCAGATGAGTATGAAGAATCAGGTGAGGTCTAGAACAGTTTACTAGTTTAAGTTTGTTAAGCAGCTTCAAGTTTGTTAGAACTAACTAACAAACTAAGCTGTCTTTCCAGCACTTATAAATAGGTCTAGGTTTTTCATTTTTGATATATAGAACACTTATGCATATTCGATTTACACACTATTCACTACTCGAGTTTCAATCACAATATTTTCTCAAGTATTTCTAGTGAGTTTTCAAAAAGTTCTAAGTGTTTATAGAACACTTTTCTTGTAATCTTCAAAATCCAATATTCACCGTAATAGTTAGATTTCTAGAAGAAGGATTTAGGAGATTGAAGATTTGAAGATTTGTACAAGTTGTAAGTTGTAAGTGGAAGTAAGAAAGTAAGCGAGTGAGTCCCTTCTTCGATTGAAGAAGGATAGTGGATGTAGGATTATTAAAATCCGAACCACTATAAATCCTGGTGTTATTTCTTGCTTTCTTTAGTTTTCGCTTGATTTACAATTGTGTTACTTCAAGATTAAAGTTCGAATCTTAACTAAAATCAATATCAACCTTGCTTTTGATCTTATAAAAAGTTGAGAATCCATTTATATTCCATTGTGTTTAATCGATATTTTGAATTGGTTTTGAAAGATTTGAAAAATCTACAAAATCTATTCAAACCCCCTTTCTAGATTTTGCTCTAGAAAGCTTACTCAAGGTTTTAATCAACTCAACTTTCCGGGACCAACAAGTGGTATCGGAGCGGTGTTAAGGCATTACGATATTGATTTTAGGTCTTGAACAAGATTCCTCGAATTATCTTGATTTTCTTCATTTTCTTTCATTTCTAACAGGCTACTAATAAGCTTTTTGTGGAGTATTTTGTCTTTGTTTCATCATGTCAACAGTAAAAGTAAAAGTCTCGGAATCTTCCTGAATTTTCCATTGAAGATTATGATTATTGGAAATTTAGGATGGAAAATCATCGAAGGCCATTCATGATAGAATGGAAGAGGTCCTTGAGGAAGGTCCTATAAAGTTTTATCATGGAGGCACCAGGACCTTGGAGCAGAAATTGGTGAATCAAGAACTAGACAAGTAAAGAAGAGTTCAATTGACGAATGATGAAAGAAAAGTCCACAATCTTGACCAAGTAGCTAGGACTGAAATCATCGAGACTCTTAGTAAAGATTGGATAGAGAAGATTAAGAGATGTAAAACAAGCCAAAGAAATGTGGCAAACTTTAGCTAATGTTTGTGAAGGATCTGATCAAGTTAAGGAAAACAAGCTACAGCCGATTGCATACATTTGAAACATTCAAGATGAAAGAAAATGAGTCTGTGGATCGGTTTGATGTTAGGTTGACCAATCTTCTCAACAAAGCGGTGACCTTGGAAAGAATTATTCGAAAAAGAGATAAATAACAAGATTCTAAGATCATTAACCAAGAGATGGAGGGAAAAATCCAATATCCTTAAAGCAACTCAAGATTTATCCTCTATTACTCACCATACTTTATTTTCTCATCTTAAAGCTTTTTGAGTATGATATCCAGATAGAAGATGAGGAAGATGAGATGGAGTCAAGCACCTCATCCAAGTCTCTGTTGCCTTTGTCAAGAAAGAAGACAAGGTGTCAACAGAGTTTGTAGGAGCCGATCTATCTCTCGAAAGAGCAGATGGCTTTACTTACAAAAAGGTATGATAAATTGAGAATGAAGTATAAGAGAAATAAATTGAGATTTGCAGGTAGAGATAGACAAAGATCCGGATCGAGATAGGAAGGTGGATAAATCTTCGGATGATGACAAAAATAAGAATCGAGACAAGAAGATACAGATCACCTGTCAAGAAATCTTTCCAGTCCCAGATCGGATAGGAGTGACATTTGCTATACATGCAACAAGCCGTGACATTTCAGCTATGACTATCCTCAACCGACTCCTAAAGAAAGGGAAGAAAAGAGGAAGAAAAGACACAGAGATTTGCGAGATCAAAGAGCTTTGTTGGCTGAAGAAAAGAGCCAAAGAAATCATCATCATCTTCATCATCCTCATCTCGATTTCGGATCGGATGATGAGATCTGTCTCATGGCTAATGAGGTAATCTACTATTCATCTTGAGATAATGATTCTTGTCGATGCATCGATCATGACCAAACTATTATTCATGAGTTATTGAGAGATTTAAAGACATCTTTAGCCGCTTATAAACAGCTAGAGATAGAGAATTTATTTTTAAAGGATCATATTCAAATTCTAAATAAAGGCAAGCAGTGATGAACAACTTAGAGACCGAGGAAACATTCAAGGGGGAATGCTTTCTTCAGATCAAGCTAGTACATCACCACCTTACCCGAAAGATTAGAAAATGAATTGAAAACTTTAAAAGATAAATTTGAAGTAGTCTGTGCTGAAAATGAATTAATTAAGAAAGACAATGAGAAGCTTGTCTTCAAAATTAGTCGACTTAATAATTCACAATCGATGTGAATCATATTTTTAATACTTCTAAAAAATCTCATGATAAGACAGACTTGGTTATGATAGGAACAATAAATCGATGTTCAAAACCTAGGAAATTTGTGAAAGCATCTGTTCAATCAAAGGATATTAAAATTGGTCCATGGAAACCAACTAGTCGAGATAAGGACTATATCTTCCATCTGAAACCAAGAATTCAATGAAAAATCCCTATCGACTAGAAGGAATCCAAGAACCAAAATAAGAAGATTTTCTTATTATAATTTTTTTGATGGAAGGAGCAAATGCTATCCTACATTTCCTAAGTTTAGGAAAATTACTCAATCTGAATACAACAAGTTATCATTTAAAAATGATATAATTGTAGACATTTGGTAGAAAATACGAGTCGATTTATTGTCTGCAGATGAGATGTTTATTTGGGATTCCTAAAGTGATTCTTGACCCAAAAGGACCCAAGATCACTAGGGTACCTCAAAACTAATCTGTTTACAGATTCACAGGATCATCACTCAAAGAAGAGATCTTAGCTTCAAAATGGTACATTGATAGTGGTCATTCACAACATATGACCCATAACAAGAAGTCAAGTTATCAAATTTTCAAAACATTGATGGTCCAAGAGTTTTATTTGGTGATAATAATTGTGGTCGGACTAAAGGTGTAGGTACTTTGATTATCAAGGATATTCGTGTATCGAGGTATATTTTGTTGAAGGTTTGAAACATAATCTGCTATCTGTTTCTCGACTTTGTGATAAAGGTTTTCTTGTAAAATTCTCAAGGGATAAATGTGATATTTTTGGATAATTCCTCGTATAAGGTACTATTAAGCGGCCTCGTACATGGTAATGTCTATGTGGCCAACTTTAATAGTTGTCCCCAAGATACTTGTCCGATGGCTAAGGGTGGAGAAGATATCACCGGCTATGGCACAAAAAGGCTTAGTCATCTGAATTTCAAGACCCTTAGTAAGGTAGCTAAGAAAAACCTTGTCAAGGGATTACCTGAAAAATTTTTATCCACCGATCTTAAATGTGATGCTTTTCAAAAAGGTAAACAGCCTAGACACTCATTTAAGAGTATTAACTCCTCTTCATCCGAAAGAGTGTTACAACTTATTCATCCGGATCTGTTTGGACCTCGTTAAACCTCTCGGTTTCGGTGGAAGGAAATATACTCTTGTTGTAGTAGATGACTTTTCTAGATACACTTGGGTTATATTTCTTTTCAAGAAAAATGAGACTATGAATAAGATTCCCGATCTGCTCGGATAGATTCAAAATAAGAAAGGTGTTAATATTATTAAAATAAGGAGTGATAAGGGCACGAGAATTTTTGAATTCTTGTTTATCTAATTTTTTCAATGAGTGTGGAATTATTCATGAGACATCTTCGCAAGAACTCCTCAACAAAATGGAGTGGTTGAAAGAAGGAATAGAACTTTGAAGGAAGCGGCCGGGAGCATGTTGGTGAGTATAATACCCCACATAGGTTCAGGCGTAAGCCATCAACACGGCTTGCTATACCCGCAGCAGTGCTTAGTTGTCAAAGACAAGGGTAAGACTCCTTATGAGATTTGGAAGGGTAAGATTCCAAGGATCTCATACTTCAAAGCTTTTGGTTGTAAGTGTTTCATCCATAACAATGGGAAATCTAAGTTAAGAACTTTTGATGCTAAAGCGGTGATGGAATATTCTTGGGATATTCTAATACTTCAAAGGCATTTAGAGTTTTTAACAAGACAACCCTTTGTGTGGAGGAAACTCCTCATGTTGTTTTTGATGAGCTGTATTCCTTTTCGTATAAAGTGAATCAAATTTCGAAAATCTAGATAAAATTGAATTATCCAAGACTAAACATAGAACTATCTATCTACCTAGTCTTGATTCGTAATCGGATGAAGAAGAATCCCCATCCGATAATCGAAGACAACTTCGATCGGACTCCTTCGCATCAGACACCTTTGACATCACCGATCGCCAGGGTTAGGCGATGAAGGGGAACGTCACCGAGGTTGAGTCGGAGGAGTTGCCGATCGAGACTCAAGATGAGGATCCTTCTCCTCATATAGGCAAAAGGATGAGAAGCTATCATCCATCGATCGGATTATAGGAGACCCATCTAGTAGTGTGCGTGACACGAATGATGCTAGACTCAAAGTCTTTTCGGTTGTTATGTGTCTCTTCTTGAACCCAAGTCTATTGAGGAAGCATTATCGCACTCCAAATCGATAATGACATGCAGGCAGAAGAAGCACATCGGTTTGAAAGGCAAAATGTATGGGATCTAGTGGAAAGACCCTTACACGAGAAAGATTATAGGCACCAAATGGGTGTTTAAAAATAAAGCAGATGAGAACAATATTATTGTTCGAATAAGGCAAGACTGGTTGCACAAGGTTATTCACCGAGGGAATAGACTATGATGAAACCTATGCTCCAGTTGCGATTAGAGGCAATAAGATTGTTCTTGGCATTTCTTTGCATATAAGTCTTTCAAAGTCTTTCAAATGGATGTTAAGTCTGCTTTTCTTAATGGTGTGTTACTTGAGGAGGTCTATGTAGAGCAGCCTCCCGGGTTTAAGACCAATAACAAGGTCTATAAACTCAACAAAGCTCTATATGGATCGAAACAAGCTCCCGCAGCTTGGTATGATACTCTATCTCGATTTCTTGACATCAAATGGTTTTTCTAAAGGTAAGATTGATAGAACTTTGTTTAGAAAGGAAGTAGATGGCAACATCTTGCTAGTTCAAATTTATGTAGATGACATAATTTTTGGTTCACCTAATAGAAATTATGTGAAGAGTTTAGCATTCTCATGAAGAAACAGGTTTGAAATGTCAATGATGGGAGAATTAACATACTTTCTAGGCTTACAAATTAAACAGATGAGTAAGGGTATATTTATACATCGTCTAAGTATGCTAAGGATCCTGATTGAGAAATTTGGAATGACAATTAGCGAGAGAAGTTAAAATACCTATGGCAACTAACTTCTCAATGGATTCGAGATGAGAAGGGGATACCCACCGATGCAACGGAGTATCGTGGACTGATTGGATCTCTTCTCTATCTCACCGCAAGTAGACCAGACATAGCCTTTGCGGTTGGGGTATGTGCAAGATTCCAGTCTAATCCCAAGAAAACTCATCTCGGAGACTGCTAAGAAAATTCTTAGATATCTCAAAGAAACCTTGCAAGTAGGGTTATGGTACCCGGTGATGATAACTTTGGTGACGAGTTATTCAGATTCGGACTTTGGAGGATGTAAGATTGATAGAAAATCCACTGAACTTGTCAATTCTTAGGCAACAAATTAATTTCTTGGTTATCTAAGAAATAGACATCTCGTTGCCACCTCTACAATCAAGTCAATACATGGCGGCAGGAATTTGTTGCTCTCAACTCCTCTGGATTAGTCAACAACTTAGAGACTATAATATTCAAACATCACTGCTCCTATTTAATGTGATAGTAATAGTGCAATAGCAATGACTTACAATCCTGTTTTACATTCTAGATGTAAGCATATAGATATTAGGCATCATTTCATTAGGGATCATGTTGAGAAGAATGACATTAGAATTGAGAAAATTGCCACTTTGAATCACAAAGAGTCGACATTCTTACAAAACCATTAGCTGAATCTAGGTTTAAAGAAATGTGCTTAGAATTAGGATTACTTGATGCATCTTTAGCTGGTTTCTAATTTGTGTGCATCTGCTTTCCTTATTTCTTATCTTTTCTTTTCTTTAAAAATGTCTAGAAAGAATTATCGGACTAGATATGTGTCAAAGGACAATCAGTAGCCGATATCATTGATCTCCTTTTAGGAATCAAGAATCAAGGATTAGTCATATTGACCTTATCTGAATTGATGATTACTTATCGACATTGAGTAAATCAGAACAAGGACACAATAGTCACCGATCTCCGAAGAAAACAGATGACTATTTACATCCTATCCGATTTACCTTAAGCTTCCGATGGTTTCTTTTGAGTTTATGTCTTTGCAAGAACAGTCACAAATAACAACTGTTTCATTCTTTTATTCAAACTCCTCTATTCTATTTCTTTTGTTTCTTAATAATTTTTTTTTTTTTTTAAATAAATGAACAACTTTGTTTTAGAAAAGTAAATCGAGTCTGCTTTTGAAATTGCTAAAAAGTTACATCTAAACTGTTGGGTTTCGTGATCGACAGTTACTCTATCGATGACTTTCTAAACTCATCTGCTTTTAAAACTAGTCTGCTTTTTCAAACTCATTTAATTTACAAACCCTTAGGCGAAGTAAGGTAACCCTAGGCCGACGTCAGGTATACTTACTTCTCTCGCATAAAGTAACCTACATCTCACAAATCAACAGCCTATAAAGTAACTATTTACGCATTCCAAAGGCGACATACTCACGCGCTGAATCCTAATCGCTTATCTTAGTTTTTAACCGTTGATTAATACTCAGTAAAAACTTTTTTTGAATAAATGGCTAAGATTAATTCAAGATTTCAAAAATGGCGGTTTCTCTTTCCAATCTATTCTTCTATAAATACATCTTCTTCTCCAAATTCATTCTTTTCACTTTCGTAACTTATCAAAACTCTCTGCAAGCTTTCTCAAACTCTCTCTAAAATCAGATATGAGTATTTTTGTAAGAGGAGTAACATCAACAATGGTGGATGTACAAAACGAAACCTACGCGAAGAAGGTGAAGTCTCGAGATGTATGTCGACTTTGACACCACCACCGACGCAGAATCCAGGAAATTTTGTCCTTATTGGAAAGGGCTGGATTGAGGACGTTTTGCTCCAAGAAATCCCCTTCCAATAAGACATTGGATATGAGAGGGCTGGAGTTCTATGTCAATGGGACATATGAACATGGAGTTTTGAGAACCGGGGTGTATGGAGAGGTCTTAACTGCTTCTCCGGCGGAGGTGGCCAGGATTTTCGATACGAGCAAGTGAGGGTGTGAACCCCCTCACCTACAAATCGATGAATGGGTAGAATCATTTGAGATGATTGCCCATAATTCTATGAAGGATCGCCGATCGGAGTTGAAGAAGAGAATGCTCCGACGACGATATCGCCTTCTCATGACCGTTGTCACGAAGGTGATATTGGGAGAACAGAGCTCCCACGATGGGCTGACCGAGACCTAGACTCTGCGTAATGAGAACTATCTTGGATGGGGTTCGAGGCCAATTAGGCTGGTTTGTTCTTTGGAGAAGTGGAGACGGAGAGGAAGCGTACTGGAGGTAGTAAATGGGAAGTGGCAGGCGAAGTCAATCACTAGTCTTTTTAACAAAGTGACTGTGATTATGGAGGACTTGCTGTCGGCCGAGATAAATTGGTCGAGACGGGGTCCGATCTTACACGGCGAAGGGCTTCGACCAAAGATGAGCCACTCGGGGCTCCACCGGTCCCGATGAGGGTGGAGCCGAGGTTGGAGCTCAAGCTCCAGTGAAGAAGAAGCCGAGGAGGAGGAGGAGGAAGATGTGGAGGCGGAGGCTGCCAAGTGAGCTCGGTGAGGCTGAACAGCCGATGAAGTCAAGGAGAAGGCACCAAGGAGACGAAGGTTGGTGAAAACCTCCGAGTTGGGAGGATCATCTGCAGATCAGCCAACTCTCCTTCCCGAGGAAGTATCCACGCCGCAGATTGCAGCCGGGTGGTTCACTGGAGGAGGTCCAGAAATCGATTACGAAGGGACCCTCCCCCAGAGGTCGTGTACATTTCTCCCCCTCCCCATCTCCAACCCAATCGGCGATGAAGAGGTGTCCCTGTGCCGGCACCTCGAGCCTGCAAAGCTTGACTACTCCCGAAATTATCCAAAGTCCAACCTCATCTTCTCTCCCCCAAATCCAAACTTCATCTCCTCCACCATCCCCATCTCATATGTTGTCCTTCTTATCCGGACCAAGATTCTCCCCAACCCCCATCTCCATATCTCCACCAGCCTTACCCACAACTTCTCAACCCCAACTCATCTTACTACAATCACTCCAATCTCCTCCACCTACCACTTCACAAATTCCACCTTTACCATCATCTACCCCACTGAAATTCCACCCCCACCATCGAACACTCCCACCTCATCCATCCCGGCCGAACCTCATGTGGATACCTCAAATATCTTTGGGGATATTCCCATGAGCTCCCCGATCCAACTTCTTCCTACCACCTCTTCCTCGTCTCGATTCGCAGGAAGAGGACAGACACCATTCTTGCCATCTCCTCTCGCATTTGAGCAACTTCACAAAGCAAAATCATCTCCCAAGTTCGTGAGGATGATGGAGAAGAAAACAAGAAAGGTGATTCGAGCAAACAGACACTATGCTCGCCAACATGCAGATTGGCCGAGGTTAACATGACCGAGAAACTTATCAGCCAATCTCAAGACCAGCTGTTGGTTCTGCATCGAGTGCGCTTGAAGAAGAGGTCAAGGCAGAAAGAGAAGACAAGGTGACAACGAAGTCGTGGTCTCAACACTCACATCCGATCGAACGACTTCGCATTGTGCGCCAGCGATAGAGGATCAGCTTCATCTCAAGGATGAAGTTAAAAGGGGGAAGGTGTTGAGAGCAGATCGAAACCCTCACACCGTGTCATGTCAATAACCGATAAGCTTGATACAAAGGCGCATACACTGAGTTGGAGGCAGCCAAGGCGGAAATAAAAATCAAATCGGGACGAGTTGGTGCCTTGCAACCGAGGGTAACCCAGATTGAAGAGGCCATCCGAGAGGATGAGGAGAAGAGAAAGAAGGAGGAAGAAGAGAAAATCGAGAAGCCGCTGGCTCGCATGAAAGAATCTCGAGGAACCGGAGTCCAAGGGCAAAGGTAAAGGGAAAGCAAAGAAGCAGAAATGAGAAGACTCCATCACCGAGCGGATGATCAGCCCTGCATCACCCGAGCGCAAAAGAAAGGAACCAGACTTCTCCAACTTATCACCGAGCAGATTAGAAGAATCAAGGCCGAGAAGGAGATGTTTGAGAAGAGAGAAAAGAAGAGGTCAAGAAGATGGGGAAGGCTGAAATGAAGTGGGACAGTGATACTCGGAAGTGGGTATCCAAAGCCGCAAATGAAGCCGACTTCCGCCCGTCCACCGCACCACGCCTCCTCCAAAGATGGTATCGTGGAAGTACACCAATGAGTATAAAAAGCAAGCCCTGGATGCCAAATGGATGTATTATCGGTACATCTTGAAGGCATCACCATCTAGAGCAGCCAACGAAGACATCTCACGGCATGAATGGATGGAGAAGGAGGACGCAGATCTTTATGGGAAGCTGCTCGATGAGGCACATAATGTGTTCAATCTGCGATCCGATCGCACCAGCCTATGAGCAGTCACCCCCAAGCTTAAAGAAGATGGTTCTCCCGATCCAAATGGGTCGTAATTGCCAGGCCAAGGCGAAGGGAATCCGAGCTCACGGATGAGAATGATCTCAAATGACTTAGAGCGAGGATTTTCACCACTAAACATTCCAGGTCGACCGATGGGGAATCGATAGAACAGATTTTTCTTTCCTTATCTTTTATTTTCTATCACTTCTCTTATTTTGTAATCAGCAAATTTCTGTGAATGAATATATTCACTTATGTGAATTTTGTGTATTAGTTTCTTAGAAATTTTTTTGTTTAAAATTTTTTTCTAAGTATAAATCATCCGAGAAATTTTATATCTCGAGTTAAAATTTTTTTAAGTATAAATCATCCGAGAATTTTTATATCTCGAGTTAAAATTTTGTTAAAATTTTTAAGTACTTCTAAAAGAGTCTAAAAGACTTAAATTTTTTTTTCTGAATGTGACCGAATCATTTGAAGTGTGAAAATGTGTTGTATCTATCCGATTGATTTAACTAAATCTAGTACTAACTTCCTGTGAGTATGTTTCCTTGTTATAGGTTTTAACTTCATCAAAAAGGGGGAAATTGTTGGATCAAGAGGTTTTGATGAGTTAAAGAGCAGATCAGGATCGATCACCAACCTCAAGAACAATTTGAGGATATAAGCCGATCGAGACTGTCATGCATTAAGCTAGTCACCGAGGTCCGATATCATGCTAGTCATCTCGAAGACAAGCTCAAGTCTAGTCATCTGCAGGAGACAAATATGAAGAGCTCGGGACGAGGTCAAGATAAGCCGAGTAGAATAAGAAAGGCGAGTTTTCACCAAGTCACCGCAGATGAGTATGAAGAATCACCGAGGTTTAGAACAGGTTACTAGTTTAAGTTTGTTAAGTTAGCTTCAAGTTTGTTAGAACTAACTAACAAACTAACTGTCTTTCCGCACTTATAAATAGGTCTAGGTTTTTCATTTTTGATATATAGAACACTTATGCATATTCGATTTACACACTATTCACTACTCGATTTTAATCACAATATTTTCACAAGTATTTCTAGTGAGTTTTCAAAAAGTTCTAAGTGTTTATAGAACACTTTTCTTGTAATCTTCAAAATCCAATATTCACCGTAATAGTTAGATTTCTAGAAGAAGGATTTAGGAGATTGAAGATTTGAAGATTTGTACAAGTTGTAAGTTGTAAGTTGGAAGTAAGAAAGTAAGCAAGAAGCGAGTCCCTTCTTCGATTGAAGAAGGAGAGTGGATGTAGGATTATTAAAATCCGAACCACTATAAATCCCGTGTTATTTCTTGCTTTCTTTAGTTTCGCTTGATTTACAATTGTGTTACTTCAAGATTAAAGTTCAGAATCTTAACTAAAATCGAATATCAACCTTGCTTTTGATCTTATAAAAAGTTGAGAATCCATTTATATTCCGCCGTGTTTAATCGATATTTTGAATTGGTTTTGAAAGATTTGAAAAATCTACAAAATCTATTCAAACCCCCTTTCTAGATTTTGTTCTAGGAAGCTTACTCAAGGTTTTAATCAACTCAACTTTCCGGGACCAACATATTTCCTTCCACTAAAACCGAGAGGAGAAACAGTCCAAACAGATCCAGATGAAGTAGTTGTAAAACTCTTTCGGATGAAGAGGTGTTAATACTCTTAAATGAGTGTCTAGGCTGTTTTCCTTTTTGACAAGCATCACATTTAAGATCGGTAGATAAAAGTTTCTCAGTAATCCCTTAACAAGGTTCTTTTTAGCTTGACTTACTAAGGGTCTTGAAGTTCGATGACTAAGCCTCTTGTGCCATAGCCACCGAGATCATCTCCACCCTTAGCTATCGACAAGTATCTTTAGGACAACTATTAAAGTTGGCCACATAGACATTACCATGTACAAGCCGCTTAAAAGTACCTTATATGAGGAACTATATAAGATATCAAATTTATCCTTAGAAAATTTGACAAGAAAACCTTTATCACAAAGTCGGGAAACAGATAGCGATTATGTTTCAAACCTTCAACAAAATATACCTCGATACCGAATATCCTTGATAATCAAAGTACCTACTCCTTTAGTCCGACCACAATTATTGTCTCCAAATAATACTCTTGGACCATCAATACTCTGAAAATTTGATAGTAGTCTCTTGTTATAGGTCATGTGTTGTGAGCAACCACTATCAATGTACCATATGGAAGCTAAGATCTCTTCCTTGAGTGATGATCCTCGTGAATCCCGAAAAGATTAGTTATAAGGTACCCTAGTGATCTTGGGTCCTTGAAGGTCAAGTATCACTTTAGGTAACCAAACAAAAATCTCATTTTCAAATAATAAATCAGACTTGGTCTCTCTACCAAATCTGTCTACAATTGTATCACTTTCAAATGATAACTTGTTGTATTCAGACTTAGTAATTTTCCCGAACTTAGGAAATGTGGGATAGCATCTGCTTCTCCCATCAAAAGGACTATAATAAGAATTTCTTCTTATTTTGGTTCTTGGAATTATCCTAGTCTCGATAAGGAGTCCTCACTGAATTTTTGTTTTCGATCTGGGAGATGTAGTCCTTATTAGACTAGTTGGTTTCCAAGGACCAATTCTAATCTCTTTTGGGTGATCGGATGTTAGGAAAAGAAAATTGTATTTAGTTTTGATGTGTTAAAAATGTAAAATAGGATGACCAGTGAGCATCTTGTATAGACAAATTAAGTATGTTTTTGTAAATAAAACTAAGTATAAATAATCGACTAGGTCAAGATAATGACGAGGACAAATCTCGGATGAGGAGAGAAAATCGCACGAGGTCAAGATATCGACAAGGACAACACATAGAAGACAGTTAAGATGCATTACTAAACACCTAGACAAGGAATGAAGATGAGGACAAGGTGAAGTAAGTACTGCATTTATGAGGTGTTAAAGAAATATTACACAAAGATTCAAGAAGCGCTTTCAACTAATCAAGAGGAAGTTACGTAATTCGGTGATATTGTTATAACCGATCAAAACCGAATTCAAGGAAGTTACAACTACCAAGTGAAGATCTCTATAAATAGGGATAGAAATTAGTTTAGAATTAACTTTTGATACTTTGCACTCATCAATATACTTTGTATTCACAAGCCACAAAAAATTATACACATTCACGAACGTTTTATACGTTTTCGGTTCTTAGTGTTTATAGAACACTTTTCTCATTAGATCTTCAAGCCATAGATATTCGTAAATTAGGAAGAATTCATTGTAAGACTGAAGATTCAATATTGTAAGTAAGTCACAAGAAGAAAGTAAGTAAGTGAAGGCCCTTCTTCAAGATTGAAGAAGGAGAGTGGATGTAGGATTATTATAATCCGAACCACTATAAATCCTGTGTTCTTTATCGCATTGATTTACTTGTTTGTTTCTTTTCAATTCTTAGTTTATTTTCTACAAATTAATCTCAGGATTAAAGTTAAACCTATCTTGTCGATTGCTTTTGATCTTGTTGAAAGTTGAGTTTAAAATTGTTTTCCGCCGTGTTCATCTCGGTACTTTGAATTGATTTTGACGAGATTGAAAAAATCTACAAAATCTATTCAAACCCCCTTTCTAGATTTTGTTCTAGAAGGATAGCTCAAGGTTTTAATCAACTCGACATTAAGGGACCAACAAGTGGTATCGTGAGCAGAGTTAAGCACATTTCGATATTAATTTTAGGTCTTAACCGAGATCCTGTTTTTTTCCCCGATAATCTGCAGCTTCACTAACAGCTTTACTAATTAGATCTTGTGAGTCTTGTGATTTTTGTTTCATCATGTCTTCATGAAAAGTAAGAAATCCAGGAGTTTGCCTGATTTTTCTATAGAAGAATATGATTACTTGGAAGTTTAGAATGGAGAACCATCTTAAAGCAATTCATGACAGAATGGAGGAGGTTCTTGAGGAAGGACCTATTAAGTTTTATCATGGTGGCACAAGTGATGGTACTACTTCACCAAGCAAGAGTTAGACAAGAAAAGAAGAGTTCGTAACTCACTAATGATGAAAGGAAGATTCACAACTTAGATCAAGTTGCAAGAACTGAAATTATTGAAACATTGAGCAAGGATTGGATTGAAAAGGTTAAAAGATGCAAGACTGCCAAGGAAATGTGGGAGACTCTTGCCGGGAATTTGTGAAGGATCTCGAATAGGTCAAAGAAAATAAGTTTCTTGTTTCTACATGTATTTGACACGTTCAAAATGAAGGATGGAGAAACTATAGATCAATTGGACGTGAGACTCGACTAATCTTGTGAACAAAGCAGCCGATTTGGATAAGACTTACACCGAGAAAGAAATTAACAACAAGATACTCGGATCTTTGAGCAAAAGATGGAGAGAGAAAGCAAATATTCTCAAGGCAACACGTAATTTGTCAAGAATATCACATCATACTCTTTTCTCTCATCTTAAAGCAACGAATATGACATTCATATTGAAGATGAAGAAGATGAGGTGGAGTCATCTACATCTGGAAAACAGCTTGCTTTTGTTCATAAAGATGAATCAAAAGATCTCTAAAGCATCTCGATTTGTCTGTAAAAAGAAGAAATGGCCCTTTTATTGAAAAGGTATGAAAGATCAAGATGAAGTACAAAAGAAACAAAAGAGACAGATTAGGTCGAAGGAATTATAGATCGAGGCGAGGGATGAGAAAAGCTCGAGATAATGATAAAAGAAAGGATCACCAAGAGGTCATAAGTCACCTATCGACGAGGAGATAGTAGTCCAAAACAGATAGAGGAGATATATGCTATACATGCAACAAACCTGGTCACTACAGCTTATGATTGTCCTCAACTCACTCCCAGAGAGAGAGAAGAAAAGAGGAAGAAAAGAGATAGAAGATATGCCGACAGAGAGCTCTCCTAGCCGAGAAAGAAGAAGCTCATGAGACATCATCATCCTCATCCTCATCTGATTTTGGGTCAGATGATGACATATGTCTAATGGCTAAAGAGGTACATTACTATTCATCATCGATAATGACTGTGATACCTTATCTCGAAACTCGATCCCGCCTTATTGATAAACTTTTGAAAGATTTGGAGACTGCTCTATCTGCCTATAAACAGATAGAGACTGAAAATCTTAATTTAAAGAATCAAATTTCTGATCTAACTAAGGTCAATCAGACTAAGGAAAGTGAGAAATCGACCGTACATTCAAGGGGGAATGTCGACGAGAGATGATCACCAAGTACCTTGTCCGATAAGACAGATAGGTTAGAACAGAATTGAGTTCTTTAAAAGTAAAATTTTTAAATATCTATTCTGATAACTCCTAAGACTAAACCTAAGACTAAATCAAATATCTATCCTAGGTATAATAGCTTTGATGGAAGAAGCGGATCTTATCCATTCCTACCAAGATTCAAGACAATTTCAAAGATCAACCGAATCAGATTGATCTTGAAAGTCTTATCTTAGTAGATAGATATGGATGTAAGCTTCAATCTATGGCTTTAAGGAACATTGATATTTTTATCTGGATTCCTAAGAATCAACTTAACATGAAAGGACCCAAAGTACAAAGGGTACCTAAGAAATAAATTTATGATTGCGGGAAGACAAGAAGATAGTTGATAGAGGAGATATTCTTGAGGTCATCTGGTATATTGATAGTGGTTGTTCCAAGCACATGACCTATGAAAGAAGACTTCTCTCTAACTACCAAACCATTGATGGACCTAGAGTAATGTTTGGAGACAACAACTATGGACTTACTAAAGGTGTAGGAACACTAATCATTGGAGATGTTCATGTTCAAGAAGTTTACTATGTGGAAGGATTGAAGCACAACCTACTATCTGTTTCACAATTTTGTGATAAAGGGTTTTGTGTCAAGTTTACTCTTAATGCATGCTATATTTTAGATGGTATCAATGAAAATATTCTATTGGCTGGAGTAAGACAAGGTAACATTTATGTTGCCAACTTCAAAAGTCATCCTAAGGATACTTGTCTTGTTGCTAAGAGTTCGATGACTTAAGTTGGCTATGGCAATGCATTTACTTGGTCACTTAAACTTCAAAACTCTTAACAAAATAGCAAGGAAATCTTTAGTTAAAGGACTCCCGATAAAGTATTTTCAAAGAACCATGTATGCATTTCTGTCAAAAGGAAAACAGGACTAAAGCTTCTTTTAAAACAATAAGTAATCCTTCTTCGTAAAGAATTTTGGAACTTCTTCATATGGATCTATTTGGTCCAAGAACTCCTCTCGGCTTTAGTGGAAGAAAATACACCTTAGTAATTGTTGATGATTTTTCAAGATTTACTTGGGTTATTTTCTTGTACAAAAAGAATGAGACTATGACTAAGATTCCGAATTCCTTAAGAAGATTCAAAATGAAAAGGGATTAAATATTGTTAAAATCGAAGTGATAAAGGTACTGAATTTCTAAATAAATTTATTTCTAATTACTTTGCATTGAGAATGGCATAGCTCAGAAACATCTCAAAGAAGGACTCCACAACAAAATGAAGTTGTTGAGAGAAGAAACGAGGACCTTGAAAGAGGCAAATAGAACAATGTTATCCGAATTCAACACTCCTCATAGGTTTTGGGGCGTAAGGCGTTAATACAAAGATGCTATGTTCAAAATAGAAGTCTGATTGTCAAGGATAAGTGTAAAACTCCCTATGAAATTTGGAAGGGAAGATCTCCCAAAATTTCATATTTTCATATATTTGGTTGTAAATGTTTCATACAAAATAATGAGAAATCTCAATTAAAAACCTTTGATGCCAAGATAGCAGATGGGATATTCTTAGGATACTCATCTATATCAAAGGCATATAGAGTTTTTAATAAGACAACCTTGTGTGTAGAAGAAACACCCCATGTGGTATTTGATGAATCTTCTCTTGAGTTTGATAAGACAGGGGACATCACAAAGATATCAAATGATCTGGATCGAGATGACTATCAAAGGATCAACCATAAAATTCTACACTCAAGAATCAAATTCGGATGAAGAGGAAGAATCGGAACACGAAAGAACTTTTTCAACAAATGATCTACCAACCGATCGGATGACCAACAACGCATCACCGATCGACAACCAACAACACATCACCGATCGAGATAGAGTTATCGAAGGTAACATAGAATCATCTGAAATAAATAATTCAGACAAGATATCATCTACCGTAAAAGATAAAGGTAAGAAAGTAATGTCATATCACCCAGTGAGCGAGATAATTGGAGATTTAGACTGCGGTGTCCAGACGAGGACCCAACTAAATCAAGATTGTATGTTCGATTGCTATGTGTCATTACTTGAACCTAAATCAATTACTGAAGCTTTAAGCGATTCCAACTGGATTAATGCCATGCAAGAAGAACTAAATCGATTTCAAAGACAAGATGTGTGGGAGCTTGTTGAAAGGCCTCATCATCAAAAAGTCATTGGAACTAAATGAGTCTTTAAAAATAAAAGGGATGAAAACAATATTGTGGTTAGAAATAAGGCCGGACTAGTTGCTCAAGGATATTCACAATCGTGAGGGTATTGATTATGATGAAACCTTTGCACCGGTGGCTCGTCTGGAAGCCATAAGATTGTTTTTAGCCTATCTTTGCTTTTAAAAGATTCATAGTTTTTCAAATGGATGTTAAGTCAGCTTTCTTAAATGGAATCTTAGCTTAGGAAGTTTATGTAGAGCAACCTCCTGGTTTTGTCAAAGGAGACAAGGTTTATAAACTAAGGAAAGCTCTATATGGACTTAAACAAGCACCAAGAGCTTGGTATGACACCTTGTCCGATTATTTAATTCAAAATGGTTTTGTTAAAGGTAGAATTGATAGAACTCTCTTTAGAAAAGAGTTTGGTTGTGATCTTTTGTTAGTTCAAATTTATGTTGATGATATAATTTTTGGATCAACTAACATATCTTTGTGTGAAGAATTTAGTAGTCTTATGAAAAGCGATTTGAAATGTCCATGATGGGAGAAATGACATATTTTCTTGGACTTCAAGTCAAGTAGACAAAGAAAGGAATATTCATAAACCAAACCAAATATACAAAGATCTTATTGAAAAATATGGAATAGGTACCAATCGAGAAGCTAAGATACCTATGATGACAAATTTTTCAATGGATCCAGAATGAGAAGGAGAAAACACCGATCAAACCGAGTATCGAGGTCTTATTGGTTCTTTATTATATTTAAGCGCTAGTAGACCTGATATTTCTTTTGCGGTTGGAGTGCGTGCTCGATTTCAAGCTAATCCTAAGAAAAGCCATCTTGAAGCAGCAAAGAAAGTATTTGAAAGGAACAAGAATGTTGGATTGTGGTATCCGGTGATGACAACTTTGAGTCATGTCTGGATACTCGCATTCGGATTTTGGTGGGTGTAAGATAGATAGAAAATCTACATCTGGTACTTGCCAATTTCTTGGAAGTAAGCTGATTTCATGGTTGTCCAAGAAACAAACCTCTGTAGCTACTTCCACTGTTGAAGTTGAGTATATGGCGGCATTTGGAAGTTGTTGTTCTCGGTGATATGGATAAGTCAACAGCTAAGGGATTATAATATTATCACCAAAGATGTACCTATCTTTTATGATAGTAATAGTGCCATAGCTATTACTCAAAACCCAGTTCTTCATACAAGATGCAAACATGTAGATATCGACACCATTTCATTCGAGATCATGTTGAAAAAGGAGATATCGGACTAGAAAAGATTCTTGCTTGATTTTCAAAGAGCGAGACATCTTGACAAAACCTCTTGCCGAGACAAGGTTTAAAGAACTTTCAGTAGAATTAGGATTATTAGATGCTTCTTTAGTTAATCTATAATCAAATTTCTTGAGTTTACCTTGTCTTTCTCATTTGGTTTATTATGTCTAGAAAGAATTATCACACAAGATATGGGTCGAAGGACAATCGGGTAGTGATATCATTGATTTCCTATCATTGGAATCAAGAATCAAGGATTAGTCATATTGACCATGTCTAACTTGATAATTACTTATCGACATGGGTAAATCAGATAAGGACATAATAGTCAACTGACTTCTAAAGATTCAGATGGCTATTGAACCTTATCGACTTACTCTTGTTACTAACAATTTATCTAAGTGTCTGTGATTTCAGCAAGAACAAAGTTCAAGACACATCTCTAAATACAAGACAAGGTCAATTATCCAAGTGTTTAGGAAACATACGGTAATGCCATCAATCCAGATTTGAGGTGAAAATCCAGAAGTATCTACTTTTAATTATGAATATTGAGTTCATATAATTAATATATGAATTTAATTTCATAATTATCTTTTTAATTTTTCTTTAAAAAAATTGAAGTTACTCAAGATAATAAAACATTTTGTTTTACAAAATAAAAGGATAAGGGTTCAAATTTGTTTTCTAAAAACAATAATATTTTACTTTATCTCTCCAATTAACTGAAAAGTAATTTCTCAAATAAGTAACTATGTCAGAGAGAAGTTACTACGGACCCGAAATTTTATCAAATTCATTTTTGAAATACGCCTGAGTATACTCCACGCGCGAGAAATGGAGGCGGTTTAAAATATGAACCGTCTCAATCTCACGCGCGACATATTAAATAATATTTTATGCACTTTTCAAAATAAATGCCATAATTGCATTAATGGCGATTCGAAAGCCTATATTTACACTTTTGCGAGGCAATTATTATTCTAATAATTGTTTATTATTATATTTTCCATATAAATAGACATTCGTGTGCATTATTTTCATTTACGCACACATAAAACTCTACATATTTATTCTCAAAACCTCTCTTTTCCCTCCTAAAACCTTTAATATTCATCAATGGCGGAATCCAAAAAGAATATCAAATATGAATATGATTTGACTTCCATTAGAGATAAAACAAAATCGAAATGTATGTTGATTGGGATACTACCACCGATGTCGAAACAAGAGAAATATTAAACCTGCTGGAATCAAGGGGTTTAAAGCGGTATTGTACGATGAAACCGACGAAGAACTTGACGGTAGATGATCTTTGTGCCGAGTTCTGACTAGGCAAAAGCAACAGATACATGGATTAGAATCTCAAATTATAACTAAGGAGAAGAAGCGAAGAATAGTTTTATTTATTTCGAGATTGGTGCGATTTTGGTCTAAGCACCACCGCGAGAATCCGTTTACCTATAAATCGTCGGAATATTTGGAAACTTTCCGACCGATGGCCAGAAAACTTATCGATACAACGGCGAATCAAGAGGCCAATGTTAAAGAGAAAATACAGATTACTTATGTTGATTCTCGACAAAGTGTATTTTGGGTGAACAACAGAGCCACGATGGGCTAACGAAGCCAAGGATATGCTGTCTCGAGAGCTATACTAGATGGGGCTGAAATCAATCTGGGCAGACCGGGTGTATTCAAGGATAATGGAGGAGAGAAAGAAGTTCACCAAGACTCCAGTCATAGGCGAGCTTATGAGATGGTCTCGACCAAGATTGCAAGTATGATGGCAAGGATCACCATCATACTTGAGCATAAAGTGGGTACATGCATAACCTTGACTGGAGTGTTGGAGTCAAAAGTACACTGCATGTAAGGGATTTCTTGTCAAAGACGAAAAGCGTATGGGCCAACCGACTGTAAGGAGATGGAGATGCTCCTACACCACCTCCAGCTCCTAAGAAAAAGGCTTCAAAAGCCAAGAGAAAGGAGACCAAGACGGTTTTGGTGGATGAATCCTCGTCTGTGAGACGGAGGAAGACGAGGACGAGGAGGAGAGGACAGCTTCCCAAGGGGAAGTGTCCTACCCGAGGAGGTAGGTGTATCGGGCGAGACAGAGACCGTGGAAGTTTCGTCGAAGATAAATCCAAAGAAGGAGAAGAAGTTAAATCACCTTCATCATCTTCATCCTCATCCGAGGATGGAGTACCTAAACCCACCTCTTCCCAACCTGGCGATGAAGGGGCGAGATAAGACCGCTGCCTCCGAGCCTCTAAAATGGTCCACTCCCATAAGTCCACAAACCCAACCCTCATTCGACTCCATTCTCTTTCTTACCCTCAACCTCATCCGAACACGATCTTTACCTAAACTTACCCAACACATGGGGGAGATGGGACCAAGCTGAGACTTCACCGTGGATTCTTGGGAAGAAATTTCTCCTAAGACAAGAATCCACTCTTAAGGACGAGCCTGAGCTATTGAAGGAGCTTATTGATGTCTATCTGTTAAGAAGACTCAGTGGGATCCTTTGAAGAGACAACTATTACGATAGGTAGGCAGAGGCAACAACCTTGCCATCCGGGAGAAAGAGGTTCTCAAGAAGGCAAAACTCAAGTCATTCCAAGATATACTAACTGAAAATACTTTTGTTGATTATATCCTACAAATAGTATATCTTGGAGATGAGACCCAGAGGAGGTGGAGAAAGCGGTTGAGAAGGGGGAAGAGCAGAAGAAGGATGAAGAGGTCAGTTGATGAGGAGGAAAGAATGGAGGAAGAAGTAAGCTGGTGGAGAGCTGGATGAGCCAGTGAGATGGATACAGTGAGGAGGCACAAATGGAGCAGATTGAGGAGGTGCAAATCGAAGTCGAAATCGAAGATATAGATCGACTCCATCCGAAGAACAGATCTTGCCCTCCACATCTCGCGTCTGTATCCGGTGGAAGCTCAAAGCTAAAGTACAAAATCTCAAGATCGCTCTGTCTAAATGCCTTTCAATTGGTTCCCAATGTCATCACATCATCAATCAAGGAGAATATAGAAGCTGCAATTCATGAGAAAACAAAGATTGATCTATATTTCTCTAGGATCGGCATGAGGAACAAATGGTGAAGTGAAAAAGAAAGTTGCCACGGAGATGAACTCACAAGATGAGTGGGTTAAACAATGCGTTCGATCTGCCTATACCGAAATCGGGGATTACGGTGAGGATCAAGTGAAAGAACCACTGGAAGCGAAGGAGGCCTCATTTCATCAAGTCTTGAAAATGCACTGCCATGGAAAAAGATAGACAGACAACCATCTTAAAGCGGTTCATGGATGATGAATTCGACGAGCCGAGGTCGGTCAAAAGAAGAGATATGACCAGCTTGATCGGAAGACGAGGGTTCGTGCGAGAAGAACTCATGGGGTACATAGATCAAGTAGCCACTATCTGCAATACCCGATTTCTTGATGTCAAAAAGGGGAAGATAGTGAGCTCAAGAAAAGAGTTGAGTTACAAGATGATCGGTGATGGCACTCAATCGAGGATAGATGAGCTTTACGAAGAGGCATTAAGAGTGAGGAGGAGAAGAAGAAGACAGTGAGGAAAAGTCTCAGAGGGCTTTGAGAAGGTTGAAAAGAAGGACAACAAATGAATCCACCGAGTCCGAGCTCGAACCCGAACTTCCTTCCACCGCTGATCCTGCTCAAGTCCACGACTATCAAATCTCCCCATCCTCATCTAAATCTGCTGGGAAAGCTAAGGCTTCAAGCCAAATTCAAGACCCGATCTGAGATAGAAGAAGAGGCAAGAGTGCTTAAGAGGAGAAGGGAAGAAAAAGAAAAGTATAAAAGGAGAGAAGCTAAGAGGAGGAGGGAGCAAGAAAAGGCAGCGGGAAGACGTATGATAGGAAGACGAGGAAGTGGGTACAAAGATCAAAGAATACGAAGGAGAAGAAGTCTTTCGCCCATTCCACCGAGCAGAAGGCTGTGCCCAAGGAAATCCTTCCCATGGATCAACAAGCTAAATGGAGAGCTTATGAAGGGGAATGGATCTTCCTGTTTCATGTCTGCAAGAAGATCTCTTGGGGCACGAGATGAGAACATTGCATTTCACGAATGGTTGGAGGCGAAAGATCCAAACTTCTATCGGTATTTGATCGACCTCGGAGACTCAAAATTCAACGTGGACATAGTCGCACCACCTTATGCAACCATGTCTCCGCTCCACCGACGCAAGATGGCCAGCTAGACAGAAAAGGTAAAGCAGATCGATCCAAGCCGAGATCTGGCTGATCTAGCTGAAGGTGGGGAGACATTGAAGCTTGACGAATCGTGTCTTCGATGGATGACAATTCGAGAAGAAGACAGGTGGTATGATTAAGCCTCTCTTTTTACTCCTCTGAATGTTTCTTTGTGAAAGAAGAAGTTATAAATGTGCAAATCTTGTGAATATGTGTGAAATACATCTTTTTGAACTACTTTCACGAAATTTGAAGTGTTTAACTAACTTGTTTCATAATTGCTCATTAACTAACTTTTGGTTTTAGTAACTGTTTTATAAATTTATAACACTAAATCATCTAAAATCTTCAAATTCTGTCTGCTTTCTTCAAAGTAATTGACCTTGACTTTGGGCAACTACATTGCTCTGATCATCTGCTTATTAAGTACATTGCTCGATCATCCGATTATTAAACTATTACTCGATTATCCGACTATGTGACTTAGTATACCTTGTATCATTCTTATCTTTTAAAGAGTACTAACAATTTTCTTTTCTTGAGCTGCGTTTTAACATCATCAAAAAGGAAAATTGTTAGGAAAAGAAAATAGTATTTAGTTTTGATGTGTTAAAAATGTAAAATAGGATAACCAAATTTGAGCATCTTGTATAGGCAATTTGAAGTATGTTTTTGTAAATAAAACTAAGTATAAATAGTCGAGACTAGGTCAAGATAATGACGAGGACAAATCTCGGATGAGGAGAGAAAATCGACGAGGTCAAGATATCGACAAGGACAACACATAGAAGACAGGTTAAGATACATTACTAAACACCTAGACAAGGAATGAAGATGAGGACAAGGTGAAGTAAGTACTGACGATGAGGTGTTAAAGAAATATTACACAAAGATTCAAGAAGCGATTTCAACTAATCAAGAGGAAGTTACTGAGAATTCAGTGATATTGTTATAACTGATCAAAACCGAATTCAAGGAAGTTACAACTACCAAGTGAAGATCTCTATAAATAGGGATAGAAATTAGTTTAGAATTAACTTTTGATACTTTGTACTTATCAATATACTTTGTATTCACAAGCCACAAAAATTATACACATTCACGAACGTTTTATACGTTTTCGGTTCTTAGTGTTTATAGAACACTTTTCTCATTAGATCTTCAAGCCATAGATATTCGTAAATTAGGAAGAATTCATTGTAAGGTGAAGATTCTATATTGTAAGTAAGTCGGCAAGAAGAAAGTAAGTAAGTGAAGGCCCTTCTTCAAGATTGAAGAAGGAGAGTGGATATAGGATTATTATAATCCGAACCACTATAAATCCTGTGTTCTTTATCGCATTGATTTACTTGTTTGTTTCTTTTCAATTCTTAGTTTATTTTCTACAAATTAATCTCAGGATTAAAGTTAAACCTATCTTGTCAGATTGCTTTTGATCTTGTTGAAAGTTGAGTTTAAAATTGTTTTCTCTTGTGTTCATACGGTACTTTGAATTGATTTTGACGAGATTGAAAAAATCTACAAAATCTATTCAAACCCCTCTTTCTAGATTTTGTTCTAGAAGGATATCTCAAGGTTTTAATCAACTCGACATTAAGGGATATCTCTAGGTTTACGGTCGTCTGATTTACTATTTCTATCATAACCAAGACTGTTTTGTCATGGGATTTTGAGATGTATTAAAGATGTGATCTATTACTGATTGTGAATTATTAAGTTGACTAATTTTGAAGATTAGCTTCTCATTGTCTTTCTTAATTAATTCATTTTCAGACAGATTGCTTCAAATTTGTCTTTTAAAGTTTTCAATTCACTTTCTAATCTTTCGGGTAATTTGGTGATGTACTAGCCTCGGCACTGGGAAAACATTCCCCTTGAATGTTTCCTTAGTTTCTGGATAGTCCATCACCTTCTTTCCTTTAATTAGAATTTGAATTTGATCCTTTAAAGTCAAATTCTCATCTCTATTTGTTTATAAGCAGCCAGAGATGTCTTTAAATCTCTCAATAATTCATGAATAACAGCTTGATCATTATCGAGATGCGCATTTACGAGGAATCATTATCGAAGATGAATAATAGACTACCTCTTTAGCCATCGAGACAAACTTCATCATCTGATCCAAAATCGAGATGAGGACGATGATGATGATGATTTTCTTGACTCCTTTTCTTGACCGGTAAAGCTCTTTGAGTACGCAAATCTCCTGTCTCTCTTTTTCCTTTTATCTTCCCTTTCTTTAGGAGTCGATTGAGGACAATCATAGTGAAGTGTCTGGCTTGTTGCATGTATAGCAAGTGTCACTCCTATCGATTTAGGGCTGGATGGATTTCTTTTGTGAGGGATCTGAACCTTCTCGTCGGCTCCTATTCTTGTCATCATCTGTAGACTCATCTTCCTTTCTTCTTGATTTGGATCTCGATCTGTCCTTACTGCAAATCTCAATTTATTTCGTTTATACTTCATTCTTAATCTGTCATACCTTTTGGTGAGCAGAGCCATCTGCTCCTTCGAGAGATAGGTCGGCTCCTCTGCATTCGGTTGACATCTTGTCTTCTTCTTTGACAAAGGCAACGAGACTTGGATGAGGTGCTTGACTCCATCTCATCCTCCTCATCTTCTATTTGAATGTCATACTCTAAAGCTTTAAGGTGAGAGAATAAGGTATGGTGAGTAATAGAAGATAAATTTTGAGTTGCTTTAAGGATATTGGATTTTTCTCTCCATCTCTTGGTTAAAGACCTCAATATCTTGTTATTAATCTCCTTCTCTGTGTAGTTCTTTCCCGGATCATTTGCTTTGTTGAGGAGATTCGTCAACCTTACATCTAGGTGATCTACGATTTCATTTTCCTTCATCTTGAAGGTATCAAAGGCGTGTAAGACCCATTGCGGCTTATTCTCTTTTACTTGGTCTGATCCTTCACAGACATTTGCGTAGTTTGCCACATCTCTTTGGCGGTTTTGCATCTCTAGACCTTCTCAATCCAGTCTTTACTCGTAGTCTCAATGATTTCACTCCACGACTACTGTCTAGATTGTGGATTTTTCTTTCATCATTTATCGATTATGAGCTCTTTTCTCTTGTCGACTGGATTCGGTGATTCGGTGCCATTGCTAGTGCCTCCATGATAAAATTTTATAGGTCCTTCTTCAAGAACCTCCTCCATCCTATCATGGATAGCCTTGAGATGATTTTCCATCCTGAATTTCCAATAGTCATACTCTTCAATTGAGAATTCGAGGTAGATTCCTGGATTTCTTGCTCTTGCACGAAGACATGATGAGATAGAAAAACAAAATACTCCACAAACTTGTTAGTAGCACAATTAGTAACAATAAAGAAGATGAAGAAAATCAAGAAAATTTCAGAATCTTAGTTAAGACCTAAAATCAATATCGAAACTGACTTAACAACTCTGATACCACTTGTTGGTCCCGATTAGTTGAGCGATTAGGTAAACTTATATCAGCCTTCTAGGAAAAATCTAGAAGGGAGGGGGGGTTGAATAGATTTTTCAGAATTTTTACAAATCTTTCAAAAAAATTTCAAATCACCAAAGTAACACAGAATTTCAATTTAACCTCAACTTTATTAAGATCAAAAGCAAACCGATATTGATTTTAACTTTGATTCTGAAATTAATCTTTGAACAATAAAGTGAAAATTGAATGGATAAGTAAATAAAAGCGATAAAGAACACCGAGATTTTATAGTGGTTCGGATTATAACAATCCTACATCCACTCTCCTTCTCCAATTTGAAGAAGGGTCTCTACTATCTCGCTACTTACTTACTTTATAATCGTTCAACTTACAAACTTCAATATGATCTTCAACTCTTCAAAATCCTAACCAAATCAGTAAAATCTAACTCTAAGATAAGAAGTGTATATGAAGATGTGCAAGGAAGTGTTCTACAAACACTTAGAAAAATCTGCGAAGAAATCTTGGAAAACTATTTTGTGCTTTTAGAAAACTTGTGATTTTAGAGAATATCTTGCTGGAAAAATAACTCGTGTGTTCGTGTATTCTATATTCTTAATGAAGTGCCTAGACCTATTTATAAGTCTGAAAAGTCAGTTAGGTTGTTAGTCGGTTCTAACAAACTAAGAACTACTTTAACAAACTCAATCTTGAAAACTACTCTAGACCTCACTGGTTTTACTCTGCTACAAATCTGCGGTGACTTGGTGAAGATTCGTCTTTCTTATTCTACTCGGCTTGTCCCGACCTCGTCGAGCTCTTCATATTTGTCCCCTGCAGATGACTAGACTTGAACTCATCTTCGAGATGACTTGTAATCTTCGACCTCACCGACTAGATTGGTACTCGACCCCGTCCGATCACCTTAGCTTAAGGTCTCAATCTCACTGCTCTTCCGGTCGATCATCCGAGCCGCTTCTTTTAACTCATCAAAACTTCTTGATCCAACATACATAATTTTTCATAGATTAAAATATGAAGAACAGGAAAAAACCCTAGAGCCACAATCCTTCAATCCATACATTATTCGTTCATCTCGGTTTAATTCATAAATTATCTGTGATCTTTTGGAGTATTTTGAGTGTATCCACCGATCTTCCACGATTCGCAGTTCATTTTGCGATTTGAAGTCCCGGTGCAGAAATCTTTTTCAAGAAACATAAGTTTTTTTTTATCGGTAAATGTTAGTTGTTAGTGGTTAGAAATTAGTTCACCAAGTCTTCTTACAATTCCAAATTCTCCAAGCCTCCTTACACCTCCAAGAAATATCAAGTCATCAAGCAATAGTGAGTTTAAATTGTTTTTTATGTTGTTTAGATCATAAATTTAATTGCTTCTATTATTTTTGTTTGTTGTTTGTACAAAGAGGCGACACTCGCATCTCGCAATCCAAGAAAAATCCAGGTATTTCCGTAACCAAATAAACTGCAGTTCTTTTCACTCATATATATTTTGCGCTTTCACTAGATATTAGCATCTGCATTTTGTTCTATTTTTTTTTTTTTTAAATTCATCAATTTTCCGCTCTATCTTCGTGGCTTTAAGTTTTGATTTATCTGGATAAAAAGTTTTTAAGTTTTTGATTTATCATACAAATGTTCATGTACTGAATATGTATTACAACTCTAATAATATTAGCTACCTAATTATTATCTTCAACTTTTATATTGGAGGTGTCCTGTTTTTATTCAATCAAAATGTGTGCATCATTTTTTCAATAAACATATTTTAATGCACTGGAGATGATAATTTGTAATACCCTAATTTATCTAGTATTATTTATTATCTTTATTAATTTCAAAATATTGAGTTATATTGAAATTAAATATTTTTAATATCTTGCAAGTTTTAATAAATAATATCTTTAATTTCATTATTTTCTAAAAAAATCTTTTACTTAAAATCAAATCTTGAGTTTCCCATGAGATACAAATGCCTAATATTTCTCACTAGAAAATATATTTTCTTCTCTATTTTTAAATTCCTAAATCTTTTAATATTTAAATATTAGTCTTTATTTCACTCAAGCTCAAGCCGAAGCGCAAGCCCATGCCTATTATTTATATATGAGTTTTAACCTAGAAAATTACACGCACAAAAACAAAATCATACTTATCAACGACAGCGACCTTTCGTTTTTCTTCAAGAATAAAGGTATTTTCACTCTACCAAATTAAAATCCTTTTCAATTCTTTGTCTTTAAGTAATTAGTATGATCAGTACTATATTATCTCTCATATTGATATAATATATATATATATATATATATATATATAGATTTATTTGTGTGTCTGTTTGTCTTTGTTGTGTGTGTGAGTGTGTGCGTTGATTTGTTTGTGTGTTGGTGTATTGGTGTTAGGGTGTGTGTGCGTGTGTTTGTGTTAGGGTGTGTGTGCGTGCGGGTGGTGCGGTGTGTGTGAGTAATTTGTGCGGTGTGTGTGGCGTGAGTTAGTACGTGTCTGTTTACTATGTATGTGTGTGAGTGGATTTTGTGTACGGTATGTGTGTGTATGATTTTGAGTATGTGAAAACAGTGTGCGTGAGTTATCAATTTATCCTTTATATATATATATATATATATATATATATATATATATATATATATATATATAATTTTATTCTACTCTATTAAGAATTATATTTATATGATTAATTATGCAATAATTCAAGTCTCACTACTATTAATATAAATTTAGTTTGATAATTTAGGATATGAAATTAGTTTAGGTATAATTTGGGAATTAGAGTTTTAATTTAGGGATTTGAATTATACTAAATTAATTTATAATTATTTATAATTAAGTCCCCAACTACTTGAAACTCTTGCAATTTGATACTCAAATTTATATTAAATGTAAATAATTATTAATGCTAGGTGACGAAGATTACGAGGATTAGTTTATTTGAGGCTATCACAACTTGCTTCTAGCACTTACTTTCTTGAGGTGGATTTTTGTGCATTATTCTCTACGGTGGTTAGTAGAGTTTGCATGTTTATTCAATGTTAAATATTTGATATAAATTATTGAGTTATGCTGCTATGTGATTTCACTTCCATATTATTCTAATAGCTAGGGCCCTTATGAGGTCCGGGATCGACGGGTCTTCGGGTGTATCCCGCCGTGCTCAATGGCAAAGTCTAATAGCCAGGGGCCCTAATGAGGTCCGGGATCGATGAATATTCGGGTTTAACCCGCCGTGCTCCATTCTACGTGTGAGAATACCGGGGTCCTTAAGAAGGGCTTTGGGAAGGCTCACAACTCCATTTCAATATTGGCAAAGTATCAATGGCAAAGTGGCAAAGTATTAATGGCAATGTTGACAAAGTTTATGTGAATGTTATTTACTTGACATTGATGTCTTAACTGTTTATTCTATTATTTAATTTTGAATAACTTAACCTCACCGAGTGTGTTTGCATACTCACCCCCATTTCAAAGCTAATCGGAGGGTGTAGTGGAAGCGTGGTGATGGAAACATCGTGTTTATGTTTTCTATTTACTTTTATTAAAATACATATATTTATGTTCAACCTAATAAATAATGTGTTTCTACAAAATATTTCTTATTAAATTATCAAATTGCTTAAATTGTACTTAGTGGTTGCAAACTTATTTTTTTAATAAAATTCTTTTAAGGTTACGTTTCCGCCGTAACATTTAATGTTCTTTGAAAAGTATGGTCTTTCCATATTTTAAAATTTTAAGTTCACGCCTTCTATTTTTAAAATTATTAATTTTTCAAAATAAATTATTTATGAAAATTGGGACGTGACATAATTGGTGATGGTTCATCCTCAAAACAAAGACCTCAAAAGATATAACTATTTTGTATTCCAAAGAAATATTATAACCCCATCACTCCACCTTAACTGACCATTACATTTTACAAAAGCTTGACAGCTTTTTTGTTTTTTGTTTTTTTTTTTTGTTTTTGAGAAACAAAGCTTATGATTTGTAGTAATTCGGTAAGTGGTATTAAGACCAATAAAAATAACGAACCCAAGGGAATTAGATTGCAGGTGAGGCCCTAAGAATACAAGTTATTAATGACTATTGTTGCAAGAATGGGTTGGCACTAAACACTACAATATAAAATTGCAAGAATTAAATTCTAAATCTATGCAAGCAATTAATCAAACACCTAGGATGCAATAACAAACAAGCTAAAATCAATGGGGGATAAGGGTGCTAGGATAATCTTCATCAAGGAATCAATGATTAACAAGCTATGATTGTATCCAATTGCAAATTAATCAAGTTAGAAAGCATAAACCATCATGAAATTAATCACTCCATTAATAACACAATGCCTAATGTGAGCATCCTTAGTCCTTCCAATCTCTCAATTAAGAAGCACCCAATTCATACAATCATGCAAAATTTTAACCCGATTAATCCCTAATCACGTTAGCTCAACTCTCGCCTATTGCTAGGGTGATCAAACATTAATCTAAAGAGATAATTTTGCATGAAGCACAATGAGAATCACAATTAGGAAGCAATATAACTCAATTGATCACAATTATCAACAATCATAGCATGAGACAATCACATCATCCCCAATTCAATTATCCCAAGCACAAAACTATTAGTCCATGGTGCTAAGTGCAAAAGCCATGGGTGAAAAATCTAAGAAAGCAATTAAGGAATTAATCAACACAAACAATGAATTAAAGAGAGAAAAGTAGAAGAGCATCACCAATTGGCTTCAATTAACAAAAATAGGAATGCTTTAGTCTTCACAAATTCTTCAATTGCAATCTCCACCTCTTCAATTACAACTTGGAAATGAAAATCTAATGGATCAAATCTCTAATCTAATGTATACAAGCTTCAAATCAATTAAAAACTAACAATCTAATCCAATTACAAGAATAATTAAGCTAAGGAATGCTAATTTCGCTCGTAAAACTGCCTAATAACTGCTCTAAAGCTGTGCTAGGAGGATTATACTCTGTTTTCCGCTCAAAATAATTTAAAACCAAAATTTTCAGTTTTGGGCCTCCCTCGACTCGAGCTTGGGGTCCTCGAGTCGAGGCTCAAAAGTGCTATCACGCTTTTTCAATTTTTGCACTTTGCCTCGAGTCGAGGCTCGGCCCTCGAGTCGAGGCGGCTCAATTTTGGAATTCTCTCCATCTGTCTTATCCCTCGAGCCGAGGCCTCTCGGTCCTCGACCAGAGGTTGAGACCAGGATTTTTCTCGGCCCGAGCTCCGCCTCCGACCCCCGTTTTCGTCCGTCTCGATTGTCTCTTCATCCTAAGAATGCCGGTACTCTTGGTTTGACCAAATTCCACCGATTTACCTGTAAAATGGACGAAAAACATCAATTATCCATCATGTAATACTTTTTAGGCAAAGAAGTGATACTCTACACATTTATGCACAAAATCTAACACTTTTGATCACTTTTTGCACTAAAATACACCTCAAAATCATGCATCAATTCACTCCAATCATAGTACCCCAAACTTGAAGTGTTGCTCGTCCTCGAGCAACGTAGCAAATAAGCACAAAGGAGTGAATTGATTGCAATTATGTCACATGGCACCATAGAAGAAATAGAAGACAATCGAACTCATCAATGAACATGAATATCAATGCAAACTATCCACTAGCAATCAAGATGAATCATGCTAAAACAAATGCTCAATCAAACACTTAACACATTGCTCCTTCCATGGAGTGTTTCACTCTTCACTCAAGTGTATAAAGGTATAATGCACTCAATCATCAAATTCACAAACATGTACCCCATAAGCTTGCCAATAGACTCAATCTCAATCAAAATTATTTGTGTTCAATCAAGAATCAAAGAGGTCTTTCATCAAAGTAGTAATGTAGGCTCTTTGGAAAGGTGAGATGAATTAGGTAAGAGTGACTAAGTAGTAGAGACTTGAATGATAGCTAATCAATACAATACTCGTCTCTTTAATTTTTATCAACCTTTGATCATCACTCTTTTTCTTTTGCGCTTCAAAGTTCAATCTCCCATTCACTTGAGCTTTCTCTTTTAAGCTCTCAAATTGAATTTTTCTTTCCTTTCACAACTTTTTTCACCATTCAATTTTTCTCACAACCTTTCTTTCTTCTTTCAAGCATCACTTAGCACACCATTTTCCACCACACTTCACAATCAAATCACCATCTATAGCCAACAATCAAGCTCTACTAAAAATAGGACAAGAAGGCTCGTAAAAATAGGTAAAATAGTTTCAATTTCACTTTGCTTGCCAAAGAATAAGGATATAAGGCTCAAAATGGCTAGCTAAGGAAATCAAATATTTTTGGTGGGGAATAATTTGACAAAGTGACTTATCATATCAAACATGGCCTCTTATCACTTTCATGACATCACACAAAGATCAATATCAACAAGTCTAGTGGCAAGTTCTAGCATACAAATCTATGAATGATGCACTCACAATGAAATTATATCAACCGTATAAGATGTACGATTATAAGACACAAAAGCTCACGGGCTAAAATTGAGCAATGAATCAAGCATCTTCAATCACATTCATCTTAACATAATCAATCAAGAATGCTAGCATGAAGCTACAAATTAACTCATGATCAAATCAAAATTCAATAAGTCTTGCAAATTAAGCACAAGTGCACATGTACATAATCTCAAGCACAATCACTATATCAAGAATGATACTAAAAGATATGTGCAATAAGCCCACAATGAAGCTCAAAACAAAACTAGCCCAAAAATAATAAGGAATCCAAATGATCAATAGAACATAATCATCACAAGACAATAAGGCTCAATAAATCCAAAAGCATCAACATCATCACACAAGTCATCATGAAATTCATCATCAAATCCAATACATCAAGTACAATCCAACCAATCAAAATCAATCCATACAAATCACTCGAGGAAATAAGAAACTAAATGGATAAAGGAGAGGGATGAGGAAGTAGGGGAGTAGCCCTAATAATCGGACGACAGCGGTGGAGGAGGGTAGTGGCCCGGCTCGAAATTCCATGAGCTAAAGCTGCTGGAGGAGTGCATACATGTCCTGCCGTGTCTTAAGAGACTCCTCCCGCATCCTCCGGGACTCCTCCATCATGCGGTAGCACTCATCCCGCCGAGTCAAGCACTCGAGCTGCATCCTCCGACTGTCAGCCCACATCTCTTCGGGTCGTGGTCCACTGTCTCGTGGATGAGCTACCGGCCTCGAACTCTCGGCTCTGCATCTCGTCCTGCCCGGTAATAATTAATCTCCAGCCACATAGTCCTCGTACATCCGTATCGGCTCCCGATCCTGCTCCTCCTCATCAACTTCCTCCTCATCTTCATCATCTTGGAGGACATCTCCGTGCTCACGAGTGTAGGCGTCAATTGCTTCTCAGATACCTCTGTGACCACATCCGGAGGTTGATGGTCACCAAACTGGAGCCTCGAAACCGTGGTCAACCTCTTGTTGGGAAGAGGGAATCGCCACCATGGTGCCGCTTTGGAAGCACCAAGTCCTACCAATGCGGTCGAGAGTCCTCATCCGTCGCATGGTATCGATAGTCAAATCGAGCCCTTCGGTGCTCTCGGATTATGTTTAGGGATGTCGAGATGCTAGGCAATCAATGTGATCATCCCTCCGAAGTGTATCTTCTTAAACTTCGTGCTCGTCACCCGCTCGAATAAGTAATGAGGTAGGCAGCGGCATTGAACTCGACCCCGTGTAAGAAGCACCAAAGTACATATAACTCCTCCGAACCCACGACACCCCCTCCGATCTAGCAAATATCGTGCTCGAGAGGATCTTCTCAAGATATCTCATGACCGGGTTCGAATCCTCATGCTCTTCGATTTCCCGGAATGAACCGAGGCCGATCCGGTGCTCCCGAGTCTGAAATCCTCCTCCAAAATTTCTTTGCATTGTACTCCTTCCGAATGTTAAGTAGGGATCCATCGGGGTCTGTGGGTGCTTCAATAATCTCATTGACCTCGCTCACGGTCAATGTATACTCTCATCCCATCAACTCGAAGGTAATGGCCCGGGAAATTTTGCCTTTCTGGCCTTGTTGAACTTGATTGTACGAGAGGAACTCGAGAGTGAGTCCCAAATATGTCCTCGGCCTCTTAGCTAAGAAGCCGCCCATCCCAATCTACTCAAGCAGTCGAGGAATGTCCTCCTCGATGCCCATGGACACCATGCAGTCGTGACGACAAGGCGTGTTGATTGTCGTCATTTTATCGTAGCAAATAATTTCGACCAACCAGTTATCGAAACCACGTGAATTAGGAGAGCAAGGATCCCTAGAACTACAAGCTTTGCGGAATTATCGAGTCAAACACGAGATTAAGCTATGAACTAAACCAACATTTAAAACCAACAAATACGCAAGAACAATTAACTAAAGAGCAAGCAAAAATAAAACAATTAAACTAGAAAGCAAATAACACGAATCGAATACCAAGGAGAAGTGAGTGCTCGGGTGCAATTCACCAAAGAATCATCAATCACGGATCAAATAAGATCGAATAACCACATGCGAGAGAGAGATAAGGTCAATCATGAAAGAAGCACTCAACCGTCTTTGGATAAGCCTAGGAAGAGCACACAAGAAAACACGTAGATTGTCTTAGAGACGACACTCTAAGCCCCTTCACTAATCACTCAATTCATGATCAAGAAATTACATATCCTTATGTAGGTTCTAATGAAATTAACCAAGTCTCCTTGAGTTAACCCAATACCGATATTGATCACACCTCTACTCCTAACACCTAAGCACCGATCTAATTACCCACGTCTCCATGCGATAATTAATCAAGCAACAAAGGATCAAATCATAGAAGAGCAATCAACACATACAAATCCCATAAGAATAATCAATCTCTCACAAAAAGGAAAATCCAATCAAATCATCACCATAATCAAGTCATCAATGGATCATCACACCCAAGCACTATGAAATTTAGTCAATCATCATCAAAATAACAAAGCCCATGAAAATTAATAAAATTAAAGGAGAAGAAAGCATGGAAATTAAGAAATAAACCATTAAAATAAAGAGATTAAGGATGGGTATCACCTTAAATGTGCTGATACACTTGATTGAATTAAAATCTATCTCTAATTTGCAGGAAAATAAAAGGAAATCGAAAAACACCTACTACTATGTGAAACTATGTGTATATATTCCTATCTAATTCCCTATCTAATTGTGTGTGGAATCTCCCTTTGAAAAATCTGAATGGGAAATATATAGTGGGGTTTTGAGTAAGTTTTAAATATTGCAATTTGGGCCCTTTAAAAATTGGAATAAAACAAAACGCTGCAATTCTGCTTCTCTTTCACTCGGTTGGAATCAACGCCTCGGGTCGAGGCGTAAGAAGGCATGAACCAAGTTAACGTTACGCTTCTTCCAAATTTGCCTCGACATACCTCGACATGCCTCGACTCGGTTCGTGGAGACCTCGGCTCGAAGGGAGATGACCTCGGATCGGGTGAGATTGGGGAGGAACCCGAGTCGCACAAAATTGGCGCTGAACGACGGCGCTGAATTCCCGTGATCTGTGGGCTGCTAATCGTAATGAAGAATCGCGGCGACGGCTGAAGAATTGATGAGGCTGCGACGGCGATGGATCGCGGCGGCTATAGCGGTGGTGGCCTATTGCGGGGTTGCGTCGGTGAGAGGTTGAGGTGGTCTTGGGTTGATGACGGGGGCTTGGGTGGTTACGGCGCCACGATTGACGGCGATCTTGTGGCGATGGAGGCATGGTGTGTCGGATTTGTGGTTTATTGTGGTGGTGGTGGTTTGATTTGTGGTTTTTGGTGTTGTTGCAGATTGGGGAGAAGTCGGGAATGGCGTTGATTGGTTGTGGAAGATGGTGGGTGAACTCATCAGATCGGTGGGTGTATGGGTGGATGGGTTGTGGGTGTATTTCGTTGATTCAATGGGTGTATGCGATTGTATGTGTTTTCGCCGTCTCACCTTCGTTCGACCGTATCTTTTTGCGTCACGATGTCCGATTGACTTGATTCTTTTTGCATTGAGCTCGTCTCTCGGCCCTCTTTCTACCCATGCAATTGCTCGTTTGATTTGAAGATGATAAATGTCCTCAATTTGCCCTAAAAGTTCGCCTCAAACCTACAAATTAAACACTCAAAGCACCAAATCAAATAATTAAATGCAATTAGCCAATTAAATGTGAATTAACATGAAAAAGATATCAAATTGAGACAATTAAGCACACAATAATCATACAATTTTCACACTAATCACGTGTCTTGACCACCTTATTGTAGATCTCAACATAAAGAATGATGTGCTTCCGCCACTTGAACTCGTCCCACTGTATTCCTTGCTCGGCGGGCATCTTGTGAGAAAATCTAATAGCCTCCTCTCTCTTACGGAACTCCTCATCGGAGAAGTTGTGTCCATCCACTCCTCTAAACATCTTTCCTGCAAAAATTCCCCAAGGCAACAATCAATCACCAATAATAGCAATACGAGCAAAATAATATCAATCAAACACATGAACGAATCACGAGTCACTTAATCAATCTCCAATCACAAATAATCAACAATTCCTAGTGACTAAGCAATAAGCCTCAACAAATGGTCAAATAATCAACTAAGCAAATATGATCAATAGAAGTGCTCAATAAAATCCCAAATAATGCATACTCAACAAGAATGACCATGACAATGAACAACAACAAGTAAGCTCACATAAATTATGCCAATTAAGCTCAATAAAATATCCATCAATAACAAGTCATCTCATCAAGTAATTAGACAAATAATAATCACCAATAATGCATTTCCATCATCACTCATCCATACATGACCAATTTAACATAATATATTCACTAGGACTTAATCACATCAATATTCAAAATTCATTCCCAAGCCAAAATTTCTCAAAGGCACAAGCAATACACCACTATGAATCCTAAGCATGCCTCTAATTCATCACACAAATCAAATTAATCATTCAAAAGGCTCAATTTTCGTCCAATATACACACACATAAAGTGTTCATAAAAATGCCCAAATGAATTCCATCTCCAAAGCATATAATTGGACAAATTAAATCACACCCATGCAATAATCTATCACAAGAACGATATTGAAGGCCAAAGGAGTAGGAATTACATACCTTGTGTGATAATTTCGGCCTAAAAATCAGAGATTGAAGAACACCCACACTCTTTACAAAAATCCCAAACCGAATTCTAAAAAACCCTCAAAATATGATTTTGATGCAATGATCATGAAAGGACGGCGAATGATCGGAGAGAATGAGCAAGGGGATCGAAAATGAGTGGATACCTCGAGTCGTGCAATTTGAATTCCGAACCTGATCTGTGTATTTTAAAACGCCTTGACCTCGAGTCGAGGCTCAGGTCTCGACTCGAGGGATCCAAAAATTAAAAGCCTCGACTCGAGGTTCCACCTCGACTCGAGGGATAAGCGGTTTAGTAAACTTTGACTAAGTGTTGACCCCTCGACCCGGGGATGGGCCACCTCGACCGGGTCGAGTCCAGGAATTTTTACGGATTCCCGAACTTGGCCCGACCCCCAAAACTCCTAAAAATGACCTCTACGACCCCAACGAACCCAAATATGCAAAAACTAACCGTTTTGGTCCCTTGATTTAAGCCCGGTCGCTCATTCGATCGAGGAGACTGAGTCTCTTCCTTTTTGCTCAATTTTCACCAACTTTTAAGCTTTTCCTCCTTTTCAATCTTGAATTCCTTTGTAATTTCGATCTCGTTTCCAATCGGTGTAGTGAGTGTACCTACAATCAGGCATAACAATCATCAAATAATTATCACTAAGAGATGCATTTCAACACTAAACGATCAACACCCCCAAACTTGAATGATGGCATGAATTCAAAGTTTGGAATGAGAGTGATACAAAAATATGCAACTCCAAATGATATCAACAATAAGCTAAATACTCCAAGTATATCCCAAAGCATATTGTTGATCCCTGACGAGATGTGCAAGGAGGTGGAAAGTCTAGAAGGGGGTTGAATAGACTTTACCACACTCAAAACTTTTTACAACTTTTCGTGAGCTGAGTGTGAGGTTAGAAGACTTTGAAGTCTTCTCGGCAAAGAAGGTACTCGAGTGTGCTAAGTGAGATCAGCGAGACTTCGGAAACTCGGAGTCTTCGATGGTGCGGAAGCTAATCTCGTGTGTATTTGAAAAACCCTTTTAAAGAAAACCTTCTTGAAGTTAGAAGACTTTGGAGTCTTCTACAGCCGAGTTGATGCGGAGTTTGTAAAAGCGATGAATGAGCGATTATAAGTATGAATGCAGAAAGCAAATAAAGACACGAGAGATTTTTATAGTGGTTCGGATATAACGATCCTACGTCCACTCTCCCCGATCCCACAGGGTCTTACTATCCATCGAAACTGGTCTTGTCTCCTCTAATCTCCTTGAGGATTCGACCACGGGAAGTTTAACAAGTTCACTGCCCTTGATACAATCAAGATGATCCTCGAGTGTTAGCTCTTAGATCAAAACAATCAACCTTTTCTCGTACGAGAGATAATGAAAGGTGATTTACACTTCCTTGACCAAAAATAAATCTCTTAGGAAATTCAACGTGATAGATTGATTTCTCGGTATGAAGAATTCAGCGTGTATTGCAATGAGTGAAGGAGATATTCTTGATGTTTCTCGTGCGCGTGTATTCAAAAAAATCCTTCACTTCTTTTATGATCCTGAATTTGACTAGCCGTTAGGCTAATTTGTCAATCAGTCTTCAAAGAAATGGTAAGTAATCGTTGGAAGATTTGTTTGACTTTGGATAATTGATTATGTCCGATACCAATCAATTATGCTTTGTGATTGATCTTGATTGATAATCAAATCTTCACTTGACTTACTTCGGATATCTTTGAAATATCTTTCTTTCTTTAGTTAATCCCGATGAACTTCTTGAAGTCAACTCTAGCAACCTTATACCTTGCTCCAAAGACATCTTAAAGTTTCTTTGTAGCATGGATATCAACCTTGCTATCTTTTCTTGAACCTTTCTTAACAACTTCTTTTTGCATAACTCTTATCATCTCTTCTTGATCTTCGCGACGCCCTTCCAATAGACTTCGATCGAGATTTCTCTTAGATCCTTAAGTCTTCTTATCGGACCTTCGATTCTCAACCAATATGAAGCTTCGTGTTAGGCCTAGCAAGATTAACTATACAAAGACACAAACCCTATCTAGATCAACAACCGACTAACGAGATCCAGGTGGTCCTATTACACTTAGGTTTTGGGAACATCATCAAAACATACAAATTCAAATCCTAACACATATTAACATAACCTCCTAAGCATAAGCAATTAATTACAAAGCAATTCCCAAAGAAAAGGACCAAAAATAAAAAGCACAAAAACAAACACACCAAAGCAACAAAGAGGATGGGTTGCCACTACAAAAATTACGTAATTAACGAGGGAATTAACGAGGGGTGAAACCCTCGTTAATTACCGAGGGCCTAGACGAGGGCCATTTTAACGAGGGTTTACGTGAGGGATTTGAGCCCTCGTCAATTACCGAGGGCTTTAGCGAGGGAATGGTGCCCTCGGCCCAACACGGTATTAGCGAGGGCCTTGCCCCTCGCCAGCCCAATTTACCGAGGGCGGGTTCCCCTCGCCAGGCCCAAATTTACCGAGGGCTTGGGCCCCAAGTGAGCCCCTCGGCAAGTCCAACATATATACAGCCCACCCGTTTTTTCTCCCCACGCAGATCCCTTTTTCTTCCCCACCGCCGCGCCGCGCGCCTCCGCCGCCCGAAATTGGACCACCCACTAGTTGAGCTTTGTTGTACTCATTCCTAGGAACATTCCTACGGTAAGTTTTTATGATTTAATCGGTTAATTTTGTTGATATTTTAGTGGGTAAATTTTGTATTTTTTTCATATGCATATTTATGAAATTTTGTTGTTATTGCTTAATTATTTAGTGTTAATTTTTGTAATTATTATGTGTATTTTAATTATTAGTTATTATTTAGGATTAATTAGTATTATAAGATTAATTTGTAGTAATTACTATAAGATTAATTTGTAGTAATTAGTATGTATGTTATATATTTAAATTCATTATTAGTAATTTGTAGTAATTAGTATAAAATTAATTTGTAGTAAGTAATTAGTAAATATGTTATATAATTAAATTTGTAGTATAAAATTATTAATTATTTAGAGTTAAATAATTATTTTTCATATGCATGTATTTGTGTAATTTTTTTGTTATAGGTATTGATTGAGTAATTATTTAGTGTAAATTTGTGTAATTGTTATGTGTATTTTAATTATTAGCAATTATTTAGGAATAATTAGTAGTATAAGATAATTAATTAATTAGAGTTAATTAATTAATTAATATATATGCTAGCAATTAAATTTATTTTTAATATTATTATAAATTCAATTTAATGGCTATAATTTATATATTTGTAGGTGTGTACGCAAATTGAAAAAAGATTCAATCCGGTCGTCTAATTTCATACACTACACACCATCACTATCACCGTAAGTATTCCTTTTTTTAATTAATTATTTAAATATACTTTTAATTTAATTATAATAATTATTTGATTTAAAATTAATTATTTTGCATGCATGATATAATAATAATTTATATATATGGTGATCGATGTTCGATCAAATTTTGTATGATACTTCAATTATAATATTAATTTTGAAAATCGAATCGATGTTCGATTCAAGTTGATGTTGGAGTTGAGGGTTGATGAATTGTTTGATATTGTTTCTTTGTAGAATGTGCGTTCCGACTTGATTAATTTTAATTAAGTCGGAAATGGATGCACTAGGAACTTGATATATTAAGCTGGGAATACGATAAAATAAGACAAAACTCTGCCGATATTTTTAGAAAATATATATATATTAATATTAGAAAAAATATATTAAGCTGGAAGAATTAATTATGATTTAATTAAATTTTGAATCTTCATTAATCAAATGATCTATTGCTATGAATTATTCAAGCCGTAGTTGGATGTATGGTCCAAGAACGATTAATGGCATGATATCTCCCGAATTTGTTAGTGGACTTGAATCGTTTATAGAATTCGCTACTAGTAACCGGAATGGATGAGTGGGGGAAAGATTAGGTGTCCTTGCTCGAAATTCAAATGTAGGAACCAGAGTTTTAGAGAACCCATTGATGTGAAATCATATTTTTTAGACATGGGTTTATGTCTAATTATCACAATTGGATTTTGCACGGTGAGCAAAATTGGAATTCTATACCACACTATGATCACCGGCGTCGACTTCATATAGAGTTGGCGACAACTGCAGATCTAGCTCGTACCACAATATGATGATGGACTTAACTTCTGGTCCTAACATTAGTTTCCAAAATGTGGAAGAAGAACCCCTTAGGGAGGAACCTCCTAATCAGCATGCCGCACATTTTTGACATGCTTCGTGCGGCGGATCGGGATCTGTATCACAGTTTGCGAGTCTCATTCTCGGTTGTCATTCAATGCCCGTCTTTTAAACATTAAAAGCGAGAATAGACTGTCTCGAAAGGGGTTACAATCAAATGGTTGAGTTGATTAGTGAGATTTGCCCTCCGTAAAATCTGGTGCCCAAGAAATTTTCTTATACTAAACAGGTTGATGGGTGGGATGGGTCTTCCCGTAGAGAGGATTGATTGTTGTGCAAATAATTGTATGATATATTGGGGTGCGCAGACAGGAACTTGAATCGTGTAAGGTTTGTGGTCGGTCACGATTCAAACCTCGCTAGACGTGGTGTGGATGGTCGATGGAAAAAGAACAGTCCTTTCAAAGAGATGTTCTATTTCCCTATCATTCCTCGATTGCAAAGACTGTATCAGTCCAAGACTACCGCTAAGGATATGATATGGCATGCTAGTTGCTATAATGATAAGGCTGGTGTTATGCGTCACCCCGCAAATTCATTGGCTTGGAAAGACTGTGTTGGTCCCGAAAGTTGAGTTGATTAAAACCTTGAGTTAACCTTCTAGAACAAGATCTAGAAAGGGGGTTTGAATAGATTTTGTTAATTTTTCGAATCTTCTTCAAAATCAATTCAAAGTATCGATGAACACAATGGAAAACAATTTTAATCTCAACTATTAACAAGATCAAAAGCAATCGACAAGATAGGTTTAACTTTAATCCACGAGATTAATCAGTAGATGATAAACTAAGAATTGAAAAGAAACAAACAAGTAAATCAAAGCAATAAAGAACACGGGATTTATAGTGGTTCGGATTATAACAATCCTACATCCACTCTCCTTCTTCAACCTTGAAGAAGGGCCTTTACTTACTTACTTTCTTCCTTCTCGCAGACTTACTTACAATAATGAATCTTCAGCCTTACAATGAATTCTTCCTAATTTTTGAATATCTATGGCTTGAAGATCTAATGAGAAAAGTGTTCTATAAACACTAAAAACCGAAAACGTATAAACGTTTGTGAGTGTGTATAATATTTGAGGCTTGTGAATACAAAATGTGTGTTGATGAGTACAAAGTATCAAAAGTTAATTCTAAACTAATTTCTATCCCTATTTATAGAAATCTTCACTTGGTAGTTGTAACTTCCTTGAATTCGGTTTTGATCGGTTATAACAATATAAGCTGAATTACGTAACTTTCTCTTGATTAGTTGAAAGCGCTTCTTGAATCTTTGTGTAATATTTCTTTAACACCTCGTAAATGCGATACTTACTTCACCTTGTCTTCATCTTCATTTCTTGTCTAGGTGTTTGTCTATAGTGACGCAACTCAACTGTCTTCTCTGTGTTGTCCTTGTCTGATATCTTGACCTCATCTCGATTTCCTCTCCTCATCGATATTTGTCCTTGTCTCGATGTCTTGATCTAGTCGACTATTTATACTTAGTTTTATTTACAAAGATATACTTCACTGTCTATACAAGATGATCAATTTGGTCATCCTATTTTACACTTTTAACACATCAAAACTAAATAATTTTTCTAACAATTTCCCCCTTTTTGATGATGTTAAAACACACTCAAGAAAAGAAAACTGTTAGTACTTTTTTAAAAGATAAGAATGATACAAAGTATCCAACTAAGTCACATAGTCGAGATAACCGTAACACTAGTTTAATAAACGGATGATCGAGCAATGTACTTAATAAAAAGATGATCGAGCAATGTAATTAATAAACAAATGATCGAGCAATGTACTTAATAAACAGGATGATCAAAGCAATGTAATTGCTCAAAGTCAAGGTCAAATACTTGAAGAAAACATAGACGAGATTCGAAGATTTCGATTATTTAGTGTTATAAATTTATAAAGCGATTACTTAAACCAAAAGTTAGTTAATGAGCAATTATGAAAACAAGTTAGTTAAACACTTCAAATTTCATGAAAGTAGTTCAAAAAGATGTATTTCACAAATATTCACAAGACTTGCACATACATTCGGAGAAGTAAAAAGACTTAATCGTACCACCTGTCTTCTTACGGAATTGTCATCGATCGAAGACACGATTCTTCAAGCTCAATGTCTCCCCACCTTGACTAGATCTGCCACGGTCTCGGCTTGGATCAAAGCATCTGCTTCACCTTTTCTCTATCTAGCTGGCCATCTTGTGTCGTGGAGCAGACATGGTTGCATAAGGTGGTGCGACTATGTCAACATTGAATTCCGAGTCTCCGAGGTCGATCAAATACCGATAGAAGTTAGGATCTTTCGCCTCCAACCATTCGTGAAATGCAATGTTCTCATCTCGTGCCCCAAGAGATCTTCTTGCAAACATGAAACGAGAAGATCCATTCCCCTTCATAAGCTCTCCATTTGCTTTGTTGATCCATGGGAAGGATTTCCTTGGGCACGGCTTCTGTTCGGTGGAATGGGCGAAAGACCTCTTCTCCTTCTTTGTTTTTCGATCTCTGAACCCACTTCCTCGTCTTCCTATCATACGTCTTTCCAGCTGCCTTTTCTTGCTCCCTCCTCCTCTTAGCTTCTCTTCTTTTATACTTTTCTTTTTCTTCCCTTCTCCTCTTAAGCACTCTTGCCTCTTCTTCTCGTCTCAGAGGTCTTCAATTTGGCTTGAAGCCTTAGCTTTCCCAGTGCTTTAGATGAGGATGGGGAGATTTGATAGTCGGGACTGGAGCAGATCAGCGGTGGAAGGAAGTTCGGGTTCGAGCTCGGACTCGGTGGATTCAAAGCTTGTCCTTCTTTTCAACCTTCTTAAAGCCCTCTCGAGACTTCTCCTCAGTGCCTTCTTCTTCTCTTCTTGACTCTTAATGACTCTTGAGAAAGCTCATCTATCCTCAGTTGAGTGCCATCACCGATCATCTTGCGGTTCAACTCTTTTCTTGAGCTCACTATCTTCCCCCTTTTTAGCATCGGCAAAGCGGGTATTACGAATAGTGGCTACTTGATTTATTTGGCCAATGAGCTCTTCTCTTATAAATCCGCTTTTACGATCAAAAGCTGTTCCAGCGCTTTTTGTGGTATCTCGGTTAAATGCGAACTCCTCCTCCATGAAATTTTTCAAGATGTTTGTCTGCTGTCCTTCTCTAAAGCTATCTGCATTTTTAGCACTTGAGAGAATGAAGCCTCCTTAGCTTTCCAAGACTCTTTCACCTGGTCTTCAACACTATCACTAATTTGGCGATAAGCATCTCGAACATATTGTTTGACCCGGGCGTCTTGTGAGTTCATCTCCATAGCGACTTTCTTTTCATTTCAGCCATTTGTTCCTCATGTCTTATTCCAGAGAAATATAGATCAATTTTGGTTTTCTCAAGAATTGCAGCTTCTATATTCTCCTTGATTGATGATGTGATGACATTAGGAACCAATTGAAAAGCATTGAGACGAGCGATCTTGAGATTTTGTACTTCGATCTTGAGGCTTCTACTTGGATACGGATGCGAGATGTGGATGGGAAGATCGTCTCTTGAGATGGAGTCGAGATCTATTTCCTCGATTTCGGCTTGAGGTTGCACCTCCACGGATCTGCTCCGTTTGTGCCTCCTCAGTATCCATCTCGGTGACTCATCGGCAGCTCCACCGGTGACTCCTTCTTCCAACCTTTCCTCCTCAACAACAGTCTCCTCATCCTTCTTCTCCTCTCCTTCCTTCTCAACTGCTACCTCTTACGGGGTTTCGTCTCCAAGATATACTCTTTGAAAAATGTAATCGACAAAGGTAGTTTCAGTTAGTATATCTTGAAAAGACTTGAGTTTTGCCTTTTTGAGAACTTCTTTCTCCCGGATAGCAAGGTTGTTGCCTCCTTCAGCCTATCGGAATAAGCTTGTCTCTTTAAAGGATCCCAACACGAGTCTTCTTAACGAGATAGACATCAATAAGCTCCTTCAACAGCTCGGGCTCGTCCTTGAGAGTGGATTCTTGTCTTAGGATAAATTTCTTCCCAAGAATCCACGGTGAGATCTCGGTTGGTCCCATCTCTCCGGATGGATTGGGTAAATTTAGAAATAGGTTAGGTTCGGATGAGGTTGAGGGTAGGAAAGAAAATGGATCAAATGATGGTTGGGTTTGTGTTGGACTTATGGGAGTGGACCGTTTTAGAGGCTCGAGAGGTAGCGGTCTCATCCGCCCCTTCATCGCCGAGGTTGAGAAGAGGTGGGTTTAGGTACTCCATCCTCGGATGAGGATGAAGATGATGAAGGTGATTTAACTTCTTCTCCTTCTCCGGATTCTTCCTCGACGAGACTTCCACAGTCTCCGTCTGCCCGATACTCCTACTATCTCAGGCCGGGATACTTTCCCCTTGGAAAGCTGTCCTCTCCTCTTCGTCCTCGTCTTCCTCCGTCTCGGCAGACGAGGATTCATCCACCAAAACCGTCAAGGTTGTGCATGTACCCACCTTATGCTCAAGTATGATGGTGATCCTTGCCATCATACTTGCAATCTTGGTCGAGACCATCTCATTAGCTCGTCTGTGACTGGAGTCTTGATGAACTTCTTTCTCTCCTCCATTATCCTTGAATACACCGGTCGACCCGATTGATTTCAGCCCCATCTAGGATAGCTCTCGAGACAGCCATATCCTCGGCTTCGTTAGCCCATCGTGACTTTGTTGTTTACCCGAGAATACATTTTGTCGGAATCGGCATAAGTAATCTGTATTTTCTCTTCAACATTGGCCTCTTGATTCGCCGTTGTATTCGATAAGTTTTTCTGGCCATTAGTCGGAAACTCTCCAAATATTCCGATGATTTATAAGTGAATGGGTTGTCGCCGGTGGTGCTCAAATTTAAAATTGCACCAATCTCGTAAATAGACATAACTATTCTTTGTTTCTTCTCCTTAGTTCTAATTCGAGATTCTAATCCTGTATCTGTTGCTTTTGCCACAGTCGGGAACTCGGCACATAGATCATCCACCGTCAAATTCTTCGTCGGTTTCATCGTGCGATCTTGCTTTAAACCCCTTGATTCCAAGGTTTAATATTTCTCTCATTTCGCATCGGTGGTAGTATCCCAATCAACATACATTTCGATTTTGTTTTATCTCTTATGGAAGTCAAATCATATTCGAACTTGATATTCTTTTTGGATTCCGCCATTGATGAATATTGAAGGTTTTAGGAGGGAAAAGAGAGGTTTTGAGAAAATATGAAGGGTTTTATGTGTGCGTAAATGAAAATTATGCACACGATTGTCTATTTATATGGAAAATATAATAATAAATAATAATTAGAATAATAATTGCCTGCAAAAGTGTAAATATAAGCTTTTGAATCGCCATTAATGCGATTATGGCATTTATTTTGAAAAGTGCATAGAATATTATTTAATATGTCGCGCGTGAGATTGAGACGGTTCATATTTGAAACCGCCTCCATTTAAGCGCGTGGAGTATACTCGGCGTATTTCAAAAATGAATTTGATAAATTTTCGGGTCCGTAGTAACTTCTCTCTGACAAAGTTACTTATTTGAGAAATTACTTTTCGATTAATTGGAGAGATAAAATTAAAATATTATAATTTTTAGAAAACAAATTCGAACCACTTATCCTTTTATTTTGTAAAACAAAATATTTTATTATCTTGAGTAACTTCATTTTTTTAAAAAGCGATAAAGAGAATTATGATATTAAATTCATATATTAATTATATGAACCCAATATTCATAATTAAGAGTATTTAGGAGAAATTTCTGGTCTTTCTCCTTATGCGGATTGATAGCATCACTGCTGTTTCTTGAACATTTGGATAAATTGACCTTGTCTTGAATTTAGAGATGTGTACTAAGCTTTTGTTCTTGCTTTGAAATCATAGACACTTAGACAAATCGTTAGTAACAAGAGTAAGTCGGATAAGGTGCAATAGTCATCTGATTACGTGGAAGTTAGTTGACTATTATGTCCTTATCGATTTACCTATGTCGAATAAGTAACTATCAAGTCGGATATGGTCAATATGACTAATCCTTGATTCTTGATTCCAATGATAGGAGATCAAATGATATCATACCTGATTGTCCTTTGACTCATATCTTGTCCGATAATTCTTTCTAGACATAATAAACTAGTTGAGAGACTAGAATAAAGACACGAATTTAGATTATAGATTAACTAGAGAAGCATCTAATAAACCTAATTCTACGGATAGTTCTTTAAACCTTGTTTACGCAAGTGGTTTTGTCGGGATGTCTACTCTCTGAAAGTCGGTCAAGATCTTCTCAAGTCGATATCTCCTTTTTCTACATGGTCTCGGATGAAATGGTGTCTTATATCTACATGCTTGCATCTTGTATGTAGAATCGGGTTACGGGTAATAGCTATGGCACTATTATTATCACAAAAGATAGGTACATCTTTAGTGATAATATTATAGTCCCTTAGCCGTTGACTTATCCAGATCGGTGAGAACAACAACTTCCAACCGCCATATACTCGGCTTCGATTGTGGAAGTAGTTACGAGGTTTGTTTCTTAGACAACCATGAAATCGGCTTACTTCCAAGAAATTGGCAAGTACCGGATGTAGATTTTCTATCTATCTTACACCCACCAAAATCCGAATCGAGTATCCGCACAACTCAAAGTTGTCATCACCGGATACCACAATCCAACATTCTTGTTCCTTTCAAATACTTGAGGATTTTCTTTCTTTGCTTCAAGATGACTTTTCTTAGGATTAGCTTGAAAACGAGCACAAACTCCAATTGCAAAAGAAATATCGAGTCTACTAGCGATTAAATATAATAAAGAACCAATAAGACCTCTATACTCGGTTTGATCGGTGTCTTCTCCCTTCTCATCTGGATCCATTGAAAAATTTATCATCATAGGTATCTTAGCTTCTCGGTTGGTACCTATTCCATATTTTTCAATAAGATCTTTTGTATATTTTGTTGGATCAAGAGGTTTTGATGAGTTAAAGAGCGGTCAGGTGATCGGCCAACCCGAAGAACAAGTGAGGATATAAGGCGATCGAGACGGGGTCATGCATCAACCTAGTCGGTGAGGTCGATATCATGCTAGTCATCGAAGACGAGCTTGAACCTAGTCATCTGCGGGAGACAAACATGAAGAGCTCGGACAAGGTCAAGATAAGCCGAGTAGAATAAGAAAGGCGAGTTTTCACCAAGTCACCGTGCAGATGAGTATGAAGAATTAGGCCGAGGTCTAGAGCGGTTTACAAGTTTAAGTTTGTTAAGCGGTTTCAAGTTTGTTAGAACTAACTAACAAACTAACTGTCTTTCCGATCTTATAAATAGGTCTAGATTTTTCATTTTTAATAGATAGAACACTTATGCATATTTGATTTTAAACTATTCACTACTCAGATTTGAATCACAATCTTTTCACAAGTATTTCTAGTAAGTTTTCAAAAAGTTCTAAGTGTTTTTAGAACACTTTTCTTGTAATCTTCAAAATCCAATACACACTGTAATAGTTAGATTTCTAGAAGAAGGGTTTAGGAGATTGAAGATTTGAAGATCTGTACAAGTTGTAAGTTGTAAGGTGGAAGTAAGAAAGTAAGCGATAGCGAGTCCCTTCTTGATTGAAGAAGGAGAGTGGATGTAGGATTATTAAAATCCGAACCACTATAAATCCTGGTGCTATTTCTTGCTTTCTTTAGTTTTGTTTGATTTACAATTGTGTTAATTCAAGATTAAAATTCAGAATCTTAACTAAAATCTGAATATCAACCTTGCTTTTGATCTTGTAAAAAGTTGAGAATTCAATTATATTCCGCTGTGTTTAATTCGATATTTTGAATTGATTTTGAAAGATTTAAAAATCTACAAAATCTATTCAAACCCCCTTTCTAGATTTTGTTCTAGAAAGCTAACTCAGGTTTTTAATCAACTCAACTTTCCGGGACCAACATATTTGGCTTGGTTGATGAATATTCCCTTCTTTATGCCTTGACTTGAAGTCCAAGAAAATATGTCATTTCTCCCATCATGGACATTTCAAATCTGCTTTTCATAAGACTACTAAATTCTTCACACAAAGATATGTTAGTTGATCCAAAAATTATATCATCAACATAAATTTGAACTAACAAAAGATCATAACCAAATTCTTTTCTAAAGAGAGTTCTATCAATTCTACCTTTAACAAAACCATTTTGAATTAAATAATCGGACAAGGTGTCATACCAAGCTCTTGGTGCTTGTTTAAGTCCATATAGAGCTTTCCTTAGTTTATAAACCTTGTCTCCTTTGACAAAGCCAGGGGTTGCTCTACATAAACTTCTTCACTAAGATTCCATTTAAGAATGTTAATTTAACATCCATTTGAAAAACTATGAATCTTTTAAAAGCGGCATAGGCTAAAAACAAACTTATGGCTTCAGACGAGCTCAGGTGTAAAGGTTTCATCATAATCAATACCTCTCGATTGTGAATAACCTTGAGCAACTAGTCTGGCCTTATTTCTAACCACAATATTGTTTTCATCCCTCTTGTTTTTAAAGACCCATTTAGTTCCAATGACTTTTTGATGATGAGGTCTTTCAACAAGCTCTCATACATCTTGTCTTTGAAACTGATTTAGTTCTTCTTGCATGGCATTAATCCGGTTGGAATCGATTAGAGCTTACGTAATTGATTTAGGTTCAAGTAATGACACATAGCAACTGAACATACAATCTTGATTTAGTTGGGTCCTCGTCTGGACACCAGAGTCTAAATCTCCAATTATTTGCTCAGGTGGGTAATATGACATTACTTTCTTACCTTTATCTTTTACGGTAGATGGTGTCTTGTCTGAATTATTTATTTGAGATGATTCTATGTTACCTTCGATAACTCTACTGATCGGTGATGTGTTGTTAGTAAATCGATCGGTGATATGTTGTTGGTCGTCTGATCGGTTGGTAGATCAGTGTTGAGGAAGTTCTTTCAGGTTCTTTTCCTTTGTCTCGATTCTTCCTCTTCATACTGAATCTGATTCTTGAGTGTAGAATTTTATGGTTGATCCTTTGAGTCATCGATTCGAGATCATCGATATCTTTGTGATGTCCCTGTCTTATCAAACTCAATAGAAGATTCATCAAATACCACATGGGGTGTTTCTTCTACACACAAGGTTGTTTTATTAAAAACTCTATATGCCTTTGATATAGATGAGTATCCTAAGAATATCCCATCTGCTATCTTGGCATCAAAGGTTTTTAATTGAGATTTCCCATTGTTGTGTATGAAACATTTACAACCAAATATATGAAAATATGAAATTTTGGGAGATCTTCCCTTCCAAATTTCATAGGGAGTTTTACACTTATCCTTGACAATCAGACTTCTATTTTGAACATAGCATGCTTTGTATTAACGGCTTACGCCCAAAACCTATGAGGAGTGTTGAATTCGAGATAACATTGTTCTAGCGGCCTCTTTCAAGGTTCTGTTTCTTCTCTCAACAACTCCATTTTCTTTGTGGAGTCCTTGCTGCAGATGTTTCTGAGCTATGCCATTCTCAATGCAGTAGTTAGAAATCAATTTATTTAAAAATTCAGTACCTTTATCACTTCTAACTTTAATAATATTTAAACCCTTTTCATTTTGAATCTTCTTAAGGAATTCTCGGAATCTTAGTCATAGTCTCATTCTTTTTGTATAAGAAAATAACCCAAGTAAATCTTGAAAAATCATCAACAATTACTAAGGTGTATTTTCTTCCACTAAAGCCGAGAGGAGTTCTTGGACCAAACAGATCCATATGAAGAAGTTCCAGAATTCTTTTTGAAGAAGGACTACTTATTGTTTTAAAAGAAGCTTTGGTCTCTGTTTTCCTTTTTGACAAGAAACACATATATGGTTCTTTGAAAATATTTTATCGAGAGTCCTTTAACTAAGAATTTCCTTGCTATTTTGTTAAGAGTTTTGAAGTTTAAGTGACCAAGTCGAAATGCGTGCCACGACCTGACTTAAGTCATCCGAACTCTTAGCAACAAGACAAGTATCCTTAGGACAGCTTTTGAAGTTGGCAACATAAATGTTACCTTGTCTTACTCCAGCCAATAGAACATTTTCATTGATACCATCTAAAACATAGCATGTATTATGAGTAAATTTGACACAAAACCCTTTATCACAAAATTGTGAAAGCAGATAGTAGGTTGTGCTTCAATCCTTCCACGTAGTAAACTTCATGAACTTGAACATCTCCAATCATTAGTGTTCCTACACCTTTAGTAAGTCCATAGTTGTTATCTCCAAACATCACTCTAGGTCCATCAATGGTTTGGTAGTTAGAGAGAAGTCTTCTTTCATAGGTCATATGCTTGGAACAACCACTATCAATATACCGGATGACCTCAAGAATGTCTCCTCTATCAACTATCTTCGTATCTTCTGCAATCACAAATTTATTGCTTAGGTACCCTTTGTACTTTGGGTCCTTTCATGTTAAGTTGACTTTTAGGAATCCGGATAAAAATATCAATGTTCTTTAAAACCATAGATTGAAGCTTGCATCCATATCTATCTACTAAGATAAGACTTTCAAGATCAATCTTATTTAATTGATCTTTTGAAATTGTCTTGAATCTTGGTAAGAATGGATAAGATTTGCTTCTTCCATCAAAGCTATTATACCTAGGATAGATCTTTGATTTAGTCTTAGGTTTAGCCTTAGGAGTTACTTTCCTCGTCGATTTTCTTTTCAAGTATCGGATGAGGTAATTAATTCCTTTAGTTTCCAGGGACCGAATAAAGTTTCTAACTTAGGTTTAGTTGGTTTTACAAAGACTCTAGGTTTTATAGGATCATTTTTCTTATTCCTATCAAAACCTAATCCAGCTTTTATCACTAGACTTTTGAGATGAATTGAAGATTTTATCTATTGTGGTTTGAGAATTATTCATAAGTCCTAATTTGAGATTTAATTCTCTGTTAGTCCTTTTATAATTCTCATTCTCGAGAATAGATGTTTGAAAATTTTATTTTTAAAGAACTCGAGTTCTGTTCTAACTTTTCTGTCTTATCGGACAAGGTACTGGTGATCATCTTAGTCTGTCATTCCCCCTTGAATGTACAAATGGTTTCTCACTTTCCTTAGTCGATTGACCTTAGTTAGATCAGAAATTTGATCCTTTAAATTAAGATTTTCAGTCTCTATCTATTTATAAGCGAGACAGAGCAGTCTCCAAGTCTTTCAAAAGTTTATCAATAAGACTGGGATCGAGTTTCGAGATAAGGTATCACAGTCATTATCGATGATGAATAGTAATGTACCTCTTTAGCCATTAAACGAGATGTCATCATCGACCCAAAATCAGATGAAGATGAGGATGATGAAGTCTCGAGAGGGCTATAAGAAGGTTGAAAAGAAGGGACAAGCGGTGAATCCACCGAGTCGAGCACGAACCCGAACTTCCTTCCACTTCTTGATCTGCTCCGATCCCGACTATCAAATCTCCCCCATCCACATCTAAAGCGGTGGGAAAGCTAAGGCTTCAAGCCAAATTCAGAAGACCCGGTCGAGGACGAGAAGAAGAGGCAAGAGTGCTTAAGAGGAGAAGGGAAGAAAAAGAAAAGTATAAAAGAAGAGAAGCTAAGAGGAGGAGGGAGCAAGAAAAGGCAGGTGGAAAGACGTATGATAGGAAGACAAGGAAGTGGGTTCGAGAGATCGAAAAACAAAGAAGGAGAAGAGGTCTTTCGCCCATTCCACCGAGCAGAAGATGTGCCCAAGGAAATCCTTCCCATGGATCAACAAAGCTAAATGGAGAGCTTATGAAGGGGAATGGATCTTCCTGTTTCATGTTTGCAAGAAGACCTCTTGGGGCACGAGATGAGAACATTGCATTTCACGAATGGTTGGAGGCGAAAGATCCTAACTTCTATCAGTATTTGATCGACCTCGGAGACTCGAGAATTCAATGTTGACATAGTCGCACCACCTTATGCAACCATGTCTGCTCCACCGACACAAGATGGCCAGCTAGATAGAGAAAAGGTGAAGCAGATGCTGATCCAAGCCGAGGCGTGGCGGATCTAGGCTGAAGGTGGGGAGACATTGAGCTTGAAGAATCATGTCTTATTTGGATGACAATTCGAGAAGAAGACAGGTGGTACGATTAAGTCTCTTTTACTTCTACTGAATGTATGTGCAAGTCTTGTGAATATTTGTGAAATACATCTTTTTGAACTACTTTCACGAAATTTGAAGTGTTTAACTAACTTGTTTTCATAATTGCTCATTAACTAACTTTTGGTTTAAGTAAGCTGTTTTATAAATTTATAACACTAAATCATCGAAATCTTCGAATCCTGCCTATGTTTTCTTGAAGTATTTGACCTTGACTTTGAGCAATTACATTGCTGCGATCATCTGTTTATTAAGTACATTGCTCACGATCATCTCTGCTTATTAATTACATTGCTCTGATCATCTTTTTATTAAGTACATTGCTACGATCATCTGTTTATTAAACTAGTGTTACGGTTATCTAACTATGTGACTTAGTTGGATACTTTGTATCATTCTTATCTTTTAAAAAGTACTACAGTTTTCTTTTCTTGAGTGTGTTTTAACATCATCAAAAGGGAAATTGTTAGAAAAATTATTTAGTTTTGATGTGTTAAAAGTGTAAAATAGGATGACCACTGAGCATCTTGTATAGGCAATTTGAAGTATATCTTTGTAAATAAAACTAAGTATAAATAGTCGGACTAGATCAAGACATCGAGACAAGGACAAATATCGGATGAGGAGAGGAAATCGAGATGAGGTCAAGATATCGCACAAGGACAACACAGAGAAGACAGTTGAGTTGCATCACTATAGACAAACACCTAGACAAGAAATGAAGATGAAGACAAGGTGAAGTAAGTATCGAGACGATGAGGTGTTAAAGAAATATTACACAAAGATTCAAGAAGCAATTTCAACTAATCAAGAGGAAGTTCTGAGAATTCATTTATATTGTTATAAGCCGATCAAAACCGAATTCAAGGAAGTTACAACTACCAAGTGAAGATTTCTATAAATAGGGATAGAAATTAGTTTAGAATTAACTTTTGATACTTTGTACTCATCAACACACATTTTGTATTCACAAGCCTCAAATATTATACACACTCACAAACGTTTATACGTTTTCGGTTTTTAGTGTTTATAGAACACTTTTCTCATTAGATCTTCAAGCCATAGATATTCGAGAAATTAGGAAGAATTCATTGTAAGGTGAAGATTCATTATTGTAAGTAAGTCTGCGAGAAGGAAGAAAGTAAGTAAGTAAAGGCCCTTCTTCAAGGTTGAAGAAGGAGAGTGGATGTAGGATTGTTATAATCCGAACCACTATAAATCCTGTGTTCTTTATTGCTTTGATTTACTTGTTTGTTTCTTTTCAATTCTTAGATTATCATCTACAGATTAATCTCGTGGATTAAAGTTAAACCTATCTTGTCGATTGCTTTTGATCTTGTTAATAGTTGAGATTAAAATTGTTTTCAGCTGTGTTCATCGATACTTTGAATTGATTTTGAAGAAGATTCGAAAAATTAACAAAATCTATTCAAACCCCCTTTCTAGATTTTGTTCTAGAAGGTTAACTCAAGGTTTAAATCAACTCAACTTTCTGGGACCAACAACCTGGACTATTCATATCCTAATTTTGCAGCTGAAATACGGAATGTGAGGTGGGTTTGAGCACTGATTGTTTTACTCGCCGTTTGGGCGATCGGAAAAATAGTATTCGTCATGGCGGTGATAGTGACACCGTACAATCTGCCCCCATGGTTGTGTATGAAAGAACAATTCATGTTTTTGACGGTTTTGGTGCCAGCTCCTAAAAATCCAAAGGATAATTTAGATGTGTTTTTACAGCCACTAATTCATGATTTGAACATGTCGTGGGGAAATGGGGTGGAAACGTATGATGTTGCTAGAAAGCGAAATTTTATGATGCGAGCCGCATTAATTTGGACCATTAGCGACTTTCCAGCCTTACTCAATGATGTCCGGATGGAGCACCGCCGGAAGGACTGCTTGTCCATATTGTGCTGAGTACTCCGATGCATTCACTTTAAAACTCGTAAGTAAACAAATGTGGTTTGATAACCATCGTAAGTTCTTACCAGGGACATCCGTATCGCAGGAACAAGACCGCATTCATGAAGAATACAAGAGTTACAGATGACCAACCACCCATCCGAACAGGTGAAATGCTTCTACAAGAAATTGATTGGTTGGGGTACCGGAAAGTGATCAAGATGGTGCCGAGGCCCACAACAAAAGAATAGATGGTGGCCTGGAGGAAGAAAAGTATTTTTGGGATTTGCCATATTGGAGTACCCTCTTGATCCGACATAATTTGGATGTGATGCACATTGAAAAAAATGTGTTTGATAATTTGTTCTACTGTGATGAATGTGGAAGGGAAAACAAAAGACACAAATAAGTCTAGGGATGAACTTAATGAATATTGTCGCCGTCCCTCTCTAGAGAAATGTCAACGCACAGGAAAGTATCCCAAAGCTTGTTATTCACTTGATAAGAGTCAAAAGGATGATCTCGTGCGGATGGGTAACCGAGTTGAAGTTTCCCGATGACTATGTGTCTAACTGTCTCGATGTGTAGACTGGAGCAAATTGAAGATGTTTGGGATGAAGAGTCATGATTGTCATGTGTTTATGCAGAGACTACTTCCCGATTGCTTTTCGTGAAACTCTGCCGCCGAATGAGTGGAAAGCAATCACCTGAACTTAGTTTTTCTTTAGGGAGTTAACTTCTCGCATCCATTACGGTTGAGAACATGGCTCGATTGGAAGCAGATATTTCAGTTATATTGTGTAAGTTGGAACGTATCTTTCCGCCCAACTTCTTTAATTCGATGGAGCATCTGCTGTGCACCTTGCATACGAAGCAAGGATAGCTGGTCTGTGCGGTATAGATGGATGTATCCATTTGAAAGGTAATTTATAACTCTAAATTATTTGATTACCTAAAATGGTTATACTATACATATATATAACATTTGATTCATTTAATTAGGTATCTTTACAATTTAAAGCTAAGTGTTGGGAACAAGGCGCATGTTGAAGCATCGATTGCAAATGCGTATTTAACGAAAGAGGCCTCAATATTTTGTTCCCTCTATTTCGGCGATCACGTTCGACGAGGCGACACAATGTACCTCGTAATTACGATGGTCGTGGCGAGGCACCCCAAGTAGCGAAAGGTACTTTGTCCATATTTATACCTCTCGGTTGACATCTTGCAAAGATAAACAAAAGATGGATTGTAGATGAGGAGAAAAACACCGCTCATACGTACGTGTTCTTTGAATTGTCCCGAGTTGCAACCGTATATCGAGTAAGTTTATAACGTTTAATTTTTGTTAATTACAACGTCAATCCGTATATTAAATAATCAAATCCCCTTTTGTAGTATGTTTTTCGAGCAACCGCAACAATTCCAACCGACTCTCGAGGGCCGAACAAGATGAAAGACTACAAGAGGAGTTTGCATCGTGGTTTGAACAACTTGTAAGGATAAATAATATTCAAAATCAGTGGATATGTGATCTTTCTAGCGGACCTTCGAGTTGTGTCACCACATACCCTGGATATTACGTGAATGGTTACAAATTTCACACACGAACTTATGGCTCATCAAAATCTACTTCAAATTGTGGAGTTTGTATCAAGGGTTGTTGGTCCCGATTAGTTGAGTTGATTATGAAGCTTTGAGTTAACCTTCTAGGACAAAATCTAGAAGGGGGTTGAATAGATTTTGTAGATTTTTCAAATCTTTCAAAACTAATTCAAAGTACCGATGTACACAATGAAATTTAAGATTATACTCAACTTTTAATAAGATCAAAAGCACACCGATATTCAGACTTTAACTTTGATTCTAAAACTAATCTTTGAATGATAAAATTTAATTTGATCAGATAAGTAAATGAAAGCAGATAAAGAACACCAGATTTTATAGTGGTTCGGATTATAACAATCCTACATCCACTCTCCTTCTTCAACTTGAAGAAGGGTCTCCACTATCTCGCTTGCTTACTTTCTTTACAATCTTACAACTTACAACTTGATCTTCAACTCTTCAAAATGCTAATCAAACTTCAAATCTAACTCTAAGAATAAGAAGTGTATTTGAAGATGTGCAATGAAGTGTTCTATAAACACTTAATAAAAACTATGAAGAAATCTTGTGATTTGAAAACTTGTGATTTGAGAGAATAAATTTACGGAAAAAATAACTTGTGAATTCTCAGATGCGGTGTTAAGTAAAAGTTATGTGAAAAGAAGTGCCTAAACCTATTTATAAGTCTCAAAAGACAGTTAGTTTGTTAGTCGGTTCTAACAAACCGGAAAACCGCTTAACAAACTTAATCTTGAAAACTGCTCTAGACCTCGGCTATCTTTGCTCTACTCATCTGCGAAATGACTCGGTGAAGATTTGTCTTTCTTATTCTACTCGGCTTATCTTGACCTCGTCTCGAGCTCTTCATGTTCGTCTCCTGCAGATGACTAAATTCAAGCTTGTCTTCGCACGACTTGTACTCTTCCGCACCTCACCGACTAGATTGATTCTCGACCCGTCGATCACCTTAGCTTACAATCTCAATCTCACCTATTCTTCAGGTCGTCTGATCTATTGAAGCCGCTTCTTTTAACTCATCAAAACTTCTTGATCCAACAATTTCCCCTTTTTGATGAAGTTAAAACCTATAAGAAAGAAACACACTCACAACTGAAGTTAGTACTAGAGTTAGTTAAGATAATCGATAGGTATATCGAACACTTATTTTCATTTCAACAAATTCACTCACATTAAAACACTTAAGAAAAGTTAAGTCCTTTTAGACTCTTTTAGAAATAAAAAAATTTGAGTCTTAAGACTTAGATAAATTTTTAGGAAAAAGTTTTCAAGTCTAAGAAATAAAATTCTCGAGATGATTTATACTTAGAATTTTTTTAAGTTTTTCTTAAAGCGAAAAAAACTTTAAGAAAATGAGACAAGTAATTCACATAAGTCCGGATATATTCATTCACAAATTTCTGATTTACAAATAGAAGAACTAATAGAAAATAAAAGATAAGGAAAAGAAAATCCTGTTCTATCAGATTCCCCATCGGTGGCTTACGGAATGTTTAGCTTGATTGAAAATCCTCGCTCTTAGTTGTTTAAGCTCGTCCTCGTCGTGAGCTCGATTCCCTTCTGCTTTGGCTATAACAGACCTAACCCATTCCATATCAGAGAGCCGTCTTCTTTTAGCTTGGGGGTAACTTGCTCATAGGCTGGTGCAACGAAGTCGCAGCTTGAACACGTTGTGTGCCTCATCGAGCAACCTTCCCATACAGATCGGCGTCCTCCTTCTCCATCCATTCGTGCCGGCTTATGTCTTCATCGGCTGCTCCGGATGGAGATGCCTTCAAGATGTACCAGTAGTACATCCATCGGCATCCAGGGCCTGCTTCTTGTATTCACTTGTGTATTTCCACCGAGACCATCTTCGGAGGGGCTGAAGTGCGGTGGATAGGCGGAAGTCCGCTTCATCTGCGGCTTTGGATACCCACTTCCGAGTATCCTGTCCCACTTCACTCGGCTTTCCCGGCTTCTTCACCTCTTCTTCTCCTGCTTCTCGTACTTCTCCTTCTCGGTGTGGATTCTTCTGATCCTGCTCGGTGAGAAGTTTGAGAAATCAGGCTCCTTTCTTTGCGCTCGGCTCTGGGGCGATCAGTGCTTCAATCGATGAAGACTTCTCTGCTGCTTTGCCTTTACCCTTGCCCTTGTCCTCGGGTTTTTCGCGATTCTTTCATCTTGGCAGTGAGCTTCAGATTTCTCTTCCTCCTCCTTCCTCCTCTTCTCCTCATCCTCTCGGATGGCCTCCTCTATCTGGGCCACCCTCGGTTGCAAGGCTACCCGGCTAAATGCGATTTTATTTTTATTTCAGCCTTGGCTGCCTCCAACTCAGTGAGTCCGCCGAGTCTACCTTGTCTGTGAGTGACAAGACTCCAGTGTAAGGGTGTCCATCCTTCCTTCGGCTCCTTCCCCTTTTTAACTTCATCTCGGAGGGCACTGGAGTCAGTTTTTCCAGATCTCGAGCAACGGACCACGAAGTCATTTTGATTAGACGTGAGTGTATTGACCAGGATCTCGTTGTCACCGCCATCTTTTGCTTAAGTGCCTTAACCTCCTCCTCCAGGTCACTCGGCCGAGAACCAACAACAATCTTTGCATGTTAGTGAGCATCGTATCGGTATTGCTCGAATCACCTTCCTCGTTTTCTTTTTATGCATATCTTCAAAGGTGATGAAATTGCAAGGATTGGGTGGCCTCCTCCTCGATTCGGATGAGGAAGAGGTGGTGAGAGAAGTTGGATCGAGGGAGCTCATGTGGATATTCCCAAAGATATTGGAGGTATCCACCGGTGGGGTCTGGGATGGAAGGGATGAGGTGGGGCGTCGATGGGGGAGGGATTTCAGTGGGGGTGAAGATGGTGGGGGTGGAATTTGTGAGGTAGTGGGTGGTGGAGATGGGGTTGGGTGGGGTAAAGTGGGTTGAATTTCGGAGGATATGGGTAAGGCCGGTGGGGAGATAGATATGGGGGTTGGGGCGTATCTTGGTCTGTTAGAAAGGACAGGCATCGAGATGGGGATGGTGGAGGGATGAAGTTTGGGTTTGGGGGAGGGTAGATGAGGTTGGGGGTTGGACTGCTTCAGAGTAGGCTATTTTAGAGGCTCCGAGGTGCCGGCTGACACCTCTTCATCGCCAGAGTGGGCTGGAGAGGGGAGGGGGAGAATTGTGCACCGTGGGTGGGGGAGGGTCCTCTCGAGCTTATATCCTGGACCTCCTCTCGTTGGACCACCCGAGCCGCTATCTCCAGCGTGGTTACCTCTTCGGGTAGAAGACTTGGCTGGTCGTGACGTCCCACTCCGGCTCCGAGGTTTTAACCAACCTCCTCCTCCTTGGGGCCTTCTCCTTCACTTCATCGGCCGTGAAGCGGCGGTGAGCTCACCGTCGGCAGCTCTTCCTCCCTCTCTTCTTCTTCCTCCTCCTCGGCTTCTTCGGCGGCTGGTGCACAGGCTCCTACCTCGGCACCTCCTTCGTCCGAGTCACTGGAGCCCCAAGAGGTTCATCCTTAGTCGATCCCCTTTTGTTTTGTGTAGGGCCTGACTCCATCTCGCCCAATTGATCTCGGTGACAAAGAGTCCTCCATGATCGCCGTCACCTTGTTAAATAGGCTGGTGATCGACCTCGCTTTGCCACTTCCCACTCACCACCTCCAGCCTTTTCCTTTCCGTCTCCAGCTTTTCCAATAGCATCCCGATCCGGTTGGCTTGAACTCCGTCTAATATCGTCCTCATGACGCACACTGGTCCGGTAAGCCCATCATGGGAACTCTGTTCCCAAGTATGACCTTCGTTACAATGGTCATTAGAAGGCGATATCTCCGCCGGAGCATCTTCTTCTTCGCCTCCGATCGCCCGTCCCTCATAGAATTTCGGGCAATCATCTCAAATGATTCTACCCATTCATCGATTTGTATGTGAGGGGTTCACTCCTTCACCTGCTCGTGTCAAAGATGCGAGCCACCTCACCGAGTATCGGTCAACACCTCGCCATACACCCCGGTTTTGAATACACCATTTTCAAACGTCCCATTGACGTAGAATTCAATCCCTCGCATATCCAGTATTTTATTGGAGGGGGATTTCTTGGAATAAAACGTCCTCAATCCGGCCCTCTCCAATAATTCCAGATTTCTCTCGATTCTCCATCGAAGTTGTTTCAAAATCCACGTACATCTCCGATTTAATCTTCTTGTTGTATGTTTCATTGTGAACATCCACCATGGTTGAAGTAACTCCTATCGGTTCGGGAAGTGCTCATAAAAATAATCAACTAAGGGTTTTTGAAAATTTGCGAGTGTTTGTATGAACTTATGAAAGTAAAAAAATTTGATTGAAGAAGAAGATGTATTTATAGGGGAGAAGATTGGAAAGAGAAACCGCCATTTTAGAAAATTTGAATTAATCTGAGCCATTTATTTAAAAAGTTTTTACTGCGCATGAATCAACGGTTAAAAATTAAGATAAACGATTAGGATTCAGCGTGTGGATGTTACTCGCCTTTGGAATGCGTAAATAGTTACTTTATAGATCATTGATTTGACAGATGTAGGTTACTTTATGCGGGGAAGTGAGTATACCCGTCGGCCTAGGGTTACTTTACTTCGAATGAAGGTTTGCAAAGCAGATGAGTTTAGAAACAGATGGGTTTAAAAATGCAGATGGATTTGTAAAGTCATGCGATAAAGTAACTCGTCTCGATTATAAAAACAGCTTTAGTTTTAACTTTTTAGCAATCTTAAAAAAAAGCAGTTAAATAAGCAGACTCGGACTTAATTTTCTAAAGATGGGTTTTTCAACCAATCAATCCAAAAAGAATTTTATGAAGAGAAGAAAAAAATATGGAGTTTATTTAGAACAAAGGTGTCGAGAATAAAAGATTTGAGAAAAGGTGAGGTGAAATAGTCGATCTTGTAACCTATTCCTGCAAAGACAAAGACTTAAGAAAACCATCGGTAGCTTGAGGTAGATCGAGATAGGGTGCGAGATAGTCATCTGTTTCTTCAGGAGGTCGGTGACTATTGTGCCCTCATCTCGATTTACCAAATGTCGAATAAGTAATTATCATGTCGAGATAAGGTCAATATGACTAATCCTTGATTCTTGATTCCTAAAAAAGGAAATCAATGATATCACTACCGATTGTCCTTTGACTCATATCTAGTCCGATAATTTTTCTAGACATTGATTTAAAGAAAAGAAAAGACCGTAAATAAGGAATACATTAAACAGATGCAAGCAAATTAGAAACCAGCTAAAGATGCATCAAGTAATCCAAATTCTAAGCATAATTCTTTAAACCTAGACTCAGCTAATGGTTTTGTAAGAATGTCGCTCTTTGTGATTCAAGAGCTATTTTCTCAATCCTAATGTCATTCTTCTCAACATGATCTCTAATGAAATGATGCCTAATGTCTATATGCTTACATCTAGAATGCGAACGAGGATTGTAAGTCATTGCTATTGCACTATTACTATCACAGTAAATAGGAGCAGTGATGTTTGAATATTATAGTCTCTAAGCCATTGACTAATCCAGAGGAGTTGAGAGCAACAACTTCCACCGCCATGTATTCACCTTCGGTTGTGGAGGTGGCAACAGATGTCTGTTTCTTGAATAACACGGAAATTAATTTGTTGCCTAAGAATTGACAAGTTCTGAAGTGGACTTCCTATCAATCTTACATCCTCCAAAGTCGAATCAATAACTTTGTCAAGGTTGTCATCACCGGGTACCATAACCCTACTTGCAAGGTTCCTTTGAGATATTTAAGAATTTTCTTAGCCGTCTCAGATGAGTTTTCTTGGGATTAGACTAGAATCTTGCACATACCCCAACCGCAAAGGCTATATCCGGTCTACTTGCGGTGAGATAGAGAAGAGATCCAATCACCCACGATACTCCGTTGCATCGTGGGTATCCCTGCTCCCATACGAAGTTAGTTGCCATAGGTATTTTAACTTCTCTGCTAGTAGTCATTCCAAATTTCTCAATCGGATCCTTAGCATATTTAGATGTATAAATATACCCTTACTCATCTGTTTAATCAGAAGCGTAGAAAGTATGTTAATTCGCCCATCATTGACATTTCAAACCTGTTTTCATGAGAATGCTAAATTCTTCACATAATTTCAGATTAGGTGAACCAAAGATTATGTCATCTACATAAATTTGGACTAATAAGATGTTACCATCTACTTCCTTTCTAAACAAAGTTCTATCAATCTTGCCTTTTGAAAACTTGTGATTTGAGAGAATAAATTTACTGGAAAAAATAACTTGTGAATTATGTATGCGGTGTTAAGTAAAAGTTATGTGAAAAGAAGTGCCTAGACCTATTTATAAGTCTCGAAAAGACAGCTTAGTTTATTAGTCGGCCTAACAAACCGGAAAACCGCTTTAACAAACTTAATCTTGAAAACCGCTCTAGACCTCACTGTCTTTGCTCTACTCGTCTGCGGTGACTCGGTGAAGATTTGCCTTTCTTATTCTACTCAACTTATCTTGACCTCGCCCCGAGCTCTTCATGTTCGTCTCCTACCGATGACTAAATTCAAGCTTGTCTTTAGACGACTTGTACTCTTCCGCACCTCGCCTAACTAGATTGATTCTCGACCCCGTCTCGATCGGCTTAGCTTACAATCTCAATCTCACTGTTCTTCAGGTCGTCTCGATCTATTGAGCTGCTTCTTTTAACTCATCAAAACTTCTTGATCAACAAGGGTAAAAATTATGATGCGAGATGAGAATGATTTTAACGGGATCCTTGAGGAAGTAGTGCAATTGGAGTACCTTGGACGTATTGAGAAAAATGTTGTTTTGTTCAAGTGTGAGTGGTTTGATCCATCTGCGCCAAATGGAACAAGAGTGCATCCTCATTACAAACTTGTGGACGTTAATCAAAGGGGAAGATACGGCCGCTATGATCCTTTTGTGTTAGCAAGTCAAGCCACTCAAGTTTACTATTGCAAGTACCCGGAAAGCGTAGAAATGAATGGTTGGCCGTTTGCAAAATCAAACCGAGATCCTTGGTCGAAATTGTGCCAACGAATGAACAAGAGCTTCCCCCTTTCAAGACGACCTTGAGTCCCAAATTAATGGTGTGCAAATGGATGATGATCCAATCATATTGAGATGTCAACGATGCATTAATTGATATTGAAAATAATGAAGAAGAAGAAGAAGAAGAAGAAGAAGAGGAAGAGGAAGAGGAAGAGGAAGAGGAAGAGGAAGAGGAAGAAGAAGAAGAAGAAGAAGAAGAAGAAGAAGAAGAAGAAGAAGAAGAAGAAGAAGAAGAAGAAGAAGAAGAAGAAGAAGAAGAAGAAGAAGAAGAAGAAGAAGATGATGATGATGATGATGATGAGGATGAGGAGGGGGAGGACGAGGAGGAGGATGAAGACTCGAGATGAATATTGAATATATAGTGTAATAATTATTTACTATTGAATAATGTAATAATTATGTGTGTTTCATTTGCATGTTATATATATGATGAATTATTTAATATTGAACCGTGTAATAATGTGGTTTTATTTAATTATTGTTACGTATGAGCGGACCGTCTGGATCGAGGGGACGAGCTGGGTCTAGAGGAGCCGGGTCGAGCGGACCGTCTGGGTCCAGGTCGAGATGCCAGGTGGTACCGCAGTACCCTTCCTTCAGAGGATGAGGACGAGGCTGCCGGCCCCGAGGCCTATGAGGACCATCATCCAGCCTCCGGCTGGGTGGGGGTCCCGGATATTTGGATCTACCAGAAACGTAAGTTAAATACTTGTGAATAATAAACTATGTCATATTTATATGTCTATTAATTTTGCGTGTTTATTCCCTTTTTGCAGGTTGATGCCATCGAATGCGGTATCCAGACTATTCGGGAGATTATGTCTCGACATATGGAGCCCGTGCATTCACTTTCCTGATGATATCTCCCGAGAGGTCATGCATCGTACTAGGAGACATTTCAGTACATTATATTTTGTTATTCGCTATTTAATTTTGATTAATTTATAAACTTTAACGCTTATTAAGTACAATAATATTTTATTTGGCAGAGACAAACTAGGTGGGACCTTAACGCTACGAACTCAACCGAGGTGTATCACTGCTTTCTTCGTAGGGCGACAAATAGATACACCGATATGCCGAACCACGTGAGAACGTTGTGGGTCACCAAGCACCAGAGGCCTGGATGGGATGACGCCGTCTTTCAATGGATCGCCGCTTACCGGGATAGAGAAGACGTGAGAGCAAAAAGCGAGCAAAGTGTCGCATTTAATCAATCTGCCGGAGCTCGGGAGGCGAGGGTACCGACATCTCCGTCATAGGGCGGATCCCGTGGATCACCGAGTATGCATATGACTTTGTAAGTATTTTTTGTAATGCTAGTTCAATATTTTAATTAAACACGTGGTTCTAATTAAATAAATACAGTGAGAGGAGGCATGGACGGCCCCCACGGATCGGGACATAGTGCAAGCATTACCACCGTATGATGATCGGGGGGTACACCTACGGCTATTAGTGACACACTTGTAAGTATTTTCATTTTATATTATGTAATAATTTATAATAAAATATTATATATATGTCTATTTTTGTAATCTAAAATTTTAATTGTCGAAATATTCATACAAAGCATGAAGTACAAGAGGTGGCCTCCCGTGATGCCCTATGAGAGGTCGAGCTCCGAACCCCAACCCGACTTATCCCTGCATCTATGTCAATACCATTGGAAAACAACACGGGAGGGTTCGGGGTCTTGGTCACTGGGTAAGTCCAGACGCATCCTCCTCCGCCTCCCGCTCATCGAGTGCTCCTCCTCCTAGTGGCTACACCTAAGCCGATATCGACCGGCCGCTGCAAGAGGAGCGTGAGAGGACTCGGGAGGAGATGGAGCGTAGAGACGCAGCTTTGCGAGCGGAGATGCGAGCGGAGTTGCGTACGGAGATGCGTGCGGAGTTTCAGCGGACATGCAACGGCAAATCCAGGAGATGATGCAGGGTTGCGGGTTCCTTGCTCGGTGGTGACCCACTGGTCCGGTGGTTCCGATCACCATCCCGTGGTCCCGGGTTCACTTCGTGTTTTTAAAACTATCACAATTTTTTTGAATGTTAATTAAGAATTTATGAATTTTAAATGTTTACGAGTGTGAATTTTAATTGATTAAGATGATGAATTTTAATTATTTAAAGTATTAATTTTAATTGTTTAAGAGTACATATTTACACATGATAATATATATATGTAATAATAATAATAACAATAATAAATAATATAATATGTATATAGTGATGAATTATTTATAGGATGCAATTTAATTGAATATATATACAATATTAATAATTATAAAATAATAATATATATACTAAAATATAGTATACAATGTAATTGAATATATATGTTTAGTGATAACTATAATAATTTAAAAATAATTATTCATTGAAAAAATGATGCAATTTAATTGAATATATACAATATTAATAATTATTTTATAATTATTAATAATTTATAAAATAATTATTAATATACTAAAATATAGTATACAATTTAATTGAATATATGTGATAATAATAATAATTATAAACATGATAATATATACGTAATAATAATAATAACACTAATAAATGATAATATATATATATATAGTGAATTATATATATGATGATGCAATTTAATTTTTTTTTGAAAAAATGATGCAATTTAATTGAATATATACAATATTAATAATTTATAAAATAATTATTAATACTAAAATATAGTATACAATTTAATTAAATATATGTGATAATAATAATAATTATAAACATGATAATATATATATATATATATATATATATATATATATAATAATATGTATATAGTGAATTATATATATGATGCAATTTAATATGTATAATTATAAAATAATTATTTTTATATGTGATAACAATTTAATTGAATATATGTTATAATAAACAAATTTAATTGAATAACATTTATAAATTAAATATATAAAATATTGAACATAATATGATATTAATATAATTAAAAGCAAAAACATATCGAATGATTAGCTTTGCCCAAATGGTAAAGCGCCCGAGACTCTCCTCCTATTGACCCGGAGGTCGCGGGATCGAACCCGCCTCACATGAAATTAAAATCGCGCTGCCAGCCCAGGCTCGCGGCCGTGGCGCGGTTCGATACCCCCGGCCGCTTTTTATTTTATCAGCTTTAAATTTCACGAGGCGAGGCGAGGGGCCAGCCGCCGCCTAGCCTCGCCAATTTCCCTCGCCAAAGCCCACGCCAAATCCCCTCGGCAATTAGCGAGGGCGGCCTCCTCGGTAATTAGCGAGGGCCGAGCCGAGGAATAGTTACCGACAAGGTTTTTGCCGAGGGCAACCTTCCCTCGGTAAAACCTCGCCAAACCCCTCCCCTCGGTAACCCCCTCGCTAAATCCCTCTCTAAAACCATTTTTTTGTGGTGTGCCTCCCATCTAGCGCTAGATTTAACGTCTTTTGCCGAGACGGAGCTCAAAAAGTTCATACTTCCCTTTCATCGAAGACATGAGGATCCTCCTTGTGCCTCACTAGATGGTCTTTTGTAAAGAGGCAACATCCCCACTTGTCTTCTAGAGTAGCTTTCCTCCTTCCTTTAATTCCTTCACATCAACACCTCCTTGAGCCTCTCAACTCCAAGTAGACGGCTCCAATTGGACTCACTCCACACCACTTGGTCTCCAATTTCAAAGCTCACTTCCTTCTTTTCAAGTGGTGTCCTTTTCTCCACTAACACCCCCAAACTTGAGCCATGCTCAAGCTTGGTCACATTCTTCTTCAAGCTTATCAGGGGTCAAGCAAAGGTACAATGAGAGCTTTCTCCTTCCTAGAATCATCCAAAGAAATACAAGACTTGTTAGCAATTATTTTACAAGAGGGAATAAAATGCTCATTGATCAAAGAAATAGAAGAATAGAAGGTGTTAGATTAGAAGATGTTTTAATGTCATCCGGAGACAAGCTCAAGTGTCAAGTCATCTACGAGACGATCATGAAGAGCTCAGACGAGATCAGACAAGCCGAGTAGAATAACAAAGACAAGTCTTCACCAAGTCACCGCAGACGAGTCGTGAAAGGTCACCAAGATGAGAACGGTTATCAAGATTAAGTTTGTTAAGCGCTTTACTTTGTTAAAACTAACTACCAAACTAACTGCCTTTCCGCACTTATAAATAGGTCTAGGTTTTACTTTATTTGATACAACACTTGAACACAACACCTTGATCACAATACTCAAATTTTGATTTTGCAAAAGTTCACACAAGTTCCAAAGAAAGTTTTCAAAAGTTCTAAGTGTTTGTAGAACACTTTTCTCGTATATCTTCAAAACTCACCTATCACTTTGTAAAGTTAGATTTCAGTAAAAGAGTCTCGGATTTTGAAGTTGTGAAGATCTTTGTAAGTTGTAAACTGTAAGTTGATGAGTAAGTAAGTAAGTGGTAAGAAGAGACCCTTCTTCAAGTTGAAGAAGGAGAGTGGATGTAGGATCGCTTAGATCCGAACCACTATAAATCGCCTTGTTCTTTATTATTTTCAATTACTTATCTGCTCTTATTCAATTTCAACTTCTAATCAAAGTTCAAGACAAATTATCGGTTTGCTTTTGATCCGGTTAAAGTTGAGTTTAAAAACAAATTCACTGTGTTAACTTTGGTTTCTTGAATTAATTTTCTAAGATTTGTAAAAACTTGGAAAATCTATTCAACCCCCTTTCGATTTTTCCTAGAAGGTTGATTCAAGTTTTCTTTTGTATACTCAACTAAGTGGGACTAACAAGTGGTATCGAGCAAAGTGTTAAGTCAGTTTCGATATTGATTTTAGGTCTTAAAAAGATTCTGGAATTATCTTTTGATTATCTTTATCTTCTTTTCTCCACTAACCCCGCTACTAACTAGATTGTATAAGTTTTGTTTTCTTATATCATCATGTCAACCGGTAAGAGCAAGAAATCGAGGAGTCTACCTGAATTTTCAATTGAATAATATGATTATTGGAAATTTAGGATGGAAAACTCATCTCAAGGCGATCCATGATAGAATGGAGGAGGTTCTCGAAGAGGGTCCCATCAAATTTTATCATGGTGGAACCAAGGATGGTACTGTGGCTACTAAACTAGAGTCGACAGAGAAGAAAAGTTATGAGCCGACAAGTGATGAGAGGAAAATCCACAACTTAGATCAGGTAGCCAGGACGGAAATCATAGAAACTCTTAGCAAAGATTGGATTGAAAAGTCAAGAGGTGTAAATCACCTAAGGAGATATGGCGAGACACTTGCAAATGTATGTGAAGGATCGCACCAAGTGAAAGAAAACAAGTCAGCCTGTGCTACATGCCTTTGATACGTTTAAGATGAAGGAGAACGAAACAAGAGATCACTGGATGTGAGATTAACAAATTTTCTCAACAAAGCAAAGCAGATTTAGGGAAGAATTATTCGTAAAAGGAAATAAACAATAAGATAATAAGATCTTTGACCAAGAGATGGAGAGAGAAGTCAAATATCCTAAAAGCAACCCAAAACTTATCATCTATTACTCATCATACTTTATTTTCTCATCTAAAAGCCTTAGAATATGATATTCAAATAGAAGATGAGGAAGACGAGATGGAGTCAAGCACCTCGTCCAAGTCTCATGCTTTTGTCAACAAAGAAGACAAGACAACAAATTTGAATCAGAGGAGCCGACTTATCTTTTAAGGAGCAGATGTCATTGCTCAACAAAAGGTATGATAAATTGAGAATGAAATATAAACAGAATAAACCGAGGTTTGCAAAAAAGATAGATCCAGATCAGGATCAAGAAGAAAGGAAGATGATTCAACCGATGATGATAAGAGTAGGAGCCGACAAGAAGGTTCAAATTACCTCGCAAAGAAATCCTACTAGTCCTAAGACAGATAGGGGTGATACTTGTTACACTTGTAACAAGCCGTGACATTTCAGATTATGATTGTCCTCAACCGACTCCTAAGGAACGAGAAGAGAAAAGAAAGAAGAGAGATAGCAGATTTGCGGATCAAATGGCTCTTCCGCTGAAGAAAAGAATCAAGAAAATCATCATCATCCTCATCCGATTTTGGATCGACGATGAAATTTGTCTTATGGGCAAAGAGGTAGTCTATTATTCTTCTTGATAATGATTCATATAAATCGCTTTCTATTAATGATCAAACGGTCATTCAAGGATTATTGAAAGATCTAAAGATGTCTTTGACTACTTATAAACAGTTAGAGATCGAAAATTTGACTTTAAAAGATCGATTCGCATTCTAGCTAAAGGCAAGCAAAGTTATAAACTACTTCCGAGTCCGAGGAAACATTTAAGAGGGAATGTTTACCCAGTGCCGAGGCTAGTACATCACCACCTTGACCGAAAGATTAGAAAATGAATTGAAATCTTTAAAAGACAAATTTGAGATGATCTGTACCGAGAATGAGTTAATTAAGAAAGACAATGAGAAGCTTGTCTTCAAAATGAGTCAGCTTTAATAACTCACAATAAGTAATAGATCGCATCTTTAGCACTTCACAAAAATCCCATGATAAGACAGGTCTTGGTTATGATAAAAATAATAAATCAGATGTTCAAAAACCTAGGAAATTTGTGAAGGCATCAAAACCTCAAAAGAGATTAAAATTGGTCCTTGGAAACCACTTAGTCAGTAAAGATCGCATCCCCCACCAAAACCAAAATTCACCGAGGACTCCATATCGTACTAAGAGAGTTCCAAGAACTAAGATAAGAAGAAATTCTTATTATAATTCTTTTGATGGGAGAAGTAGATGCTATCTCACTTTTCCTAAGTTCAAGAAAATCATTAAATCAATACAATAAATTATCATTTAAATGTGATATAATTGTAGACAGATTTGGTAGATAGACCAAGTCTGATTTATTATTAAACAATGAGATGTTTGTTTGGTTACCCAAAGTGATTTTTGACCTTCAAGGACCCAAGATCACTAGGGTACCTCATATCCGATCTGCTTTTACAGGATTCACAGGACTATCACTCAAGAAAGAGATTCTAGCTTCAATTGGGTACATAAACAAGTGGTTGTTCACAGATATGACTTGTAACAAGAAGTTACTATCAAACTTCCAAAATATTGATGGTCCTAGAGTTCTTTTTGGAGACAACAATAGTGGACAAACCGAGGGAGTTGGTACCTTGATTATAAGGGATGTCCAGTATCTCGAGGTATATTTTGTAGATGGTCTAAAGCATAATCTGCTATCTGCTTTCTCAACTCTGTGACAAAGGTTTTCTTGTAAAGTTTTCTAAAGACAAGTGTGATATCTTAGATAGCTCCTCGGACAAGGTGCTTCTAATCGGCTTCGTATATGGTAATGTCTATGTGACCAACTTTAATAGTTGCCCCAAAGATACTTGTCCTGTAGCTAAGGGTGGAGATGACCTCACTGGCTATGGCACAAGAGGCTTAGTCATCCGAACTTCAAAACTCTTAGTAAGCTAGCTAGAAAGAATCTTGTTAAAGGACTACCGAGAAATTATATTCTACCGATCGAAATGTGATGCATGTCAAAAAGGCAAACAACCCGATACACTCATTTAAGAGTATTAATGCTTCATCATTTGAAAGAGTTTTACAACTACTTCATGTTGATCTGCTTGGACTGTTTCACCTCTCACTTTAGTGGAAGGAAATATACTCTTGTTGATGTTGATGATTTTTCTAGATACACTTGGGTAATATTCCTTTTGAAAAAGAATGAGACCGTGAACAAGATCCCCGATCTGCCTGCATGCATTCAAAATGAGAAAGGTGTTAATATTGTTAAAATTAGGAGTGATAAGTGGCACCGAATTTATAAATTCTTGTTTATCTAACTTTTTAAATGAGAGTGGAATAGTTCAAGAGACATCATCAGCAAGAACACCACAACAAAATGGAGTAGTTGAAAGAAGGAACGAACACCGAAAGAAGCAGCCAGAGCATGTTAGCCGAGTATGGAACCCTTCACAGTTCTCGGGTCAAGCCATCAATATCGCCGCTATACCTGCAACAGTTCGGGTCAAGCCATCAATAATGCTTCATTCATAACAATGGGAAGTCTAAACTAAGGACCTTTGATGCTAAGGCACTGATGGAATATTCTTAGGATATTCTAACACTTCCAAAGCATTCGCAGTCATCAACAAGATAACTCTTTGTGTGGAAGAAACTCCTCATGTGGTTTTTGATGAAATGTTTTCTTTCTCAGATCAAGTGAATCGATTACTAAGGATCTAGATAAAATTGAACTAACCAAAACTAAACATAGAACAGCCTATCTTCCTAGTCTTGATTCAGATTCGGATAAAGAAGAATCCCCATCTAAAAATCAGCAGACAACCCCTCTCTAGACTCCATCTCGAGGAGACACCCTCGACATCACCGATCACCAGGTCACAGATGAAGGGGGAATGTCTCGCTCGTAGAAGTCGATGAGTTGCCACCGAGTCTCAAGATGAGGATCCTTCTACTCAAATAGGCAAGAGGATGAGAAGTTATCATCCAACTCGACTCAGATCATTGGGGACCTATCCAAAGAGTGCGCATTACACGAACTATGGTTGATTCTCAAAGTCCTGCTCACCTGCTATGTATCACTTCTCGAGCCTAAGTCTATTGAGGAGGCTCTATCGTATCCTAATCGATAACCGCCATGCAGAAGAACTGCATCGCTTTGAAAGGCAAAATGTTTGGGAATTAGTGGAAAGACCCTTACATAGAAAGATTATAGGCACCAAATGGGTGTTTAAGAATAAAACAAATGAGAACAACGTTATGGTTCGTAATAAGGCATGATTGGTAGCTCAAGGTTACTCACAATTTGAAGGGATAGACTATGATGAAACCTATGCTCCAGGTTGCGATTAGAAGCAATAAGGCTGTTCTTGGCATTTGCCGCTTAATAAATCTTTCAAAGTCTTTCGATGGATGTCAAGTCTGCCTTTCTAAATGGTGTGTTACTTGAGGAAGTCTATGTGGAGCAGCCTCTTGGGTTTAAGATCAATAATAAGTTCTATAAACTTAATAAGGCCCTATATGGATCAAACAAGCACCTGTGGCTTGGTATGATACCTTATCTGAATTTTTATTTCAAATGGTTTTTCAAAAGGTAAAATAGATCGGACCTTGTTTAGAAAGGAAATAGATGGTAACATCTTATTGGTTCAAATTTATGTGGATGACATTATTTTCGGTTCACCGAATCGACTTTGTGGGAAGAGTTCGGTGTTCTCATGAAAAATAGGTTTGAGATGTCTTTGATGGGTGAATTGACATACTTTCTAGGCTTACAGCAAGGCATTTGTAAGGGTATATTCATACATCGATCAATATGCTAAGGACCTTATATAGAAATTTGGGATGACTACTAGTAGGGAAGTTAAAATACCTATGGCAACTAACTTCTATGGATTCGGATGAGCAGGTGGATACCCACGGATGCAAGGGAGTATCGTGGACCGATTGGATCCCTTCTCTATCTCACCGCAAATAGGCCGGACATAGCCTTTGCAATGGGGTATGTGCAAGATTCCAATCTAATCCCAAGAAAACTCATCTAGAGACTACTAAGAAAATCCTCAAATATCTCAAAGGGAGTTTGCATGTTGGGTTGTGGTACCCATCCGATGACAACTTCTGAAATGGGCAGAGGAGCCGACCGTGAGCTTAGCCGAGGCTTCACACCGATGAAGTCAAGGAGAAGGCTACAAAGAGGAGAAGGTTGGTGAAAACTCCTCGGAGAAGGGAGCATCATCTCGTTGCTCGTGACAGATCGGCCGGGTCAAGAGGTATAGACGTTGGAGATAGCGGCAGCAGTAGTCCAGCCGAAGATGTACAAGAGATCAGCTCGAGAGGACTCCCTCCCCTCTCCCAAAAAGGTACAACTCTTCTGAGCTTCAGCCGCCTCTCTCCCTCCCCTCTCCAACCTACTCAGCGATGAAGAGGTGTCCCAGGCTGGCACCTCGAGCCTCTTAAACATCTACTCCCACACAAGTCCAAGCCAAAACCTCATCATCTTCTCTCCCCCAAACTCAAACCACTTCTCCACCCCCAAACTCAAACCACTTCTCCACCCCCAAACTCAAACCACTTCTCCACCCCCATCCCCATCCGACTTCCTTTTATTCTTAATCGGACCCATCTTCTCACCAACCCGATATCCACCATCTCCCCCGGCTTTACTACCATCAACTATACCATCAACCTCAACCCCACCTCAACCAACAGCCGAAACTACATCTTCTTTCCCTCAACCACCCACTCCACACCCAATAGCATCTCCACCACCAACCTCATCTCGAAATTCCACCCCTTCCATCTTCTCCACCACCCGAAATCCCTCCACCACCATCGACGTACTCCACATCTTCCCAACCCTCCCCACCAGTCGAAGCCCCGGATATCTCTCAAAACATTTTTGGAGATATCCGGATAGGCTCCCCAAGTCCAACTACCCTCCCCTCCTCCTCATCCGAATCATCTCGAGGAGGAACCTACCCAATCTCTCGCCATCTCTTCCGCCTTTGAAGACCTACACCGAAAAATCATCGAAAGGTAGAAAAGATGATGGAGAGAAAGACGAGGAAAGTGATTTGAGCAATCACAGAGACGATGCTCGCCAATATGTGGATTGCCGAGATGAATATCTCCCACAACCTATTAGACAATCTCGCATCGCTATTGGTAGTCGGGCACTGGAGGAGGAGGAGGTAAGGTCAGCCAAGTAGAAGGTGGCAGCATAATGAAATCCTTATCTAGGAGCCGATCACTGAGATAAATCGGACTTCGTGGATTCGTTGTGCTACGTTGGAAACCAGCTCCAAACCCTTAAGAATGAAGTTAAAAAGGGGAAGGAGCTAAGGGAAAGGTGGACACCCTCACACCTGGGGTCTTGGCTATCGTGAGACAAGCTTGAATCAAAAGACGACACACTGAGTTGGAGGCAGCTAAGGCGAAATCAAAGTAAAATCGCACGAACTTGCCGCCTTACAACCGAGGGTGACCCAAATTGAGAATGCCATCCGAGAGGATGAGGAGAAGAAGAAGAAGGAGGAAGAGGAGAAGACGGAGAAGCTGCTAGCCCATTTGAAAGAGTCTCGAGAAGCCCGAGGCCAAGGGTAAGGGCAAAGGGAAAGCAAAGCAGCAGAGAAGGAGTCATCACCGAGCAATGACCATCCCTAGACCAGTTGAGCGAAAAAGAAAAGGGCCTGATTTCTCCAACCTCTCACCGAACAAATAAGGAGGATACATGCCGAGAAGGAAAGGTATGAGAGGAAGGAGAAGAAGAGGCTAAAGAAGCCGGGCATGGGAGCTAAGTTGAAGTGGGATAGGAGTCTCGAAAATGGGTATCGAGGGCCGCAGATGAAGCCGACTTCCGACCCTACCACCGCACCTCGGCTCCTCCAAAGATGGTGGCTGGCAAATATACGGAGGAGTACAAGCAAAAAGCAATGGATGCCAAGTGGATGTACAACTGGTACATTAATGAGAACTCTCCTACCGGGCGGTGATGAAGATCTTCAATGGCATGCTTGGATGGAGAATGAATATGCCGATCTTTATGGAAGGTCAGCCGATGATGCAAGCCAAGTCTTCAATTGTGATCTCATTGCTCTAGCCTTCGAGCATGCCAAGCCGAAGCAAAATGAAGATGGGACTCTGACTTAGCTTGGGTCGATACCATTGCTAAAACCGAGGTGGAGTCCAAGCTCACGATGAAGATGAACTCAAGAAGCTCGTAACTGTGGTCTTCACCGCCGGAAGTCCCCGAATCAAGCAGATGGGAGTCCGATAGATCGTGATTTTTCCTTCCTTATTTTATTTTCTATCAGCTTCTCTATTTTTGTAATCTGTATATATGTGAATAAATATACCGAACTTTACCTCGATTTACTTGTCTTATTTTTTTAAGCTTTCTTTATCGCTTTTTTAAGAAAACTTAAAAATTTTCTAAGTGTTAATCATCCGAGAAAATACTCATCTCGCATTAAAGGATTTTCTAAAATTTTCTAAGTTAAAAACTTTCTAAGTCTTAAGACTTAATTTTTTTAGTCTAAATTTTTGTTTACTTAAGAATTTTTCCTTGATTTTTTTAAGTGTGAATTAAGTGCTCTAAACTTGAATAGATCTGAATTAAGTGTGAATATGTTTTAATATGCATATCTCGATTATCTTGAATAACATTGACTAATATCACCGTGAGTGTGTCTCTTTTCAGCTTTTAACTTCATCAAAAAGGGAAATTGTTAGATCGTAAGATGTTTTGATGAGTTAAAAATGATCAATTTAGATGATCAGATGACTTTGAAGAACAATCGAGGTCAAGATCCAAGCATTAAGCCGATCGATAAGGAAGAAGCTGGACAAGTCACCAAGTACGGAAAGTTGGAAGTCATCTCGAGACAAGCTCAAGTCAAGTCATCTGCAGGAGACGATCATGAAGAGCTCGGACGAGGTCGACAAGTTGAGTAGAATAAGAAAGGCAAGTCTTCACCAAGTCACTGCAGATGAGTTGTGAAAGATCACCAAGATGAGAACGGTTATCAAGATTAAGTTTGTTAAGCGCTTTTAGTTTGTTAAAACTAACTAACAAACTAACCGTCTTTCCAAACTTATAAATAGGTCTAGGTTTTACTTAATTTGATACAACACTTGAACACAACACCTTGATCACAATACTCAGATTTTGATTTTGCAAAAGTTCACACAAGTTCCAAAGAATGTTTTAAAAAGTTCTAAGTGTTTGTAGAACACTTTTTCGTATATCTTCAAAACTCACCTATCTCTCGTAAAGTTAGATTTGAAAAGAGTCCAGGAGTTTGAAGTTGTGAAGATCTTTGTAAGTTGTAAATCGTAAGTTGAAGAGTAAGTAAGTAAGTGGTAAGAAGAGAAGAGACCCTTCTTCAAGTTGAAGAAGGAGAGTGGATGTAGGATCAATTAGATCCGAACCACTATAAATCGCCTTGTTCTTTATTGCTTTCAATTACTTATCTGTTCTTATTCAATTTCAACTTCTAATCAAAGTTCAATTTCAGAATTAAAATTAGACAAGTTATCGCTTGCTTTTGATCCGGTTAAAATTGAGTTTAAAAACAAATTCCATTGTGTTAACTTTGGTTTCTTGAATTAATTTTCTAAGATTTGTAAACACTTGGAAAATCTATTCAACCTTCTCTTCTAGATTTTCCCTAGAAGTCTGATTCAAGTTTTCTTTTGTATACTCAACTAAGTGGGACCAACAGAAGGTGTAGAGTCATCCCTATCAATGGATGGGCATAAATCGATAATCTCTATGTATCCACACGTCTTCTTCTCCACTTTGCTTGGAGCAACTTTTTCCACATGAGCTCTAGTAAATGTCACTTCCTCTCCATTAGAGCTCAACTTGAGCTCCCCTTTCTCAACATTGATCATCGCTTTGCCGGTGGCAAGGAAAGGTCGACCAAGTATGATCGGTACCTCAAGCTCCTCCTTCATGTCAAGAATAATAAAATCAACCGAAGATGAACTTGCCAACTCCTACTAATACATCTTCAATGATCCCAAATGGATGAGCATATGATTGATCCGCTAATTGAAGATTAATATTTGTAGGAGTCACCTCTCCTAGTTCCAATGTCTTGTAAACGGATAAAGGCATGACATTTATACTTGCTCCTAAGTCACACAAGCCTTGGATGTTCCCATTCTCACCTATCTCACATGGAATTATGAAACTCCCGGATCCTTTCTCTTTTCGTAAGTGTCTTTCCAAAATCTCCTTGCACTCCTCCACTAACTTGATCATACCCTTTTAATCCCAACTCCTCTTCTTGGACATGATTTCTTTCAAAACTTCTGGGTATTTGTTCAAGGGCATCCATTAGTGAAATATCAACATGCAAACTCTTTAAAACTTCTAAAACTTACCAAATTCTTCATCAAGCTTTTTCCTCCCAAGTCTTTGAAGAAATGGAACCGGAGTGGCTTTCATAGGAACTCCCCATGCATCTTTCTTGGACTTCTCTTCTTCTTTCTTAGACTCTCCCTTTGCTTGAATCTCCTCACTTGCCTTCTTTTCCATAACCACACTTTCTTCACTAGCTTCTTCCTCTTTCACCACCTTTTTCTCAATCTCCACTTCCTTGGGCATCTTTGGGCCTTCATAACTCACACCACTCCTAAGTTGGATAGCACTACAAAACTCCTTAGGATTAGGCTCGGTGGTGGATGGATACTTCCCCTTGTTTTGCAAGTGGTCCACCGTGGATGAAAGCTTCCTAACCGTAATGGCTAATTGTCCCACTTGATGCTCTATAGTCTTGAACCTCGTATCCATTTGCTTACCAATATCATCAAGTCTAGAATCATTTGCCTCTAACCTCTTCACTATCATCCCAAGAAGCTCCTCCGTAGTAGCCTTTCCTTCATTGTTAGGTGCTTTGGCACCAGTGGTCAAATCTGGAAGGAAATTGGACGGCGGCTCTCGGGTTGGCATAAGAAAAATTTTCATGTCTCCTCCAAGTGTTACAATTGAATTGAGGTTGAGGTTGAGGTTGATAGCTTCCTTGTGGCCTATTTTGGTAAGATATTTGATATGGCCTTCCTTCTTGAAAATTCCCTTGATAATTTCCTCCTTGATAGCTTCCTTGATAAGGAGGCCTCCCCATGTAGCTAACTTCTTCAACCGGCAAAGGACTTGCACACACATCAACATGAGGAATGGATGGACTCACACTTTTTGGCTTTGGGAAGTAGTAAGAGCTCCCAAACGGTCCATCATAGTCATCATCATACTCTTCATCGACTCTATCTCCTCAACATGTGACACTCTATGGTTTGCTCCCGATTAACCGACACTTGAAATGAATTTTGGGCTATGTTCTCCATTATCTCATTCATTTGTCCCACCGTCTTCGACCAAATAGAACCGTTGGCACAAGCATTCAAAAATGAACGATCTCATCCGTCAAACCATTACAAAAATACATAATGGTTTGTTCCTCCGAAAGCCATGTTGGGGACAATTTACAAGTAACATGCCATACCTCTCCCAAGCCTCCGGGATTGTCTCTCCATTCTTTTCGCGAAAGTGGGATATCGCCTCTTTAGCTTGCACGGTTTTGGATGGTGGATATAACTTCATCAAGAATCTCTTGGATAGGTCCTCCCATGTACGTGACGGTCCCGGAGGTAATGAATTAAGCCATGTTTTTGCTCTCCCTTGAGTGTAAAGGCAAAAAGCCTTAACTTCTTTGCATCTTTGGGTACTCCGTTGTACTTGGTTGTGTCGGAAATCTCAAGAAATTGTGCCATATGTTGATGTGGGCACTCATCTTCATCCTTGCCTTCAAATTGCTTTTCTATAAGCATCCTCACTAGAGCGAGACTTATCTCGAATTGTTGGCTTCGATCCTTGGCCTTGCTATCCCATCATAGTGCTCTCTAAGTTGTGGCTAAAAAAACTCTCTCAATGGCCTACCTTGAGGTGGTGTCTCATTCATGGGTTATGGTTGGGATTGTGGAATGTGTGGCGGCTCTTGGTATCGTGGCTCATGATTATATGGCATTTGAGGGTAGTATGGTAGAAATTGTTGTGGATGAGGTGGATAATATGGGTATTGGTGAGCTTGTGGAGGGTAAGGGTATGGATTTTGGTAGGGAAAATGTTGTGGTGGCATCTCTTGAGGGAAAGGGCCAACTTGAGCTTTAAAATTGTTCCCGACCTCCATTGTCTACTCTTCCTTCTCCATTTCCATGCAACTCCTCAACTTGAGGTTCACCAACAACTCTCTCCTCATTCCTTAGCTTTTTTCCTTTCATTGCTTCCCTTCTTCTTCTACCACGATTTCTTCTCAATGTAGCTTCTATCTCCGGATTGAGTAGCAAGGGTGGTGATGGAACACGCCGGTGAAAGCGGTCTGATCCCAAGACCGTTGTTGGATGCCAAACATATAAAACAGAGAACAAAAATAAATAAATAAAACCTAAACATGCATCTAAAGCAAATGTTAGATTCGTTACCCTTGAAGATCAAGACTTTGATTCCACAATAGACCTTCTAGTCTGTCTCCCAACCTCGCTCGAACACCGGTGGACGGCGAGCTATCGAATCATGGTGAAAAGGGCTGCTGCAGCATTTTTTCTACCTCTTCTTTTAAACGAATCAAGCCCCTTTTTATATACACTCATTAGGTTTTTTCATGGGCCGACTAGGGATCCATTAGAAGGTATAGGGTTTGGGCTTCTTTCAAGTCCAAACGTTCTTATGTTCAAATTGCGAGAACATTATTTAGCCCGAAAACATTAATTCATTCCACTAGAGAATTAATGTTGCACTCCCGCCCTATCCCGAATCGAATCAGACTTCTATTAGACTCTATAACTCCTCGTATTAAAGATATCGCACGTCCATTAATTATTAAAGTTTCGACTACTTTAATTAATTAATATCTATTATTCCTTGAGTAGTACCACTCAACCTTGTTGTCGCATTGCATTAAATCCACCTCAGGTTTAATACGACAATCCTTTATGAGATCCTCAAGAGGACGTCATCACCTGGATGACCAGGACACGCGTGCCCTAATGCCAATAAATAGACATCATGCGAGTGATATCGGTACCCAAAATACAGAGTATGTTGAATCTAATAAGATTCTCACCCATGATAAATCAAAGTAGTGAATAAGCACTCCACACACCTTAATATCACACTTAGGGTTAAGAATTATAAGAGTCACCAAGACCTCTAGTTCTTCATGACATGATAATAGAAGAACATGTCTTATCTCGTGATCCATTCAATACGACACGCCGTATTAGTATAAACTAATGACCAAGACAAGCCACCAAAAAGTTCATACTACAACTTAAACCAATAGTTATGTCCGTAACTATCTCGGCCGTGAATACCGTTTATATCTTATAAGGAACCGACAATGTTATCTTACGTGTGACTACAAAATCCACCACATTGTCTACAATATAAGATAAATAGACATACAAACAATCACTATTGAAAGAAAGCAATAATGTGAAAAATATTTATTTCAGATAATAAGGAAATCAAATATACATCCACAAAGCCCAACAAAAGTTTGCTTTACAAGATACTCCAACAAGTGGAATACCACTTGACCTTGTTATCATACACCTACAATACCACCAATCCAAGTATCAATTCCAACAAAGACAAACAAAAAAAAAAAAAAAAACAAGTAGCCACGTCAAACAATCCCTAAGTCTCACTTATAGGCGCAAAAACTTACTCCCCGGCAACGGCACCACTTGATTTATAGTGATCCGGTAAGTGGTATTAAGACCAATAAAAATATCGAACCCAAGGGAATTAGATTGCAAGTAAGGCCCTAAGAATACAAATTATTAATGACTATTATTGCAAGAATGGGTTGGCACTAAACACTACAATATAAAATGGCAAGAATTAAATTCTAAATCTATGCAACCAATTAATTGAACACCTAGGATGTAATAACAAACAAGCTAAAATCAACGGGGATAAGGGTGCTAGGGATAATCTCCATCAAGGAATCAATGATTAACAAGCTATGATTGTATCCAATTGCAAATCAATCAAGTTAGAAAGCATAAACCATCATGAAATTAATCACTCCATTAATAACACAATGCCTAATGTGAGCATCCTTAGTCCTTCCAATCTCTCAATTAAGAAGCACCCAATTCATACAATCATGCAAAATTATAACCCAATTAATCCCTAACCACGTTAGTTCAACTCTCGCCTATTGCTAGGGTGATCAAACATTAATCTAAAGAGATAATTTTGCATGAAGCACAATGAAAATCATAATTAGGAAGCAGATCCTAACTCAATTGATCACAATTATCAACAATCATAGCATGAAGCAATCACATCATCCCCAATTTCAATTATCCCAAGCACAAAACCGTTGGTCCCACGGATTGAGTATTTAATAAGGAACTTGAAACAACCTTCTTGGAAAAATCTAGAGGAGGGGGTTGAATAGATTTTTAAACTTTTTCAAGGATTACAAAATCAATTCAAGGAAACAAAGTTCACACAGCGGAAAGCAAATTTAAACTCAATTTTATACGGATCAAAAGCAACTGATTGTGAGTCTAATTATGAATCGAAATTGAATTTGATTGAAAGTTGATTAAGAACAGATAAGTAAGGAAAGCAAGAAAGAACACAACAATTTATACCGGTTCGTATCTAATTGATCCTACATCCACTCTCCTTCTTCAACTTGAAGAAGGGTCTCATCCACTTACTTACTTACCGACTTACAAATTACAACTTTTCTAGAAGATAATCTTCTAATCTTCAAGCCTATCTTCAACTTCTAAACTTTCTGGAATCTTTATATTTATAGTGCAAGAGTGTGTTGAAGATATACGAGTATTGTTCTATAAACACATAGAACTTATGAGAATTTCTTTTGAAAAACTTGTGTAATGCTTAGAAAGCTTGTGAATTATGAATGTGAGAATACCGAATTAATTCGTGTATAATTTAAAGTTGTGCCTAGACCTATTTATAAGCTCGAGAGACAATTAGTTTGTTGTAACAAACTAAAAGCGCCTAACAAACTTAATCTTGATAACTCGCCTTTCTTCTTCAAATTGAACTTGCTCCTAGTCGTCTGGTAGCCGACTTGGTAAAGACTTGCCTTTCTTATTCTACTCACCATCATCTTGACCTCGTCTCGAGCTCTTCATAGTTGTCTCACTGCAGATGACTTGTTTCAAGCTCGTCTTGAGATGACCTTTGCCTTTTCAATCCTCGGTTGACTTATCCAGCTCTTCCTAGTCCGATCGGCCTAATCTTGGATCTTTACCTCGATTGTTCTTCACAGCTTAGCTGGTCATCTTACTTAGTCTCGAGTTGACTCTCGTCGACTTATTTTAACTCATCAAAACTTCTTCGATTCTAAAAATTTTTCCCTTTTTAATGAAGTTAAAATCTGCAAGAAAGAGACACACTCACACCGATGTTAGTCAAAGTTATTCAAGATAATCGGATATGCGCAATAAAGCACATTAACACTCAATTCAGATTTATTCATATTAGAGTACTTAATTCACACTTAGAAAAATTTTGGAAAAGTTTTATAAGGATTTTAAGGAAAAATTTTAAGTCAACAGACTTTTCGATGATTAGTACTTAGAAAAATTTTAAGTCTTAAGACTTAAAAATTTTTAGAAAATCTTGATGCGAGATGGAAATTTTCTCGAGATGATTAACACTTAGAAAATTTTTAAGTTTTCTTAGGAAGCGATAAAGAAAGCTTAAAAATAAGACAAGGTAGATCGAGATAAGGTTCAATATATTCATTCACATATTTACACATTTACATGGATGAAAACCGATAGAAAATAAGATAAGGAAAAGAAAGGTCCTATTCTATCGTATTCCCCATCTCGCTTGCTTCGGGGACATCTAGCCAAGTGAAGACCCTAGCTCTTAGCCGTTTAAGCTTTTCTTTGTCTGTTAGCTTTGACTCCACTTCGGCTTTGGCAATGACTGTCCCGACCCAAGTAAGATCAGGTGTCCCATCTTCATTTCTCTTCGGCTTGGCGTGCTCATAGGCTGGGGCAATGAGGTCGTAGTTGAAAACTTCACTTGCCTCTTGGAGCACCGCCATACAGATCAAGATCCTCTTTCTCCATCCATACATGCCACCGCATGTCTTCATCACCGCACCGGTTGGAGATGCCTTCAGTGATGTACCGTACATCCATTTGGCATCCATAGCTTTCTTTCTGTACTCCTCGGTGTATTTGCCAGCGACCATCTTGGGAGGAGCAGACGTGCGGTGGTAGGGTCGGAAGTCTGCTTGCGTCTGTGGCTTTGGAGACCCACTTCGAGTGTCCTTATCCCACTTCACTGCTTCCTTTCCCAGCCTTCTTCAGCCTTTTCTTCTCCCTCTTCTCATACATTTCCTTCTCGATCAATTCGTCTAATCTGTTTCGAGAGGTTGGAGAAGTCTCGACTCTTTCCTTTTTCTTTTAGCCTTCTTTGATTTGGAGATTATAAGCTCGGCTGCTTCCTTTCTGCTGTCTTTCCCTTGCCTTTGCCCTTGGCCTCTCGATTTTTCCGACTCTTTAAGCCTCGACCATCAGCCTTCTCACTCTTCTCCTCATCTTCCTTCTTCCTTTTCTCCTCATCCTCGCGGATGGCATCTTCAATTTAGCTCACCCTCAGCTGCAAGGTGACGAGCTCATCCGATTTCTCCTTTAGCTCTGCCTTATTGCCTCCGGCTCGAGTCGGCTTTTGAGTGAAGCCTATCTCGATATCGCCTGGACATCACCGAGAGGGTGTCCACCTTTCTGCCCAGCCTCCTTCCCCTTTTTAACTTCATCCTTGAGGGCTCGAAGCTGGTCTTCTAAAGCAACACAACGTACCCTCGAAGTCGATTTGTCGGATGTCAAGGCTTTGACCAGGATATCGTTGTCTGCAGCCACATTCTCTTTTAGCAGCTTCACCTCCTCCTCCAAGCTGCCCAGACGACTAGCTAGCACGGAGCCGAGTTTGTCGGATAGATTCCGAGAAATGTTTACCTCAGCTATCCGCATATTGGCTAGCATAGTCTCTCACACGCCCTAACCACCTCGCCTTGTCTTCTTCTCCATCATCCTCTCTACCTTGCTGATGATCTTCCGATGCAAGTCTTGGAAGGCAGAGGAGATGGCTGAAAGTGGGCTGGGGTCTTCCTCTCGATGATTCAGATGATGAGGAAGAGGAGGGGTTTTTGAATCGGGAGCCATCCGGATATCCCCAAAGATGTTGTGGGACATATCCGGTTCATGGACTTGAGGGGAGGGTTGAGATGAGGTTGGTATATCGATGGTGGAGGTGGGGGATTTCTAGGGGGTGGAGAAGATGGAAGGGGTGGCATTTCGGAGGTGGGTGGTGGAGATGATGTTGGTTGAGAAGTAGTTGGTTGAGGAGTGGAAGGTGTGGGCTCATTTGTTCGTTGAAGGGGAGATGAGGTTGAGGGTAATAAGGCGGGAGGGGAGATGGTGGTTATTGGGGTTGGTGAGTAGACGGGTCCGGTGAGGAAGGAAAGAAAATCAGATGGAGATTGAGGTGGGGAAGTGGCTTGTGTTTGGGGTAGGGGAAGATGAGGTACCGGCTTGGATTGTTATGGGAGTATGCTTTGAGAGGCTCGGAGGTGTCGGCTGGGACACCTCTTCATCGCCAGAGTGGGCGGGGAGAGGGGAGGGAGAAAGACTTGCAGAGGCTCCGAAGGAGAGTACCTTTGGGAGAGGGGAGGGAGTCCTCTCGGAGCCGATCTCCCGGATATCCTAGATCGGACAACCATTCGCGCCGCCACCTCTAGGGTTTGGGCTTCCTCGATCGGCCAGGACTAGGCTGCGCGGCGATGTTGCCCCTTTCTCCGAGGCCTTCACCAGCCTCCTCCTCTTAGTCGCCTTCTCCTTGACTTCATCGGCTGTGAAGCCTCGGTGAGCTCACCGTCGGCTCAGTAGGTTGCTCCTCCTCCTCCTCCTCCTCGGTGAGGGCTCCGGCACCCTCACCTCGGTGCCTCCACGTCAGTCACTGGTCCGCTGATTACCTCATTCTTAGTGAGGAGCCCTTTACGCTTTGTATAGGCCCTCACTCCATCTGTCCGATTGATCTCTGTGGACAAGCAGAGTTCTCCAAAGAATATCAAGTTATCTTATTAAACAGTGGTGATGGACTTGGCTGTTCACCGACCATTCACCAGCCTCCAGCCTCTTCCTCTCCGTTTGAATCTATTCAACAAGATTTCCGCCCAATTTACCTGAACCCTATCAATAATGGCCCTCAAACAATTCAGCCGGGTCCTGTCAGCCCATCATGGGAGTTCTCGCTCCCAAGAATTGCTTTAGTTAGTATCGTCATTAGCAGACGATATTTCCTACGAAGCATATTCTTCTTCGATTCTGATCTCCTATCCTACATAGACGTGCGGGCAATCATCTCGAATGATTCTACCCAATCACCGTTCTTATAAGTCGTGGATTCACACCCTCATTACTCGTTTCAAAGATTAAGCCACGTCTGCGCAGGTGATCACCAAATCTTCTCCGTAAACCTTCGTCTTGTATATTCCATCCTCATAAACCCCATTCACGTAAAATTCTACTCCTCTCATATCCAAAGTTTTGTTCGAATCGGACAGCTTTGAACAAAAGGTCCTTAGACTTGACCTCTCCAGGAATCTAAGGATTTGTTTTGATTCTTCATCGGTTGTGGTGTCGAAGTCGATATACATCTCCGACTTTATCTTCTTATTGAATGTATCCTTGTTAATGTCCACCATTGTAGATGTATATCCAAGAAGTTTTTGAGTATGGCTCATAAAATATTTAGGAAGAGTTTTTGGGAGTTAGAAAATTTTGCGAGAGGGTAAAAGGATTTCTGGAACCGAAAGTGTTTGAACGAAGAAGACGTATTTATAGGAGGGAAAATTGGAAAGAGAAACCGCCGTAAGCGGGTTTTAAATCTGAGTCGTTCATTTGAAATGATTTACTTGTCTTTGAATCAACGGTTAAAAACAAGATAAACGATTGGGATTCGGTGTGTGTAGATAACTCGACTTTCAAATGCGTAAAAAGTAACTTTGTAGATCGTTGATTTGACCGAAGTAGGGTTACTTTATGCAAAGAAGTAAGTATACTTGACGTCGGCCTAGGTTTACCTTTCTTTGCACAAGGGTTTCCTAAAACGGACAAGGTTTTGAAATCGTCGAGAAAAGATCTCATCTGGTTTTTCAAAAACAACCTAGTTTAATTTTCTTTTTAGCAAGATTTAAGACAAGTTAAACAACACTTTTATTTTAAACAAAACAGACTCGGTTGGATTTTTAAAGAACAACTCATCCAAAGATTTTAAAATAGATGAGCTGTGAGAATAAATTTGAAAACAAGCTTTTTGAAGAAACTAAGGAAGGGGTGAACAGATGAGGAGATTTTAGCAGATTAGTAGATTCTAGCCGATCTAACAAGGCGATCTCATTACACTGTTCGCAGACACACAAACTTTAAGAAATCATTAGTAACCAAGGTAAGTCGGATAGGATGCAATAGTCATCTGTTTGAAGAAATCAGTGACTATCGTGTCCTTGTCTGATTTACCTAATGTCGATAAGCAATCAACAAGTCGATAAGGTCAATATGACTAATCCTTGATTCTTGATTCCTAAGAAGGAGATCAATGATATTAGCCACTGATTGTCCTTTGACAAATATCTAGTCTCGATGATTCTTTCTAGACATTGTAAAATAATTGAGAGAGACAAAGAATGAAAAGCATAAGATGAGATTATAGATTAACTAAAAGCATCTAATAATCCTAACTCTACAGATAATTCTTTGAACCTTGTCTCCGTTAATGGTTTTGTCAAGATATCAGCTCTTTGAAAGTTAGTCAAAATCTTTTCAAGTCTAATGTTACCTTTCTCAACGTGATCTCGGATGAAGTGATGTCTAATGTCAACATGCTTGTATATGGTATGTAAGACTGGTTCTGGGTAATAGCTATGGCACTATTCTTGTCACAAAAGATTGGTATATCTTTTGTGATAATGTTATAGTCCCTCGGTGTTGACTAATCCGAGATAAGTGTGAACAACAACTTCCGTTGTGGAAGTAGCTACAGAGGTTTGTTTTTTAGACAACCATGAAATCAACTTACTTCTTAGAAATTGGCAAGTTCCGGATGTAGATATCCTATCTATCTTACACCCACCAAAGTCTGAATCGAGTATCCAGACAACTCGAAATTGTCATCATTTGGATACCACAGTCCAACATTTATTGTACCTTTTAAGTACTTAAGAATTTTCTTTCTTGCTTCAAGATGGCTTCTTTTTGGTTTAGCTTGAAATCGTGCGCAGACTCCAACCGCAAAAGAAATATCAGGCCTACTAGCGATTAAATATAATAAAGAGCCAATTAGACCTCGATACTCGGTTTGATCGTATCTTCCCCCTTTTCATCCGGATCCATGGAAAAGTTTGTCATCATAGGTATCTTAGCTTCTCGGCTGGTACCTATTCCAAATTTTTCAATAAGATCTTTTGTGTATTTGGCTTGATTGATGAATATCCTCTTCTTCGTGTTTGACTTGAAGTCCAAGGAAGTAGGTCATCTCTCCCATCATGGACATTTCAAATCTACTTTTCATAAGATGACTAAATTCTTCACACAAAGATGTGTTTGTTGATCTAAAATAATATCATCAACATAAATACAACTAATAAAAGATCACTACCAAATTCTTTTCTAAACAAAGTTCTATCAATTTTGCCTTTTACAAAACCATTTTGAATTAAATAATCAGACAAAGTATCATACCATGCTCTAGGTGCTTGTTTAAGTCCATATAGAGCTTTCCTTACTCTATAGACCTTGTCTCCTTTGACAAAGCACGGAGGTTGCTCTACATAAACTTCCTCAACTAAGATTCCATTAAGAAAAGTTGACTTAATATCCATTTGAAAAACAATGAATCTTTTAAAAGCAACATAAGCTAAAAACAATCTTATGACTTCCGGACGAGCTCTTGGTGCAAAGGTTTCATCATAATCAATCCCCTACGATTGTGAATATCCTTGGGCAACTAGTCTGTCTTTATTTCTTACCACAATATTGTTTTCATCTCTTTTATTTTTAAAGACCCATTTAGTTCCAATGACTTTTTGATGACGAGGCCTTTCAACAAGCTCCCACACATCTTGTCTTTGAAACTGATTTAGTTCTTCTTGCATGGCATTAATCCGGTTGGAATCGATTAGAGCCTCGGTAATAGACTTAGGTTCAAGTAATGACACATAGCAACCGAACATACAATTTTAATTTAGTTGGGTCCTTGTCTGGACACCGCAGTCTAAATCTCCTATTATTTGCTCACCGGGTGGTATGACATTACTTTCTTACCCTTGTCTTTTACTATGGATGAAGTTTTATCTGAAGTATCTCCGTGTTCTTTTCCTTTATTTGCATCTGGTTCTTTCTCTTCGTCTCGAGTTTGATTCTTGACCATAGAACTTTACAATCGATCTCTTGATAGTCATCCGATTCGGATCGTCCGATATCTTTGTGATGTCATCTGTTTTACTAAACTCAAAAGAGGATTCATCAAATACAAAATGTGGAGTTTCTTCCACACACAAGGTTGTCTTATTAAAAACTCTATATGCCTTGGATACGCAGGTATCCCAAGAATATCCCATCTGCTAACTTAACATCAAAAGTTTTTAATTGAGATTTACCATTGTTGTGAATGAAACATTTACAACCAAATATATGAAAATATGAAATTTTGGGGGATCTTCCCTTCCAAATTTCATAGGGGATTTTACATTTATCCTTAACAATCAAACTTCTATTTTGAACAAAACAAGTTGTATTAATAGCCTCTGCCCAAAACTTGTGAGGAGTGTTGTATGCATATAACATTGTCCTAGCCGCCTCTTTCGTAGTCCTGTTTCTCCTTTCAACTACTCCATTTCTTTGTGGTGTCCGTGCAAATCAATGTCTTATGAGCTATGTCATTCTCAAGACAAGAATTAGAAACAAGCTTATTAAGGAATTCGGTGCCTTTATCACTTCTAATTTTAACAATACTTAGTCCTTTCTCATTTTGAATTCTTTTAAAAATTACGGAATCTTAATCATAGTCTCATTCTTCTTGTATAAGAAAATAACCCACGTAAATCTTGAAAAATCATCAACAATTACCAAAGTGTATTTTCTTCCACCGAAGCCGAGAGGAGTAATCGACCTTCGGGATCCATATGAAGAAGTTCCAAAATTCTTTCAAGAAGGACTACCTATTGTTTTAAAAGAATCTTTAGTCTGTTTTCCTTTTGACAAGAATCACACACATGGTTCTTTGAAAATATTCTATCGGAGTCCTTTTACTAAAGATTTCCTTGCAATTTTGTTGAGAGTTACGAAGTTTAAGTGGCCAAGACGTTTATGCCATAGCGACTTTAAGTCATCTCGAACTCTTAGCAACAAGACAAGTATCTTTAGGACAACTTCTAAAGTTAGCAACATAGATGTTACCTTGTCTCGACTCCAGCAATAGTATATTTTCATTAATACCATCTAGCACATAACATGCATTATGAGTGAATTTAACACTTAACTCCTTATCACAAAATTGTGAAATAGATAACAAGTTGTGCTTTAATCCTTCCACATAGTAGACTTCATTGACTTGAATATCTCCTATCATCAATGTCCCAACTTCTTTGGTAAATCCAAAATTGTTGTCTCCAAACATTACTCTCGGACCATCTATGGGTGATAGTTAGAAAGAAGACGTCTCTCTTAGGCCATATGCTTGGAACAACCACTGCCAATGTACCAGATGACCTCAAGAATGTCTCCTCTTTCTATTATCTTCTTGTCTTCCTGCAATCACAGATTTAGTTCTTAGGTACCCTTTGTAATTTGGGTCCTCTCATGTTAAGTTGACACTTAGATATCCAGACAAAGATATCTATATTCCTTAAAACCATAGATCAAGTTTATATCCATATCTATCTACCAAAATAAGACTTTCAAGATCAATCTTATTTAAGCGATCTTTTGTGATTGTCTTATACCTTGGTAAAAATGGATATGACTTACTTCTTCCATCAAAGCTATTATACCTAGGATAAGACTTTGTCTTAGTCTTTAGTTTAGCCTTTGGAGCATCTCTCCTCGTCTCGTATTTTCTTTTCGAAGTGTCAAGTGAGGTGATTAGTTCCTTTGGTTTTCAAGGACTAAATCTAGTCTATACCTTTGGTTTAGTGGCTTTAACAAAAACTCTAGGTTTTATAGGATCATCTTTTTATTCCTATAAAACCTAAACTCGTCTTGTCATTAGACTTATGTGAAGTATTAAAGATCTTATCTATTGTGGATCGAGTGTTATTTAAAAGTCCTAATTTGAGATTTAATTCTCTGTTAGTTCTTTTATAACTCTCATTCTCGTAACAGATACTTGAGAATTTTATTTTTAAAGAATTCAATTCTTTTTCTAACTCATCTGTCTTATCGGTACGAGGTGCTAGTGATAGTCCTAGTCCGACATTCCCCTTGAATGAGCGGTCTAGTTTCTCACTATCCTTGTCTGATTGACTTTAGTTAGATTAAGAATTTGACTCTTTAAACTAAAATTTTCAGTCTCTATCTGTTTATATGCGAGATAGAGCAGTCTCCAAGTCTTTTAGAAGTTTATTTATAAGATTAGGATCGATTCGGATAAGTTGTCACAATCATTATCTCAAGAAGAATAATAGTTTACCTCCTTTGCCATCAGACAGATGTCATCATCTCGATTCGAAATCGAATGAAGACGAGGATGGTGATGTTTCTTGAGCTTCTTCCTTCTCGGCTAGAAGTGCTCTCTGGTCTCGCATACCTTCTATCTCTTTTCTTCCTCTTTTCTTCTCTCTCTCTCTAGGAGTGAGTTGAGGGCAATCATAAATGTAATGACCGGGTTTGTTGCATGTGTAACATATATCTCCTCTATCCGTCCTAGGACTATTATCTTCTCTTCTTATTGGTGACTTGTGCCTTCTAGTCGATCCTTCTTTCTATCATTGTCTCAGATTCTTTTCTTCTTTATCTCGACTTGTAACTCCTTCGGCTTGATCTATCTTTCTTATTCCTTTTATACTTCATCTTTAGCCTCTCATAACGTTTCATTAAGAGTGTCATTTCTTCCTTAATTGATAAATCAGATGCTTTAGAGATTTTCTCGAGATTCTTCTTGATGAAGAAACGCAACCGACTCGACTTCATCTTATTCATCTTCGATTTGGTTATCATATTCTAGTGCTTTGAGATGAGAAAAAAGGTGTGATGTGAGATTGAGGACAAATTCTGTAGCTTTGAGAATGTTGGCCTTTTCTCTCCACCTTTGCTTAAAGACCTTAGCACCTTGTTGTTGATCTCTTTCTCCGTATAGGTTTTACCCAAATCACCGCTTTGTTAAGAAGATTAGTCCCTAACATCCAGCTTGATCAATGGTTTCTCCTTCTTTCATTTTGAATGTGTCAAAAGTATGTAATGCGATTGCGAGTTTGTTCTCTTTGACTTGGTCTGATCACGACATATACTAGCAAGAGTCTCCCACATCTCCTTAGCTGTCTTGCATCTCTTGACTTTTTCTATCCAATATTTGCTCAAGGTTTCAATGATCTCCGTCCTAGCTACTTGGTCCAAATTATGGATTTTTCTTTCATCATTGGTCGACTCTGCACTCTTCTTTTCTTGTCGACCACTGGTTTCACTGGCCGCAGTCCCATCATTGGTTCCTCCATGATAGAATTTAATAGGTCCTTCTTCAAGCACCTCTTCCATCCTATCATGAATTGCCTTTAGATGGTTCTCCATCCTGAACTTCCAATAATCATATTCCTCGATTGAAAACTCGAGGCAAGCTTACGGACTTCTTGCTTTGGACAAGACGACATGATGAAACAAAGAATATCAACAAGAACTTATTAATAGCAAGGTTAGTGGTTTGAAAATAATGAAGATAATCAAGAAACAATTTGAAACTTTATCAAGACCTTAAACCAATATCAAAACAGCTTAACACCGCTCTGATACCACTTGTTGGTCCCACGGATTGAGTATTTAATAAGGAACTTGAAACAACCTTCTAGGAAAAATCTAGAAGGGGGTGAATAGATTTTTAATCTTTTTCAAGGATTAGAAAATCAATTCAAGGAAACAAAGTTCACACAATGGAAAACAAATTTAAACTCAATTTTATACGGATCAAAAGCAATCGATTGTGAGTCCGATTATGAATCGAAATTGAATTTGATTGAAAGTTGATTAAGAGCAGAGATAAGTAAGGAAAGCAAGAAAGAACATAACAATTTATAGTGGTTCGGATCTAATTGATCCTATATCCACTCTCCTTCTTCAACTTAAAGAAGGGTCTCGTCCACTTACTTACTTCTTGACTTACAAATTACAACTTTTCAAGATAATCTTTTAAGCTTCAAGCCTATCTTCAACTTCTAAACTTTCTCGGAATCTCTATATTTACGGTGCAAGAGTGTGTTGAAGATATACGAGTAGTGTTCTATAAACATTGAGAACTTATGAGAATTTCTTTTGAAAAACTTGTGTGAATGCTTAGAAAGCTTGTGAATTATAAATGTGAGAATACTGAATTAATTCGTGTATAATTTAAAGTTGTGCCTAAACCTATTTATAAGCTCGAGAGACAATTTGTTGTAACAAACTAAAAGCGCCTAACAATCTTAATCTTGATAACTTCCTCTTCTTCAAATGAACTTGCTCCTAGTCGTAAATGCATCGACTTGGTGAAGACTTGTCTTTCTTATTCTACTCGGCTCATCTTGAGCTCGTTTGAGCTCTTCATAGTTGTCTCCTGCAGATGACTTGTCTCAAGCTCGTCTTGAGATGACCTTTGCCTCTTCAATCCTCGGTGACTTATCCGGCTCTTCCTAGTCCTGTTCACCTAATCTTTGGATCTTTACCTCATTTGTTCTTCACGATTAGTGGTGATCTTACTTAGTCACGAGTTGACTCTCGTCGACTTATTTTAACTCATCAAAACTTCTTCGATATAAGAAAAACTATTAGCCCATGGTGCTAAGTGCAAAAGCCATGAGTGAAAAATCTAAGAAAGCAATTAAGGAATTAATCAACACAAACAATGAATTAAAGAGAGAAAAGTAGAAGAACATCACCAATTGGCTTCAATTAACAAAAATAGGAATGCTTTAGTCTTCACAAATTCTTCAATTGCAATCTCCACCTCTTCAATTACAACTTGGAAATAAAAATCTAATGCATCAAATCTCTAATCTAATGTATACAAGCTTCAAATCAATCAAAAACTAACAATCTAATCCAATTACAAGAAGAATTAAGCTAATGAATGCTAATTTCGCTCAGTAAAACCGCCTAATAACCGCTTTAAACTATGCTAGGAGGATTATGCTCTATTTTTCGCTCAAAATGATTTAAAATCAAAATTTTCGGTTTTGGGCCTCCCTTAACTATTACGGTGAATATTGAATTTTGAAGATTACAAGTAAAGTATTCTATAAACACTTAAAACTTTTTGAAAACTCTTTTTGAAAAACTTGTGAATCGATTGTGATGATAGATATCTGAATAGTGAACAATGTATAAATCGTGTCCGTGTAAAGTATTTGAAAAATGAAAATCTAGACCTATTTATAAGTCTAAAGAACAGTTAGTTTGTTAGTCGGTTCTAACAAACTAAAAGTGCTCAACAAACTTAATCTTGAAAACTTGCTTTGCTCCTTAGGTGATTTATCCTACTCGTCTGCGGTGATTTGGTGAAGACTAGCCTTTCTTATTCTACTCGGCTTGTCTTGACCTCGTCTGAGCTCTTCATACTCGTCTCCTGCAGATGACTAGATTTGTTCTTGTCTCTAGATGACTTGCAACTTCTAGTCTTGGTGACTTGTTCATTCCTTGACCTAGTGCTGATCGACTTAGTACCAGGACTTTGATCTCGGTTGTTCTTCATAGTCGTCGATCATCTGGATTGCTTTTTAACTCATCAAAACCTTTCTTGATCTAACAATTTCCCCCTTTTTGATGAAGTTAAAACCTACAAGGAAGAGACACACTCACAGTGAAGTTAGTTAATAGTTAATCAAGATTATCGAGATAGGTATTTTAAGACATATTCACACTCGTAATTAGATTCATTCAAGTTAAAGCACTTAATTCACACTTAGAAAAATTTAAGAGAATATTCTTAAGTCTTAAGAAATTAGAATTAGTGAAAAGTTTTAAATCTTAAAAAATTAAAGATTTAAAAAATTTTTAAGACTTAGAAAATTTTTAGAAAAATTTAAGTCTGAGATGAAAATTTTATCGGATGATTAACACTTAGAAAATTTTTAAGTTTTCTTAAAACAAGTAAAGAAATCTTTATGAAATAAGACAAGTAAATCACATAAGTCAAAGTATATTCATTCACATATATACAATTCACGAGATAAGGAGAACTGATAGAAATAAAAGATAAGGAAAAGAAAATCCTGGTCTATCGATTCCCCATCGGCTTGCTTCGGGGATGTTCAGCCAATTAAAAACCCTAGCTCTTAGCTGTTTGAGTTCCTCTTCGTACGTGAGCTGGGATTCTTTCTCGGCTTTAGCAATTATGGTCCTGACCCAAGCCAGTCGGGAGTCCGTCTTCGTTTATCTTGGGTTTGGCATGCTCGAAGGCTGGTGCGATTAGATCGCAGTTGAAGACTCTGTTGGCCTCATCGAGCAGCTTCCCATACATATCTGCGTCCTCCTTCTCAATCCATGCATGCCATTGAAGGTCTTCATCAGTGCGCCCGGTAGGAGAATTCTTGAGAATGTACCGGTGGTACATCCACTTGGCATCTAGAGCTTTTCTTCTGTACTCCTCTGTATGCTTCCCGGCCACCATCTTGGGAGGAGCAGAGGTGCGGTGGTAAGGTCGGAAGTCGAGGCTCGTCTGCGGTCTTTGAAACCCATTTCCTTGACTCCCGATCCCACTTGAGCTCGGCTCCCTTGCCCAGCTTCTTCGATCTCTTCTTTTCCTGCTTCTCATACATCTCCTTTTCAGCATGTATTCTTCTAATCTGCTCAATTTGAAAGATTTGAGTAGTCGAGGCTCTTTTCTCTTGCGCTCTGCTGAGTGGGGCTGATCAATGCTCGACCTTATGATTCTTTCTCATTGCTGCCTTTCCATTACCCTTGCCCTTGGCCTCGGGTTTTTCGCTTCTTTCATCCTCGCAAGCGGCTTTTCGATCTTTTCCTCCTCCTCCTTTCTCTTCTTCTTCATCCTCTCGGATGGCCTCCTCAATCTGGAGTCGGCCTCGGTTGCAAAGTAGCCAGCTCATCCGATTTGATTTTGATCTCGGCCTTGGCTGCTTCCAACTTCAGTGAGTGTGTCTTCGAATCGAGCTTGTCTGTGATTGACATAACTCCAGCTGTGAGGGTGTCCATTCTTCCTTCAGCTCCTTCCCCTTTTTAACTTCATTCTGCAGTGGTCTGAGCCGATCTTCCAAAGCAAAGACAACGAACTCCGGGAAGTCTCGATTTGTCGGCTGTGAGGGCATTAACCAGGACTTCGTTATGCGCAACGACTTTCTGCTTGAGCAATCTCACCGCCTCCTCCAGTTGCCCGGCCCGAGTACCAATAGCGGTGCTGAGGTTGGCTGATAGGTTGCGAGATATGTTCATCTCGGCAATCTGCATATTGGCGAGCATAGTATCGGTGATTGCTTTCGAATCACCTTCCTTGTTTTCCTCTCCATCATCTTCTGGACTTTGTCAATAATCTGCTTGTGAAAATCCGTGAAAGCGAGAAGAGATGACGAGAGATTGGACTGATTTCCTCATCCGATGATTCGGATGAGGAGGAGGAGGGAGGGTTGATTGGAGTGTATAGGGTAAGAGTTATTAAGACCAATCAACAAAATATCGAACCCAAGGGAAAAAGTATGCACATGAGATCCTAGAAATACAAGTTATTAGTGACTAGAGTTGCAACAATGGTTTGGAACAAAAACAACAAAACACAAGCAAAAATACAAAACAACAAGGAGCAAGCAATAGATCGAACACTTAAAATGCGAGAACAAAAACAACACTAAATGGTGAGATAGAGGTGCTAGGATTAACATCCATCAATGAATCATCAATCAACAAGCTACAATTGAATCAAATTGCAAATCAACTAAGATAGAAAACATAAACCATCATGAAATTAATCACTCCATTAAAATCACAATGCCTAATGTGAGTATCCTTAGTCTTTCCCATCTCTCAATGTAGAAATCCCCAATTCATACAATCATGCAAAATTGAAACCCGATCAACACCTAATCACGTTAGCTCAACTCTCGCCTATTGCTAGGGTGATTAACCATTAATCTAAATAGACAATTTTACACAAAGCACAATTAAGAATCACAATTAGGTAGAAAACTAATGTGAGTATCCTTAGTGCAACTAATCTCTCGATTCAGAAGCACCCAATCCACGCATTCATACACAATTATCACCCGATTAATACCGGATCACGTTAGCGCAACTCTCGTCTATAGCTAGGGTGATCAAACACTAATCTCAAGAGATAATTATGCATGAAGCACAAATGAGAATCACAATTAGTAAGCAATCTACTCAATTAATCTCCAATCATCAACAATTATAGCATCATCAATCAAATCATCATCAATTTCAATTAACCCAAGCACAAGAGAGATTTAGCCCATGGTGAAATCCATGGGAAGAAGATAGAATTGATCAAACACAAAGCAAGTCACAACAAATAAGAAATTAAAGAGACAAAAGAGGAAAAACATCACCAAATGATCTTCAATTAACCAAAATAGGAATGCTTGAGTCTTCAACACCAATCTCCAAATGAATTACAAGCTTGAATTGAAAGGATAACAATGATCAAATGCTAATCTATGACTAATTTACCAACAATCAATGGAAATCTAATCCTAATTCTAACTTCTACTCTAATCTAAGATGGAAAATTGGCTTGGGGCACGAGAAATCGCCCCAAAACCGCTACTAATCACTACTATCCAAGATTCTCCAAAAACTCTGCTCAGCTCTTTAAATAACGAAATTTGGAAAAACCTTCCTCGAGTCGAGGTCAGGCCTCGACTCGAGGTCCCTGCCTTTTCACCTCCCTCGACTCGAGGGTCATGCCTCAGTCGAGACTGCTGCCATTTTCCGCTTTTTATCCTTTTCGCATAGCCCTCGACTCGAGGCTCTTGCTCCTCGATCGAGCTCGAGTCCAGGGCATTTTCTCGCGCGGGGCTTCGACCCCGACCCACTGTTTTCGTCCCGGATGTCCGTCTCTTCATTATAAGCCTAATGGTACTCTCGGTTTGGCAAAATTCCACCGAATTACCTGCAAAATGGACGGAAAACATCAAAATCTCACAAATAATACTTTTAGGCAAAAGAGTGATACTTTTCACATTTAGGCACAAAACTAACACTTTAGCTCACTTTTTGCACTAAAAATAGCCCTAAAAACATGTATCAATTCACTCCAATCATACCCCCAAACTTGAATTGTTGCTCGTCCTCGAGCAACGTAGAAACTAAGAACAAAGGAGTGAATTGATTGCAATTATGTCACATGGCATCATAGGCGAAAAATAAGACAATCGAACTCATCAATGATCACTTGTATCAATGCAACTATCCACTAGCCATCAAGACAAATCATGCTCAAACAAATGCTCAATCAAATACTCAACACATTGCTCCTTTCATGGAGTGTTTCACTCTTCACTCAAGTGTATCAAGATTTAAAGCACTCAATCATCAATTCACAAATAAGTACACCATATGCTTGCCACAAGACTTAATCTCAATCAAAATCATTTGTGATCAATCAAGAATCAAAGAGGTCTTTCTTCTAGGTTGTAATGTAGGCTCTTTGGAAAGGTGGGATGTTTATGGATAAGAGTGACTAATTAGTAGAGACTTGAATGTAAACTAATCAATACAATGCACATCTCTTCACTTTCATCTAGCAACACTCTTCCTTTTGAACTTCAATGATCATTCCACTATTCACTTGAGCTTTCTCTCTTTAAAGCTCACAAATTGAATCATTTCATTTTTTCATTTTCTTCACAATTCAATTTTTCTTCACAACCTTTCTTTTCTTCTATGCTTCATTCATCACTTTGCTCATCATCTTCCCACACTTAGCATTCAAATCACCATCATTAGCCAACATTCAAGCTCAACTAAACATAGGACAAGAAAGGCTCATCAAAATAGGCTAAATGGTTCAATTTCACTTGGCTTGCCAAAGAATATGGATCATAGGCTCAACATGGCTCACTAAGGAAATCAAATGTATTTGGTAGGATAGTATTTGGCAAAGTGACTCATCATTCCAAACATGGCCTCTTATCATATTAATGAAATCACACAAAGATCAATATCAACAAGTCTAGTGGCAAGTTCTAGTATACAAATCATGAATGATGCACTCACAAAGGATTCAAATCAACCGTATAAGATGTACGATTATTAAGGCACAAAAGCTCACGGGCTTAACTTGAGCAATGAATCAAGAATTTTCAATCACATTCATCTTCACATAATTAATCAAGCAACTAGCATCAAGCTACACATCTACTAATGATCATATCAAAATCCAACTAGTCTTACAACTCAAGCACAAATGCTCATGTACATAACCTCAAGCATACTCACTATATCAAGATGAACTAAAAATATGTCAATGAATCCACTACTAAGCTCAAGATAAATTCTAGCCCAAAAAAATATACAAGTGCAAGGAAGATAAGCTAAGGTAAGAAAAACACCTCCCCCAAACTTAGACAAGTCTAAGTTTGAAAGGAAGTGTTGTACCAATAAGCCTTTAAACTCCATCTCTCTTTAAACATGTAGGGCTCATCATGCTTTTATGCACTTCCCTCTTGCTCTTGCATTTCCTTGCAACTCCAATGGCTTTCCAATTCATCTAGAAAGTGTACCTACAAATGGGCATAAGAATCATCAAAACATTACCACTAAGAGATGCAAGAACCAAATAACGACCAACACCCCCAAACTTGAATGATAGCATGAGTTCAAAGTTTGGCTCAAAATATAGGCAACTCATAATGATATCAACAATTAAGCACAACAATATATGAATCTCAAAGCATAGAGCATCATGTACCAAGAATAAGCAATTAAGTAGCAAGCCAAATCTCCTAAAAAACAAAAACACTAATCTACCAAAAACACAAGAAAGAAAATAAAAAAATGGGTTGCCTCCCATCGAGCGCTATTTTTAGTGTCCTTTGCCGGACTTATTCGTTCACATCCAATATCCTTCATCGGAATGGCCAAGGGTAGCGATCCTCCTTCCCATTGTATCTCGATCTTTGTGCTTCAAGGTCTAGGAGGTTCACCGAATAGATAGGACAACCACCTATAGAAATGCAAAGTGTCCATGGTTGTCCCCCTTTTTCTCTTGCCATCCTCCTCTTCCATTCTTTCTCTTCGAGGATGCCCAAGCGTTTCTTTAATTCTTCCCTATAGTCAAAATTCACAAGAGGCAAGATTACATCATTAGAAGCATCATTTTCAATTAAATCACAAATTGAAGAGTTAGAAGGTATAGAAATGCTCATTTCAATCTTCAAAGCTTCATTTGATGCTCTTAGATTTTCTTCCTCATTATAGCTCATGTCCATCAATGGACACTCCTCTTCCTCACTTTTGACAAGAGATTTCTTCCTTTCATCCTCATTGCTTGGACCCCTACTACATTTCTTCTTTCATTTTCTTCCTCCCCTTCTTCTTCTTGACTTTCCATGATATTCAAGTTCTTTACTTGGCGTAGGAAATCTTTGAGTTGACACTTAATAAACGTGAAATGCACTTCGGTGATCTCCATGTTCCCCTCTATCCATGAATTTACCTTTTCTTTGGTCTCATACATTTCTTCATACAAGGGAAGCATTTGATCACATCTAGCATCATCTTCCTCAAATTTTTCCAACACAAATCCAAGCATCTCTTGCAATATAGCTCTCATATCATAGAGTCCCCATTCTTCAATTTTAGGAGAAGCTTGTGGCATTGGATAGTCATTCTCATAGCTCCTCCTATCATCATAATAATCTTCCTCTTCCGATGCCCCTTGAAATTCGAATCCCCAATCTTGATTGCATGCTTGATCATAAGGCTCATAATATGGGAACATCTCTTGAGGTGGGGGAGAAATTTCTTCACTTATCCAATCTTCATAATTGGATGGAACTTGTTGCCATTGAGAATTATCTTCATAGTTCCTCCAATCATTGTAGCTCAATTCTTCAAAATGTGGAGAATACACCCTACTATCTTGATAATATTCTTGATTCCACAAGTATGAGTTGTATCCTTCCATCTAGACAAGATTTCAAAGTATCAAATTCCAACAAAAATAACAAAACAAACACAAAGGCAACAAGTAGTCACTTCAAACAATTCCTAAGTCTCACTTAAGGCGCAAAAACTAATTCCCGCAACGGCGCCATTTGATTGGAGTGTATAGGGTAAGAGTTATTAAGACCAATCAACAAAATATCGAACCCAAGGGAAAAAGTATGCACATGAGATCCTAGAAATACAAGTTATTAGTGACTAGAGTTGCAACAATGGTTTGGAACAAAAACAACAAAACACAAGCAAAAATACAAAACAACAAGGAGCAAGCAATAGATCGAACACTTAAAATGCGAGAACAAAAACAACACTAAATGGTGAGATAGAGGTGCTAGGATTAACATCCATCAATGAATCATCAATCAACAAGCTACAATTGAATCAAATTGCAAATCAACTAAGATAGAAAACATAAACCATCATGAAATTAATCACTCCATTAAAATCACAATGCCTAATGTGAGTATCCTTAGTCTTTCCCATCTCTCAATGTAGAAATCCCCAATTCATACAATCATGCAAAATTGAAACCCGATCAACACCTAATCACGTTAGCTCAACTCTCGCCTATTGCTAGGGTGATTAACCATTAATCTAAATAGACAATTTTACACAAAGCACAATTAAGAATCACAATTAGGTAGAAAACTAATGTGAGTATCCTTAGTGCAACTAATCTCTCGATTCCGAAGCACCCAATCCACGCATTCATACACAATTATCACCCGATTAATACCGGATCACGTTAGCGCAACTCGTCTATAGCTAGGGTGATCAAACACTAATCTCAAGAGATAATTATGCATGAAGCACAAATGAGAATCACAATTAGTAAGCAATCTACTCAATTAATCTCCAATCATCAACAATTATAGCATCATCAATCAAATCATCATCAATTTCAATTAACCCAAGCACAAGAGAGATTTAGCCCATGGTGAAATCCATGGGAAGAAGATAGAATTGATCAAACACAAAGCAAGTCACAACAAATAAGAAATTAAAGAGACAAAAGAGGAAAAACATCACCAAATGATCTTCAATTAACCAAAATAGGAATGCTTGAGTCTTCAACACCAATCTCCAAATGAATTACAAGCTTGAATTGAAAGGATAACAATGATCAAATGCTAATCTATGACTAATTTACCAACAATCAATGGAAATCTAATCCTAATTCTAACTTCTACTCTAATCTAAGATGGAAAATTGGCTTGGGGCTGAGAAATCGCCCCAAAACCGCTACTAATCGCTACTATCCAAGATTCTCCAAAAACTCTGCTCAGCTCTTTAAATAACGAAATTTGGAAAAACCTTCCCTCGAGTCGAGGGTCAGGCCTCGACTCGAGGTCCCTGCCTTTTCACCTCCCTCGACTCGAGGGTCATGCCTCAGTCGAGACTGCTGCCATTTTCCGTTTTTATCCTTTTACGCATAGCCCTCGACTCGAGGCTCTTGCTCCTCGATCGAGCTCGAGTCCAGGCATTTTTCTCGCGCGGGGCTTCGACCCCGACCCTGTTTCGTCCCGGATGTCCGTCTCTTCATTATAAGCCTAATGGTACTCTCGGTTTGGCAAAATTCCACCGAATTACCTGCAAAATGGACGGAAAACATCAAAATCTCACAAATAATACTTTTTAGGCAAAAGAGTGATACTTTTCACATTTAGGCACAAAAACTAACACTTTAGCTCACTTTTTGCACTAAAAATAGCCCTAAAAACATGTATCAATTCACTCCAATCAAGGGTGAAGTTGGACTTGGGGAGTTCATACGGATGTCACCAAAGATGTTGGAGACATCCGTGGCTGGAAAGTCGGTGGGTTGGGAAGAGGTGGGTGCGTCTAATGGTGGTGGAGGGATTTCAGGTGGGGAAGAAGATGGAGGGTGGGATATCGGATGAGGTGAGTGGTGGAGAAGAGGTTGGGCTGTGGAATGGTGGGTTGGGGAGATGATGTGGTTTCAGTGGAGTTGGGGATGATGGGAGCAAGGCCGGAGGAGGAGATGGTAGTTATGGGAGTGGGGGAGTAGACGAGTCCAGCAAGGACAGGTGAAGAAGTTATATGGGGATGGAGGAGATGAGGTTTGGATTTGTGGGAGAGTGGTGATGAGATTTCAGCTTGGACTTTTGTGGGAGTAGGCTATTTTAGAGGTTCGGAGGTGCCGGCCTAGATCACCTCTTCATTGCCGACTAGGTTGGAGATGGGGAGGGTGAGATCGGGCCGAGGTTCCAAGAACGTGTACCTTTCTCGAGAGGGAGAGGGGGTTCTTTCGGCCGATCTCCTGTACATCCTCCGTCTAGACCACCTTTCTTGCTATCTCCGGTGTAAGTGCCTCTTCACCCGGTAGGCTAGGCTGATCGATGTGAGAGGTTCCTCCCATTTCGAGGTTTTCACCAACCTCCTCCTCTTCTTTGCCTTCTCCTTCAGCTTCATTGGTTGTGAAGCCTCGGTGAGCTCACGGTTGGCTCTTCTACCCGTTCCTCTTCTTCTTCCTCCTCGGTTGAGGGGTCTGAGCCACGACCTCAGCTGCTTCTCCGTCGAGTCAGGTGGCCCTCCGATCAGCTCGTTCTTTGTCAACAACCCTTTACGCTTAGTATAGGCTCTAACTCCATCGGCCCAGTTGATCTCATTTGTCAACATATTCTCTAGGATAACCGTCACCTTATTAAACAAGTTGATCGATTTTGCCTGCCACTTCCCATTCACTACCTCTAGCCTCTTCCTCTCGGTCTCAAACCGGCTCATCAACATTTGAGCCCGGTTGGCTAGCACCCCATCAACAATAGCCCTCAAGCGGCACGGCTTAGGTCGCGTCAGGACCATCATGGGAGTTACGCTCCCTAGAATCACCTTCGTCAATATCGTCATTAACGGGCGATATCTCTGTCGGAGCATTTTCTTCTTTAATTCAGACCTTCTATCCTTCATTGAAGTCCGGGCAATCATCTCGAATGATTCTACCCGATCGTCTCATTTGTAGGTGAGGGGGTTTACACCTTCATTTCTTGTATCAAAATTCAGGCCACCTTCGCCGTGGTCACCGTCGATTCCTCGCCGTAAACACGGGTTACGAATATGCCGTTCTCGTATGTCCCATTGACATAAAACTCGACTCCTCTCATATCCAGAGTCTTGTTTGTGTTGGACTTTTTGGAGCGAAGGTCCTTAATGCTGACCTTTCCAAAAGTTGAAGAATCTGTCTCGATTCTTCATCTTGAGTGGTTTCGAAGTCGACGTACATTTCCGACTTGATCTTCTTGTTATAAGTCTTAGTATTGATTTCCACCATTGTCGGAGTTGTTGAGATAGATTTATGAGATTGACTCATAAAATTTGGCTAAGAGTTTTTAGAATAAAATTTTGCAGTATAAGTATGGTTTTCTCAAATCGAAAAGTTTGATCGAAGAAGAAGATGTATTTATAGGAGGGAAAATTGGAAAGCGAAACCGCTTTAGAAAATTGGATTTTAATCTAAGCCATTTATTTGAAATGATTTCTTGTCTTTGAATCAACGGTTAAAAATTTGGATAAGCGATTGAGATTCAGCGTGTAGTTCACTAATCTTTGAATTGCGTAAAAGTTACTTTGTAGACTATTGATTTGACCGAAGTAGGGTCACTTTATGCAGAGAAGTAAGTATACCTGACGTTAGCCTAGGGTTACCTTACTTCGTATAAGGGTTTCCCAAAGCAGAGATAGGGTTATGAATTTGTCGATGAAGTACCTTATGTCGATTTTTAAAACATCCTAGTTTTATCTTTTGGCAAACTTAAAGACAAGTTAAGAAAACATTTTATTTCAAATAAGCGAGGCTCAGATTAGATTTTCTAAAGTAAGTTTTTCCAACCAATGAAATCAATCGATAAGAGTTTTATAAGAAAACACAGTGTATGGAGAGCATTTAGAAACAAAGGTGTCCTGATGAGAAGATTTATAATAGATGAAGTAAAAGCGATCTGATTTAACAATCTGATCTATGATCTATTCCCGCAAAGACACAACCTTAGATAAACCATTAGTAACTGTGGTAAGTCGGATGGGATGCAATGATCATCGATTTTATAAAATCAACTGACTATTGTGTCCTTGTCTGATTTACCTAATGTCGGATAAGTAATCATTTAGTCGGATAAGGTCAATATGACTAATCCTTGATTCCAAAAGGGAAATCAATGATATCGACTACTGATTGTCCTTTGACTCATATCTAGTCGATGATTCTTTCTAGACATTTATTTTAAGAAAAGAAAGAAAGAAATAAGGAATACAATTAACGGATGCAAGCAATGATAATTAAAAATCAGCCAATGATGCATCAAGTAATCCTAATTATAAACACAATTCTTTAAATCTAGACTCATTAATGGTTTTGTAAGAATATCTGCTCTTTGTGATTCAGTGGCTATCTTTTCAATTCTAATATCATTCTTTTTCACATGATCTCTAATGAAATGATGTCGATATCTATATGTTTACACCTAGAATGCAGAGCGGGATTGTATGTCATGGCTATTGCACTATTACTATCACAGTAAATAGGGACATATGATGTTTGAATGTTATAATCTCTAAGTCTTGACTAATCTAGAGGAGTTGAGAGCAACAACTTCCCGGTGCCATGTATTCAACTTCGATTGTGGAGGTGGCAACAGATGTCATTTCTTAGATAACCAAGAAATTAATTTGTTGCCTAAGAATCTGACAAGTTCCTGAAGTGAATTATCTATCAATCTTGCAACCCCCAAAGTTTGAGTCTGAATAACTGCCCATTTCAAAGTTGTCATAAGTGAGTACCATAACCCTACTTGCAAAGTTCCTTTGAGATATTTAAGGATTTTCTTAGCGGTCTCAGGATGAGTTTTCTTGGGATTAGGCTGGAATCTTGCACATACCCCAACCGCAAAAGCAATGTCTGGTCTACTTGCGGTGAGATAGAGGAGGGATCCAATCGGTCCACGATACTCTGTTGCATCTGTGGGTATCCCCTGCTCATCTGAATCCATAGAGAAGTTAGTTGCCATAGGTATTTTAACTTCCCTACTAGTAGTCATCCCAAATTTCTCAAGTAGGTCCTTAGCATATTTAGTCGATGTATAAAAATACCCTTACTCATCTGTTTAATCTACAAGCCTAGAAAATATGTTAATTCACCCATCATTGACATTTCAAACCTATTTTCCATGAGAACATTAAAATCTTCAAATAATTTCAGATTAGGTGAACCAAAAATAATGTCATCAACATAAATTTGAACTAACAAGATGTTACCATATACTTCCTTTCTAAACCGAGTCATATCTATCTTACCTTTTGAAAATCCATTTGATATTAAGAAATCGGAAAAGGTATCATACCAAGCCACGGGAGCTCGTTTCAGTCCATATAGGGCCTTATTGAGTTTATAGACCTTGTTATTGATCTTAAACCCGGGAGGCTGCTCCACATAGACTTCCTCAAGTAACACACCATTAAGGAAGGCAGACTTAACATCCATTTGAAAGACTTTGAAAGATTTTAAGCGGCAAATGCCAAGAACAACCTTATTGCTTCTAATCGCAAGCTGGAGCATAGGTTTCATCATATTCTATCCCTTGATCGTGAATAACCTTAAGCTACCAATCTTGCCTTATTACGAACAATAATGTTGTTCTCATCTGCTTTGTTTTTAAACACCCATTTGGTGCCTATAATCTTTCTATGTAAGGGTCTTTCCACTAATTCCCAAACATTACGCCTTTCAAACCTGATGCAGTTCTTCTGCATGGCCGTTATCCAGTTTGGATGCGATAGAGCTTCCTCAATAGACTTAGGTTCGAGAAGTGATACATAACAGTGAGCAGACTCTCGAGTCCGGCATCATTCGTGTCTGCACACAACTTGATGGGTCTCCAATAATCTTGTCGGATGGATGATAACTTCTCATCCTCCACATAAATAGTTGTTTTGTTGAAAACTCTAAATTCCTTGGAAGTGTTGGAATATCCTAAGAATATTCCATCAATTGCCTTAGCATCAAAAGTTCTCGGCTTAGACTTCCCATTGTTATGGATGAAACATTTACAACCAAAGCTCTAAAATATGAGATTCTTGGAATCATACCCTTCCAAATCTCATATGGAGTCTTACCCTTGTCTTTAACAACCAAGCACATTACTGTGTATAACAAGTTGTATTGATGGCTTGACCCGGAACTGTGAGGGGTTCCATACTCGGCTAACATGCTCCTGGCTACCTCCTTCAAGGTTCTATTCCTTCTTTCAACCACTCCATTTTGTTGTGGAGTTCTTGCTGATGATGTCTCATGAATAATTCCACACTTATTGAAAAAGTTAGATAAACATGAATTTAAAAATTCGATTGCCCTTATCACTCCTTATTTTAATAATATTAACACCCTTCTAATTTTGAATGCATGCGAACAAATCAGGGGTTCTTGTTCACAGTCTCATTTTTCTTGTAAAGAAATATAACCCAAGTGTATCTTGAAAAATCATCTACTATAACAAGAGTATATTTCCTTCCACTTTGGAAAGTGAGAGGTAAAACGAGTCCAAACAGATCAAGATGAAGAAGTTGTAAAACTCTTTCAGATGATGAGGTGTTAATATTCTTAAACGAGTGTCTAGGCTGTTTCCCTTTTTACAAGCATCACACTTCAAATAAGTAGAATAAAGGTTTCTCATTAATCCCTTAACAAGATTCTTTCTAGCCAGCTTACTAAGGGTCTTGAAGTTCGAGATGACTAAGCCTCTTGTGCCATAGCCGATTGAGGTCATCTCCACCCTTAGCTATCGAGACAAGTATCTTTGGGACAACTATTGAAGTTTGCCACATAGACATTACCATGTCTCAAGCCGATTAGAAGTACCTTGTCCGAGGAACTATCTAAGATATCACATTTATCTTTAGAAAATTTGACAAGAAAACCTTTATCACAAAGTTGGGAAATAAATAACAGATTATGTTTTAAACCTTCTACAAAATATACCTCGAGATACCTGAATATCCTTGATAATCAAAGTACATACTCCTCTAGTCTCTGTCCACAATTGTTGTCTCCAAATAAAACTCTAGGACCATCAATATTCTCGAAATTTGATAATAGCTTCTTGTTACAAGTCATATGCTGTGAAACGACCCCTGTCTATGTACCGGATAGAAGCTAAGATCTCCTCCTTGAGTGATGATCCCTTTGAATCCTGTAAAAAGCATTAGTTATAAGGTACCCTAGTGATCTTGGGTCTTCAAAGGTCCAACATCACTTTGGGTAACCAAACAAATATCTCATTCCCTAATAATAAATCGGACTTGAGTTGCCTACCAAATCTGTCTACAATTATATCACTTGAAGATGACAATTTATTGAATTGATTAAGTGATTTTCCTGAACTTAGGAAAAGTAGGATAGCATCTGCTTCTCCCATCAAAAGGACTATAATAAGAATTTTTCTTATCTTAGTTCTTGGAACTCTCTTAGTCGATATAGAATTCTCATTTGAAGTTTTGTTTTCAGGACTGGGAGATGCGATCCTTATCGACTAAGTGGTTTCCATGGACCAATTCTAATCTCTTTTGGGTTTTCAGGTGCCTTCACAAATTTCCTAGGTTTCAACATCTCATTTACTATTCCTATCATAACCAAGACCTGTTTTGTCATGGGATTTTTGAGAAGTATTAAAGATGTGATCTATTGCTGATTGTGAATTATTAAGTTGACTTATTTTGAAGACAAGCTTCTCATTGTCTTTCTTAATTAATTCATTTTCAGCACGAGATCGTCTCAAATTTGTCCTTTAAAGATTTTAATTCATTTTCTTATCTTTCGGACAAAGTGGTGATGTACTAGCCTCGGCTGAGGTAAACATTCCCCCTTGAATGTTTCCTCGGATCTCGAGTAGTTCACCACACCTTGCCTTTGGTGGACTACGAATTTGATCTTTTAAAGTTAAATTCTCTGTCTCTAGCTGTTTATAAGCAGCCAAGGACATCTTTAAATCTTTCAATAATCCTTGAATAACAGTTTGATCATTATACGAAACAAATTTATAAGAATCATTATCGTAAGAAGACTAATAATTTACCTCTTTGGCCATAAGACAGATTTCATCGTCTCGATCCAAAATCGGATGAGGATGATGAAGATGATGATTTTCTTGATTCCTTTTCTTCAGCAGAAGAGCCCTTTGATCTGCAAATCTCCTGTCTCTCTTTTTCCTTTTCTCTTCCCTTTCTTTAGGAGTCAACCGAGGACAATCATAGCCGAAGTGTCACGGCTTGTTACAGTGTAACAAGTGTCACTCCTATCTGATTTAGGGCTAGTAGGATTTCTTTTAGCAGGAGATCTCGAACCTCCTTGTCGGCTCCTACTCTTGTCATCATCTCGTAGAATCATCTTCCTTTCTTCTTGACTTGGATCTGGATGCATGCTTACTGTAAACCTCAATTTGTTACACTTATATTTCATTCTTAATCTGTCATACCTTTTGGTGAGCAAAGCCATCTGTTCCTTCGAGAGATAGATCGGCTCCTCTGATTCAATTTGTCATCTTGTCTTCTTTGTTGACAAAGGCAACGATTTGGATGAGGTGCTTGACTCCATCTCATCTTCCTCATCTTCTATCTGAATGTCATACTCTAAAGCTTTAAGATGAGAAAATAAAGTATGATGAGTAATAGAAGATAAATTTTGGGTTGCTTTAAGGATATTAGACTTTTCTCTCCATCTCTTGGTCAAAGATCTCGATATCTTATTATTGATCTCCTTTTCGAATAGCTATTTCCTAGATCACCGCTTTGTTGAGAAGATTTGTTAATCTCACATCTAGGCGATCCACTGTTTCATTCTCCTTCATCTTGAAGGTATCAAAGGTATGTAATACAGATCGCATCTTATTCTCTTTCACTTGGTGAGATCCTTCACAAACATTTGCAAGTGTCTCGCCACATCTCCTTAGGCGATTTGCATCTTTTGACTTTTTCAATCCAGTCTTTACTCGTAGTTTCAATGATTTCGATCCTAGCTACCTGATCTAGGTTGTGGATTTTTCCTCTCATCACTTGTCGATTCGAGCTCTTTTTCTCTGTCGACTCTTGATTCAGTGACTCGGTGCCATTCTTTGGTGCCTCCATGATAAAATTTAATAGGTCCCTCTTCAAGAACCTCCTCCATCCTATCATGGATTGCCTTGAGATGATTTTCCATCCCTGAATTTCCAATAGTCATATTCTTCAATTGAAAATTCAGGTAGACTCCTGGATTTCTTGTTCTTGCCGGATGACATGATGAGATAGGAAAACAAAACCTTACACAATCTTGTTAGTAGCACGCTTAGTGAAAATAAAGAAGATGGAGATAATCAAGAACAAATTTCGTAATCTCGGTTAAGACCTAAAATCAATATCGTAACATCTTAACACTTCTCTCGATACCACTTGTTGGTCCCGCTTTAGTTGAGTATAATAGACAAAACTTACACTAGCCTTCTAGGAAAAATCTAGAGGGGGGGAGTTGAATAGATTTTTAGATTTTTACAAATCTTCAAAAACTTATTCAAATTACCAAAGTAACACAGCGGAATGCAATTTTAGACTCAACTTTAATAAGATCAAAAGCACACTCGATATTTTGGTTCTAACTTCAATTAAATTAATCTTTGATTGATAAAGTGAAATTGAAATATACGAGATAAGTAAAGTAAAGCAATAAAGAACACTATGATTTATAGTGGTTCGGATTATGAATAATCCTACATCCACTCTCCTTCTTCAACTTGAAGAAGGGACTCTGCTTACCACTTACTTACTTTCAATCCAACTTACAACTTACAACTTGTGAAGATCTTCAAATCTTCAATCTCCTAAATTTTTCTCTAGAATCTAACTATTACAGTGAATATTGAATTTTGAAGATTACAAGTAAAGTATTCTATAAACACTTAGAACTTTTTGAAAACTCTTTTTGAAAAACTTGTGAATTGATTGTGATGATAGAAATCAATAGTGAATAATGTGTAAATCGTGTTCGTGTAAAGTATTTGAAAAATGAAAATCTAGACCTATTTATAAGTCTGAAAGAACAATTAGTTTGTTAGTCGGTTCTAACAAACTAAAAACCGCTCAACAAACTTAATCTTGAAAACTGCTTTGCTCCTCGGTGATGTATCCTACTCGTCTGCAGCTGACTTGGTGAAGACTCGCCTTTCTTATTCTACTCAGATTGTCTAAACCTCGTCGAGCTCTTCATACTCGTCTCCTGCAGATGACAAGATTTGTGCTTGTCTCCAGATGACTTGCAACTTCTAGTCTTGGTGACTTGTTCATTCCTTGACCTAGTCGATCGGCTTAGTACCAGACTTTGGTCTCGCTTGTTCGTCATAGTCGTCCGATCATCTGGATTGCTTTTTAACTCATCAAAACCTTTCTTGTGTTGGAACCACCGATCGCCGACTCTACGAAACTATCGGACTCGGGATCATAATCACACAAACGCAGCGGAAAGAATTGTACCTTTATTCACCGTAATAGGTGAAGACAAACCAGTTCTAAGGTCGAAGCTGCGATCGAAGGATGAGCCTTAAACCTCACGGTCTTACGCCGTATTCCTATCACTTTCCCTTGGACGTCGAGTGGTCGACGATCCTCCAAGGAATCAGAATACGCCTCCCTCCGATCTCACGTTTTTTTCACACGCTGGAGACTCGATGTTAGGGTTTATTTATAGGCTACAATGGGACCCTAAGGAGGAATTAGGGTTGGGCCTCCTGATGGGCCTAAATATCCTGTGTTCGGTCCGAACACTTTACTTAAGCCCATCAATTATAACTCACCACTAAAGAGTTATAATTGAATTACCGCCCTAATTCCATATTATTATATGGGCTCCTTTATTATGTGTACGTTTATTTCCCGTGTTTAAGATATCGAATGTCCATAAATTAATTAAATTACTTGTGACTTAATTAATTTATATCTAATTCCAAGAGTAGTACCACTCATCTTTATTATTATGTCGGATTAAATCCACCTCAGGGTTTACATAATAATCTTTATGAGCTCCTCAAGGGGACATCATCATCCTAAATAATTAGGACACGGATTCCTTCTATAATCAACAAAGACACCATATAAACAATGCTATCTCCCAATTCACCGAGCCTATTGATTTAATAAATCTCACCCATTGGTAAATCAAAGAAACATACATTGAGTACACGTGCCCATTATTATATAGGGATTAAGAAGACGTACATCCATAACAACAGAGGTCTTGTTCTTTTATATAGTCGGTACAAATTGAACAACCTCATATGGTCCTCGCTCAATACATACAAAATGTACTAGTGTAACTTTATAGTCAAGATAGACTAATACCAAATTACACTACAACCGTTCCAATGATTTGTCCAAATCCATTTTGGTTGTGAGCTATTATTTACAATCTATAAGGCACCGATAACATGATCTTACGTGTGACACCACACACCATGTTATCTACGGTATAGATTAATCTAACATAATAATGATATATATAACAATCGTAAACAATAAGTATTTTGATCATAATGAATCTCATATGAAAAAGATGTTCATACAAAAGCTAGGCTTATAGTATACATCCTAACAATCTCCCACTTATACTAAAAGACTATGCTTCCATAATTGCTTTGCCATACATCGATTCCCATCCCTTCAACATGCCCATCAAAAGCTTTACTGGAAGAGCCTTTGTGAAAGGATCTCGCTAGGTTATCCGCTGATGCAATCTTGGCGACAACAACTTCTCCTCGCTTTACGATGTCTCGTATCAGGTGGTACTTGCGCTCAATGTGTTTGCTTGCTTTGTGGGCTCGTGGTTCCTTCGAGTTTGCCATCGCACCATCAAGTATCACAATAAATTGTGATAGCTTTAGGCAAACTAGGAATCACTTCTAAGTCCATCAAGAAGTTTCGAGCCATACAACTTCTTTGGCTGCCTCGCAGGCTGCTACATACTCAGCCTTCCATGGTGGAGTCCGAAACGCATTTCTGCTTTACACTCCTCCATACTATGGCTCCACCTCCCAAGGTAAACACATAACCCGAGGTAGATTTACTGTTGTCCCTATCCGACCGAAATCGTAGTCTCAGGTAACCCTCGGGAAGTAAAGTATACGCTTGGTAAACCAGCATATAATTTCTAGTCCTTTTCGGGTACTTTAAAATATGCTTTACCGCAGTCCAATGTCCTTGTCCCGGGTTACTTTGATATCTGCTAACCATGCCCACGGCAAAACAGATATTTGGCCTCGTACATAGCATTGCATACATTAGGCTTCCTACACCAAGCATAAGGAACCGCCTTCATGTCCTCTATCTCCTTTGGTGTCTTAGGACACATCTCTTTAGATAAAGGTACTCCATGTCGAAAAGGTAGAAAACCTTTCTTAGAGTTTTGCATGCTAAAACGAGCCAAGATAGTATCAATGTATGAAGCTTGAGATAAGCATAACATTCTTTTCTTGCGATCCCTTATAACTTTGATCCCAAGAATATGTCCAACTTGTCCCAAGTCCTTCATATCAAACTGCTTGGACAACCATACCTTTACGCCTCGACAACACCTTGACATTGTTGCCAATGAGCAAGATGTCATCTACGTATAGTACAAGAAATACCACCACGTTTCCGTCACTCTTCTTGTATACACATGACTCATCCGGACATTGAATAAATCCATAAGATCGATTACCTCATCAAAACGGATGTTCCAAGATCTCGAAGCTTGTTTCAACCCATAAATGGACCGATTAAGCTTACACACAAGATGCTCTTTGCCCTTTGCGATGAATCCTTCTCGGTTGCTTCATATAGATGTTTTCTTCAAGACTTCCATTAAGGAAAGCTGTCTTGACATCCATTTGCCAAACCTCATAATTCATATGAGCAAAGCAATAGACAAAAGAATCCGGATAGACTTAAGCATGGCTTCCGCGAAAAGGTTTCCTCATAATCGATTCCTTCTTTTTGAGTGTACCCTTCGCTACAAGCCTTGCTTTGAAAGTTTCTACTTTCCCGTCTGATCCTCTTTTTCTTTTGTAGACCCACTTACAGCCAATGGCTTTTACACCATTTGGTGGTTCTACTAGCTCCCAGACTTGATTAGAATCCATAGATTCTAATTCAGATTGCATTGCTTTTTCCCAAGATTCTCGCATCTTTATCTTGGAGTGCTTCGTCATAGCTCCGTGGATCCGATTCGTGTTCACTGTACTAAGTCTGAAGACTCTCCCAAAAACATGAATCTATCGGGTTGTCTAACAACCCTCCCACTACGACGAGGCACTTGTGGTAATAGTGTATCATTAGTAGCAGATGGTGCCGACACATGTGGTATCTCATCTTGTACTCTTGGTACTAAGGTAGAAGTTTCTCCCCTTATTTCTTCTAAAATAATTTTACTCATGGGCTTGTGGTCCATTACATAGTCCTCTTCTAAAAATCGGGCATTTGTGTTAACAATTACCCTCTCGATCTTTAGGACTATAAAACAAACCACCTTTCGTTCCTCTAGGATAGCCCACAAACAAACAACTTCGTACGAGATTCCAACTTATCAAGATCTCCTTTCAGCACATGTGCTGGACTACCCCATATCCGAATATGTTTCAGACTAGGCTTACGCCCATTCCACAATTCTGTGGGAGTAGAAGATACTGTCTTAGAAGGAACCAAGTTCAAAATGTACGCTGCCGTTTCTGTGGCATACCCCCAAAACGAACTCGGCAATTCCGAATAGCTCATCATCGATCTAACCATTTCCAAGAGTGTCCTATTCCTTCGCTCCGCCACACCATTCTCGTTGGGGTGTACCAGTGCATAATTGGGATTGAATCCCAGCTTCTGATAAGTAATTCCTAAACTCTCCTAAGAGGTACTCGCCACCACGATCAGTATCGTAGTGTTTTGATATATTTACCATGACGCTTCTCCACATCAGCCTTGTACTCTTTGAATTTATCAAAACACTCAGACTTGCGGCGCATCAAATAAATATATCCATATCTCGAATAATCATCTATAAAAGAGACAAAATATTCGAAACCACCCCTTGCTTGAGTAGACATAGGACCACATAAATCAGAATGAACCAATTCCAACACTTCTTTGGCTCTATACCCTTGGCTTTAAAAGGCCTTTTGGTCATTTTTCCTTCCAAGCAGGACTCGCAGTCGGATAGTTTTCCACTTCCAACGAACTCAAAGGTCCATCGGCTATCAACCTTTGAATCCTACTCAAGTTAATGTGACCTAATCTTAGATGCCAAAGATATGTTTGGTTCATTTTTGAAGGTTCTTTTCGCTTATTTGAGTTAGAAGATGTACTATTAATTTCCATTTGTTGCTTTGTGGGAGTTATTGGATTAAGAGTATATAAATTGCCAATCAACGTGCAATGTATAATAGCACTATTTTTCTTGACAACCACTTTGCTATCAAAAGAAACGAGAATATCCATCCAAAAATAACTTAGAAACTGAAATCAAGTTCTTTCTAAAACAAGGTACGCAAAGACAATTTCTCAAAACCAAAGTCTTATTCTTATTAAAAAATAAATAAACATCTCCCATCGCAACAGCTGCTACTCTCGTAGCGTCGCCCATGTAGATGGTAATCTCACCCTCACTAAGCCGCCTGGTTTCCTGGAACCCCGCAAAGAATTGCAGACATGATCGGTGGCTCCGTATCTACACACCAAAGCCGGTAGATAACACCGCTAAACATGTTTCAATAGTTAGTGAATAAGATATACCTTCTTTTTCCTTTTTACGGGGCAATCTACCTTCCAATGTCCTGGCCGCTTGCACAAAAGCATTTGCCCTTAGGCTTCTTCACGCCATTTGGTGGACCAATTTTCTTTGGTTCACCCGCTTTCTCTTGCCAAACCAGCTTGTTTCTTTTTCTTCATCACTTTGCCTTTTGGCTTAGATGTAGAAACATTTTCAGCAATATAAGCTTGAGAAGCTTGACGAAATAACCCTTCTGCTGCTTGGAGTTACGCCGGAAGTTCCGCCATCGAATACAACCTTTTGTTCATGTTGTAGTTCAGCGAAACCGCTCAAAACTCTTAGGCAAAGTTGTCTCGGAGAACGATATCGACTGGGTTTCCCCATCGATTTCAGCTCCAAGGACTTCCATCTCATTCAAATGAGCCATCATCTTGAGGATATAATCTCACGGGTGTCCCCTCACCATGGTGGTCGTCATTAAGTTTCTCATGGCTTCTTGCCTCGGCAGCCCGACTCGGTGTCCGAAGATTTCTTTGAGATTGAGCATCATCTCATAAGCAGAGGTCATGGCACGATGCCGATGTTGCAGCACATTTGACATAGAAGCCAAAATGTAACACCGCGCCATCTCATCTGCCTTGACCCACTTCTTATAAGCCTCTTTCTCCTCTTCACTAGAGTTTTCATCGGGTTTTTCAGACAAACCTCGGTGAGTACAAACTTGTACTCTTCAGCAGCCAAGACAATGTCCAAGTTTCTTTTCCAATCAATGTAATTAGGACCAGTAAGTTTGTTTTCTTTAAGAATAACAGCAAGTGGATTGAAAGCCATGATAAATCCCGAGAAACACGTAAATTCATTATGATCAAAATTAAGAATTTAAATCAATATTGTTTCCCTCAAACAATACAATTAAATTCACCAACACCTCAAAACACCGTGAAGTTTGTATGCCACGATAGTGTGGACGTATACTAATTCAATCATTTGCAAGAGGAGGTTTTAACCATTAATTTCATCATTTTGTCAAACAAAATAAAAATTAATAGTTGGTTTGTCTTTAGCCATACAAATAACAACACTTACTCCGATGGGGAGGATACTTTGTTATATGCATCTAAGTGTATACCATTTCTTAATACCAAGTCAATTACCTAGGTTTGTGCCTCTTCCGATGGAGAAGATAACACGCTCCTAAATAACTTACTTATAATTATCCATAAGGAATTTTGATCTAGTGGTCCGCAAACAAACACATCCGATATGGAAGAAGGCACTTAAAACCAACGCTCATGTTTGAATGCATCACTTACAAACCAGAAATGGAGGCTATGGGATTTGTTGAAAAATAACCCCTCTCCCACTTAGTTATTTAACATGAGGGATATTAATATGCACGAAATATGAAACACATAAAGCATGCTAAACACAATAACACATATGAGAAAGAATAAACATGGAAAATAAAATTCCAACTATTATGGCCTCTTTCATGCTCCCATGTGCTTGAATGTTCGCCGTCAAACGGGGTGCGGGGCAGCGCCTGCAATACGGGATCGACCTAGCCGCTCAGTCGCGGGGATCGACTCGCCCGGTCGGGTCGCGGGTGCGGGCAGCGCCACTGTCAAACGGGTGCGGGCAGCGCCATGCAATACGAGATCGACCTGGTTCCTCCAACGACCATCCTAACTCCTCAAGCTTCTATTACAGCTTTATCCAACGATCCTATACATCATATAGATCGAAATAAAACCTACACGACAGAACCGCCGTGGTAATTACTATTACAATCATTCACCAACCCAAAACAAAAACCTCGACAGTCCGAGGGTTTAATACATACATAAACATACATACTGACCATAATAGTTGGATTTAGGGTTCCTGCAAAAATTATCGAATATTCGCATACCCAAAAGACTACGATTAACATCGAATCCCTAATATAACAGATTTATGATAAGCATGCAAACCCTAATATGACAGATTTACAAATACCATGCAATCTTATTCAATATCAGATCAAGAAACCCTATTATAACATATCAAGAAACCCTATTATAACAGATCAAGAAACCCTATTATAACAGATCAAGAAACCCTATTATAACAGATCAAGAAACCCTATTATAACACGATCAAGAAACCCTATTATAATAGATTTACAATAATCATGCAATCCAAATAAATCAGATCTATGAAAAGCCGAATCAATTGCATAGAGTCGAAAACACGGCTCGATACCAATTGTTGGAACCACCGATCGCCGACTCTACGAAACTATCAGCACTCGGGATCATAATCACACAAACGCAGCGGAAAGAATTGTACCTTTATTCACCGTAATAGGTGAAGACAAACCATTTCTAAGGTCGAAGCTGCGATCGAAGGATGAGCCTTAAACCTCACGGTCTTCTACGCCGTATTCCTATCCCTTTCCCTTGGACGTCGAGTGGTCGACGATCCTCCAAGGAATCAGAATCCGCCTCCTCCTGATCTCACGTTTTTTCACACGCTGGAGACTCGATGTTAGGGTTTATTTATAGGCTACATCGGGGACCCTAAGGAGGAATTAGGGTTGGGCCTCCCGATGGGCCTAAATATCCTCGTGTTCAGTCCTAACACTTTACTTAAGCCCATCAATTATAACTCACCACTAAAGAGTTATAATTGAATTACCGTCCTAATCCCATATTATTATATGGGCTCCTTTATTATGTGTACGTTTATTTTCCCGTGTTTAAGATATCGAATGTCCATAAATTAATTAAATTATGACAACTTAATTAATTTATATCTAATTCCAAGAGTAGTACCACTCATCTTTATTATTATGTCGGATTAAATCCACCTGCAGTGGTTTACATAATAATCTTTATGAGCTCCTCAAGGGGACATCATCATCCTAAATAATTAGGACACGGATTCCTTCTATAATCAACAAAGACACCATATAAACAATGCTATCTCCCAATTCACCGAGCCTACTGATTTAATAAATCTCACCCATTGGTAAATCAAAGAAACATACATTGAGTACACGTGCCCATTATTATATAGGGATTAAGAAGACGTACATCCATAACAACAGAGGTCTTGTTCTTTTATATAGTCAGTACAAATTGAACAACCTCATATGGTCCTCGCTCAATACATACAAAATGTACTAGTGTAACTTTATAGTCAAGATAGACTAATACCAAATTACACTACAACCGTTCCAATGATTTGTCCAAATCCATTTTGGTTGTGAGCTATTATTTACAATCTATAAGGCAATCGATAACATGATCTTCTCGTGTGACACCACACACCATGTTATCTACAAGATAGATTAATCTGAACATAATAATGATATATATAACAATCATAAACAATAAGTATTTTGATCATAATGAATCTCATATGAAAAAAGATGTTCATACTCAAGAAAGATGTTCATACAAAAGCTAGGCTTATAGTATACATCCTAACATCTTGATCTAACAATTAGGCTACACGGCTTACCAGTTTCTATTGTTTCGACCGAGATCCACAATTCACTTCAAAGTTTTGGAAGAGTCTACAACAAGCCATGGGAACGAAGCTAAATTTTAGCACCGCCTACCACCCGCAGACGGACGGACAATCTGAGAGGACGATCCAGACGCTTGAAGATATGTTAAGGGCTTGTGTATTAGATTTCAAGGGTAGTTGGGAAGAGCATCTCGCTTTGGGAAGAGCATCTCGTTAAGGGCCTGAAATTGTTAGATCAAGAATGTTTTGATGAGTTAAAAGTAGGTTCGAGATGATCAGACGACTATGAAGAATAAATGAGGACCGAGTCCAAGTACTAAGCCGATCGAGACTAGGTCATCAATCGAGCAAGTCACCAAGACTAGAAAGTTACAAGTCGTCTAGAGACAAGTTCAAATCTAGTCATCTGCAGGAGACATTTATGAAGAGCTCGAGACGAGGTCAAGACAAACTGAGTAGAATAAGAAAGGCGAGTCTTCACCAAGTCACTGCGGCAGCGAGTAGGTTAAAATCAGCCGAGGAGCGAAGCACTTTTCAAGATTAAGTTTGTTGAGCGGTTTTCGGTTTGTTAGAACTCGACTAACAAACTAACCTGTCTTTTCAGACTTATAAATAGGTCTAGATTTTCATTTTCAAAATAACTTTGTACTTTTAACCTTGCACATATCACAATTCACGATTATTCTCAATTTTTAGATTTCATAACAAATTCACAAGTTTTCAAAAGAATTTTTCAAATCAATTTTAAGTGTTTATATAACACTTTACTTGTAATCTTCAAATTTCACTACTCACCGTAATAGTTAGATTCTAGAGAAGAAGTTAGGAGTTTTGAAGATGCTCAAGAAATTCGTAAGCTATAAGTTGTAAGTCGATTGTAAGTAAGTAAGTAGTAAGCTGGTCCCTTCTTCAAGTTGGAGAAGGAGAGTGGATGTAGGATTATTCATAATCCGAACCACTATAAAATCTGGTGTTCTTTATTGCTTTACTTTACTTTTTTGTCAATTTCAATTTCAGTTTATTAATTAAAGATTGATTTCAGAATCAAAGTTAAAACTAGAATATCAGGTTGCTTTTGATCTTGATCAAGTTGAGTTTAAAATTGAATTCCGCTATGTTACTTGAGTTTTTGATTAAGTTTGAAAGATTTTATAAAAATCTAAAAATCTATTCAACCCCCTTCTAGATTTTTCCTAGAAGGTTAATTCAAATTTTATCCAAGATACTCAAACTAAGTGGGACCAACAAGTGGTATCGGAGCGGTGTTAAGTCAGTTTCGATATTGATTCTAGGTCTTAACCAAGATTCTGAAATTTGTTCTTGATTATCTTCATTTTCTTTGTTTCAATAACAGTACTACTAACAAAATCTTGTAAGCTTGTTTTGGTTTTCTATCTCACTATGTCTTCAGTTAAGAGCAAGAAATCAAGGAGTCTACCTGATTTCTCAATTGAAGAATATGACTATTGGAAGTTTAGAATGGAGAACCATCTCAAAGCAATTCATGATAGAATGGAGGAGGTTCTTGAGGAAGGACCTATCAAGTTTTTTCATGGTGGCACAAGTGATGGTACTACAAAGAATTTGAAACAAAAAGTGAGGCAAGAAAAGAAAAGCTCAGAACTCACAAGTGATGAAAGAAAGATTCATAATCTGGATCAAGTTGCTAGAATCTGAGATAATTGAAACATTGAGTAAGAATTGGATTGGAAAGGTGAAAAGATGCAAGACTGCCAAGGAAATATGGGAAACTCTTCTTGGAATCTGTGAAGGATCGATCGTGTCAAAGAAAACAAATTGCAATCAGTTCTACATGTTTTTGAAACTTTCAAGATGAAAGAAGGAGAATCCATTGATCAACTTGATGTTAGGCTGACTAATCTATTGAACAAGGCGGTGATTTGGGTAAAACCTATACAGAGAAAGAAATCAATAATAAAGTGTTGAGGTCATTAAGCAAAAGATGGAGAGAGAAAGCTAATATTATGAAAGCTACTCAAAATCTATCTTCAATTTCACATCACACTTTATTTTCTCATCTGAAGGCATTAGAATATGACATCCAAATCGAAGATGAAGAAGATGAAGCGAGAATCTTCAACATCTGGAAAGATCAGAGCATTTGTTCATCAAGATGAATGCGAAAGATCTCCAAGGCATCGATTTATCTATTAAGGAGGAAATGACTCTTCGTTAGAAAGATATGAAAGGCGAGAATGAAGTACAAAAGAAACAAGAGAGACAGATCGGGTCGAAGGAACTATAGATCGTATAAAGAAGAAAAGAGTTCGCACAATGATAGGAAAAAGGATCGACGAGGAAGCATAAATCACCAATCGACGAGGAGATAGTAGTCCTAAGACAGACAGAGGAGATATTTGTTATACATGCAACAAGCCTGGTCACTATAGTTATGATCGTCCTCAACTCACTCCCAGAGAGAGAGAAAAAGAGGAAAAGAGAGACAAGGTATCTTGATCGTAGAGCTCTTCGGCCGAGAAAGAAGAAGTTCATGAGACATCATCATCCTCATCTTATTTTGGATCGATGATGACATCTGTTTAATGGCAAAAGAGGTACATTACTATTCTTGAGATAATGATTGTGATACCTTATCTCAAAGCGATCCTAGTCTTATTGAGAAACTTTTGAAAGATTTGGAGACTGCTTCTATCTCGCATATAAACAGATAGAGACTGAAAATTTTAATTTAAAGAATCAAATTACTGATCTAACTAAGGTCAATCAAATAAAGGACGGTGAAAAACCGATCGTACATCTGGCGGGGAATGTCGGTGAAAGGATCACTAGTACCTTGTCCGATAAGACAGATAAGTTAGAACGAGAATTAAATTCTTTGAAAATAAAATTTTCAAATATCTATTCTGAAAATGAGAGTTACAAGAAGACTAACAGAGAGTTAAATCTCAAGTTAGGACTTCTAACTAACACTCGGACCACAATAGATAAAATCTTCAATGCTTCACAAAAGTCTAGTGATAAAAGCTGGATTAGGTTTTGATAGGAGTAAGAAAAATGATCCAATAAAACCTAGAGTTTTGTTAAGGCAACTAAACCAAAGATAGAAACTAGATTTAGTCCATGGAAACCTAAGGAATTAATTACCTCATCCGATAATTCTAAAAAGAAAAAACAGACGAGAAAAGAAACTCCTAAGGTTAAACCGAGACTAAGTCAAAGTTTTATCCTAGGTATAATAGCTTTGATGGAAGAAGTAAAACATATCTATTTTTACCAAGATATAAGACAATTTCAAAGATCATTAAACAAGATTGATCTTGAATGTCTTATCTTAGTAGATAGATATGGATGTAAACTTCAATCTATGGTTTTGAGGAACATTGATATCTTTGTCTGGATTCCTAAAAGTCAACTTAACATGAAAGGACCCAAAGTACAAAGGGTACCTAAGCATTAAATTTGTGATTGCAGGAAGATAAGAAGATAGTTGAAAGAGGAGACATTCTTGAGGTCATCTCGGTACATTGACGATGGTCTTCCAAGCATATGACCTATGAAAGACGACTTCTCTCTAACTATCAGACCATAGATGGACCAAGAGTAATGTTTGGAGATAACAATTATGGACTTATAAAGGTGTAGGAACACCTGATGATAGGTGATATTCAAGTACATGAAGTCTACTACGTGGAAGGATTGAAGCACAATTTACTATCTGTTTCACAATTTTGTGATAAGGAGTTAAGTGTCAAATTTACTCATAATGCATGCTTTGTATTAGATGGTATTAATGAAAATATTCTATTAGCTGGAGTCGGACAAGGTAACATTTATGTTGCTAATTTCAAAAGTCTGTCCTAAAGATACTTGTCTTGTTGCTAAGAGTTCGGATGATTTAAGTTGGGTTGTGGCATAAACGTCTTGGTCATTTAAACTTCAAAACTCTTAACAAAATAGCAAGGAAATCTTTAGTCAAAGGACTCCTGATAAAGTATTTTCAAAGAACCATTTGTGTGATTCTTGTCAAAAGGAAAAGCAGGACTAAAGCTTCTTTTAAAACAATAAGTAGTCCTTTTCGTGAAAAGATTCTGGAACTTCTTCACATGGATCTGTTTGGTCCAAGAACCCCTCTCGGCTTTAGTGGAAGAAAATATACCTTGGTAATTGTTGATGATTTTTCAAGATTTACTTGGGTTATCTTCTTGTACAAAAAGAATGAGACTATGATTAAGATTCCAGAATTTCTTAAAAAGGTTCAAAATGAAAAGAGGCTAACTATTGTTAAAATTAGAAGTGATAAAGGTACTGAATTCCTTAATAAGTTTGTTACTAACTATTGCATTGACAATGACATAACTCATGAAACATCCAGCAAGGACTCCACAACAAAATGGAGTAGTTGAAAGGAGAAACAGAACCTTGAAAGAGGCGGCTAGAACAATGTTATCTCGAGTACAACACTCCACACAGGTTTTGGGTAGAAGTTGTTAATACAGCTTGCTATGTTCAAAATAGAAGTTTGATTATTAAAAATAAATGCAACTCCCTATGAAATTTGGAAGGGAAGATCCCCCAAAATTTCATACTTTCATATATTTGGTTGTAAATGTTTCATACACAACAATGGGAAATCTCAATTAAAAACTTTTGATGCCAAGATAGCAAATGGGATATTCTTGGGATACTCATATTATCAAAGGCATATAGAGTCTTTAATAAGACAACCTTGTGTGTGGACGAAACACCCCATGTGGTATTTGATGAATCTTCTTTTGAGTACAGTAAGACATGGGACATCACAAAGATATCGAGATGATCTGGATTAGATGACTATCAAGAGATCAACCATAAAATTCTACAATCAAGAATCGGACTCGGATGAAGAGGAAGAACCAGACAAGGAGAAATGACCTGAAAGATCTTCCTCACGGTGATCTACCAACCGATCGGACAACAAATACTTGAGATGATCGGGAAGAGGTAATGAAGGTAACATAGAATCATCTGAAATAAATAATTCAGACAAAACCTCACCCATTGTAAAAGATAAAGATAAGAAAGTAATGTCATACCATCCACCGAGCAGATAATTGGAGAGTTAGACTTTGGTGTCCAGACGAGGACCCAACAAAATCAAGATTGCATGTTCGGTTGCTATGTATCATTACATGAGCCTAAATCTATTACGTAAGCTCTAATCGATTCCAACCGGATTAATGCCATGCAAGAAGAACTTAATCGATTTCAAAGACAAGATGTGTGGGAGCTTGTTGAAAGGCCTCATCATCAAAAAGTCATTGGAACTAAATGGGTCTTTAAAAACAAAAGGGATGAAAACAATATTGTGGTTAGAAATAAAGTCGGACTAGTTGCTCAAGGTTATTCACAATCGGAAGGGATTGATTATGATGAAACCTTTGCACCAAAAGATGCTTCGTCTGGAAGCCATAAGATTGTTTTTAGCCTATGCTTTGCTTTTAAAAGATTCATAGTTTTTCAAATGGATGTTAAGTCAAGCATTTCTTAATGGAATCCTAGCCGAGGAAGTTTATGTAGAGCAACCTCCTGGTTTTGTCAAAGGAGACAAGGTTTATAAACTAAGGAAAGCTCTTTATGGACTTAAACAAGCACCAAGAGCATGGTATGACACCTTGTCTATGTTGGCCCCGATTAGTTGAGCAGATTAGGTAAAACGTGTATCACCTTCTAGGAAAATGTAGAAGGGGGTTGAATAGATTTTTCAGATTTTACAAATCTATCAAAGTTTATTCAAAGTACCAAAGTGACACAGCGGAATTTTAAATATAATCTCAACTTTATTAAGATCAAAAGCAAACTGATATTCGATTTTAACTTTGATTCCAAAATTAATCTTTGAACAAGAACTTGGAAATTGAACAAACAAATAAGTAAATGAAAGCAAGTAAAGAACACCAGATTTTATAGTGGTTCGGATTATAACAATCCTACATCCAATCTCCTTCTCCAACTTGAAGAAGGGTCTCCACTATCAGCTTACTTACTCACTTTACAATTGTACAACTTACAACTTTTCTTCAAATCCTCAAAGTACTCCTAACTCCTTGATGACTCTAAGAATTACAGTGAATAATGGATTTTGAAGTTTACACGAGAAGTATTCTATAAACACTTGAAACTTTTGAAAACTCTTTTGAAAATACTTTGTGAATTGAGATCCGAATAGTGAATAGTGTGAAAACTCAAATTTGCATAAGTGTCTTTTGAAAAATAACATCTAGTCCTATTTATAAGTCTCGAAAAGACAGTTAGTTTGTTAGTCGGCTTCTAACAAAGCTGAAACTACTTTAACAAACTTAATCTTGAAAACCGCTCTTGACCTCAGGCTGATTTCTTCCTACTCGTCTGCCGACTTGGTGAAGACTTGTCTTTCTTATTCTACTCACCTTGTCTTGACCTCGTCCGAGCTCTTCATAATTGTTTCCTGCAGATGACTAGACTTGAGCTTGTCTCCGGATGACTTACAACTTCGATCTCCAAACTTAATCGAGTCCTTGACCTAGTCTGAAACATTTCGATCTTGAACTACGATCTTAGGCTTTGTTCTTCAACGTTGTCTGCTCATCTGGATTGATCTTTTAACTCATCAAAACTTTACTTGATCTAACAATTTCCCTTTTTGATGATGTTAAAACTATAAAAGAAACATACTCGCGGTGATGTTAGTCAAAGTTATTCAAGATAGTCGGATAGGCATAGCATAACACATTCACACTATAAATTGCATTTATTTCAAGTTAGAGCACTTTAATCCACACTTAGAAAATTTGAAGTAAAAATCTTTTAAGTCTTAAGATTTTTTTCAAAAGATTTTTAAAAAAATTTAAGTCTTAGGACTTAGAAAAATTTTAGACTTAAAAAATCTGAAAATTTTAAGTCTGAGATGATAAAATTTCTCGAATGATTTATACTTAGAAAAATTTTAAAGTTTCTTAAAACAAGAAAGAAGACTTAAAAAACAAGTAAAGCAGAGATAAGAACCAAGAATCTCATTCATATAGATCACATTTACATTTTTACAAATGGAGCAGATAAGAAGATAAAAGATAAGAAGATTTTGGCTTATCTAATTTGTCCATCTATCTTTCTCAGGAGCCGCATCCAGATCAAATATCCTTGTCCTCATTTCGGCAATCTCCTTTGGATCGATCAACTTCATTTGATTTATCCCATAGTTAATAGTTGACCTAATCCATTCCTTCTCAATCGAGCCATCATCATTGACTTAATTGGAATGGATGAGTAGTCTGGAGCAACCAAATCCACGTTGTACCATTCATCTCCTTCATCAAGAAGTTTACGGTACAAGCTTGGATTTTCCTTCTCCATCCGGTCATGCCAAGCTATGGTTTCATTGTCGATGATGCTCCAACTCCTTTACAAATGTACTGAAAAAGGTCCATTTAGCCTCATACTTCATGTACTCAACCGCCCATGCTTTGGATGCGCAATCATCTTTGGAGGAGCATCGGTTCTTTCTTTAGGTCTCGATACATGTTGTATCTGCTCCTCCTCCGGCCGATGGGACCACCCACTTCTTCCGGAACTGTCAAAGATTCTGCCGCTTCCTTCGCAGATTTTATCTTCCTCCCGGCTTCCCTTCGGCCATAATAGACCTTCTCTGCCTTAATCCGTCGGTCCCTTTCGCCTCTATCCTAAGCCGCTCACCGATTTCTCAAGTGGTCTCTTTCCAGCAGCTTTGGACATCGAGGCTCTGTCTCGATAGGCGACACGACTCTCTCCGGCTCCTTCTCTTTCCCTTTCTCCGCTATTACTAGCTCTTTTCTGTGCCTGCTCACCCGGCAGTTTGGCTTTGGCTTCCTCCTTTCTCTCTCGATCTCGGCCATAAATCTTTCGGACTTCAGCTCGCCTTCCTTTTTTCCGGCCAGCTCATCTCGCCCTTATCGCCTCCTCGATCTCGCTAGATTCTTATTTTTAGGGCGGTGAGCTCATCTGATTGGCTGGCTTGAAAGTTTAATCTGTTGAGCTCGGCCTTAACGATCTCCACATCTTCCCCCTTTTTAACATCATCAAGTAGCATAGCAAGCTGCTCCTTGATAACGGTAAAATAGGTGGAAGGCGAGGATTGATTGAGTAAGATCTCATCGGCGAATCGATTATCGGCTTGGGTTTGGCTCTTCACTCTCCAAATTCCTTCTTTACTTCAGCCAACTCTTCTTTGGCGGTCAATTTAACAGAATCGAAATAGAAGATAAGAGATTTACCTCGGATGCTTTTAGCATATCCTCCATTGTCACACCGATGAATCTACAATATCTGCCAAATTTCATCATGAGCATCCTGAGTGAATTTATCCTCTACTCTCTTCTCCAGTGATTTAGTATAGAAGAGAAGGTGGATCTGAGGCTGCTTTGGAAGGGGCGGCGGGGAGGTTTCGGGCAAGCCTGCACGACTTCTCGGGAGGTTCAGGAGCTGCTCTTCGACGGGATGGTTGAAATTGAAGTGATTCCTGCAGACTCCCGAACAACTTTCTCCCGAGAAGATGAAATTTTCCCAGCCAACTTCATCTCTGTGAATGTGCCTCATCTCCTCCAGATCTCAAGTCCTTAAATGATGGACCAGCCATACTTCAATGAATTCCTTCATCACTTCAGGTTGAACTGAAGTTCGGGAATAAGCTCTGCCGGCCTCCTTTGAGCGTTTGATCGTAGGGAGAGCTCAAAGCTTCCTACGAGATCCGTCAGTGCAGGGGTGTGTATTGGACTTATTTGGGGTGAGGGAGTGGGATATTTAGTGGAGAAGAAGTCGAGAAAATCGAATGGTTGAGTGGAGGTGGGAGGGATTTCAGGATAGGAGATGAGGTGGGAGGTAGAGTGGTTTGAATTTGGTGTGTCGGGAGTAAGGCATTTAAGAGGCTCAAGTACCAGCCTGGGATACTTCTTCATTGCCAAGGTGGGTGGGGATTTATCGGATGAAGAGATGTTTGATGATGTACGGAGAGGCTGCCTCTCGGTAGATCTTGTTCGCTCGAGCCGGGATCCTCCGCACTTCGATCTTTGCCTCTCTGCTGCCGCTATTTGTAGTGTAGCAGCCTTCTTCCGGCAAAGCAGGCTTGAGGGAGTTGCGAAGACTCTCCCGACAAGTACATCCGCCGGCTTTGATCGGCCTCCTTCTTGACCTCCTTTGGAGTGGAACATCAGTCTGGGTTCTTCAAAGTTGGGTGACCTCTAGTTCCACTCCAGTGCTTCCTCGGTGGTTGTGCTTTGCTAGTACATCCACTTCACCCTTGGTATCTCGGCACTCGAGTACATTAGCTTATGGTACCTCGGCTGCCTCGTCTCTGTACCCAGCTGCTGCTGCTTCATTTCTCTGGGCCCTCGCCTCATCGATTCATCATCCGAATCTGCAATCCACCCACTCTCTCATTCTTTGTCGGCAGCCCCTTCGCTTGGAAAATTTTTTTTCGCCTTCCCTTATTTGTACCGTTTTGTTCAGCCCATCCATCAAGATCGTGATCTTATTGAACAAACTCACAGTTGATCGAGGAACCCAATCAGCATCAACAGGGTTATACACCAATCTTGCCTTTTCCTCCTTTAATCTCCTAAACAAGAGCTCAACCCAATCTACCCCGATTCCGTCATAGATGGCGCGCATACAACATAATCTGGATTTCGTCACACCATCATGTGAACTCTGATCTCCCAGAATGGACTTGGTCACAATAGTCATCAACAACCTATACTTTCTTCTTAACATATGCTTTTTCAAATCTCTCCTTGTTCCTCTATAAGTGACCCTTGCAAACAAATCAAAGGACTGTTCCCATTCCTCCTTCTTGTAAATCAAAGGATTTACTCGTCCATTGTTGTATCCGAATCCGAGCCACGTTTTCCTTGGTAAACTCCAATCGAGTTCCTTCTACAAGTACCGCACCCATTTTCGGTGAACTCGCTATTTACCGTAAACTCTGCCCCTATGAAGTCCATTGTTCATTTCTGCCGATTTCATTGAGCAATATCCTCATAGTCTCGATGCTTCCGGTAAGCCTAGAATCTCATTTGGATTCTCTATCTTGAGTGGTTTCAAAATCGACGTACATTTCGGCTTTGAGTTTGTTTCTAATCGCCTCTGTGTTCATCTTAAATTCTGAAATAGATGCAATTATATAGGTGGGAGCTCTAGGGGTTGGGAAGAAGTAGAAGTCATTTGGATAACTTTTGTAAGAAAATATTGTTTTTACAGAGGATTTTGATACGAGAAATGTGAAAGTGAAAATTTTAAATGAAGAAGGTAAGAATTTAAACCCAGCAGGAGAGAGAGGGAAAGTTGGGAAGACGATACATGGCACGATCTCGAATTTTAATTTTAAACCGTTGATTTAAAAAGCGCGTGTAAAACATCGATGGTTTAGCGAGAAAATCGCCGAATTCAGGCGCGTGGCCTCTACGCGTCTTGAATTGTGTAAAAAGTAACCGTTTAACCTACGGATTAGACGGTTAATAGGATTGCTTTATCGAGAGGTAATTAGTGCCACTGACGTAAGCTAAAAGATACCTTTCTTTGCAAATAGGTCTTCTATTTCGAGACTAGGTAAATAACAGACTTGGTCAAACCGACCTTGTCTTGCATTTTTCGAAAAACTTTCTCTAGTCTCGATTTTGAAAAACACTAATGTTTAAAACTTAACACGGGATTTTCGCTTTTAGTCACTAGTACGTGATTAATTTTAAATACTCAGACTTATGAACTTTATTTGAAAACAAAGGTTTTGAGGAGAGACAAAGGTGAATGTTTTACGATTGAAGAGATTTAAGGAATAAATCAGTATACCTGTTCGCAAGTAAGCTCATCAAAACTATTAGTAGGCTGGGGTAGATCGAGATAGGGTGCGAGATAGTCATCTGTTTTCAAGAAATTAGGTGACTATTGTGCCCTAGTCTAATTAACCGAATGTCGGATAAGTAATTATCAAGTCGGATAAGGTCAATATGACTAATCCTTGATTCTTGATTCCTAAAAGGAAATCAATGATATCATTTACTGATTGTCCTTTGACTCATATCTAGTCGATAATTCTTTCTAGACACTAATTTAAAGAAAAGAAATGACCGAGAAATAAAGAATACATTTATCGGATGCAAGCAATTTAAAAATCAGATAAAGATGCATCAAATAATCCTAATTCTAAGCATAATTCTTTAAACCTAGACTCAGCTAAAGGTTTTGTAAGAATGTCTCGCTCTTTGTGATTCGGTGGCTATTTTCTCAATCCTAATGTCATTTTTCTCAACTTGATCTCTAATGAAATGATGCCTAATGTCTATATGCTTACATCTAGAATGCAGAACGAGATTGTAAGTCATTGCTATTGCACTATTACTATCACAGTAAATAGGAACAACCGATGTCTGAATATTATAATCTCTAAGCCGTTGACTAATCCAGAGGAGTTGAGAACAACAACTTCCACCGCCATGTATTCGGCTTCGATTGTGGAGGTGGCAAGAGATGTCTGTTTCTTAGATAACCAAGAAATTAATTTGTTGCCTAAGAATTGACAAGTTCCTGAAGTGGATTTCCTATCAATCTTACATCCTCCAAAGTCTGAATCTAAATAACCTGACACTCAAGGTTGTCATCAATCGGGTACCATAACCCTACTTGCAAGGTTCCTTTGAGATATTTAAGAATTTTCTTAGCCATCTCCGAGATGAGTTTTCTTGAGATTAGATCGAATCTTGCACATACCCCAACCGAAAAGGCTATGTCTGGCCTACTTGCAGTGAGATAGAGAAGGGATCCAATCGGTCCACGATACTCCGTTGCATCTGTGGGTATCCCCGCTCATCTCGAATCCATAGAGAAGTTAGTTGTCATAGGTATTTTAACTTCTCTCGCTAGTAGTCATTCCAAATTTCTCAATCAGATCCTTAACATATTTAGACTGATGTATAAATATACCCTTACTCATCTGTTTAATCTGTAAGCCTAGAAAGTATGTTAATTCACTCATCATTGACATTTCAAACCTGTTTTTCATGAGAATGCTAAACTCTTCACATAATTTCGATTAGGTGAACCAAAGATTATGTCATCTACATAAATTTGAACTAATAAGATGTTACCATCTACTTCCTTTCTAAACAAAGTTCTATTAATCTTACCTTTTGAAAAACCATTTGATGTCAAGAAATCGAGATAAGGTATCATACCAAGCTCACGGGAGCTTGTTTGATCCATATAGAGCTTTGTTGAGTTTATAGACCTTGTTATTGATCTTAAACCCGGGAGGCTGCTCCACATAGACCTCCTCAAGCAACACACCATTAAGGAAGGCGGACTTAACATCCATTTGAAAGACTTTGAAAGATTTATATGCCGCAAATGCCAAGAACAACCTTATTGCTTCTAATCCAATTGGAGTATAGGTTTCATCATAGTCTATCCCCTCGGACTGTGAGTAACCTTGTGCAAACAATCTTGCCTTATTTCGAACAATAATGTTGTTCTCATCTGTTTTGTTTTTAAACACCCATTTGGTGCCTATGATCTTTTTGTGTAAGGGTCTTTCCACTAGTTCTCATACATTTTTCCTTTCAAACTGATGTAGTTCCTCCCGCATGGCGGTTTTCCAGATTTGGATCGATAGAGCTTCCTCAATAGACTTGGGTTCAAGAAGCGACACATAACAGTGAAGAGACTTTGAGTCCGGCATCATTCGTGTCTCGCACATTACTAGATGGGTCTCCTATAATCTGATCAGATGGATGGTAGCTTCTCATCCTTTTGCCTATATGAGGAGAAGGATCCTCATCTTGAGTCTCGGTAGGCAACTCCTCCGACTCTACCTCGGTGACGTTCCCCCTTCATCGGTGACGTCAAGGGTGTCTCGATCGATGGAGTCGATCGGAAGTTGTCTTCTGATTATCGGATGGGGATTCTTCTTCATCGATTCTGAATCAAGACTAGGTAGATAGACAGTTCTATGTTTAGTCTTGGTCAGTTCAATTTTATCTAGACTTTCAGAAATTTGATTCACTTTATCGAGAAGGAACACAACTCATCAAAAACAACATGAGGGGTTTCCTCCACACAAAGGGTTGTCTTGTTAAAAACTCTAAATGCCTTGGAAGTGTTAGAATATCCCAAGAATATTTCATCACCGCCTTAGCATCAAAAGTTCTTAACTTAGATTTCCCATTGTTATGGATAAAACACTTACAACCAAAAGCTCTGAAATATGAGATTCTTGGAATCTTACCCTTCCAAATCTCATATGGAGTCTTACCCTTGTCTTTAACAACCAAGCACCTGTTCGGGTATAACAAGTTGTGTTGATGGCCTCGGCCCGTAACCTGTGAGGGATATCATACTCGGCTAACATGCTCTGGTTGCTTCCTTCAAGGTTCTATTCCTTCTTTCAACCACTCCATTTTGTTGAGGAGTTCTTGCTTAAGATGTCTCATGAATAATTCCACACTCATTGAAAAAGTTAGATAAACAAGAATTCAAAAATTCTCGTGCCCTTATCACTCCTTATTTTAATAATATTAACCCCTTTTCATTACGAATGCATGCAGACAGATCGGGGATTTTGTTTATAGTGTCATTTTTCTTGAAAAGAAATATAACCCAAGTATATCTAGAAAAGTCATCTACTATAACAAGAGTATATTTCCTTCCACTTTGGCGAGAGGAGAAACGAGTCCAAACAGATCCGGATGAAGTACTTGCAAAACTCTTTCATATGAAGAGGAGTTAATACTCTTAAATGAGTATCTAGGCTGTTTACCTTTCGACAAGCATCACATTTAAGATCGGTAGATAAAAGTTTCTCAGGTAATCCCTTGACAAGATTCTTTTTAGCCAACTTACTAAGGGTCTTGAAATTCGAGATGACTAAGCCTCTTGTGCCATAGCCAGAGATCATCTCCACCCTTAGCTATCAGACAAGTATCTTTGGGACAACTATTAAAGTTGGCCACATAGACATTACCATGTACGAAGCCGATTAAAAGTACCTTATACGAGGAATTATCTAAGATATCACATTTATCCTTTGAAAATTTGACAAGAAAACCTTTATCACAAAGCTGGGAAACAGATAAGCAGATTATGTTTCAAACCTTCAACAAAATATACCTCGGATACCTGAATATCTTTGATAATCGGAGTACCTAGACCTTTAGTCGACCACAATTATTGTCTCCAAATAATACTCTTGGACCATCAATGCTTGGGAAATTTGATAACAACCTCTTGTTATGAGTCATGTGTTGTGAACAACCACTATCAATGTACCATATGGAAGCTAAAATCTCTTCCTTGAGTGATGATCCCTGTGAATCCTGAAAAATAGATTATTTATAAGGTACCCTAGTGATCTTGGGTCCTTGAAGGTCGAAGTATCACTTTAGGTAACCAGATAAAAATCTCATCTCCAAACAATAAATCGGACTTGGTCTCTCTACCAAATCTGTCTACAATTGTATCACTTTTAAATGATAACTTATTGTATTGATTTAGTAATTTTCCTAAACTTAGGAAATGTGGGATAACATCTGCTTCTTCCATCAAAAGGATTATAATAAGAATTTCTTCTTATTTTGGTTCTTGGATTTCTCTTTGTCGATAAGGAGTCCTCACTGAATTTTTGTTTTCAAGTCGGGAGATGCAGTCCTTACTTGACTAATTGGTTTCCAAGGACCAATTTTAACCTCTTTTGATTGATCGGATGCTTTTACAAATTCCCTAGGTTTGGGACATCGATTTATTATTTCTGTCATAACCAAGACTGTTTTGTCATGGGATTTTTAGATGTATTAAAGATATGATCTATTGCTGATTGTGAATTATTAAGTTGACAATTTTGAAGACTAGCTTCTCATTGTCTTTCTTAATTGATTCATTTTCAAAGACAGATTAATTCAAATTTGTCTTTAAAAATTTGAATTCACTTTCTAATCTTTCGGGTAAAATTTGGCTAATGTACTAGCCTCGGCTGGGAAAACATTCCCCCTTGAATGTTTCCTCGGTTTACTGGATAGTTCATCACCGCTTTCCTTTAATTAAATTTGAATTTTATCCTTTAAAACTAAATTCTCTGTCTCTACTGTTTATAAGCAGCCAGAGATGTCTTTAGATCTCTCAATAATTCATGAATAACAGTTTGATCGTAATCGGATGTAGACCGACATGAATCATTATCGAGAAGATGAATAATAGACTACCTCTTTAGCCATGAGACAGATTTCATCATCTCGATCCGAAATCGAGATGAGGATGATGATGATGATGATTTTCTTGACTCCTTTTCTTCACCAACAGAGCCCTTTGATCTCGCAAATCTCCACGTCTCTCCTTTTCCTTTTCTCTTCCCTTTCTTTAGGAGTCGGTTGAGGACAATCATAGCCGAAGTGTCCTGGCTTGTTGCATGTGTAGCAAGTGTCACTCTGTCGATCTAGAAATTTGGAAGGATTTCTTTTGACAGTGATCTAAATCTTCTCGTCGGCTCCCGCTTTTGTCATCATCTAGACGCATCTTCCTTTCTTCTTGATTTGGATCTTGATCTATCCTTACCTGCAAATCTCAATTTATTTCGTTTATACTTCATTCTTAATCTTTCATACCTTTTGGTGAGCAGAGCCATCTGCTCCATCGAGATAGGTCGGCTCCTACAGACTCGGTTGACATCTTGTCTTCTTTGCAGACAAAGGCAACAGATTTGGATGAGGTGCTCGACTCCATCTCATCCTCTTCATCTTCTATTTGAATGTCATACTCTAGAGCTTTAAGATGAGAGAACAAAGTATGGTGAGTAATAGAAGATAAATTTGAGTTGCTTTAAGGATATTGGATTTCTCTCTCCATCTCTTGGTTAATGATCTCGGTATCTTGTTATTAATCTCCTTCTCTGTATAGTTCTTTCCAAGGTCAGCCGCTTTGTTGAGGAGATTCGTCAACCTTACATCTAACCGATCTACGATTCATTTTCCTTCATTTTGAACGTATCAAATGCGTGTAAGACCGATTACCTTATTCTCTTTTACTTGTTACGATCCTTCACAAACATTTGCGAGTCTGCCACAATTCTTTGGCGCTTTGCATCTCTTAACCTTCTCAATCCAATCTTTACTTAAAGTCTCAATGATTTCAGTTCGAGCTACTTGGTCTAGATTGTGGATCTTTCTTTCATCATTTGTCAATTGAACTCTTTTTCTCTTGTCTAGTTACGATTCAAATGATTCACTCGATCTAGTGCCTCCATGATAAAATTTTATAGGTCCTTCTTCAAGAACCTCTTCTATCCTATCATGGATGGCCTTGAGGTGATTCTCCACCTGAATTTCCCGAATCATAATCTTCAATAGAAAATTCAGGTAAATTCCTGGACTTCTCACTTTTTCCCGATGACATGATGAGATAAAGAAACAAAATACTCCACAAAACTTATTAGTAGCACGTTAGTAACAATAAAGAGAATGAAGAAAATCAAGAAAATTTCAGAATCTTAGTTAATACCTAAAATCAATATCGTAACGACTTAACAACCGCTCACGATACCACTTGTTGGTCCCGATTTGTTGAGTGATTAGGTAAAACGTGTATCACCTTCTAGGAAAAATCTAGAAGGGGGTTGAATAGATTTTTCAGATTTTACAAATATTTCAAAGTTTATTCAAAGTACCAAAGTGACAATGGAATTTTAAAGATAATCTCAACTTTATTAAGATCAAAAGCAAACCGATATTGATTTTAACTTTGATTCCGAAATTAATCTTTAAACAAGAATTTGGAAATTGAACAAACAAATAAGTAAATGAAAGCAAAAAGAACACCAGATTTTATAGTGGTTCGGATTATAACAATCCTACATCCACTCTCCTTCTCCAACTTGAAGAAGGGTCTCCACTATCACCTTACTTACTCACTTTACAATTGTACAACTTACAACTTACAACTTTTCTTCAAATCTTCAAAGTACTCCTAACTCCTTGATGAATCTAAGAATTACAAGAATAATGGATTTTGAAAATTACACGAGAAGTATTCTATAAACACTTGAAACTTTTGAAAACTCTTTTGAAAATACTTTGTGAATTGAAATCAATAGTGAATAGTGTGAAAACTCAAATTTGCATAAGTGTCTTTTGAAAAATAACATCTAGACCTATTTATAAGTCTGAAAAGACAGGTTAGTTTTTAGTCGGTTCTAACAAGCTGAAACTGCTTTAACAAATTTAATCTTGAAAACGACTCTTGACCTAAGCTAATTTCTTCCTCTCGTCTGCGGTGACTTGGTGAAGACTTGTCTTTCTTATTCTACTCGGCTTGTCTTGACCTCGTCGAGCTTTTCATAATTGTCTCCTGAGATGACTTACAACTTCGATCTCGGTGACTTAATCGGTCATTGACCTGGTCTGAGCATTTCGATCTTGAACTCGATCTTAGCTGTTTTTCAACGTTGTCTGCTCATCTGGATTGATCTTTTAACTCATCAAAACTTTACTTGATCTAACGATCTGATTATTTGATTCAAAATGGTTTTGTTAAAGGTAGAATTGATAGAACTCTCTTTAGAAAAAAATTTGGTTGTGATCTTTTGTTAGTTGATTTATGTTGATATTATTTTTGGATCAACTAACATATCTTTGTGTGAAGAATTTAGTCATCTTATGAAAAGCTGATTTGAAATGTCCATGATGGGAGAGATGACTTATTTTCTTGGACTCCAAGTCAAACAGACAAAGAATGGAATTTTCATCAACGAAGCCAAATATACAAAAGATCTTATTGATAAATTTGGAATAGGTACCGGTCGAGAAGCTAAGACATCTATGATGACAAATTTTTCAATGGATCCGGATGAGAAGGGAGAAGACAGCGATCAAACTTAGTATCGAGGTCTAATTGGTTCTTTATTATATTTAAGCGCTAGTAGACCTAATATTTCATTTGCGGTTGGAGTTCATGTTTCGATTTCAAGCTAATTCTAAGAAAAGCCATCTTGAAGCAAAGAAAGAAAATTCTTAAGTATCTAAAAGGAAGCGTAAATGTTGGGTTATGGTATCCGGCCGATGACAACTTTGAGTGTCTGGATACTCGGACTCGGACTTTAGTGGGTGTAAGATAGATAGAAAATCTACATCCGGTACTTGCCAATTTCTTGGAAGTAAGCTGATTTCATGGTTGTCTAAAAGCAAACCTTTGTAGCTACTTCTACAATCAAGCCGAGTATATGGCGGGAAGTTGTTGTTCACGGTGATACGGATAAGTCAATGATTAAGGGACTATAACATTATCACCAAAGATGTACCTATCTTTTGTGATAGTAATAGTGCCATAGCTATTACCTGTAACCCGATTCTACATACTTGATGCAAGCATGTAGATATCGAGACACCACTTCATCCGAGACCATGTAGAGAAAGGTGACATCAAACTAGAAAAGATCTTGACTGATTTCCAAAGAGCAGACATCTTGACAAAGCCACCGGTAGAAACAAGGTTTAAAGAAATATACGTAGAATAATGATTATTAGATGCTTCTTTAGTTAATCTATAATTCTATGTTTTTATTCTTTGTTTCTCTCAAATTAGTTTACTATGTCTAGAAAGAATTATCGACTAGATATGAGTCAAAGGACAATCAGTAGGTGATATCATTGATCTCCTATTTTGGAATTAAGAATCAAGGATTAGTCATATTGACCTTATCTCGACATGATGATTACTTATCTCGACATTCGGTAAATCAGGACTAGGGCATAATAATCAGCTGATTTCTTAAGAAACAGATGACTATATGCACCCTATCTCGATCTGTCTCAAGTTACTAATGGTTTTCTTCAAGTCTGTCTTTGCGGGAATAGGTCACGAGATCGATTTAATAAATCGACTATTTTACCTCATCAATTATAAACCTTCTTAACTAGACACCTTTGCTTCGAATACTCTCCATACATTGTGTTTTCTTATAAAACTCTTATCGGATTAATTGGTTGGAAAACTTAACCTTAAGAAAATTAAAATCGAGCACGCTTACTTAAAATAAATTTTTTACTAAGTCTTTAAGTTTGCCAAAAGATAAAACTAAATTTGTTTCAAAATCGGACAAGTTACTTTATCGTATGATTTTATAAACCCATCTGCTTTTTGAAAACCCTTATACGAAGGAAAGTAACCCTAAGCCGACGTCAGAATACTTACTTCTCGTATAAAGTAACCTAGTACTTGTAAAATCAACGATCTACAAAGTAACTTTTACGCAATTCAAGATTAGTGAATTACACGCTGAATCCCAATCATTTATCCAGATTTTTAACCGTTGATTCAAAGACAAGAAATTATTTTAAATAAACGGCTTAGATTGAAAGCGATTTTCTAAATCGGTTTCTCTTTCCAATCTTCCCTCCTATAAATACATCTTCTCGCTTAAATCAAAATCTTTTACTTTGAGAAAACTTCTCTTATACTCTGAAAAATATTCTCAAAACCCTTAGCCAAATTTTTATGAGCCAATCCTTAAAACTATCTCAACAACTTCAACAATGGTGGAAGTACATATAGAAACCTACAAAAAAGATCAAGTCGAAATGTATGTCGACTTCAACACAACCACCGATGGTGAATCAAGACAGATTCTCGATTTATTGGAGAGGGCGAGATTGAGGACATTCTATTCCAAGAAATCCAACTCCAATAAAAACGCTGGATATGAGAGGTATTGAATTTTATGTCAATGGGACATATGAGAACGGTGTTTTGAGAACCCGTGTCTACGGTGAAGAGTTAACGGTAACCACGGCGGAGGTAGCTCGGATTTTCAATGTCGATGCTTGAAGGAGTGAATCCCCTCACCTATAAATCAGGCAGTAGGTAGAATCATTCTAGATGATTGCCCGAGACTCAATGAAGGATCGGAGGTCTGAACTAAAGAAGAAAATGCTCGACGGAGATATAAATGCACGCTATTGGCGATATTAACGAAGGTCATTATAGGGGAGTAGAACTCCCATAATGGGTGATGAGACCCAGCTATCTTTGTATGAGGGCCATCATTGATGGAGTTCAAGCCAGTAAGGTGGGATGTTCTTTGGGGAGGTTCAAGACCGAAAGGAAGAGGCTAGAGGTAGTCAATGGGAAGTGGCGAGGCCAAATCGATCACCGGCTGTTCAATAAGGTGACAGTCATTCTGGATGATATCTTTGACATTTCGTATCAATCGGGCTGATGGAGTTAGAGCCTATATAAAGCAAAAAGGGCTGCTAACCAAAGATGAGCCTATTTGAGGACCAGGTGACTCTGGCGGAGGAGCGGCTGAGGTCGAGCCCGGGATCCCTCGGTGAGGAGGAGGAAGAAGAAGAGGAAGAGCAACCACCTTGAGCCTTCAATGATTTATTGAGGCCTCACACCAATGAAGCGAGAAGGAGAAGATTCCTAAGAGGAGGAGGCTGATAAAAGCCATAGAAAAGGGAGGAACCTCTGCTGTGATCACCTAGCTTTGTTGGGTGAAGAGACACTCACATTGGAGATAGCGGCACGAGGTGGTCCAGACAGAGGATGTTCGGGAGATCGGCTCGTAACGGACCCCTCCACCTTATCTGCCGTCACCTTTTTTATATCTTGATGCGAAGTTTTATAAATTGTAATATGCATGTAATGAATTTGCTCATGAAAAATATTTTGCTTCATGTCGTAAAATTGTAAATATTCTTGTAATTGATGCACTTGAAAAATAATATATTATCCTTTATAAAATTTTGAAAAATATGAATAGTCAATAATTTTTATAAATAAATAAAATATCTTTTGTTGATAATAATAAAAATTCTAATGCATATTTTTAATAAATAATTTGAGAATTTTTAGGGTATTACATCCTACCCCTCTTAGAAAATTTTCATCCTCAAAAATCATTACTAAAACGATGCATGCATATGCTTAACTTTTGAAATAGTCACGTAACGAACATACTTATTTGCATGATCTTATAACATAGAATAACTTAATTTGAATGAAGTTTGAAATGTATCATGATGCATGTACATATATCATGTGATCATCTTTTCCATTATAAAAATTAAAATATATAGTAAGTAATCATATCATACCTTATTGGAGTTATAGTGGCGGACGGTGGTTGGTAAGGATGACAATTTTGAACCGACCCATGGGTACTGTCCCGCCCGCCCGAGAGATTTGGGTCGGGTCGGACCCTTCCCGTATTGAAAAGCGGGCCGAGTCGGACCGATCCGTTCATAATCGAGGCCGAATATGGGTTTTATATTGGTCCGCAGGGCCCAGGCCCGACTGCTCCGACCCGACCCGCATCTTATATGAGTAATTCAATATATATATATATATATATATATATATATATATATATATATATATGTATAATATATTATATATGTAGTATACATATATTACCCTTTACATTATTATGTTTACAAAAATATCTTGATTCTTTACGTATAATTTAATATATGTAAATATATATTTATTAAACTTGAGGCATTTTTATTTTCTTTACTAAATTGTTGATTGATTGTTTGTCTAATTTTAATGAATATTTCATGAGGTAAAATATGAGTTTGTATATGTTTAAAAACTATTATTGTAGTTTGTGTTTGATATTTTTATGTTAGGTTATCATATTTAAAAAAAATATAGAATGTACTTACGCTATGTAGAAATAAGAATTTTTATAAAGATGTAAAGCAGGTCGGAGCGGGTCCGACCCGCCCGTAGGGGCGGTCACGGGCCGGCATCTCAAGACTCGTGCGGGCGCGAGGCGAGTCATTTGAGAACGGGCAGTCATTTGGTGTCATAACTTAGTAAAAATAAAAATGCATACTTCAAATTCGTTTGCGAAAGTTTTTTTTTTGGAACATAATTAAAAAAAAAAAAAAGACTCTAAAACAAGATTTTATTTTTTAACAAGTCTACAAGAACATAGACTTGCTCGATACCACTCTGTCGCATCCCGATTTTTGAAGGCTTTTGAAAAGAAATTTAATTAACAATTTATTCAAAACTCTAACGTCTTTTTTTTTTTTTTGTAAATAGACTAGAAAATTTTGAGGATAAGCGCAGTTGAAACTTTACACAAAATTTGAAGAATGTCATTGATAAAAGATTAAACTCAAAGATTTATATATTTTATAAAAGGAACTAATAACCAAATAATTTTTTATAAAAGTTGCGGCGGAAGTAAATAGTGAAAATATTAGTCAATAGAATTAATGTAATTTATTTTAAAATATAAAAAGATTTAATAAAACAAACGAATTGTGACTTTTAAGAAATATGCATTTAAAAATAATCCTAAAATTCTTAAATTGAACTTAAAATAACAAGAATTAATTTGTAATATGAAATATTATTCGAATGCTTGTGACACACATCCACCGCCCCTCCACTACACTCCTTATTAATCGAAAAATGTCAATGAGTTTGGGGTGAGCAAAACAACTAGCTCAATGGGTCTCATTTGTCACAATTAAATATCACATATAAATAAAATTATTAACTCACTTAACATTAATATAATTAGAGTGTCAATATATTGGTGACAATCTGTATACGGTGGGAGTTGCCTTCAAGGAGCTTTCCCTCCGGACCGTAGTTCCTGTAAAGTTACAACGATCTTACCTTGAAGTAACCAAATAACGTATGCAATATGTGAACGTATGATGTAGCAAGCAACAATTAAACTTACATGAATATTTAAAGGTGACAAATTAAATACACGAGTAAGAAACCCCACTGAAATTTAATGAATATTTAAAGGTGACAAATTAAATACGCGAGTAAGAAACCTCACTGAAATTTATGTCGTGGATGCAATGAATGCAATTGTCTCAAATCCTACTCCTCGCGATTCTACCGACAACTACCATAAATAATAATAGAAATAAATCCTCAAATCAAATATGTAAACTTAAAATTCCCAAAATAATCTTTACTGGTCTCCTATTAATCAAAATCCTATATATTATCAAACACAATTCTTTATCTCAATAATTTCAAAAAAACTCCAACACCTTGAATCATAATTTACAAAACCACTCAATTAATCCTAAAACTATCATCTTTAATCATAATTCACAAAATCATGTACCACATAATTTCTAATCTCATCAATTCATTAGGTGACTCAATTTCTATTATCAAAACCCATGACCTTTTCATTATCCCCTCCAAATCAATTTTCAAAACCCATATGCTTATCTCATGCATTAACAAGAACTAATCTTACATATCTTGAATAAAATTTGTAATCTTAATTAATAAACTTAGTGGGAGAAGGAAGAAAATGTACTTTGTACAATAGTTGTGAAGAGAAACGCCCTAACGGAAAATATGATATTTGTTGAGTATGAAATTTTCTAGGATAATATTTTATAAATAGACGTATAAAACATGGGCTTGGGCTTGGTGAGATAACAACTAATATTTAAATATTAAAAAATTTTAAAATTCTTATTCAAAAGATTTAGGAATTTAAAAATAATAGGGAAGAAAATACATTTTTTTAGTGAGAAAAATTAAGTATTTGTATCTCATGAAAAATTTGATTTTTAAATAAAAGATTATTTTTTTGTAGAAAATAATGAAATTGAAAGATATTATTTATTAAAACTTGCAAGATATGAAAAATATTTAATTTTAATTAAACTCAATATTTAAAATTAATAATGCTGAAAAAATTAGGGGTATTATATATACAAAAATAAATTACGCTTTTTGCGTTTGATCGAACTTCGGTGGTACAAAATATACGGTTGGTGTTGCTATCAAATACATCACTGATTGTCTTATTATCCATTGAAAAATAACAAAAGCGTTCCCCCACTCTAGCAAACTGCTCAATCACATCTTTGCGCGAGTATTTTCATCGAGTGCATGCTTTTAGTGCATCTCTAATATTGGGTATACTCATTTGTGCATCGCGATCGTCAAACAAATCGACCGTTTACTAAAATCGAGTAATACTTGTAGAAAACATTCTGCAACATCCGGATTCCATGAACCATTCAAATTCGTTCGTCTTTAAAATTAGTGTTTTCATAACTGAACCGGTGACTAAATCGGATTGGACACCGGTTCACGGTTCAATCAGTCGGACCGGTTAGGCCGTGTCTAACCGTTAAAATTAATCCCTACCTAACACAATAGAATCATAAGCGACCTAAAATAATAAAAAGACAACTAAATAAAAATACACATTCACACTTTTTTGTACAATTTATTAGTCATAAATTAGATATTAGAAATGAGTTTGGTAAGATTTTTTTATAGTATATTATTATTATTATTATTATTATTATTATTATTATTATTATTATTATTATTATTATTATTATTATTATTATTATTATTTATTTTTGTGAGGATTTGTAAAGTAATGCAAATTGAATGCAAAATAAAATTTTAACATGAATTTGATTATGAGCACACTAGCTAGCTCTATCCCACATTGAGTAGGAAAGAAAAATGAACAAAGTTATTGAAGTATAAAATGAGGAGTAGTTCTTCACTCTTATTCACTACAAGCTTTATCCCACATCGGGTGAGAATGAAAAATAAATACGAGTTATTGATATATAAAATGAAGAGTAGTTTCTCATTCTCACTAACTCAAGCTTGGTGAGATAACAACTAATATTTAAATATTAAAAAATTTTAAAATTCTTATTCAAAAGATTTAGGAATTTAAAAATAATAGGGAAGAAAATACATTTTTAGTGAGAAAAATTAAGTATTTGTATCTCATGAAAAATTTGATTTTTAAATAAAAGATTATTTTTTTGTAGAAAATAATGAAATTGAAAAATATTATTTATTAAAACTTGCAAGATATGAAAAATATTTAATTTTAATTAAACTCAATATTTAAAATTAATAAAGATAATAAATAATGCTGAAAAAATTAGGGGTATTATATATACAAAAATAAATTACGCTTTTGCGTTTGATCGAACTTCGTGTGGTACAAAATATACGGTTGGTGTTGCTATCAAATACATCACGATTGTCTTATTATCCATTGAAAAATAACAAAGCGTTCCCCCACTCTAGCAAACTGCTCAATCACATCTTTGCGCGAGTATTTTCATCGAGTGCATGCTTTTAGTGTATCTCTAATATTGGGTATACTCATTTGTGCATCGCGATCGTCCGACAAATCGACCGTTTTACTAAAATCGAGTAATACTTGTAGAAAACGATTCTGCAACATCCGGATTCCATGAACCATTCAAATTCGTTCGTCTTTAAAATTAGTGTTTTCATAAGCTGAACCGGTGACTAAATCGGATTGGACACCGGTTCACGGTTCAACCGGTCGGACCGGTTAGGACCGGTCTAACCCGTTAAAATTAATCCCTACCTAACACAATAGAATCATAAGCGACCTAAAATAATAAAAAGACAACTAAATAAAAATACACATTCACACTTTTTTGTACAATTTATTAGTCATAAATTAGATATTAGAAATGAGTTTGGTAAGATTTTTTTATAGTATATTATTATTATTATTATTATTATTATTATTATTATTATTATTATTATTATTATTTATTTTTGTGAGGATTTGTAAAGTAATGCAAATTGAATGCAAAATAAAATTTTAACATGAATTTGATTATGAGCACACTAGCTAGCTCTATCCCACATTGAGTAGGAAAGAAAAATGAACAAAGTTATTGAAGTATAAAATGAGGAGTAGTTCTTCACTCTTATTCACTACAAGCTTTATCCCACATCGGGTGAGAATGAAAAATAAATACGATTATTGATATATAAAATGAAGAGTAGTTTCTCATTCTCACTAACTCAAGCTTTATCCCACATCGAATGGGAAAGAAAAATTAACATAATTATTAAGTTATAAAAAGAGGGATGTTCATTCAAGTTAATATTTATTGTTTTAAATTAAATTTTCAATTTGTAAATCAAAATAAATAATAATTTTTTTAAAAACCGGAAATCGATTTTTACGGTTCAGGCTAGTTTTTGCGGTTTTGACCGGTTCAACCATTAAAATGATTTTGGGGGTTTCGGACCGGTTTTCGGCCAGTTCGGGTTCAACGAGGTTGAACCGGCGATCTGATTACGAAAATATTGTTTGAAATTCACCCATGATACAACTTATAAGAAAAGAATTGAGTTAGATTCATGGAACTTCAACAATGGTATTACCTAAATAGGGACAATTAGAACCAATAATTATAATTTCATAACGTGCATTAAAAAAGTAAAAGAAAGCATTGCACCTCAACTCGAAGCTCATACAAAACACTTCGCTTTTGCAATATAAAACCTCAATGCAAAATGTAGCCATCTTGATCCCATTTTATAATATTACAAATCAAAGATTGTTGGTGGAATATGATCTAACTAAGGACAAAATATAATAGTCAAGTTGGTCTACAATCTTGAATTAATGTAAAAATATTCATCGAGTTGTTCACTTGTTCAGCAGCAGATGGACCCCCTTATAATAAAATACAAAATAGATAGATTTTTAGTGGATTTTCAATTGAGTGAACATCACTAGGGGTGTGCATTCGGTATTCAAGATGTCGAATCGAAACCGAATAGTGAAAACCGAACAAATACCGAATTAGCACTATAAGAAACCGAAACTAAACCAAAATGTCTAAAATTCGATCAATACGAAACCTAAATTTTTGGTTCGGTTTCGGTATAATACCGATTACTTATTATTTATTTTAAATAAATTTTTAGATCTTTTCTTTTGGACCATTTTTAAAAATAATTTCTCAACCAAAACAAGTAAAAACAAGCAAAACATAAATTATTTATACTCTAAGTTCCAAGTTCTCAAGTTCCAACTTCCAACATAAAATCTAAATCCAAAATATCAAAATATCAACATAAAATACCAAATACAAAAATTTAATATTAATCATAAAATTATATATATATATATATAATTATATATTAATATATATATATATATATATTATATTAATTATATTTTAATATATATATATATATATATATATTAAATTTCGGTTCGGTTTTCTGTTATACCGAAATTTTATTCATAAAATCGATACCGAAATTGAATACCGAAATTTTTAAAATTTTAAATCGAATACCGAACTAAATTAAAATTTCGCTTTGTTTAGTTCGGTTTTGGTTAAAAAGCTGAATAATGCTCACCCCCAAACATCACAACATCTATTATGAGCGTGCAAAATAACAAACCAAATGGAACAAGAAATAAGTAGATACAATTTGTCTTTTTATTTGCTCCACAAATGAATTAATTTAGATTTTTGTTTCTTGTAACAAGCAACTATGCAATTTTTTCCATAAAAAAGTTAATGTTTAGATAGAATTTGAAAAAATTAATAAAACCACATAAAGAGTGTCGATGTCACCGAAATTAAATATTTTTGTAACCACCAATGTTGTAACATCGGGTGCTGACATTTGAATTTGCCTTTTCTTCTAACAACTAACTTTTCGTGTTTCAATGTTGTCTTTGATGTTGTTGATTGTATGTTGACGATCTGGAATCGACTCCAATAATCCGAAGGATCTACAAGGATCAAGAATAAAGGGGAGTTTTCTAGATCAAGCGGTTACAAGTCTAGAGCGATTATTAAAGGTAGTTTATTGGCGATTTTCCACTTTGGAATTCACGAAATTTGGATATTAGGGAATGAGTGGAGATTTCTAGATCCATCCAATAGGATCTACAATGCTCTTGAAGGTTGTATTCAACATCTATAAACAGATGACCAAGCTTCAAGAATGAAGAACAAGACAATACGAGTTGATCAATCATAAATTATAAGAGTCTTGCGTAAGAAATAATCGAGTATCGATGTTGAGTGTGATAAGTGTTGGTCCCGGAGAGTTGAGTTGATTAAAACCTTGAGTAAGCTTTCTAGAACAAAATCTAGAAAGGGGGGTTTGAATAGATTTTATAGATTTTTCAAATCTTCCAAAACCAATTCAAAATATCGATTGAGCACACGGATTATGAATAAATTCTCAACTTCTTATAAGATCAAAAGCAAGGTTGATATACTGATTTTAGTTAAGATTCTAAATTTAACTCTTCATGTAACACGGTTGTAAAATAAACAGAAAATTAAAGAAAGCAAGAAATAACACTGAGGATTTATAGTGGTTCGAATTTTGAAAATCCTACATCCACTCTCCTTCTTCAATTTGAAGAAGGGACTCTGCTCTTGCTTACTTTCTCACTTCCACTTACAACTTACAACTTGTACAAATCTTCAAATCTTCAATCTCCTAGACTCTTCTTCTAGAAATCTAAGCATTACGGTGTGTATTGGATTTTGAAGATTACGGGAAAAATGTTCTAAAAACACTTAGAATTCTTTGAAACCTCTCTAAAAATTCTTGTGAAAGGATTGTGAAATCGAGTAGTGAATTGTGTAAATCAAATATGCATAAGTGTTGTCTCTATATCAATGAAAAACCTAGACCTATATATAAGTGCGAGAAGACAGGTTAGTTTGTTAGTTAGTTCTAACAAACTTGAAAATCGGCTCTGCACTCTAGACCTCGGTGATTCTTCATACTCATCTGCTGGTGACTTGGTGAAAACTCGCCTTTCTTATTCTACTCGGCTTATCTTGACCTCGTCCGAGCTCTTCATATTTGTCTCCTGCAGATGACTAGACTTGAGCTTGTCTTCGATGACTAGCATGTTATCGACCTCGGTGACTAGCTTAATGCATGACCCGTCGATCGACTTACATCCTCACTGTTCTTCGGATTTGGTGATTAGTACTGATCTGCTCTTTAACTCATCAAAACCTCTTGATCCAACAATAAGTGCATTTTTGATGAAGTTAAAACCTATAAGAAGGAAACATACTCACAATTGAAGTTAGTACTAGATCTAGTTAAATCAATCGAGATAAGTACAAACACGGTTTCACACTTCAACTGATTTAATCACAAAGAAAAAAATTTAAAGACTTTTAGATTCTTTTAGAAAAGAAAAAAATTTTAACAAAAGATTTTAACTCTGAGGTATAAGAAATTCTCGGATGTTTTATACTTAGAAAAAAATTTTAATTTTAGATATAAAATTTCTTAGTTAAAAAAAAAAATTTAAGAAAACTAATACACAAAATTAACATAAGACTGAATATATTCATTCCACAGACATTTACTGATTACAAAATAAGAGAACTGATAGAAAATAAAAGATAAGGAAAGAAAAGTCCTGTTCTATCGATTCCCCATCGATCGATTTACGGAATGTTTAGCGGTGAAAATCCTCGCTCTAAGGCTGTTTGGATCATCCTCATCTGTGAGCTCGGATTCCCTTTACGCCTTGGCCACAACCTTACGACCCGTTTCCGGATCGGGAGAACCATCTTCTTTAAGCTTGGGGTTGACTGCTCGTAGGCTGGTGCGATCGGATCGCAGATTGAACACATTATGTGCCTCATCGAGCGGCTTCCCATAAAGATCTGCATCCTCCTTCTCCATCCATTCATGCCAAGCAGATGTCTTCATTAGGCTGCTCCAGATGGCGATGCCTTGAGAATGTACCAAGAATACATCCACTTAGCATCCAGTGGCCTGCTTTTTATATTCACTAGTGAACTTCCCTGAAACCATCTTTGGAGGAGGCGTGGTGCGGTGGACGGGCGGAAATCGGCTTCATTTCTTTGCTTTGGACACCCACTTCCGAGTATCCTGTCCCACTTCATTTCGGCTTTCCCCATCTTCTTCTTGACCTCTTCTTTTCTCTCTTTTCAAACATCTCCTTCTCAAAGACTTGATTCTTCTAATCTGCTCGGTGATAAGTTGGAGAAGTCTGGTTCCTTTCTTTTGCGCTCGGCTGATTTGGGGCTGATCATCCGCTCGGTGATGGAGTCTTCTCATTGCCTACTTTGCTTTACCTTTACCTTTGCCCTTGGGCTCTGGTTCTTCGAGACTCTTTCATACGAGCCAGCAGCTTCTCGGTCTTCTCCTCTTCCTCCTTCTTCCTTTTCTCCTCATCCTCTCGGATGGCTTCTTCAATCTGCGTCACCCTCGGTTGCAAGGCGGCCAACTCGTCTGATTTAATTTTGATCTCCACCTTGGCTGCCTCCAACTCAAGTGTGGTCTCTGCCTTTGTATCAAGTCTATCTGTTATTGACATGACACCAATGTGAGGGTTTCGATCTGCTCTCGGCACCTTCCCCCTTTTAACTTCATCCTTGATGGATCAAGCTCATCCTCAATTGCTGCACAACGTCGTGCAAGTCATTCGATCGAAGTGAGGGTTGAGACCACGACTTCGTTTTCAGCGAGTCTTCTCTTTCGGTGCCTTGACCTCGTCTTCAAGCGCACTCGATGCAGAACCAACAGCGGTGTTGAGATTGGGCTGATAAGTTTCGGTCATGTTGACCTCAGCAATCTGCATGTTGGCGAGCATGGTGTCTGTATCGCTCGAATCACTTTTCTGGTTTTCTTCTCCATCATCCTCTGGACTTGGCTGATAATTTTGCTTTGTGAAGTTGCTCAAAGCCGAGGAGATGGCAAGAATTGGTCTGTCCTCTTCCTCTGAATCGGATGAGGAAGAGGTGGTAGGAGAAGTTGGATCGGGAGCTCATGGGAATATCCCCAAAAATGTTTGAGGTATCCACATGAGGTTCGTGGGATAGATGAAGTGGGGGTGTCTGATGGTGGGGGTGGGATTTACGGTGGGGGAGATGATGGTGGGGGTGGAATTTGTGAAGTGGTGGGTGGAGGAGATTGGAGTGATTGGAGTAAAATGAGTTGGGGTTGAGCTGGGGAGATATAGAGATGGGGGTTGGGGAAAATACTTGGTCCGAGATAAAAAGGACAAGCATATGAGATGGGGATGGTGGAGGAGATGAGGTTTGGATTTGAGGGAGAGGAGATGAGGATGGACTTTGGATAGTTTCGGGAGTAGGCTGTTTTAGAGGCTCGAGGTGCCGGCACAGGACACCTCTTCATTGCCGGTTTGGGTTGGAGATGGGGAGGAGAAATGTACTGACCTCGGGCGGGGGGAGGGTCCCTTGAACTTATTAGCTGGACCTCCTCCAGTGCACCACTTGAGCTGCAATTTGCGGCGTGGATACCTCCTCCGGAAGGAGAGTGGGCTGATCGGCAGACGATCCTCCCAACTCGGAGGTTTTCACCAACCTTCGTCTCCTTGGTGCCTTCTCCTTCAGCCTTCATTGGCTATTCAGCCTCGGTGAGCTCATAGACGGCAGCTCCACCTCCACATCCTCTTCCTCCTCCTCCTCGGCTTCCTCTTCACTGGAGCTTGAGCTCTACCCTCGGCTCCACCTTCATCGGGAATCAGTGGAGCCCCGAGTGGCTCATCCTTGGTCGAAATCCCTTTACGCTTTGTGTAAGCTCGGACCCCGTCGACCAATTTATTTGAGCCGACAAAGCAAGTCCTCCATAATCACACTCACTTTGTTAAAGAGACTAGTGATTGACTTCGCCTGCCACTTTCCATTAACCACCTCCGACGTCTTCTCTCCGTCTCCGGCCTCTCCAGCAGCAGGCCAGCCCGGTTGGCCTGAACCCCATCAAGAATAGTTCTCATGACGCAGTGCAGTGCAGTCCGGCCCATCGTGGGAGCTCTGTTCTCCCAATATCACCTTTGTGACAATGGTCATCAAGGCGATATCGGCGTCGGAGCATCCTCTTCTTCAACTCCGATCGATTTTCCTTCATGGAGTTCCGGCAATCATCTCAAATGATTCTACCCACTCATCAGATTTGTAGGTGAGGGGTTCACACCTTCACTTTGCTAGTATCAAATATCCAGCCACCTCCATGGTGAGAAACAGTGAGTTCTTCTCCATATACCCTGGTCCTAAACACTCCCTGTTCATATGTCCCATTGACATAGAACTCCAGCCCTCTCATATCCAATGTCTTATTGGAGGGAGATTTCTTGGAGCAAAACGTCCTCAATCCGGCCCTCTCCAATAACGACAGGATTTCCCTGGATTACGCATCGGTGGTGGTGTCGAAGTCGACATACATTTCGACTTCACCTTCTTTGCATATGTTTCATTTTGTACATCCACCATTGTTGAAGTTATGCCTCTACGAGAAATGCTCATATACGAATTTTAGAGAGATTGAAAAATTTTGAGAATTTTGATAAGTACTATAAGTGAAAAGGATGAATTTGGAGAAGAAGATGTATTTATAGGGGAATAGATTGGAAAGAGAAACCGCCATTTTTGAAATCTTGAATTAATCTTAGCCATTTATTCAAAAAGTTTTCATGAGTATTAATCAACGGTTAAAAACTAAGATAAGCGATTAGGATTCAGCGCGTGAACTATAATCGCCTTTGGAATGCGTAAATAGTTACTTTATAGATGTTGATGTGACAGATGTAGGTTACTTTATGCGAGAAGTAAGTATACTGACGTCGGCCTAGGGCTACCTTACTTCGCCTAAGGGTTTGTAAATCGAGATGAGTTTGAAAAAGCAGAGACAAGTTTTAAAAACAGATCGGTGTAAAAGCAGAGATGGGTTTTAGGAAATCATCGATAGAGTAACTGTCTGATTACGAAAACCAACGGTTTAGATGTAACTATTTAGCAATTTTTAAACCGAGGTTTAAACAAAAACAGACTGATTTACTTTACTAAAAACAAAATTTTGAAAAAACAAAAGCAGACTCAAGTTAAGAATAAAGGAGTTTTGAATAAAAGAATGAAAGCAGTGTTATACGTGACTGTTCTGCAAAAACATGAACTCAAAAGAAACCATCGAAGCTTAAGGTAAATCGAGATAGGATGTAAATAGTCATCTGTTTTCTTCGGAGTTCAGGTGACTATTATGTCCTTGTGCGATTTACTCAATGTCGGACAAGTAATTATCAATTCGAGATAAGGTCAATATGACTAATCCTTGATTCTTGATTCCTAAAAGGAGATCAATGATATCACCACACGATTGCCCTTTGACACATATCTAGTCCCTGATAATTCTTTCTAGACATTAATTAAAGAAATGAAAAAGAAATAAAGAACTAAATACACACAATTAGAAACCAGCTAAAGATGCATCAAGTAATCCTAATTCTAAACACATTTCTTTGAACCTAGACTCACTAATGGTTTTGTAAGAATGTCGACTTTTTGTGATTCGTGTGGCAATTTTCTCAATTCTAATGTCATTCTTTTCAACATGATCCCGATGAAATGATGCCTAATATTTATATGCTTGCATCTAGAATGTAAAACAGGGTTGTAAGTCATTGCTATTGCACTATTACTATCACGGTAAATAGGAGCAGTGATGTTTGAATATTATAGTCTCTAAGTCATTGACTAATCCAGAGGAGTTGAGAGCAACAACTTCCAGTGCCATGTATTCGGCTTCGGTTGTGGAGGTGGCAACGGATGTCTGTTTCTTAGATAACCAAGAAATTAATTTGTTGCCTAAGAATTGACAAGTTCCGTAAGTGGATTTTCTATCAATCTTACATCCTCCAAAGTCTGAATCAATAACTGTCACTCAAAGTTGTCATCATTTGGGTACCATAACCCTACTTGCAAAGTTCCTTTGAGATATCTAAGAATTTTCTTAGCAGTCTCCAGATGAGTTTTCTTGGGATTAGACTGAATCTTGCACATACCCCAACCGCAAAGGCTATGTCGGCCTACTTGCGGTGAGATAGAGAAGAGATCCAATCACCCACGATACTCCGTTGCATCGGTGGGTATCCCTTGCTCATCTGAATCCATTGAGAAGTTAGTTGCCATAGGTATTTTGACTTCTCTGCTAGTAATCATTCCAAATTTCTCAATCGGATCCTTAGCATACTTAGACTGATGTATAAATATACCCTTACTCATCTGTTTAATTTGTAAGCCTAGAAAGTATGTCAATTCTCCCATCATTGACATTTCAAACACATTCTTCATGAGAATGCTAAACTCTTCACATAATTTGATTAGGTGAACCAAAAATTATGTCATCTACATAAATTTGAACTAGTAAGATGTTGCCATCTACTTCCTTTCTAAACAAAGTTCTATCAATCTTACCTTTAGAAAAACCATTTGATGTCAAGAAATCGGATAAAGTATCATACCAAGCTCCGGGAGCTTGTTTCAGTCCATATAAAGCTTTGTTGAGTTTATAGACCTTGTTATTGATCTTAAACCTGGGAGGTCTGCTCTACATAGACCTCTTCAAGTAACACACCATTAAGAAAAGCAGACTTAACATCCATTTGAAAAACTTTGAAAGACTTATATGCAGCAAATGCTAAGAACAATCTTATTGCCTCTAATCGCAACCGGAGCATAGGTTTCATCATAGTCTATTCCTTCGACCGTGAATAACCTTGTGCAACCTTGATCTTGCCTTATTTCGAACAATAATATTGTTCTCATCTGCTTTATTTTTAAACACCCATTTGGTGCCTATAATCTTTACTGTGTAAGGGTCTTTCCACTAGATCCCATACATTTTGTCTTTCAAACTGATGCGATTCTTCCTGCATGGTCATATCCATTTGGGTCCGATAATGCTTCCTCAATAGACTTGGGTTCAAGAAGCGACACATAACAACTAAAAAGACTTTCGCAGTCTAACATCATTCGTGTCCGCACACTACTAGATGGATCTCCTATAATCGATCGGATGGATGATAGCTTCTCATCCTTTTGCCTATATGAGGAGAAGTATCCTCATCTTGAGTCTCATCGGCAACTCATCCGACTCAACCTCGGTGACGTTCCCCTCCATCACCGGTGACTCGTCTTTGATCGGTGATGTTAAAGGTGTCCTGATCTGAAGGAGTCCGATCGAAGTTGTCTTCGATTATCGGAGGGGATTCTTCTTCATCCGATTCTGAATCAAGAGTAGGTAGATAAATAGTTCTATGTTTAGTCTTGGATAATTCAATTTTATCTAGATTTTCAGAAATTTGATTCACTTTATCTGAGAAGGAATACAACTCATCAAAAACAACATGAGGCGTTTCCTCCACACAAAGGGTTGTCTTGTTAAAAACTCTAAATGCCTTTGAAGTATTAGAATATCCTAAGAATATTCCATCACCGCTTTAGCATCAAAAGTTCTTAACTTAGATTTCCCATTGTTATGAATGAAACACTTACAACCAAAAGCTTTGAAGTATGAGATCCTTGGAATCTTACCCTTCCAAATCTCATAAGGAGTCTTACCCTTATCTTTGACAACTAAGCACACTGTTGCGGGTATAGCAAGTTGTGTTGATAGCTTCACCCAGAACCTATGAGGGGTATTATATTCAGCCAACATGCTCTGTTGCTTCCTTTAAAGTTCTATTCCTTCTTTCAACCACTCCATTTTGTTGAGGAGTTCTTGCTGAAGATGTCTCATGAATAATTCCAAACTCATTGAAGAAATTAGATAAACAAGAATTCAAAATTCTGCACTTTATCACTCCCGATTTTAATAATATTAACTCCCTTCTCATTCTGGATTTGTGCGAACAGATCGGGAATCTTGTTCATAGTCTCATTTTTCTTGAAAAGAAATATGACCCAAGTGTATCTAGAAAAGTCATCTACTACAACAAGAGTATATTTCCTTCCACCTGAAGCCGAGAGGTGTAACAGTCCAAACAAATCCAGATGAAGGAGTTGCAATACTCTTTCGAGATGAGGAAGAGTTAATACTCTTAAATGAGTGTCTAGGCTGTTTACCTTTTTGACAAGCATCACATTTAAGATCAGTTGATAAAAGTTTTTCAGTAATCCCTTGACAAGGTTTTTCTTAGCTTGACCTTACTAAGGGTCTTGAAATTCGAGATGACTAAGCCTTTTATGCCATAGCCACCGATATCTTCTCCACCCTTAGCCATCGACAAGTATCTTGGGGACAACTATTAAAGTTGGCCACATAGACATTACCATGTCTCGAAGCCGATTAATAATACCTTATCTCGAGGAATTATCCAAAATATCACATTTATCCCTTGAAAATTTTACAAGAAAACCTTTATCACAAAGCCGAGAAACAGATAGCAGATTATGTTTCAAACCTTCAACAAAATATACCTTAGATACCTGAATATCCTTGATAATCAAAGTACCTACACCTTTAGTCCGACCACAATTATTATCACCAAATAAAACTCTTGGACCATCAATGCTTTGAAAATTTGATAATGACTTCTTGTTATGGGTCATATGTTGTGAATAAACCACCGTCAATGTACCATATTGAAGCTAAGATCTCTTCCTTAAGTGATGATCCCTGTGAATCCTGTAAAACAAATTAGTTTTGAGGTACCCTAGTGATCTTGGGTCCTTTTGGGTCAAGAATCACTTTAGGAATCCAAACAAACTTCTCATCTGCAGACAATAAGTCGGACTCGATTTTCTACCAAATCTGTCTACAATAATATCATTTTTAAATGACAATTCGTTGTATCCAGATTGGGTAATTTTCCTAAACTTAGGAAATGTAGGATAGCATTTGCTCCTTCCATCAAAAGAATTATAATAAGAAAATCTTCTTATTTTGGTTCTTGGATTCCTTCTAGTCTCGATAGGGATTCTTCAATTTGAATTCTTGGTTTCACTGGAATTTGTAGTCCTTATCCGACTAGTTGGTTTCCATGGACCAATTTTAATATCCTTTGATTGAACAGATGCTTTCACAAATTTCCTAGGTTTTTGAACATCTGATTTATTGTTCCTATCATAACCAAGTCCTGTCTTATCATGAGATTTCTGGGAAGTATTAAAAATATGATCTATTACCGATTGTGAATTATTAAGGTGACTAATTTTGAAGACAAGCTTCTCATTGTCTTTCTTAATTAATTCATTTTCAAAGACAGACTACTTCAAATTTATCTTTTAAAGTTTTCAGTTCATTTTCTAACCTTTCGTAAAGTAGGTGATGTACTAGCTTGATCACTGATGAAAACATTCCCCTTGAATGTTTCCTCGCCTCTGAAATGCTCATCACTGCTTGCCTTTATTTAGAATTTGAATCGATCCTTTAAAAATAAATTCTCTGTCTCAACTGTTTATAAGCAGCTAAAGATGTTTTTAAATCTCTCAATAATTCATGTATAATAGTTTGGTCATGATCGATGCAGATCGACAAGAATCATTATCTCAAGATGAATAGTAGATTACCTCATTAGCCATGAGACAGATCTCATCATCCGATCCAAAATCGATGAGGATGATGAAGATGATGATGATTTCTTTGGCTCTTTTTCTTCAGCCCGGCAAAGCTCTTTGATCTCGCAAATCTCCTGTCTCTTTTCTTCCTCTTTTCTTCCCTTTCTTTAGGAGTCGATTGAGGACAGTCATAAATGAAATGTCCTGGCTTATTGCATGTATAGCAAATATCACTCCTATCTCGATCTGGGACTCGGAAGTATTTCTTCCGACAGGTGATCTGTATCTTCTTGTCCGGCTCTTGTTTTTGTCATCATCTCAAGATTTATCTACCTTCCTATCTCGATCTGGATCTTTGTCTATCTCTACCTGCAAATCTCAATTTATTTCTCTTATACTTCATTCTCAATTTATCATACCTTTTTGTAAGTAAAGCCATCTGCTCTTTCAAAGATAGATCAGCTCCTACAGACTCTATTGACACCTTGTCTTCTTTATCGACAAAGGCAACAGATTTGGATGAGGTGCTTGACTCCATCTCATCTTCCTCATCTTCTATCTGGATATCATACTCTAAAGCATTAAGATGAGAAAATAAAGTATGGTGAGTAATAGAGGATAAATCTTGAGTTGCTTTAAGGATATTGGATTTTTCTCTCCATCTCTTGGTTAATGATCTCGAGAATCTTGTTATTAATCTCCTTTTCTGAATAATTCTTTCCAAGGTCACCGCTTTGTTGAGAAGATTGGTCAACCTCATATCAAACTCGATCCACGACTCATTTTCTTTCATCTTGAATGTTTCAAATGTATGCACATCTTGATCGTAGCTTGTTTTCCTTAACTTGATCGGATCCTTCACAAACATTTGCTAAGGTTTGCCACATTTCTTTGGTGTTTTACATCTTTTAACCTTCTCTATCCAATCTTTACTCAAAGTCTCTATGATTTCTGTTCTAGCTACTTGGTCAAGATTGTGGACCTTCCTTTCATCATTAGTCAATTCGAACTCTTCTTCTCTTGCCTAGTTCTTGATTCAAATTTGCCTCTGCTCCAGTCTTTGGTGCCTCCATGAAAAAACTTTATAGGACCTTCCTCAAGAGCCTCTTCCATTCTATCATGAATGGCTTTTAGATGATTTTCCATCCTAAATTTCCAATAATCATACTCTTCAATTGAAAATTCAGATTCCTAGACTTATTACTTTTACCCGATGACATGATGAAACAAAGACAAAATACTCCACAAAAGCTTATTAGTAGCACTGTTAGAAATGAAAGAAAATGAAGAAAATCAAGATTATTCCAGAATCTTGTTCAAGACCTAAAATCAATATCGAAACGACTTAACACCGCTCCGATACCACTTGTTGGTCCCGGAGAGTTGAGTTGATTAAAACCTTGAGTAAGCTTTCTAGAACAAAATCTAGAAAGGGGGTTTGTTTAAATAAATTTTGTAGATTTTTCAAATCTTCCAAAACCAATTCAAAATATCAGTTGAGCACGGATTATGAATAAATTCTCAACTTCTTATAAGATCAAAAGCAAGGTTGATATACTGATTTTAGTTAAGATTCTGAATTTAACTCTTCATGTAACACATTGTAAAATAAACAGAAAATTAAAGAAAGCAAGAAATAACACTGTGATTTATAGTGGTTCGGATTTTGAAAATCCTACATCCACTCTCCTTCTTCAATTTGAAGAAGGGACTCTGCTCGCTTACTTTCTCACTTCCAGCTTACAACTTACAACTTGTACAAATCTTCAAATCTTCAATCTCCTAGACTCTTCTTCTAGAAATCTAATCACATACAGGTGTGTATTGGATTTTGAAGATTACAGGAAAAATGTTCTAAAAACACTTAGAATTCTTTGAAACCTCTCTAAAAATTCTTGTGAAAGGATTGTGAAATCTGAGTAGTGAATTGTGTAAATCAAATATGCATAAGTGTTGTCTCTATATCAATGAAAAACCTAGACCTATATATAAGTCTCGAGAAGACAGGTTAGTTTGTTAGTTAGTTCTAACAAACTTGAAACCGCTTAACAAACTTAAATCGCTCTAGACCTCACCTGATTCTTCATACTCATCTGCACTGACTTGGTGAAAACTTCGCCTTTCTTATTCTACTCGGCTTATCTTGACCTCGTCTCGAGCTCTTCATATTTGTCTCCCGCAGATGACTAGACTTGAGCTTGTCTTCGATGACTAGCATGTTATCGACCTCACCGACTAGCTTAATGCATGACCCCGTCTCGATCACTTACATCCTCGGCTATTCTTCGGTTTGGCCGATTAGTCTCGATCTCGCTCTTTAACTCATCAAAACCTCTTGATCCAACAATAAGTGCATCCAGTTGATAGGGTCATCATTTCACATTTACGTTACATCAAATGTTGTGTCATTTCGTGTAACATAGATTCTGTTTAGATTGTTAGTAGACGGGGTGTTCTTTAACATATCTAGATAGGTCACCTTGACGGTGTATTTTTATACACTTAGCGCTTTCGAGATCATAAACATTTGGTTTAGATCTTGTAGTGGTTTATTGAGAAGATTCGAATTGTGAATCGCTCTCTACTTGATTTGTATTCATTATTAACATAGTGAATCGTTTCCTCATAGATTATAATTTAAAATAATCTATGAAAATTTTATCCTGGTTTGCAAAGATTTTTTACTAAGTCTTCCGCCGTTATAATCGAGTGTTACTCTCATTGTTACAACATTGATAGTAATAATCTCTCGATCTCGTAAAACACACACTTTCGGTTGGCACCAGAGCCATAACTTGACATTACTAAGTTAGATCCTATGTCTAGTGAGTTGTCTTTGCAATGGATTACCCACTGTCTCAATCACTTAAGCCTCCCGTTCTAGATGGAACAAACTATGCCTATTGGAAACCAAGGATGCAGATGTACATCAAGTCAATTGATGAACGTGCTTGGAGAAGTGTGCTAGCGAGTTGGACGCCCTAAGGACTAATGCAGATGTGAAGGAGAGACCATTGTCAAACGTGAGTTGGATTGGACGAATGATGAAAGCAAAGCTTTAATTCCAAAGCATTGAATGAAATCTTTGTAGCAGTTGATATGACCATGTTCAAACTTATATCAAATTGTGTAAGTGCAAAAGATGCTTGGGATAGGCTGCAAGATCATTGTGAAGGATCAAAGTGCTCGAAGATCCAGACTTCGAATGTTAGGGACAAAGTTCGAGATCCACGAGGATGAAGGAGGATGAAACCATCTCTTCTTACAATGAGAGGATCATTGAGATTGCAAATGAAGCTCAATCACCGGGAGATCCTATCTCAAACACCGTGTTAGTTTAAAAATTTTACGTCTTGTACCTAAGCATTTTGATGCAAAAATTTATGCTATAGAAGAAGATAAGAATACGAATACGTTGAGCCAAACATAGCTTGTGAGCATACTACGGGCATATGAGATGAATTCAACCCAAAGAGATGAGACTCCAAGTTCAAAGAAGGTGTTTGCTTTCAAAGGAGAATCATCCTTAAGTCTTTGAAAAGACATCATTTGTGATCGAACTTGAGTCGATGATGATGATGTTGCCGAACTATGTCTTGACAATCTCGACCACATTGCCTTCTTTACAAGACAGCTTTAAAGCTTTCTTGAAAAAGAAGTCAAGTGTGACAAGGAACAACATTCAACCAAGGATTCAAATCAACAATACTCCACAATCACACTGAGAGGAAAGGTAAAACTATTCAACCAAAGAAATTTGGTAGTAGTAGTGGAAGTGGAAGCAAAAACAGTATTATGACCTTGAATATAGGAAGTCCTGCTCAATGTAATGCATGTTACGGATAAGGTCATTATGCAAATGAATGTACTAATACCTTGCTTAAAAAGAAATTGAACTTTAATGCTACCTTGAGTGATGAATCGATGAGGAGCATGAAGATAAAAAGATGAGGAATTTGTATTTTCTGGTAGAATAGACTATGATGATTCTTTAGATGATGATCTGGATTGATGTTGACACGGACGTTCCAACATTCGGTGTAACATTAAATGAATCAATCGAGAATCATCATTGAAGCTGTTTTAATGGTTTTGTTGATAATTCAGAATATTAGAACAGAATAAACCTTGTGGTTCGTAATGTAAGAAATTACTTGAGAAATGGGAATCTCAAAATAAAATTCTGAAAACTTTAACTTTAGAAAATTCAGATTTGAGAGACTCATTAACCAAGCTTGAAGTAATCTTGACTAGGAAAGACTTGAAAATTTCTAAACTCAAAGATGGATTGAAAGATTCAACTTTAAGTTTCAAGAAATACTCCAAGAGTCTTTGATGTGTTAAAAAAGCTTTAATGATTGGTAAAACTGATACCACCTTTGGTCTAGGTTATAAGAATGACAAGACTTCTATGAGTGTTGAAGAACCAATAAAATTTGTTAAAGCAGATATAAATCAAAGGATAAATCTGTTGTTAAAACAAATGATACGGTAAAAATCAAAAGAAGTTTGTGTGTCATTATTGTTCTGGTAAAGGTCATATTCGTCCTTCTTGTATTAAGTTGATGGCTAAAAGAATGTTACCCTCGGTGTCACAACATCGAAGTCACAAAAGTCCATAAATACTAAAGTCTCCTGTAATGTTGTGTATACTTCATTAAATGCATCTGCTCTGGTCTATGGTACTTTGATAGTGGATGCTCAAGGCACATGACTGGACAAATTGATTTCTTGTCTAATTATGAACCTTATGATGGTGGAAATGTCACATGTGGTGGAGGATCAAAAGGTAAGATTATTGGAAAGGGAACTTTGAATGTTGAAGGATTTTCTAAATTGTCAAATGTTCTGCATGTTGAAGGATTGCATGCTAATTTAATTAGTATTAGTTAACTATGTGATGAAAATTTGCATGTTAAGTTTGATAAGAATTCATGTTATATTTTAAATGATAATAATGAATGTCTAATGACTAGTCATAGGTCAATAGATAATTGTTATCTCATTGGAACTAACAATGTATGCAACTTTGCCAAAAATGATGAATTTAATTTATGGCATCAAAACTTGGACATGTGCATGTTAGGAATAATCGAAACTAATCACCGTTGGAGTATGAGAGGTTTACCAAAGCTGAAATTTCACAAGACTACGGTTTGTGGTCCTTGTTAAAAAGGTAAACGAGTAAGAGTGTCACACAAGATGTTGTCACACTTCACCACAACACGATGTTTTGAACTTCTTCACATGGACTTGATGGGTCCTATGGAAACAAAAAGTTTAGGAGGAAAAATTACTCACTTATGGTAGTTGATGATTTTTCAAGGTATACTTAGGTTGATTTTCTAAAAGATAAATCGATATCTTTCTTGCTTTCAAAATCATGCATAAAAGGTTTAAAACTGCTTATAATTTGAAAGTAAGTAGGATTAGATCAGATCATGGTAGGGAATTTGAAAATAGTTTATTTTCTGATTTCTATGAAAAGAAAAGGTATAATCCAAGAATTTTCATCACCAAAACTCCACAACAAAATGGAATTGCAGAAAGGAAAAATAGGACATTACAAGAGATGGCTAGAGTAATGCTACATGCTAAACATCTTTTTAATAGGTTTTGGGCTGAGGCATTAAACATTGCTTGTCACATTGTAAATAGAGTCTTTGTTAGGTCCGATGGTACAAAAACCTCATATTAGATTTTGAATAACAAAAAACCAAATTTGAAATACTTTCATGTGTTTGGTTGTGTTTGTTATATCTTGAATGATAGAGATTAATTGCATAAGTTTGATTCTAAAAGTGACAAAGAATTCTTCTTAGGTTATTCTAGAAATAGTAATGCATATAAGATCTATAATTTGAGAAGCTGACACTATGCAAGAATGCTGTCAATGTGGTTTTGATGATACAACAAGTCTAGCGAGGTAAAAGTGCTGAAGATGATGTTATAGACCTTCTTGATACATCCGATGAACCCGCATCGTAAAATGTTACAACCGATGGTACACCATCAGAGTCACATTATCTCAAACAAGAGAATTAGACAATTTCAAACAAGGTAAAGCACTTGCTTCCAAAGTATCTTAAAGAGTCACCCTTCTAGTTAGATTATTGGAGAATCATCTCGTAGGAGTCCAAACCAAGAAAGGTAAGTTCAAGAGATGTTGTGAGGTCGGTATGTATGTCTTCCATTTATAACAAAATTGATGTTGAATGCTATCATTCTACCGTGGAACTTAAAAATATAACCGAAGCCTTGAAAGATGAGAATTGGATGAATGCTATGCATGAGGAACTTAATCGAGTTTGAAAGGAATGAAGTATGGACATTAGTTCCTAGACCTAGCAATACTAATGTTATAGGGACTAAATGGATTTTCAAGAATAAACCGATGAGTCTGAAAACATAGTAAGAAATTAGGCTAGGTTAGTTGTCCAAGGATACACTCAAGTTGAGGGTATAAATTTTGATGAAACATTTGCACTGTAGCTAGGATTGAGTCTATTAGATTATTATTAGCTATTGTTGGCCCCACGTATTGAGTGAATATTAAAGAGCTTAGATAATCTTCTAGTGAAAATCTAGAAGGGGGTTGAATAGATTTTCGATCCTTTTTCAAAGACTAGATTATCTATTCAAAGTATCAAAGCTATGCAAATGAAACCAGATTTTAACTCAATCTTTAAGGATCAAAAGAAATCTGAATATGAATATGAAATTGAATTTGTTTTAATGTTTGAAGAATAACGAGATAAGTAAATAAAGCAGTAAAGAACACCAAGAATTATAGTGGTTCGGATCAAACAGATCCTACATCCACTCTACTTCTTCAACTTGAAGAAGGGCCTCGACTACTTACTATCTTACTCACTTACAAAGTTACAATTACAAAATGTAAAGATTCTTATCTTCGATCCTATCTTCAATCTGCCTATTTCTCCGGAAACTTGCAGATTACGGTGAAGTAGTGATGAAGATCTACAAATAAGTGTTCTACAAACACTTAGAACTTTTGAATATTACTTTGAAAACTTTTTAATGCTCTTTTGAAAATCGTGAGTGATGTGAATCGAGAGTCTTTGGAATTATTATTATGTTTAGAATCGTGCCTAAACTTATTTATAAGCTCGAGAAAATGGTTAGTTTGTTGTAACAAGCTAAAAACCGTTTAAACAAACTTATTCTTGAAAACCGCCTTGACTTCACTAATCATGGTCTAGTCGTCTACAGGTGACTTGGTGAAGATTTGCCTTTCTTATTCTACTCGGCTTGTCTCGACCTCGTCTTGAGCTCTTCATTATTGTCTCCAACAGATGACTCTCTCAAGCTCGTCTTCGATGACCTTTTCTTTCTTGACCTCACCGGTGACTATTCTATCTTTACCTAGTCCGGTCACCACTACTAGAATTCTTTACCTCGGTTGTTCTATACAATCACCTGGTCATCTTACTTTACACAAGTTGACTTCTAATCTATCTATTTTTAAGTCATCAAAACTTCTTGATCTAACCGCTATTGCATGTTATATCAAAATCAAATTGTTTCAAATGGATGTGAAAGCTGCATTTTTAATGATATATTGAATGAGGAAGCATATGTAGAACAACCAAAAGCATTTGAAGATCCTTAATATCCAGATCATGTTTATAAGCTTAAGAATGCATTGTATGACTTGAAACAAGCTCCTAGAGCTTGGTATGACAAGTTAATTGACTTTCTTTGCAGATTAGATTCATTAGAGGAGAAGCAGATAGAACCTTATTTATCAAACATGTTGATGGAGATTTGATGATAACACAAATCTATGTTGATGACATAGTATTTGGATCTACATCGAATAACATTTTGAAAGATTTTTTTGAGACAATGTCTCACACATTTGAGATGAGCATGGTTGGGGACTTGAATTATTTTTTAGGTCTTCAAATCAAACAAATGAATGATGGTATTTTTATTTCACAAAGTAAATATACTAAAAATTTGGTAAAAAGGTTTGGTCTTCAAAATGTTAAGCATATGAAAACTCCTATGGGATCCACATAGAAATCGGTAAGGACAATATTGGACAAGATGTTGACCCAATATTGTACGAGATCCATGATAGGTAGTCTTCTCTATCTAACCTCAAGTAGACCGATATTATGTACGGTGTTTGTATTTGTGCTAGGTACCAAGCAAATCCCAAGGAATCACACATGAATGTTGTGAAAAGAATTATCGATATGTTGTAGGACTGTTGGTCTTGGTATATGGTACACAAAAGATACAAATAGTACACCGATTGAATATAGTGATGCCGATTGGGCAGGTGATGTTGATGATAAGAAAAGCACAAGTGGTGAATGCGTTTATATGGGGAACAATTTGATCTCATGGCACAGCAAGAAATAGAATTGTGTTTCTAAATCTACACCGAGTCGAATATGTTGCTTTGCAGAAGTTGTTACTCACAACTTTTGTGGTTGAAGAAGATGTTTGGTGATTATGGCCTTGATACTTGATATCCTTACTATCTTTTGTGATAACACAAGTGCTATAAATATCTCTAAAAATCTTGTACAACACTCTCTTACTAAGCATATAAGTATAAGACACCATTTTATAAGGGATCTTGTAGAAAAGGGTATGGTGAAGTTAGAATATATTTCCATTGATAAACAACTTGCTGATATGTTTACTAAAGCTCTTGATTTGAGAGGTTTTCATTTCTTAGAAAATCTCTTGGTCATGTACAATCTGAAAATCCTGTGATGGATGTTGAAGCAAATGTTACAACATTTGTGACAACATCGGGAGAAGTCTATGAGAAAATTGATATTTTTGAGTTTCTTTCTATTAATTAGTTAAATCCTTTGTGAAATATACTTGAATCAAGATTATGTGACTTACGGGACATACACTTCTCAAATGCATACATTAGAATACACTTCTCAAATACATACATTAGATGTTTATTCTTAATCACCGAGTAAATATGGAGCACAGAGTTCGCTACTACGATGACTTCTTTTCTAAAGGTGATTAAAATAACATCAATTTATCCATAATCCGTTGAGTAACTATGGGACACAGAGATCACGACTACGATGTTCTCTTTTGAAAAGGTGGATCAATATGGATGTGTGTGAAAACCGATAAAATAAATACAATGCAACATTGAAAATCAATGTTGAAGTGTGTGTGTGCCATATTGTCTACAACATCTACTTGATTGGAGTGAATTGATACATGTTTTTAGGGCCTATTTTAGTGCAAAAGTGAGCTAAAGTATGATTTTTGTGCATAATGTGTAGAGTATCACTTATTTGCCTAAAAGTATTACTTTGTGAGTTTTTGATGTTTTTCGTCCGTTTTGCAGTAAATCGGTGGAATTTTACCAACCCGAGAGTACCGTTGGACTTAGAATGAAGAGACAAACATATCGGACGAAAACAAGGGTCGGGCCCGAAGCCCTTCTCGAGAAAATATCCTGGACTCGAGCAAAAGTCGAGGAGCATGAGCCTCGACTTGAGGGATAGGATGGAGGGAAAGAATTTTCGAAAAGCAGATGCCTCGAGTCGAGGGAGAGAATTTTCGCAGATTCCTCGAGTCGAGGGCCGAGCCTCGACTCGAGGCAGGTGAAAAATTGAAGAAGCGTGGATGCGACTCTTAGGCCTCGACTCAAGGGCCTCAAGCTCGAGTCGAGGGAACCCAAAACCGAAAATTTCAGTTTTTAAGCCAATTGAAGCCAAAACAGAGCATAACTTGATTCTAGCAGTTTAGAGCGGTTTCCGAGGTTCCTTAGGCGAATTTTCCACTTTCTAGTTTGATTTCCATTGTAATTGCATTAGATTGTTAGAATTAGATTAGAATCTAGTTTTAGTCCATTAGTTTAGCATTTTGATTCATTGTAATTGAAAATTCAAGTTGTATTTTGGGAGAAGAGAAGGTGAATTCAAGCATTGTAGAAGACTAATCATTTCTATTTTTGTATATTGATGATCAATTGGTGATGTTCTTACCCTTTTCTCTCTTTAATTCATTGCTTGTGTTGATTAGATTGTTAATTGCTTTATTAGATTTTCTACCCATGGCTTTTGCTTGTAGCACCATGGGCTAATAGCTTTTTGCTTGTGATAATTGAAATTAGGGATGAAGTGGTTGTCTTATGCTATGATTGTTGATAAATGTGATCAATCAAATTAGCTTGCTTCCTAATTGTGATTCTTAATTGTGCTTCATGTAAAATTGCCTCTTTTGATTAATGGTTGATCACCCTAGCAATAGGCGAGAGTTGAGCTAACGTGATTAGGTGTTAATCGGGTTTCAATTTTGCATGATTGTATGAATTAGAGACTTCTACATTGAGAGATGAGAAGAACTAAGAATACTCACATTAGGCATTGTGATATTAATGGAGTGATTAGTTTCATAATGGTTTATGCTTTCTAATTCGATTGATTTGCATTTAGATACAATCATAGCTTGTTAATCATGGATTCCTTGGTGGAGATTATCCCTTGCACCTCATTCCCCATTGATTTTAGTGTATTTGTTCTTGCATTCTAGGTGTTTGATATATTGTTTGCATAATCTTGCCATTTAATTTCTTGCCATTTTTTGTAGTAATTTTAGTTCTTAAACTTATTGCAACTTCAGCCATTTAGAACTTTTATCCTTAAGTTTCGTTTGCATACTTTCTCCCTTGGGTTCGATATTTTGCGATTGGTCTTAAAAGCTCTTGCCCTATGCACTATCAATCACTACTTGATTCAGTTTATTTCTATAAAGTCGAATTAATTAATGTTAGGTAAAGAAAAATTGTAGTTAGTTTTGATGTGTTAAAAAGTGTAAAATAGGATGATCAATTTGAGCATTATGTATAGGCAATTTGAAGTAAGTTGTTGGTCCCGATTAGTTGAGTTGATTATGAAACTTTGAGTTAACCTTCTAGAACAAAATCTAGAAGGGGGTTGAATAGATTTTGTAGATTTTTCAAATCTTCCAAAACGATTCAAAGTACCGAGATGTACACAATGGAATTTCAAGATTAGACTCAACTTTATTAAGATCAAAAGCAAACCGATATTCAGATTTTAACTTTGATTCTAAAGTAATCCTTGAACAATAAATTGACAATTGAACAGAAAAGTAAATAAAAACAAGAAAGAACACCAGATCTTATAGTGGTTCGGATTATAACAATCCTACATCCACTCTCCTTCTCCAACTTGAAGAAGGGTCTCCACTATCTGCTACTTACTTACTTTACAATCGTACAACTTACAACTTACAACTTGATCTTCAACTCTTCAAAATGCTAATCAAACTTATGAAATCTAACTCTAAGATGATGAAGTGTATATGAAGATGTGCAAAGAAGTGTTCTACAAACACCTAAAAATCTATGAAGAAATCTTGGAAAACGACTTTATGCTTTTCAAAAACTTGTGATTTGAGAGAATAACTTTCGAAAAATAACTTGTGTGTTCTGTGTATTACGAATATTCTGTGTGAAGTGTATTTAAAAGAAGTGCCTAGACCTATTTATAAGTCTCGAAAAGACAGTTAGTTTGTTAGTCATTCTAACAAACCGAAAACCGCTTTAACAAACTTAATCTTGAAAACCGCTTGCTCCTCGGTGATCTTAATCTACTCATCTGCGGTGACTTGGTGAAGACTCGCCTTTCTTATTCTACTCGGCTTTTCTTGACCTCGTCTCGAGCTCTTCATTATTGTCTCCTGCAGATGACTAGACTCAAGCTTGTCTCCGCATGACTTGTAACCTCTAGTCTCGGTGACTTGATCGATTCTTAACCTCGGTCTCGATTAGCTTAGTATAAATTCTTGGTCTCACTGCTCTACGGGGTTGTCCGATCATCCGAACCGCTTCTTTTAACTCATCAAAACTTTCTATATCTAACAATTTCCCCCTTTTTGATGAAGTTAAAACCTACAAGAAAGAGACACACTCACACTGAAGTTAGTTTAGAGTTAATCAAGATTTGTCGAGATAGGTATATCAAAGCACATTCTCACATAAGAACGGATTCATTCAAATTAAAGTACTCAATACATAAAGAAAGAGTTTTAAGTCTTTTAGACTCTTAAAAAGTTCAAACTTTTAAAAGAAATTTAAGTCTTAGAAAATTTTTGACTTAGAAAAATTTTTAGAAAATTTTAAGTCCGAGAAGATAAATTTCTCGGATGATTACTACTTAAAATTTTTTTAAGTTTTCTTAAAGCGAGAAAAAAACTTTATGAAATAAAACAAGTAAAACAACTCTATCAAAGTATATTCATATTGGATTTACAATGATTTACAAAGAAAAAATAATAGAAAAGAAAGATAAGGAAAAGTAAAGTCCTGTTTCTATTAGTCTTACCACCGGTCTTCATCCGGAATCATCAGCCAATTGAATACGCGCTCCTAAGCCGCTTCAGATCTTCTCCTTGGACAAGTCCTGTTAGATCAAGAAGAGTTTTGATGAGTTAAAAGAACAATCCAGATGAGCAGACTACGTTGATGAATAGCTCGAGATCGGAGTTCGGTACTAAGCCGATCGATCGGGTCAAGGATCGATTAAGTCAATTTGAAGATCAAAAGTTTGAAAGTCATCTGGAGACAAGCTCAAGTCTAGTCATCTCGTAGGAGACGATCATGAAGAGCTCGACGAGGTCAAGACAAGCCGAGTAGAATAAGAAAGGCGAGTCTTCACCAAGTCAAACCACAGACAGTAGGAAAAATCACCGAGGTCAAGAGCAGCTTTTCAAGATTAAGTTTGTTGAGCAGCTTTTCGGTTTGTTAGAACCGACTAACAAACTAACTGTCTTTTAGACTTATAAATAGGTCTAGATTTTATTTTTCAATACACTTATGCAAATCTGATTTTTCATACTATTAACTATTCAATTCACAAAGTATTTTCAAAAGAGTTTTCAAATATTTTCTAAGTGTTTGTAGAACACTTCACTTCACATCTTCAAAAACACTTCTTATTCTTAGAGTTAGATTTTAGAAGTTTGATTAGCATTCTTGAAGAATTGAAGATCAAGTTGTAAGTTGTAAAGATTGTAAAGTAAGTAAGTAAGCGGCTAGTGGAGACCACTTCTTCAAAGTTTGGAGAAGGAGAGTGTATGTAGGATTGTTATAATCCGAACCACTATAAAATCGTGTTCTTTATCGCTTTCATTTATCTTTCTCGTTCAAATTACAATTTATTGTTCAAAGTTTAATTACGAGAATCGAAGCTAAAATCAATATCGGTGTTGCTTTTGATCTTGTTAAAAGTTGAGTCTAAAATTGCTTTCCGTTGTGTTAATCTAATTCTTTCAATTGATTTTGAAAAGATTCGAAAAATCTACAAAATCTATTCAAACCCCCCCTTCTAGATTTTGTTCTAGAAGGCTAACTCAAGGTTTTAATCAACTCAACATTCCGGGACAAACAAGTGGTATCAAAGCGGTGTTAAGTCATTTCGATATTGATTTTAGGTCTTAAAGAAGATTATGAAATTATCTTGATTTTCTTCATTTTCTTATTTGCTACTAACGATGCTACTAATTAGTTTTTGGAGTATTTTGTTTCTTTAATTCATCATGTCATCGGGAAAAGTAAGAAGTCTAGGAATCTTCCTGAATTCTCTATTGAAGATTATGATTCTTTGGAAATTTAGGATGGAGAATCACCTAAAGGCCATTCATGATAAGATGGAAGAGGTTTTTGAAGAGGGACCTATAAAATTTTATCATGGAGGCACCAAGACCTGAGCCGAGTCACCGAGTCCGAGAAAAGGTTAAGAGATGCAAAAGCGAAATCATTGAGACTCTAAGTAAAGATTGGATAGAAAAGGTTAAGAGATGCAAAGCGCCAAAAAAATGTGGCAGACTCTAGCCAATGTCTGTGAAGGATCTGAACAAGTTAAAGAGAACAAAGCTATGATCAGTCTTGCATGCATTTGAGACTTTCAAAATGAAGGAAAATGAGTCTCGTGGATCAGTTAGATGTAAGGTTGACCAATCTTCTCAACAAAGCACTGACCTTGGAAAGAATTATACGAGAGAAAGAGATTAATAACAAGATTCTCGAGATCATTAACCAAGAGATGGAGGGAGAAATCCAATATCCTTAAGGCTACTCAAGATTTATCTTCTATTACTCACCATACTTTGTTTTCACATCTTAAAGCTCTAGAATATGATATTCAAATAGAAGACGAGGAGGATGAGATGGAGTCGAGCACCTCATCCAAGTCTGTTGCCTTTGTCGATAAAGAAGACAAGGTTTCAACAGAGTCTGTAGGAGCCGATCTATCTTTGAAGGAAGCAGATGGCTTTGCTCACTAAAAGGTATGATAAGTTGAGAATGAAGTATAAAAGAAATAAATTGAGATTTGCAGGAAAGGATAAATCAAGATCCGGATCGAGGTAGAAAGGAAGATGAGTCAACGAGATGATGATAAAAGCGAAGCCGCACAAGAAGATACAGATCACCTGTCGAAGAAATCCTTCCAGCCCTAGATCGACAGAGTGATATTTGTTACACGTGCAACAAGCCAGACATTTCAGCTATGATTGTCCTCAACTAACTCCTAAGGAAAGGGAAGAAAAGAGGAAGAAGAGGGACAAAAGGTTTGCAGATCAAAGGGCTTTGTTGGCTGAAGGAAAGGAGCTAAATAAATCATCATCATCATCATCCTCATCGATTTCGGATCGGTATGATGAAATCTGTCTCATGGCTAAAGAGGTAATCTACTATTCATCTTCGTATAATGATTCTTGTCGATCTGCATCGATCATGACCAAACTGTTTGCCATGAGTTATTGAGAGATTTAAAGACATCTCTGGCTGCTTATAAACAGCTAGAGACGAGAGAATTTGGTTTTTAAAGGATCAAATTCAAATTCTAATTAAAGGCAAGCGGTGATGAACTGTTCGACCGAGGAAACATTCAAGGGAATGTTTTCCCAGCCGAGGCTAGTACATCAGCCACCTTACGAAAGGTTAGAAAATGAATTGAAAACTTTAAAAGACAAATTTGAAGTAGTCTGTCTTTGAAAATGAATCAATTAAGAAAGACAATGAGAAGCTTGTCTTCAAAATCGATCAACTTAATAATTCACAACGGCAATAGACCATATATTTAATACTTCTCGAAATCCCATGACAAGACAGTCTTGGTTATGATAGGAACAATAAATCAGATGTACAAAAACCTAGGATATTTGTGAAAGCATCCGATCAATCAAAGGAGGTTAAAATTGGTCCATGGAAACCAACTAGTCGTATAAGGATCGCATCTCCCGACTAAACCAAAAATTCAGCCGAGAACTCCTTATCGAGACTAGGAGAAATCCAAGAACCAAAATAAGAAGAAATTCTTATTATAATTCTTTCGATGGAAGGAGCAGATGCTATCCCACATTTCCTACGTTTAGGAAAATTACTCAATCTGAATACAACAAGTTATCATTCAAGAGTGATACAATTGTAGATGATTTGGTAGAAAACCGAGTCGATTTATTGCTTAGAGATGAGATGTTTATTTGGTTACCTAAAGTGATAATTGACCTTAAAGGACCCAAGATCACTAGGGTACCTTACAACCGATTTGTTTTTCAGATACACAGTGGATCATCACTCAAGGAAGAGATCTTAGCTTCAATATGGTACATTGATAGTGGTTGTTCACAACACATGACCCATAACAAGAGGTGTTATCAAATTTCCAAAACATTGATGGTCCAAGAGTTTTATTTGGTGACAATAATTGTGGTCGGACTAAAGGTGTAGGTACTCCGATTATCAAGGATATTCGGGTATCTCGAGGTATATTTTGTTGAAGGTTTGAAACATAATCTGCTATCTGTTTCCCAACTTTGTGATAAAGGTTTTCTTGTCAAATTTTCAAAGGATAAATGTGATATTCTAGATAATTCTTCAGATAAGGTACTTTTAAGCGGCTTCGGACATGGTAATGTCTATGTGGCCAACTTTAATTGTTGTCCCAAAGATACTGCTCGATAGCTAAGGGTGGAGAAGATCTCGGTGGCTATGGCACAAGAGGCTTAGTCATCCGAATTTCAAAACCCTTAGTAAGTGGCTAAAAAGAACCTTGTCAAGGGATTACCTGAAAACTTTTATCCACTGATCTTAAATGTGATGCTTGTCGAGAAGGTAAACAGCCTAGACACTCATTTAAAAGTATTAACTCCTCTTCATCCGAAAGAGTGTTGCAACTACTTCATCTGGATCTGTTTGGACTGTTTCTCCTCTTAGTTTCAGTGGAAGGAAATATACTCTTATTATAGTAAATGACTTTTCTAGATACACTTGGGTTATATTTCTTTTCAAGAAAAATGAGACTATGAGCAAGATCCACGATCTGTTCGACAGCATTCGAGAATGAAAAGGGTGTTAATATTATTAAAATAAGGAGTGATAAGGGCACAAAATTTTTGAATTCTTGTTTATCTAACTTTCTCAATGAGTGTGGAATTATTCATGAGACATCTTCAACAAGAACTCCTCAACAAAATGGAGTGGTTGAAAGAAGGAATAGAACTTTGAAGGAAGCGGCCGGGAGCATGTTAGGCGAGTATGAAACCCCACACAGTTGGGCTGAAGCCATCAACGAGCTTGCTATACCCGACAGGTGCTTAGTTGTCAAAGACAAGGGTAAGACTCCATATGAGATTTGGAAGGGTAAGATTTCAAGAATCTCATATTTCAAAGCTTTTGGTTGTAAGTGTTTTATCCATAACAATGGGAAATCTAAGTTAAGAACTTTTGATGCTAAGGCGGTGATGGAATATTCTTGGGATATTCTAACACTTCCAAGGCATTTAGAGTTTTTAACAAGACAACCCTTTGTGTGGAGGAAACCCCTCATGTTGTTTTTGATGAGTTGTATTCTTTCTCGGATAAAGTGAATCAAATTTACGAAAGTCTAGATAAAATTGAAGCTGTCCAAGACTAAACATAGAAGCTGTCTATCTACCTAGTCTTGATTGAGAATCGAGATGAAGAAGAATCCCCATCGATAATCGGAAGACAACTTCGATCGGACTCCATCGAATCGAGACACCCTTGGCGTCGGTGATCGGCGGGGGTCAGGTGATGAAGGAACGTCGGTGAGGTTGAGTCGAGGAGTTGCCTCTGAGACTCAAGATGAGGATCCTTCTCCTCACATAGGCAAAAGGATAAGGAGCTACCATCTATCCGATCGATTATAGGAGACCCATCTAGTATTGTGCGACACGAATGATGCTTTGGACTCACGAAAGTCTTTTCAGTTATGTGTCGCTTCTTGAACCCAAGTCCATTGAGGAAGCTTTATCGGACCCAAATGGATAAGCGCCATGCGGGAAGAAGCGCATCGATTTGAAAGGCAAAGTGTATGGGAACTAGTGGAAAGACCGCTTACACGAGAAAGATTATAGGCACCAAATGGGAGTTTAAAAACAAAAGCAGATGAGAACAACATTATTGTTCGAAATAAGGCAAGATTGGTTGCACAAGGTTACTCACAGTGAGGGGATAGACTATGATGAAACCTATGCTCCAAATCGAGATTAGAGGCAATAAGGTTGTTCTTGGCATTTCTTTGCATATAAATCTTTCAAAGTCTTTCAAATGGATGTTAAGTCTGCTTTCCTTAAAGGTGTGTTGCTTGAGGAAGTCTATGTGGAGCAGCCTCCTGGGTTTAAGATCAATAACAAGGTCTATAAATTCAACGAGCTCTATATGGATCGAAACAAGCTCCCGAGCTTGGTATGATACCTTATCTCGAATTCTTGACATCAAATGGATTTTCAAAAGGCAAGATTGATAGAACTTTGTTTAAAAAGGAAGTAGATGGAAACATCTTATTAGTTCAAATTTATGTAGATGACATAATCTTTGGTTCACCTAATCAAATTATGTGAAGAGTTTAGCATTCTCATGAAAAACGAGGTTTGAAATGTCAATGATGGGCGAATTAACATACTTTCTAGGCTTACAGATTAAACAGATGAGTAAGGGTATATTTATATATCGCCTAAATATGCTAAGGATATGATTGAGAGATTTGGAATGACTACTAGCGAGAGAAGTTAAAATACCTATGACAACTAACTTCTCTATGGATTCGAGATGAGCGGGGATACCCACCGATGCAACGGAGTATCGTGGACTTATTGGATCTCTTCTCTATCTCACCGCAAGTAGGCCGGACATAGCCTTTGCGGTTGGTGTATGTGCAAGATTCCAGTTTAATCCCAAGAAAACTCATTTGGAGACGGCTAAGAAAATTCTTAAATATCTCAAAGGAACCTTGAAAGGTGACAGTTATTGATTGATTTTGGAGGATGTAAGATTGATAGGAAATCCACTTGAGGGACTTGTCAATTCTTAGGCAACAAATTAATTTCTTGGTTATCTAAGAAAGCAGGACATACATTGCCACCTCCACAATGAAGTGAATACATGGCACTGGAAGTTGTTGCTCACAACTCCTCCGGATTAGTCAACGGCTTAGAGATTATAATATTCAAACATCACTGTTCCTATTTCTTGTGATAGTAATAGTGCAATAGCAATGACTTACAATCACATTACGCATTCTAGATGTAAGCATATAGATATTAGACATCATTTCATTAGATATCATGTTGAGAAAAATGACATTAGAATTGAGAAAATAGCCATCGAATCACAAAAAGTCGACATTCTTACAAAATCATTAAGTGAGACTAGGTTTAAGGAATTGTGCTTAGAATTAGGATTACTTGATGCATCCTTAGCTTGTTTCTAAAATGTTTGCATCTGTTAATTGTATTTCTTATTTCTGGTCTTTTCTTTAAATTAATGTCTAGAAAGAATTATCGAGACTAGATATGTGTCAAAGGACAATCGGGTAGCTGATATCATTGATCTCCTTTTAGGAATCAAGAATCAAGGATTAGTCATATTGACCTTATCCGACTTGATGATTACTTATCGACATTTGGTAAATCGGGACTAGGGCATAATAGTCATCGATTCCTAGAAAGCAGATGACTACCGGCACCCTATCCGATCTATCCCGACTACTAATAATTTTGATGAGTTTGTTTGCGAGAGCAGGTATGCAGATTAGTCTCATAAATCTCTTCATTCGGAAAACCTTCATCTTTGTTTTTCCTCAAAATCTTTGTTTTCAAATAAAGTCCTTAAGTCTGTGTATTTCAAGTAATGTCAGACTTTGTAACTAAAGCTGAAAATATTGTGTTAAGCCTTAAACATTTGTGGTTTTCAAAAATCGAGACTAGGAGAGAGTTTTGAAAAATATCGGATAAGATCGATTTGACCAAGTCTCGATTTTATCAAGTCCGAAATAGAATACTGAGTGTTAAGTAAGGCACCTCATTGCTTATGTCGGGTATACTAATTACTTCGATAAAGTAAGTCTATTAGCCGTCTAATCCGTAGGATAAACAGTTACTTTTACACAATTCAAGGCGCATAACGGCCACGAGCCTGAATTTCAATCGTTTTCTCGCTAAACCGTCGATGTTTTACATGCGCCTCTTAAAATCAACGGTTTAAAATTAAAACTTTGAGATCGTGCCACGTTTTGCATTCCCAAACTTTCCCTCTCTCTCCTCTGAGTTTAAAATCTTACCTTCTCCATTAAAAATTTTTCACTTTCACATTTCACTTATCAAAATCCACCGTAAAAATAGCCTTCTTACAAAAACTTATTCAAATGGCTTCTTCTTCATCCCAACCCCTAAACCTCCCACTTATATAAGCGCATCCGTTTCAAATTTCAAAATGAATACAGAGGCGCTTAAGAATAAACTCAAAGCCGAGATGTATGTCGACGTTGAAACCACCCAAGACAGGAATCCGGTGAGATATTAGGTCTATTGGAAGCATCAAGGTTGCGAGGATTCTCATTCACTAAAATCTGCAGAAAACCGAACGATGGATTTCATTGGGGCAGAGTTTTGGCGAGCAGTGAGTTCTCTCGAGAATGGGTTCAGTACTACAATAGAGGGTACTAGGTTGGAATATACTAAGGAGAATGTAGCTCGGATTTTGGATACATCGGTGAAGGTGTAAATCCGTTTGGTGTATAAGGAGGAGGAATAGGAACAATCTTTTGATTTGTTCGCTAGGATTACGTATAGGGAACGAGGAGAGACTTGAAAAAGCATATGTTGAGAAGGGAAGTATAGGTTATTGATGACTATAGTGACTAAGTCAATTCCAGGTGATCGAGTTCACATGACGGAGTGACGAAGTCTAGACCTGTGTTGTATGCGGGCTATCTATGATGGAATAAGGGTTGATTGGGTTGAGCCGTTGTTTAGGAGGCTGAGGGAGGAGAAAACAAGATTGGTGTTCAATCCTACCTTGTTGGTGGGGTTCCTCGGTCTCTTTGTGAGTCCTGTTTAACAAGATCACGATCTTGATGGATGGGCTGAATAAGAGGGTCCAGACGAGAGAAGGCAAGAAAAATTCTCTAAGCAACGAGGGTTGCTAACAAAGAATGAAAGGTTGGGTGGATTGCCGGATTCGGACGATGAATTGGATGAGGCAAGAGCTCGAGAAAGCGAGGCTGCGGCAGGCTGGGGTGCAGAGGCAGCCGGTTGAGGTACCAAAAGTGGAGGTACCCAAAGGCGAGGTACCAACAGTAGGAAGAGGCACCGGTGCACGGCCGGTGAGGAAGCGGGGGGTGGAAATAGAGGTTGCTTAACCACTCCAAAGGAGGACCGAGGAGAAGGCTGGTCAAGGCCGGCCGACATAGTTGGGGAGTCTTCCTCAACTCCCTCTAATCTGCTTTGAGAGAAGAAGGCTGCAACACTACGAGATAGCAGCGGCGGTGCAGCTGAGATGGAAGTGCTTTGGAATATCCCGGCTCGAGCGAACCACATCTGCCGAGAGGCAAGCCTCTCTAGGTACATCTTCCAACATCTCATCGTCGAGATAAATCCCCCACCCACCTAGGCGATGAAGAAGTAACTCAGCTGGTACTTCGAGCCTCCTGCAAAGCCTTACTCCCGATATTATCCAAATTCAAACACCTCCCACCTCATCTCCCTTACCCGAAATACCTCCCACCTCATCTCCCACACACGATATCCCTCCCACCTCTACTCAACCTTTTGATTTTCTTGACTTCCTTTCCACTAAATATCCCACTCCCTCACCCCAAATTAGTCCAATACACACTCCTAGACCTGATGGCTCTGTAGGAAGCTTTGAACTCTCCCTACGATCGAGATGCTAGAAGGAGGTTAGCCGAGTTAATTCCCCGAACTTCGGTTTAACCACGAAGTAATGAAGGAATCCATTGAGATCTGGCTGGTCCATCATCTGCGGGTGGAGACACTGGAAGAGATGAGCACATTCAGCGATGAAGTAGGCGGGACAACTTCATCTCACGGGAGAAGGTTATTACGGAGTCTCTGGAATCACATCTATATCGATTATCCTATCGGAGGAGCAGCTCCTGAATTTCCTAAGAAGCCGCCTTGGCTTGCACGAAACCTTACCGGCCGCCCTCCCGGCAGCCCGGGATCCACCTTCTCTTCAATACTTGAATCATTTGGAGAAGAGGGTAGAAGATAAGTTCACCCGGATGCTAATAATGAAGACTGAGACATTGTAGACTCTGTCGGTGTAACAATGGAAGACATGCTAAAAGCATCGAGGTAAATCTCCTATCTTCTATTTCCAGTTCGCTAAGATGAGTGTCAAAGAAGAGTTGGGTGAAATGAAGAAGGAGGTTGGAGAGCTGAAAATCCAAACCCAGTGACAATCAGTGGCGGCGATGAGATCCTTCTCAATCAATCCTCGGCCTTCCACCTATTTTACTATTATCAAGGAGCGGCTTGCTATGCTACTTGATGATGTTAAAAAGGGGAAGATGTGGAGATCGTGAAAGCCGAGCTTAACGAGATCAAAGTTTCAGCGACCCAATCGGATGAGCTCACCGCCTTAAGGATTAGAATTGATCGATTGAGGAAGCAATTAGGGCGGATGAGGTGGCCAAAAAGAAAGAAGTTTGAGCCGAAATCAAAGGTACATGGCTAAGATCGAGAGAGAAAGGAGGAGGAGGCTGAGCCAAAGCCGAGGCCGAGAAAGGGAAAGGGAAAGAGGCTGGTGGTGGTGGAGAAAGAGAAAGAAAAGGAGACAGAGAAGGTCGTGTCGCCTATCGTGCAGAGCACGATGTCCAAAGCTATTTGGAAAGAGGCCACTTGAGAAATCAGCCGAGCGGCTTAGGATAGAGGCGAAAGGGACCGACGGATCAAAGCTTAGAAAGTATATTATGGCCGGAGGGAAGCCGGAAGGAAGATTAAGTCGGCAAAGGAGGCTGGCCGCATTTTTAACCGGTTCGAGGAAGAAGTGGGTAGTCCCATCAGTGGAGGAGGAGCAGAGGCGGCTTGGATCGGACTGCGAAAGAAGCTGATGCTCCCGAAAATGATTGCACATCCATCATGGGCAGGCGAGTACATGAAGTATGAAGCTAAGTGGACCTTCTTACGTACATATGCAAAGGAGTTGGAGCATCATCGGACAATGAGACAATCGCTTGGCATGACCTGGATGGAGAAGGAAAATCCAAGCTTGTACCGAAACATCTTGATGAAGGAGATGAATGGTACAACATGGATTTGGTGGCTCAGACTACTCATCCATTCCTATAAAACTGAATGATGATGGCTTAATTGACAAGGAGTGGATCGAGTCAACTATCAACTATGGTATAAATCAAATGAAGTTGGTAGATCCAAAGGAAATTGCTTGAGGCGAGGACACGAATATTCGATTGGATGCGGCTTCCGAGAGAAAGACAGATGGACTCGATTAGATAAGCCTAAATCTCCTTATCTTTTATCTTCTTATACATGCTCCCATATGTAAATTTGTAAATGAGTTGTATATGAATGAGATGACTGGTTCTTATCTCGATTTACTTGTTTGTTTTAAAAGTTTTCTTTATTGTTTTAAGAAACTTTAAAATTTTTCTAAGTATGAACCATCCGAGAAAATTTATCATCTCGAGACTCAATATTTGCAAAATTTTTCTTAAGTTTAAAAACTTTTTCTAAGTCCTAAGACATAAATTTTTTTCTCTTTCGAAAAAATTCTTAAGACTAAAGAATTTTTACTTCAAAACTTTCTAAGTGTGAATTAAAATGCTACAATCTAAATTAATAGTGTGAATGTGTTATAACATGCTTATCGACTATCTTGAATAACTTTGACTAACATCACCTTTGTGAATATGTCTCTTTTATAGTTTTAACATCATCAAAAAGGGGGAAATTGTTAGATCAAGAAGAGTTTTGATGAGTTAAAAGAACAATCGAGATGAGCGAGACTACGTTGATGAACAGCTCGGATCGAGTTCGGTACTAAGTGATCAGGATCGGGTCAAGGACTGATTAAGTCAGTGAAGATCAAAAAGTTTGCAAGTCATCTGGAGACAAGCTCAAGTCTAGTTATCTGTAGGAGACGATCATGAAGAGCTCGAGACGAGGTCAAGACAAGTGAGTAGAATAAGAAAGGCGAGTCTTCACCAAGTCATTTGAGACAGTAGGAAAAATCAGGTGAGGTCAAGAAGCGGTTTTCAAGATTAAGTTTGTTGAGCGGTTTTCAGTTTGTTAGAACTGACTAACAAACTAACTGTCTTTTCGAGACTTATAAATAGGTCTAGATTTTATTTTTCAATACACTTATGCAAATACTGATTTTCATACTATTCATTATTCGATTCACAAAGTATTTTCAAAAGAGTTTTCAAATATTTTCTAAGTGTTTGTAGAACACTTCACTTCACATCTTCAAAAACACTTCTTATTCTTAGAGTTAGATTTTAGAAGTTTGATTAGCATTCTTGAAGAATTGAAGATCAAGTTGTAAGTTGTAAAGATTGTAAAGTAAGTAAGTAAGCGGCTAGTGGAGACCCTTCTTCAAAGTTTGGAGAAGGAGAGTGGATGTGGGATTGTTATAATCCGAACCACTATAAAATCTAGTGTTCTTTCTTTGCTTTCATTTATCTTTCTGTTCAAATTACAATTTATTGTTCAAAGTTTAATTACGTAATCGAAGTTAAAATCGAATATCGGTGTTGCTTTTGATCTTGTTAAAAGTTGAGTCTAAAATTGCTTTCCGTTGTGTTAATATGATTCTTTGAATTGATTTTGAAAAGATTCGAAAAATCTACAAAATCTATTCAAACCCCCTTTTTAGATTTTGTTCTAGAAGGCTAACTCAAGGTTTTAATCAACTCAACATTCCGGGACCAACAAGTCCGAGACTCGGCCTCTGCCTTCTTCAAAATTCCCTTGACCAGTCTAGGTCCAAAGATCCATCCGGCTTCTTGGCGGGGATGGCATACTCAAATGCTTTGGAGAGATTAGGTTGACATTGAACTCCACATCTGCTTCTTCTAGCGGCCGATGATAGAATTCCTTATCCAACTTTTCAATCCATTCATGCCAAGCCAAATCTGGATCTTCTTTGGAAGTTACTCAGGGCCCTTGAGAATATACCGAAGTATATCCACATTCCCTCCAGATTTTTCTCTCTGTACTCAATGCATATTTTCCATGAGCCGGCTTAGAAGGAGCAGATGTGGTGTGAAATGGCCTGAATTTCCCACTTTGCTCTGTTCTTTGATCATCCACTTTCGCTCGGCGGTGCTCCGAAAACGTTGGAGTCTTTCTTCTTCTTACGCCTTTTCTTCTCCTTCTTGCCATAGAATTCCATCTCTCTTTTAATTCTCTTGATCTGCTCATCCGAGAGATTGGAATACTCACCTCCCTTTTTCCTTTCCCCTTAGCGGCGGCACCAGTATAAATGTCGCGAGATCTCGACTCACTAACTGCTACTTCTTTTCCCTTCCCCTTGGCTCCTTGATTCAGCTTCTTTTAAGCGAGCCAAGAGTTTCTCGATCTCTCCTCCTCCTCTTTCCTCCTCTTCTCCTCATCCTCTTTCCACGGCTTCTTCAAGTTGACTCACCCTCAATGGAGAGCGGCGGCTCATCGAGACTTGAGTCTCAAGTCTTCCTTAGCTGCTTCCAAATCAGGTGTGTTGGCCTTAGTGCCTATTTCTTTCTGGTCTCCTCGACCACAGGTGTGAGGGCTTGTCTCTTCTCGGTCGATCATTTTCCTCCTTTTTAATTTCAACCAAGTTTGTCGGTCTTGCATCTAAAGCGTTGCACTTGACTACGAAGTCGGCCCGATCCACCGCCAACTCATTTACCACTATCTGGTTGTACCCTTTAACCTCTTCTTTCAAAGCTCTCGGCTCATCCTCCATTGCTTTCACTTTGTCGGCCCGGCCTGAGTTAGTGACATTTAAAATTTTATCGCACAATGTTACCTCTACTTTTCTCATGCTTTGGCTAGCAAAGTGTCGATCACTTCAACCATCCTCCTTGTCCTCTTCTTCATTTTTCTTAAGCAGTAGTTTATCTTTTTCTCTACGAGCGCAAGGATTGAGGAGATGGCGGAGGCTGGGCTTAGCTCACTGTCGTCTTCCTCGAGATGAGGATTCGGACGAAGAGGGGTAGAATCTTTACGAGTGGGTGGGAGAGGGATAGGTAGAGTTTGTATGGTTGGAAGAGAGGAGTAAGATATAATAGGAACAGTGAGGTTTGGAGTGTTGGAAGAGTAATTTGTTCGGATGAGAGTGGAGGTGGTGATTGAATTTGTATGGTGGGGGTGGTAGTGGGAGATGAGGTTTGTAATATGGGTGTTGGTGGTTGAGGTGAGGCGTGTTCGGTTTACGTGGGTGGGATTTGGGTTTGGGTATTTGGGATTGTAGGCCGTTGGATAGGCTCGAGGTACCGGCACAGGATACCCCTTCATCGCCTATTTGGACTCTTGGGATTGCAGGTGAGTTTAAGGCTCGTAAATGCCACTGAGGCATTTCTTCATTACCAGTGCGAGATGATAAAGTAGGAGATGGGGATAAGCTTATACCTGCCTCAAGAATTTGGGAGAGAAGCGGCTTCCTTGGTTGAGGAGGGTGGAACCTCCGGTGACCAACCTCAAGCGCTATTTGGAGAACAAAGACCTCCTCTCGGTAGCAAGGTTGACAACTCCATCTGCTCGAGCCCCCGATTTTGTTGAGCCTTGAGCTCGAGTAGCTCGTCTTGGCCTCCCTCACTAGAGGGATTTCAGCTTCCTCTTCCTCTTCCTCTCGAGACAATCTTGGCGAGATCACGGCGAGACGAGCTTTCCACTTCTTCTTCTTCTCTACGACTTTCACCACCTCCTTTTCTTTCTCCTCCGAGATACCACAGGGACTGCAGCACTGGTTCTTGAGGTGGAAGCTCAATTGCTTCCTCTTGAGGTGCCACCTCAGCTGCTATCTCCTCATGTCCCTCTGCTTGATCTCGGTGGAGGAACCTCGAGCTGGTTCGGGGTGGACGTTGAGCTTTTGCAGCTGCGGCCTCCGCCTCTGGATTACGGCGGCATCGAGACTCATCATCGTGCAGTGCGGATTTCCTCCAAGCTTGTGATCCTTTGTAAGGATCCCCTTACGCTTGGAGTACTTTTCGTACCTACTCTCGATCGGCCTCCTGTTCGGCCCTTCGATCAAAGGCAGCTTATCTTGTTGAATAGGTGACTACAGAGGTAGGTATCCAGCCTTCTGCAGACGACTTAAAAGTAAGTCGTTTCTTCTCCCCCTTCAGTTTATAGATCAACATTCCACCCGATTCACACTCACGCCATCCAAAATGGCTCGCATCACACACAATCTGGGTTTGGTTAATCCATCATGTGAGCTTTGCTCACCCAACACCGCCTTCATCACTACGGTCATCATTAGTCTATACTTTCTTCTCAATAAATTCTTTTTCAAATCCCTTGGTTCCCCTCGAGAAACCCTTGCCATCAAGTCGAAGGATTCCTCCCACTCATCCTCCATGTACGTCAATGGATTAACTCCCTCCATTGACGTGTTAAAAATCTGGCAATATTCTCTTTTGAGTAGCTTAGAATCGTACCATCCACCGACGTATCAAACCCATCACGGGTGTCGTTCATCCTTGCAGAACTCTGCTCCCAAAAGATCAGCAGTTCTACTTTGGGGAGATTTCATTGAAAGAAATCCTCTTACCCTTGATGCATCCAACAATCGGAGAATTTCTGCAGATTCGGGGTCTCGAGTCGTTTCAAAATCGACATACATTTACGCTTTTAATCGGTTTTTGTAAAATTCCTCATTCATTTTGAAATGAAAAATGTTGGTTGAAATATACTTGGGTTTGTGGGTTTTGGTGGTTTTAGAAGAGGATGCCATTTGAAAATTTTGTGAGTTTGGAAAAGTTTCGGAGAATATGCGAGGTTTTTCGAGAGTAAAAAAAAATGAATAAGGGAAGAAGAAGATATATTTATAGGAGGGAAAGTTTGGAAAGAGAAACCGCTTTGAAAATTAATTTTAATCTAAGCCGTTTATTTGAAATGAATTCTTGTGCTTGAATCAACGGATAAAAACTTGGATAAGCGATTGGGATTCGGCGCGTGCAATACACTAATCTTTGAAATGCGTAAAAGTTACTTTATAGATCTGTTGATTTGTGAGATGTAGGTTACTTTATGCGGGGAAGTAAGTATACTGGCGTCGGCCAGGGTTATCTTACTTCGTATAAGGGTTTTCAAAATAGTTGGGTTTATAAAATCATCGATAAAGTAACACATGCGATTTTATAAAGCGACTTGATTTTAACTTTTTAGCAATCTTACAAACAATTAAATAAAGCAGGCTCGAGACTTAATTTTCTAAAATTAGGTTTTCCATCCAAACAATCAAAAAATATTTTTATGAAGAAAAATATGGAGTTTATTTAGGAACAAAGGTGTAGGAATAAAAGATTTGAGAAAAGATGAGGTGAAAGCAGTATGATACGTGACCTATTCCTGCAAAGACATAGACTCAAGGAAAACCATTAGTAACTTGAGGTAGATCGGATAGAGTGCGAGATAGTTAAATGCGATTCTCGGGAAATCAGGTGACTATTGTGCCCTCATCTGATTTACGAATGTCGAATAAGTAATTATCATGTCGAATACGGTCAATATGACTAATCCTTGATTCTTGATTCCAAGAAATGAAATCAATGATATCGGCCTACTGATTGTCCTTTGACTCATATCTAGTCCGATAAATCTTTCTAGACATTTGATTTAAAGAAAAAACAACCGAAATAAGGAATATACTAAACGAGATGCAAACAATTTAAAAATCGAGATAAAGAAGCATCAAGTAACCCTAATTCTAAGCATAAATCTTTAAACCTTGACTCGGCTAATGGTTTTGTTAAGAATGTCTGCTCTTTGTGATTCAAGTGGCTATCTTCTCAATCCTAATGTTATTCTTCTCTACATGATCTCTAATGAAGTGATGCCTAATGTCTATATGCTTACATCTAGAATGTAGAACGAGTTGTAAGTCATAGCTATTGCACTATTACTATCACGGTAAATAGGAACAACGAGATGTTTGAATATTATAATCTCTAAGGCTGTTGACTAATCCGGAGGAGTTGAGTGCAACAACTTCCAGTGCCATGTATTCAAACTTCACTGTGGAGGTGGCAACAAATGTCTGTTTCTTAGATAACCAAGAAATTAATTTATTGCTTAAGAATTGACAAGTTCTGAAGTGGATTTCCTATCAATCTTACATCCTCCAAAGTCCGAATCAATATCCTGCCCATTTCAAAGTTGTCATCATTTGGGTACCATAACCTTACTTGCAAAGTTCCTTTGAGATATTTAAGGATTTTCTTAGCCGTCTCCGGATGAGTTTTCTTGGGATTTGATTGAAATCTTGCACATACCCCAACCGCAAAGGCTATATCCGGCCTACTAGCGGTGAGATAGAGAAGAGATCCAATCAATCCACGATACTCCGTTGCATCCGTGGGTATCCCTTGCTCATCTGAATCCATGGAGAAGTTAGTTGCCATAGGTATCTTAGCTCCTCTACTAGTAGTCATCCCAAATTTCTCAATCGGATCCTTAGCATATTTAGGCGATGTATAAAAATACCATTACTTATCTGTTTAATCTGTAAGCCTAGAAAGTATGTTAATTCACCCATCATTGACATTTCAAACCTATTTTTCATGAGAAAACTAAACTCTTCACATAATTTCGATTAGGTGAACCAAAGATTATGTCATCTACATAAATTTGAACTAATAAGATGTTACCATCTACCTCCTTCCTAAAAAAGTTCTATCAATCTTACCTTTTGAAAAACCATTTGATGTCAAGAAATCGAGAAAAAGTATCATACCAAGCTCGGGAGCTTGTTTCCAGTCCATATAGAGCTTTGTTGAGTTTATAGACCTTGTTATTGATCTTAAACCCGGAGAGGCTGCTCCACATAGACTTCCTCAAGTAACACACCATTAAGGAAGGCAGACTTAACATCCATTTGAAAGACTTTGAAAGATTTATATGCAGAAATGCCAAGAACAACCTTATTGCCTCTAATCGCAACTGGAGCATAGGTTTCATCATAGTCTATCCCCTCGGTGTGAGTAACCTTGTGCAACCAGTCTTGCCTTCTTTCAAACAATAATGTTGTTCTCATCATGCTTTGTTTTTAAACACCCATTTGGTGCCTATAATCTTTACGTGTAAGGGTCTTTCCACTAATTCCCAAACATTTTGTCTTTCAAAGCGATGCGGTTCCTCTGCATGGCGGTTATCCGATTTGAATCGAGATAGAGCTTCCTCAATAGACTTGGGTTCAAGAAGTGACACATAACAGCTGAAAAGACTTTCGTAGTCCGGCATCATTCGTGTCTCCGCACACTACTAGATGGGTCTCCTATAATCGATCGGATGGATGGTAGCTTCTCATCCTTTTGCCTATATGAGGAGAAGGATCCTCATCTTGAGTCTCGGTAGGCAACTCCTCGACTCTATCTCGGTGACGTTCCCCCTTCATCGGTGACTCCCATTGATCGGTGGACGTCAAGGGTGTTTGTTCTCGATGGAGTCTCGATCGGAAGTTGTCTTGATTATCGGATGAGGATTCTTCTTCATCTGATTTTGAATCAAAACTAGGTAGATAAACAGTTTTATATTTAGTCTTGGTCAGTTCAATTTTATCTAGACTTTCGAAATTTGATTCACTTTATACGAGAAGGAATACAACTCATCAAAAACAACATGGAGGGTTTCACTGCACACAAAGGGTTGTCTTGTTAAAAACTCTAAATGCCTTGGAAGTGTTAGAATATCCCAAGAATATTCCATCATTTGCCTTAGCATCAAAAGTTCTTAACTTAGATTTCCCATTGTTATGGATTAAACACATACAACCAAAAGCTACGAAATATGAGATTCTTGGAATCTTACCCTTCCAGATCTCATATGGAGTCTTACCCTTGTCTTTTACAACTAAGCACATTACAGGTATAACAAGCCGTGTTGATGGCTTGACCGAGAACCTGTGAGGGTTTTCATACTCGAGATAACATGCTCTGCCTACTTCCTTCAAGGTTCTATTCCTTCTTTCAACCACTCCATTTTGTTGAGGAGTTCTTGCTGAATATGTCTCATGAATAATTCCACACTCATTGAAAAAGTTAGATAAACAAGAATTCAAAAATTCTGTGCCCTTATCACTCCTTATTTTAATAATATTAACACCACTTTTCATTAAGATGCATGCAGGCAGATCGGGGATTTTGTTTATAGTCTCATTTTTCTTGAAAAGAAATATAACCCAAGTGTATCTAGAAAAGTCATCTACTACAACAAGAGTATATTTCCTTCCACCGGCGAGAGGAGAAAGCAGTCCAAACAGATCCATATGAAGTAGTTGCAATACTCTTTCGGATGAAGATGAGTTAATACTCTTAAATGAGTGTCTAGTGTTTACCATTTTGACATGCATCACATTTAAGATCGGTAGATAAAAGTTTCTCGTGTAATCCCTTTACAAGGTACTTTTTAGCTTGACTTACTAAGGGTTTTGAAATTCGAGATGACTAAGCCTCTTGTGCCATAGCCAGTGATATCTTCTCCACCCTTAGCTATCGATGTATCTTTGGGACAACTATTAAAGTTGGCCACATAGACATTACCATGTCGAAGCCGATTAAAAGTACCTTATACGAGGAACTATCTAAGATACCACATTTATCCTTAGAAAATTTGACAAGAAAACCTTTATCACAAAGTTGGGAAACAGATAGCAGATTATGTTTCAATCCTTCAACAAAATATACCTCGAGATACGAATATCTTTTATAATTAGAGTACCTACTCCTTTAGTCGACCACAATTATTGTCTCCAAATAATACTCTTGGACCATCAATGCTTTGGAAATTTGATAATGACCTCTTGTTATGAGTCATGTGTTGTGAACAACCACTATCAATGTACCATATGGAAGCTAAAATCTCTTCCTTGAGTGATGATCCCCTGTGAATCCTGAAAAAACAGAGTATTTATAATGTACCCTAGTGATCTTGGGTCCTTGAAGGTCAAGCATCACTTTAGGTAACCAGATAAAAATCTCATCTCCAAACAATAAATCGTACTTGGTCTCTCTACCAAATCATGTCTACAATTGTATCACTTTTAAATGATAACTTGTTGTATTTAGATTTAGTAATTTTCCTGAACTTAGGAAATGTGGGATAGCATCTGCTTCTCCCATCAAAAGGATTATAATAAGAATTTCTTCTTATTTTGGTTTTTGGATTTCTCTTAGTCGATAAGGAGTCCTCAACTGAATTTTTGTTTTCAAGTGGGAGATGCAGTCCTTACTTGGTGATTGGTTTCCAAGGACCAATTTTAACCTCTTTTGATTGATCGAGATGCTTTTACAAACTTCCTAAGTTTACGGACATCGATTTATTATTTCTGTCATAACCAAGACTGTTTTGTCATGGGATTTTTGAGATGTATTAAAGATGTGATCTATTGCTGATTGTGAATTATTAAGTTGACTAATTTTGAAGACTAGCTTCTCATTGTCTTTCTTAATTAATTCATTTTCAGCACGGATTACTTCAAATTGTCTTTTAAAGATTTCAATTCACTTTCTAATCTTTCGAGGTAAGCTGGTTGATGTACTAGCCTCGGCTGGGAGAAACATTCCCCCTTGAATGTTTCCTCGGTTTTGAATAGTTCATCACCTGTTTTCCTTTAATTAGAATACTGAATTTGATCATTTAAAGCCAAATTTTCTGTCTCTAGCTGTTTATAAGCAGCCGAGAGATGTCTTTAAGTCTCTCAATAATTCATGAACAACGGTTTGATCATAATCGAGATGCGGTAGCGAGGAATCATTATTAGAAGATGAATAATAGACTACCTCTTTAGCCATGAGATGATTTCATCATCGATCCAAAATCGGATGAGGATGATGATGATGATGATGATTTCTTTGACTCCTTCTCTTCAGCCGGTAAAAGCTCTTTGAGTCTCGCAAATCTCCTGTCTCTCTTTTTCCTTTTCTCTTCCCTTTCTTTAGGAGTCATTGAGGACAATCATAGCTGAAGTGTCTTGGCTTGTTGCATGTGTAGCAAGTGTCACTCCCTGTCTTATCTAGGGTTGGAAGGATTTCTTTTGTGGTGATCCGAATCTTCTTGTCTGCTCCTGCTTTTGTCATCATCTGTAGACTCATCTTCCTTTCTTCTTGATTTGGATCTTGATCTTTCCTTACCGCAAATCTCAATTTATTTCGTTTATACTTCATGCTTAATCTGTCATAGCTTTTTGGTGAATAGAGCCATCTGCTCCTTCGAGAGATAGATCGGCTCCTACAAACTCGGTTGATATCTTGTCTTCTTTCTTTGACAAAGGCAACGAGACTTGGATGAAGTGCTTGACTCCATCTCATCCTCCTCATCTTCCATTTGAATGTCATACTCTAAAGCTTTAAGATGAGAGAATAAAGTATGGTGAGTAATAGAAGATAAATTTCGAGTTGCTTTAAGGATATTGGATTTCTCTCTCCATCTCTTGGTTAATGATCTCGGTATCTTGTTATTAATCTCCTTCTCTGTATAGCTCTTTCCAAGGTCAGCTACTTTGTTGAGGATATTCGTCAACCTTACATCTAACTCGATCCACGAGATTCATTTTCCTTCATTTTGAATGTATCAAATGCGTGTAAGACCGATTTGCAGCTTATTCTCTTTTACTTGATCGATCCTTCACAAACATTTGCCGAGTCGCCACATTTCATCGCAGCATTCGAGCTACTTGGTCTAGATTGTGGATCTTTCTTTCATCATTTGTCAATTCGTAACTCTTTTTCTCTTATGCAGTTGCAGATTCGGTGATTCAGCTCAGTGCTAGTGCCTCCATGATAAAATTTTATAGGTCCTTCTTCAAGGACCTCCTCCATCCTATCATGAATGGCCTTGAGGTGATTCTCCATCCCAATTTCCGGTAATCATAATCTTCAATAGAAAATTCAGGCATTCCTGGATTTCTTACTTTTTCCCCGAAGACATGATGAGATAAAGAAACAAAATACTCCACAAAACTTATTAGTAGCGCTGTTAGTAACAATAAAGAAGGTGAAGAAAATCAAGAAAATTTGAGAATCTTAGTTTAGACCTAAAATCAATATCGAAACGACTTAACAACGCTCGATACCACTTATTGGTCCCGATTAGTTGAGTTGATTATGAAACTTTGAGTTAACCTTCTAGAACAAAATCTAGAAGGGGTGGTTGAATAGATTTTGTAGATTTTTAAATCTTCCAAAACTAATTCAAAGTACCGGATGTACAATGGAATTTCAAGATTAGACTCAACTTTATTAAGATCAAAAGCAAACCGATATTCAGATTTTAACTTTGATTACGAAATTAATCCTTGAACAATAAATTGACAATTGAATAGAAAAGTAAATAAAAACGGTAAAGAACACCAGATCTTATAGTGGTTCGGATTATAACAATCCTACATCCACTCTCCTTCTCCAACTTGAAGAAGGGTCTCCACTATCTCGCTTACTTACTTACTTTACAATCGTACAACTTACAACTTACAACTTGATCTTCAACTCTTCAAAATGCTAATCAAACTTATGAAATCTAACTCTAAGATGATGAAGTGTATATGAAGATGTGCAAAGAAGTGTTCTACAAACACCTAAAAATCTATGAAGAAATCTTGGAAAACGACTTTGTGCTTTTCAAAAACTTGTGATTTGAGAGAATAACTTTCTGAAAAATAACTTGTGTGTTCTGTGTATTTTGAATATTCTGTGTGAAGTGTATTTAAAAGAAGTGCCTAGACCTATTTATAAGTCTGAAAAGACAGTTAGTTTGTTAGTCGAGTTCTAACAAAGCGAAAACCGCTTTAACAAACTTAATCTTGAAAAGCGCTTGCTCCTCGGTGATCTTAATCTACTCATCTGCGGTGACTTGGTGAAGACTTCGCTTTTCTTATTCTACTCAGCTTGTCTTGACCTCGTCCTGAGCTCTTCATTATTGTCTCCTGCAGACGACTAGACTCAAGCTTGTCTCCGGATGACTTGTAACCTCTAGTCTCCAAATTGACTTGATCATTTCTTGACTGGTCTAATTAGCTTAGTATAAAATCTTGGTCTCACTGTTCTCCGGGGTTGTCGATCATCTGAATCGCTTCTTTTAACTTATCAAAACTTTCTATATCTAACATAAGTATTTGTAAATAAAGCTAAGTACAAATAAGATAAAGACAGAAGTCGAGACTAGGTTGAGAAAAGCAGACTAGGACAAAACATCGACAAGGACAAGAAATTAGATGAGGACCGGATATCGAGATGGGGACGACACATTGAAGATAGTTAAGATTCAATACAATGAACTATCACCCAGACAAGGAATGAAGACGAAGATAGGGTGAGGCAAGTTGCGAACAATGAAGTGTTAGAGGAATTTTTCACATGTTTCAAGAAGCAGTTTCAACTAACCAAGAAGAAGTTACAAGTTTCAGGTTATCTTTATTACAACCGACCAAAACAAAATTCAAGGAAGTTACAACTACCAAATGAAGATCTCTATAAATAGGGATAGAAATTAGTTTAGAATCAACTTTTGATATTTGCATTCACAATTATTCACACATTTTGTTTTCACGAGCCACAAAAATTTGTACACATACACAAACGTTCTATACGTTTTCCAGCTTTTGTGTTTGTAGAACACTTTTCACAGAACATCTTCAAGCCATAGATATTCGTAAATTAGGAAGAAATCGTGGTAAGGCTGAAGATTCACAATTGTAAGTAAGTAAGCAAGAAGGAAGAAAGTCGGTAAGTGGAGACCCTTCTTCAAGTTGAAGAAGGAGAGTGGATGTAGGATCTTTATAATCCGAACCACTATAAATATGGTGTTCTTTATTGCTTTGATTTACTTACTTGTTTCTTTTCAATTTCTAGTTCATTAATCACATATTAATTTCAGGATTAAAGTTAAAACCGAAATATCGGTTTGATTTTGATCTTGTTATTGTTGAGTTTAAAAATTGTTTTCCGTGTGTAACTTTGGTGCTTTGGATAAGTTTTAGAAGATTTGTAAAAATCTAAAAAATCTATTCAACCCCCTTCTAGATTTTTCCTAGAAGGTTGTTTAAGTTTCTTTTAAAATCTCAACTAATCGGGACCAACAAGTGGTATCGGAGCGGTGTTAAGGCATTACGATATTGATTTTAGGTCATAACTAAGATCCCGAAATTTGTTCTTGATTATCTCGTATTTTCTTTATTTCACTAACAGTTCTACTAATAAGATCTTGTAAGTGTTGTGGTTTTTCTATTTCACCATGACTTCTATTAAGAGCAAGAAATTCAGGAGTCTACCCGATTTCTCAATTGCGAGAATATGACTACTTGGAAGTTTAGAATGGAGAACCATCTCTAAACAATTCATGACAGTAATGGAGGAGGTTCTAGAGGAAGGACCTATCAAGTTTTATCATGGTGGCACAAGTGATGGTACTACAAAGATGAAACAAGAGTGCGGCAAGAAAAGAAAAGCTCAGAACTCACAAGTGATGAAAGGAAGATTCATAATTTGGACCAAGTTGCAAGAACTGAAATTATCGAAACATTGAGTAAGGATTGGATAGAAAAGGTGAAAAGATGCAAGACCGCCAAGGAAATGTGGGAGACTCTTGTTGGAATCTGTGAAGGATACGAAACAGGTTAAAGAAAACAAATTGCGATCTGTTCTACATGTTTTTGACACTTTCAAGATGAAAGAAGTAGAGTACATTGATCAATTAGATGTTAGGTTGACAAATCTATTGAACAAGGCAAATTGATTTGGGAAAAACATATACGAGAAAGAAATCAATAATAAAGTGCTAAGGTCATTGAGCAAAAGATGGAGAGAAAAAGCTAATATTCTTAAAGCTACTCAAAATCTGTCCTCAATTTCACATCACACTTTGTTTTCTCATCTAAAGGCGTTAGAATATGACATCCAAATTGAAGATGAAGAAGATGAAGCGAGAATCTTCAACATCCGGAAAGGTCTGTAGCATTTGTTCATCAAGATGAATGCGAGAAGATCTCCAAGGCATCTGATTTGTCTATGAAGGAGGAAATGACTCTTCTATTGAAAAGATATGAAAGATTGAAGATGAAGTACAAAAGAAACAAGAGAGACAAAGTCGGAGTCGAAGGAACTATAGATCGGACAGAGATGAAAAGAGTTCACAATGATAGAAAGAAAGATCAGACAAGGAATCATAAGTCACCTATCATACGAGGAGATAATAGTCCAAAACAGACAGAGGAGATATTTGTTATACATGCAACAAGCCTGGTCACTACAGTTATGATTGTCCTCAACTCACTCCCAGAGAGAGAGAAGAAAAGAGGAAGAAAAGAGATAGAAGGTATGCCGATCAAAGAGCTCTTCTAGCTGAGAAAGAAGAAGTTCATGAGACATCTTCTTCCTCATCCTCATCTGATTTTGGATCGAGATGACAACGTCTGTCGATGGCAAAAGAGGTACATTATTATTCATCCTCGTATAATGATTGTGATACCTTATCGAAACTGATCCTAGTCTTATTGATAAACTTTTGAAAGATTTGGAGACAGCTCTATCTCGCTTATAAACAGATAGAGACTGAAAATTTTAATTTAAAGAATCAAATTACTGATCTAACTAAGGTCAATCAAACTAAGGAAAGTAAAAATCCATTTGTACATTCAAGGGGAATGTCGGTCGAGATGATCACTAGTTCCTTGTCCGATAAGACAGATAAGTTAGAACAAGAATTGAGTTCTTTGAAAATAAAATTTTCAAATATCTATTCTGAGAATGAGAGTTACAAGAAGACTAACAGAGAATTAAATCTCAAGTTAGGACTTCTAAATAACTCCTAAACCACAATAGATAAAATCTTCAATACTTCACAAAAGTCTAGTGATAAAACCTGATTAGGTTTTGATAGGAGTAAGAAAAATGATCAAATAAAACCTAGAGTCTTTGCCAAAGCAACTAAACCAAAGATAGAAACTAGATTTAGTCCCTAGAAACCTAAGGAATTAATTACCTCATCCGATAATTCCGGAAAGAAGAAAGCAGACGAGGAATGAAACTCCAAAGGATAAACCCAAGACTAAATCAAAGTCTTATCCTAGGTATAATGGCTTTGATGGAAGAAGCAAAACATGTCTATTCTTACCAAGATTCAAGACAATTTCAAAAGATCGATTAAATAAGATTGATGTTGAAAGTCTTATCTTAGTGGATAGATATGGGTGTAAACTGCAATCTATGGTTTTAAGGAACATTGATATTTTTGTCTGGATTCCTAAAAATCAACTTAACATGAAAGGACCCAAAGTACAAAGAGTACCTAAGCAATAAATTTGTGGATCACAGGAAGATAAGAAGATAGTTGATAGAGGAGACATTCTTGAGGTCATCTGGTACATTGACAGTGCATTGTTCCAAGCACATGACCTACGAAAGACGACTTCTCTCTAACTATCGGACTATAGATGGACCAAGAGTAATGTTTGGAGACAACAACTATGGACTTACCAAAGGAGTAGGGACACTAATGATTGGAGATATTGAAGTACATGAAGTTTACTACGTGGAAGGATTGAAGCACAATCTACTATCTCTGTTTCACAATTTTGTAATAAAGGGTTTTGTGTCAAATTTACTCATAATGCATGCTATGTTCTAGATGGTATCAATGAAAATATTCTATTAGCTAGAGTCAGACAAGGTAACATTTATGTTGCAAATTTCAAAAGTTGTCCTAAAGATACTTGTCTTGTTGCTAAGAGTTCGGATGACTTAAGTTGGGTACGTGGCACAAACGACTTGGTCACTTAAATTTCAAAACTCTTAACAAAATAGCAAGGAAATCTTTAGTTAAAGGACTCCCGATAAAGTATTTTCAAAGAACCATGTGTGTGATGCTTGTTAAAAAGGAAAAGCAGGACCAAAGCTTCTTTTAAAACAATAAGTAGTCCTTCTTGAGAAAGAATTCTCGAACTTCTTCACATGGATCTTTTTGGTCCAAGAACCCCTCTCAGCTTTAGTGGAAGAAAATATACCTTGGTAATTGTTGATGATTTTTCAAGATTTACTTGGGTTATTTTCTTGTACAAGAAGAATGAGATTATGATTAAGATTCTAGAATTTCTTAAAAGATTCGTAATGAAAAAGGATTAACTATTGTTAAAATTAGAAGTGATAAAGGTACTGAATTCCTTAATAAAATTATCACTAACTAATGCATTGAGAATGGCATAGCTCAGGAAACATCTGCGGCAAGGACTCCACAACAAAACGGAGTAGTTGAAAGGATAAACGAGAACCTTGAAAGAGGCAGCTAGATCAATGTTATCCGAGTATAATACTCCTCACGGAGTTTTGGGCGGCGAAGGCATTAATACAACATGTTATGTTCAAAATAGAAGCTTAGTTGTTAAGGAAAAGTGTAAAACTCCCTATGAAATTTGGAAGGGACGACCTCCCAAAATTTCATACTTTCATATATTTGGTTGTAAATGTTTCATACACAACAATGGAAGATCTCAATTAAAAACTTTTGATGCCAAGATAGCAGATGGGATATTCTTAGGATACTCATCTATATCAAAGGCATATAGAGTTTTTAATAAGACAACCTTGTGTGTAGAAGAAACACTTCATGTGGTATTTGATGAATTCTATTTTGAGTTTGATAAGGACGAGGGGACATTACAAAGATATCGGATGATCTGGATCGGATGACTATCAAAGAATCAATCATAAAATTCTATAATCAAGAATCGGACTCGGATGAATAGGAAGAATTAGACAAGGGAAAAGAATCAAGATCTTCCTCACCACCGATCTACCAACTAATCGGGCACTAGTACATCGAATGATCGGGGATCGAAGGTAACATAGAATCATCTCAAATAAATAATTCAGAAAAAACTTCATCCACTGTAAAGAGAAAGGTAAGAAAATAATGGCATATCACCCGGTGAGCGGATAATCGGAGATTTAGATTCGTGTCAGGACGAGGACTCAACTAAATAAAGATTGTATGTTCAGTTGCTATGTGTCATTACTTGAACCTAAATCTATTACGTAAGCTCTAATCGATTCCAATCGGATTAATGCCATGCAAGAAGAACTAAATCGAGTTTCAAAGACAAGATGTGTGAGAACTTGTTGAAAGGCCTCATCATCAAAAAGTCATTGGAACTAAATGGGTTTTTAAAAACAAAAGGGATGAAAACAATATTGTGGTTAGAAATAAGGCGAAACTAGTTGCTCAAGGTTATTCACAATCAAGGGTATTGATTATGATGAAACCTTTGCAGCGAGCTTCGTCCTGGAAGCCATAAGATTGTTTTTAGCCTATGCCGCTTTTAAAAGATTCATAGTTTTTCAAATGGATGTTAAGTCAGCATTTCTAAATGGAATCCTAGCCGAGGAAGTTTATGTAGGGCAACCTCCTGGTTTTGTCAAAGGAGACAAAGTTTATAAACTAAGGAAAGCTCTATATGGACTTAAACAAGCACCAAGAGCTTGGTATGACACCTTGCCGATTATTTAATTCAAAATGGTTTTGTTAAAGGTAGAATTGATAGAACTCTTTTCAGAAAGAGTTTGGTTGTGATCTTTTGTTAGTTCAAATTTATGTTGATGATATAATATTTGGATCAACTAAGATATCTTTGTGTGAAGAATTTAGTTCTCTTATGAAAAGCCGATTTGAAATGTCCATGATGGGAGAGATGACTTATTTTCTTGGACTTCAAGTCAAACAAACAAAGAAGGGAATATTCATCAACCAAGCCAAATATACAAAAGATCTTATTGATAAATTTGGAATAGGTACCAGCCGAGAAGCTAAGATACCTATGATGACAAATTTTTCAATGGATCCAGATGAGAAGGGAGAAGACACAAATCAAACTCGAGTATCGAGGTCTAATCGGTTCTTTATTATATTTAATCGCTAGTAGACTTGATATTTCATTTGCGGTTGGAGTCCTGTGCTCGATTTCAAGCTAATCCTAAGAAAAGTCATCTTGAAGCAAAGCAAAGAAAATTCTCAAGTTGTTAGATCAAGTAAAGTTTTGATGAGTTAAAAGATCAATCCAGATGAGCAGACAACTATGAAGAAAAGCCGAGATCAATTGCGCATATTAAGTCTGATCACCTAGGTCAAGGACCGGTTAAGTCACCGAGATCGGGAAGCCGCAAGTCGTCGGAGACAAGCTCAAGTCTAGTCATCTGCAGGAGACAATTAGAAAGAGCTCGCACGAGGTTAAGATAAGCCGAGTAGAATAAGAAAGACAACTCTTCACCAAGTCACCGCAGATGAGTAGAAGAAATCAGTGAGAACAAGAGCAGATTTTCAAGATTAAGTTTGTAAAAGCAGCCTTCAGTTTGTTAGAACTCGACTAACAAACTAACTGTCTTTTCGTACTTATAAATAGGTCTAGTTTTATTTTTCAACACAGTCATGCAAATTTGATTTTTCACACTATTCACTATTCAGATTTCAATCTCAATTCACAAGTGTTTTCAAAAGAGTTTTCAAAAGTTTCTAAGTGTTTATAGAACACTTCTCCTGTAATCTTCAAAATCCATTATTCACTGTAATTCTTAGATTCATAAGAAGGAGTTAGGAGTACTTTGAAGATTTGAAGAAAAGTTGTAAGTTGTAAGTTGTAAGTCGTGAAGTAAGAAAGTAGTAAGCAGTCCCTTCTTCAAATTAGAGATGGAGAGTGGATGTAGGATTGTTATAATCCGAACCACTATAAATACAGTGTTCTTTATTACTTTTAATTACTTATCTGTTCAATTTCCAATTTATTGTTCAAAGATTAATTTCAGCACTCAAAGTTAAAATCAATATCGGTTTGCTTTTGATCTTAATAAAGTTGAGATTAATATTGAATTTCCGCCGTGTTAATGGTACTTTGAATAAATTTTGAAAGATTTTGAAAATTTGAAAAATCTATTCAACCCCCCTTCTAGATTTTTCCTAGAAGGTGATACACGTTTTTCTCAATCAGCTCAACTAATCAGACCAACAAGTGGTATCGGAGCAGTTAAGCCGTTTCGATATTGATTTTAGGTCTTAACTAAGATTCTAAATTTTTTTGATTTTCTTCATCTTCTTTATTGTTACTAATTGTGCTACTAATAAGTTTTTGTGGAGTATTTTGTTTCTTAATCTCATCATGTCTTCGTGCAAGAGCAAGAAATCCAGGAATCTACCTGAATTTTCTATTGAAGATTATGATTATTGGAAATTCGGGATGGAGAATTATCTCAAGGCTATCCATGATAGGATGGAGGAGGTTCTTGAAGAAGGACCTATAAAATTTTATCATGGAGGCACTAGCAATGGCATCAATCGGCTTAATCCAGAGCCGGACAAGAGAAAAAGAGTTCGAATTGACAAATGATGAAAGGAAAATCCACAATCTAGATCAAATAGCTCGAATCAAATCATTGAAACTCTAAGTAAAGACTGGATTGAGAAGGTTAAGAGATGCAAAACAGCCAAAGAAATGTGGCGAGACTCGCAAATGTTTGTGAGGGATCAAATCAAGTAAAAGAGAATAAGCTACGATTAGTCTTACACGCCTTTGATACATTTAAAATGAAGGAAAATGAATCATGGATCGCTTAGATGTAAGGTTGACGAATCTCCTCAACAAAGCGGTGACCTTGGAAAGAACTATACGAGAGAAGGAGATTAATAATAAGATACCGAGATCATTAAACAAGAGATGGAGAGAAAAATCCAATATCCTTAAAGCAACTCAAAATTTATCTTCTATTACTCACCATACCTTGTTCTCTCATCTTAAAGCTCAAGAGTATGATATTCAAATAGAGGATGAAGAAGATGAGATGGAGTCGAGCACATCATCCAAGTTTGTTGCCTTTGTCAGCAAAGAAGACAAGATGTCAACTGAATCTGTAGGAGTTGACCTATCTCTCTGAAGGAGCGAGATGGCTCTGCTTTACCAAAAGGTATGACAGATTAAGGATGAAGTATAAACGAAATAAATTGAGATTTGCGGTAAGGACAGATCAAGATCCAAATCAAGAAGAAAGGAAGATGAGTCTACAGATGATGACAAGAGTAGGAGCCAGACAAGAAGATTCAGATCCCCTATTAAAAGAAATCCATCCAGCCCTAAATCGAGATAGGAGTGACACTTGCTACACATGCAACAAGCCGGGCCACTTCACCTGTGATTGTCCTCAACCGACTCCTAAAGAAAGGGAAGAGAAAAGGAAAAAGAGAGACAGGATATTTGCGAGATCAAAGGGCTCATAGCCGAGGAAAAGGAGTCAAGAAAATCATCATCATCATCATCATCATCCTCATCGATATCGGATCGAGATGATGAAATCTGTCTTAAGGCTAAAGAGGTAGTCTATTATTCATCTTCTCGATAATGATTCCTGTCGGTTTGCATCGACAATGATCAAAGTATTATTCATGAATTATTGAGAGACTTAAAGACATCTCTGGCTGCTTATAAACAGCTAGAGACAGAGAATTTGACTTTAAAGGATCAAATTCAAATTCTAATTAAAAGAAAGCGAGGTGATGAACTATCCAAACCGAGGAAACATTCAAGGGGAATGTTTTCCCAGAAAGGTTAGTACATCAGCCAAATTTTACCCGAAAGATTAGAAAGTGAATTGAAAACTTTAAAAGACAAATTTGAAACAATCATGCTGAAAATGAATTAATTAAGAAAGACAATGAGAAGCTAGTCTTCAAAATTAGTCAACTTAATAATTTCCAATCAGCAATAGATCACATCTTTAATTACATCTCAAATTCCCATGACAAAACAGGTCTTGGTTATGACAGAAATAATAAATTAGATGTTCGAAACCTAGGAAATTCGTGAAAAGCATCGATCACTCTAGAGAGGTTAAAATTGGTCCTTGGAAACCAATTAGTCAAGTAAGGATCGCATCTCCCAGCTTGAACACAAAAATTCAGCTGAGGTCTCCTTATAAGACTAAGAGAAATCCAAGAACCAAAATAATAAGAAGAAATTCTTATTATAATCCTTTTGATGGGAGAAGCAAATGTTATCCCACATTTCCTAAGTTCAGGATAATTACTAAATCAATACAACAAGTTATCATTTAAAAGTGATACAATTGTAGACAGATTTGGTAGAGAGACCAAGTCTGATTTATTATTTGGAGATGAGATTTTTATCTGGTTACCTAAAGTGATGCTTGACCTTCAAGGACCCAAGATCACTAGGGTACCTTATAACTAATCTGCTTTTAGGATTCACAGGATCATCTCTCAAGGAAGAGATTTTAGCCTCCATATGGTACATTGATAGTGGTTGTTCACAACACATGACTTATAACAAGAGGTCGTTATCAAATTTCCAAAGCATTGATGGTCCAAGAGTATTATTTGGAGACAATAATTGTGATCGGACTAAAGGAGTAGGTACTCGATTATCGAGGATATTCGGGTATACGAGGTGTATTTTGTTGAAGGTTTGAAACATAATCTGCTATCTGTTTCCCAGCTTTGTGATAAAGGTTTTCTTGTCAAATTTTCTAAGGATAGATGTGATATCTTAGATAATTCCTCGAGTATAAGGTACTTTTAATCGGCTTCGTACATGGTAATGTCTATGTGGCCAACTTTAATAGTTGTCCTAAAGACACTTGTCTGATAGCTAAGGGTGGAGATGATCTCACTGGGTATGGCACAAAAGGCTTAGTCATCTGAATTTCAAGACCCTTAGTAAGCTGGCTAAAAAAGAACCTTGTTAAGGGATTACCCGAGAAACTTTTATCTACCGATCTTAAATGTGATGCTTGTCGAGAAAGGTAAACAGCCTAGACACTCATTTAAGAGTATTAACACCTCTTCATCCGAAAGAGTTTTACAACTACTTCATCTGGATCTGTTTGGACTCGTTTCACCTCTCGCTTTAGTGGAAGGAAATATACTCTTGTTGTAGTAGATGACTTTTCTAGATACACTTGGGTTATATTTCTTTTCAAGAAATATGAGACTAAAAACAAAATTCCCGATCTGTTGCATGCATTCGAGAATGAAAAGGGTGTTAATATTATTAAAATAAGAAGTGATAAAGGCACATAATTTTTGAATTCTTGTTTATCTAACTTTTTCAATGAGTGTGGAATTATTCATGAGACATCATCAGCCAAGGACTTCTCAACAAAATAGAGTGGTTGAAAGAAGGAATAGAACTTCGAAGGAAGCGGCCAGAGCATGTTAGCTGAGTATGAAACCCCTCACGAGTTACGGGTGAAGCCATCAACATAGCTTGTTATACCTGCAACAGTGCTTGGTTGTTAAAGACAAGGGTAAGACTCCATATGAGATTTGGAAGGGTAAGATTCCAAGAATCTCATATTTCGTAGCTTTTGGTTGTAAGTGTTTCATCCATAACAATGGGAAATCTAAGTTAAGAACTTTTGACGCTAAGGCGGTGATGGAATATTCTTGGGATATTCCAACACTTCCAAGGCATTTAGAGTTTTTAACAAGACAACCCTTTGTGTGGAGGAAACCCCTCATGTTGTTTTTGATGAGTTGTATTCTTTCTCGGATAAAGTGAATAAAATTTACAAAGTCTAGATAAAATTGAACTGACCAAGACTAAACATAGAAATGTCTATCTACCTAGTCTTGATTCAGAATCGGATGAAGAAGAATCCCCATCCGATAATCAGAAGACAACTTAGATCGGACTTCATCGAAACAGACACCCTTGACATTAGTGATCACGGAGTCGGTGATGAAGGGGAACATCGGTGAGGTAGAGTCGGGAAGAGTTGCCTCACGAGACTCAAGATGAGGATCCTTCTCCTCATATAGGCAAAAGGATGAGAAGCTATCATCCATCGATAAGATTATAGGAGACCCATCTAGTAGTGTGCGGAACCACGAATGATGCTTTGGACTCGAAAGTCTGTTCATTTGTTATGTGTCGCTTCTTGAACCCAAGTCTATTGAGGAAGCTCTATCTGATCCAAACTGGATAAGCGCCATGCGGGAGGATCTGCATTAGTTTGAAAGGCAAAATGTTTGGGAATTAGTGGAAAGACCTTTACATAGAAAGATTATAGGCACTAAATGGGTGTTTAAAAACAAAATAGATGAGAACAACATTATTGTTCGTAATAAGGCAAGATTGGTTGCACAAGGTTACTCACGATCTGAGGGGATAGACTATGATGAAACCTATGCTCCAGTTGCCATTAGAAGCAATAAGGTTGTTCTTGGCATTTCTTTGCGTATAAATCTTTCAAAGTCTTTCAAATGGATGTTAAGTCTGTCTTCCTTAATGGTGTGTTACTTGAGGAAGTCTATGTAGAGCAGCCTCCTGGGTTTAAGATCAATAATAAGGTCTATAAACTCAACAAAGCTCTATATGGACTGAAACCAGCTCCTAGGGCTTGGTATGATACCTTATCGATTTCTTGATATCAAATAGATTTGCAAAAGGTAAGATTGATAGAACTTTGTTTAGGAAGGAAGTAGATGGTAACATCTTATTAGTTCAAATTTATGTAGATGACATAATCTTTGGTTCACCTAATCTGAAATTATGTGAAGAGTTTAGTATTCTTATGAAAAACAGTTTGAAATGTAAATGATGGGTGAATTAACATATTTTCTAGGCTTACAGATTAAACAGATGAGTAAGGGTATATTTATACATCAGTCTAAATATGCTAAGGATCTGATTGAGAAATTTGGGATGATTACTAGCGAGAGAGGTTAAAATACCTATGGCAACTAACTTCTCTATGGATTCGAGATGAGCAGGGGATACCCACAGATGCAATGGAGTATCGTGGGCGATTGGATCTCTTCTCTATCTCACCGCAAGTAGGCCGAGACATAGCCTTTGCGGTTGGGGTATGTGCAAGATTCCAGTCTAATCCCAAGAAAACTCATCTGGAGACGGCTAAGAAAATTCTTAAATATCTCAAAGGAACCTTGCAAGTTGGGTTATGGTACCCGGTGATGACAACTTTGAGCTGATAGGTTATTGATTCGGACTTTGGAGGATGTAAAATTGATAGGAAATCTACTTCAGGAACTTGTCAATTCTTAGGCAACAAATTAATTTCTTGGTTATCTAAGAAAGCAGGACATCTGTTGCCACCTCCACAACTGAAGTGAATACATGGCGGCTGGAAGTTGTTGCTCTCAACTCCTCTGGATTAGTCAACGGCTTAGAGATTATAATATTCAAACATCGAGTTGTTCCTATTTACCGTGATAGTAATAGTGCAATAGTTATGACTTACAACCCTATTCTCGCATTCTAGATGTAAGCATATAGACATTAGGCATCATTTCATTAGAGATCATGTGGAGAAAAATGACATTAGGATTGATAAGATAGCAATGAATCACAAAGAGCGAGACATTCTTACAAAACCATTGGTGAGTCTAGATTTAAAGAATTGTGCTTAGAATTAGGATTACTTGATGCATCTATAGCTGATTTTTAAGTTGCTTGCATCGATAATTGTATTCCTTATTTACGGTTATTTCTTTTCTTTAATTCAATGTCTAGAAAGAATTATCGAGACTAGATATGAGTCAAAGGACAATCAGGTAGCTGATATCATTGATTTCCTTTTTAGGAATCAAGAATCAAGGATTAGTCATATTGACCTTATCCGACTTGATAATTACTTATCTAACATTCCGTAAATCGAGACTAGGGCACAATAGTCACCTGATTTCTTGAAAAGCAGATGACTATCTGCACCCTATCGATCTACCTCGGCTACTAATAGTTTTGATGAGTTTGCTTGCGAGCTGTATACCAGCTTTGTCTCTAAATCTCTTCAATCGAAAACCCTCAACTTTGTTTTTCCTCAAAACTTTTGTTTTCAAATAAAGTTCATAAGTCTGCATATTTTCAAAATAATCAGTACTTGTGACTAAACTGAAAATATTGTGTTTTTCAAATCGAGTAGGAGAAATTTTTCGAAAATACAAGACAAGGTCACTTTGACCAAGTCTAGTATTAATCTAGTCTGAAATAGAAAACCTATTTGCAAAGAAAGGCATCGCATTGCTTACGTTAGGTATACTAATTACTTCGATAAAGCAAGTCTATTAACCATCTAATCCGTAGGTTAAACGGTTACTTTTACGCAATTCAAGACGCGTAGAGGCCACGCGCCTGAATTCGAAGCGATTTTCTCGCTAAATCGTCGATGTTTTACACGCATTTTTTAAATCAACGGTTTAAAATTAAAACTCTGAGATCGTGCCACGTATCGTCTTCCCAACTTTCCCTCTCTCTCCCCTTCGTTTAAAAATTTACCCTCGTCATTTTAAAATTTTACTTTCACATTTCCCTGATCAGAATTTTACTGAAAATTTTCATTCTTTCAAAAATCTTTCAATGGCTTCTTCTTCTTCTCAAGCACCAAAACCCCCTTCTTATATAACCTCCGCAAATTGGATTTCAAAATGATTTCAAGCTGTCAAAAACAAACTCAAAGCTGAGATGTTTGTAGACTTTGACACAATCGATAACCTAGAATCCAGAGAAATCTTAGGATTATTGGAAGCTTCAAGGTTGCGAGGTTTTGTTCACTCAAATCTCCACGAGAACAAAGCTGGAGATTTCATTGGAGCAGAGTTCCTTGCCAAGTGAATTTACAGAGAATGGTTTCAAAACCAATGTTGAAGGTACTCAACTAGAGTACTCAAAGGAGAATGTTGCACGGATTCTAGATACCTCAATGGAAGGGGTGAATCCTCGACGTATAAGGAGGATGAATGGGAGGAGTCGTTTGACTTGTTTGCAAGGATTACCTACAAAGGGTGAGGAGAGATTTGAAGAAGCATATGCTAAGGAGGAAGTATAGGCTTGATTGGAGTGAATTGATACATGTTTTTAGGGCCTATTTTAGTGCAAAAAGTGAGCTAAAGTGTGATTTTTGTGCCTAAATGTGAAAAGTATCACTCTTTTGCCTAAAAGTATTACTTTGTGAGATTTTGATGTTTTTCATCCGTTTTGCAGGTAAATCGGTGGAATTTTACCAAACCGAGAGTACCGTTATTCTTAGAATGAAGAGACGAACATACGGGACGAAAATGGGGGTCGGGCAGAAGCCCTTCTCGATAAAAATGCCACTGGTCTCGAGCACGGAGTCGAGGGAGCACAGACCTCGACTCGAGGGTAAGGCTGGAGGGAAAGAATTTCAAAATTGCGGGAATCTCGACTGAGGGAGGAGCCTCGAGTCGAGGGATGGGAAATTGGCGGATTTCTCGAGTCGAGGGCTAGCTTCAACTCGAGGCGGAGAATTTTGAAGAAGCGTGTTAGCGACTCTTAGACCTCGACTCGAGGGCACGAAGCTCGAGTCGAGGAGTGCCCAAAATCAAAAGTCAGTTTTAAAGCCATTTGAAGCCAAACAGAGCATAACTTGATTCTAGCGGTTTAGAGCGGTTTCCAGATGGTTCCTTAGGCGAATTTTGCACTTTGTAGCTTGATTTCCATTATAATTCCCATGATTGTTAGAATTAGATTAGATTCTACATTTAGTCCACTAGATTAGCATTTTGATTCTTTGTAATTGAAGATTCCAAATTGTGATTTGGGAGTAGAGGAGTTGAATTGAAGCATTGTAGAAGATTAATCATTCCTATTTTTGTCTATTGAAGTTCAATTGGTGATGTTCTTACCATTTGCTCTCTTTAATTTATTGCTTGTGTTGATTAGATTGTTAATTGCTTTCTTAGATTTTCTACCCATGGCTTTTGCTTGTAGCACCATGGGCTAATAGCATTGTGCTTGGGATAATTGAAATCGGGGATGAAGTGATTGCCTTATGCTATGATTGTTGATAATTGTGATCAATTGAATTAGCTTGCTTCCTAATTGTGATTCTTAATTGTGCTTCATGAAAAATTGTCTCTTTTGATTAATGGTTGATCACCCTAGCAATAGGCGAGAGTTGAGCTAACGTGATTAGGTGTTAATCGGGTTTCAATTTTGCATGATTGTATGAATTGGGGACTTCTACATTGAGAGATGGGAAGAACTAAGGATACTCACATTAGGCATTGTGATATTAATGGAGTGATTAATTTCATGATGGTTTATGCTTTCTAATTTTATTGATTTGCACTTGGATACAATCATAGCTTGTTAATCATGGATTCCTTGATGGAGATTATCCCTTGCACCCAAATCCCCATTGATTTTAGTGTATTTGATCTTGCATATTAGGTGTTTGATATATTGTTTGCATAATCTTGCCATTTAATTTCTTGCATTCTTAGAGAAATTTTAGTCCTAAAACTTGTTGCAACTTAGCCATTTAGAACTCTTATCCTTGAATTTTGTTTGCATACTTTCTCCCTTGGGTTCGATATTTTATTGATTAGTCTTAATAACTCTTGCCCTATACACTCCAATCAAATGGCGCCGTTGCCGGGAGTTAGTTTTTGCGCCTATAAGTGAGATTTGAGGATTTTTTTTTGAAGTGGCTATTTGTTGCTTTTGTTTTTATTTTTGTTGGTTAGAAGTTGATACTTGGATTTGTGGCATTGTAGGTGTATGCTAACAAGATCGAGTGGTGTTCCACCCTTGCCACTAAATCCGAACTTGAGGCTACTTTGAGAAGGAATCGTGTGAGAAGAAGAAGGAAGCTATGGAAGGTGAAGATCAAAGGCATGAGGAGTGACTAGTGGGTGATCCTCAAGTAGAGGAGGTACATGGACAAGGAGAAGGAGGAGTAGAACATGGAGGTAATGGGAATCATTTCCATGCTCAAGTTGGCCCTTTCCCTCAAGGGATGCCACCACAAAATTACCCCTACCAAAATCCATATCCTTAACCTCCACAAGCTCATCAATATCCCTACTATCCACCTCATCCACAACAATTTCCACCATACTATCCCCATATGCCATATGATCAAGAGCCACGATATCATGAGTCACCTCACATACCAAATGCCCAACCACAACCCGTAAATGAGCCACCACCTCAAGGAAGGCCGTTGAGAGAATTCTTTGAACCACAACTTAGAGAGCACTATGATGGGATAGCAAGGCCGAGGATAGATGCTAATAACTTTGAGATAAGTCCCACTTTAGTGAGAATGCTTAGGGAGAAGCAATTTGAAGGAAGAGATGAAAATGAGTGCCCACATCAACATATGGCACAATTTCTTGAGATTGCCGACACTACAAAATACCATGGGGTACCGAAGATGCGAAGAAGTTGAGGCTCTTTGCCTTAATTCATTACCGCCCGGGACCGTACGTACATGGGAAGAGTTGTCCAAGAAATTTTTGATGAAGTTCTACCCACCGTCAAAGACCGTGCAAGCTAAGGAGGCTATTTCCCACTTTCGACAAAAGAATGGGGAGGCGATACCGGAGGCGTGGGAGAGGTATGGCATGTTACTTATCAATTGTCCTCAACACGGTTTTCGGAGGAGCATACCATTATGTACTTTTGCAATTATTTGACGGATGGGGATAGGTCGTTTTGAATGCTTGTGCTAATGGATCGATTTGGTCTAAAAGCGTAGGGCAAATTAATGAAATAATGGAGAACATAGCTCAAGATTCATTCCAAGTGTCTGTTAATCGGGAGCACATCATAGGGTGTCACAAGTAGATGAGATTGAGTCGATGATGAGTATGATGATGACTATGATGGACCGATTGGGAGCTCTTACTACTTCACAAGGTCAAGCAAGTGTGAGTCCATCCGTTCCTCATGTTGATGTTTGTCCAAGTCCATTGCCGGTTGAAGAAGTGAGTTATATGGGTAGGCCTCCATTCCAAGGAGGCTATCATGGCGGAAATTTTCAAAGGAATTATCAAGGAGGAAGGCCTTACCAAATGCCTTACAAAAATAGGCCACAAGGAAGTTACCAACCTCAACCGCAAGCTCAATTTAATGGGAATACATGGAGGAGACACGAAAATTTTTCATATGCCAATCCGAGAGCCGCCGTTCAATTTTCTCCCGGGTTTGATCCGGGTGCAAAGACTCCTAACAATGAAGGAAAAGCTACCACGGAGGAGATTTTAGGGTTGATTGTGAAGAAATTGGAAGCTAATGACTCAAGGCTTGACGATATAGGGAAGCAAATGGACACTCGTTTTAAGACGATCGAGCATCAAGTAGGGCAACTTGCTACAACGGTTGGAAAGCTCTTGTCTACGGTGGACCATCTACAAAACAAAGGAAAGTACCCATCCACTACCGAGCTAAACCCCAAAGAGTTTTGTAGTGCAATCAAGCTAAGGAGTGGCACTAGCTATGAAGGTCCAAAATGTCCAAAGAAGGGGAGTTTGAAGAAGAGGTGGTGAATGAGGAAGAAGTGAGACAAGGAAGAGTGGTTGTGGAGGAGAAGAAAAGTGAAGAAGAGGTGAAAGTGAGGGGAAATGCAAAGAAGAAGGAAAAATCGAAGAATGAATGGGGAGTTCCAATGAAGGCTAATCCGGTTCCGTTTCCAAAGAGACTAGAGAGGAAGAAACTTGATGAAGAGTTTGGTAAGTTTTTAGAGATTTTCAAGAATTTGCATGTCGACATCCCACTTTTGGAAGCCCTTGAACAAGTCCCACATTATAAGAAGTTCTTGAGAGAAATTATGTCCAAGAAAAGGAGTTGGGATGAGAAGGGGATGCTCAAGCTAGTGGAAGAATGCAAAGAAAATCTTGGAGAGACACTTGCCACAAAAGAAAAAGGATCCCGGAAGCTTCATTATCCCATGTGAGATTGGAGAGAAGGTAAACATTCAAGGCTTGTGTGATCTAGGAGCAAGTATTAATGTGATGCCATTGTCCGTGTTCAAGCAATTGGATCTAGGGAGGTGATTCCTATGAACATCAATCTTCAATTAGCGGATCAATCATATGCTCAACCGTTTGGGATCATTGAAGATGTGTTAGTAGGGGTTGGCAAACTCATATTCCCGGTGGATTTCATTGTATTGGACATGAAGGAGGAACTTGAGGCACCGATCATCCTTGGTCGACCTTTCCTTGCAACGGGTAAGACTATGATTAATGTGGAGAAAGGAGAGCTTAAGTTAAGCTCAAAGGGTGATGAAGTTACATTTATAAGAGCTCATGAGGAAGAGGTTGCTCAAAGCAAGGTAGAGAAGAAAACGTGTGGATACATAGAGATTGTTGATGAATACCCTTCCATTGAAAGGGAAGTTCCTACACCTATTACTTCTACTCATCCTTTAGTTAATGAGCATTTCCTTCCCTCTTGTAAAATCATTTCTAACAAGTCTTGTGTTTCCTTTGATGATGATAGGAAGGAGAAAGCGATAAAGGACCCTTTGCTTGACCCCGGTGAACAAGAAATGGAAGAAGGTGAGAAAGATTTGACCAAACTTGAGCATGGCTCAAGTTTGGGGGTATTTATTGAGAAAAAGGCACCACTTGAGAAAAGGAAGGAAAGCTTTGAAGTAGGAGATCAAGTGGTGTGGTGTGAATCAAATTGGAGTCGGCTACTTGGAGTCGAAAGACCCAAAGAGGTGCTTACGGTGAAAGAAATCAAAGAAGGGGCAAAGCTACTCATAGAGGATAAGTGGGGGTGTTGCCTTTTTGCAAAGGAACATCTAGTGAAGCATAAGGCCGATCTCTACATTGACAAAGAAAGGGAAGTATGAACTCCTTGAGTTCCGTCCGGCAAAGGACGTTAAACCTAGCGTTAGATGGGAGGCAACCCATCGTTTTATTTCTTTGGTGTGTTTGTTTTGTGTTTTTGTGTTTTGTCATTTTTGTGGAATTTTTCCTTGGATTTTGGGAATTGCTCATGCTTAGGAGAAGATGTTAGTTGATGGATGAAGTACATTTGGATATTGAGCTTAATTGTTTATATCATTTAAGGGTTGCATAATTATATCATTCCCATACTTAATTTTGAATGCATATCTTCATTCAAGTTCGGGGTGTGTGTCATTTAGGGTAGAAATGCATCCCTTAGTGATGATTATTTTGATGATTTGTTATGGTCGTGTGTAGGTATACTCACTACGAGGATTGAAAAGATCGTAATTGCAAGGGAGTAAAGGAATCGAGAAGGAAAGGAGAGCTTAAAAGTTGGTGAAAATAAGCATAAAGGAAGAGACCCCGGTATCCTCGATCGAATGAGCGACCGGGCTTAAATCCAGTGACCAAAACGGTAATTTCTTGCATATTTATGTTCGTTAGGGCGTAGAGGTCATTTTTAGGAGTTTCGGGGTCGGGTCGGGCTCGGAAATCGTAAAAATTCCCTGGTCTCGACCACTAGGTCGAGCTTGCATAGCCCCCAAGTCGAGGCATTAACACTTAGAAAATATTTTGAAAACGGCACATCCCTCGACTCGAGGCTTGTGAAAAATTGGGAACCTCAAGTCGAGGCCTGACCCTCGACTCGAGGCTGGTGTCCGATATAAAAATCGCGTTTTAGTCATAGCAGTCACGACTCGAGGGTTTACCCCAACTGCTGATTCCCTTCACCGTCTCTCCATATTTTCGATGCATTCCACCCATTTTCACCGTTTATTCACCATAATTTCATCACATTATTATCTTATTGCATTAAAGAGTGGATTTTAAGGGTTTGTGCATTCAAATTTGGGGTTTTTGTGAAGAGAGCGTGGGTGTGCAATATCTTCCATTCCAAGCCGAATTTCCTCAAGAAGGTATGTAATTCATCATCCTTTGGCTTTCAATTTCATGATTGGTGAATGATTATTGCTTGGGTGTTGATAAAATTGCATGAATTTATTTGAATTGAAATTTCATTTGGCCATTTTGTCAAGCACTTGGTATGCATGATTGAGTTTGATAAATTGAAGCCATTTTTGAGAATTTTGAGTTAATTGAGGATTGTAGGAGCATGTTTAGGATTGTATATGTTGTGTTATTCGTTTATATGTGAATTTGGCTTGAATTGGATTTTTGGGCATGATAGGATTTCCTAGTGCATTTGTTGGTATAATTGGTCAATTTGAGGTTTGGTGATGATAGAAGTTTGTTGTTGATGATGATTAGTTGTCTAAATGCTTGCTAGTTGGCTCATGTTTTGTAGATATAATTTTTAGGAGCTTAATTGCATGATATTTGATGAGCTTAATTCTTTGGTGTTTATTGTTGAAGCCATCTAGTTAAGTATGTATACTTTGAGGATTAGTTGAGCACTTCTATTGACTATATTTGCTTTGATTGACTCATTGACCATTTGTTGAGGATTTATTGCCTAGTCACTAGGAATTTTGTTAAGCTTGGATATATTATTGTTGACTCGTCCATGGGTTAGAGTGATATTTTGAGTTTGCATTTTAATTGTGGGACTAAATTTTGCTATTGGGATTATTTGTGCAGGAATCTTGTTTAGGGAGTTGATGGTCACAATTATTCGGATGCAGAAATCCGAGAGAGAGAGGAGGCGATACGTTTTGCACACAGGATGCCCGCTGAATTGGGAATTCAGTGGGATGATTATAAATGGAGGAAGCATATCATCCTCGTATGCCGAGCTGTACAAGAAAGTGGTTAAAACTCGATTAGTCGATCATAATTGCATGCTATCTATGGGGATTGAGGATGATATCCCTCGACTGTTTGAGCAAGTAGGCATGGGAGGCTTCCTAGCTAAGAGGCCTCGGACTCATCTTGGACTCACTCGAGTTCCTATGCACAGATTAAGGTCCACAAAGCTAGGAGGAACAAGTTTGCGAGGAAAATCACCTTTGAGCTTATGGGGAATGAATATGAATTGACTTTGGACGAGGTAAACGAGATCCTTGGTGCGCCTGACCCCGATATATCATTGCTCAACATTAGGGAGGAGTACAACGCCAAAAAGTTTTGGAGGCGTATTTCGATTCGGGAGCGCCGATCTAGCCTCGAGTTTGTACAGGAAGTCTAAGAGCACGCACATTCGAACCCGGTGGTCCGATACTTAGAGAAGATCCTCGCGAGTACCATATTCGTGAGATCTGAAGGAGGAGCCGTGGTTTCGAAGAGTTGTACGTCTTGTGGTGCTTCTTACATGGAGTGGGATTTAATACGGCTGCATACCTCTGCTATTTATTTGAGAGATCGACGAGCACAAAATTCAAGAAGATCAACTTTGGTGGAATAATTACCTTGATAGCTGAGCATCTCGGGATCCCTACTCATAATCTTGCGGCATTAGATGGTCCAGATCTTACTACGAGATACGATGCGATGCATGAGGACACTTGATCGCATCGGTAGGGCGTGGTGTTTTCGGCGGCACCACGGTGGCCGATTCCCTCTTCCTAATAAGAGGTTGACGACGGTTTTTGGATCCACCGCTTTTGTGACCATCAACCTGCGCATGTGGTCACAGTGGTCACACCGATGCCATAGATGCTTACATGAGGGAGCATGGGGATGTTCTTCGAGATGAGGGGGACGTTGATGATAGTGAAGGCCAGCAAAGTGTTCGATTTTGATTCCCGATGATGATGAGGGTGTTGCAAGAAGAGCAGAGGCCGAGGAGGAGGTTGAAGTCCGAGGATGAGGATGACGAGGAGCCGGAGCAGAGGAGCCGCCTGTCCGAGATGGATGAGGATTATCAGCCAGAGATCAACATGTACTTGGCAGACGAGATGAGGAGTAGAGAGTATGAGGCGGGAGTTCATCTCGAGACCATGGGTTTTGACGGAGCAGATGTGGGCGAATAGTCGAGAGGATGCATATTGAGAGCCCGACCCGCCGTGATGAGATGTACCGGATGATGGAGGAGTCTCGTAGATTCAATGTTGAGACTAGGAGGATGCAGGAGGAGTCACCGAAGACTCAAAACGACATGTACGCCCTCCTACAGCAGATGAGCTCGTGGAACTTCGGGCCGAGCTATCCCCTATTCCTCATTCCCTCTCCTTAGTTTTTAGATGCTTATCTTCTTGGTGATTGTACTCTTAATTGTGATGATTGTACTTTTGATTAACTTGATGATGTGATGATTTTGATGTTTTGGATTGTTGATGAGTTTATTGATGCTATGATTCTCTTGATCTTTTTGAGCTTATTGTCTATTGATGATTGTGATTTGATGATCCTTTGGATTCCTTATTCCTATGATTCTATATTCTTTGATTTGAGCTTAATTGTGGATTCATTGATATATCTTTGAGTATCATTCATGTGGTAGTGAGTATGCTTGGATTTATGCAAGATATATTGAATTTTGATATGATCATAAGTTGATTTGTGGCTTTAAGCTAGCCTTCTTGATTTATTGTGTAAAGATGGATGTGATTGAAGATGCTTGATTCATTGCTCAATTTAAACCCGTGAGCTTTTGTGCCTTAATAATCGTACATCTTATACGGTTGATTGATTTCTTTGTGAGTGCATAATTCATGATTTGTATGCTAGAACTTGCCACTAGACTTGTTGATATTGATCTTTGTGTGATGTCTTGAAAATGATAAGAGGTCATGTTTGATATGTTTAGTCACTTTGCCAAATATTTCCCTACCAAATACATTTGATTTCCTTAGTGAGCCATGTTGAGCCTTATGATCCTTATTCTTTGGCAAGCTAAGTGAGATTGAAACCATTTTAGCCTATTTTTATGAGCCTTTATTGTCCAATATTTAGTTGAGCTTGAATGTTGGTTAATGATGGTGATTTGATTTCTAAGTGTGGGAAGATGATGAGCTAAGTGATGAATGAAGTGATAAAAGAAGAAAGGTTGTGAAAAGAAGAAAAATTGAATTGTGAAGAAAAATGCATGAAGTGAAAAGAAAAATACAATTTGTGAGCTTAAAAGAGAAAGCTCAAGTGAATGGTGGATTGATCATTGAAGTTCAAAAGGAAGAGTGTTGCTTGATGAAAAATGAAGAGATTGCGCATTTGTATTGATTAGCTTACATTCAAGTCTCTACTAATTAGTCACTCTTATCCATATATATACCACCTTTCCAAAGAGCCTACATTACAACCTAGAAGGAAGACCTCTTTGATTCTTGATTGATCACAAGTGATTTTGATTGAGATTAAGTCTTTTGGCAAGCATATGGTGTGCAAGTTCATGAATTTGATGATTGAGTGCCTTATACCTTGATACACTTGAGTGAAGAGTGAAACACACCATGGAAGGAGCAATGTGTTGAGTATTTGATTGAGCATTTGTTTGAGCATGATTCATCTTGTTTGCTAGTGGATAGGTGCATTGATACTTATGTTCATTGATGAGTTCGAGTGTCTTATTTTTCGTCTATGGTGCCATGTGACATAATTGCAATCAATTCACTCCTTTGTTCTTAGTTTCTACGTTGCTCGAGGACGAGCAACAATTCAAGTTTGGGGTATGATTGGAGTGAATTGATACATATTTTTATGGCCTATTTTAGTGCAAAAAGTGAGCTAAAGTGTGATTTTTGTGCCTAAATGTGAAAAGTATCACTCTTTTGCACTGAAAAGTATTACTTTGTGAGATTTTGAAGTTTTTCGTCCGTTTTGCGGGTAAATCGGTGGAATTTTGCCAAACCGAGAGTACCGTTATTCTTAGAATGAAGAGACGAACATACGGGACAAAAATAGGGGGTCGGGCCCGAAGTCCTTCTCGATAAAAATGCCCTGGTCTCGAGCACAGGTCGAGGAGCACAAACCTCGACTCGAGGGTCAGCTGGAGGGAAAGAATTTCAAAATTACGGGAATCTCGACTCGAGGGAGGAGCCTCGAGTCGAGGGATGGGAAATTGGCGAGATTCCTCGAGTAGAGGGTGAGCCTCGACTCGAGGCAAGAGAATTTTGAAGAAGCGTGTTAGCGACTCTTAGGCCTCGACTCGAGGGCCTGAAGCTCGAGTCGAGGAGTGCCCAAAATCAAAAATTCAGTTTTAAAGCCATTTGAAGCCAAAACAGAGCATAACTTGATTCTAGCAGTTTAGAGCGGTTTCAGGAGGTTCCTTATGCGAATTTTGCACTTTGTAGCTTGATTTCCATTGTAATTGCCATAGATTGTTAGAATTAGATTAGATTCTACATTTAGCCCACTAGATTAGCATTTTGATTCTTTGTAATTGAAGATTCCAGCTATGATTTGGGAGTAGAGGAGTTGAATTGAAGCATTATAGAAGATTAATCATTCCTATATTTGTCTATTGAAGTTCAATTGGTGATGTTCTTACCCTTTGCTCTCTTTAATTCATTGCTTGTGTTGATTAGATTGTTAATTGCTTTCTTAGATTTTCTACCCATGGCTTTTGCTTGTAGCACCATGGACTAATAGCTTTGTGCTTGGGATAATTGAAATTAGGGATGAAGTGATTGCCTTATGCTATGATTGTTGATAATTGTGATCAATTGAATTAGCTTGCTTCCTAATTGTGATTCTTAATTGTGCTTCATGAAAAATTGTCTCTTTTGATTAATGGTTGATCACCCTAGCAATAGGCGAGAGTTGAGCTAACGTGATTAGATGTTAATCGGGTTTCAATTTTGCATGATTGTATGAATTGGGGACTTTTACATTGAGAGATGGGAAGAACTAAGGATACTCACATTAGGCATTGTGATATTAATGGAGTGATTAATTTCATGATGGTTTATGCTTTCTAATTTGATTGATTTGTACTTGGATACAATCATAGCTTGTTAATCATGTATTCCTTGATGGAGATTATCCCTTGCACCCAAATCCTCCTTGATTTTAGTGCATTTGATCTTGCATATTAGGTGTTTGATATATTATTTGCATAATCTTGCCATTTAATTTCTTGCATTCTTAGAGAAATTTTAGTCCTAAAACTTGTTGCAACTTAGCCATTTAGAACTCTTATCCTTGAATTTTGTTTGCATACTTTCTCCCTTGGGTTTGATATTTTGTTGATTGGTCTTAATAACTCTTGCCCTATACACTCCAATCAAATGGCGCCGTTGCCGGGGAATTAGTTTTACGCCTATAAGTGAGATTTGAGGATTTTTTTTTGAAGTGGCTATTTGTTGCTTTTGTTTTTGTTTTTGTTGGTTAGAAGTTGATACTTGGATTTGTGGCATTGTAGGTGTATGCTAACAAGATCGAGTGGTGTTCCACCCTTGCCACTAAATCCGAACTTGAGGCTACTTTGAGAAGGAATCGTGTGAGAAGAAGAAGGGAAGCTATGGAAGGTGAAGATCAAAGGCATGAGGAGAGACTAGTGGGTGATCCTCAAGTAGAGGAGGTACATGGACATGGAGAAGGAGGAGTAGAACATGGAGGTAATGGGAATCATTTCCATGCTCAAGTTGGCCCTTTCCCTCAAGGGATGCCACCACAAAATTACCCCTACCAAAATCCATATCCTTATCCTCCACAAGCTCATCAATATCCCTACTATCCACCTCATCCACAACAATTTCCACCATACTATCCCCATATGCCATATGATCAAGAGCCACGATATCATGAGCCACCTCACATACCAAATGCCCAACCACAACCCGTAAATGAGCCACCACCTCAAGGAAGGCCGTTGAGAGAATTCTTTGAACCACAACTTAGAGAGCACTATGATGGGATAGCAAAGCCGAGGATAGATGCTAATAACTTTGAGATAAGTCCCGCTTTAGTGAGAACGCTTAGGGAGAAGCAATTTGAAGGAAGAGATTAAAATGAGTGCCCACATCAACATATGGCACAATTTCTTGAGATTGCCGACACTACAAAATACCATGGGGTACCCGAAGATGCGAAGAAGTTGAGGCTCTTTACCTTTACATTGAAAGGAAGAGCAAAAGCATGGCTTAATTCATTACCGCCGGGACCGTACGTACATGGGAAGAGTTGTCCAAGAAATTTTTGATGAAGTTCTACCCACCGTCAAAGACCGTGCAAGCTAAGGAGGCTATTTTCCACTTCCGACAAAAGAATTGGGAGAGGTATGACATGTTACTTATCAATTGTCCTCAACACGGTTTTCGGAGGAGCAAACCATTATGTACTTTTGCAATGGTTTGACGGATGGGGATATGTCGTTTTGAATGCTTGTGCTAATGGATGAAATAATGGAGTACATAGCTCAAGATTCATTCCAAGTGTCGGTTAACCGGGAGCACACCATGGGGTGTCACAAGTAGATGAAATCGAGTCGATGAAGAGTATGATGATGACAATGATGGATCGATTGGGAGCTCTTACTACTTCACAAGGCCAAGCGAGTGTGAGTCCATCCCTTCCTCATGTTGATGTTTGTCCAAGTCCATTGCCGGTTGAAGAAGTGAGTTATATGGGTAGGCCTCCATTCCAAGGAGGCTATCAAGGAGGAAATTTTCAAGGAATTATCAAGGAGGAAGGCCTTACCAAATGCCTTACCAAAATAGTCCACAAGGAAGCTATCAACCTCAAACGCAAGCTCAATTTAATGGGAATACATGGAGGAGACACGAAAATTTTTCATATGCCAATCCGAGAGCCACCGTTCAATTTCCTCCCGGGTTTGATCCGGGTGCAAAGGCTCCTAACAATGAAGGAAAGGCTACCACGAGAGGAGATTTTGGGGTTGATTGTGAAGAAATTGGAAGCTAATGACTCAAGGCTTGATGATATAGGGAAGCAAATGGACACTCGTTTCAAGACGATCGAGCATCAAGTAGGGCAACTTGCTACTACGGTTGGAAAGCTCTCGTCTACGGTGGACCATCTACAAAATAAAGGAAAGTACCCATCCACAACCGAGCCGAACCCTAAAGAGTTTTGTAGTGCAATCAAGATAAGGAGTGGAACTAGCTATGAAGGTCCAAAAATGCCCAAAGAAGGGGAGTTTGAAGAAGAGGTGGTGAATGAGGAAGAAGTGAGACAAGAAAGAGTGGTTGTGGAAGAGAAGAAAAGTGAAGAAGAGGTGAAAGTGAGGAAATGCAAAGATGGAAGAAAAATCGAAGAATGAATGGGGAGTTCCAATGGAGGCTAATCCGGTTCCGTTTTCCAAAGAGACTAGAGAGGAAGAAACTTGATGAAGAGTTTGGTAAGTTTTTAGAGATTTTCAAGAATTTGCATGTTGACATCCCACTTTTAGAGGCCCTTGAACAAGTCCCACATTATAAGAAGTTCTTGAGAGAAATTATGTCCAAGAAAAGGAGTTGGGATGAGAACGGGATGCTCAAGCTAGTGCAAGAATGCAAAGAAATCTTGGAGAGACACTTGCCACAAAAGAAAAAGGATCCCGGAAGCTTCATTATCCCATGTGAGATTGGAGAGAAGGTAAACATTCAAGGCTTGTGTGATCTAGGAGCAAGTATTATTGTGATGCCATTGTCCGTGTTCAAGCAATTTGATCTAGGGAGGTGATTCCTACGAACATCAATCTTCAATTAGCGGATCAATCATATGCTCAACCGTTTGGGATCATTGAAGATGTGTTAGTAGGGGTTGGTAAACTCATATTCCCGGTGGATTTCATTGTATTAGACATGAAGGAGGAACTTGAGGCACCGATCATCCTTGAGTCGACCTTTCCTTGCAACGGGCAAGGCTACAATTAATGTGGAGAAAGGAGAGCTTAAGTTGAGTTCAAATGGTAATGAAGTTACATTCACAAGAGTTCATGAGGAAGAGGTTGCTCAAAGTAAGGTAGAGAAGAAAACGTGTGGATACATAGAGATTGTTGATGAATGCCCTTCCATTGAAAGGGAAGTTCCTACACCTATTACTTCTACTCATCCTTTAGTTAATGAGCATTTCCTTCCCTCTTGTAAAATCATTTCTAACAAGTCTTGTGTTTCCTTTGATGATGATAGGAAGGAGAAAGCGATAAAGGACCCTTTGCTTGACCCCGGTGAACAAGAAAGAGTCGGCTACTTGGAGTCGAATAACCCAAGAGGTGCTTACGGTGAAAGAAATCAAAGAAGGAGGAAAGCTACTCCTAGAGGATAAGTGGGGGTGTTGCCTTTTTGCAAAGGAACATCTAGTGAAGCACAAGGCCGATCTCTACATTGACAAAGAAAGGGAAGTATGAAGACCTTGAGTTCCGTCCGGCAAAGGACGTTAAACCTAGCGCTAGATGGGAGGCAACCCATCGTTTTATTGCTTTGGTGTGTTTGTTTTGTGTTTGTGTTTTGATCTTTTTGTAGAATTTTTGCCATGGATTTTGGGAATTGTTCATGCTTAGGAGAAGATGTTAGTTGATGGATAAAGGGCATTTGGATATTGAGCTTAATTGTTTATATCATTTAAGGGTTGCATACTTGTATCATTCCCATACTTAATTTTGAATGCATATCTTCATTCAAGTTTGGGGGTGTGTGCCATTTAGGATAGAAATGCATCTCTTAGTGATGAGTATTTGATGATTTGTTATGGCCGTTTGTAGGTATACTCACTACGTGGATTGAAAAAGGATCGGAATTGCAAAAGGAATCAAGGAATCGAGAAGAAAAGGAGAGCTTAAAAGTTGGTGAAAATGAGCATAAAGGAAGAGACCCGGTATCCTCGATCGAATGAGCGATCGGGCTTAAATCGAGGGACCAAAATGGTAATTTCTTACATATTTGGGTTCGTTAGAGGCGTAGAGGTCAATTTTAGGAGTTTCGGGGTCGGGTCGGGCCCGAAATCGTAAAAATTCCTGGTCTCGACCCTAGGTCGAGCTTGCATAGCCCCAGTCGAGGCATTAACACTTAGAAAATATTTGAAAATGGCACATCCCTCGACTCGAGGGAGGAACCTCGAGTCGAGGCTTTTGAAAAATTGGGAACCTCGAGTCGAGGCCTGACCCTCGACTCGAGGCTGGTGTCTTTATAAAAACACAGATGCGGTTTCGAACTCCGACTCGAGGGTTTTCTCATCCTTTCACGATCCCTTCGCCGTCTCTACATATTTCCCAACCAAATTGCACCATTTTCACCGTTTAATCACCATAATTTCATCACATTATTATCTTAGTGCATTAAAGAGTGGATTTTGAGGGTTTGTGCATTCAAATTTGGGGTTTTTGTGAAGAGAGCGTGGGTGTCCAATATCTTCCATTCCAAGCCGAATTTCCTAAAGAAGGTATGTAATTCATCATCTTTTGGCTTTCAATTTCATGATTGGTGAATGATTATCGCTTGGGTGTTGATAAAATTGCATGAATTTATTTGAATTGGAATTTCATTTGGGCATTTTGTCAAGCACTTGGTATGCATGATTGAGTTTGATAAATTGAAGCCATTTTTGAGAATTTTTGAGTTAATTGAGGATTGTAGGAGCATGTTTAGGATTGTATATGTTGTGTTGCTCGTTTATATGTGAATTTGGCTTGAATTGGATTTTTGGGCATGATAGGATTTCCTAGTGCATTCGTTGGTATAATTGGTCAATTTGAGGTTTGGTGATGATAGAAGTTTGTTGTTGATGATGATTAGTTGTCTAAATGCTTGCTAGTTGGCTCATGTTTTGTAGATATAATTTTTAGGAGCTTAATTGCATGATATTTGATGAGCTTAATTCTTTGGTGTTTATTGTTGAAGCCATCTAGTTAAGTATGTATACTTTGAGGATTAGTTGAGCACTTCTATTGACTATATTTGCTTTGATTGACTCATTGACCATTTGTTGAGGATTTATTGCCTAGTCACTAGGAATTCGTTAAGCTTGGATATATTATTGTTGACTTGTCCATGGGTTAGAGTGATATTTTGAGTTTGCATTTTAATTGTGGGACTAAATTGTGCTATTGGGATTATTTGTGCAGGAATCATGTTTAGGGGAGTTGATGGTCACAATTATTCGGATGCGAAATCCGAGAGAGAGAGGAGACGATATGTTTTGCACACAGGATGCCCGCTGAATTGGGAATTCATTGTGATGATTATAAATGGAGGAAGCATATCATCCTGTATCTTTGAGCTGTACAAGAAAGTGGTTAAAACTCGATTAGTCGATCATAATTGCATGTTATCTATGGGGATTGAGGATGATATCCCTCCACCGTTTGAGCAAGTTAGCATGGGAGGCTTCCTAGCTAAGAGGCCTCGGACTCATCTTGGACTCACTCTCGAGTTCCTATACACGATTAAGGTCCACAAAGCTAGGAGGAACAAGTTTGCGAGGAAAATCACCTTTGAGCTTATGGGAATGAATATGAATTGACTTTGGACGAGGTAAACGAGATCCTTGGTGCGCCTACTGACCCCGATATATCATTGCTCAACATTAGGGAGGAGTACAACGCCAAAAAGTTCTCGGGAGGCGTATTTCGATTCGGGAGCACCGAGCCAGGCTGAGTTTGTACAGGAAGTCTAAGAGCACGCACATTCGAAACCCGTGGTCCGATACTTAGAGAAGATCCTCGCGAGTACCATATTCGCGAGATCGGAAGGAGGAGCCGTGGTTTTACGAAGAGTTGTACGTCTTGTGGTGCTTCTTACATAGAGTGAGATTTAATGCGGCTGCATACCTCTGCTATTTATTTGAGAGAGAGCGATGAGCACAAAATTCAAGAAGATCAACTTTGGTGGAATGATTACCTTGATAGCTGAGCATCTCGGGATCCCTACTCATAACCTCGCGGCATTAGATGGTCCAGATCTTACTACGAGATACGATGCGATGCATGAGGACACTTGATCGCATCGGTAGGGCGTGGTGTTTTCAGCGGCACCACGGTGGCGATTCCCTCTTCCTAATAAGAGGTTGATGGCGGTTTTGGATCCACCGCTTTTGTGACCATCAACCTGCGCATGTGGTCACAGCGTCACACCGATGCCATATATGCTTACATGAGGGAGCATGGGGATGTTCTTCGAGATGAGGGGGACGATGATTATAATGAAGGCCATGATCGGTCGATTCTTATTCGATGATGATGAGGATGTTGCAGTAAGAAGCGAGAGGCTGAGGAGGAGGTTGAGTCCGAGGATGAAGAAGATAGCGAAGAGCCGGAGCGAGAGGAGCCGTCTGTCCGAGATGGAGGAGGATTATCAGCTAGAGATCAACATGTACTTGGCGGGACGAGATGAGAAGTAGAGAGTATGAGGCGGGAGTTAATCTCGAGACCGTGGGTTTTTGACGGAGCGAGATGTGGGGCGAGATAGTCGAGAGAATGCATATTGAGAGCGACCCACCAGGATGAGATGTACAGGATGATGGAGGAGTCTCGTAGATTCAATGAAGACACTAGGAGGATGCAGGAGGAGTCACCGAAGACTCAAAATGACATGTATGCCCTCTTACAGCGAGATGAGCTCGTGGAACTTCGGGCGGGACACTACCCTCCTCCACCGCCGCCGTCCGACTACTAGGGCTATCCCCTATTCCTCATTCCCCTTCTTGATCTTTAGATTCTGATCTTCTTGTTTTTCTTTGTACTTTTGATGATGATTGTACTTTTGATTGACTTGATGATGTGATGATTTTGATGTTTAGGATGGTTGATGATTTTATTGATGATATGATTTTCTTGATCTTTTTGAGCTTATTGTCTATTGGTGATGGTGATTTGATGATCCTTTGGATTCCTTATTCCTATGATTCTATATTCTTTGATTTATTTTGAGCTTAGTTGTGGATTAATTAATATATCTTTGAGAATTATTCTTGGTAGTGAGTATGCTTGGATTTATGAACATGAGCACTTGTGTTTGATTTGCAAGACTTATTGGATTTGATTTGATCATGAGTAGATTTGAGCTTGAAGCTAGCATTCTTGAGTGATTATGTAAAGATAAATGTGATTGATAATACTTGATTCATTGCTCAATTTAAGCTCGTGAGCTTTTGTGCCTTAATAATCGTACATCTTATACGGTTGGTTTGATATTTCTTTGTGAGTGCATCATTCATGATTTGTATGCTAGAACTTGCCACTAGACTTTTGATATTGATCTTTGTGTGATGTTTTGAAAGTGATAAGAGGCCATGTTTGATATGTTTAGTCACTTTGCCAAATTTTCCCTACCAAATACATTTGATTTCCTTAGTAAGCCATGTTAAGCCTTTTGATTCTTATTCTTTGGCAAACCAAGTGAGATTGAAGCCATTTTAGCCTATTTTTATGAGCCTTTCTTGTCCTATATTTAGTTGAGCTTGAATGTTGGCTAATAATGGTGATTTGATTGCTAAGTGTGGGAAGATGATGAGCTAAGTGATGGATAAAGCATGAAAGATGAAAGCAAGGTTGTGAAAAAATTGAATTGTGAAAAAAGTGAACATGAAGTGAAGAAAAATTCAATTTGTGAGCTTAAAAGAGAAAGCTCAAGTGAATGGTGGATTGATCATTGAAGTTCAAAAGGAAGAGTGTTGCTTGATGAAAAATGAAGAGATTGTGCATTTGTATTGATTAGCTTACATTTAAAGTCTCTAGTAATTAGTCACTCTTATCCATATATATACCACCTTTCCAAAGAGTCCACATTACAACCTAGAAGGAAGACCTCTTTGATTCTTGATTGATCACAAGTGATTTTGATTGAGATTAAGTCTTTTGGCAAGCATATGGTGTGCATGTTCATGAATTTGATGATTGAGTGCCTTATACCTTGATACACTTGAGTGATGAGTGAAACACTCCATGGAAGGAGCAATGTGTTGAGTATTTGATTGAGCATTTGTTTGAACATGATTCATCTTGTTTGCTAGTGGATAGGTGCATTGATACTTATGTTCATTGATGAGTTCGATTGTCTTATTTTTTGTTTATGGTGCCATGTGACATAATTGCAATCAGTTCACTCCTTTGTGCTTATTTCCTCACGTTGCTCGAGGACGAGCAACAATTCAAGTTTGGGGGTATGATTGGAGTGAATTGATGCATGTTTTTAGGCCTATTTAGTGCAAAAAGTGAGCTAAAGTGTTAGTTTTTGTGCCTAAATGTGAAAAGTATCACTCTTTTGCCTAAAAAGTATTATTTGTGAGATTTTGATGTTTTTCGTCCATTTTGCAGGTAATCGGTGGAATTTTGCCAAACCAAGAGTACCATTAGGCTTAGAATGAAGAGACGATCATACGGGACCAGCGGGGGTCGGGGCGAAGCCGCGCAAGAAAAGTGCCACTGGACTCGAGCTCTGCAGTCGAGGACCATGCGCCTCGAGTCGAGGGATATGCGAAAGGACCAAAATCGAAAGAAAGCAGGAGTCTCGACTCGAGGCATGACCCTCGAGCCGAGGGAGAGAATTTTTGCAGAGGCCTCGAGTCGAGGCCTGACCCTCGACTCGAGGGGGAGGATTTTCTAAAATTCGTATTTAAAGGAGGCTGAAAGAGCAATCAAAAGAGGAACTAATAATAGCGGTTGAGAGCGGTTTTGATTGGAGTGAATTGATACATGTTTTTAGGGCTTATTTTAGTGCAAAAGTGAGCTAAAGTGAGATTTTTGTGCCTAAATGTGAAAAGTATCACTCTTTTGCCTAAAAGTATTTCTTTGTGAGGTTTTGATGTATTTCGCCCGTTTTGCGAGGTAAATCGGTGGAATTTTGCCAAACCGAGAGTACCGGTATTCTTAGAATGAAAAGACGAACATACGGACGAAAACGGGGTCGGGCCCGGAGCCCTTCTCGATAAAAATTCCCTAGTCTCGGGCTGGAGTCGAGGGTGCACAGACCTCAACTCGAGGTTCATGCTTTGGAGGGAAATAATTTCAAAATGGCGGCGAGCTCGACTCGAGGGAGGAGCCTCGAGCCGAGGGATGGGAAAAATGCAGGATCCTCGACTCGAGGGCTAAGCCTCAACTCGAGGGGGAGAGATTTTTAAAGAAACGTGTTAGCGACTCTTAGGCCTCGACTCGAGGGCCTGAAGCTCGACTCAAGGAGTGCCCAAAACCGAAAAATTCAGTTTTTAAGCCATTGGAAGCCAAAACAGAGGAGAGATTCATTACGGTAGTTTAGAGCAGTTTCTAGGAGTTTTTTTGAGCGAATTTTACATTTTGTAGCTTGAATTTACTTGTAATTGCAATAGATTATTAGAAAGAGGATAGATTCCACATTTAGATCATTAGATTAGTAGATTGATTGATTGAAATTGAAGTTTGCAGCTGAGAAGTGGGAAGAATTGATGTTGTATTGAAGCATTGTAGAAGATTAATCATTCTTATTTTTGCCTATTGAAGCTTAATTGGTGATGTTCTTACCCTTTGATCTCTTTAATTCATTGCTTGAAGTGATTAGATTGTTAATTGCTTTCTTAGATTTTCTAGCCATGGCTTTTGCTTGTAGCACCATGGGCTAATAGCTTTGTGCTTGGGATAATTGAAATTAGTGATGAAGTGATTGCCTCATGCTATGATTGTTGATAATTGTGATCAATTGAATTAGATTGCTCCCTAATTGTGATTCTTAATTGTCCTTCATGAAAAATTATCTCTTTCGATTAATGGTTGATCACCCTAGCAATAGGCGAGAGTTGAGCTAACGTGATTAGGTGTTAATCGGGTTTCAATTTTCCATGATTGTATGAATTGGGGACTTCTACATTGAGAGATAGGAAGAACTAAGGATACTCACATTAGGCATTGTGAAATTAATGGAGTGATTAATTTCATGATGGTTTATGCTTTCTAATTTGATTGATTAGCATTTGGATACAATCATAGCTTGTTAATCATGGATTCCTTGATGGAGATTATCCCTTGCACCCAATTCCCCATTGATTTTAGTCTATTTGATCTTGCATTCTAGGTGTTTGATAAATTGTTTGTGTAATCTTGCCATTTAAATTCTTGGAATTATCAAGGAGGAAGGCCTTACCAAATGCCTTACCAAAATAGGCCACAAGGAAGCTATCAACCTTAACCGCAAGCTCCATTTAATGGGAATACGTGGAGGAGACACGAAATTTTTCATATGCCAATCCTAGAGCCGCCTGTTCAATTTCCTCCCGGATTTGATCCGGTGCAAAGGCTCCAAACAATGAAGGAAAGGCTACCACGGAGGAGATTTTGGGGTTGATTGTGAAGAAGTTGGAAGCTAATGATTCAAGGCTTGATGATATAGGGAAGCAAATGGACACTGTTTCAAGACGATCGAGCATCAAGTAGGGCAACTTGCTACTACGGTTGGGAAGCTCTCGTCTACGGTGGACCATCTACAAAACAAAGGAAAGTATCCATCCACTACCGAGCCTAATCCTAAAGAGTTTTCTAGTGCAATCAAGCTAAGGAGTGGCACTAGCTATGAAGGTCCAAAATGTCCAAAGAAGGGGAGTTTGAAGAAGAGGTGGTGAAAGAGAAAGAAGAGAGACAAGAAAGAGTGGTTGTGGAGGAGAAGAAAAGTGAAGAAGAAGTGAAAGTGAGGGAAATGCAAAGAAGGAAGAAAAATCGAAGAATGAATGGGGAGTTCCAATGAAGGCTAATCCGGTTCCGTTTCCCAAGAGATTAGAGAGGAAGAAACTTGATGAAGAGTTTGGTAAGTTTTTAGAGATTTTCAAGAATTTGCATGTTGATATCCCACTTTTGGAGGCCCTTGAACAAGTTCCACATTATAAGAAGTTCTTGAGAGAAATTATGTCCAAGAAAAGGAGTTGGGATGAAAAGGGGATGCTTAAGCTAGTGGAAGAATGCAAAGACATCTTGGAAAGACACTTGCCACAAAAGAAGAAGGATCCGGGAAGCTTCATTATCCTATGTGAGATTGGAGAGAAGGTAGACATTCAAGGCTTATGTGATCTAGGAGCAAGTATTAATGTGATGCCATTGTCCGTGTTCAAGCAATTGGATTTAGGGAGGTGATTCCTACGAACATCAATCTTCAATTAGCGGATCAATCATATGCCCAACCATTTGGGATAATTGAAGATGTGTTAGTAGGGATTGGTAAACTCATATTTCCAGCGGATTTTATTGTATTAGACATGAAGGAGGAACTTGAGGCACCGATCATTCTTGGTCGACCTTTCCTTGGAACGGGCAAGGCTATGATTAATGTGGAAAAATGAGAACTTAAGTTGAGCTCAAATGGTGATGAAGTGACATTTACAAGAGTGCATGAGGAAGAGGTTGCTCAAAGCAAGGTAGAGAAGAAAACGTGTGGATACATAGAGATTGTTGATGAATGCCCTTCCATTGAAAGGGAAGTTTCTAAACCTATTACTTCTACTTATCCTTTAGTCAATGAGCATTTCCTTCCCTCTTGTAAGATCATTTCTAATAAGTCTTGTGTTTCCCTTGATGAATGTAGGAAGGAGGAATCGATAAAGGACCCTTTGCTTGACCCGGTGAACAAGAGAAGAAGGAAGAAAGTGAGAAAGAGTTGATCAAATTTGAGCATGGCTCAAGTTTGGGGGTTTTGATTGAGAAAAAGGCACCACTTGAGAAAAGGGATGAAAAATTTGAAGTAGGAGATCAAGTGGTGTGGTGTGAATCAAATTGGAGTCGGCTACTTGGTGTTGAAAGACCGAAAGAGGTGCTTACGGTGAAAGAAATCAAAGAAGGAGGAAAGCTACTCCTAGAAGATAAGTGGGAGTGTTGCCTTTTTGCAAAGGAACATCTAGTGGAGCACAAAGCCGGTCTCTACATTGACAAAGAAAGGGAAGTGTGAACTCTTTGAGTTCCGTCCGGCAAAGGACGTTAAACCTAGCGCTAGATGGGAGGCAACCCATCATTTTATTGCTTTGGTGTGTTTGTTTGGTGTTTATGTTTTGTTCTTTTTGTGGATTTTTGCCTTGGATTCTTAGGAATTGCTCATGCTAGGAGAAGATGTTAGTTGATGGATAGTGTATGTGTTTATTGAGCTTTATTGTTATATCATTTAAGGGTTGCATAATTGTATCATTCTCATACTTAATTTTGAATGCATATCTTCATTCAAGTTTGGGGGTGTGTGTATCTAGGTTAGAAATGCATCTCTTATTGATGATTATTTGATGACTAATGATGCCCGTTTGTAGGTATACTCACTACGGAGATTGACAAACGAGGGAATTGAAAAAGGAATCAAGGAATTGGGAAGGATGGAAAGCTTAAAAGTTGGTGAAAATGAGCATTAAGGAAGAGAACCCGGTCTCCTCGATCGAATGAGTGACCGGGCTTAAATCGAGGGACCAACACGGTAAATTTTTGCATATTTGGGTTCGTTAGGGCGTAGAGGTCGATTTTAGGAGTTTCGGGTCGCATCGGACCAGAATCGTCAAAATTCTCTGGTCTCGACCCAGGTCGAGCTAGCATAGTCCTCGAGTCGAGGTATTGAGACTTAGAATTTTTTTGAAATGGCACATCCCTCGACTCGAGGGAGGAACCTCGAGTTGAGGCTTTTGAAAAATCGGGATTCCTCGAGTCGAGGCCCGACCCTCGACTCGAGGCTGGTGTCTATTATAAAAGTCGCGATTCAGTTTGAAGTCACGACTCGAGGGTTTCTCCCCTTTCACGATCCTTTTCGCCGTTCCTTCATAATTTCGACATTTTTCCGCCGTTTTCACCGATTAATCATCACATAATCATAGTATTCCATCCAAGATTGGAATTTAAGGGTTTGTTCATCCAAATTTGGGGTTTTGAGTAGGAGGTGCGTAGGTGTCTTGTTCTTATTGTCTCAAGCCAAATTTCCTCGAAAAGGTATGTAATTTCTTCTCTTTTGGCTTTCAATGTCATGATTGGTGTATGAGTAATGCTTGGGTGTTGATGAAATTGCATGAATTAATGTGAATTAGAATTTCATTTGGGCATTTTGTCAAACACTTTATATGCATGATTTATGTTGATCAATTGAAGCCTTTAGGGAGATTATTTTAAGTAATTGAGGATTGTAGGAGCATGTTAGGATTGTATATATTTTGTGTTGCTCGTTTATTGGTGAATTTGGCTTGGATTGTGATTATTGAGCGTGATAGGATTTTCTAGTGAATTGTTGGATATTTGGTCAATTTGAGGATTTGATGATGATAGAAGTTGATTGTGAGTAATGCTTAATTGTCTAAATGCTTGCTAGTTGGTTCATGTTTGGAGATATGATTTTTTTAGCTTAATTGCATGATTATTTGTTGAGAGTAGTTTCTTTGGTGTTCATTGTGAAGCCATCTAGATAAGTATGCATATATTTTGAGGATTAGTTGAGCACTTCTATTGAGTTTATGTGCTTCCATTGACTCATTGACCATTTGTTGAAGATTTATTGCTTAGTCACTAGGAATGTTGTTGAGTTTGGAAATAGTGTTGTTGACTCGCTCATGGTTTAGAGTGATATTTTTGAGCTCGCTTTTTGATTGTTGGACTAATTTGTGCTATTGGGATTATTTGTGCAGGAATCATGTTTAGGGAGTGGATGGCCACAATTTTTCGGATGCCGAGATCCGAGAGAGAGAAGATGCTATACGCTTTGCACACTGGACTCCCGCTGAATTGGGAATTCAGTGGGATGACTATAAGTGGAGAAAACACATCATTACGTATGCCGAGTTGTATAAGAAGGTGGTCAAGACTCGTCTGGTTGATCATAATTGCATGCTTTCTATGGGGATTGAAGATGATATCCCGAGGTTGTTCGAGCAAGTAGGCATGGGAGGTTTTCTAGCTAAGAGGCCTCGGACCCATCTTGTACTCACTCTCGAGTTCTTATGCACAGTCAAAGTCCACAAAGCGAGGAGGAACAAATTTGCAAGAAAGATCACTTTTGAGCTCATGGGGAACGATTACGAATTGACCTTGGACGAAATCAATGAGCTACTCGGAGCGCCTACGACCCCGAGAGATCTTTGCTCAACATTCGAGAGGAGTACAACGCCAAAAAGTTCTGGAGGCGTATTTCGATTCGGGGCTCCAAGTCAACCAGAGTTTGTGCCGGGAAGTCTAAGAGCACGCACATTCGAACCCGGTGGTCCGATACTTAGAGAAGATCCTCGCTAGTACCATATTCGCGAGATCGAGAAGGAGGAGTCGTGGTCTCGAAGAGCTATATGTATTATGGTGCTTCTTACATGGAGTGAGGTTCAAGCAGCGGCTGCGCATGCCTCATTATTTGTTTGAGAGAGCGACGCAGCACTAAGTTCAAGAAGATAAATTTTGGTGGGATGATTACTCGATAGCGAGCATCTTGGGATCCCGACTCATAACCTTGCGGCACTAGATGGTCCAGATTTGACTACGAGATACTATGAGACGCATGAGGACACTTTGGACCGTATCGGGAGGACTTGGTGTTTTCAAGCAAGACTATGGTGGCCGGTTCCCTCTTCCTAATAAGAGGTTGACGATGGTTTTGGATCCACAACTTTTGTGACCATTAACTTGCGTATGTGGTCGCAGCGTCACTCCGATGCCATAGATGCCTACACGAGGGAGCATGGGGACATGCTTAGAGATGAGGGGGATGATGATGATCGGGCAGGTCGGAGTCGTGGTCAGATTCCGATTCTTCTTCGGATGATGATGGAGGTTGAGTCTGTGGACGAGGATGACGAGGAGCCGGAGCAAGAAGAGCACTGTCCAGATGGAAGAGGAGTATCAGCCGCAGATCAATATGTACCGGCAGGATGAGATAAGGAGTAGAGAGTACGAGGCGGGGAGTTCATCTCACGCACCATGGGTTCTCGACAGAGGAGATGTGGGCGACAGTCGAGGATGCACATTGAGAGTCCGACCCGACAGTGATGAGATGTACCGGATGATGGAGGAGTCTCGTAGGTTCAATGAAGAGACGAGGAGGATGCAAGAAGAATCAATGAAGACCAAAATGATATGTATGCCCTCCTTCAATAAATGAGCTCATGGAATTTCGGGCCGAGCTACCCTCCTCCACCGCCGCCTTCCGACTACTAGTGGCTATCCCCTATCCCTCATTCCCTCTCCTTAGATTTTAGATGCTTATGTTTTGGTGGATTGTACTTTTATCTTGGTGATTGTGTTTAGTGATTGACTTGTGATGATTGTGATAATTGGTTTTGGATGGATGATTTGATTGATGCTATGATTTCCTTGATCTATTTGAGCTTATTGTTTATTGATGATTGTGACTTGATGATCTTTTGGATTTCTTTATTCCTATGATTCCATATTCTTTATCTTGAGCTTAATTGTGGATTCATTGACATATTTTTTAGTATCATTCATGTAGTAGTGAGTATGCTTGGACTTATGTACATGAGCATTTGAGAGTGATTTGCAAGATTAGTTGGATTTTGATATGATCATGAGTAGAATTGTAGCTTGATGCTAGTTTCTTGATTAATTGTGTAAAGATGAATGTGATTGATGATACTTGATTCATTGCTCAAGCTAAGCCCGTGAGTTTTGCCTAATAATTGTACATCTTATACGGTTGATATTAATCCTTTGTGAGTGCATCATTCATGATTTGTATGCTAGAACTTGCCAATCGACTTGTGGATATTGATCTTTGTGTGATGTCTTGAAATTGATAAGAGGCCATGTTTGGAATTATGAGTTACTTTGCCAAATATTTTCCCTACCAAATACATTTGATTTCCTTAGTAAGCCATGTTGAGCCTTATGATCCTTATTCTTTGGCAAGCCAAGTGAGATTTAAACCATTTTAGCCTATTTTTATGAGTCTTTCTTGTCCTATATTTAGTTGAGCTTGAATGTTGGCTAATGATGGTGATTTGATTGCTAAGTGTGGGAAGATGATGAGCTAAGTGATGATTGAAGCATAAAAGAAAAGAAAGGTTGTGAAAAGAAAAATTGAATTGTGAAGAAAAAATGGAACATGAAGTGAAAAGAAAAATTCAATGTGTGAGCTTAAAAAGAGAAAGCTCAAGTGAATGGTGGATTGATCATTGAAGTTAAAAAGGAAGAGTGTTACTTGGTGAAAAGTGAAGAGATTGTGCATTTGTATTGATTAGCTTACATTTAAGCCTCTACTACTTAGTCACTCTTATCCATAAACATCCCACCTTTTCAAAGAGCCAACATTACAACCTAAGAGAAAGACCTCTTTGATTCTTGATTGATCACAATTGATTTTGATTGAGATTAAGTCTTTTGGCAAGCATATGGTGTGCAAGTTCATGAATTTGATGATTGAGTGCTTTAAACCTTGATACACTTGAGTGAAGAGTGAAACACTCCATGGAAGGAGCAATGTGTTAAGTGTTTGATTGAGCATTTATTTGAGCATGATTCATCTTGCTTGCTAGTGGATAGTTGCATTGATACAAGTGTTCATTGATGAGTTCAATTGTTTTATTTTTCGCCTATGGTGCCATGTGATATAATTGCAATCAATTCACTCCTTTGTTCTTAGTTTCTACGTTGCTCGAGGACGAGCAACAATTCAAGTTTGGGGGTATGATTGGAGTGAATTGATACATGTTTTTAGGGCTTATTTTAGTGCAAAAGTGAGCTAAAGTGAGATTTTTGTGCCTAAATGTGAAAAGTATCACTCTTTTGCCTAAAAGTATTGCTTTGTGAGGTTTTGATGTATTTCGCCCGTTTTGCGAGTAAACATTCAAGGCTTATGTGATCTAGGAGCAAGTATTAATGTGATGCCATTGTCCGTGTTCAAGCAATTGGATTTAGGGAGGTGATTCCTACGAACATCAATATTCAATTAGCGGATCAATCATATGCTCAACCATTTGGGATAATTGAAGATGTGTTAGTAGGGGTTGGTAAACTCATATTCCCGGTGGATTTTATTGTATTAGACATGAAGGAGGAACTTGAGGCACAGATCATTCTTGGTCGACCTTTCCTTGCAACGGGCAAGGCTATGATTAATGTGGAAAAAGGAGAGCTTAAGTTGAGTTCAAATGGTGACGAAGTGACATTTACAAGAGTGCATGAGGAAGAGGTTGCTCAAAGCAAGGTAGAGAAGAAAACGTGTGGATACATAGAGATTGTTGATGAATGCCCTTCCATTGAAAGGGAAGTTTCTACACCTATTACTTCTACTTATCCTTTAGCTAATGAGCATTTCCTTCACTCTTGTAAGATCATTTCTAATAAGTCTTGTGTTTCCCTTGATGATTGTAGGAAGGAGAAATCGGTAGAGAACCCTTTGCTTGACCCCGTGAACAAGAGAAGAAAGAAGAAAGTGAGAAAGAGTTGACCAAACTTGAGCATGGCTCAAGTTTGGGGGTATTGATTTAGAAAAAGACACCACTTGAGAAAAGAGAGGAAAAGTTTGAAGTAGGAGATCAAGTGGTGTGGTGTGAATCAAATTGGAGTCGGCTACTTAGTGTTGAAAGACCGAAAGAGGTGCTTACGGTGAAAGAAATCAAAGAAGGAGGAAAGTTACTCCTAGAAGATAAATGGGGGTGTTGCCTTTTTGCAAAGGAACATCTAGTGGAGCACAAAGCCGATCTCTATATTGACAAAGAAAGGGAAGTGTGAACTCCTTGAGTTCCGTCCGGCAAAGGACGTTAAACTAGCGCTAGATGGGAGGCAACCCATCATTTTATTGCTTTGGTGTGTTTGTTGTGTTTGTGTTTTGTCTTTCTTTTTGTGGATTTTTGCCTTGGATTCTTGGGAATTGATCAAGCTTAGGAGAAGATGTTAGTTGATAGAAAGTGCATTTGAATATTGAGCTTAATTGTTATATCATTTAAGGGTTGCATAGTTGTATCATTCCCATACTTAATTTTGAATGTATATCTTCATTCAAGTTTGGGGGTGTGTGTTATTTAGGGTAGAAATGCATCCCTTATTGATGATTATTTGATGACTATTTGTGCCCGTTTGTAGGTATACCCACTACGGAGATTGACAAACGAGGGAATTGAAAAAGAAATCAAGGAATCGAGAAGGAAAGGAAAGCTTAAAAGTTGGTGAAAATGAGCATTAAGGAAGAGAACCCGGTCTCCTCGATTGAATGAGTGATCGGGCTTAAATCGAGGGACCAACACGGTAATTTCTTGCATATTTGGGTTCGTTAGGGCGTAGAGGTCGATTTTAGGAGTTTCGGGGTCGGGTCGGGCCCGGAATCGTCAAAAATTCCCTGGTCTCGACCCTAGGTCGAGCTTGCATAGTCCTCGAGTCGAGGCATTTAGACTTAGGAAAATTTTTGAAAACGGCACATCCCTCGAACCTCGAGTTGAGGCTCTTGAAAAATCGGTGTTCCTCGAGTCGAGGCTCTGACCCTCGACTCGAGGTCTGGTGTCTCGTTATAAAATCGCGATTTAGTCATAACATTCCACGACTCGAGGGTTTACCCCAATTTTCTGATTTCCTTCGCCGTTTCTTCATATTTTTGACACATTCAAACCGTTTTCACCAATTAATCATCACCATTTCATCATATTATCATATCATTGCATCCAAGATTGGATTTTTAGGGTTGGTGAAACCAAATTTGGGGATTTTAGTGGAAGGTTCATAGGTATCCTATTCTTATCATACCAAGCCGAATTTCCTCAATAAGGTATGTAATTTCTTCTCTTTTGGCTTTCAATTTCATGATTGGTGTATGATTGATGCTTGGGTGTTGATGAAATTGCATGAATTTATTTGAATTAGAATTTTATTTGGGCATTTTGTCAAACACTTGGTATGCATGATTGATGTTGATAAATTGGAGCCTCTAGGGAGAATTTTTGAGTTAATTGAGAATTGTAGGAGCATGTTTAGGATTGTAGATATTGTGTTGCTCGTTTATTTGTGAATTTGGCTTGAATTGTGATTTTGAGCATGATAGGATGTCTAGTGCATTGTTGGATATTTGGTCTATTTGAGGATTTGATGATGATAGAAGTTGATTGTGGTTGATACTTAATTGTCTAAATGTCTTGCTAGTGGGTTCATGTTTTGGAGATATGATTGTTGGAGCTTAATTGCATGATTATTCGTTGCTTAATTTTTTTGTGATTATTGTGAAGCCATCTAGTTAGGTATATATATTTTGAGGATTAGTTGAGCACTTCTATTGATTTTATGTGCTTTGATTGACTCATTGACCAATTGTTGAGGATTTATTGCCTAGTCACTAGGAATGTTGTTGAGATTGGATATCATATTGTTGACTCGCCCATGGTAGAGTGATATTTTGAGCTCGCATTTTGATTGTTGGACTAATTTGTGTTATTTGGATTATTTGTGCAGGAATCATGTTTAGGGAGTGGATGGCCACAATTTTTCTGATGCCGAGATCCGAGAGAGAGAAGAAGCGATACATTTTGCACACGGATGCCTCGCCGAATTGAGAATTCAGTGGGATGACTATAAGTGGAGAAAGCACATCATCCCGTATGCCGAGTTGTACAAGAATGTGGTCAAAACTCGTTTAGTTGATCATAATTGCATGCTTTCTATGGGGATTGAGGATGATATCCCTCGATTGTTCGAGCAAGTAGGAATGGGAGGCTTTCTAGCTAAGAGGCCTCGGACTCATCTTGGACTCACTCTCGAGTTCTTATGCACGCTTAAAGTCCACAAGGCGAGAAGGAATAAGTTTGCAAGAAAGATCACTTTTGAGCTTATGGGGAACGAGTATGAATTGATGTTGGACGAGATCAATGAGCTACTTGGAGCGCCATCGACCCTAATAGATCATTGCTCAACATTAGAGAGGAGTACAATGCCAAAAAGTTATGGAGGCGTATTTCGATTCGGGGCTCCGAGTCAACCCGAGTTTGTGCCTCGGGAATTCTAAGAGCACGCACATTAGGAACCCGGTGGTCCGATACTTAGAAAAGATCCTTGCAGTACCATATTCGCAAGATCGGAAGGAGGAGCCGTGGTCTCGAAGAGCTATATGTTTTGTGGTGCTTCTTACATGGAGTGAGGTTCAACGCGCCTGCATACCTCTGCTATTTGTTTGAGAGAGCGACGAGTACAAAATTTAAGAAGATCAATTTTGGTGGGATGATTACTCGATAATCGAGCATCTTGGGATCCCGACTCATAACCTTGCGGCACTAGATGGTCCAGATTTGACTACGTATACTATGAGATGCATGGGGACATTGGATCGCATCGGAGGACGTGGTGTTTTCAGCGACCATGGTGGCCGGTTTCCTCTTCCTAATAAGAGGTTGACGACGGTTTTGATCTACAGCCTTTTGTGACCATTAACCTGCGCATGTGGTCGCAGCCACACCGATGCCATAGATGCCTACACGAGGGAGCATGGGGATGTGCTTAGAGATGAGGGGATGACGATGATCGTGCAAAGCAAGCCAGTGGTCGATTCCGATTCTTCTCGATGATGATGGCGATACGCTTAGAGCAGAGGTTGAGGAGGAGGTTGAGTCTCGAGGACGAGGATGACGAGGAGCCGAGCAAGAAGAGCAGCCTGTCCAGATGGAAGAGGAGTATCAGCCAGAGATCAATATGTACCGGGCAGGATGAGATGAGGAGTAGAGAGTACGAGGCAGGAGTTCATCTCGAGAGGCCGTGGGTTTTGGCCCGAGGAGATGTGGGCGTATAGTCGGAGGATGCACATTGAGAGTCCGACCCGACAGGATGAGATGTACCGGATGATGGAGGAGTCTCGCAGTTCAATGAAGAGACTTGGAGGATGCAAGAGGAATCAATGAAGACTCAAAATGATATGTATACCCTCCTTCAATAGATGAGCTCGTGGAATTTCGGGCCGAGCTATCCTCCTCCACCGCCGCCGTCCGACTACTAGGGCTACCCCCTATCCCTCATTCCCTCTCCTTAGATTTTAGATGCTTATGTTTTGGTGGATTGTACTCTTATCTTGGTGATTGTTTGTTGATTAACTTGTTGATGTGATGACTTGATGAATTTGATGTTTTGGATTGATGGATGATTTTATGGATGCTATGATTTCCTTGATCTATTTGAGCTTATTGTCTATTGATGTTTATGATTTGATGATTTCTTGGATTCCTTATTCCTAGGCTTTTGAGATTTATTAATTTTGAGCTTAATTGTGGGTTCATTGATATTTTTGAGTATCATTCATGTAGTAGTGAGTATGCTTGGACTTATATACATGAGCACTTGAGTTTGATTTGCAAGACTTATTGGATTTTGATATGATCATTAGTAGATTTGTAGCTTGAAGATAGTTTCTTGATTTATGGTGTAAGGATGAATGGGAATGATGATGCTTAATTCATTGCTCAATAAAACCCGTGAGCTTTTGTGTCTTAAGGATCGTACATCTTATACGGTTGATTTACTTCTTTGAGAGTGCATCATTCATAATTTGTATGCTAAAACTTGCCACTAGACTTGTTGATATTGATCTTTGTGTGATGTCTTGAAAGTGATAAGAGGCCATGTTTGATATGATGAGTTACTTTGCCAAATTTTTCTACCAAATACATGTGATTTCCTTAGTGAGCCATGTTGAGCCTTATGATCCTTATTCTTTGGCAAGCCAAGTGAGATGGAAACCATTTAGCCTATTTTTATGAGCCTTTCTTGTCCTATATTTAGTTGAGCTTGAATGTTACCTAATGATGGTGATTTGATTGTGAAGTGTGGGAAGATGATGAGCTAAGTGATGATTGAAGCATAAAGGAAAAGAAAGGTTGTGAAAAATTGAATTGTGAAAAATGTGACATTGAAGTGAAGTAAAATTCAATTTGTGAGCTTAAAAAGAGAAAGCTCAAGTGAATGGTGGATTGATCATTGAAGTTCAAAAGAAAGAGTGTGCTTGATGAAAAGTGAAGAGATTGTGTATTGAATTGATTAGCTTGCATTCAAGTCTCTACTATTTAGTCACTCTTATCCAAAAATATCCCACCTTTCCAAAGAGCCTACATTACAACCTAGAAGAAAGACCTCTTTGATTCTTGATTGATCACAATTGATTTTGATTGAGATTAAGTCTTTTGGCAAGCATATAGTGTGCAAGTTCATGAATTTGATGATTGAGTGCTTTATACCTTGATACACTTGAGTGAAGAGTGAAACACTCCATGGAAGGAGCAATGTGTTAAGTGTGTGATTGAGCATTTGTTTGATCATGATTCATCTTGATGGCTAGTGGATAGTTGCATTGATACTTATGTTCATTGATGAGTTCGATTGTCTTATTTTTCGCCTATGGTGCCATGTGACATAATTGCAATCAATTCACTCCTTTGTTCTTAGTTTCCACGTTGCTCGAGGACGAGCAACAATTCAAGTTGGGGGTGTGATTGGAGTGAATTGATACATGTTTTTAGGGCCAATTTTAGTGCAAAAAGTGACCTAAAGTGTGATTTTTGTGCCTAAATGTGAAAAGTATCACTCTTTTGCCTAAAAAGTATTACTTTGTGAGTTTTTGATGTTTTTCGCCCGTTTTGCAGTAAATCGGTGGAATTTTGCCAAACCGAGAGTACCGGTATTCTTAGAATGAAAAGACGAACATACGGGGACTAAACGGGGGTCGGGCCCAAAGCCCTTCTCGATAAAAATTCCCTGGTCTCGGGCTGAAATCGAGGGTGCACAGACCTCGACTCGAGGTTCATGCTTTGGAGGGAACCATTTTCAAAAAGATATGAGCTCGACTCGATGGAGGAGCCTCGAGTCGAGGGATGAGAAAATTGCAGGATCCTCGACTGAGGGCTGAGCCTCGACTGAGGCAGAGATATTTTGAAGAAATGTGTTAGCGACTCTTAGGCCTCGACTCGAGGGCCTGAAGCTCGACTCGAGGAGTGCCCAAAACCGAAAAATTCAGTTTTAATGCCATTGGAAGGCAAAACAGAGAAGAGATTCATTCTAGCGGTTCAGAGCGCTTTCTAGGAGTTTCTTTGTGCGAATTTTACATTTTGTAGCTTGAATTCACTTGTAATTGCAATAGATTGTTAGAAATAGGATAGATTCTACATTTAGTCCACTAGATTAGTATATTGATTGATTGTAATTGAAGTTTGCAGCTGTGAATTGGGAAGAATTGAAGTTGGATTGAAGCATTGTAGAAGATTAATCATTCGTATTTTTGCCTATTGAAGCTTAATTGGTGATGTTCTTACCCTTTGTTTTCTTAAATTCATTGCTTGTAGTGATTGGATTGTTAATTGCTTTCTTAGATTTTCTACCCATGGCTTTTGCTTGTAGCACCATGGGCTAATAGCTTTGTGCTTGGGATAATTGAAATTAGGGATGAAGTGATTACCTCATGCTATGATTGTTGATAATTGTGATCAATTGAATTAGATTGCTCCCTAATTGTGATTCTTAATTGTGCTTCATGAAAAATTGTTTCTTTTGATTAATGGTTGATCACCCTAGCAATAGGCGAGAGTTGAGCTAACGTGATTAGGTGTTAATCGGGTTTCAATTTTGCATGATTGTATGAATTGGGGACTTCTACATTGAGAGATGGGAAGAACTAAGGATACTCTAATTAGGTATTGTGATATTAATGGAGTGATTAATTTCATGATGGTTTATGCTATCTAATTGATTGATTTGCATTTGGATACAATCATAGCTTGTTAATCATGGATTCCTTGATGGAGATTATCCCTTGCACCCAATTCCCCATTGATTTTAGAATATTTGATCTTGCATTCTAGGTGTTTGATAGATTGTTTGCATAATCTTGCCATTTAATTTCTTGCATTTTATAGAGATTTAGTCCAAAACTTGTTGCAACTTTAGCCTTTTAGAACTCTTATCCTTGAATTTCGTTTGCATACTTTCTCCCTTGGGTTCGATATTTTGTTGATTGGTCTTAATAACTCTTACCCTATACACTCCAATCATTTACTTACTTGTTTTTTTCAATTTCCAGCTCATTAATCACAGATTAATTTCAGGATTAAAGTTAAAACCGAAATATCACTTTGCTTTTGATCTTGTTATTGTTGATTTTAAAAATTATTTTCCATTGTAACTTTGGTGCCTTGGATAAGTTTTAGAAGATTTGTAAAAATCTAAAATCTATTCAACCCCCTTTCTAGATTTTTCCTAGAAGGTTGCTTAAGTTTCTTTTAAAATCTCAACTAATCGGGACCAACAATTAATTATGTGATAATTCTTGAATTTTGACTTTTTCTCATGGTAACTTCCCACGTTTATTTTCAAAAGTATCATATTGTGTTTAATTTTAATTAATTAATTTAATTTGTTTTCGAGCTTTAGAGATCAGATTGGACGGTTATTTTGGACATGGGAGTACCATTATCTCCATGTTCCTTATTTTTACTGATTTTGGTTTATTCCTTTTAGTGGGTTAATATCTTATAACTTCTCTTCTTCTTTTCTATTTATAGATTTCGAATTTATATGTCTTCTTTACTTAGAAACTTAGCTCGAGCGGTGTATACCGATTTCCAGAGATTTTTAGCATAACACTTGTTTATTGTTTGGTTTAGATTAAAGTTCCTATTTTAATTTAATTAATTTCAGCACTTTATTCGTGGTTTAAGTATAAAAATGGCGGAAAAATCAAATACTCCCTCGAGACTCCTCGACTTCAAAACCTTTGAATCTTCTTGCATCCATTGCTGCTCAAAACCCTTCGTCTGCCGATGTCACCAATGTTGCCGGACCATCAACGGCCACATCTAACGCTCAAGACCCTGTTCCTCTATCCGTTGTCTTCCCATTTTCTCGTGAGCCCTCAAACGCTCGAGCCACTGCTCGTGATTTCCCTAACCTTCCACAACCACCAACAGAGTCGTAGGCTCAATCCAAATCGATTGTCTCAAAATTTCTTGCATATGATGAGAATGCCACACCTATACCTAACCCTCACTCAAACCCCTCGCTCCTACTCTGCTCCTATGGAAACTACACCTACCGAGCCCGCAATTCAAAGGTTGCCGATGATATAATTAATCGGACAATAGCTGAGATCGATGATGCAATCATGGATGAGGCAAATGATTCCACCGACTCGAGTGTTGCCGCTAAGAAGGTGAAGAAACCCAAGAGGAAGAGAAGCCCTGCTAAGGCTAGGAGAAGGTCGAGTAGGTCTGTTATGAGAGTGAACTACTCAAACTTCTAATAAGGGAAAAGTGAATGAAGAAGGCATGTCTTCCAGACTCCATTTAATCACAAAATCGACTTCGAATCGAAAGGGGTGAAAAGGCTATTGGAGAACCAAGCCAAGTTCCTCGTAACCAGCCACCGAACCGATTCTTTGCACCTCATCGCTGAACCGAGTGTCACTCTTAATGTTGACACATCATCTCGACACATCATATTCTCAAGAAAATATTCCCATCTCTCGATCTGATAGCAAGATTGGAAGAGAGAGCAAAGAAGAAGAATGTTCCAAGTACGGGGAGGATGATTCTCGATTCTCGATTCTCGAAGTCTCACGAGGATGTTGCAAGTGATGAGGCAACATTAGAGAGTCTCGGTAGTTCAGATTCTTCTAGTGGATCGGTGAAGAGGTCACGAAAATCCTAATGATGAACTGTAACTCACCCTCACATTCATCTAGTAGTAGTTCTGAAAGTGATGATGATCAAGATGAATACTTTGGGATTAATTCAAAAATTCAAGAAATTGAAAAGAAGACATCTTTTGCCTAAAAGAAGGATTAAACATTTTGATTTTCGGAAAAATAACTTGATTGAATTTCTTGAGCTTAGAGGTCCGTGGAAGTCTGGCTGAGTATGCATGTCCTTATGTGGATGATTAGATTGTTGAGTTCTACGGTAATTTGAGAAAACGTGCAGGTAGAAGAAACTCTAGAAGGTATGGATCTATTAAGTTTAGGGGTAATGAAGTTTTACCGAACCCTACTTTGATAAATGACTATCTTGAAACTCCCGATATTGATGAAGATGAGATACCGGATATGGATCACATTGCCCACATGCATAATAGGTGGTAGAATTAGGCTTTGGACAACCAAACCTATATCCTCTTCACTCACTAGTTTATATTCTCGTTATACATAAACCGTGTGTATATAATTGGCTTTCCACAACCAACACAATCATGTTACAATGGATCAAGCAATACTCATGTATAGGATTTTTGTGATGAATAATTTCAATCTAGGAAGAACAATCTTTAATCATATGATGAGGTTTGCTTTGTAATATTGCTAAGAGAGGAATACTACCTTATCCCGCCTTGATTGGATTAGTGTTGAAGAATGTGGATTTTGAGAAAAAAGGAGTTGAGATAATAAGTGGTATGGTACAGCCTTAGGTATTTCCCATGTGTTACTTGCTGGTTATAGGGTCATTGATCCAATTGTAAGGAGACTTCGCGAACTATCTTCTAACAACTAACATTTACCGATAAAAAAATAGGGTCATTGATCTCGCCTTGGAACAATTTGGTTAGAGGAGAGCCGCAAAATCCTAAAGCCGATCCCGCACAACCACCAAGTAGAGCCAACCCAAAATGTTGCGACAATGTTGGTCACATTAATGATCACATTGATCTCGAGAAACTCACTGTTAACTCAACATCGTTCATAGATCTTCTATTCTTACTCAAATTAATAACTTGAGTGATCGATTGATGAGTTACAGATTATGAAGATATTTAGGAGAGGTTGCTTTCGCTCCAACAGGGGAGTACTGTGCGATTCGTGTTCAAGTTTGTGCTTAGATTGCCGCTAATCCGAGACCCGATCGTGCACCCGAACCTCGATAGACTGATACCACTACTGCCGATGAAGCTAGAGTTGATGATGTTGCACCAACCGCTGCAACAACCGAAGCCGAACATGTTCTTGATATACCCGCTGCCGGAAATACAGTGGAAATGAAGAAGGAGATGGTGATTTTAAAGAAGCTGCATAATACCTCTATGGAGATCTCGCCTTAGGGGAGCTTGTTTTGAAAAGTCAGTTTCTTTATTTTTGATCATTTATTAAAGGGAGTTGATTACTCTCTTGATAATTATTCTTGCTTTGTTTATTGCTCAACAAATTTAATTTATGCATGTTTCTAAGACAATAGTTGATTAGGATGTTTTGTGAGCACCTCATGTTTTGTGCTCTGTTGGTTTTTGTTTGCTCGATTTCTTTTTATATATATGCTCGACTATTTATTTTTCTTTGTTTATATGTTCTGATTGCTTATTTCCCTTGTTTAGTTGTTCAATATTTATCACCTATGTTTAGTTTGTTTTGTTTTGAGTACTATTGTGCTCTTGATTTCTTAAAATTTGATGTGCTTTGTCTTACACACACACTTCATCGATTTATATGGTGTATATATACACCCGGTGTGTTGTAGCGTAAATGTCAAATTGGAGGAGATTGTTGATGTCACCGTTTGTCTCTTCGCCGTATGAATGCGGTACTCTCGGTTTGGTCAAATTCCACCGATTTACGAAAATGGGATGAAAAATATCAAAAATTCATTAATTCTTCACAAGTGATACTTTTCAAGCAAAGTAGTGATACTCTACACATTAAGGCACAAAAACTAACACTTTTCACTACTTTTTGCACAAAAATACTACCTCAAATCATGCATCAATTCACTCTCATCGATTTCTAGATCCATCCACCAGATCTACGATGCTCTTGAAGGTTGTATTCAACATCTATAAATAGATGACCAAGCTTCAAGAATGAAAAACAAGGCAATACGAACTGATCAATCATAAATTATAAGTGCCTTGTGTAAGAAATAATCGAGTATCGATCGTTGAGTGCGATAAGTCTCGCATCCAGTTGATAGGACCATTATTTTATGTTTACGTTACATCAAATATTGTGTCATTTCATGTAACATAGATTCTGTTTAGATTGTTAGTAGACAGTGGTGTTCTTTAACATCTCTAGATAGGTCACCTTTGACGGTGTATTTTATACACTTAGCCGATTTCGAGATCATAAACATTTTTTTATCGTGCTTCGATCATAAACATTTGGTTTAGATCTTGTAGTGTTTTATTGAGAAGATTCGAATTGTGAATCATTCTCTACTTGATTTGTATTCATTATTAACATAGTGAATCATTTCCTCATAGATTATTATTTAAAATAATCTATGAAAATTTTATCCTGGTTTGCAAAGATTTTTGACTAAGTCTTCCACCGTTATAATCACCGGTGTTACTCTCATTGTTACAACATTGACGGTAATAATCTCCGATCTCATAAAACACACACTTTCAAAGAGAAAATTGAAAAGTATAATTAATGGGAGCACATATAGAATATGATATACGATAAATGGATTTGAAACAATCATTACAAAAACCAAAATTTGATACTCATACTGCTCGTTCAATAATTGGGGAAAAAATATAATTCCATTGCACAACATCAAAACCTCGTCTCGCCTCCTCCTCCCCTTTCCATGGCCAAGAACCCATCTGAATAATTTCCCTACACATTTTCTTCGACCGTGAAAGCCGCTCTTGTTTCTTTAATTAATATATGCTTCTAATCTGGACGCGCACTCATCCGCAATTCTGAGTTAGAAATTTCTTAACGAGCTTTAATTTATAATTTCAGAGCTTCAATTTGTTGGAGAAGAAAGGGGATATGGATTTGTGGGAAGAAAAAAGCATTAAAAAGTAAAGATTATGGTATCCCGATCGTGTGGGATATTTGTTGGAGAAGAAAGGGGATATGGTTTGTGGGAAGAAAAAGTATTAAAAAATAAAAATAAAAGTAAATTGGGGGCAAATTGATATTTTCATAATTATTTTACCCTTATTCATTCAAGTAAACAAAGGATAATCGAGAAAAGATGATTTTTATTCTAATAAAAACCATATGAAGTAAACAACGATTATTCTACTTTTATAGGACCCTTATCACCGAACTAGAGTTATCATTGGGTAACCTTTGCAATGAAAGTAAACACTACCTAAATGGTGTAATTTGTTTCTCTCGTTTGACCAACACTTCACTATCTATATTTGCTTACGTTCTCGAAGGAGGCCACCAACCAATCTGCTTCTCTATGCACATTCATCTATTGATTTAATGTGCATCCGCATCTTCGATTTTCAATATGCATTATTTATATTATCAAGAACAGAAGACCTAATAAATGGAGAGTATGTGAAAAATTCATTGCAAAAAATGACACATTAGACACAAGATCTTAACTTGATATAATTTTTACTTTGGTAACAACTGAAAGTGTTTGTGGTGTGAAAATAAGAGTATATACTAAAAATGTTGCAACACTCGAATAACATTTATATGAATAACAAAGAACGTAAACACAATTTCTGTCAAAAAAAAAAAAAAAAGAACTTAAACACAATTTGCAAAGGATGTAAACTTGTCACAAACTATATTAGTTTGTGTGTGCTTCAAGGCAGATCTTTCACTATAATTGAGTAATGAGTACAAAATTCATATGAGTATAATTCGCAAAACCGAAACACTCTTAACATAAATAAGATCTAGTACAATATACTTTGATCTAAATGCGATGTGTATGAATACACTACCAAAATAACATATTTGAATGTCAAAGACCACCCTCTACTAATACAAAGTAAGTCCTATATTGCTAGTTAAGTTACAATATTTGTAGCAACATACAAGGAAAATAAAGACCCTATCACCTAAGTATGTGAGATGCGCTTTAGACAATACTTATTTATTTTTTACCTTTTGTTGAAGATGCAATGTTTATTTGTAGAAGAAATGTGAAACTACAACCTCAACTATAGGCCCACGCTCGAGATGAGCCTAAAAACAATTCTTATTAACTCCCCATGATCTTGAAACTGCTATTTTGGAGAATAACTTCTTAACTACTTAAACAATGATCGCATGACCTAAACTCTTATGAATCTTCAATCTCTAGTCAATTGTATTAAGAACAAAAATTGAACCCACAAAGTTAGATGTTAGAAAAACTTATAAAATTATGTTGTGGTCACAAATGTGACAACTTATTAACATTAACATAACATAAATGTTGTTTGTGGCTCATATTTCAATATTCCAAAAATTAAAATATATAAAATTGTACTAGCTAGGGAACAAAATTCTCAACCATATCAGTTGAGGAGAATTAGTCGAGTGTAATCAAATTAACTATGGAAGACGTGGCTTCAAAATTTCAAGTCGAAAGATCGTGTGTTGGTCCCAGAGAATCAAGTTATTAATAAGGTGAAATCTAGAGGGGGATAGGTTTGAATAGATTTCACAATATACTCAAATTTTTCTTTCCAAATTAACAAGATATCTAACCAAGTATCGATTATGCAAGAACAATTTTATACTTGATTCTTTGATAAGTCTTATTCAATACTTGATTACTCAAATTAATGATGAAGTAAAGAGACTAAAAGTAAATACAAAAGTAAAGAACACGAGAATTATAGTGGTTCGGATGATAACAATCCTACGTCCACTCTCTTTTCACGATTTTGTGAAAGGGACTCCACTACTTACTCACTTTCTTACTTACGGTTTACGGTATACAAAATATTCAGCCTTTAAATAATTTTCCTATGGGCTTGAAGTTATAAGGAAAGTGTTCTAAAAACACTTCGTAAAAACTAAAACGCTTCTAAGAACGTTTGTGCATAAAGAGCTCTTTGAATGCTATGTGATCGTGTGTTACAAAGTGTCAAAACTCTAATCTAAGTCCTACTTATATAAATTTATAGTAGTTGTAATCGCCTTGATGACTCTTTAGTGTTTGTTGTAGCTGAATAACTACTTCTTGTTAGTTGAAACCGCTTCTTGGGTAGTTATAACCAATTTTGTTAGTTGGTTGTAACTTCTTCTTGAACATCTTTAACACTTCTTTAATCATCTGCATTTTCAATCATCGCACGACTCGTCCTTATCTCGATCTTACCATGTCTTTCTTATTCTACTCAACATGACTTGATCTTTGATTGGAGTGAATTGATGCATGATTTGAGGGTGTATTTTTATGCAAAAAGTGATCAATGTGTTAGTTTTTGTGCCTAAATGTGTAGAGTATCACTACTTTGCTTGAAAAGTATTACTTGATAGATTTTATGTTTTTCATCCCGTTTTCAGGTAAATCGATGAAATTTTACCAAACCGAGAGTATCGGCATTCATACGGCGAAGAGATGAACAAGACGGGCGAAAATGGGGTCGGAGGCAAAAGTCGGGTCGAGAACATTCCCTAGACTCGACCTATGGTCAAGGGCCGAGGACCTCGACCCGAGGGTGCCCGCAAGGAGAGAAAATTGTAAATTTTAAAGGAAGCTCAACTCGAGGGCTGGAGCCTCGAGTCAAGGGTCGAGGCAAAGTGGCAAGCTCAACTCGAGGGGCTGAAGCTCGAGTCGAGGTTGAAGTATTTTTGAAGAATCGCTAACACGATTTAAGGAGCCTCGACTCGAGGGCCCCAACCTCAAGTCGAGTGTGCGTAAATTTGAAAATTTGCCTTGTAATGCCATTTGAGCGAAAAACAGAGCATAACCTTCATTAGAGCGATTACTTACAGCTTTTAGGACGATTTTCCAGTTTCATAGCTCAATTCTCATTGTAGCTTGATTAGATTGATAGATTTAGGTAGATTTTGATTTATTGTACCTTAGATTGTATTTTGATCCAATAGTTTTCTCATTCCAAGTTGTAATTCAAGTGGAGAAGAGTATACATTTAAAGCTACATTTGAAGATTCAAGCATTCCTATTAGTATTCATTTGGACCCAATTGGTGATGTTCTTCCTCTTTACTCATTTCAATTCATTAATTGTTGTAATTAGCTTTGTGATTTTGCAATTAGATTTTGTACCCATGGATTTTGCACTTTGCACCATGGGCTAATCCTCTTGTGCTTGGGATAATTGAAATTGAGGATGATTTGATTGCCTTGTGCTATGATTGTTGATGATTGTGGATCAATTGAGATAGTTTGTACCCTAATTGTTATTCTCATTGTGCTTCATGCATTTTTATCTCTTTAGATTAATGTTTGATCACCCTAGCAATAGGCGAGAGTTGAGTTAACGTGATTAGGAATTAATCGGGTTATAATTGTGTATGATTGAATGAATTAATTGTGTGATTAATGGAGACTTAATTGCATGATGGTTCTATGCTTTCTATTTTAGTTGATTAGCAATTTGATTCAATCATAGCTTGTTGATCATTGATTACTTGATGGATATTATCCCTAGCACCCCAATCTCAAATTAATTTTTGATACTTGTTCTAGCATACCAAGTGTTTGATTAATTGCTTGTTTAGATTGCTAGATTTTAATTCTAGCATTTTTGTATTGTGTTTTTATTTCAAAACCGTGATTGTAACAATAGTCATCGAGAACTTGCATTTCTAGGGACTCACGGCCATACTTTTTCACTTGGGTTCGATATACTTGGTTGTTTTAAAATCGCTTACCCGATTACCACAATAAAAATGGCACCGTTGCCGGGAATTAGTTTTTGCGCCTTAAGTGAGATTTAGGAATTTGTTTGAAGTGGCTTCTTGTTGCTTTGTGTTTATTTTTATTTTGTTATTTTTGTTTGAATTTAATACTTTCTATTTTGTGTAGATGGATGGATATGACTCATACACATGGAATCAAGATTATTATCATGATAGTATGGTTTATCCTCTACTCTATGAAGGATTTGGCTACGATAATTGGAGGAACTTTGAGGATAATTATCTAATGCACAAGTTCCCTCCGATTATCAAGATTGGAGATGTAATGAAGTTCCTCCCGCACCTCAAGAGATGTTCCCGTATTATGAGCATTATGATCAAACATTTTGATCCACGGGGTAAATTTGAGTTTCAAGGAGCATCGGAAGGAGATTTCTATGATGATGAGAGAAGCTATGAGTATTACTATCAAATGCCACAAGCTTCCTCTCATTATGAAGAATGGGGAATCTATGATGTGAGAGTTATCTTAAAGGAGATGCTTGAAATGTTGTTGAAGAGAATTGAGGAAAATGACCCTAGATGTGAAGAAATATTTTCCTTGTATGAGAACATTTATGAGACCAAAGCAATGGTTGATGCAATGATAGAGGGAGCATGGAGATCACCGAAGCTCAATTCAATGTTTTAAGAAGTCAACTCAAATATTTTCTAATCCAAGTAAAGAACATAACCATCATGGAGAATTGTCAAGAAGAAGGGAGGAAGAAAATGAAAGTGAAGATGATGAAGAAGAGGGTCCAAGCAAGACGGATGAAATAGAAATTTAATTGTCAAAAGTGATGAAGGGGAATGTCCATTGATGGACATGAGCAACAATGAACAAGAAAATCTAGAAGCATCGAATGAAGCATTGAAGAATGAAATGAGCATTTTTATACTTTCAAACTCTTCAATTAGTACTTTAATTGAGATTGATGTTTCTATTGATTTTATTTTATCCCTTGTGAACTTTGATTATAGGAAGGAAGTAATGAAGTGCTTGGGCATCCTTGGAAAAAGAATGGAGAAGGATGATGGTGAGAGAGCAAGGGGGACAACCATTGACAATGTGCATATATATGTGTGGTTGGCCTACCAATGATGAAAACCTCTGATTGGAGTGAATTGATGCACGATTTTAGGGTGTATTTTAGTGCAAAAAGTGATCAAAAGTGTTAGATTTTGTGCCTAAATATGTAGAGTATCACAACTTTACCTAAAAAGTAGTACTTGTGAGATATTTGATGTTTTTCGTCCGTTTTACAGGTAAATCGGTGGAATTTAGCCAAATCGAGAGTACCGGCATTCTTAGGATGAAGAGATGATCGAAATGAGCGAAAGTGGGGTCGGAGAAGGAGCCGGGTCGAGAAAATTCCTTGGACTCGACCTCCGGTCGAGGTCCCGGGGCCTCGACCCGAGGGTGAAGACAATGTGATGAAATTTCAAAAATCGTGAGCGGCCTCGACTCGAGGTGAGCCTCGAGTCAAGGGATAGGGCTAAAGAGGTCCCTTGAGTCGAGGGCTGAAGCTCCACTCAAGGTGGCGGCGAATTTGCAAAAGCGTGTTAGCGACTTAGAGGCCTCGACTCGAGGGCCCCAACCTCGAGTCGAGGGATGCCTAAAACCGAATTTTTGCATTTAAGCCATTTTGAACAGAAAAGCAGAGCATATTCTTCCTAGCTTAGATTGGAGCGATTATTAGACAGGTTTTTGGGTGAAAATCTCATTCCATAGCTTAATTATCCTTGTAATTGGATTAGATTCTTAGTTTTAGATTGATTTCAAGCATTTGTACATTAGATTAGTGATTTGATCCATTAGTTTTTCATTTTCAAGTTGAAATTGAAGAGGAGGAGATTGTAATTGAGGATATTGTGAAGACTCAAGCATTCTTATTTTTTATCATTGAAGCCAATTGGTGATGTTCTTCTACTTAATTTCTTTAAATTCATTTTTGTGTTGATTAGTTTCTTAATTGCTTTCTTAGATTTTCTACCCATGGCTTTTGCTCTTAGCACCATGGGCTAATCATCTTGTGCTTGGGATAATTGAAATTGGGAATGATGTGATTGCCTTGTGCTATGATTGTTGAGAATTGTTGATCAATTGAGTAGATTGCTTCCTAATTGTGATTCTCATTGTGATTCGTGCAAAATTATCTCTTTAGATTAATGTTTGATCACCCTAGCAATAGGCGAGAGTTGAACTAACGTGATTAGGGATTAATCGGGTTATAATTGTGTATGAATGTATGAATTGGGTGCTTCTTAATTGAGAGATTAGAAGTACTAAGGATACTCACATTGGGCATTGTGTAGTTAATGGAGTGAGATTTGCAATTTGATACAATCATAGCTTATTAATCATTGATTCCTGGATGGATATTATCCCCAATCCCCCATTGAAACCAAGTTACTTGTTTTTGCATATTAGGTGTTCGATCATTTACTTGCTAGTTATTAAAATTTTAATTCTTGCAATTGTATTGTAGTTTTAGTGCCAAAACCGCTTTGCAACAATAGTCATTGATAACTTGTATTCCTAGGGCCTCACGTGCATATTTTTTCCCTTGGGTTCGATATACTTGATTGGTCTTAATACCGTTTGCAGAATCCTATAATCAAAATGGCGCTGTTACAGGGAATTAAGTTTTTGCGCCTATAGTGGGACTTAGGAATTGTTTGAAGTGGCTACTTATTGTTTTTTTTTTTTTTTGTTTATTTTGCTTTGTTTTGTTTTTGTTGGAATTGATAATTGGATTGGTGGTATTGTAAGTGTATGTTAACAAGGTCTAGTGGTATTCTACTCCTTGCCACTCAATCCGGAGATTGAAGCTATACTTAGAAGAAATCGTGGTAGAAGATGAAGGGAAGAAATGGAAGGTGAAGAGCTAAGGAATGAGGAGAGAGTTGTTGGTGAACCTCAAGTTGAGGAATTAAATGGAAATGGAGAAGGAAGAGTAGACAATGGAGGTCATGGGAACAACTTTAATGGTCAAGTTGGCCTTTTCCCTCAAGGGATTCCACCACAACATTTTCCCTACCAAAATCCATACCCCTACCCTCCACAAGCTCACCAATACCCATACTATCCACCCCATCCACAACAAATCCCAACATACTACCCTCAAATGCCATACAATCATGAGCCACGATATCAAGAACCATCTCACATTCCACATGCCCAACCACAACCCATGAATGAGCCACCACCTTAAGGGAGGCCATTGAGAGAGTTTTTGACATTTGTCGATATAGTGAGTGTGCTTGAGAGTATGTACATGTGCACTTGTGCTTGATTTGCAAGATTAATTGAATTTTGATGTGATCATGAGTTGATATGTGGCTTGAAGCTGGCATGATTGATAATTATGTGATGATGATTGTGATTGAAAATATTTGATTCATTGCTCAATTTAAGCCCGTGAGCTTTTGTGCCTTAAGAATCGTACATCTTATATGGTTGAATTCCTTTTTGAGTGCATCATTCATGGATTTGTATGCTAGAACTTGCCTTTGGACTTGTTGAAATTGATCTTTGTGTGATTTCATGAATATGATAAGAGGCCATGTTTGAAATGAGAAGTCACTTAGCCAAATTTTTCCCCACAAAAATATTTGATTTCCTTAGTGAGCCATTTTGAGCCTAGTATCCTTATTCTTTGGCAAGCCAAGTGAAATTAAAGTCATTTGCCTATTTTTATGAGTCTTATTGTACTATGTTTAGTAGAGTTTGATTGTTGGCTAGAAGATGGTGCATTGCATGTAAAGTGTGGTGGAAAGATGATGTGTTAAGTTGATGTTTTAGAAGAAGAAAAGAGCAAGGTTGAGATGTGAATTGAATTGAGAAAAAAATTGTGAAAGTGAAAAAAGAAAAATTCAATTTGTGAGCTTATGTGAAAGAAAGCTCAAAAGTAGGGTGGTGATTGACCTTTGAAAAGCATGAGAAAGAGTGTTGATTGATGAAGATTGAAGAGATGTGTGTTGAATTGCTTAGCAAACTTTCAAGCTCTCTACTAATTTGAGTCACTCTTACCTAAATTCATCCACCCATTCCAAAGAGCCTACATTACAACATTGATGAAAGACCTCTTTGATTCTTGATTAAACACAAAAGATAATGATTGAGATTGAGTCCTTTGGCAAGCCTATGGTGTGCATGTTTGTGAATTTGATGATTGAGTGCATTTTACCTTGATACACTTGAGAGATGAGAAAAACACTCCATGGAAGGAGCAATGATTTGAGTATTTGATGTTGCATTTGTTTGAGCATGATTCATTGTGATTGCTAGTTGAAAGTTTGCATTGACATTTGAGTTCATTGATGAGTTCAATTGTCTTATATTACTTCTATGGTGCCATGAGACATAATTGCAATCAATTCACTCTTTTAAGCTTATTTGTTTCGTTGCTCAAGGATGAGCAACACTTTATGTTTGGGGTATTATGATTGGAGTGAATTGATGCATGATTTGAGGGTGTATTTTTGTGCAAAAAGTGATCAAAGTGTTAGTTTTTGTGCCTAAATGTGTAGAGTATCACTACTTTGCTTGAAAAGTATTACTTGATGGATTTTTGATATTTTTCGTCCCGCTTTCAGGTAAATCGGTGGAATTTGACCAAACCGAGAGTACTTGGCATTCATAGGGCGAAGAGACAAACAAGACAAAGTAAAACGGGGGTCGGAGGTGGAAGTCGGGTCAAGAAAATTCCTGGACTCGACTCACCCGAGGGTGCCGGCAAGGAGAGAAAATTGCAAATTTTAAAGGAAGCTCGACTCGAGGGCCGGAGCCTCAAGTCGAGGGTCGGCAAAGTGGCAAGTTCGACTCGAGGGGCTGAAGCTCGAGTCGAGGCTGGAGTATTTTTGAAGAATCGCTAACACGATTTAAGGAGCCTCTACTCGAGGACCCCAACCTCGAGTCGAGGGTGCAGAATTCGAAAATTTGCCTTTTAATGTCATTTGAGCGGAAAACAGAGCATAACCTTCATTAGAGCAAGCATTTACAGTTTTTGGGCGATTTTTCAGTTTCATAGCTTAATTCTCATTGTAGCTTGATTAGATTGATATATTTAGGTAGATTTTGATTAATTGTACCTTAGATTGTATTTTGATCCAATAGTTTTCTCATTCCTAGTTGTAATTCAAGTGGAGAAAAGTATACATTTGAAGCTACATTTGAAGATTCAAGCATTCCTATTAGTGTTCATTTTGACCCAATTGGTGATGTTCTTCCTCTTTACTCATTTCAATTCATTAATTGTTGTAATTAGCTTTGGGATTTTGCAATTAGATTTTGTACCCATGAATTTTGCACTTTGCACCATGAGCTAATCCTCTTGTGCTTGGGATAATTGAAATTGAGGATGATTTGAGATCCTTGTGCTACGATTGTTAATGATTGTGGATCAAATGAGATAATTTGTACCCTAATTGTGATTCTCATTGTGCTTCATGCATTTTTATCTCTTTAGATTAATGTTTGATCACCCTAGCAATAGGCGAGAGTTGAGCTAACGTGATTAGGGATTAATCGGGTTATAATTGTGTATGATTGTATGAATTGGGTGCTTCTTAATTGAGAGATTAGTTGCATTATGGATACTCACATTAGGCATTGTGTGATTAATGGAGACTTAATTGCATGATGGTTCTATGCTTTCTATTTTAGTTGATTAGCAATTTGATTCAATCATAGCTTGTTGATCATTGATTCCTTGATGGATATTATCCCTAGCACCCCAATCCCAAATTGATTTTTTATACTTGTTCTAGTATACCAAGTGTTTGATTAATTGCTTGTTTAGATTGTTAGATTTTAATTCTAGCATTTATGTATTGTGTTTTTGTTTCAAATCCGTGATTGTAACAATAGTCATCGAGAACTTGCATTTCTAGGGACTCACGGCCATATTTTTTCCTTGGGTTCGATATACTTGGTTGTCTTAAAATCGCTTACCCGATTACCGCAATCAATCTTCTTAGGAATGTCATCGTCTGTTTCTTGTCTTTATCTTGACTTGACCTTGCCTGTCTTGATCTTGTTTGTCTTGTGCTCCCATTTAATCTATACTTAGTCTATCTATTACAAGGTTATTACTCATTACTTCACTGTCTATACAATAAGTTCAATTTGGTCATCTTATTTTATATATTCATCTTAACTTCATCAAAACTAGAACATTTTTATCCTAACATCTTGTTTTTATTAGTAATTGTGTTTTATAATGAGGATAGTATGAAGACATGTTTTCCAAATACTTTTGTTGAATGTACACATCTTCTTCTTAGATGATATTAAAAACTATTTAAAAATGAATAATATATGATTTTATATGCATGACATACAAATAAATAACAATAGTTTCATCTAATTATGTTAATATAATACACGGGTGTTTGTTTCTCCAAAATTGATTTTACATTCTCAATATTTTGAAGGTTAGTTAATTTGTTTATAAATTGAATTTTTGTTATGTTGCAAATGAGCAATAGGATTTTGTAGACCCAAGCTATAGATGTTAATATTGTGGTGCAATATTCTTTTTGACTATGGATACAAAGAATAATGTATTTTTACTGTGTTTAATATGAATTTGTAGCTATTACAAATGTTTCACATTGCATAACTTGTAAAAGTATTCTATGGTAAAATACAAATAATATTAATATTGTCTCTTCAAATTAAGGGTCTGATTGGTAGGGTATATAAGACGCACAATATGCATTTTATACTAGTTTTTATGTTGTTTGGAAGGACACATAAATAATACAAGATCTTTGATTGGAGAGAATTGATGCATGTTTTTAGGGCCTATTTTAGTGCAAAAAGTGAGCTAAAGTGTGATTTTTGTGCCTAAATGTGAAAAGTATCACTATTTTGCCTAAAAAGTATTAATTTGTGAGCTTTTGATGTTTTTTGCCCGTTTTGCAGGTAAATCGGTGGAATTTTGCCAAACCGAGAGTACCATTAGGCTTAGAATGAAGAGACGATCATACGGGACGAAACGGGGTCGGGCCGAAGCACCGCGCGATAAAAGTGCCACGGACTCGAGCTGCATCGAGGAGCAAGAGCCTCGAGTCGAGGGCTATGCGTAAAAGGATCAAAATCGGAAAATGGCAGCGGTCTCGACTCGATACCTAGAGAAGATTCTTGCGAGCACCAAATTCGTGAGATCGAGGGAGGAGCCGTGGTTTCGAGGAGCTGTACGTCATTTGGTGCTTTCTCCATGGAGTCGATTTAATGCGGCTGCCTACCTTTGCTACTTATTTGAGAGAGCCACTAGCACGAAGTTCAAGAAGATTAATTTCGGTGGCATGATTACATTGATCGCTGAGCATCTTGGGATCCCGACTCATAACCTCGCAGCGGTGGAGGGCCCCGACCTTACTCTTGATACCATGCGGCGCATGAGGACGCTAGACCGCATCGGGAGGACGTGGTGCCTCCAGCGGCATCATGGTGGCCGATTCCCTCTACCTAATAAGAGGTTGACGGCAGTCTTTGGATCTCGAGGCCTTTGTGACCATCAATCTGCGTATGTGGTCACGGCGTCACACCGAGACGATAGATGCCTACACTAGAGAGCATGGGGATGTGCTTAGAGATGATGATGATGACGATGGGGGTCAGCGGTCGGGTTCGAGATGATGATCGGGGTGATGGAGCTGCGAGAGGGAGCGAGAGGTAGAGATAGGAGATGATGATTCGAGGACGAGGATGATGAGGAGCCGGAGCGGGAGGAGCCACCAAGAGATGGACGAGATTACCAGCCAGAGATTAACATGTACCGGCAGGACGAGATGAGGAGTAGAGAGTACGAGGCGGGAGTTCATCTCGAAACCATGGGTTTTGACCGAGGAGATGTGGGCAGAGACAGTCGGAGGATGCACATTGAGAGTCTAACCCGGCAGGATGAGATGTACCGGATGCTTGAAGAGTCCCGCAGATTTAAGGAAGAGACTAGGAGGATGCAGGAGGAGTCTCTCGAGACTCGGCATGACATGTATGCACTCCTCCGGCGAGATGAGCTCGTGGAACTTCGGGCGGGGACACTACCCTCCTCCACCACCGCCGTCCGATTACTAGGGCTATCCCCTATTCCTCATTCCCTCTTCTTGATCTTTAGATTCTGATCTTCTTGTTTTTCCTTTGTACTTTTGATGGTGATTGTACTCTTGACTTGATGATTGTGATGATTGGTTTTGGATGATTGATGATTTTATGGATGCTATGATTTTCTTTATCTTTTTGAGCTTATTGTCTATTGATGAATGTGATTTGATGATCCCTTGGATTCCTTATTCCTAGGCTTTTGAGATTTATTGATTTTGAGCGTAATTGTGGATTCATTGATATATTTTTTTAGTATCATTCATGTGGTAGTGAGTATGCTTGGACTTATGTACATGAGCATTTGAGCTTGATTTGCAAGACTAGTTGGATTTTGATATGATCATGAGTAGATTTGTAGCTTGATGCTAGTTTCTTGATTTATGGCGTAAAGATGGATGTGATTGATGATACTTGATTCATTGCTCAATTTAAGCCCGTGAGCTTTTGTGCCTAATAATCGTACATTTTATACGGTTGATTAATCCTTTGTGAGTGAATCATTCATGATTTGTATGCTAGAACTTGCCACTAGACTTGTGGATATTGATCTTTGTGTGATGTTTTGAAGATGATAAGAGGTCATTTTTGGAATGATTAGTCACGTTGCCAAATATTTTCCTACCAAATACATTTGATTTCCTTAGTGAGCCATGTTGAGCCTTATGATCCTTATTCTTTGGCAAGCCAAGTGAAATTGAAACCATTTAGCCTATTTTCATGAGTCTTTCTTGTCCTATATTTAGTTGAGCTTGAATGTTGGCTAATGATGGTGATTTGATTGCTAAGAGTGGGAAGATGATGAGCTAAGTGATGAATAGTGATAAAAGAAAAGAAAGGTTGTGAAAAAAATTGAATTGTGAAAAATGACATTGAAGTGATGAAAAATTCAATTTGTGAGCTTAAGAGAAAAAGAAAGCTCAAGTGAATGGTGGATTGATCATTGAAGTAAAAGAAAGAGTGTTACTTGATGAAAAGTGAAGAGAAGTATTTTGTATTGAGTAGCTTACATTCAAGTCTCTACTACTTAGTCACTCTTATCCAAAAATATCCTACCTTTCCAAAGAGCCTACATTACAACCTAGAAGAAAGACCTCTTTGATTCTTGATTGATCACAATTGATTTTGATTGAGATTAAGTCTTTTTGGCAAGCATATGGTGTGCAAGTTCATGAATTTGATGATAGAGTGCTTTATACCTTGATACACTTGAGTGAAGAGTGAAACACTCCATGGAAGGAGCAATGTGTTGAGTATTTGATTGAGCATTTATTTGAGCAAGATTCATCTTGATGGCTAGTGGATAGTTGCATTGATACAAGTGTTCATTGATGAGTTCTATTGTCTTATTTTTTAAATCTATGGTGCCATGTGACATAATTGCAATCAATTCACTCCTTTGTTCTTAGTTTCTACGTTGCTCGAGGACGAGCAACAATTCAAGTTTGGGGGTATGATTGGAGTGAATTGATGCATGTTTTTAGGGCCTATTTTAGTGCAAAAAAGTGAGCTAAAGTGTGATTTTTGTGCCTAAATGTGAAAAGTATCACTATTTTGCCTAAAAAGTATTAATTTGTGAGCTTTTGATGTTTTTTGCCCGTTTTGCAGGTAAATCGGTGGAATTTTGCCAAACCGAGAGTACCATTAGGCTTAGAATGAAGAGACGATCATACGGGACAAAAACGGGGTCGGGGCCGATGCCCCGCGAGAAAAGTGCCCTTGACTCGAGCTGCTGGTCGAGGAGCAAGAGCCTCGAGTCGAGGGCTATGCGAGAAAAGGATCAAAATCGGAAAATGGCAGCAGTCTCGACTCGAGGCATGACCCTCGAGTCGAGGGCGAGGAGTTTTGCAGAGCCTCGAGTCGAGGCCTGACCCTCGACTCGAGGGGAGGATTTTATAATATTCGCCTATTTAAAGGCTAAGGCAGAGCAATTAAAAGGAAGAGTTCATAATAGCAGTTAGTAGCGGTTTTGGGGCGATTTCTCGGGCCCCAAGCCAATTTCTTCCTTAGGTAGAGTAGATTGGTAGAATTAGACTTAGATTTCCATTGATTGTTGTTAGATTAGCCATAGATTAGCTTTAGATCCTTGTAATCCTTTCAATTCAAGTTAGTATTCATTTGGAAGATTGTTGTTGAAGACTCAAGCATTCCTCTTTTTGTTAATTGAAGATCATTTGGTGATGTTTTTCCTCTCTTGTCTCTTTAATTTCTTAATTGTTGTGATTTGCTTTGTGTTTGTTAAATTCTATCTTCTTCCTATGGGTATTGTTTATGGTACCATGGGCTAACTCTCTTGTGCTTGGGTTAATTGAAATTGATGATGATTTGATTGATGATGCTATAATTGTTGATGATTGGAGATCAATTGAGTAGATTGCTTACTAATTGTGATTCTAATTTGTGCTTCATGCATAATTAACTCTTTAGAATAGTGTTTGATCACCCTAGCTATAGACGAGAGCTGCGCTAACGTGATCCGGTATTAATCGGGTGATAATTGTGTATGAATGTGTGGATTGGGTGCTTGAGAATCGAGAGATTAGTTGCGCTAAGGATACTCACATTAGTTTGTTTCCTAATTGTGATTCTTAATTGTGCTTTGTGTAAAATTGTCTCTTTAGATTAATGGTTAATCACCCTAGAAATAGGCGAGAGTTGAGCTAACGTGATTAGGTGTTGATCGAGTTTCAATTTTGCATGATTGTATGAATTGGGGATTTCTACATTGAGAGATGGGAAAGACTAAGGATATTCACATTAGGCATTGTGATTTTAATGCAGTGATTAATTTCATGATGGTTTTATGCTTTCTATCTTAGTTGATTTGCAATTTGATTCAATTGTAGCTTGTTGATTGATGATTCATTGATGGATGTTAATCCTAGCACCTCTATTCCACCATTTATTGTTGTTTTTGTTATCGCATTCTAGGTGTTCGATCATTTGCTTGCTCCTTGTTGTTTTGTATTTTTGCTAGTGTTTTTGTTGTTTTTGTTCCAAACCATTGTTGCAACTCTAGTCACTAATAACTTGTATTTCTAGGACCTCATGTGCATACTTTTTCCCTTGGGTTCGATATTTTGTTGATTGGTCTTAATAACTCTTACCCTATACACTCCAATCAATCTTCAATTAATAAAACCGACACGGTAAGAAATGAACCAATATTACATCCAAAACACTGTTCACTTTATTAAAAAAAGTAACCCCTCACCCCCTTACTCCAATAAGCTCGATTGAGCAGTGTCAAACACGAGATGGTATAAGGAGGGCTTAGCCCACTTGGCCACCGGGCTCTTCACTTAAGTGGGAGACTGGGTTCGATTCCCTTTGGGAACGAATTGGAGTGGGAGGTATAAGGAGGGCTGGGAGTATTTGGAATTGTAAGGAGACTTGGTGAACTAACTTCTAACCGCTAACAACTAACATTTACCGATCAAAAAAACGAGATGGTAACGCCTTTCCCCTCTTTTCCCAATTTTTGGCCCAATTCAAATTTCAGCATCTTATTAACCCTCGTTTCGACTAGGTGTCATTCACATTTTCCATTGTCGCTGCAATTAGTTCAACAAAGGGCGCCACTTTTCCATCTCTATCCGAGGACAAATACGGTTCGGCTGAAATAATGGATTTTTCCCGCGCCGCAACTGTCTTCAATAAACAGTAGCTCTCAACTCGGTCCGTTGTGACTTTGCATGTTGGTTCGGTTGGGTAGATCGGAAAGGTAGATAACCCACTTTGTGTTTAATTTACACCTCTATTTCTATTTTATGGAGATGTCTCTAATAAAATAGCTTTTGTTTGTATGATCTTAGCATAATATCTTCTGATTTTGGAGTCTTTTTATGAAGATGCTCTCAATATGCAAGAAGATGTCACGACTATATTGTTGTGTGCGAAATTGTAAATATTCTTTCAATTCAAGTGAAGTTCGAGGAATATTATGTTGGAGACGCTCTCCTTTATGCTATATATTTCATCTGTGGAAACATAGTGTTCGCATATTGATAACATTGGCTTGTTTTTTTTTTTTTAGTAATTTATGTGTTACATTCCAGAACAAATTCAATTTTTGTCGAACTATCTAACTATGGAGATGCTCTCCAATTAAGGCAAGTTGTTTGAAGCATGTCTACAAAAGTCCGAAGAACACTTTGCCCTTTGTTACTGTCTTGTTTCGATAATTGTATTTTTTATTTTATCTTTTTGATTGTTCGATTCTATTGCAAATCATGTGTAGTTCTTGTTTACAATGTTGTCTCTGTGGCTGTGAAGAAATTATTTACTGTGCATATTGGTTCAACGTATAATGACTCGGAGGAAAGCTGCTTTGCATGATAATCATTGACATAACAACGAATAAACAAAATAGGGTTGTAAGACCATGTGTTGGCGTCGACATTCTTGATTGTGGTAAAATCGGCAAGTGCTTTTAAGACCAAACCAAGTTATCGAACCCAAGGGATAATATATGCAATAAGGCCACTAAGACGTGAGTTTTCAATGACTATTGTTGCAAGCACGGTTTTGGTTCCAATTACACTACAAATTTGCAAGAATTAAAATCTATCAACTATCAAGCAATGAATTAAGCAACGAATTAAGCTAGAACAAGTAGCAAACTAAGCAAACTCAAGTAATCAAATAGGGAAGGGGTGCTAGGGATAATCTCCACCAAGGAATCAAAGATCACAACTATAATTGCATCAAATTGCTATTCAACCAAGATAGAAAGTATGAACATCATGCAATAATGTCTCCATTCATCACACAATGCCTAAATGTAGTATTCTTAGTGCAACTAAATCTCTCAATTATGAAGCACATAATTCATACAATCATACACAATTATAACTCGATTAATCTCTAATCACGTTAGCTCAACTTTCGTTTGTTGATAGGGTGATCAAACACTAATCAAAAGAGATAAAAAAATGCATGAAGCACAATTAGGATCAACAATTACGGACTAACTATCTCAATTAAACAACAATCATCACCAATTATAGCAAGAGCAATCAAATCATCCTCAATTTCAATTATCCCAAGCACAAGAGAATTAACCCATGGAGCAAAGCGCAAAATCCATGGGTGAAAAATCTAATTGCATGAACATAATGATAATCACAACAATTAAGCAATAGAAATTAGGGTATCATGGACTCAATCATCAAATTCATAAACTTGTGCACCATATGCTTGCCAAAAGACTCAATCTCAATCAAAATCATTTGCATTTAATCAAGAATCAAAGAGGTCTTTCTTTTAGGTTGTAATGTAGGCTCTTTGGATAGGTGGGATGTTTTTGGATAAGAGTGACTAAGTAGTAGAGACATGAATGAAAGCTAATCAAAACAATTCACATCTCTTCAATCATTGTCAAGCAACTCTTTCTTTTGCACTTAAAAATTAATCACCACCATTCACTTGAGCTTCCTTTCTGTTTAAGATCACAAATAGAATCTTTCTTCTTTTCATTTGCAACATTTTTCACCATTCAATTTTTCTTCACAACCCTTCTTCTCTTCATCACTTAGCACATTATTTCCACCACACTTAGCAATCAAATCACCATTTATAGCCAACAATCAAGCTCTACTAGACATAGGACAAAAGGCTCATCAAAATAGGCTAATGGCTTTAATTTCATTTGGCTTGCCAAAGAATAAGGATCAATAGGCTCAACATGGCTCACTAAGGAAATCAAATGTATTTGGTGGGGAAAATTTGTCAAAGTGACTCAACATATCAAACATGGCCTCTTATCACTTTCATGACATCACACAAAGATCAATATCAACAAGTCTAGAGGCAAGTTCTAGCATACAAATCTATGAATGATGCACTCACAAAGAAATCATATCAACCGTATAAGATGTCACGATTATTAAGGCACAAAAGCTCACGGGCTTAAATTGAGCAATGAATCAAGCATCTTCAATCACATCCATCTTTACACAATCATCAAGCATGCTAGCTTCAAACCACATCTCAACTCATGATCAAATCAAAATCCAATATATCTTGCAAATGAAGCACAAGTGCTCATGTACATAATCCCAAGCATTCTCACTACATCAAGATGATATTAAAAGATATGCAATACATCCACTAATAAACTCAAGACAAATTAAGCTCAAAATATACAAGGAAACCAAGACACAATTATAGCATCATCATCAATAAGCAATAAGCTCATCCAACCCTAAAATCATAGAAGAGCACAAAAGAATTAGAGAGGGGAAGAAAAACACCTCCCCCAAACTTAGACAAGTGTTGTACCAATAAGCCTTTAAACTCCATTTTTCCTTCACGCATGTAGGGATCATCAAGCTTCCTAGCTCTTTCCTTCTTGATCTTGCATTCCCTTGCAATTCCAATCGCTTTCCCATTCATCTAGCAAGTGTACCTACAATCGGGCATAAGAATCTTCAAATAATTACCACTAAGAGATGCAAGAACCAAATAACGACCAACACCCCCAAACTTGAATGATAACATGAATTCAAGGTTTAGAATGAGAGTGATAAAAATATATGCAACTACTAATGGTATCAACATTAAGCTCAATAATCCAAATAAGCTCCATAGCAAAATATGCAATTCAACCTCCTAGAGCATGAGCAAATAAATTCCCAAGCCAATTCTCCCAAAAACGAAACAAAAACACAAAGTTACCAAAAGCACACAAAAGAAATAAAAAGGATGAGTTGCCTCCCATCAAGTGCTATTTTTATTTTCCTATGCCGGACTTATTCGTTCACTTCCATGTCCTTCATCGGAATGGCCAAGGATAGCGATCCACCTTCCCATTATATCTCAACCTTTGAGCTTCGATATCATGGAGGCAAATATGTAGGAGAGACCCATCATCCACATCCTTGCATTTTATTGATGGTTGTCCTCCTTTCTTTCTCACCAACAACCCTCTATTTCTTTTCTCCAAGGATGCCCAAGCACTTCTTCAATTCTTTCCTATAATCAAAGTTTTCAAGAGGCAAAATCAAATCATTAGAAGCATCAATATCAATATAAGTACAAATTGAAGAGTTTGAAGGTGTAGAAATGCTCATTTCAATCTTCAAAGCTTCATTAGATGCTTCTCGATTTACTTCCTCATTATAGCTCATGTCCATCAATGGACATTCTTCTTCCTCACTTTTGACAATGAAACTTTCCCTTTCATCCTCATTGCTTGGACCCTCTTCTTTCTTGTCTTTACATTCACTTTCTTCCTCCCTTCTTCTTGACTCTCCATGATGGTTACGTTCTTCACTTGGAGTAGAAAATATTTGAGTTGACTTTTTATCACCATGAATTGAACTTCGGTGATTTCCATGTTCCCATATTAATGCATTAACCGTAGCTTTAGTTTTATAGACGTTCTCATACAAGGGAATCATTTCGTCACATCTAGGGTCATCTTCCTCAAATTTTTCAAGCAACATGATTGGAGTGTATAGGGTAAGAGTTATTAAGACCAATCAACAAAAATATCGAACCCAAGGGAGAAAGTATGCAAACGAAATTCAAGGATAAGTGTTCTAAATGGCTAAAGTTGCAACAAGCTCATGGACTAAATCACTACAAATTGCAAGAAATTAAATGGCAAGATTATGCAAACAATTTATCAAACACTTAGAATGCAAGATCAAATAGACTAAAATCAATGAGGAATAGGGTGCAAGGGATAATCTCCATCAAGGAATCCACGATTAACAAGCTATGATTGTATCCAAATGCACATCAATTAAATTAAAAAGCATAAACCATCATGAAATTAATCACTCCATTAATATCACAATGCCTAATGTGAGTATCCTTAGTTCTTCCCATCTATCAATGTAGAAGTCCCCAATTCATACAATCATGCAAAATTGAAACCCGATTAACACCTAATCACGTTAGCTCAACTCTCGCCTATTGCTAGGGTGATCAACCATTAATCAAAAGAGAAAATTTTTCATGAAGCACAATTAAGAATCACAATTAGGAAGCAATCTAATTCAATTGATCACAATTATCAACAATCATAGCATGAGGCAATCACTTCATCCCTAATTTCAATTATCCCAAGCACAAGACTATTAGCCCATGGTGCTACAAGCAAAAACCATGGCTAGAAAATCTAAGAAAGCAATTGAAAATCTAATCACTACAAGCAATGAATTAAAGAGATCAAAGGGTAAGAACATCACCAATTAAGCTTCAATAAGCAAAAATAAGAATGATTAATCTTGTACAATGCTTCAATTCAACTTCACTTCTTCTCAATTCTCAGCTGCAAACTTCAATTACAATCACCAATCTACTAATCTAATGATCTAAATGTGGAATCTATCTAAATTCTAACAAGCTAGTGCAATTACAAGTAAATTCAAGCTACAAAATGTAAAATTCGCTCAAAGGAACTCCTAGAAACTGCTCTGAACTGCTAGAATCAACTCTCCCTCTGTTTTGGCTTTCCATAGCTTAAAAACTGAATTTTTCGGTTTTGGGCACTCCTCGAGTCGAGCTTCGTGCCCTCGAGTCGAGGCCTAAAGTCGCTAACACGTTTCTTTAAAATTCTCTCCAGCCTCGAGTCGAGGCCTCGCCCTCGAGTCGAGCTCGCCGCAATTTTCGTCCCCCTCGACTCGAGGCTCCTCCCTCGAGTCGAGCTTGCTAACTTTTGAAATGATTTCCCTCCAAAGATGAACCTCGAGTCGAGGTCTGTGCACCCTCGACTCGAACTCGAGATCGTGGAATTTTTATCGAGAAGGGCTCGCCCGACCCCCGCTTTCGTCCCGTATGTTCGTCTTTTCATTCTAAGAATACCGGTACTCTCGGTTTGGCAAAATTCCACCGATTTACCTGCAAAACGGGCGAAATACATCAAAACCTCTCAAAGTAATACTTTTAGGCAAAAGAGTGATACTTTTCACATTTAGGCACAAAAACTAACACTTTAGCTCACTTTTTGCACTAAAAATAGCCCTAAAAACATGTATCAATTCACTCCAATCATACCCCCAAACTTGAATTGTTGCTCGTCCTCGAGCAACGTAGAAACTAAGAACAAAGGAGTGAATTGATTGCAATTATGTCACATGGCATCATAGACGAAAAATAAGACAATCGAACTCATCAATGATCACTTGTATCAATGCAACTCTCCACTAGCCATCAAGACAAATCATGCTCAAACAAATGCTCAATCAAATACTCAACACATTGCTCCTTCCATGGAGTGTTTCACTCTTCACTCAAGTGTATCAAGGTTTAAAGCACTCAATCATCAATTCACAAATAAGTACACCATATGCTTGCCACAAGACTTAATCTCAATTAAAATCATTTGTGATCAATCAAGAATCAAAGAGGTCTTTCTTCTAGGTTGTAATGTTGGCTCTTTGGAAAGGTGGGATATTTATGGATAAGAGTGACTAATTAGTAGAGACTTGAATGAAAGCTAATCAATACAATACACATCTCTTCACTTTCATCTAGCACACTCTTACTATTGAACTTCAAGGATCAATCCACCATTCACTTGAGCTTTCTCTTTTAAGCTCACAAATTGAATCTTTCTTTTCATGCATTTTCTTTTCAATTCAATCTTTCACAACCTTTCTTTTCTTTTATGCTTCATTCATCACTTTGCTCATCATCTTCCCACACTTAGCAATCAAATCACCATCATTAGCCAACATTCAAGCTCAACTAATCATAGGACAAGAAAGGCTAATCAAAATAGGCTAAATGGTTTCAATTTCACTTGGCTTGCCAAAGAATAAAGATCATAAGCTCAACATGGCTCACTAAGGAAATCAAATGTATTTGGTAGGAAAGTATTTGGCAAAGTAACTCATCATTCCAAACATGGCCTCTTATCATTTTCAAAACATCACACAAAGATCACTATCAACAAGTCTAGTGGCAAGTTCTAGTATACAATTCATGAATGATGCACTCACAAAGGATTCAAATCAACCGTATAAGATGTACGATTATGAAGGCACAAAACTCACGGGCTTAACTTGAGCAATGAATCAAGAATTTTCAATCACATTCATCTTCACATAATTAATCAAGCAACTAGCATCAAACTACACATCTACTAATGATCATAACAAATTCAACAATCTTACAACTCAAACACAAATGCTCATGTACATCACCTCAAGCATACTCACTATATCAAGATGATACTCAAAAATATGTCAATTAATCCACTACTAAGCTCAAGACAAATGAAGCTCAAACACAATATAGCAAGGTAGTCATAGCATTACTTAAATCATTCAACCAAACCATCCAATCATCATTAAGCAATAAGCTCATCCATCCCCAAAATCATAGAAGAGCACAAAAGAATTAGAGAAGGGAAGAAAAACACCTCCCCCAAACTTAGACAAGTCTAAGTTTGAAAGGAAATGTTGTACCAATAAGCCTTTAAACTTCAATTTTTCTTCAACATGCATAGAGCTCCTCAAGTTCCAAGCGAATCTCACAACCTACAAGGATCAAAAGACCCAATTATTCAAAGCAACAAAATGAAACAAACACACAAAAGCAAGAACGTATGGGTTGCCTCCCATCAAGCGCTATTTTTATTGTCCTTTGCCGGACGGAACTCTAAGAGTTCACACTTCCCTCTCACTTCCTAAGTAAGGCACCTCCTTTAGATCAAGAGCATCCAAAACCTCTTTTTGTGAGTGAACATGGTAGAGCTTCAACCGGTGTCCATGCACTATGAATCTTTCATCCTTGTCATTCATCACTTCAAAGTATCCATTAGGAAAAACCTTCACAACACGGAAAGGTCCACTCCACCTTGATTTGAGTTTACCGGGAAAAAGCTTCAACCTTGAGTTGAATAGTAACACTTGATCTCCTTCTTTAAACTCCTTCCTTCTAAGCCTTGCATCATGCCACTTCTTGGTCTTTTCCTTAAAAAGCTTTGAACTCTCATAAGCTCTCATCCTAAACTCATCCAACTCATGTAATTGTAAAGCCCTTTTTCTCCCACAAGTTCTTCATCAAAATTCAACTTTTTAAGAGCCCAAAATGCTTTATACTCCAACTCCACCCTAAGATGACAAGCTTTTCCATACACTAATTGATAAGGAGACATGTCAAGGGGTGTCTTAAAAGCGGTTCGATATGCCCACAATGTGTCATCAAGCTTTGTTGCCCAATCCTTTCTACTTGTCCTCACCGTCTTCTCCAAAATACCTTTAATCAAGCGATTTGACACCTCGGCTAAGCCATTCGTTTGTGGATGGTAAGGAGTAGCAACCTTGTGTTTAACATCATACCTTAACAAAAGCTTCTCCATGGCTTTGTTAACAAAATGGCTACCACCGTCACTTATCAAAATCCTTGGAACCCCAAACCGTGTGAAGATTTTCTTCAAGAAGGATATCACCACTTTAGAATCATTGCTTTTAGTTGGAATGGCTTCTATCCATTTAGTAACATAGTCAACCCCTACTAGGATATATTGATATCCCTCCGACGGTGGAAATGGCCCCATAAAGTCAACTCCCCATACATCAAAAATTTCCACTTCTAAGATATTGCTCAATGGCATCTCGTCCCTCTTGTTAAGGTTCCCTATCCGTTGGCACTTGTCACATTCCTTGATAAATCTCTCACAATCCTTAAAGATGGTTGGCCAATAGAATCCCGCCAATAAAATCTTCCTCACGGTCTTAGATGTGCTATAATGTCCTCCACATGGTAAAGAGTGGCAATGCTTCATGATTTCCTCCCCTTCTTTCCTTGTCACACACCTACGAAGCACTCCATCTACTCCCACCTTGAAAAGGTATGGATCATCCCATACAAAATGTTTGACCCGGTTATAGAAAACCTTCCTTTCAAAAGGATTCATTTCCGCGGCAATTCTCCACTTGCTAAGAAATTAGCATAATCGGCAAACCAAGGAACATCCCCTTCCTTTACCACACTCATGACTTCTTCAATACTTAATAATCCCTCATCGGGAAAGGTCTCTTCAACTTCCTTGACATCTCTTTCCGTCTCTTCTACTCCTTCAAGTCTAGAAAGGTGATCCGCTATGACATTTTCACTTCCTTTCTTATCCACAATCTCCATGTCAAATTCTTGCAACAATAATATCCAACGAATCAACCTAGGCTTGGCATCCTTTTTCGACATGAGATACCGAATTGCGGCATGGTCGGTGTACACAATAGTTTTCGAACCTACAAGATAAGGTCGAAACTTATCAAAAGCGTACACCACCGCAAGCATTTCTTTCTCGGTAGTGGTGTAATTGACTTGGGCCGGATTAAAAGTCTTTGAGGCATAGTAAATAGCATGAAACCTCTTCTCTCTCAATTGTCCTAAAATGACCCCCATAGCGAAATCACTTGCATCACACATGATAATGAAGGGCTTTGTCCAATCCGGAGTGATTAGAATGGGTGCACTAGTCAAAGCTTCCTTCAAAGACCTAAAAGCAATCAAACAATCATCATTAAACTCAAATGGCACGTCTTTTTCTAAGAGATGAGATAAGGGTTTAGAAATTTGAGAAAAGTTCTTTATGAATCGCCGATAGAACCCGGCATGTCCAAGGAATGATCGAATTCCCTTCTCATCCTTAGGTGGAAGTAACTTCTCAATGGCCACAATTTTCGCCTTATCCACTTGCAATCCTTTTGATGATACATGATGTCCCAATACAATGCCTTCCTTTACCATGAAATGGCATTTCTCCCAATTTAGCACCAAGTTCGTATCTTCGCACCTTTGCAAAACAATATCAAGATTAGCAAGGCAATTATCAAATGACTCACCAAATACGTAAAAATCATCCATAAATACCTCCATAATTTTCTCAATCAAGCCATGAAAAATTGACATCATGCATCTTTGGAAAGTGGCGGGAGCATTACAAAGGCCAAATGGCATTCTTTTCCAAGCAAACGGCCCATACGTGCAAGTAAAAGTAGTCTTTTCTTGATCTTAGGTGCAATCATAATTTGATTGTATCCGGAATAACCATCTAAGAAACAATAATAATCAAATCCACTTAACCTATCAAGCATTTGATCAAGAAAAGGTAAGGGAAAGTGATCCTTGCACGTGGCCTTATTAAGTTCTCTATAGTCAACACACACTCGCCACCCCGTAGCTACCCTTGTAGCAATTGATTCATCATTTTCTCCCTTTATTACCGTAATTCCCCTTTCTTAGCCACCACATGTAAGGGAGAGACCCAAGGACTATCGGAAATAGGAAAAATCATATTAGCATCTAACAATTTCACAACTTCTTTCCTAATTACCTCTTGAATATTAGGGTTCACTCTCCTTTGTGGTTGAACTATAGGTTTATGGTCCTTTTCAAGCCTAATCCTATGCATGCAAATTGAAGGATTTATACCTTTTAAGTCATCAATGGACCAACCTATGGCGGATTTGTGCTTACGAAGAACATCAAGTAATTTAGTTACCTCATCAAATGTAAGGTATGACGATACAATTACCGGGCAACCTTCATTTTCCTCCAAATAAGCATACTTTAAGTGCTCGGGTAATGGCTTAAGGGCTCCTTTCACTTTTTCTTCACTTAGCTTACCATCTTCATTGTTTTCCAAAGGTTGATTAGGAAATCCCTCGAACTTTATCTCTTTCACCTCCTCCACTTCCAATGCATCCCTATCACAATTATAAGAAACACAAGATTCATTAAGAATATGATTATATGATGGAATAACATAATCTTGAGAGAAAATGGTATAAGAAGAATCCTCCCAAGCCTCTTGAAGGCATGAATCAATCACATCCACAACATGGCATTCCTCCTTCTCCATAGGGTGCTTCATCACATCCTTCATTGAAAAATGAAGCTCTTCATCATCAAGCTTCAAAGTAAGCCTTCCTTCATTCACATGAAACACCGCTCTTGCGGTAGCTAAAACGGCCTCCCTAAGATCAATGGTACATCTTTATCCTCCTCCATCTCAAGGACTACAAAGTCCATAGGAAACACGAATTCTTCTACCTTGACCAAAACATCCTCCACAATACCTCTTGGCATAGTCGTTGACCTGTCGGCAAGTTGAAGAGTTACGGTAGTGGCTCCTAACTTTCCTTGGTTGAGCCTCTTAAACATAGAAAATGGCATCAAGTTAATACTTGCCCCCAAGTCACACAAGGCTTGCTTCTCCAACCCATTACCAAGATCACACAAAAGAGTAAAGCTACCCGGATCCTTCAACTTTGGTGGAAGCTCTTGTTGAAGCATAGCACTACACTCCTTGGTCAATTTAACTAACTCCGGCTCTTCCATTCTCCTCCTTTTTGCTAGCAAATCCTTAAGAAACTTTGCATAGTGAGGCATTTGCTCAAGGGCCTCCGAAAAGGAATGTTGATATACAATGTTTTGAAAACCTCAAGGAACCGAGCAAACTTCTCATCTAATGCTTTCTTCATGTACCTTTGAGGATAAGGCAATGGAACAACCGTCTTTGGAATCCCTTTCTCATCCTTTTCAATAATCTTTTGCTTTGCTTTCTCTTCCCTTGCCATCAACCACTTTGGCTTCTTCTTTTCTTCCTCCTCCATCACCTCTTGCTTTTCTTCATCACAACTTTCATAAGGCTTATCCTTTCCATCCTCTCTTGAAGGAAATTTTGGTCCTTCATACCTTGCACCACTCCTAAGCTCGATGACTTGACAATATTCCTTTGGTTCTTTCTTTTGCAAATCATCCACCGTAGACGCGAGCTTACCAACCGTAGTAGCAAGTTGCCCTACTTGATGCTCGATCGTCTTGAAACGAGTATCCATTTGTTTCCCTAAATCATCAAGCCTTGAATCATTTGCTTCCAACTTCTTCACAATCAACCCCAAGATCTCCTCCGTAGTTGCCTTTCCTTCATTGTTTGGAGCCTTTGCACCGGATCAAATCCGGGAGGAAATTGAACGGCGGCTCTAGGATTGGCATATGAAAAATTCTCGTGTCTCCTCCATGTATTCCCATTGAATGGAGCTTGTGGTTGAGGTTGATAACTTCCTTGTGGCCTATTTTGGTAAGGCATTTGATAAGGCCTTCCTCCTTGATAATTCCCTTGATAGCTTCCTCCTTGATAGCCTCCTTGGAATGGAGGCCTACCCATATAACTCACCTCTTCCACCGGCAATGAACTTGGCCCAACATCAACATGAGGAACGGATGGACTAACACTTGCTTGGCTTTGTGAAGTCGTAAGAGCTCCCAATCGGTCCATCATAGTCATCATCATACTCTTCATACTCTCTAGCTCATCAACTTGTGACACTCTATGATGTGCTCCTCTATTAACCGACACTTGGAATGAGTCTTGAGCTATGTTCTCCATAATTTCATTCATTTGCCCCACGGTTTTTGACCAAATCGATCCATTAGCACAAGCATTCAAAATGACCTATCCCCATCCACAACCCATTACAAAAGTACATAATGGTTTGCTCTTCCGGGAAACCATGTTGAGGGCAATTAATAAGTAACATGCCATACCTCTCCCATGCCTCCGGTATCGTCTCCCCATTCTTTTTGTCGGAAATGGGAAATAGCCTCCTTTGCTTGCACGGTTTTTGATGGTGGGTAAAATTTCATCAAGAATTTCTTTGACAACTCCTCCCATGTCCGTACGGTCCCGGGCGGTAATGAATTCAACCATGCTTTTGCTCTTCCTTTCAATGTAAAGGCAAATAGCCTCAACTTCTTGGCATCTTCGGGCACCCCATGGTATTTTGTAGTATCGGCTATCTCAAGAAATTGTGCCATATGTTGATGTGGACACTCATTTTCATCTCTACCCTCAAATTGCTTCTCCCTAAGCATTCTCACCAAAGCGGGACTTATCTCGAAGTTATTGGCATCTATCCTCGGCCTCGCTATCCCATCATAATACTCCCTAAGTTGTGGTTCAAAGAACTCTCTCAAAGGCCTTCCATGAGGTGGTGGCTCATTTACATGTTGTGGTTGTGGTTGTGGCGGCTCATGATATCGTGGCTCTTGATTATACGGCATATTGGGATAATATGGTGGAAATTGTTGAGGATGAGGTGGATAGTAGGGATATTGATGAGCTTGAGGTGGATAAGGGTAGGGATTTTGGTAGGGATAATTTTGTGGTGGCATCCCTTGAGGAAAGGGGCCAACTTGAGCATGGTAGTGATTCCCATTACCTCCATTTTCTCCTCCTCCTACTCCTTGTCCATGTACCTCCTCTTCTTGAGGATCACCCACTAATCTCTCCTCATGCCTTTGCTCTTCTCCTTCCATAGCTTCCTTCTTCTTCTTGACACGATTTCTCCGCAATGTAGCCTCAATCTCCGGATTTAGTGGCAAGGGTGGAACACCACTTGATCTTGTTAGCATACACCTACAATGCCACAAATCCAAGAATCAAATTCTCACCAATAAAAACACCAAAAACAAGAATAAAAACAACAAATAGCCACTTCAAACAATCCTCGAATCTCACTTATTGGCGCAAAAACTAACTCCCGGCAACGGCGCCATTTGATTGGAGTGTATAGGGTAAGAGTTATTAAGACCAATCAACAAAAATATCGAACCCAAGGGAGAAAGTATGCAAACGAAATTCAAGGATAAGTGTTCTAAATGGCTAAAGTTGCAACAAGCTCATGGACTAAATCACTACAAATTGCAAGAAATTAAATGGCAAGATTATGCAAACAATTTATCAAACATTTAGAATGCAAGATCAAATAGACTAAAATCAATGAGGGAATAGGGTGCAAGGGATAATCTCCATCAAGGAATCAACGATTAACAAGCTATGATTGTATCCAAATGCACATCAATTAAATTAAAAGCATAAACCATCATGAAATTAATCACTCCATTAATATCACAATGCCTAATGTGAGTATCCTTAGTTCTTCCCATCTATCAATGTAGAAGTCCCCAATTCATACAATCATGCAAAATTGAAACCCGATTAACACCTAATCACGTTAGCTCAACTCTAGCCTATTGCTAGGGTGATCAACCATTAATCAAAAGAGAAAATTTTTCATGAAGCACAATTAAGAATCACAATTAGGAAGCAATCTAATTCAATTGATCACAATTATCAACAATCATAGCATGAGGCAATCACTTCATCCCTAATTTCAATTATCCCAAGCACAAGACTATTAGCCCATGGTGCTACAAGCAAAAACCATGGCTAGAAAATCTAAGAAAGCAATTGAAAATCTAATCACTACAAGCAATGAATTAAAGAGATCAAAGGGTAAGAACATCACCAATTAAGCTTCAATAAGCAAAAATAAGAATGATTAATCTTGTACAATGCTTCAATTCAACTTCACTTCTTCTCAATTCTCAGCTGCAAACTTCAATTACAATCACCAATCTACTAATCTAATGATCTAAATGTGGAATCTATCTAAATTCTAACAAGCTAGTGCAATTACAAGTAAATTCAAGCTACAAAATGTAAAATTCGCTCAAAGGAACTCCTAGAAAGCTGCTCTGAACTGCTAGAATCAACTCTCCCTCTGTTTTGGCTTTCCATAGCTTAAAAACTGAATTTTTCGGTTTTGGGCACTCCTCGAGTCGAGCTTCGAGGCCCTCGAGTCGAGGCCTAAAGTCGCTAACACGTTTCTTTAAAATTCTCTCCAGCCTCGAGTCGAGGCCTCGCCCTCGAGTCGAGCTCGCTGCAATTTTCGTCCCCCTCGACTCGAGGCTCCTCCCTCGAGTCGAGCTTGCTAACTTTTGAAATGATTTCCTCCAGACATGAACCTCGAGTCGAGTCTGTGCACCCTCGACTCGAACTCGAGATCGGGGAATTTTTATCGAGAAGGGCTCGGGCCCGACCCCCGTTTTCGTCCGTATGTTCGTCTTTTCATTCTAAGAATACCGGTACTCTCGGTTTGGCAAAATTCCACCGATTTACCTGCAAAGCGGGCGAAATACATCAAAACCTCTCAAAGTAATACTTTTAGGCAAAAGAGTGATACTTTTCACATTTAGGCACAAAAACTAACACTTTAGCTCACTTTTTGCACTAAAATTAGCCCTAAAAACATGTATCAATTCACTCCAATCACAACACTCCAAGCATCTCTTGCAAGATAGCTCTCACATCATAGAGTCCCCATTCTTCAAATTGAGAAAAAGCTTGTGGCATTGGATAATCATACTCATAGCTTCTCCTAGCATCATAGTATGCCCCTTCCGATGCTCCTTGATACTCATATCCACAACATGGATCGAATGGATCATCATGCTCATAGTAAGGGAACATCTCTTGAGGTGGGGGAGGAATTGCTTCATATGCCCAATCTTCATAATTGGAAGGAACTTGTTGCAATTGAGAATTATCTTCATAGTTCCTCCAATTATTGTATCAAAATTCTTCAAAGTGTGGAGGATACACCATATTATCTTGATGATACTCTTAATTCCATGCATATGAATTGTATCCCTCCATCTAGACAAGAGAGCAAAGTATCAAATTCACACAAAAACAACAACACAAACAAAAATACAACAGCAACAAGTAGCCACTTCAAACAATTCCTAAGTCTCACTATAGGCGCAAAAACTAATTCCCCGGTAACGGCGCCATTTAATTGGAGTGGTATTTCCGGCAAGTGGTATTAAGACCAATCAACAAATATTGAACCCAAGGGAAAAAGTATGCACATGAGGCCCTAGAAATACAAGTTCTCAATGACTATTGTTGCAAAACGGTTTGGCACTAACACTACAAAACACTTGCAAAATACAAATTAACAACAAGCAAGCAAATGATCGAACACTTAAGATGCGAGAACAAAAACAACAATAAATGGTAGATTTGGGGTGCAAGAGCTATGATGGTATCAAATTGTAGATCAACTAAGATAGAAAGCATAAACCATCATGAAATTAATCACTCCACTAATAACAAAATGCCTAATGTGAGTATCCTTTGTTGGTCCCGGAAAGTTGAGTTGATTAAAAACCTTGAGTTAGCTTCCTAGAACAAAATCTAGAAAGGGGGTTTGAATAGATTTTGTATATTTTTCAAATCTTTCAAAATCAATTCAAAATATCAAATAAAGCACAGCGGAAGATAATTGAATTCTCAACTTTTACAAGATCAAAAGCAAGGTTGATATTCAGATTTTAGTTAAGATTCTGAACTTTAATCTTGAATTAACAAAATTGTAAATCAAACAGAAACTAAAGAAAGCAAGAAATAACACCAGATTTATAGTGGTTCGGATTTTAATAATCCTACATCCACTCTCCTTCTTCAATCAAGAAGGGACTCTGCTCTTTGCTTACTTCCTTACTTTCACTTACAACTTACAACTCATACAAATCTTCAAATCTTCAATCTCCTAAATCCTTCTCTAAATTCTAACTATTACAGTGTATATTGGATTTTGAAGATTACAAGAAAAGTGTTCTAAAAAACACTTAGAACTTTTTGAGAACTCTCTTGAAATACTTGTGAAAAGATTGTGATTGAAATCTGAGTAGTGAATAGTGTTAAAAATCAAATATGCATATGTGTTCTATATATGAAAAATGAAAAACCTAGACCTATTTATAAGTCTAGAAAGACAGTTAGTTTGTTAGTTAGTTCTAACAAACTTGAAACTACCTAACAAACTTAATCTTGTAAAGCGCTTGAGACCTCGGTGACTCTTCCTACTCGTCTGCAGGTGACTTGGTGAAGACTCGCCTTTCTTATTCTACTCAGCTTGTCTTGACCTCGTCTCGAGCTCTTTATACTTGTCTCCCGCAGATGATTAGGATTGAGGTTGTCTCCCATGACTTGTCATTCCTCGTCTCCACCGACTTGAACTATTCTTGACCTAGTCGATCGGCTTCGTACTAGAACTTAGTCTTGAGTTCTTTATCATAGTCTGCTCATCTGGAGCAGTCTTTTAACTCATCAAAACAATCTTGATCTAACATCCTTAGTCCTTCCCATCTTTCAATGTAGAAGTCCCCAATCCACACATTCATGCAAAATTATAAACCGATTAACACCTAATCACGTTAGCTCAACTCTCGCCTATTGCTAGGGTGATCAAACATTAATCTAAAGAGATAATTTTGCATGAAGCACAATTAAGAATCACAATTAGGAAGCAATCTAACTCAATTGATCTCCAATCATCAACAATCATAGCATAGTCAATCAAATCATCCTCAATTTCAATTAACCCAAGCACAAGAGAGTTAGCCCATAGTACCACAAGCAATATCCATGGGAGAAAGATAGAATTGCACAAACATAAAACAAATCACAACAATTAAGAAATTGAAAAGAGAAGAGAGGAAGAACATCAACAATTAACTTCAATCAACAATAATAGGAATGCTTGAGTGCTCATTACAAATCTTCAAATGAATTACAAGCTTGAATTGATGGAACAACAATGATCAAATGCTAAACTAGAGCTAATCTAATCAACATCAATTGAAATCTAAATCTAAATCTACCTTCTACACTACCTACAATGGAAAATTGGCTTGGGGCCTAAGAAATCGCCCCAAAACCGCTCCTAACTTCTCTAATCTAATCCCCAGGTTATGCTCGCTTCACCCTTAAAAAGATGAATTTTTACGAAAAATCAACTCCCTCGAGTCGAGGGTCAGCCCTCTAGTTGAGGCCGACGCATTTTCAAATCCCTCGACTCGAGGGTCAGCCCTCTGAGTCGAGGTTGGTGTAATTTTTATTTTCATCCTTTAATCTTCTCCCTCGAGTCGAGGCCTCGACCCTCGACCGGAGGTCGAGACCAGGGCATTTTTCCGGTCGGGACTCCGGCTCCAACCTCCATTTTCGTCCTTGTTGTTCATCTCTTCATTCTAAGCACACCGGTACTCTCGGTTTGGCAAAATTCCACTGTTTTACCTGAAAAACGGACGAAAAACATCAAATACTCATCAAGTAATACTTTTAGGCAAATAAGTGATACTCTACACATTTAAGCACAAAATCTAACACTTTGATCACTTTTTGCACTAAAATAACCCCTAAAAACATGCATCAATTCACTCCAATCAGTAACGTTAAGCTCTTTGGAAAGGTAGAGAAAATTTGGGAATTGTGCAAGTGACTAAACACAGTGGAGAATAAAGATCAATGCTAACAACTAGTGTTCTCATCTTTCTTATACTTCACTTCAATGCCATCACTTCACTTGCTTCACTTAACATTCTTCTTTTGTTGACTCTTTTGTAGTCATTCACATTCCCTTTTTCGTTTCTTTTGTTCTTATTTTTCTAGCACTTCATTCTTGCATTCATCTCTTCATCATCTTTTGACTTTTTATGCTCAATTTATTCTTTCCTTCCACTTGTTACCCAAGTTCCTAGCACTAATCCTATCCTCCACTATGTGGGACTTTTAGGCTCAAACGTAGTCTATAAGCTTGTAATTAGGCTAGCAAAAATACATGGCTTAAAGCTCAACTTGGTTAACTAGGGATTAACAGCGCAAGAGTAAGGCTTCTTTGGCTCTAGCTCATTTGACAATCATGGCCTAATCTCATTTCTAGCAATTCACAAGAGTAATCATTCAAGCAAAAACCCGGGCAAGTTCTAGGAATCAATGCAAGCATCGACCACACACAACAATGAAAACCAACCGGTTTTAATGTCTCGATTAGACTCAAATCTCTCCGGTATTTTGATCATAGCTCACAAACTATCTCTATCTTTCTTCTCTTTTCAAAAGTTAAGTCATCACATCATCTTATTCATTGCAACTTATTAAGAAACAATCACACATTCATTAAAAACCCATTCAAAACAATCTCAAAATAATCATCACATCAGTAGACAAGCAATAAAAATCAAGAAGTCCAAGATAAATTAAAATCATTCATAAACCACATCAAGTACCCAAATCCAAGAGTCAAGAAATTGATTACAACCCAATCACCACAATCAATTCATACATCAAACCACCAAGAGAATTAAAGAGAGATAGCTAAATAAGACCAAGAGAGAAGGGATGAAACTTCCTAATCATTAGTCGGAGGTGGCGGAGGAGGTGGGTAGTAGCCCGGTCCAAGATGCCACGAGCTAATGTTTTGGAGGAGAGCATACATGTCTTGTTGGTTCTTGAGATACTCCTCTTGCATTCTTCGCTTTTCTTCATTGAACCTCCTCAATTCCTCTAGGACATGGAAGCACTCATCTTGGCGTGTAAGGCACTCCAATTGCATTCTTTGACTATCCGCCCACATCTCTTCCGTTAAGGTCCAAGGCCTCCTTGACGAGATTCCGGCCTCAAACTCACGGCTCCTCATTTCGTCTTGCCAATAATAATTGATCTCAGCGCCAAGTCTTCATCTTCCTCCATCATTACCGGCTCCTCCACCGGCTCATCATCGGCTTCTTCCTCTTCTTCCTCGTCCTCTTCTTCATCTTCATCTGATCCTTTTTCCTCCTCTTCATCCTCATCTTGGAGATTGACTCCATGCTCTCTCGTATAGGCCTCAATAAGCTTCGGTATGCCTCTGCGACCACATCCGGAGGTTGATTGTCATTTGGCTCGCCGCACCAAATACAGTATTGAGACTCTTGTTTGGTAGAGGAACCGGCCTCCTAGGTGTTGTTGAAAACACCAAGTCCTCCCAATTAGGTCCAAGGACCTCATCGTATCGATGGTAAGGTCGGGACCCTCCAAGGCTCTCAAATTGTGCGTCTGATCCCGAAGTGCTCGGCTATCAATGTGATTAGACCCCCAAACTGTACTTTGGCAAATCGGGTGCTCTTCACCCTCTCGAACAAGTAGCGTGAGTATGCTCCGACATTGAACCTCACCCCGTAGAGGAAACACCACATAACATAAAGCTCTTCCAATACCACGGCCCCTCCCTCGGATCGAGAAAAATTGTGCACGAGAGGATCTTCTCCAAATATCTCATAACCGGTTTACGGATGTGGGTACTCTTAGACTTTCTGGGTGTGAATTGTGGTTGTTCCGGTGCTCCCGAATCCGATATCCGCCGCTAAAATTTCTTTGCATTATACTCCCTTTTCATCTTTAATAATGTGCCGTCCGGATCGGTCGGTGCTCCCAAGATCTCGTTCACTTCATTCACCGTCAAAGTGTACTCGTTCCCCATTAATTCAAAAGTGATTGCCCTTGGGAACTTAGCCTTTCTTGCCTTGTCAAAAGTGACCGTGCACAAAAACTCCAAGGTTAGGCCCAAATACGTGCGTGGCCTCTTCGCCAAGAACTCCGACATTCCTACTTGCTCAAATAGTCGTGGGATGTCGTTCTCTATCCCCATTGCCACCATACAATCGTGGTCTACTAGACGGGTTTTGACCACCTTATCATGCAATTTCCCATATAAGATCGAGTACTTCCTCCATTCATAGTCATTCCATGTGATCCCCAATTGGGCCGGCATCTTGTTTGCAAATCTTACCTTATCTACCATCTTCTCGAAATCATCGGAATACTCGTGACCGTCGGCCCCATAAAACATTTTTCCCATAAAATACCAAGGTAAGTTTAGCACCATAATCATCTCACGAGGGCAATACACATAATAGTAAATGAGAATGAATGAGTTATGCATTACAAAGCTTCAACACTCAATTATTCCTATGTGAATAAATCAACTAACTCAAACAATTTGGTCGATTCACAACTCATTCAAGTCAAAGCAATATGAACGCTCAATTTCTCACACAATATGTATACTCAATCAAATGGCCCCAATTATCAATAAACACAATTAAGCTCACAATAATATGAATTATGCTCAACTAAAAATCTATTCAAAAATTGACCACTCAATCAAGTAATTTATCAATAATAATCAACTAGCATGCACTCCACCATCAAATATGCAAACTTGTGGAATTTCACTTCTATATTCACAAGGAATTCTCAAATATTCATTCAAACTCATTCACAAGGCTTGGATTTAACTAGGCCTACTCTAAATAACTCAATCAATCACAAATATGCCTTCTAGTTCAACAATTAATTTAATATAACCAACAAAAACCCTCAAATTCGTCCATCTTCTTATGCACACAAGGTGTTTGACAAAATGCCACAATGAAATTCCAAATTCAAATCACAAAATTGGACAAAACTATCAATACCCATGCATCAATCAACACAAGGACAAAATTTTAAAGGCCAAGGGATGGGAAATTCGTACCTTTCTTCAAAAGATTCGGACTTGGGAGGAATTTGGACACCCACACAATCCTTACTAAAAATCCCCAACTTTTCTTTACAAAACCCTCATAGATTGAATTTTTATGAATGGAATGGATGATATATGGAGTTAATTGTGAAAGTGATGTCGAAATTTAGTACACCAATTAGTAAATGAGAGTGAAATCGCGAGGAAGAGAGAATAAAACTATGGCTCAAATTGATGAATTTGAAAACTCGGGAACCGACACGATTTTAAAAATAACCTCAGCCTCGAGTCGTGCTTCACGCCTCGACTCGAGGCTTTTAAAAAATTGCGCACCTTGACTCGAGATCCAGCCTCAAGTCGTGCCCGCTGATTTAAATCTCGCCTCGACTCGAGGCTCGGAGCTCGAGTCGAGCTCGATGATATTTTTGCAAAATTTCACTAAGGCAAAATCCCTCGGGTCGATGTCCAGCACCTCGACCTATGGTCGAATTCAGGGCTATTTTACGAAATTTTGGACCCGGCTCAACCCCGAAACACCCAAAATCGACCACGACGACCCCAATGAACCCCAATATGCACATTCTAACCTTTTTGGTCTCTTGATTTAAGCTCAATCGCTCATTCGATCGAGGAAACCGGTGTCTCTTCCTTTTTGCCTAAATTCACCAACTTTTATGCACTTTTCCTACTTGCTTTTGCATTTCCTTGTAATTCCAATCACTCCACAATCCAATCTAGCAAGTGTACCTACAATTTAGCACAAGACTCCATTAAATTCTTACCAAGATGAGATGTAAGTGAACATTTAAGAACAATCATCACCCCCAAAGTTAAATTTTAGCATAAAATTCAAAGTTTGGCAAAGGAGTGATTCAATGATATGCAACTCCCAAAGGAATCAAATAAGCTCACTCATTACATTCATCCAATAGCAATATACATCACAATCACCTAAGCATCATCAATTAAGCTCCAAACAATTTCTCCAAAACAACACAAACAAAACATAACACAAGAAGCACACACAAACACCTAAAAGCAACAAAAGATGGGTTGCCTCCCATCAAGCACTATTTTTAACGTCCTATGCCGGACGGAACTTGAGGAGTTCATAATTCCCTTTCAATGAGGATGTTAGGCACTTCCTTGTGCCTCACTAGAGTTTCATTTGCAAAGAGGCAACATCCCCATTTGTCTTCCAATAGAAGCTTCCCTCCTTCTTTGATTTATTTCACAATCAAGACTTCTTTGAGTCTTTCTACTCCAAGCAACCTACTCCAATTGGACTCACTCCACACCACTTGATCACCCACCACAAAACTTTCTTCTTTCTTCTCAAGTGGCATCTTTCTTTCTTCTAACACCCCCAAACTTGAGCCTTGCTCAAGTTTGGTCAACTTCTTCACTCTTTTTGTTCTTTTCTTTTCCCGGATCAAGCAAAGGTGCATAAAGCGCCTTTTCCTCCCTAAGATCATCAAGAGAAATACAAGACTTATTAGAAATCATATTACAAGAAGGAATAAGATGATCATTAATTAAAGAATTAGAAGAGTTAGAATCCTCCCTATCCTTTGAAGGGCACAAATCAATGATCTCTATATAACCACATTCCTTCTTCTCCAAAGCACTTGGAGCATCTTCCACTAATGGAGCTCTAGAAAATGTCACCTCTTCTCCATTAAAGCTCAATTTGAGCTCTCCTTTATTCACATTAATCATGGCTCTTCTAGTAGCTGGAATGGTCTACCAAGTATGATAGGTGCCTCGAGCTCTTCCTTCATATCAAGTACTACAAAATCCACCAGGAAGATAAACTTGCCAACTCCCACTAACACATCTTTAATAATACCATAAGGATGGACAAAATATTGATCCACCAATTGAAGATTAATAGTGGTGGGAATCACCTCTCCTAACTCCAACTTTTTGAATATGGATATAGGCATAACATTGATACTAGCTCCTAAAATACATAAGCCTTGCACTTTCCCATTCTCACCAATTTCACAAGGGATAACAAAACTCCTCGGATCCTTAAGCTTTCGAGGAAGGTGTCTCTCAAGAATCTCCTTGCATTCTTCCACCAATTTTATTGCTCCTTTCTCATCCCATCTTCTCTTCTTTGACATAATCTCCTTCAAAAACTTCTTGTAATGGGGAATTTGCTCAAGGGCATTTAGTAGTGGAACATCAACATGTAAGCTCTTAAACACCTCCAAAAACTTACCAAATTCCTCATCAAGTTTCTTCTTCACAAGTCTTTATGGATAGGGAACCGGAATTGGTTTCATTGGCACTCTCCGCGCATCTTTGGGATTCTCTTCTTTCTTTGCTTTGATCACTTCTTCGTTCTCTTTCTCATCAATCACACTCTCTTCAATCACCTCTTCCTTCTCAACCTCCTTCTCACCTTCAACTTCCTTGGGCATTTTAGGGCCTTCATATCTAACACCACTCCTTAATTGTATTGCACTACAAAACTCTCTTGGATTAGTGTTAGGAAGAAATTTGTATTTAGTTTTGATGTGTTAAAATGTAAATAGGATGACTAGTGAGAATCTTGTACAGAGCAGTTGATGTAGTAAAGATATGTGAATAAACTAAGTACAAAAGGTAGATAAGGATACACTAGTAGTCGGATGAAGTCAAAGAGTCGAGATAAGGACGAATGTCGACGAAGAAAGAAAGCCAAGATGAAGACAAGTATAAAAAGATAGACGAGGTCAAAGATCGAATAACAATCACCAAGACTGAAGATCAAAACACGAGACAAGGTGAACCGTGTCTTGAGACAAGACGATGAAGTGTTAGAAAATTCAAGGGGTTTCAAGAAGCAGCTACAACTAACCAAGAAAAGGTTACAAGATTCAGTTAGTTCGTTTCAACTAACTAGAGAAGAATCGGCAAGGAAGTTACAAGCTGTCAACAAAGATCTCTATAAATAGATCTAGAAATTAGAGTAGATTAACTTTTGCAATCTCACAAATTCACTAGTATTCACAATGCACAATTAGCATTCACAAATATTGTAATCACACTCACGAACGTTCTTTACGTTCTTAGTTCTTAGTGTTTGTAGAACACTTCTCACGAATATCTTCAAGCCATTAGAATCCGAATTTAGAAAGGAAGATTGTAAGGTCAAGATCCGCACCGTAAGTAAGTAAGTAAGGAAGAAGAAAGTAAGTAAGTCGAGACCCTTCTTCAAGTTGAAGAAGGAGAGTGGACATAGGATCGTTTGATCCGAACCACTATAAATTCGGTGTTATTTCTTTTAAGTTCTTTATTCTTACTGTTATTCGCATTTCGATCACAAACAAATTTCGTAAAGCTTAAGATCTGTATTGATTGAGTATAAAAATTGTTTCGCATGTAAAACTTTGATTTAGAAGTTGATAGATAATCTAAACTTGAAAAAGTTTTGATAATCTATTCATCCCCCTTCTAGATTATCACTAGAGGGACTTGTAATCTTTTAATTCAACTCAATCAAAGGGACCAACAAGTGGTATCGGAGAGCGGTGTTAAAGCTGTTTCGATATTGATTTGAGGTCTTGAAAAGTTTCTGGAATTATTTCTTGTTTATCTTCTTTATTTTCAATCCACTAACCATGTTACTAACAAGTTTTTGTTGAGATTCTTTGACTCATTATGTCGACTGTTAAAAGTTAGAAATCCAGTCTGCTGAGTTTTCAATTGAAGAATATGATTATTGGAAGTTCGGGATGGAAAATTATCTAAAGGCAATCCATGATCGGATGGAAGAAGTGCTTGAAGAAGGTCCAATTAAGTTCTATCATGGAGGAACTAGTGATGGGACTGGAGCTCTGAAACAAAGAGTTAGACAAGAGAAGAAAAGTGCAGAGCCGACTAATGATGAAAGAAAAATTCATAATCTGGACCAAGTAAGCGAGGACAGAGATTATTGAGACTACGATTAAAGACTGGATTGAAAAAGTAAAGAGATGCAAAACAGCTAAAGAAATGTGGGAAACACTTGCTAGTGTATGCGAGGATCGAGACCAAGTCAAGGAGAATAAACTACAATCAGTATTACATGCGTTTGACACATTCAAGATGAAAGAAGGCGAAATCATGATCAATTAGTTGTCGATTGACAAATAACAAAGCAAAGCAGATTTGGGTAAAACTTATACAGAGAAAGAAATCAATAACAAAATACTCAAGTCTTTGAGTAGAAGATGGAGAGAAAAGGCCAACATTCTCAAAGCAACAATTTGTCCTTAAAATCTCATCATACCTTGTTTTCTCATCTCAAAGCACCTGGAGTATGATATCCAAATTGAAGATGAAGAAGATGAAACCGAGTCATCAACATCCGGAAAGACAGCTTGTATTTTTCATCAAGAAGAATTCGAGAAGATTTCTAAGGCATCAGATCTATCAATTAAAGAAGAAATGACACTCTTAATGAAATGGTATGAAAGGCTAAAGATGAAGTACAAAAGGAACAAGAGGGATAGATCAAGCCGGAGGAATTACAAGTCGATAGAAAAGAGAAAAAATTCAGACAATGACAAAAAGAAGGATCAACCTAGGAGGTACAAGTCACCAATCGTAAGAGGAGATAATAGTCCAAAACAGATAGAGGAGATATTTGGTACACTTGCAACAAACCTGGTCATTACGCTTATGATTGTCCTCAACTTACTCCTAGAGAGAGAGAATAAAAGAGGAAGAAACGAGATAGAAGATATGCAGCACTGCAGAGCACTTCTAGCCGAAAAGGAAGAAGCTCAAGAAACATCATCATCCTCATCTTCATCTGGTTTTGGATCAGACGATGACATATATCCGATGACAAAGGAGGTAAAATATTATTCTTCTTCGTATAATGATTGTAGAACTTATCTCGAATCGATCCTAGTCTTATAAATAAATTTCTAAAAGATCTAGAGACTGCTCTATCTCGCATACAAACAGATAGAAACAAAAATTTTTAGTTTAAAGGATCAAATTCTTAATCTAACCAAAGTCTATCAGACAAAGGATAGTGAAATGCTAGATCGCTCATTCAAGGGGGAATGTCGTGCTAGGACTATCACTAGCACCTTGTCCGAAAAGACAGATGAGTTGGAAAAAGAATTGAATTCTTTAAAAATAAAATTCTCAAGTATCTATTCTGAGAATGAGAGTTATAAAAGAACTAACAGAGAATTAAATCTCAAGTTAGGACTTCTAAATATAACTCGAGTCCACAATAGATAAGATCTTCAATACTTCACGAAGTCTAATGATAAGACAAAGGTTTAGGATTTGATAGGAATAAAAAGGATGATCCCATAAAACCAAGAGTCTTTGTCAAAGTTACTAAACCAAAGGAAGAGACTAGATTTGGTCCTTGGAAACCTAAGGAACAAATCACCTCACCGACATTTACGAAAGAAAACACAGACAAGGAGAGATGCTCCAAAGGCAAAGCCAAAGACTAAGACAAAGTCTTATCCAAGGTATAATAGTTTTGATGGAAGAAGTAAGTCATATCCATTCTTACCACGATACAAGAAAATCATAAAAGATCAGCTAAATAAGATTGATCTTGAAAGTTTTATATTGGTAGATAGATATGGTTGTAAACTTCAATTTATGGGTTTAAGGAATATATATATTTTTTCTGGATACCCAAATATCAACTTAACTAGAAAGGACCCAAGTTACAAAGGGTACCTAAGATCTAAATTTGTGAATGCAGGAAGATAGAAAGATAGTAGAAAGAGAAGATATTCTTGAGGTCATCCGGTACATTGACAGGTGGTTGTTCAAGCATATGACCTATGAGAGGACGTCTTCTTTCTAACTATCAATCTATAGATGGTCCAAGAGTCATGTTCAAGACAACAATTTTGGGCTTACCAAAGGAGTTGGAACATTGATGATTGGAGATATACAAGTCAATGAGGTCTACTTTGTGGAAGGATTGAAGCATAACTTGTTGTCTCTGTTTCACAATTTTGCGATAAGGGGCTAAGTGTTAAATTTACTCATAATGCATGCTATGTGCTAGATGGTATCAATAAAAATGTACTATTAGCTGAGTCGACAAGGTAACATTTATGTTGCTAACTTTAAAAGTTATCCTAAAGATACTTGTCTTGTTGCAAAGAGTTCGGATGACTTAATTTGGGCTATGGCATAAACGTCTTGGTCACTTAAACTTCAAAACTCTTAACAAAATTGCAAGGAAGTCTTTAGTAAAAGGACTCCTAATAGAATATTCTGAAAGAACCATGTTTGTGATTCATGTCAAAAAGAAAAAGCAGACCAAACCTTCTTTTAAAACAATAAGCAGTCCTTCATCGTAAAGAATTCTCGAACTTCTTCATATGGATCTTTTGGTCGATTACACCTCTAAGCTTCAAAGTGGAAGGAAATACACTTTGGTATTTGTTGATGATTTTTCAAGATTTACCGGGTTATTTTCTTATATAAGAAGAATGAGACCATGATTAAGATTCCTATTTCGTAAAAGATTTCAAAATGAAAAAGGACTAAGTATTATTAAAATTAGAAGTGATAAAGGTACTGAATTCCTTAATAAGCTTGTTACTAACTATTGTATCGAGAATAACATAGCTCATGAGACATCACCGCACGGACACCACATCAAAATGGAGTTGTTGAAAGGAGAAACGAGAACTCGAAAAGAAGCTGCTAGGACAATGCTATCTGAGTATAACACTCCTCACGGGTTTTGGGTAGAAGTTGTTAACACTGCTTGTTTTGTCCAAAATAGAAGTTTGATTGTTAAAGATAAATGTAAAACCCCTATGAAATTTGGAAGGGAAGATCTCCCAAAATTTCATATTTTCATATATTTGGTTGCAAATATTTCATTCACAACAATGATAAATCCCAGGTTAAAAACTTTTGATGTTAAGATTGCAGATGGGATATTTTTAGGATACTCATCTCAGTATCTAAAGCATACAAAGTTTTTAACAAGACAACCTTGTGTGTGGAGGAAACGCCGCATGTCGTATTTGATGGATCCACTTTTGAGTCTAGTAAAACAGATGACATCACAAAGATATCGAGAAGATCTAAATAAGATGACTATCGAAAGATCAATTGTAAAGTTCTATGGACAAGAATCGAGACTCAGACGAGGAGAAAGAACCAGATTCAAACAAAGAAAAAGAACTCTGAAAGTTCGTCTTCACCAGGTGATCGAGACAACCAATGCCATAGATAATCAAGAGGATACATCTGAAGGTAATACGAGAATCTTTTGAAATAGATACTTGAGACAAAACTTCATCCATAGTAAAAGACAAGGGTAAGAGAGTAATGTCTTACCACCCACCTGAACAGATAATTGAAAATTTAGACTGGAGTCCAGATAAGGACACAACTAAATCAAGATTGTATGTTCAGTTGTTATGTGTCATTACTTGAACCTAAGTCTATTACCGAGGCTCTAACTAATTCCAACTAGATTAACGCCATGCAAGAAGAACTAAATCAATTTCAAAGACAAGATGTGTCGGAGCTTGTTGACAGCCTCATCATCAAAAAGTCATTGGAACGAAATGGGTCTTTAAAAACAAAAGAGATGAGAACAATATTATGGTAAGAATCGTGGTTTTATCGTAGCATGTATTTGTGACCAATCGGTATATCGAACCCACGAGAATTAGGAGAGTAAGGATCCCTAGAACTACAATTATCGAGCCAAACACGGATTAAGCTATAAACTAAGATCAACAAATTAAAACCAACAAATAAGCTAGAACAATTAACTAAAGCAAGCAAATAAAAAGCAATTAAACTAGGAAGCGAAAAACACGAGACAAATACCAAGGAGAACCGAGTGCTCGGGTGCAATTCACCAAAGAATCATCAACCACGGATCAAACAAGATTGGAAAATCCACATGCAAGAGAATGATAGGGTCAATCACGTATGAAGCACTCAACCGTCTTTGGATAAGCCTAGGACAAGCACACAATAAGCACGTAGATTGTCTTAGAGACGACACTCTAAACCCCCTCACTAATTACCCAATTATAAATCAAGCAATTACGTACTCCTTATGCCGATTCTAATAAAATTAACCAAGTCTCCTTGAGTTAACCCAATATTGATATTGATCACACCTCTAATCCTAACACCTAAGCACCGATTTGATTACCCACGTCTCACGATAATTAATCAAGCAACAAAGGATCAAATCATAGAAGAGCAATCAACACATACAAATCCCATAAGAATAATCAATTTCTCACAAAAAGGAAGATCCAATCAAATTATCACCATAATCAAGTCATCAATGGATCATAACACCCAAACACTAAGGAAATTTAGTCAATCATCATCAATTCATCAATACCCATAACAATCAAGAGTGAAATTAAGCAACTCATACCAAATACAATGAAATAAAAGAGATATAAGAGAGAATACACCTTGAGTTCTTCAATACTTGAAATTAAATTGCAATTCTTACAAAATCCTCCAATTCTTGCTTGAAATTGAAATAACAATGAAGTAGACTAATGATCTAAGCTAGATATCTATTGGAAAATGGAAATTAAATTCTAATCTAAGGAAATTTAAAGGCAATTAACTAATCTAAGAACAAGGCGTGTAAAAAGTGTGTAAAGTGTGTGTTGGGAATCCTATCTAATTCTATGGGATTGTTAATCCCTAATGATGTGTATTGTATTGTCTCCTCCATTTAGAAAATCTAAGTATGGAAATATATAGTGGGGTTTGAGGATTAATTTTAAAGTATTGCAATTAAGCCCTCAAAATATAAAAAATTTGGAAAAAGGAAACCGCTGCAAATCAGCACACCATTCATGTCTTCAACTCGGTTGAAGAAACACGCCTGGTCAAGTTAAGAAGAAAGGCTGGCCGAGGTTATTTATACATCAAACATTCTGTTCCTCACGTCTCGACTTGTCTCGACTCGGTTTGCGTGAAGGCTCGGATCAAGTGAGAAATTTGTGCCTCGGTTCGGGTGATGGATTGCGCGCCAGCAAAGCAACAAATGACGGCGACGAATGGTGGTGCCGGGTTCGATTGCGTGGTGAAGACGATTGGCTGTTGGTGGCTGACGGCTGAGATGGACGGCGGAATGCGCTGGTTCGCGGCGGTGCTGGTGGTGGTGTATCGTCTTGGTGAATCGGTGATGGGTGAAACGGCGGTGAACGGTGGTGGTTGGGGCGATGTGCGGCGGCGTGGTGTTTGCTAGTGAATCGCGACGCAACGGGGTGATGGGTAGCGTGGATTTGTGGTGGTGGGCTGTTGGTGGTTGACGGTGGTTGATGATTGGTGATTTGGGGTTGATTGTGGGTTACGCAATACGGTGGAATTTGCGGAAGAAGATGATGGATGAACTTCTCAATTTCGTGGGTGCAATGGTTCCATAGTTGTGGGTGTATTCGCTGATTCCGTGGGTGTATGCGATTGTGGGTGTAACAGTTTGTTTATCGCCGTCTCCTTCGTTCGATCATATTTTCTTCATACGAGCTCCGTTTGACCCGATTCTTTTTGCATTGAGAAGCTCTCTCGGCCCTCTTTTCAACCATATAATTTTTCGTTTGATTTGAATAAAAAAATATCCTCAATTTGTACTCAAAGTTCGCCTCAACCTACAAATTAACACTTAAAACACCAACTTAAATAATCAAATGCAATTTGGTCAATTAAATGTGAATTAACATGAAAATAATATCAAATTGAGACAATTAAGCATACAATAATCATGTAATTTTCACACTAATCAGTTATTCACAATTAGAGGATTGATTATGATGAAACCTTTGCACCAAGGCTAAATGCGGAAGCCATAAGATTGTTCTTAGCTTATGCTGCTTTTAAATGATTCATAGTTTTTCAAATGGATGTTAAGTCAGCATTTCTTAATGGAATCTTAGCTGAAGAAGTTTATGTAGAGCAACCTCCGGGCTTTGTCAAAGGAGACAAGGTCTATAGATTAAGGAAAGCTCTATATGGACTTAAACAGGCACCTAGAGCATGGTACGATACTTTGTCTGATTATTTAGTTCGAAATGGTTTTGTAAAAGGTAAAATTGATAGAACCTTGTTTAGAGAAGAGTTTGGTAGTGATCTTTTACTAGTTCAGATTTATGTTGATGATATCATATTTGGATCAACTAACACATCTTTATGTGAAGAATTTAGTCATCTTATGAAGAGCGAGGTTTGAAATGTCCATGATGGGAGAAATGACCTACTTCCTTGGACTTCAAGTCAAGCGAGACTAAAAGGAGATATTTATAAATCAAGCCAAATACACAAAGATCCTATTGAAAAATTTAGAATAGGTACCACCGAGAAGCTAAGATACCTATGATGACAAAATTTTCAATGGATCCGGATAAGAAAGGGGAAGACACGAGATCAAATTGAGTATCGAGGTCTAATAGGTTCTTTATTATATTTAATCGCTAGTAGACCTGATATTTCTTTTGCGGTTGGAGTTTGCGCACGCTTTCAAGCTAAACCAAAGAAGAGTCATCTTGAGGCAACAAGAAGATTCTTAAATTTTTAAAAGGTACAAGAATGTTGGACTATGGTATCCATGATGACAATTTTGAGTTGTCTGGATACTCGATTCGAACTTTGGTGGGTGTAAGATAGATAGGAAATCCACACTGAACTTGCCAATTTCTCGGGAAGTAAGCCGATTTCATGGTTGTCTAAGAAACAAAACCTCTGTAGCTACTTCTACTACCGAAGCCGAGTGTATGGCGGTTGGGAGTTGTTGTTCACAACTTATACGGGTCGATCAACGGCTAAGGGACTATAACATTATCACTAGAGATGTACCAATCTTTCTCGTGATAGTAATAGTGCCATAACTATTACCCGTAACCCAATCTTACATACCAGGTGCAAACATGTTGACATAAGACATCACTTCATTCGAGATCATATTGAGAAAGGTGACATCGAGACTTGAAAAGATTTTGGTGATTTTCAAAGAGTCGATATCTTGACAAAACCTTTAGAAGAGACAAGGTTCAAGGAATTATCCGTAGAGTTAGGATAATTAGATGCTTCTTTAGTTAATCTATAATCTCATCTTATGCTTTTTTCTCTCTCTCGATTATTTTACTATATCTAGAAAGAAGTATCGACAGTAGAGGATCATATGGATAATCACAGAGCTGATATCATTGATCTCCATAAAAGGAATCAAGAATCAAGGATTAATCTATTGATCTTAGACCAACTTGATATTTACTTGTTCGACATGAAGTAATTCAGCACAAATACATAATAGTCATCTGTCATAAACAAACAGATATGTATATGTACCTTGTCCGAGTTACTCACAAAGGTTACTAATAAATTGCTTCGATGTTTTTGATTTCAGGAGAAATTAAGTTTGGTAAACATTTTCCATCATGACAAGAGCTCCTTATCTAAATACTCATAGAATGCATAATGATACAATCAATCCGCATAAGGTAAAAATATCGTGAAGTATTTTCTAGCCTTTTCCTTTTATAATAAAGATTATGCATATTAGTTCATATAATCAATATGTGAATTTAATATCATAATTGTATTATTTATTCAAAAATGAATTTACTCAGTTTATTAAAATTGTTTTGTTTTCTAAAATAAAAACATAAGGGTTCCGCTTTTGTTTTTATTAAAATATGTGTACTTTTCATTGTATCTTTCCAATTAAGCTGAAAAGTAAAGAAAAATAAGTAACTCGTGTCAAAATAAGTTACTACGGACCTGAATTTTTATCAAATTGAATTTTGAAATATGCCGAGTAACATTCACGCGCTTTAAATGGAGGTGGTTTCTAAAATATAAACCGTCAACAGCTTCACGCGCGATATATTTAATATTATTCTCTCCGCTTTTCAAAATTAATTGTCATAATTGCATTAATGGTGAACAAAAGTCTAAATTTACACTTTTTCAGTCAATTATGAGTTTTATAATTGTTTATTATATCTCTTTTCATATAAATAGGATAACGTGTGCATAATTTCATTTACGCACATACAAAACCTATTCATATTTCTCTCAAATTTTCCTTTCCCTCTCAAAAACCTTACATTCTCAACAATGGTGGATAGAAAGAAACCAAAAATCAAATTCGAATATGATCTCGATTCGATTAGAGAAAAGACAAAATCATAAATGTTCGTGAGAATGGGAAGTATCCACCGATCCCGAAAACCAGAGATTTTACGCCATCTGGAGTCAAGGGGATTGAAAGCAAGACTATACGATGAAGCCTTCACGAAATAAAACCCTCGACGACCTTTACTGCCGAATTCCTTACAAGGGCAAAAACAATGAATCGGGTTAGAAACAAAGGTTCGAACTAATGGGAAAAAGAAGAAGGTGGTAGTGTCGATAGAAGATTTGGGTGAGATTTTTGACTTAGTACGTAAGGTGAGAATCCTTTCACGTACAAGGCAAATGAGTATTTGGAAAGTTTTTGTTTGATGGCAAGGAGGTCACACCGTAACACAACGACGAATTTGAAAAGGCCGATGCTAAAACGACGATACAGTGCTGTTAATGTTGATTTTAACAAAGTGCATATTGGGTGAACAACAGAGCCACGATGGCTTGACGAGGTTGATGGAGCCGAGATTAATTGGGCCAGGGTGGTGTATTCAAGGTTGATGGAGGAATGGAAGAGGTTCGTTAAGACCCCAATTTCAAAAGAACCTGATGAGGTGGTCTCTCGAAGAATGTAACAAGTATGATAGCTAATTACCATCATCCTTGAAAATAAAGCTGGGTGCAGACAACCTCGATTGGGAGAAGGGTGTCAAGAAGTTCACCAAGCAAAAGGGTTTGCTTGTCAAAGATGAGAAGATCTTTGGACCCTCTGATTGGAGTGTATAGAGCAAGAGTTATTAAGACCAATCAACAAAATATCGAACCCAAGGGAAAAAGTATACACATGAGTCCTTAGAAATACAAGTTCTTAGTGACTAGAGTTGCAACAATGGGTTGGAACAAAAACAACAAAAACAATAGTAAAAATACAAAAAAATAACAAGCAAGCAAATGAGCGAACACCTAAGATGCGATAACAAAAACAACAATAAATGGTGGGATAGGTGTGCTAGGATTAACATCCATCAATGAATCATCAATCAACAAGCTACAATTGAATCAAATTACAAATCAACTAAGATAGAAAGCATAAACCATCATGAAATTAATCACTCCATTAAAATCACAATGCCTAATGTGAGTATCCTTAGTTTTTCCCATTTCTCAATGTAGAAATCCCCAATTCATACAATCATGCAAAATTGAAACTCGATCAATACCTAACCACGTTAGCTCAACTCTCGCCTATTGCTAGGGTGATTAACCATTAATCTGAAGAAACAATTTTACACAAAGCACAATTAAGAATCACAATTAGGAAACAAACTAATGTGAGTATCCTTAGTGCAACTAATCTCTCGAATACGAAGCACCCAATCCACACATTCATACACAATTATCACCCGATTAATCCCGGATCACGTTAGCGCAACTCGCCTATAGCTAGGGTGATCAAACACTAATCTAAAGAGATAATTATGCATGAAGCACAAATGAGAATCACAATTAGTAAGCAATCTACTCAATTGATCTCCAATCATCAACAATTATGGCATCATCAATCAATTCATCATCAATTTCAATTAACCCAAGCACAAAAATGTTAGCCCATGGTACCTAAAACAATACCCATGGGAAGAAGATAGAATTGAACAAACACAAAGCAAATCACAACAATTAAGAAATTTAAGAGACAAAAGAGGAAAAACATCACCTATTGATCTTCAATCAACAACAATAGGAATGCTTGAGTCTTCAACACCAATCTCCAAATGAATTACAAGCTTGAATTGAAAGAATTACAAGAATCAAATGCTAACCTATGCTAATCTAGCAACAATAAATGGAAATCTAAATCTAATTCTAACTTCTACTCTAATCTAATGAAGAAATTGGCTTGGGGCCCGAGAAATCGCCCCAAAACCGCTACTAACTGCTATTATCTAAGTGTTTTAGTTGCATGCCTCTGCTTCTCCCCTTAAATACCGAATTTTTGGAAAAACCTCCCCCTCGAGTCGAGGGTCAGGCCTCGACTCGAGGCTCCTGCAAAACTCCTCGCCCTCGACTCGAGGGTCATGCCTCGACTCGAGGTGCCTGCTTTTTTCTCATTTTGGTCCTTTCTGCATAGCCCTCGACTCGAGGCTTATGGTCCTCGACTGCAGCTCGAGTCCAGGGCACTTTTCTCACGTGGGGCTTCGTCCCCGACCCCGCTGTCCCGTATGATCGTCTCTTCATTCTAAGCCTAATGGTACTCTCGGTTTGGCAAAATTCCACCGAATTACCTGTAAAATGGACGAAAAAATCAAAATCTACGCAAATAGTACTTTTTAGGCAAAAGAGTGATACTTTTCACATTTAGGCACAAAAATCAACACCTTAGCTCACTTTTTGCACTAAAATAGGCCCTAAAAATATGTATCAATTCACTCCAATCATACCCCCAAACTTGAATTGTTGCTCATCCTCGAGCAACGTAGAAACTAAGAACAAATGAGTGAATTGATTGCAATTATGTCACATGGCACTATAGACGAAATAAAAGACAATCGAACTCATCAATGAACACTTGTATCAATGCAACTATCCACTAGCCATCAAGATGAATCATGCTTAAACAAATGCTCAATCAAACACTCAACACATTGCTCCTTCCATGGAGTGTTTCACTCTTCACTCAAGTGTATCAAGGTATAAAGCACTCAATCATCAAATTCATGAACTTGCACACCATATGCTTGCCACAAGACTTAATCTCAATCAAAATCACTTGTAATCAATCAAGAATCAAAGAGGTCTTTCTCTAGGTTGTAATGTAAGCTCTTTGGAAAGGTGGGATATATATGGATAAGAGTGACTAAATAGTAGAGACTTGAATATAAGCTAATCAATACAAATGCACATCTCTTCATTTTTCATCAAGCACACTCTTTCTTTTACTTCAATGATCAATCCACCATTCACTTGAGCTTTCTCTTTTAAGCTCACAAATTGAATGTTTCTTTCACTTCATGCATTTTTCTTCACAATTCAATTTTTTTCACAACCTTACTTTTCTTTTATTCTTCATTCATCACTTAGCTCATCATCTTTCCACACTTAGCAATCAAATCACCATCATTAGCCAACATTCAAGCTCAACTAAATATAGGACAAGAAAGGCTCATAAAAATAGGCTAAAATGGTTTCAATTTCACTTGGCTTGCCAAAGAATAAGGATCATAAGGCTCAACATGACTCACTAAGGAAATCAAATGTATTTGGTGGAGAAATATTTGGCAAAGTGACTCATCATATCAAACATGGCCTCTTATCACTTTCAAGACATCACACAAAGATCAATATCAACAAGTCTAGTGGCAAGTTCTAGCATACAAATCATGAATGATGCACTCATAAAGAAATCATGTCAACCGTATAAGATGTACGATTATTAAGGCACAAAAGCTCACGGGCTTAAATTGAGCAACGAATTAAGCATTATCAATCACATTCATCTTCACACAATAAATCAAGAAAGCTAGCTTAAAGCTACAAATCAACTCATGATCAAATCAAAATCCAATTAGTCTTACAAATCAAACTCAAGTGCTCATGTACATAAGTCCAAGCATACTCACTACCACATGAATAATACTCAAAGATATGCAATAAATCCACAATTAAGCTCAAGATAAATCAAGCTCAAAATATACAAGGAAACCAAGACACAATTATAGCATCATCATCATTAAGCAATAAGCTCATCCAACCCCAAAATCATAGAAGAGCACAAAAGAATTAGAGAAGGGAAGAGAAACACCTCCCCAAAACTTAGACAAGTCTAAGTTTGAAAGGAAGTGTTGTACCAATAAGCTTTTAAACTCCATTTTCTTCCTTCAAGCATGTAGGGATCATAAAGCTTCCTAGCTCTTTCCTTCTTGATCTTGCATTTCCTTGCAATTCCAATCGCTTTCCCATTCATCTAGCAAGTGTACCTACAATCCGGCATAAGAATCTTCAAATAATTACCACTAAGAGATGCAAGTACCAAATATCGACCAACACCCCCAAACTTGAATGATAACATGAATTCAAGGTTTAGAATGAGAGTGATAAAAATATATGCAACTTCTAATGGTATCAACATTAAGCTCAAAATACCCTATGAATCTCAAAGTAAAGAGCATAATTTCCTAAGCATGAGCAATTAAGTAGCTAGCCAAATCTCCCAAAAATAAAACAAAAACACTAAACTACCAAAAGAACACAAGAAAAGAAATAAAAAGGATGGGTTGCCTCCCATCAAGCGCTATTTTTATTGTCCTATGCCGGACTTATTCTTTCACTTCCCACTTTCTTTATCGAATGGCCAAGGATATCGGTCCTCCTTGCCATTGTATCTCAACCTTTGAGCTTCAAAATCATGGAGGTTCACCGAATAGATAGGACAACCACTTATAGGTATGCTTAGTGTCCATGGTTGTCCCCCTTTCTCTCTTGCCATCCTTCTCGATTCTTCCTTCCTTTCAAGGATGCCCAAGCGTTTCTTCAACTCTTCCCTATAGTTAAAATTCACAAGAGGCAAAATTAAATCATTAGAAGCATCATTTTCAATCAAATCACAAATTGAAGAGTTAGAGGGTATAGAAATGCTCATTTCGATCTTCAAAGCTTCATTCGATGCTCTTTGATTTTCTTCCTCATTAAAGCTCATGTCCATCAATGGACAATCCTCTTCCTTCTTTTTGACAAGGAAGCCTTCTACTTTTACCTCTTCGCTTGGACCCTCTACTACATCTCTTCTTTCACTTTCTTCCTCCCCTTCTTTTTCTTGATTCTCCATGACGGTTAAGTTCTTCACTTGGCGTAGGAAATATTTGAGTTGACTTTTAATAAACGTGAAAGGAACTTCGGCGATCTCCATGTTCCCCTCTATCCATGAATTAACCTTTGACTTGGTCTCATACATTTCTTCGTACAAGGGAAGCATTTCATCACACCTAGGTCATTTTCCTCAAACTTTTCCAACAAAGCTCCAAGCATCTCTAGCAATATAGCTCTCACATCATGGAGTCCCCATTCTTCAATTTGAGGAGAAGCTTGTGGCATTGGATAGTCATTCTCATAGCTCCTCCTATCATCATAATAATCACCTCTCGATGCTCCTTGACACTCAAATCCAAGACATGGATCAAATGTTTGATCATAAGGCTCATAATATGGAAACATCTCTTGAGGTTGGGGAGGAATTTCTTCATATCTCCAATCTTCATAATTGGATGGAACTTGTTGCAAATGAGAATTATCTTCAAAGCTCATCCAATTATTGTATCCAAATTCTTCAAAGTGTGGAGAATACACTCTACCATCTTGATAATACTCTTGATTCCACATGTATGAGTTGTATCCTTCCATCTAGACAAGATAAGCAAGTATCAAATTCCAACTAAAATAACAAAACAAACACAAACACAAAGGCAACAAGTAGCCACTTCAAACAATTCCTAGGTCTCACTTAAGGCGCAAAAACTAATTCCCGACAACGGCGCCATTTGATTGGAGTGTATAGGGCAAGAATTATTAAGACCAATCAACAAAATATCGAACCCAAGGGAAAAAGTATGCACATGAGTCCTTAGAAATACAAGTTCTTAGTGACTAGAGTTGCAACAATGGGTTGGAACAAAAACAACAAAAACACTAGCAAAAATACAAAACAATAACAAGCAAGCAAATGAGCGAACACCTAAGATGCGATAACAAAAACAACAATAAATGGTGGGATAGGTTTGCTAGGATTAACATCCTTCCATGAATCATCAATCAACAAGCTACAATTAAATCAAATTGCAAATCAACTAAGATAGAAAGCATAAACCATCATGAAATTAATCAATCCATTAAAATCACAATGCCTAATGTGAGTATCCTTAGTCTTTCCCATTTCTCAATGTAGAAATCCCCAATTCATACAATCATGCAAAATTGAAACTCGATCAACACCTAACCACGTTAGCTCAACTCTCCCCTATTGCTAGGGTGATTAACCATTAATCTAAAGAAACAATTTTACACAAAGCACAATTAAGAATCACAATTAGAAAACAAACTAATGTGAGTATCCTTAGTGCAACTAATCTCTCGATTACGAAGCACCCAATCCACACATTCATACACAATTATCACCCGATTAATCCCGGATCACGTTAGTTCAACTCTCGCCTATAGCTAGGGTGATCAAACACTAATCTAAAGAGATAATTATGCATGAAGCACAAATGAGAATCACAATTAGTAAGCAATCTACTCAATTGATCTCCAATCATCAACAATTATAGCATCATCAATCAATTCATCATTAATTTCAATTAACCCAAGCACAAAAGGTTAGCCCATGGTACCAAAAACAATACCCATGGGAAGAAGATAGAATTGATCAAACACAAAGCAAGTCACAACAATTAAGAAATTAAAGAGACAAAAGAGAAAAAACATCACCAATTGATCTTCAATTAACAACAATAGGAATGCCCGAGTCTTCAACACCAATCTCCAAATGAATTACAAGCTTGAATTGAAAGAATTACAAGAATCACATGCTAACCTATGCTAATCTAGCAACAATAAATGGAAATCTAAATCTAATTTTAACTTCTACTCTAATCTAATGAAGAAATTGGCTTGGGGCCCGAGAAATCGCCCCAAAACCGCTACTAACTGCTATTATCTAAGTGTTTTAGTTGCATGCTCTGCTTCTCCCCTTAAATACCGAATTCTTGGAAAAACCTCCCCCACAAGTCGAGGGTCGCCTCGACTCGAGGCTCCCGCAAAACTCCTCGCCCTCGACTCGAGGGTCATGCCTCGACTCGAGGTGCCTCGCTTTCTTCTGATTTTTGTCCTTTCTGCATAGCCCTTGACTCGAGGCTTATGGTCCTCGACTAGAGCTCGAGTCCGTGGCACTTTTCTCGCACGGGGCTTCATCCCCGACCCCCGCTTTCGTCCCGTATGATCGTCTCTTCATTCTAAGCCTAATGGTACTCTCGATTTGGCAAAATTCTAACGAATTACCTGCAAAATGGACGAAAAACATCAAAATCTCACAAATAGTACTTTTTAGGCAAAAGAGTGATACTTTTCACATTTAGGCACAAAAATCAACACCTTAGCTCACTTTTTGCACTAAAATAGGCCCTAAAACATGTATCAATTCACTCCAATCACCCTCCGACTCGGAAGGAGATGAGGATGCCCTGCTCCACCACCAGCACCAAGAAGAAGGGCTGGGAAAGCAAAAGCAAAGAAAGTGGAGACGGTCTTTGGAGGATGAGTCCTCATCTCGCCGAGATAGAGGAAGGGGCAGAGGAGGAGGTGGAGAAGACAACTTCCCAAGGGGGAAGTGTCTCACCGAGGCGGCCGGGTGTTTACGGACGGGAAGAAAGGGTGGTTATCTCATCTCGGAGATGAACTGAGGAGGCAGCCCAATCATCATCATCTTCCTCATCTAAGGATGCAAAGCCCCAACCCTCCACATCCCAACCTCGGCGATGAAGAGGCAGACAAGACCGCCGCCTCGTAACCTCTAAAATGGTCTACTCCCAAAAGTCCAACCCAACCCCAACCCACAGATGACCCATTTTCCTTTCTATCATCATCTTAAACAGAGCCTAATCTATACCTTCACCTTCCTAATCCTTCTAGAGATGGGAGTAACCGAGCTCTCACTCGTAATTGTTGGAAAGAAATTTTTATCGAAGAAAGAATCAGCCCTAGTAGATGAACCCGATCTACTAGGAGAACTCGTTGATGTCTGGTTGCTATGGAGAATAAGGACTGGTTCATTTGAAGAGACAACTATTCGATAGTAGAGGCGGAGGAAATAATCTATCCATCCTGGGAGAAAGAAGTCCTCAAGAAAGCTGGTCTCAAATCATTTTTAGAAATCCTGCCTGCGATGATAAGTTTTATGATTACATTCTCGCAAAGAGTATACCTTGGAGATATGCAACCGAGAAGAGGTGAAAGAAAAGGAAGCCGAGAAAGAGAAGGATGAGGCAGAGGAGGAAAGGGGTGAAGAGGAGATCGAGAAAGAAATGGAACGGAGGAAGCAGAAAGGATATATGTGGAGTCGCCGATGAGCCACCCGAGATGGATACACTGGGAGGCACAAACAGAGCGAGGTGGTAGGGCAGGAGCCGGTGGAGGTAGAATCAAGTGTGCCAACAACAAATGTGCATTGGGAAGATTCTCCTCCAAACGATGTTGAAGCCGAGGTTCCCATTGAGAAGATAGACTTAACCCTATCTTCTCCATCTCAAGAGATAGCACCGCCCTCGACCTCTGCGTCGTATCCGAGGTTGAAGCTCAAGGAGGAGGTAGCAAATCTAAAGAAGGCTGCCTAAGTGCTTTTCAACTAGTTCCAAGCGTCATTTCATCATCCATCAAGGAAAATATAGAGGTCGCTTCATGAGAAGACGAAAATAGACCTCTATTTTTCCTAATCGTGATACACGAAGAGCACATAGCTAAGGTCAAGCAAGAGATTGCAGAAGAAGAAAGGGCTCAAGGTGCACCGGGTCGGATAAAGATGTGCTAGATGCCTATTCGGAGATAAGAGATACCGTTGAGAACCAAGTGAAGGAGTCATGGAAAGACAAAGAGGCTTCCTTTCAACAAGTTTTGAGGATGACATTGGCTATGGAGAAAGACAGACAAACAAACATCCTCAAACAATACTTGGAAGGCGAATTCGGACATGCCGAGGTAGCTCGAAGAAAAGATATGATCGGCTTGATCAAGACGGATTAGTCGGGAATGAACTGCTGGGGCAAATTGAACAAGTAGCCACTATCTCGCAATATCCGCTTTGCTGCTGTTAAAAAGGGGGAAGATAGTGAGCTCAAGAAAAGAGTGGACGTTCAAGATGACAAAATACCGGCTTTGAACTTGAAGATAGAAGAGCTGTCTCGAGGAGCTACCGAAAGCCGAGGAAGCAAGAAAGAAAGCCGCTGATGAGAAGTCTCGAGAGTGCCGAGAAGGATCGCACGAAGGACGCATGCGTCTCGAATACACCGAATCGAACAAGAAGCCGCTCAAGAACTCCGCTCAAGACCCCGTCCCCATCCTATCAATTAAATCTCCCTCATCCTCATCTATGCCACTGGGAGAGCCAAAGCCGCAAGCAAACCAAAGACCCAGAGATAGACGAAGAGGAAAAGATAAAGAAGAGGAAGAATGAAGAGAAGGAGAAGTATAAAAGAAGGGATGCAAAGAAAAGGAGGGAGCAGGAGAAAGCAAATGGCAAGTTCTATGATAGAAGACGAGAGGAAGTGGGTTCGTAAAGGCCGAGATGAGCAAGGGGCTGAAGTATTCCGACCATTTCATAGGAGCGATGTAGTACCCAAGGAGATCTTGCTGATGGGAGATCGGGAGATGTGGAGGTCTTATGAAGGCAGTGGATCTTCGCTTTCCACGTCCTGCAAGAAGATCAAGTGGGGCATAGAAGAGAACATCGCTTTCCATGTCTGGGTTGGAAGAAAAGAATCCTAAGTTCTATCAATATCTTATCGACCTTGCTCATGAGGAGTTCAATGCGCACGTGGTTGCACCAACCTATGCACCGATGGAACCTCCAAGGACAAAAGATGGTCGTCTGGACCACCGATTGGAGTGAATTGATACATGTTTTTAGGGCCTATTTTAGTGCAAAAGTGAGCTAAAGTGTGATTTTTGTGCATAAATGTGAAAAGTATCACTCTTTTGCCTAAAAAGTATTACTTTGTGAGATTTTGAGGTTTTTCGTCCGTTTTGCAGGTAAATCGGTGGAATTTTGCCAAACCGAAAGTACCGGTATTCTTAGAATGAAAAGACGAACATACGAGACGAAAACGGGATCGGGCCCGAAGCCCTTCTCGATAAAAATTCCCTGGTCTTGAGCACAGGTCGAGGGAGCTCAAGCCTCGACTCGAGGTTCAGCCGGAGGGAAATATTTTCAAAAAGCAGGAATCTCGACTCAAGGGAGAAGCCTCGAGTCGAGGGATGGGAAAATGGCAAGATCCTCGACTCGAGGGCTGAGCCTCGACTCGAGGCAGCGATATTTTGAAGAAGCGTGTTAGCGACTCTCGTGCCTCGACTCGAGGGCCCGAAGCTCGACTCGAGGAGTGCCCAAAACCGAAAAATTCAGTTTTTAAGCCATTTGAAACCAAAACCGAGCATATCTTGATTCTAGCAGTTTAGAGCGCTTTCTAGGAGGTTCCCGAGGCGATTTTTGCACTTTGTAGCTTGATTTCCATTGTAATCGCCATAGATTGCTAGAATTAGATTAGATTCTACATTTAGTCCACTAGATTAGTAGTTTGATTGATTGTAATTGAAGATTGCAGCTGTGATTTAGAAGTAGAGGAGTGGAATTGAAGCATTGTAGAAGATTAATCATTCCTATTTTTGTCTATTGAAGTTCAATTGGTGATGTTCTTACCCTTTGATCTCTTTAATTCATTGCTTGTATTGATTAGATTGTTAATTGATTTCTTAGATTCTCTACCCATGGCTTTTGCTTGTAGCACCATGGGCTAATAGCTTTGTGCTTGGGATAATTGAAATTAAGGATGAAGTGATTGCCTTATGCTATGATTGTTGATAATTGTGTTCAATTGAATTAGCTTGCTCCCTAATTGTGATTCTTAATTGTGCTTCATGAAAAATTGTCTCTTTTGATTAATAGTTGATCACCCTAGCAATAGGCGAGTTGAGCTAACGTGATTAGGTGTTAATCGGGTTTCAATTTTGCATGATTGTATGAATTGGGGACTTCTACATTGAGAGATGGTAAGAACTAAGGATACTCACATTAGGCATTGTGATATTAATGGAGTGATTAATTTCATGATGGTTTATGCTTTCTAATTTGATTGATTTGCACTTGGATACAATCATAGCTTGTTAATCATGGATTCCTTAATGGAGATTATCCCTTGCACCCAATTCCCCCATTGATTTTAGTATATTTGATCTTGCGTATTAGGTGTTTGATAGATTGTTTGCATAATCTTGCCATTTAATTTCTTGCATTTTGTAGAGATTTTAGTCCTAAAACTTGTTGCAACTTTAGCCATCTAGAACTCTTATCCTTGAATTTCGTTTGCATACTTTCTCCCTTGGGTTCGATATTTTGTTGATTGGTCTTAAAAGCTCTTACCCTATACACTCCAATCAACCACAAAAGGGTAAAGCAATTGATCATCAAAGCAGGAAGCCGACTTGGCCGAAAGAGGCGAAATGGTGTCCCCGAAGAAAAGGGTTTTCGATCGCTCAAGATACCGTAAGAAGATAGGTGGTATGACTAAGTCTTATTCTTATAATCCTTGTCGATTACATGCTCGATCATTTGAAAATGTGCTAAGTGTGATGTACATGAAATACTTGTGAATATACTTTTACCTACTCTCATGAAACCGTTGTTTAACTAACTTGCTCTGATTGAATCCTCTAATCAATTCTTGGTATAACTATCTAAAATAAACTTGATTAAAAATGCATATCACTAATCATCTGTAATTTACTAATCTTGATTATCTTGTCTTTCTTCTCGTCTATCCGAGTATGATCTTCTAACCGAAAACTTTGTTGCTCCGATTATCCGACTATGTGACTTAAGTGCATACTTTGTGGAATACTTATCTTCTAATATTATTAACACATTTCTTTTCTTGAGCTATGTTTTAACATCATCAAAAAGGGGAAAATTGTTAGGAAAAAGTTGTATTTAGTTTTGAAGTGTTAAAATGTAAATAGGATGACCAATTGAGAATCTTGTACCATAAATGATGTAGTAAAGATATATGAATAAACTAAGTACAAAAGGTAGATAAGGATACACTAGTAGTAAGATGAAGTCAAAGAGTTAGATGAGGACGAATGTCGACGAAGGACAGAAAGCCAAGATGAAGACAAGTATAAAAAGACAGACGAGGTCAAAGATCGAATAACAATCACCAAGACTAAAGATCAAGAAACAGACAAGGTTAACTGTGTCTTTAGACAAGACGATGAAGTGTTAGAAAATTCAAGGGGTTTCAAGATGCAGTTACAACTAACCAAGAAGAGGTTACAAGATTCAGCTTAGTTTGTTTCAACTAACTAGAGAAGAATCGAAGGAAGTTACAATCACAACAAAGATCTCTATAAATAGATTTAGAAATTATAGTAGATTAACTTTTGCAATCTCACAAATTCACTAGTATTCTCAATACACAATTAGCATTCACAAATATTGTAATCACACTCACGAACGTTCTTTACGTTCTTAGTTCTTAGTGTTTGTAGAACACTTCTCACGAATATCTTCAAGCCATTAGAATCCAGAATTTAGAAAGGAAGATTGTAAGGTCAAGATCTCGCACTGTAAGTAAGTAAGTAAGGAAGAAGAAAGTAAGTAAGTCGAGACCCTTCTTCAAGTTGAAGAATGAGAGTGGATGTAGGATCGATTGATCCGAACCACCGTAAATTCGGTGTTATTTCTTTTAAGTTCTTTATTCTTACTATTATTCACATTTCGATCACAAACAAATTTCGAAAGCTTAAGATCCGGTTTGATTGAGTATAAAAATTGTTTCCACTATAAAACTTTGATTTAGAAGTTGATAGATAATCTAAAATTGAAAAGTTTTGATAATCTATTCATCCCCCTAAATTATCACTAGAGGGACTTGTAATCTTTTAATTCAACTCAAAGGGACCAACAATTAAGCTCAGTAGTAGATGGATATTTTTCCTTATTTTGCAAGTGATCCACCGTAGATGAGAGTTTTCCAACCGTTTTGGCCAATTACCCCACTTGGTGCTCAATAGTCTTGAATCTAGAGTCCATTTGCTTCCCAATCTCATGCAATCTTGAATCATTGGACTCTAACCTCTTCAAAATCATCCCAAGTAGCTCTTCCGTAGTTGTTTTTCCTTCATTGTTAGGAGCTTTTGCACCGGATCAAAATCGGGAGAAAATTGAATGGCGGCTCTCGGATTAGCATATGAGAAATTTTCATGTCTCCTCCAATTATTGGCATTATATGGAGCTTGAGGTTGAGGAGGCAAATTACCTTGAGGCCTATTTTGATAAGGCACTTGATAAGGCCTTACATTTTGGTAATTGCCTTGATAGTTGCTTTGATATCCTCCTTGGTATGAAGGCCTTCCCATATAATTCACTTCTTAAATAGGCACTTGGCCTTGACACAAATCAACTTGAGGAATGGGTGGATTTACACTTTGTTGAGCTTGAGATGTTGTAAGAGCTCCTAATCGATCCATCATCGTCAACATCATTGTCTTCATCGATTCAATTTCTTCCACATGGGACACTCTATGATGAGCTCCTCGATTCACCGTCACTTAAAAAGAGTCTTGGGCAATATTCTCCATGATCTTGTTCATTTGACCCACCGTCATTGACCAAATCAAACCATTAGCACACGCATTGAGGAAGGATCTATCACCATCCGTTAAGTCATTACAAAAGTACATGATAGTTTACTCCTCCGGAAGCCATGTTGTAGGCAAGCAATTAGCAATGTTCCATATCTTTCCAACGCTTCGGCATCGTCTCTCCACTCTTTTGACGAAAATGAGAGATAGCTTCTTTGGCTTGAACAGTCTTAGATGGCGGATATAATTTCATCAAAAACCTCATGCTAAGGTCCTCCCAAGTACGAACGGTTCCGGGAGGGATATAATTGAGCCAAGTCTTGGCTCTCCCCTTAAGAGTGAAGGCAAATAGTCTTAGCTTCTTCGCATCCTCGGACACTCCATTGTATTTTATGGTGTCGAAATCTCTAGAAATTGTGCCATGTGTTGATGAGAACACTCTTCTTCATCTTTTCCTTCAAATTGCTTCTCCCTTAACATCCTCAAAAGTGTCGGACTTATCTCAAAATTATTAGCTTCGATCCTTGGCCTTACAATGCCATCATAATACTCATGACGTTGAGGCTCAAAAAATTCCCTTAGTGGCCTACCTTGAGGTGGAGGATCTTGCATAGGAGGAGGTTGGGCTTGTGGTACATGTGATGGCTCTTGATATCTAGGCTCTTATGGATATGGCATTTGTGGATAATATGGTGGGAATTGCTGTGGATGAGGTGGATAGTATGGATATTGCTGAGCTTGTGGATGGTATGGGTATGGATTTTGGTATGGGAATTGATTTGGTGGCATGATTGGAGTGTATAGTGTAAGAGTTATTAAGACCAATCAACAAAAATATCGAACCCAAGGGAGAAAGTATGCAAATGAAATTCAAGGATAAGAGTTCTAAATGGCTAGAGTTGCAACAAGCTCTTGAACTAAATCACTACAAATTGCAAGAATTTAAATGGCTAGATTATGCAAACAATTTATCAAACACCTAGAATGCAAGATCAAATAGACTAAAATTAATGAGGGAATAGGGTGCAAGGGATAATCTCCATCAAGGAATCCATGATTAACAAGCTATGATTGTATCCAAATGCAAATCAATCAAATGAGAAAGCATAAACCATCATGAAATTAATCACTCCATTAATATCACAATGCCTAATGTGAGTATCCTTAGTTCTTCCCATCTCTCAATGTAGAAGTCCCCAATTCATACAATCATGCAAAATTGAAACCCGATTAACACCTAATCACGTTAGCTCAACTCGCCTATTGCTAGGGTGATCAACCATTAATCAAAAGAGACAATTTTTCATGAAGCACAATTAAGAATCACAATTAGGAAGCAATCTAATTCAATTGATCACAATTGTCAACAATCATAGCATGAGGCAATCACTTCATCCCTAATTTCAATTATCCCAAGCACAATTATTAGCCCATGGTGCTACAAGCAAAAACCATGGCTAGAAAATCTAAGAAAGCAATTGAGAATTTAATCACTACAAGCAATGAATTAAAGAGATCAAAGGTTAAGAACATCACCAATTAAGCTTCAATAGGCAAAAATAAGAATGATTAATCTTGTACAAGGCTTCAATTCAACTTCACTTCTTCTCAATTCTCACCGCAAAACTTCAATTACAATCACCAATCTACAAATCTAATGATCTAAATGTGGAATCTATCTAAATTCTAACAATCTAGTGCAATTACAAGTAAATTCAAGCTACAAAATGTAAAATTCGCTCAAAGGAACTCCTAGAAACCGCTCTGAACCGCTAGAATCAACTCCCCTCTGTTTTGGCTTTCCATGGCTTAAAAACTGAATTTTTCGGTTTTGGGCACTCCTCGAGTCGAGGTTCAGGCCCTCGAGTCGAGGCCTAAAGTCGCTAACACGTTTCTTTAAATTTCTCTCCAGCCTCGAGTCGAGGCCTCGCCCTCAGTCGAGCTCTCTCGCACTTTGTCCCCCTCGACTCGAGGCTCCTCCCTCGAGTCGAGCTTGCCAATTTTTTTGAAATAATTTCCTCCAAAGATGAACCTCGAGTCGAGGTCTGTGCACCCTCGACTTGAACTCGAGTTCGGGAATTTTTATCGAGAAGGGCTCCGGGCCCGACCCCGTTTCGTCCCGTATGTTCGTCTTTTCATTCTAAGAATCCCGGTACTCTCGGTTTGGCAAAATTCCACCGATTTACCCGCAAAACGGGCGAAATACATCAAAACCTCACAAATAATACTTTTTAGGCAAAAGAGTGATACTTTTCACATTTAGGCACAAAAACTAACACTTTAGCTCACTTTTTGCACTAAAAATAGCCCTAAAAACATGTATCAATTCACTCCAATCATGGCATCCCTTGAGGGAAAGGGCCAACTTGAGCATTGTAAGGTTGATGATGACCATTGTCATTTCCATTTCCATTTACTTCCTCCACATGAGGTTCACCAACTCTTTCTTCATTCACCAAATCTTCACCTTCCACCATTTCTTTTCTTCTTCTCTCACGGTTTCTACGAAGTGTAGCTTCTATTTCCGGATTGAATGGCTCGGGTAGTACACCACGAGATCTCGTAATCATTCACCTACACACCACCAATCAAGGTATCAAAATCACAAAAACAAAGAACAAAACAAAAATACAAAAGCAACAAGTAGCCACTTCCAACTAATCCTAAGTCTCACTTAGACGCATAATCATACCCCGGCAATGGCGCTATTTTGATTGTGGTAAAATCGGCAAGTGCTTTTAAGACCAAACCAAGTTATCGAACCCAAGGGATAATATATGCAATAAGGCCCTAAGACGTGAGTTTTCAATGATTATTGTTGCAAGCACGGTTTTGGTTTCAATTACACTACAAATTTGCAAGAATTAAAATCTATCAACTATCAAGCAATGAATTAAGCAACGAATTAAGCTAGAACAAGTAGCAAACTAAGCAAACTCAAGTAATCAAATGGGGAGGTGTGCTAGGGATAATCTCCACCAAGGAATCAATGATCACAACTATAATTGCATCAAATTGCTATTCAACCAAGATAGAAAGTATGAACATCATGCAATAATGTCTCCATTCATCACACAATGCCTAAATGTAGTATTCTTAGTGTAACTAATCTCTCAATTATGAAGCACCTAATTCATACAATCATACACAATTATAACTCGATTAATCTCTAATCACGTTAGCTCAACTTTCGCTTGCTGCTAGGGTGATCAAACACTAATCAAAAGAGATAAAAATGCATGAAGCACAATTAGCATCAACAATTAGGGACTAACTATCTCAATTAAACAACAATCATCACCAATTATAGCAAGAACAATCAAATCATCCTCAATTTCAATTATCCCAAGAACAAGAGAATTAGCCCATGGAGCAAAGTCCAAAATTCATGGGTGAAAAATCTAATTGCATGAACACAATGATAATCACAACAATTAAGCAATAAAAATTACGGAAGAGGAAGAACATCACTAATTTGGCCAAATGAACAATGAATTGAATGCTTGAATCTTCAAATGTAAACTTCTTCATCAATGGAATTACAACTTGAATCACTAATCTAATGGATTAAATTCTAATCTAATCAACAATCAATGAAAATCTAGCCAAAACTATGAATCTAATCAACCTAGAAGGAGAATTTGGCTTGGGAATTGAAAAATCGCCCAAAAGCTGAAAGGTAACTACTATGGAATGATGTATGCTCTGCTTTTCATCCAAGGGGACTAAATTGGGAATTTTCTGAAAATTGGAAGCCTCGACTTGAGCTTGAGGACCTCGAGTCGAGCTTGGTGAAGTCGTGCCCACGTTTCTTTAAAATTCCATCTGCCTCGACTCAAGCTTCAAGCCTCGAGTCGAGCTTGCCGCTTTTCTCGCATCACTCGACTCGAGCTTGGTGCCCTCGAGTTGAGGCCTTCAACACTTAGCCAAATTTTTGAAGCAGCCTTCAACCTTGAGTCGAGGGCCTGGACCTTGACCCAAGGTCGAGTCGAGGATTTTTTCCGGCCCGACTTTCACCTCCGACCCCGATTTCTTCCGTCTTGTTCCCGTGTGAGTATCCATGTGCTTGGTTCGGTCAGATTTCATCGAAATACCTAAAAGCGAGACAAAACACATCAAAAATTCATTATTTCCACACTTGTGATACTTTTCATGCAAAGTAGTGATACCTTTCACCTTAAAGCTCAAAAACTAATACTTTTCATCACTTTTTGCAAATAAATACCATATTATTCATATACTCCTAACCACTCATCAGTTCTTACTCTATGATAAGTAAAATTCCCCAACAAGTATCAACTTTGAACATATTGTATTTGCTTGGTGATCCCGATTGTGTGGCAAACCTCCGAATGGATCGTAATACATTTGCACGATTAAGGTTTTACTTCAAAAATTAGGAGGCCTTAGTAACCAAAAGTATTTGTGTGTGGAAGAACAAGTTTCCATGTTCTTAGAGGTTTTGGCTCATCACAAAAACAAAGAACTGTTAAATTCAACTACCAAAGGTCAAGTCAAACAGTCTCCCATTACATCCACCTTGTCTTGAAAGCTATTTTTAAGTTGTAAGGCCTACCCATGTCCCCGATGATTCGACGATCCACGATGGAAATGGTTCGAGGTAATAAAATAGTATTAACCTTCATATCGATTCTCTCTATATTGTCATCTCATCACAATTTTTCTTATGTCCTATCCAGGATGTTTAGGTGCTCTCGATGGTATATACATCGATGTCCATGTTAGTCTGAGTGAAAAGGGGAGATATAGAACCCGAAAAGGCCGTATATCCACAAATATCCTAGGAGTGTGAGATACGCAAATGCGATTTGTCTACTTCCTCCCCTGGATGGGAGGGATCGGCGGTGATTCTGAGTCCTATGAGATTCTCGTTTCTCGAATCCATGGCCTCAAGGTCCCAAAGGGTATGAAAGAATGTTTTCTACTTGTCTAGTACCATAGTTGTAACAACAATACTAAAATAATTTTGCGTTATTGAAATTAAAAGGGAACTACTATCTCTGCGATAATGGATATGCTAATTCCGAGGGTTTTCTAGCAACGTATAGAGGATGTCTCTATCACTTGAAAGAATGGGGTCCAAACACCGATTGTCCCGCAAATCCCCTCGAACACTTCAACATGAGACACACAAGAGCACGTAATGTGATAGAACGCGCATTCGGTGTCCTTAAAAGACGGTTTGAAATTTTTCAAATCCAGCCTTCTATCCATCGAAGATTTAAATTCATCTAATAATGGCATGTTTTCTACTACACAACTTCATTCGATCTGAAATGCTTGTTGATCCGATGGAGCAACAACTCGAACAACGATGAGCCTCTCGAAGCTGATGATTCTCAGCCTGGTGATGTTATTAACACTGTTGAGTCGTCCGACCGAATTTAATGATTGGAGGGAAGAGTGGCCGATGATTCTATGTTCGATATTTGGAGGTCGAATGGGTAGCCGAGGTCGATTGTACCATAGTGTAGTTTGTATTTCTAGCATGATGAATGATTAATGCACATTATGACATTAAACAAGACTTGTTTGATTGGTTTATATCTTTTTTTTAATTTAAATTTGTGATCGATTGGTTGAACCGTAATGGTTCTGGTTTGAATGTTGGCATTTCCAATAGATAGTGCAATGTTGAGTTGGGTTGATTCATGGATAAGTCTTCGTTTATTGGATAATAGTTTGGTCTCCTTTTTAAGGCTGCTCCCAAGCTATTTTTCAAGTAAGCTTTTCAATCCATTACCGTACACATGTGCTATTTTCAATTTTAGCATTATGCATTTACGGATTAATGTGCACATCTTGGGAATTACAATAGTTGTCTTTTATGTGGTGTAGTTTTTGGATGCGATGCAGTGAAAGAATCTCATTTTGTTCAACATGTGATTTTTATATATCGCTGGACATATCCCAGTGGTACGTGTGTGGTTTAAGAAATCCCACACTTGGGGCCATGTGATGACTCTGTTGCCACCGATTTTACCCGTGGTTAACATGTGGGTTTGAGTCATCCCACACCGTTGTGTATGTGAGATTCTTATAATTTTTACACCTCTATATATATATTTATTCTCTGGATTATAGGGTTATGCATTGTCTTTGTTCAAAATATCCAACAATGGTGCTAAAAAACATCCCTCCACAAGATGATATGTTATACTCAAGGAAATGGACCAAGGCCATGGATCATTTATTTATCGAGTGCTTGGTTGAACAACACGGAGTTCGGTAACTAGGCGAGGCCGTAATGAGTGCAACTACCATGCAATTTGCCCACTTTGCTGTTCGGAAGGTAAATGAATATTATGGGAAAACACTATCTTATGAGAATGCCGTTGTAAGGTTAGAATTTCTGCGGGATAGGCATGATTGTTTCAAAAACAATGTGAGTACTACAAACACCTTACGGAATAATGAGTGAACCACGGTGCACACGGATGATCGAGACTTGGCATTTCTTGATTAGGGTGAGCCTTAATTTTTCATCTCTATACTTACTTAAATAATGCAGTCTTTCTTATGTTTTATATGCTTTTTTATAGGGTAATCGTCTTGCGAGGGCATATGTATACCAATGTGAGCCCGAATATGATGATTTGAGCCTTCTCTTCAACATGGACCAACCCAATCTCCCTCCCCGGAGTGAGGATGTTATTGAAATCAGTGATGACTCCACCAGCTTGCATACTACCAACACTTCGAGAATTGTGTCAACTTATCTTTTCGAATCGAGCGAAGAAGTGATATCTCCATTTATACGTCATGAGAATGCCACCGCTAGACGATTGTTCGATGACCTTTGTTCACCCCCTCGTCAAAGACGTACAACTCATCCAAGTTACCCTGTAGGAGTTAACCAATCTAACTCCATTCCGTCTCTGCATTCACATGCATCCGGGGACTCAACAAGCCCTACCAAATGGTTCGTTCTAGGAAAAGAATTAAATTGGGAGCGGGGGCCTCGTGTGTTATCTTTTACTAAATATGCTCTTTTTTAAAAAAATTAGGGTTGTGTGTCCGTGTGGTACCATCTGGTGCTTGTAGATGTCTTTTAATCTATGTTTTATCATTTCTTATATGCTACCTTTGTTCACTTTGTATGAGTGATGTTGCATGACCACTGTTTTATCTCATTGAAATGTTATGTCCAAGAAGTTTGAATTCCTCTCATTGTTTTGGGTTATATTTGTTTCTAATTTTTACTAAGAGCTGTGATATCCGAATATATCTTTAGTTATTTACCAATAAAATTTACTCATTTTTATTAACTTATATGAGTGACACGTTATTTATTTATATTTTTTTATTTTATTCCTTAAGTTTTAAATATATGATATTTTATTGAAATAGTACGTAGTCATAAACTTCTTGTTAAATTTAAAGTAATATATATAAATAAATTGTCAACTACTCATAAGTCAATATACTTCATATAACTATTTATTTGTGTGTTATTTGTAATCTCGTACTAATTTATCTTATTTTAAATATTGTATTAAATATATATATTTATCCACTTAGTGGTGAGACAATAATTAACTTTATTATATAAATTTACTTAATTATTTTTGTACTACTCAATTGTTACTACCTCTAGTGTTAACGTAAAAATTAATTATAATTATGATACTCGAGCTTCTAACTACTCATTAACCAATATATTTCATGCATTGGGTGCATTTTAATTAATTAAATGCTACTTGTGATTTTGAATGATTTTATCTTGCATTATTTTATTGTGCTTTTAAATATTGAATTAATTATATATGTTTTTATATGTTTAGTGGTGAGAAAATTTATTTATAAGTGATTGATTTACATGGTGTTTGTGTACTATCAAGAAAGGATCAACATTCAACCATACATTCAGAGAGAGAGAGAGAGAGAGAGAGAGAGAGAGAGAGAGAGAGAGAGAGAGAGAGAGAGAGAGAGAGAGCTTTGAAGCATTTTGGTAAGTATTTGATTTCCGTCAATTGACAAATTTTATATCGTTTTGAAGCTCCTGATGAGTAGAACGAAACCATATCCTCAAATCATTAATAATTGTTCTTATTTGATAGTGAAAGATGATAAAAAGAGTTTAGGGTTTGATTTGACAATGGTTTTGCGGACTTTGAGGTAAGTAGGAGTTCATTTGCAACTACAATGTATAAATATAGTATGTTGTGAGTTATTGATGCTTAATTAATGATATGTGAATATTATGTTAATCGTGGGTACTTGAGTGATATTCAATAGTATTGTGAAAGAGCCTGTGAGCTCAATATTTGATGTGGATTAAATATACGAGTTTAAAGGTTATAGGGAAAGAAATTTGTGAGTTCGGTGACTATCGTGAAATGAACCTGTGAGTTCCATAATTATTGTGAAATGAACTTATGAGTTATGTGATTATTATATAAATGGATAGGGTGATTGAATTAGTGAGTTGTGAGTAGAAATGAATTAGGCGAGTTATTAGAAATGAATTAGGTGGTTTCAAAATAGAGTATTATATTGGCCACGTGATGACTTTTATATTGAGCGTGCGCGGTATATATATATATATATATATATATATATATATATATATCTGGAGCCCCGGCAAGCGAGTAGAAATGAATTAGGCAAGTAGAAATGAATTTGGTGGGTGACTAGAAATGAATTAAGCGAGAGCGATTAGAAATGAATTAGGTACGTGATTAGAAATGAATTAGGTACGTGATTAGAAATGAATTAGGGAATTTCAAAGTGAGAACGGAAGGGGCGACCTAGGAGTTAAGGCGACCGGAGGGAATTTAGCGTATACTACCTAGAGTGGGCCACCGAGTTCAATTATTGCGAAGCGAACTTGTGAGTTCAAAGATTATAGTGAAAGAAATTTGTGAATTCCATGATTATTGCAGAAATGAAAATGTTGTTTTGAGCATGTGATTCTATTGTGTGTATATGTTGCATTGCATCATGCATATCATGCATTAACATGAAAATATTTTATCAAATGGTGTGATTGACCACTTATTATGCACCGAGGAAGGCGGGCGACCTAGGAGTTAAGGCGATCAGCACGAGATCTCGGCGTATGCTACCTAGAGTAGGTCACCGTCTCATGTGCTATGGTGTTGTCGCACATTTATAGATTTTACAGAGGGGACTTCGAGCAGATAGGGGGTCGGGTTTGGTGATGGACCTCGCTAGGCCGTTAGAGGGTGGGATCCTCAACGGTAGGGATCGGCGTGGAGGGATAACTTCTTGGTGGTCATGAGGGCGCGATGGGGGGACCCTTGGTGGCAACAAGAGGATGAGTCTCACGTCGAGGTCATACATATAGTGGCCACTTAAATATAATTGAATTGAGCTTAGGCTCGTGTGCCGGTGCATAGTAGTGAGTCGGGCCCTAACGAGTGTTTCATAAATAAATTGATGATTTTAAAGAGAGTGCTTTGTGCATTGGGAGGTTTTCGAACTAAACATCACATCATGCATAATTTCTACTTACCGAGATTTATAGATCTCACATAATTTATGCATTGTAGGTAATCGATGATTTGTGACGTTGTGGTTCTCTTGGACAAGTTGTGCGGCTCTGCAGGGTTTTGAGTGGTCAGTGTACATAGATGACGACCTATTGGGTCAAACCGTGGGCATGTATTTTGAGTTATATTTTATAAAGTCTTGTATATGATATTATGAGTTCTTTTTGTCATGTTTGGAAGCGTTCATTGTGTTTCGTTAAAGCATTTGAAAAAAAAAAGTCACACGTGCGCACGAGTTATTTCTTGTAAAATTATTCACAACTCACTTTTCTTGTTAAATTAGTGTTTATAGTTGGGTTGTCAAAAGGTGGTCATGTCAAGAGCTCCCCAAAAATTTGAAATGGATGGCTAGATCAATATGCACAACAATTATTATAGTCATAGACAGATCACAAACCAAAAGATCACATACATTACTAGAGTACAATGGTGCACAACCTAATTTTTGGTTGACGTTTAAAATGCAAACGCAAATAACCAACAAACAAGTCAAAATATAGTGCATCTACCATCCATGCAATGTTACATCAAGTATAAATAATGTGCGAAATGTTCTTCCTGTTGAAACGGCTCCAAGCAATACCCCATGTGATACTCGGTGCATCTTTTGGGATCGATTACGTCAAGAGAGTGTCCAGCCACAAGACACTCGAGCACCTTCATACTCAAAACTCCACAAGCTGACGAATCCACCTGTTGCGGTGCAAATGTAGATAATTTAACAGCCCACGCTTTTTCTTGCCGCTGCGTACTCGCTTTGCACGTGTACCCATCTTCGCATGTTGATCAATGATACTAGGCATGAGTGATGTTAGTAGTCGGACATTTGATAAGTGCCTTGGATTACCCCTTCTTCCATCACCCGCTAAAGAGTCATAAACGAAGATGGTCTCGTCTAGAATTGACATCTCGTATAGGATTCAGTGGTTCCTATTTACATGTCCAATGTCAAATACTCGGTCGGTTTCGGATCATGGAACGTGCATGCCATGACGGGGTAATCTACATTACATAGTCCACTATAAATTTTTCTCTTTCCGACCACACCCAATTTATTGATTTTTTTTTTTGCCTTATTCCACAAATTGTATATCCTTCCTATCATGACACTGAGGAATATTTTGATTTAGAAAAGCATTATAAATTTGAGGATGAATGTTAGTCATAAATGAATTATAAATTTGAAATGAATGTTAGTCATATATGAGACATCAATTTAAAGAATGTCATGCAACACTTACCCAAAATGGTAAATCAACGGAAGTCCATCGTTCTTCAAAATTATGAGGCCATGTCTAAACTTTAAACACCATAAGATACATCAAAGGTGACAACAAGAAATTCAATAATTACTCAAAACTACAAATTATGATAATGTTTATACTATCAAATTTTTGTGCATAAGGATAGATAAGGGTGCATACCTCATTCGTAAGCCACCCAATTGGATCTCGTAAGCTCCTAAACCAGTTGGCATTTGCACTCCCAATCTTTGGTACCGAAAGCATGATGTCAATCTCAGAGTTAGCCAACATATTATACCAGTAATCAAACTCATTGTCATCCAAGTTTTCTCCCACACGTATCCCGGTGCATGGCTGCAAGCCTAGGTGATATCCCTCTGCGTCCCCAATTCTTTCCTTGAGCCGACCCTCATCGTGCTTCGACCCGTATCCACCAACTCTTCTTCATCATCATCATGTTTATCTTCGTGTTCCATCTTCTCATCTTTATAGGGAGGCGCATAATCAGGTTGGTCTTCATCTTTCATCTCTTCATCTTTGAGTTCATCATCATCGAGCACGTAATTTAATCTTCATGTTTCATCTCCTCTCCAAGCTCCTCAAAACCTGATATGGGATCACACTCACCATCGTAGTTGTCAAAATTCTTCATCTCCTCATCATTTTTCTTAGAGTCATCTTTGATCTTATCATCATGTTCGTATGATCATTCTCTATCCGAATTTTCACTTTGTGAGCCTTCGTTAGTCTTTGTTAAACATCCTAATTTTTCAAGTATAACTTTTTGGTTTGCAAGGATGCGGTTCAAGCTCTTCGTATGCTCTTGTATTTCATATCTAGTCTCTGATTAGATTAATGTCCAATCCTTCACCACCTTCATCATCTTCCTCTTTCCTCTTTCGCTTACGGGGCTTCATCGTGGAAGGCACGTTGCTTGCTTTCAAACCTGGTTCCTACCAACAACACTCATATAATATGTTGTTCTTTTCTCAACAAATGTTGGGATCAAATTTGGTTGCACCTTAACTGCTCACAAAATCGGTAAACAATTATACAACCACCATATCTATCACAAATATTATATGCATGATTTGAAAAGTTGTGAATCACAAAACAAGTTACTCGATCTGCAGCTTCATCTCCGCACTCTAATATCGGAAACCAATGTTGAGTCAATTCTTCAAAACGATATGCTTTACAAGGCAGCCGCCGTAGCATTCGAGGATAATTGTACTTGCCTTCTTCCCACCACGTAAAACTCGCAACGCATGGTATTGCTTCGTAACCCCGTAATCGTAGAGCATAAGCGAACCCATAAACATCAATATGAGTGATGTTATTCTTACGTTGTTATCTTTGATCCTTTCCCGACGAGCAATGGCTCTACCATCCATGGAATTGCGGATATCCTTATGAAGGAATTCATATGAAACGCGACCCCAAGGATATTTGTTGAAGTCGTTGAGATTGTCCACCAAGTGAATATACGTATATCAATCTTTTTGGTGGTGTTGTCTTTCATCAAGAAGATCCCATATAATATCAACAAAAGTGCAAGCTTTATAACCATGTCATCATCAACGTTATCGCAATCTTCCTCATCTCGTGGCACTCATAAAAGCGTCCTCAATATCACGAACCATAAGAATTTATTTTTTATGGAAGACCGCCTTGAAAAACTTTGAACTCTCAGAATAATCGGTTTAATGCCGAACTTCAACCCCATGACTAATGCAAACTCCATAGGGCTAAATTCAGTTTCACCATTATTTATATGGAATACAATCTTTTCACCTCTCATTGCTTTGTCTTGCTTGAATAACAAATGGAGGTAAAGTCGACTGGAATAGAACATTCTCAAGATTGTAGAATTGCCCGAGCAAGATTGCTTGAAAAGTGCCTTGTTTTTTTACTTATTCGGTTCTTTATGATAGATATAATGGCAAGGTCATCACGACAACTCAATCTAGCGTTGAAATAATCTTCTCTTTTGACAATAGCCATATAGAAAATATAAGAAAATGAACACTATGAGAAAATCACACTCAAACAAATAAACTGTAAAAATATCCTTTATGGGGAGGCGGTTAATGTAGAGTGGTAACTTCTCATACGAGTTCTACAAAACTCGACGACTAAACTGACTCTGTATATCAACTCAAGGAAAACTTTCTCTTATGTCAAAGATTATCCAAAATCTCAAAAATATGACGGTTACTATCGAATAATAAGCACAAGTTTATTCGTATAGGATTCACATTTTTCAATCGATTTACATAGCACTACAAGTTAACTTTCAAATTATGAATGTCTCCCGATCGTAAAGATCTTCGACAAACAAGAAATATGTACCGTAGACAAATAGGTAACACCGTGTAGTGGTCAATTTCACGTCCCTCGGTGTTGAAGCTCGATTACAAGCAGGTTTGAAGATGGCATTTCCGACGGACAAGGGTTTAAATGTGGTAGTTATATGGAAAGGGTGTGAGACTTTTCGGTATCCCGCCTTTTTAAAATGCAACCCATCTAGACAACAAGAAAGGGTTTTCTACGTGGGACATCACGTAGGATGGGGATGGACAATTTGAGCCTTTCGGTTTCAATTGGCTACACAGTGGCTTTAGTGGTGGGATAGGCCCATTGTTAGGCATGTTATTGAAATCATATTTGTTAGATCGGGTTTCTAGTTTTGATTAAGTTAAAATGTATAGATTAGATAAGCTCATATGAAGTAAGATGGCCACTGAAATTGTATAGATCAGTGAAGTAGTTTATTTCGATAGTTAGCTAATTAGACAAGGTAGAAGAGACTATGTCACCGAGATCGAGAAGCCCGAAGGTCATCTCAAGTCGAGTCTTGAAGGAGTCATCTGATTGAGAGAATAATGAAGAGCTCAAGACGAGGTCAAAGTCAGCCGAGTAGAATAAGAAAGACAAACTTTCACCAAGTCGAGTCGACGACTAACTTTAAGATCGATTGAAGATGAGGTAAATTTTCAAGATAAGTTTGTTAAGCAATTTTAAGTTTGTTGCAACGAACTAACCGTCTTACTGACTTTATAAATAGGACTAAGTACAGTCCTCGGAAGGACTTTTGCACTCATTCTCCTAAATTCACGATATCTAGAGCACTCACTATTTTCCGTAAACTTTTCATAATTTTTCCAAGTGTTTGAAGAACACTTTCGTAATTCATTTAAATCACAATCTACACTGTAAACATAGCTTTGTTAGGTAGATAGATATATTAAAGGAGATTCAAAGACGAAGAACGTCTGAAATTGTAATATGTAATCGACGGTGAGAAAGTCGTATGTAACGCCCGAATTTAATAGTAACACATAACAGGTGAGGCGCTACCAAATTGACCATTAACTTAATTAAAAAGAAAATTGTAATTGAATAAACGAGATTTATTACAAAATAATCATTTGAGATTTACAGGAAAACAACGTAAAATAAATTACATGCAACTATCGCCTCGTACCACTGCTCGAGCTCCTTTGACTGTAGAAAATCATAATCGTGGGGGATGAGTGTTTGAAAATACACTCGGTGAGGGAAACATCAATAATTGCACAATTAAACAACATTCGTAAGTGCATATGATATTTTTATTATAAAGCTCATGAGAACATTTAATGCTTTATCACATAGTACGGGCCATTATCCGGCTTGAAAATTGTACGGGCCATTACCCGGCTTGAATATAATATTACGGGCCATTACCGGCTTGAACATATTACACGGGCCATTACCCGGCTTTCACATAGTACGGGCCATTACCCGGCTTGAACATAGTGCGGGTTACTACCCATCTTAATTAATAATGCAATTTAACATAGCAATCATAACAATGAATGTTAAACTCGATTAAGAGTGGAGATCGCCCTCACCTTAAAAACAATAGTCGCAACAATGATGCAATGCAATGCCCTTTTAGTAATCCTCAACTCCTTGATAATGCATAATCTTATAGGTCTCAAGTTACTCCTTAAATCCTACAAATAACATATATTCTTAATAATCTCCAATTCAGACGCTACGAGCATCACATCAACAAACTAATTACAATTATATAATCTACGATTTGGATACAAGCATTTTAATATATAATACCACAATTAACGGAGACCGAATACTTACCAAAATGCTCTAACGATCTCTCTCTCCTCTCTCTCTCTCTCTCTCTCTCTCTCTCTCTCTCTCTCTCTTTCCCTCTCTCCCTCGCATCATTCTCTTCTCCTCCTCCTCTCTTTTTTCTTTCTTTTTCATTCCTTCTTCTTTCCTTCTTATCACCCGAATGCGTGTGGTATATCTTAAGGGTGTGTGTATATTTTATGCCATATATGGCACCGCCTAGAGGAAGCTTCCCGGAGTAAGTCTTATCTTTTTTTTTCCTTTTTATTATATTATTATTTTATTATTATTTTATTTATTATACTACACATATTAGGCACACACGACATATATATATATCTATATATATTATATTTTCTATTTTAAAAGATTTATATTATATATATTATATATATTATATTCACCGAGCCTCGAGTCGAGAGTCGAGGCCTCGACTGAGGAAACCCGCAAATTCAAAATCCTTGACTCGAGGTTCCTCCCTCGAGTCGAGGGATGTGCCAAATTCAAAATTTTTCTAAGTGTTAATGCCTCGACTCTGGGGCTATGCAACCTCGACCTAGGGTCGAGTCCAGGAATTTTTACGATTCCCGGGCCCGATCCGACCCGAAACTCCTAAAAATGACCTCTATGCCCCTAACAAACCCAAATATGCAAGAAATTACCGTTTTAGTCCCTCGATTTAAGCCCGGTCGCTCGTTCGATCGAGGAGACCGAGTTCTCTTCCTTTTCGCTCATTTTCACCAACTTTTAAGCTCTCCTTTCCTTCTCGATTCCTTGATTCCTTTGCAACTTCGATCCTTTTTCCAATCCAAATAGTGAGTATCCTACAACGAAAACAACTTCATCAATTAATCATCATCACGAGATGCATTTCTACCCTAAATGAACAACACCCTCAAAGTTAAATGAAAGCATGAATTCAAAATTTAGAATGAGAGTGATACCAATATGCAACTCATAATGAAATAACCATTAAGCTCACTATATAATTTATCCTTATCAACTTAGCATTATTTCCCAAAGCATGAGCAATCTCCAAATCCATAGCAAAATCCCACAAAAACACCACAAAGAAAAACAACAAGCAAACACCAAAGCAATAAAAGGATGGGTTGCCTCCCATCTAGCGCTAGGTTTAACGTCCTTTGCCGGACGAAACTCCAAGAGTTCATACTTCCCTTTCTTTGTCAATGTGGAGATCATCCTTGAGCCTCACCGGATGTTCTTTTGCAAAGAGGCAACATCCCCACTTATCCTCTAGGAGTAGCTTTCCTCCTTCTTTGATTTCTTTCACCGTAAGCACTTCCTTGGGCCTTTCGACTCCAAGTAGCCGACTCTAATTTGATTCCCTCCATACCACTTGATCTCCTACTTCAAAGCATTCTTCCTTTTTCACAACATTAATTTGGGACTCAAGATCGTCTTGAAAGGGGGAAGCTCTTGTTCATTCGTTGCCACGGTTTCGACCAAGGATCTCGGTTTGATTTTGCAAACGGCCAACCACTCATGTCTACGCTTTCTCGGGTATTTGCAATAGTAAACTTGAGTGGCTTGACTTGCTAACACAAAAGGATCGTAGCGGCCGTATCTTCCCCTTTGATTAACGTCCACAAGTTTGTAATGAGGATGTACTCTAGTTCCATTTGGCACAGATGGATCAAACCACTCACACTTGAACAGTAACAATATTTTTCTCAATACGTCCGTGTACTCCAATTGCACTACTTCCTCGAGGATCCCGTAGAAATCATTCTCATCTGCATCATAATTTTTACCCTTGATACAAACGCCACAATTTGAAGTAGATTTGGATGAGCCATAAGTTCGTGTGTGAAATTTGTAACCATTCACGTAATATCCAGGGTATGTGGTGACACAACTCGAAGGACCGCTAGAAAGATCACGTATCCACCGATTTTGAATATTGTTTATCCTTACAAGTTGTTCAAACCACGATGCAAACTCATCTTGTAGTCTATTATCTTGTTCAGCCCTCGAGAGTCCCGGATGGTATTTTTGCAATTGCTCGGAAAACATACTACAAAAGGGGATTTGATTATTTAATATACGGATTGATGGTATAATTAACAAAAGTTGAGCGTTATAAACTTACTCGATATACGGTTGCAACTCGGGACAATTCAAGAACACGTACGTATGAGCCGTGTTTTTCTCCTCATCTACAATCCATCTTCTGCTCACCTTTCCAAGATGTCGACCGGGAGGTATAAATATGGACAAAGTACCTTTCGCTACTTTGGTACCTCGCCCGACCATCGTAATTACGAGGTACACCGTGCCGCCTCGTCTCGAACGTGATCGCCAAAATAGAGGGAACAAAATATGGAGGCCTCTTTTGTTAAATACGCATTTGCAATCGATGCTTCAACATGCGCCTTGTTACCAACACTCGAGCTTTAAATTGTAAAGATACCTAATTAAATGAATCAAGTGTTAAATGAATCAACCGTTTTAGGTAATCAAATAATTTAGAGTTATAAATTACCTCTCAAATGGATACATCCATCTATACCGCACAGACCAGCTATCCTTGCTTCGTATGCAAGGTGCACAGCAGATGCTCCATCGAATTGAAGAAGTCGGGCGGAAAAATACGCTCCAACTTACACAATATAACCTGGAACATCTGCTTCCAATCGAGCCATGTTCTCTACCGTAATGGATGTAGAAGTTAACTCCCTAAAGAACAAACTAAGTTCGGTGATTGCTTTCCACACATTCGGCGGCAGAGTTTCACGAAAAGCAATCGGGAGTAGTCTCTGCATAAACACATGACAATCATGACTCTTCATCCCAAACATCTTCAATTTGCTCCAGTCTACACATCGAGATAGGTTAGACACATAGTCATCGGGAAACTTCAACTCGGTTACCCATCCGCACGCATCATCCTTTTGACTCTTATCAAGTGAATAACAAGCTTTGGGATACTTTCCCGTGCGTTGACATTTCTCTAAAGAGGGACGACGACAATATTCATTAAGTTCATCCCTAGACTTATTTGTGTCTTTTGTTTTCCCTTCCACATTCATCACCGTGTAGAACAAATTATCAAACACATTTTTTTCAATGTGCATCACATCCAAATTATGGCGGATCAAGAGGGTACTCCAAGATGGCAAATCCCCAAAAATACTTTTCTTCCTCCAGCCCACCATCTAATCTTCTCAGGCCTCAAGACCCTCTTCTCGTCACTTTCCGGTACTCCCAACCAATCAATTTCTTGTAGAAGCATTTCACCTGCTCGGATGGGTGGTGGGTCATCTCAGAACTACTACATTCTTCGTGAATGCGGCCTTGTTCTGCGATACGGATGTCCCCTGGTAAGAACTTACGATGGTTATCAAACCACGACTGCTTGCGGCCGAGTTTTAAAGTGAAGGCATCGAGTACTCAGCACAATATGGACAAGCTCCTTCCAGCGTGCTCCATCCAGACAAAGATTGAGTAAGCCGGAAAGTCACTAATGGTCCAGATTAATGCGGCTCGCATCATAAAATTCTCGCTTTCTAGCAACATCATAGGTTTCCACCCCATTTCCCCACAAAGCATGTTCAAATCATGAATTAGTGGTGTAAAAATACATCTAAATTATCCTTCGGATTTTTAGGACCAGGCACCAAAACCGTTAGAAACATGAATTGTTCTTTCATGCACAACCATGGGGGCAGATTGTGCGGTGTCACTATCACCGGCCATGACGAATATCAAGTTTTCCCGATCGCCCAAACGGCTGAAAACCATTAGTGCTCAAACCCACCTCACATTCCGTATTTCACCGCAAAATCGGGATATGAATAGTCCGGTGTTTCCAAGCCAACGAATTTGCGGGTGACGCATAACACCAGCCTCATCATTATAGCAACTAGCATGCCATATCATATCCTTAGCAGTAGTAGTGGATCGATACAGTCCGCAATCGAGGAATGATAGGAAAATAGAACATCTCTTTGAAAGGACTGTTCTTTTTCCATCGACCATCCACACCACGTCTAGCAGGTTTGAATCGGGATCGACCACAAACCTTACAAGATTCAAGCTCCTGTCCGCACCCCAATATATCATACAATTATTTGCACAACAATCAATCCTCTCTACGGGAAGACCCATCCCACCCATCAACTGTTTAGTATCGTAAAATTTCTTGGGCACCGATTTTCTCGAGGGCAAATCTCACTAATCAAATCAACTATTTGATTGTAACCCCTTTCGCATACCTATTCTCGCTTTAATGTTTAAAAGTTGGGCATTGAATGACAACCGAGAATGAGACTGCAACCAGGATACGGATCCCGATCCGCCGCACGAAGCATGTCAAAAAATGTGCGCATGTTGATTAGGAGGTTCCTCACTAAGGGGCTCTTCTTCCACATTTTGGAAACCGATGTTAGGACCGGAAGTTAAGTCCATCATCATATTTTGGTACGAGCTAGGTGCTGCGGTGTCGTCAACTCTATATGAAGTCGACGCCGATCGATCATAGTTTCGGTGTGGCATAGAATTCCAATTTTGCTCACCGTGCAAAATCCAATTGTGATAATTAGACATAAACCCATGCCTAAACAAATGTGATTTCACGTCAATGGGTTCTCTAAAACTATGGTTCCTACATTTGAATTTCGAGCAAGGACACCTAATCTTTCCTCCACTCATCCATTCCGGGTTACTAGTAGCGAATTCTATAAACGATTCGATTCCACTAAGAAATTCGGGAGATATCATGCCATTAATCGTTCTTGGACCATACATCCAACTACGGCTTGAATAATTCATCTGTTTCAAATTAATGAAGATTCAAAATTTAATTAAATCATATATAATTAATTCTTCCACTTAATATTTTTTTCCTAATATTAATATATATATTTTCTAAAAATTTAGAGTTTTGTTTTATTTTATCGCATTCCCAGTTAATATATCAAGTAATTAATTCCTAGTGCATCCATTTCCGACTTAATTAAAATTAATCAAGTCGGAACGCACATTCTACAAAGAAACAATACCAAACAATTCATCAACCTCAACTCCAACATCAACTTGAATCGAACATCGATTCAATTTTCAAAACTAATATTATAATTAATTGAACTATCATACAAAATTTGATCGAACATCGATCACCATATATATAAATTATTATTATATATATCATATGAGCATGCAAAATAATTTTAAATCAAATAATTATTACAATTTATAAATTAAAAGCATATCTTTAAATAATTAATTAAAAAAGAATACTTACGGTGATAGTGGTGGCGTGTAGTGAAATTATATGCCCGGATCGAATCTTTTTCAACACACCTACAAATATATAAATTATAGCAATTAAATTAAATTATAATAATTAATATTAAAAATAAATTTATATAATTGCATACATACTAATTACTCTAAATAATTAATAATTTTATACTACTAATTATATAATTGCATACATATACTAACTCTAAATAATTAATAATATTATACTACTAATTATTTCTAAATAATTATTAATAATTAAAATACACATAACAATTACAAAAATTAACACTAAATAACTAATAAATCAATCCCTATACAAGCATATGTATAATAACAACAATATTAACAACAAAATTACGCAAATATGCATATGAAAAAATACTAAATTTGGTAAAATAACAACGAAATTAACCGATTAAATCATAAAAACTCACCGTAGAAATGTTCCTAGAACGAGTACTACAAAGCCCAACTAGTGGGTGTTTCAATTTCGGCCGATGGCGGCGGTCGGCGGCGGCGGTGGCTGCTTCCAAAACCGAAATCAAAAGTGCGTGGGGGAGAGGGTTTCTTGTGGGCTTTATAACTTGGATTTACCGAGGGGCCCAGCGAGGGCCCAAACCCTCGTTAATTACGGCCTGCCGAGGGCGCCCTCGCTAAACTTGGGCCTGGGCTTACCGACGGCCTGCAGCCCTCGTTAATTAACGAGGGCCCAATTCCCTCGCTAAGGCCCTCGCACCAACGAGGCCCAGTCCCTCGCTAATGTCCTCGATACACTTGCCCTCGTTACACCCTCGCTAATTAGCGAGGGTTTATCGCCCTCGCTAACCCCCTCGTTAATTTTGAGTTTTTTTGTAGTGTTTCTTCCGTCTAATCTCTTAGGAAACGGAACCGGATTAGCCTTCATTGGAATTCCCCATTTATTCTTGATCTCTTCCTTCTTCTTTGCATCTCTCTTTGCTTTCACATCTTCACTTATCTTCCTTTCCTCAACCACTCTTTCATGACTCACTTCTTCCTCATTCACCACCCCTTCTTCAAGCTCCCCTTCTTTGAGCATTTTTGGCCTTCATAACTAGTACTACTCCTTAGCTTGATTGCACTACAAAATACCTTAGGATTCGGCTCGGTAGTAGATGGATACTTTCCTTTGTTTTGGAGATGGTCCACCGTGGACGAGAGCTTTCCAACCATAGTAGCAAGTTGCCCTACTTGGTGCTCGATCGTCTTGAAACGAATGTCCATTTTCTTCCCTATATCATCAAGCCTTGAGTCATTAGCTTCCAACTTCTTCACTATCAACCCCAAAATCTCATTCGTGGTAGCCTTTCCTTCGTTGTTCGGAGCCTTGGCACCCGGATCATATCCGGGAGGGAATTGAACGGTGGCTCTCGGATTGACATATGAAAAATTCTCGTGTCTCCTCCATGTATTACCATTGAATTGAGCTTGTGGTTGAGGTTGGTAGCTTCCTTGTGGCCTATTTTGGTAAGGAATTTGGTAGGGCCTTCCTCCTTGATAACTTCCTTGAAAATTTCCTCCTTAATAGCCTCTTTGGAATGGAGGCCTACCCATGTAGCTAACTTCTTCCACCGGCATCGGACTAACACTCATATCAACATGAGAAACTGATGGACTAACACTTGCTTGGCCTTGTGAAATAGTGAGAGCTCCCAAACGGTCCATCATAGTCATCATCATGCCCTTCATAGACTCGATCTCATCAACTTGTGAAACCCTATGGTGTGCTCCCGATTCACCGACACTTGAAATGAGTCTTGGGCTATGTTCTCCATTATTTCATTCATTTGCCCAACGGTTTTAGACCAAATCGATCCATTCGCACAAACATTCAAGAACGACCTATCCCCATCCGTCAAACCATTGCAAAAGTACATAATGGTTTGTTCCTCCGGAAAACCGTGTTGAGGACAATTGATAAGTAACATGTCATACCTCTCCCATGCCTCCGGTATGGTCTCCCATTCTTTTGGTGGAAGTGGGAGATTGCCTCCTTAGCTTGAACGGTCTTGGACGGTGGGTAGAACTTCATTAAAAATCTCTTTGACAAATCTTCCCATGTACGGACGGTCCCCGGCGGTAATGAATTAAGCCATGCTTTCGCTCTCCCTTTCAATGTAAAGGCAAAGAGCCTCAACTTCTTCGCATCTTCAGGTACCCCGTTGTACTTCGTAGTGTCGGCAATCTCAAGAAATTGTGCCATATGTTGATGTGGGCACTCATTTTCATCCTTTCCTTCAAATTGCTTCTCCCTAAGCATTCTCACTAGAGCGGGACTTATCTCAAAGTTATTAGCATCTATCCTCGGACTAGCTATCCCGTCATAGTGCTCTCTAAGTTGTGGCTCAAAAATTCTCGCAAAGGCCTCCCTTGAGGTGGTGGCTCATTCACGGGTTGTGGTTGGGCATTTGGTATGTGAGGCGGCTCATGATATTGTGGTTCTTGGTTATACGGCATATGGGGATAGTATGGTGGAAATTGTTGTGGATGAGGTGGATAGTAGGGATATTGATGAGCTTGTGGAGGATAAGGATATGGATTTTGGTAGGGATAATTTTGTGGTGGCATCCCTTGAGGGAAAGGGCCAACTTGAGCATGGAAATTGTTCTCATTACCTCCATGTTCTACTCCTCCTTCTCCTTGTCCATGTACCTCCTCAACTTGAGGTTCACCCACTATTCTCTACTCATTTTCTTTGATCTTCTCCTTCCATAGCTTTCCTTCTTCTTATCACACGATTTCTTCTCAAAGTAGCCTCAATCTCCGGATTTAGTGACAAGGGTGGAATACCACTTGACCTTGTTAGCATGCACCTACAATGCCACAAATCCAAGTATCAACTTTAAACAAAATAAAATCAACAAAAACAAAAACAAAAGCAACAAATAGCCACTTCAAACAATCCTTAAGTCTCACTTATAGGCGCAAAAACTAACTCCCCGGCAACGGCGCCATTTGATTGGAGTGTATAGGGCAAGAGCTTTTAAGACCAATCGCAAAATATCGAACCCAAGGGAGAAAGTATGCAAATGAGGCCCTAAGGATATGAGTTCTAGGTGACTAGAGTTGCAATCACGGTTTTAGACTAAAATTAATACAAAATTAGCAAGAATTTAAAAGACTAAACTATGCAAGAAATATATCAAACACCTAATATGCAAGATCAAACAAGCTAAAATCAATAGGAGAATGGGGTGCAAGGGATAATCTCCATCACGGAATCCATGATTAACAAGCTATAATTGTATCAAAATGCAAATCAATAGAATTAGAAAGCATAAACCATCATGAAATTAATCACTCCATTAAAATCACAATGTCTAATGTGAGCATTCTTAGTCTTTCCCATTTCTCAATGTAGAAATCCTCAATTCATACAATCATGCAAAATTGCAACCTGATTAACACCTAATCACGTTAGCTCAACTCTCGCCTATTGCTAGGGTGATCAACCATTAATCAAATGAGACAATTTTCCATGAAGCACAATTAAGAATCACAATTAAGAAGCAATCTAATTCAATTGATCACAATCATCAACAATTATAGCATGAGGCAATCACTTCATCCCTAATTTCAATTATCCCAAGCACAAAGCTATTAGCCCATGGTGCTACAAGCAAAAGCCATGGGTGGAAAATCTAAGAAAGCAATTAAATCACAAATCAATACAAACAATGAATTAAAGAGAGAAAAAGGTAAGAACATCACCAATTGATCTTCAATATACAAAAATAGGAATGCTTGAGTCTTCTACAATACTTGAATTATCCTTCTCCACTCTCAATTACAACTTGAATCTTCAATTTCAAATGATCACAATGCTAACCTATGGATTACAAACTTGAATCTATGCTAATTCTAACAATCTAGGGCAATTACAATGGAAATCAAGCTACAAACTAAGAAATTCGCCTAAGGAACCACCCGGAAATTGCTCTAAACTGCTAGGATCAAAGTATACTCTGCTTTAGCTTCAAATGGCTTAAAAACTGAATTTTCCGATTTTGGGGTCCCTCAACTCGAGCTTGAGGCCCTCGAGTCGAGGTCCGAGAGTCGCTAACACACTTTCATAATTTTTCACCTGCCTCGAGTCGAGGGTCAGCCCTCGACTCGAGGGTCTTGCATTTTCTCCATTCCTCGACTCGAGGTTCCTCCCTCGAGTCGAGACCGCCGCTTTTCAAAAATTTCTTCCCTACAACACCATCCTCAACTCGAGGTCCATGCCTCCTCGACCACCGCCTCGAGACCGGCTCCTTTTTTCGGCGGGGCTCAGGCCCCGACCCCCGTTTTCATCCGAGATGTTCGTCTCTTCATTCTAAGCACACCGGTACTCTCAGATTGGCAAAATTCCACCGAATTACCTACAAATTGGACGAAAAACATCAAAAACTCACTAAGTAATACTTTTTAGGCAAATAAATGATACTTTACACATTTATGCACAAAAATCAACACTTTGATCACTTTTTGCACTCAAATAAGCCCTAAAAACATGCATCAATTCACTCCAATCAACTTTTCATGCTAAATTATCCTAAAAATTATTTCTTCCTCCTTCTAACTCCAAATGTGGTTACCTCTATACTATTAATCCTTATTTAGAGAGTTAACCCAAAATAATTTCTATCACACAATGTATAGATCGCACTACATTCATCACTCTATTTTCCTCATACTCAATGCTAAATGGTAGTCCAATTGCATAATAATTATTACACCACAATCCAAGATCCATATCGGAATAATAAATTTCATTCTTAAATTATTACTCCAAATCTAAACCACAAAATCATAAGTCACCGCATATGCACTACAAATTTCATTCCTAAATTATTTCTTCAAATCTGAACCACAAAACCATAAGTCATTGCATATGCACTACAAACTTCATTCTTAAATTATTGCTCCAAATTTAAACCACAAAAACATAACTCACCTGCATACGCACTACATATCAATATACCAAAGATAACCACACACGCTGCCGCGGTTCGGCTCTGGCGGCGATCCCGCATAGTATATTAACCATAGTGGCATCATGCAAAAATAAGGTAACTAAAATCCGCCTTATAGTCCACTACATATTCCATATCAAGCAACTTATAGTTATCTAATGGGGTACACATGCACCAAAAATTACAATTTAATTTAAAAAAATTCTAAACCCAATTGTATATAAAGCCAAAATTTTAATAAAACTAAACATAATGATATTTCATACCTTGTGGAGTCATGAAACAGGGAAGATGGAAGCAAGTAATTTACAAACTATCTTTTAAAAGAGAAGTTGACTTATAATTATGAAGTAAATATTTTTTTATATAAATAGTAGCAAGTACGTAACCGAAATGCTCGATACCAATTGTAACGCCCGAATTTAATAGTAACACATAACACCAAGCGCTACCAAATTGGCCCGTTAACTTAATTAAAAAGAAAATTGTAATAGAATAAATGAGATTTATTACAAAATAATCATTTGAGATTTACAGCGGAAAACAACGTAAAATAAATTACATGCAACCTTCGCCTCGTACCTACTCGAGCTCCTTTGACGTAGAAAATCATAATCATGGGGAATGAGTGTTTGAAAATACACTCGGGGAAACATCAATGATTACAGGTTAAACAACATTCGTAAGCGCATATGATATTTTCATTATAAAGCTCATGAGAACATTTAATGCTTTATCACATAGTACGGGCCATTACCCGGCTTGAACATTATACTGGCTATTACCCGGCTTGAACATAATATTGCGGGCTATTACCCGGCTTGAACATATTACACGGGCCATTACGGCTTGCATATAGTACGGGCCATTACTCGGCTTGAATATTGTACGGGCCATTACCCGGCTTGAACATAGTGCGGGTTACTACTCATCTTGATTAGTAATGCAATTTAACATAGCAATCATAACATTGAATGTTAAACTCGATTAAGAGTGGAGATTGCCCTCACCTTAAAAACAATATCTCCAACAATAATGCAATGTAATACCCCTTAGTAATCCTCAACTCCTTGATAATGCATAATCTTATAGGTCTCAAGTTTCTCCTTATATCTTACAAATAACATATATTCTTAATAATCTCCAATTCCAGACGCTACGAGCGTCACATCAACAAACTAATTACAATTCTATAATTTACGAGTGGATACAAGCATTTTGATATATAATACCACAATTAACGAAGACCGAATACTTACCAAAATGCTCGACGATCTCTCTCTCTCTCTCTCCTCTCTCTCCCTCTCTCCCTCGCGCCATTCTCTTCTTCTTCTTCTCCTCTCTTTTTTTCTTTCTTTTTCTTTCCTTCTTATCACCCGAATGCGTGTGGTATATCTTAAGGGTGTGTGTATATTTTATGCCATATATGGCACCGCCTAAAGGAAGCTTCCTGGTATGTCTTATCTTTTTTTCCTTTTTATTATATTATTATATTATTATTATTTTATTTATTATACTACACATATTAGACACACACGACATATATATATCTATATATATTATATAATATATTATATTTTCTATTTTAAAAGATTTATATAATTTTCTTAAAAACTTATTAATAATACTAATACTCAATTTATTAAAAATAATTACATAAAAATATAAATAATTCATGTAGTGATTTTGGGGTATTACACGGTAAGTAAGCGGGAAGAGACCCTTCTTCAAAATTGAAGGAGGAGAGTGGATGTAGGATTTTTGATCTGAACCACTATAAATCTTGTGTCATTTACTTTACGCATTTTAATTTTTGTTGATCATCTTTAGAATTGTTGAAATCGCATCGATTGCTTTAGATCCAAAGTAATAGATTGGGTTTAAACTTATTTCCGTGAACACTTTGTTTTTGGTTTGAAAGACTTAGTTAGAATTGATAATCTAGATTTTTGAAAGAAATTTAGATAATCTAATCAACCCCTGTTCTAGATTATCTTTATGAGGTCAGCTTAATCTTTCTTTATTTACTCAATCTTCGGGACCAATAATATTTTTTAACATTTAAAAGAAAATCATTTACAAGCTTATTTTAATTTATTCATAATATCGATCAAACAATTATCTAAGTAACATTTAAAAAAGAAAATCATTTACAAGCTTATTTTAATTTATTCATAATATCGATCAAACAATTACCTAAGTAACATTTAAAGTCGAGAAAATCATTTACAAGCTTATTTTAATTTATTTATAAGATCGATCAAACAATTATCTAAGTAATATTTCACCATAATTTTGTTCACTTCAACAAATTATCAATATTTCAAATAAAATCTCAAACTGAAGTTGGTCATTACAAAATACCATATATTATAATTTGGAGACAATAACTTACAAAAGGGCGGATATTATACCAAAATAATTACAAAATATCCATGTATACCTTAAACTTTTCATCCATCATACAGATGAGGTGCCCTACTACTAGTCAAAATAAGCAAAACATATGGTGGTTGTCCCATAAACAAGCCGTGACTCAAATTGTGTTGTCCAGAGCAACCAATTTGACTACCATTACGGCTTATCAAAGTCTCCGTTTAGTAATCGATAAATATAACATGGTCAAGCATGCTCTGGAAAATCAGTAAACATCTTCGGACATTGTGCATTCTTCGAAAGTATCTCCGAGGCATCGAGCGGTTCATCTTCACTTAGTTCGAGGATGCGTTCAAGCATGGAATAAATTGATTCGCTAGTGTTCTTTCACTAACCTGTTCACCAAAATTCACCACAATTTTTTGAAGGCGATTGATTGGAGTAGTATTTCCGTAAGCGGTATTAAGACCAATCGCAAATTATCGAACCCAAGGGAAAAAGTATGCACATGAGGCCCTAGAAATACGAGTTCTTAGTGACTATTGATGCAACAAGGGATGACTCTAACACTACAAAACACTTGCAAAAATACAAAGTAACAACAAGCAAGCAAATGATCGAACACTTAAGATGCGAGAACAAATACCACAATAAATGGGGGAATGGGGTGCAAGGGCTAATCTCCATCAAGGAATCAATGATCAACAAGCTACAATTGAATCAAATTGCAAATCAACTAAGATTGAAAGCATAAAACCATCATGAAATTAATCACTTCATTAAAATCACAATGCCTAATGTGAGTATTCTTAGTCCTTCCCATCTCTCAATGTAGAAGTCCCTAATTCATACAATCATGCAAAATTGTAACCCGATCAACACCTAATCACGTTAGCTCAACTCTCGCCTATTGCTAGGGTGATCAACCATTGATCTAAAGAGACAATTTTATACAAAGCACAATTAAGAATCACAATTAGGAAACAAACTAACGTGAGTATCCTTAGTGCAACTAATCTCTCGATTCCGAAGCACCCAATCCACGCATTCATACACAATTATAACCCAATTAATCCCGGATCACGTTAGCGCAGCTCTCGCCTATAGCTAGGGTGATCAAACACTAATCTAAAGAGATAAAAATGCATGAAGCACAATTGAGAATCACAATTAGTAAGCAATCTACTCAATTGATTCCCAATCATCAACAATCATAGTTTAGTCAATCAAATCATCATCAATTTCAATTAACCCAAGCACAAGAGAGTTAGCCCATGGTGCCAAGGGCAAAACCATGGGAAGAAGATAGAATTGATCAAACACAAAGAAAATCACAACAACGAAGAAATTAAAAAGAGATAAGAGAAAGAACATCACCAATAGGTCTTCAATTAACAAAAATAGGAATGCTTGAGTCTTCAACACCAATCTTCAAATGAAATACAAGCTTGAATTGAGAGAACAACAAAGATCTAAAGCTAATCTATGGCTAATCTAATCAACAACAATTGAAATCAAATCATAATTCTAAATATACACTAACTACAAGGGAGAAATGGCTTGGGGCTTGAGAAATCGCCCCAAAACCGCTCTTAAGTGCTATAATGATTTTTTTTTTTTTTTGGAATGCTCTACTTCATGCTTTAGATATCGATTTTTCAGAAAATCCTCCTCCTCGAGTCGATGGTCAGGCTTCGACTCGAGGCCCTAGCCTTTCTCCGCTCCCTCGGACTCGAGGGTCATCCCTCGAGTCGAGGCTCCCGCCTTTTCCGTTTTTGGTCTTTTCAAAGACAACCCTCGACTCGAGGCTCTTGCTCCTCGACCAGAGCTCGAGTCCAGGGCACTTTTTTCGAGCAAGGCTTCGGCCCCAACCCCCGTTTCGTCCGATATGATCGTCTCTTCATTCTAAGCATAACGGTACTCTCGGATTGGCAAAATTCCACCGAATTACCTGCAAAATGGACGAAAAATATCAAAATCTCACAAATAATACTTTTTAGGCAAATAAGTGATACTTTACACTTTTAAGCACAAAAACTAACACTTTAGCTCACTTTTTGCACTAAAATACCCCCTAAAAACATGCATCAATTCACTCCAATCATACCCCCAAACTTGAAGTGTTGCTCGTCCTCGAGCAACGTAGAAACTAAGCACAAAGGAGTGAATTGATTGCAATTATGTCACATGGCACCATAGACGATAATTAAGACAATACTCATCAATGAACATTAGTATCAATGCAACTATCCAGTAGCAATCAAGATGAATCATGCTAAAACAAATGCTCAATCAAACACTTAATACATTGCTCCTTCCATGGAATGTCTCACTCTTCACTCAAGTGTATAAAGGTATAAAGCACTCAATCATCAAATTCACAAACTTGCACACCATATGCTTGCCAGAGGACTCAATCTCAATCAAAATCAATTGTGACCAATCAAGAATCAAAGAGGTCTTTCTTTTAGGTTGTAATGTTAGCTCTTTGGAAAGGTGGGATGTTTTAGGATAAAAGTGACTAATTAGTAGAGACTTGAAAGTTTGCTAAGCAATACAAAACACATCTCTTCACTTTTCATCAAGTAACACTCTTTCTTTTGAACTTCAATGATCAATCCACCATTCACTTGAGCTTTCTCTTTTAAGCTCACAAATTGAATTTTCTCTTCTTTTCATGATCACAACTTTCTTTTCACAATTCAATTTTTTTCACAATCCTTCATTCTTCTTTTAAGCATCATCACATAGCTCATCATTTTCCACCACACTTCACAATCAACCCACCATTTTTAGCCAACAATCAAGCTCTACTAAGCATAGGACAATAAGGCTCATAAAAATAGGCAAATGGTTTCAATTTCACTTGGCTCGCCAAAGAGTAAGGAATATAAGGCTCAACATGGCTCACTAAGGAAATCAAATGTATTTGGTGGGGAAAAATTTTGGCAACGTGACTAATCATAACAAACATGGCCTCTTATCACTTTCATAACATCTCACAAAGATCAATCTCAACAAGTCTAGTGGCAAGTTCTTGCATGCAAATCTATGAATGATGCACTCACAAAGAAATTGTATCAACCGTATAAGATGTACGATTATAAGGCACAAAAGCTCACGGGCTTAAATTGAGCAATGAATCAAGCATCATCAATCACATCCATCTTCACACAATTAATCAAGCATGCTAGCTTCAAGCTACATATCAACTCATTTTCATATCACAATTTAATATGTCTTGCAAATTAAGCATAAGTGCACATGTACATAATCCCAAGCATACTCACTACAACAAGAATGATACTCAAAGATATGCAATAAGTCCACAATTAAGCTCAAAATCTAATCTAGCTCACAATCATAGAATAAGGAATCCAAAGGTCAATATGATATAAACATCAATAGACAATAAAGCTCAAATAGATCAAGAAAATCATAAGCATCATCAATAAAAACCAGAAAATAATCCAATCATCACATCAATCCAAATCAAGGAGTACAATCACCATCAAAATTACAAATCATCAACATCACTAAGGAGATAATGAACTAAATAGCTAGAGGAGAGGGATGAGTAAGTAGGGAATAGCCCTAATGGTCGATGGCGGCGGCGGAGGATAGTGGCCCGGCCCGAAGTTCCGGGAGCTGAGCTGGCGGAGAAGTGTATACATGTCTGCTGAAGTCTTACGCATCTCCTCCAAAGCATCCGATAACACTCATCTGGCGAGTCGGAGCACTCTCGATCTGCATCTGGCCAGGCTCGGCCCACATCTCCTCGGCCAACACCCACGGCCTCTGAGATGAGGCTGCCTGCCTCAAACTCTCGACTCCTCATCTCATCTGCCGATACATGTTAATTTCGGGCTGATAGTCCTCGTCCATCTGTCTTGGCAACTCCTCTGCTCTGGCTCCTCGCACTCATCATCATCGTCATCATCTCCCGCCTCTGCCTCTGCTCCTCTCTGCGGCACCCTCACCCCGATCATCCCCAGATCCGGATGGCCCTCATCATCATCATCATCATCGTCGTTCTCATCTCGGAGAACATCTCCGTGCTCTCTAGTGTAGGTGTCTATCGCGTCGGTGTGGCCAGCTGTGACCACATACGCAGGTTGATGGTCACAAAGGCAGCGAGAATCAAACACCGCTGCCAACCTCTTATTCGGAAGAGGAAAACGACCACCATGGTGCTTCTTTGGAGACACCAAGTCCAACCAATGCGGTCAAGCGTCCTCATGCGCCGCATGGTATCGATAGTAAGATCGGGGCCTCTAAAGCTCGAGAGGTTACGAGTGGGAATGCCGAGGTGCTCGGCTATCAACGTGATCATGCCTCCAAAATTAATCTTCTTGAACTTTGTACTAATGGCTCTCTCGAAAAGATAGCAGAGGTACGCGGCAAGATTTAATCGAATTCCATGCAAGAAGCACCATAAAACATACAACTCCTCGTACACCACAGCTCCTCCCTCCGATCTCGCAAAGATAGTGCTCGCGAGAATCTTTTCTAAATATCTCACCACCGGGTTCCGGATGTGGTTGCTCTTTGACTTCCCCGGAATGAACTCGGGCTGATTCGGGGCCCCGAATCTGAAATTCGCCTCCAAAACTTCTTGGCGTTGTACTCTTTCCTCATGTTGAGAAGTGATCTGTCGAGTGGTCTCGTGGGTGCTCCAATGATTTCATTGACCTCGTCCATGGTCAACGAATACTCGTGTCCCATAAGCTCAAAAGTAATACCCTGGGAAATTTGGCCCTCCTTGCCTTATCAATCTTCGACGGCATACGTAAACTCCAAAGTTAGTCGAGATAAGTCGAGGCCTCTTTGCCAAGAAACCCCCATACCGATCTGCTTTCAAATAATCGAGGAATATCCTCCTCGATAGCCATCGGCACCATGCAATCGTGATCCACCAAGCGGGTCTTGACTACCTTTTTGTATAACTCGGCATAGAGAATAATGTGCTTCCTCCATTTGTAGTCATCCCAATGAATACCAAGCTCAACAGCATCCTATGAGCAAATCGGATGGCCTCACTCTCTTTCACGGATATCCGCATCCGAGAAGTTATACCCATCTACTCCCTAAACATGGTTCCTGCAAAACATTCCCAAGAGCAAAAATCAATCTCCACGAATAAAATACGAGCTCCAAAGATTAATCTAACCATGGACGAGTCAATCAAGTAATAATATCTCCATTCACAACAAAATCCCTAGTGACTAGGCAACTAATCCTCAACAAATGGTCAATGAGTCAAATAAGCACATACGATCAATAGAAGTGCTCAAATAATCCTCAAAACATGCATACTTACTAACATGGCCTCCACAATTAATACACAAATAAACTCAATAATAATCATGCAATTAAGGTCCAAAAATTATATCTAAAAGCATGAGCTAACTAGCAAGTATTTGTACAAATAAGCATCAACAAATAATTCACTTCTATCAACACCATAATTCAACTTGACCAATTATTCCAACAATATTGCACTAGGAATTTCTAAAAATATGCCACAATTAAATTTCCCAAGCCAAAATCCACAAATAAATGGTCAAAACATCACAATCATTCCTAGGCATGCTCCTATTCTCATCAAACATCCCAAATAATCTCTCAAAGACTATCAATTCGTTCATATCAAAACGGATACAAGGTGTTCGAGTACATGCCCAAAAGAGAATTCAAACTCCATAACAATTCTTGCATAATCCAAACACCCATGCAACAATCAACCATAAAAATGACATTAAGAGTCAATAGAGGAGAAATTACGTACCTTGTTCGATTAAATCGGCCTAGAAATAAATTGGAAGGATCCCAAGCAATTCCACACAAAAATCCCCAAATTGGATTCACAAAACCCTCAAAATCTAGACTTGATGCAATGTGTTATGCAAATGTGATGAAATGATGGAATAAACGGTGAATACGAGCAAGATTGGCCGGAAAATGGGGTGGGGAAGAAAGGGATCGGCAATCTGTTAAACCCTCGACTCGTGCGGCTCTCTTTACGAAATGCGGTATTTATAAAAAATCATTAGCCTCGAGTCGAGGGTCAGGCCTCGACTCGAGGAACACCGACTTCAAAACCTCGACTCGAGGTTCCTCCCTCGAGTCGAGGGATGTGCCGAATTCAGAATTTTTTTCTAAGTGTTGGAACCTCGACCCGGGGGCTGTGCAACCTCGACCACAGGTCGAGACCAGGTAATTTTGGACGATTCCCGGGCCAGACCCGACCCCCAAAACTCCTAAAAATGACCTCTACGCCCTTAACAAACCCAAATATGTAAAAATTACCGTTTTGGTCCCTCGATTTAAGCACTGGTCGGTCATTCGATCGAGGAGACCGGGTACTCTTCCTTTTTGCTCATTTTCATCAACTTTTAAGCTCTCCTTCCTTCTCGATTCCTTGATTCCTTTGCAATTTCGGTCCTTTTTCCAATCAACGTAGTGAGTATACCTACAACAGCAAAACAAATCATCAAATACTCATCACCAAGAGATGCAATTATACCATAAGTGACAAACACCACCAAACTTGAATGAAGATATGAATTAAAGTTTTGAATGAGAGTGACAAAAATATGCAACTCCTAAATGATTTCAACAAGTAAGCTCAACACTATATGAATCCCAAAGCATAATAGCATAATTCCCAAACATGAGCAATTAAGTAGCTAGCCAAATTTCCCAAAAACAAAACAAAAACACTAATCTACCAAAAGCACACAAAAGCAAATAAAAAGGATGGGTTGCCTCCCATCAAGCGCTATTTTTATTGTCCTTTGCCGAACTTATTTGTTCACTTCAAAAGTCCTTCATCGGAATGGCCAAGTCGTTCACCGAAAAGATAGGACAACCACATATAGAAATGCAAAGTGTCCATGGTTGTCCCCTTTGCTCTCTTGCCATCCTTCTTCCTTCCTTTCTTTCAAGGATGCCCAAGCGCTTCATCAATTCTTTCCTATAATCAAAATTCACAAGAGGCAAAATTAAATTATTAGAAGCATCATTACCAATAAAAGTACAATTTGAAGAGTTAGAAGGTATAGAAATGCTCATTTCGATCTTCAATGCTTCCTTAGGTGCTTCTAGATTTTCTTCCTCCTTAAAGCTCATGACCATTAATGGACATTCCTCTTCCTCACTTTTGACAAGGAAATTTTCCCTTTCATCCTCATTGCTTGGACCCTCTCCTTTTTTTTTCTTTTACTTACATTTTCTTCCTCCCCTTCTTCTTCTTGATCCTTCATGATGGTCATGTTCTTTACTTGGCGTAGGAAATTTTTGAGTTGACATTTTATAAACATGGAATGAGCTTCGGTGATCTCCATGTTCCCCTCTATCCATGAATTAACCATTGCTTTGGTCTCATACATTTCTTCGTACAAGGGAAGCATTTTATCATATCTAGCATCATCTTCCTCAAATTTTTCCAACAAAAATCCAAGCATCTCTAACAATATGGCTCTCATATCATGTAGTCCCCATTCTTCAAATTGGTGAGAAGCTTGTGGCCTCGGATAGTAATACTCATCACTTCTCCCATCATCATAGTAATCCCCTTTCGATGCTTCTTGGAATTCATATCCACAACATGGATCGAATTGATCATAACGCTCCTAGTATGGGAACATCTCTTGAGGTTAGGGAGGAATTTCATCACATCTCCAATCTTCATAATGTGGAGAATACACCCTACTATCTTGATAATACTCTTGATTCCACAAGTATGAGTTGTATCCTTCCATCTAGACAAGATAGCAAAGTATCAAATTCAAACAAAAACAACAACAAAAACAAAAACACCAAGGCAACAAGTAGCCACTTCAAACAATTCCTAAGTCTCACTTAAGGCGTAAAAACTAATTCCCGGCAACGGCACCATTTGATTGTAGTAGTATTTTCGGGTAAGCGGTATTCGTGACATGTTGATGCAACAAGGGAAAAAGTATGCACATGAGGCCCTAGAAATACGAGTTCTTAGTGACTATTGATGCAACAAGGGATGGCTCTAACACTACAAAACACTTACAAAAATACAAAGTAACAACAAGCAAGCAAATGATCGAACACTTAAGATGCGAGAACAAATACCACAATAAATGGGGAATGGGGTGCAAGGGCTAATCTCCATCAAGGAATTAATGATCATGTTGGTCCCGATTAGTTGAGCAGATTAGGCAAAACTTATATCAGCCTTCTAGGAAAAATCTAGAAGGGGGTTGAATAGATTTTTCAGATTTTTACAAATCTTACAAAATTTATTCAAAGCACCAAAGTGACACAATGAAATTCAATGTTAATCTCAACTTTATTAAGATCAATAGCAAACCGATATTCAGATTTTAACTTTGATTCTAAATTAATCTTTAATTGATAAACTGGAAATTAAACAAGTAAACAAAAGCAATAAAGAACGCCGGATTTATAGTGGTTCGGATTATAACAATCCTACATCCACTCTCCTTCTCCAACTTGAAGAAGGGACCAGCTTACTACTTTCTTACTCACAACTTACACTTACAACTTACAACTTTCTTCAAATCTTCAAAGTACTCCTAACTCCTGCTAGTAAATCTATCAATTACGGTGAATATTGAATTTTGAAGATTACGGGAGAAGTGTTCTATAAACACTTGAAACTTTTGAAAACTCTTTTGAAAGTTCTTGTGAATTGAAATTGAAATCAATAGTGAATGGTGTGAAAAATCAAATTTGCATAAGTATGTTGAAAAATAAAACTAGACCTATTTATAAGTCTGAAATGACAGTTAGTTTGTTAGTCGGTTCTAACAAAGCTGAAACTGCTAACAAACTTAATCTTGAAAACTGCTCTTGACCTCAACCGATTTCTTCTACTCATCTGCGGTGACTTGGTGAAGACTCGCCTTTCTTATTCTACTCGGCTTGTCTTGACCTTGTCTCGAGCTTTTCATATTTGTCTCCTGCAGATGACTAGACTTGAGCTTGTCTCCATGACTTTCAACTTCTAGTCTCCGGTGACTTGAATAGTCCTTGACCTCGTCGATCGACTTGTATCTTGAACTCCGATCTTAGCTGTTCTTCATAGTTGTCTGCTCATCTCTGGATTGATCTTTTAACTCATCAAAACTCTCCTTGATCTAACAATTTCCTCCTTTTTGATGATGTTAAAATTATAAGAAAGAAACATACTCACGGTGATGTTAGTCAAAGTTTTTCAAGATAGTCGATAGGAATATCATAACACATTCACACTTTAAATTGATTTATTTCAAGTTAGAGCACTTTAATCCACACTTAGAAAAATTTGAAGTAAAAATTCTTAAGTCTTAAGACTTTTTCAAATAATTAAAAAAATTAAGTCTTAGAACTTAGAAAAAAATTTAGACTTAGAAAAATTTTGAAAATTTTAAGTCTGAGATGATAACTTTCCGAGATGATTTATACTTAGAAAAATTTTAATGTTTTCTTAAAACAAGAAAGAAAGCTTAAAAAAACAAGTAAATCAGATAAGATACAATCATCTCATTCATATAGATGATTGGAGTGAATTGATACATGTTTTTAGGGCCTATTTTAATGCAAAAAGTGAGCTAAAGTGTGATTTTTGTGCATAAATGTGAAAAGTATGACTCTTTTGCCTAAAAGTATTACTTTGTGAGTTTTTGATGTTTTTTGTCCATTTTGCAGGTAAATCGGTGGAATTTTGCCAAACCGAGAGTACCGTTATTCTTAGAATGAAGAGACGAACATACCGGATGAAAACGGGTCGGGCCCGAAGCCGCTTCTCGATAAAATTGCCCTGGTCTCGAGCACAAATCAAGGGGACACAGACCTCGACTCGAGGGTCAGCCGGAGGGAAAGGATTTTCAAAATTGCGGCGGAGTCTCAACTCGAGGGAGGAGCCTCGAGTCGAGGGATGGAAAAATGGCATAGTCCTCGAGTCGAGGGCTGAGCCTCGACTCGAGGCGGAGAAATTTTGAAGAAGCGTGTTAGCGACTCTTAGGCCTCGACTCGAGTGCCCGAAGCTCGAGTCGAGGAGTGCCAAAAACCGAAAATTACAGTTTTAAAGCCCATTGAAGCCAAAACAGAGCATAACTTGATTCTAGCAGTTTAGAGCAGTTTCAGGAGGTTCCTTAGGCGAATTTTTCACTTTGTTGCTTGATTTTCATTGTAATTGCTATAGATTGTTAGAATTAGATTAGATTCTACTTTTAGTCCATTAGATTAGCATTTTGATTCATTGTAATTGAAGATTCAAGCTGTGATTTGGGAGAAGGGAAGTTGAATTCAAGCATTGTAGAAGAGTAATCATTCCTATTTTTGTATATCGAAGCTCAATTGGTGATGTTCTTACCCTTTGTTCTCTTTAATTCATTGCTTGTGTTGATTAGATTGTTAATTGTTTTTTTTTTTTAGATTTTCTACCCATGGCTTTTGCTTGTAGCACCATGGGCTAATAGCTTTGTGCTTGGGATAATTGAAATTAGGGATGAAGTGATTGCCTCATGCTATGATTGTTGATAATTGTGATTAATTGAATTAGCTTGCTTCCTAATTGTGATTCTTAATTGTGCTTCATTAAAAATTGTCTCTTTTGATTAATGGTTGATCACCCTAGCAATAGGCGAGTTGAGCTAACGTGATTAGGTGTTAATCGGGTTTCAATTTTGCATGATTGTATGAATTGGGGACTTCTACATTGAGAGATGGGAAGAACTAAGGATACTCACATTAGGCATTGTGATATTAATGGAGTGATTAATTTCATGATGGTTTATGCTTTCTAATTTGATTGATTTGCATTTGGATACAATCATAGTTTGTTAATCATGGATTCCTTGATGGAGATTATCCCTTGCACCCAATTCCCCATTGATTTTAGTATATTTGTTATTGCATTCTAGGTGTTTGATATATTGTTTGCATAATCTTGCCATTTAATTTCTTGCATTCTTATAGAGATTTTAGTCCTATATCTTGTTGCAATTTTAGCCATCTAGAACTCTTATCCTTGAATTTCGTTTGCATACTTTCTCCCTTGGGTTCGATATTTTGCGATTGGTCTTAAAAGCTCTTGCCCTATACACTCCAAACAAATGGCGCCGTTCTTTGGGAGTTAGTTTTTGCGCCTATAAGTGAGATTTGAGGATTGTTTGAAGTGACTATTTGTTGCTTTTATTTTTGTTTTTGTTGATTTTGTTGGTTTGAAGTTGATACTTGGATTTGTGGCATTGTAGGTGCATGCTAACAAGGTCAAGTGGTGTTCCACACTTGCCACTAAATCCGAAATTGAGGCTACTTTGAGAAGGAATCGTGTTAGAAGATGAAGGGAAGCTATGGAAGGAGAAGATCAAAGAAATGAGGAGAGAATAGTGGGTGAACCTCAAGTTGAGGAGGTACATGGACAAGGAGAAGGAGGAGTAGAACATGGAGGTAATGGGAATCATTTCCATGCTCAAGTTGGCCCTTTCCCTCAAGGGATGCCACCACAAAACTATCCCTACCAAAATCCATATCCTTATCCTCCACAAGCTCATCAATATCCCTACTATCCACCTCATCCACAACAATTTCCACCATACTATCCCCATATGCCGTATAACCAAGAGCAAAGATATCATGAGCCGCTTCACATACCAAATGTCCAACCACAACCCGTAAATGAGCCACCACCTCAAGGAAGACCTTTGAGAGAATTCTTTGAACCACAACTTAAAGAGCACTATGACGGGATAGCAAGGCCGAGGATAGATGCTAATAACTTTGAGATAAGTCCCGCTTTAGTGAGAATGCTTAGGGAGAAGCAATTTGAAGGAAGAGATGAAAATGAGTGCCCACATCAACATATGGCACAATTTCTTGAGATTGCCGACACTACAAAATACCATGGGGTACCCGAAGATGCGAAGAAGTTGAGGCTCTTTGCCTTTACATTGAAAGGAAGAGCAAAAGCATGGCTTAATTCATTACCGCCCGGGACCGTATGTACATGGGAGGAGTTGTCTAAGAAATTTTTGATGAAGTTCTACCCACCGTCAAAGACCATGCAAGCTAAGGAGGCTATTTTCCACTTCCGCCAAAAGAATGGGGAGACCATACCGGAGGCGTGGGAGAGGTATGACATGTTACTTATCAATTGTCTTCAACACGGTTTTCGGAGGAGCAAACCATTATGTACTTTTGCAATGGTTTGACGGATGATGATAGGTCGCTTTTGAATGCTTGTGCTAATGGATCGATTTGGTCTAAAACCGTTGGGCAAATGAATGAAATAATGGAGAACATAGCTCAAGATTCATTCCAAGTGTCGGTTAATCGGAAGCACATCATCGGGTGTCACAAGTAGATGAAATCGAGAGTATGAAGAGTATGATGATGACTATGATGGACCGATTGGGAGCTCTTACTACTTCACAAGGGCAAGCAAGTGTGAGTCCATCCGTTTCTCATGTTGATGTTTGTCCAAGTCCCTTGCTGGTTGAAGAAGTTAGTTATATGGGTAGGCCTCCATTCCAAGGAGGCTATCAAGGAGGAAATTTTCAAGGGAATTATCAAGGAGGAAGGCCTTACCAAATTCCTTATCAAAATAGGCCACAAGGAAGCTACCAACCTCAACCGCAAGCTCAATTTAATGGGAATACATGGAGGAGACACGAAAATTTTTCATATGCCAATCCGAGAGCCGCCGTTCAATTTCCTCCCGGGTTTGATCCGGGTGCAAAGGCTCCTAACAATGAAGGAAAGGCTACCACGGAGGAGATTTTGGGGTTGATTGTGAAGAAATTGGAAGCTAATGACTCAAGGCTTGAGGATATAGGGAAGCAAATGGACACTCGTTTCAAGACGATCGAGCATCAAGTAGGGCAACTTGCTACTACGGTTGGGAATCTCTCGTCTATGGTGGATCATCTACAAAACAAAGGAAAGTATCCATCCACTACCGAGCCGAACCCTAAAGAGTTTTGTAGTGCAATCAAGCTAAGGAGTGGCACTAGCTATGAAGGTCCTAAAATGTCCAAAGAAGGGAAGCTTGAAGAAGAGGTGGTGAATGAGGAAGAAGTGAGACAAGAAGGAGTGGTTGTGGAAGAGAAGAAAAGTGATGAAGAGGTGAAAGTGAGGGAGATGCAAAGAAGGAAGAAAAGTCAAAGAATGAATGGGGAGTTCCAATGAAGGCTAATCTGGTTCCGTTTCCCAAGAGATTAGAGAGGAAGAAACTTGATGAAGAGTTTGGTAAGTTTTTAAAAAATTTCAAGAATTTGCATGTCGATATTCCATTCTTGGAGGCCCTTGAACAAGTTCCACACTATAAGAAGTTCTTGAGAGAAATTATGTCCAAGAAAAGGAGTTGGGATGAGAAGAGGATGCTCAAGCTAGTGGAAGAATGCAAAGAAATCTTGGAGAGACACTTGCCACAAAAGAAAAAGGATCCCGGAAGCTTCATTATTCCATGTGAGATTGGAGAAAAGGTAAACATTCAAGGCTTGTGTGACCTAGGAGCAAGTATTAATGTGATGCCATTGTCGGTGTTCAAGAAATTGGATTTAGGGAGGTGATTCCTACAAACATCAATCTTCAATTAGCGGATCAATCATATGCTCAACCATTTGGGATTATTGAAGATGTGTTAGTTGGGGTTGGTAAACTCATATTCCCGGTGGATTTCATTGTATTAGACATGAAGGAGGAACTTGAGGCACCGATCATCCTTGGTCGGCCTTTCCTCGCATACGGGTAAGGCTATGATTAACGTGGAGAAAGGAGAGCTTAAGTTGAGCTCAAATGGTTATGAAGTTACATTTACAAGAGTTCATGAGGAAGAGGTTGCTCAAAGCAAGGTAGAGAAGAAGACATGTGGATACATAGAGATTGTTGATGAATGCCCTTCCATTGAAAGGGAAGTTTCTACACCTATTACTTCTACTAATACCTTAGTTAATGAGCATTTCCTTCCCTCTTGTAAGATCATTTCTAACAAGTCTTGTATTTCCTTTGATGATTGTAGGAAGGAGAAAGCTACAAAGGACCCTTTGCTCGACCCCGGTGAAAAGAGAAGGAAGAAGGTGAGAAAGATTTGACCAAACACGAGCATGGCTCAAGTTTGGGGGTATTGGTGGAGAAAAAGGCACCACTTGAGAAAAAGGAGGAAAGTTTTGAAGTAGGAGATCAAGTGGTGTGGTGTGAATCAAATTGGAGTCGGCTACTTGGAGTCGAAAGACCCAAGGAGGTGCTTACGGTAAAAGAAATCAAAGAAGGAGGAAAGCTACTCCTAGAGGACAAGTGGGGGTGTTGCCTTTTTTGCAAAGGAACATCAAGTGAGGCACAAGTTCGATCCTCACATTGACAAATAAAGGGAAGTATGAACTCTTTGAGTTCCGTCCGGCAAGGACGTTAAACCTAGCGCTAGATGGGAGGCAACCCATCCTTTATTTGCTTTGGTGTGTTTGCTTTGTGTTTTTGTTTTTTGTCCTTTTGTGGAAATTTTTGCGTTGGATTTTGGGAATTGCTCATGCTTAGGAGAATTTGTTAGTTGATGGATAAAGTATATTTGGGATATTGAGCTTAATTGTTAATATCATTTAAGGGTTGCATACTTGTATCATTCACATACCAAATTTTGAATGAATATTTTCATTCAAGTTTGGGGGTGTGTGCCATTTAGGGTAGAAAGGCATCTCTTAGTGATGATTATTTGATGATTATTTTTGGGCGTGTGTAGGTATACTCACTACGAGAATGGAAAAAGGATCGAAATTACAAAGGAATCAAGGAATCGAGAAGGAAAGGAGAGCTTAAAAGTTGGTGAAAATGAGCATAAAGGAAGAGAACCCGGTCTCCTCGATCGAATGAGCGACCGGGCTTAAATCAAGGGACCAAAATGGTAATTTCTTGCATATTTAGGTTCGTTAGGGGCGTAGAGGTTAATTTTAGGAGTTCCTGGACTCGACCCAAGGTCGAGGTTGCATAGTCCCCAGTCGAGGCATTGACACTTAGAAAATTTTTGAAATCGGCACATCCCTCGAGTCGAGGAGGAACCTCGAGTTGAGGCTTTTGAAAAAATAGGGTTCCTCGAGTCGAGGCTTGACCCTCGACTCGAGGCCGGTGTCCGATATAAATGTCGCGTTTCGGTCATAGCAGGCACGAGTTGAGGAGTAGCCCTAGCTTTCGATCCCCTTTGCCTCTATACCCTATTTCCGTCGATTTCACACCATTTTCACCGTTCAATCATCATTGTTTCATTACATTGTCATCATATTGCATCAAAGAGTGAATTTTGAGGGTTTGACATTCAAAGTTGGGGCTTTTTGTGGAGTAGTGCGTGGGTGTCTAAATTTCTCATTTCAAGCCGATTTTTATCAACAAGGTATGTCATTTCTTCTCATATGGCTTTCAATTTCATGTTGGTGGATGATTATTGCTTGGGTGTTAGGGATTATGCTAGAATCTCAATGAATTGGAATTTCATTTGGGCATTTTGTCAAGCACTTGGTAGGCATGATTGATTTTGATAAATTGAAGTCATTGTTGAGGATATTTGAATTAATTGAGGATTTTAGGAGCATGTTTAGGATTGTATATGATTTGTTGCTCGCTTTTTTGTGGAATTTGGCTTGAATTGGAATTTTTGGCATACTTGTTAGGAATTCCTAGTGCAATTGTTGGTACAAGTGGTTAAGTTGAGTTGAGTATTGATGATGGAAGTGCAAATTTTTGTGATGCTATGTGTTGAATTACTTGCTAGTTGGCTTGTTCGTATTTGATATATTTGTGGAGCATATTTGTATGATTTTTGGTGAGCTTACATGGTGATCTTCATTGTTTAAAGCCATTCTAGTCAAGTATGTATACTTTGAGGAGTATTTGAGCACTTCTATTGATGGTATTTGTGAGTTGACTCTTTGACCACTTGTATGGGTTTATTGCCTAGTCACTAGGAATTTTGTTGAGCTTGGATATATTATTGTTGACTCGTCCATGGTTTAGAGTGATATTTTGAGCTTGCATTTTAATTGGAGGACTAATTTGTGCTTTTGGGATTATTTGTGCAGGACAATGTTTAGGGAGTTGACGGCCATAATTATTCGGATGCGTAAATTCGAGAGAGAGAGGAGGCTATCCGATTTGCACATAGGATGCCCGCTGAACTAGGAATTCAGTGGGACGATTACAAATGGAGGAAGCATATCATTCTCTATGTCGAGCTTTACAAGAAAGTGGTCAAGACCAGATTAGTCGATCATAACCGCATGTTATCCATGGGGATAGAGGATGATATTCCTCGACTTTTTGAGCAAGTTGGCATGGGAGGTTTCTTAGCTAAGAGGCCTCGGACTCATCTCGGGCTAACTCTAGAGTTCCCGTGCACGGTTAAGGTCCATAAGGCCGGGAGGGCCAAGTTTGCAAGGAAAATTACGTTCGAGCTCATGGGGAATGAGTATGAGTTGACTTTGGACGAGGTCAACGAGATTCTTGGCACACCCACTGACCCCGACGAGATCATTGCTTAACATAAGGCCGAGTACAACGCCAAGAAGTTCGAGGCGTATTTCGATTCAGGGCACCGAGCCACCTGAGTTCGTTCTGGAAAGTCGAAGAGCACGCACATTTGGAACCCGGTAGTCCGATACTTGGAGAAGATTCTCGCGAGCACTATATTTGCGAGATCGGAGGGAGGAGCCGTGGTATCGAGGAGTTGTATGTTTTTGGTGCTTCTTGCATGGAGTTAGATTCAATGCGGCCGCGTACCTTTGCTACCTATTTGAGAGAGCTACGAGTACTAAATTCAAGAAGATTAACTTTGGAGGAATGATTACATTGATAGCCGAGCATCTTGGGATCCCCACTCACAACCTCGCAAAGCATTAGATGGTCCCGATCTTACTATGGATACCATGCGACGCATGAGGACACTTGATCGCATTGGTAGGGACGTGGTGTTTCTAGCAGCACCACGGTGGCGGTTCCCTCTTCCAAATAAGAGGTTGACTACGGTTTTGGATCTCTGCTTTCGTGACCATCAACCTTCGCATGTGGTCACGGCGTCACACCGATGTTATAGATGCTTATACGAGAGAGCATGGGGATGTTCTTCGAGATGAGGGTGATGACGATGATGATAATGATGGCCAGCGGTCGAGATCTGATTCTCGATGATGATGATGATGAGGGTGTTGCGAGAGAGAGCAGAGGTTGAGGAAGAGGATGATTCGAGGATGAGGATGACGAGGAGCCGGAGCGGGAGGAGCCGCATGCAGATGGATGAGGATTACCAGCTAGAGATCAACATGTATTGGCAGGACAAGATGAGGAGTCGTGAGTATGAGGCGGGAGTTCATCTCGGAGGCCGTGGGTATTGACTGAGCAGATGTGGGCGGATAGTCGGAGGATGCATATTGAGAGCTTGACCCGCCAGGATGAGATGCATCGGATGATTGAGGAGTCCCGAAGATTTAATGAAGAGACTAGGAGGATGCGGGAAGAGTCTCTCGAAGACTCAAAATGACATGTACACCCTCCTACAGCAGATGAACTCGTGGAATTTCGGGCCGGGACACTACCCTCCTCCACCGCCGCCGTTCGATTATTAGGGCTATCCCCTATTCCTCATTCCCTCTCCTTAGTATTTAGATGCTTATCTTCTTGATAATTTGTACTTTTGATGGTGATTGTACTTTTTATGATGATTGTGCTTCTCTTGATTAACTTGATGATGTGATGATTTGTATTTTGATGGTTTGATGATTTTATTGATGCTATGATTCTCTTGATTATATTGGAGCTTATTGTCTAGTGATGATTATGCCTTGATGAATTATTTGGATTCCTTATTCTTTTGATTCCTTATTCTTTGATTTGAGCTTAATTGTGGATTTATTGATATATCTTTGAGTATTATTCATTGACATAGTGAGTATGCTCTGATTTATGTACATGAGCACTTGTGTTTGATTTGTAAGATTTATTGGATTTTGATTTGATCATGAGTAGATTTGTAGCTCGAAGCTAGCTTGCTTGATGTATTATGTGAAGATGAATGTGAGTGATAATGCTTGATTCATTGCTCGATTTAAGCCCGTGAGCTTTTGTGCCTTAATAATCGTACATCTTATACGGTTGATATATTTCTTTGTGAGTGCATCATTCATGATTTGTATGCTAGAACTTGCCACTAGACTTGTTGATATTGATCTTTGTGTGATGTCTTGAAAATGATAAGAGACCATGTTTGGAATGATGAGTCACTTTGCCAAATTTTTCCCACCAAATACATTTGATTTCCTTAGTAAGCCATTTTGAGCCTGATCCTTATTCTTTGGCAAGCTAAGTGAGATGGAAACCTTTTAGCCTATTTTTATGAGCCTTTCTTGTCCTATATTTAGTAGAGCTTGATTGTTGGCTCATGATGGTGATTTGATTGCTAAGTGTGGGAAGATGATGAGCTAAGTGATGAATGAAGCATAAAAGAAAAGAAAGGTTGTGAAAAAAATTGAATTGTGAAGGAAAAGGTGAACATGAAGTGAAGAAAGATTCAATTTGTGAGCTTAAAAGAGAAAGCTCAAGTGAATGGTGGATTGATCATTGAATTTAAAAAGAAAGAGTATGCTTGATGAAAAGTGAAGAGATTGTGCATTTGTATTGATTAGCTTACATTCAAGTCTCTACTACTTATTCACTCTTATCCAAAAACATCCCACCTTTCCAAAGAGCCTACATTACAACCTAGAAGAAAGACCTCTTTGATTCTTGATTGATCACAAGTGAGTTTGATTGAGATTAAGTCTTTTGGCAAGCATATGGTGTGCAAGTTCATGAATTTGATGATTGAGAGCCTTATACCTTTATACACTTGAGTGAAGAGTGAAACACTCCATGGAAGGAGCAATGTGTTGAGTAATTGATTGAGCATTTGTTGAGCATGATCTATCTTGCTTGCTAGTGGATAGTTACATTGATACTTATGTTCATTGATGAGTTCGATTGTCTTATTTTTCGTCTATGGTGCCATGTGACATAATTGCAATCAATTCACTCCTTTGTTCTTAGTTTCTACGTTGCTCGAGGACGATCAACAATTCAAGTTTGGGGGTATGATTGGAGTGAATTGATACATGTTTTTAGGGCCTATTTTAGTGCAAAAAGTGAGCTAAAGTGTGATTTTTGTGCATAAATGTGAAAAGTATCACTCTTTTGCCTAAAAGTATTACTTTATGAGTTTTTGATGTTTTTCGTCCATTTTGCATGTAAATCGGTGGAATTTTGCCAAACCGAGAGTACCGTTATTCTTAGAATGAAGAGACGAACATACTGCATTTAAAACGGGGATTGGGCCCGAAGCCCTTCTCGATAAAATTGCCTGGTCTCGAGCACAAATCAAGGGGACACAGACCTCGACTCGAGGGTCAGCCGGGGAAAGGATTTTCAAAATTGCCAGTCTCGACTCGAGGGAGGAGCCTCGAGTCGAGGGATGGAAAAATGGCATAGTCCTCGAGTCGAGGGCCGAGCCTCGACTCGAGGCAGATAAATTTTGAAGAAGCGTGTTAGCGACTCTTAGGCCTCGACTCGAGGGCCTGAAGCTCGAGTCGAGGAGTGCCAAAAATCATAAATTGCAGTTTTAAAGCCCATTGAAGCCAAAATAGAGCATAACTTGATTCTAGCAGTTTAGAGCAGTTTCAGGAGGTTCCTTAGGCGAATTTTTCACTTTGTTGCTTGATTTCCATTGTAATTGCTATAGATTGTTAGAATTAGATTAGATTCTACTTTTAGTCCATTAGATTAGCATTTTGATTCATTGTAATTGAAGATTCAAGCTGTGATTTGGGAGAAGGGAAGTTGAATTCAAGCATTGTAGAAGAGTAATCATTCCTATTTTTGTATATCGAAGCTCAATTGGTGATGTTCTTGCCCTTTGTTCTCTTTAATTCATTGCTTGTGTTGATTAGATTGTTAATTGTTTTTTTTTAAATTTTCTACCCATGGCTTTTGCTTGTAGCACCATGGGCTAATAGCTTTGTGCTTGGGATAATTGAAATTAGGGATGAAGTGATTGCCTTATGCTATGATTGTTGATAATTGTGATTAATTGAATTAGCTTGCTTCCTAATTGTGATTCTTAATTGTGCTTCATGAAAAATTATCTCTTTTGATTAATGGTTGATCACCCTAGCAATAGGCGAGAGTTGAGCTAACGTGATTAGGTGTTAATCGGGTTTCAATTTTGCATGATTGTATGAATTGGGGACTTCTACATTGAGAGATGGGAAGAACTAAGGATACTCACATTAGGCATTGTGATATTAATGGAGTGATTAATTTCATGATGGTTTATGCTTTCTAATTTGATTGATTTGTATTTGGATATAATCATAGCTTGTTAATCATGGATTCCTTGATGGAGATTATCCATTGCACCCAATTCCCCATTGATTTTAATATATTTGTTATTGCATTCTAGGTGTTTGATATATTGTTTGCATAATCTTGCCATTTAATTTCTTGCATTCTTATAGAGATTTTAGTCCTATATCTTGTTGCAACTTTAGCCATCTAGAACTCTTATCCTTGAATTTCGTTTGCATACTTTCTCCCTTGGGTTCGATATTTTGCGATTGGTCTTAAAAGCTCTTGCCCTATACACTCCAATCAACAGAGCACATTTACATTTTTACATATGGATCAGATAAGAAGATAAAAGATAAAAAAATTTTGGCTTATCTAATATGTCCATCTATCTTTCTCCGGGAGCTGCATCCAATCAAATATCCTTGTCCTCAACTCGGCAATCTCCTTTGGATCGATCAACTTCATTTGATTTATCCCATAATTGATAGTTGACTTGATCCACTCCTTGTCAATCGAGCCATCATCATTCAGCTTAATTGGAATGGATGAGTAGTCTGAGCAACAAAATCCACGTTGTACCATTCATCTCCTTCATCAAGAAGTTTCTGGTACAAGCTTGGATTTTCCTTCTCCATCTCATTATCTCGATGATGCTCCGACTCCTTTGCGAGATGTACGGAAGAAGGTCCATTTAGCCTCGTACTTCATGTACTCACTGCCCACGCCGGATGCGCAATCATCTTTGGAGGAGCATCGGTTCTTTCTTGAGTCTGATCCATGTTGTATCTGCTCCTCCTCCGATCGATGGGACCACCCACTTCTTCCGGGATCTGCCGAAAATTCTGCCAGCCTTCCTTCGCCGACTTGATCTTCCTCCCGGCTTCCCTCCCGCCATAGTATACCTTCTCTCGCTTTATCCGTCGATCCCTTTCGCCTCTATCCTAAGCCGCTCATTGATTTTTTCAAGTGGTCTTTTCCCAGCAGCTTTGGACATCGGGCTCTGTCGATATGTGACACGACTCTCTCCAGCTCCTTCTCTTTTCCCTTCTCGGCTATCACCGGCTCTTTTCCTTTGCCTGCTCGGCCTCGGCTTTGGCTTTGGCCTCCTCCTTTCTCTCCCGATTTTGGCCATAAATCTTTCGACTTCACTCGGCTTCCTTCTTTACGGCTAGCTCATCTGCCCTTATCGCCTCCTCGATCTGCTCGATTCTTATCTTTAGGGCGGTGAGCTCATCTGATTAATTTGTTCGAAAGCTTAATCTGGTTGAGCTCGCTTTAATGATCTCCACATCTTCCCCCTTTTTAACATCATCAAGTAGCATAGCAAGATGCTCCTTGATAACGGTAAAATAGGTGGAAGGCGAGGATTGATTGAGTATTATCTCATCACCCAATCTGATTATAAGCTTGGGTTTGGCTCTTGATTCTCCAACCTCCTTCTTGACTTCAGCCAATTCTTCTTTGTGAGACAGTTTAACAGAATCGAAATAGAAGATAAGAGATTTACCTCGAGATGCTTTTAGCATTTCCTCCATCGTCACAGCGATGAATCCACGATATCTGCCGGTTTTCATCGTGAGCATCTGGGTAAATTTATCCTCTACTCTCTTCTCCAAATTGATTTAGAATGGATGAGAAGGTGGATCTGAGGCTCTTTGGGAGGCGGCCGGGAGGTTTCGGGCAAGCCTAGGCGAACTCGCGGGAGGTTCGGGAGCTGCTCTTGACAGGATGGTTGAAATGGAAGTGATTCCCGAGACTCGTAACAATTTTCTCCCAGAGATGAAGTTTTCCCGGCCAACCTCGTACGTGAGCAGGCTCATCTCCTCTAGATCTCCAGTCCTTAGATGATGGATCAACCATACTTCAATGGATTCCTTCATTACTTCGAGGTTGAATCGAAGTTCGGGAATTAGCTCTGCCGGCCTCCTTCGAGCGTCGATCGTAGGGCCAGCTCAAAGCTTCCCACGAGATCCGTCGGAGTGCAGGGGTGTGTATTGGACTTATTTGGGGAGAGGGAGTGGGATATTTGGTGGAGAGGAAGTCAAGAAAATCGAATGGTTGAGTGGAGGTGGGAGGAATTTCGAGGATTGGGGATGAGGTGGGAGGTAGAGTGGTCTGGATTTGGACTATGTTGGGAGTAGAATTTGTTTAAGAGGCTCGAAGTACCAGCCTAGGATACTTCTTCATCGCCTATGTGGGTGGGGGATTTATCGAGATGAAGAGATGTTCGATGATGTACACGGAGAGACCTGCTTCTCGGTAGATGCTGTCCACTCGAGTGGGATCCTCCGGCACTTCAACCTCTGCCTCTCTGCTGCGCTATTTCTAATGTAGCAGCCTTCTTCCTGAAGCAGGCTTGAGGGAGTTGCAGAAAACTCTCCTCGATAGGTACATCTCGCAACTTTGATCGAGTCTCATACGGACCTCCTTTGGAGGTGAACATCGGGTGCAGCTTCTTCAGGTTGGACGACCTCTAGTTCCACTCCACTTGCTTCTTGGCCGGTTGTCCTTCAGTGCATCGGCTTCATGCCGGTACCTCGGCCTTGGGTACCTCGGCACGGTACCTTGGCTGCTTGTCTGGACCGCAGCTGCCGCTTCACTCCTCTGTGCCCTTGCCTCATCGATTCGTCATCGAGCACGGCAAACCACCCGATCTCGTTCTTTGTCACAGCCCCTTCGCTTGGAATATTTTTTTACGCCCTCCCTTGTTTGCACCCTTTTATTCAGCCCATCCATCAAGATCGTGATCTTATTGAACAGACTCACGATTGGCGAGGAACCCAATCTGCATCATCGTGGTTATACACCGGTCTAGCCTTTTCCTCCTTGATCTCTGAACAATAACTCAACCCAATCTACCCCGATTCCGTCATAGATGGCTCGCATGCAAAGCATAACCTGGACTTCGTCACACCATCATGTGAACTCGATCTCCCGAGGATAGACTTGGTTACAATTGTCATCAACAACCTGTATTTCCTCCTCAACATGTGTTTCTTCGAGATCTCTCCTAGTTCCCCTATAAGTCACCCTTGCAAAGATGTCGAATGAATCCTCCCATACATCTTCCTTGTATACCGGTGGATTAACCCCATCCGCATTTGTGGTGTCGAGAATTCGCCACGTTTTCCTTTGTGAACTCCAACAGTACCCTCAACATTTGTGTTGAACCCATTTTCGATGAATACACTGTTCACTGAGAAATTACGCCCCAATGAAATCCATGGTTCATTTTACGGAGATTTCATTGAGCAAGCACTCCACGCAGCCTAGATGCTTTGTTAAACCTTAATCTCACTAGATTCTCTATCTCGTGTGGTTTCAAAATCGACGTACATCTCTCTTTTAGCTTGTGTTTGGTGACTCGAGTATTCATTTTGAATTCGAGTTGGATGCGGTTATATAAGTGGGGGTCTTGAAGAGGTAGAAGCCATTTGTGTAAATTTGAGAAAATGAAAAATTTGCGGTAAATTTTGATAAGGGAAATGTGAAAGTGAAACTTTTGAAAGCGATGAGGGTAAGTTTTTAAACCACGAGGAGAGAGAGGGAAAGTTGGGAAGATGATACGTGGCACGTTTTAGGAAATGAATTTTAATCATTGATTAAAGAGGGCGCGTGTAAAACATAGACGGTTTAGCGAGAAAATCGCTTCAACTTGGCGCGTGGCCTCTACGCGTCTTAAATTGTGTAAAAAGTAACCGTTTAACCTACGGATTAGACGGCTAATAGGTTTGCTTTATCGGAGGTAATTAGTACCACGACGTAAGCTAAAAGATGCCTTTCTTTGCAATCGGGTTTTTATTTCGAGACTTGGTTAATACGGAGACTTGGTCAAAATGACCTTGTCTTATATTTTTCAAAAACTTTCTCCTAGTCGATTTTTAAAAAAACACAATTTTTAAAACAATACTTAACACGGTATTTTCGGTTTAGTCACTAGTACTGATTATTTTGAAATAAGCGAGACTTATGAAATTTATTTGAAAACAATAGATTTTGAGGAAGGACAAAGGTGAGGGTTTTACGATTGAAGAGATTAAGAGACAAAGGCTGGTATACATTCTGCAAGCAAACTCATCAAAACTATTAGTAGGCCGAGGTAGATCGGATAGGGTGCGAGATAGTCATCTGTTTTCTAGAAATCGGTGACTATTGTGCCCTAGTCTGATTTACCGAATGTCGATAAGTAATCATCAAGTCGATAAGGTCAATATGACTAATCCTTGATTCTTGATTCATAAAAAGGAAATCAATGATATCAGCTACCCGATTGTCCTTTGACTCGTATCTAGTCGATAATTCTTTCTAGACATTAATTTAAAGAAAAGAAATGACTAGAAATAAGGAATACATTTATCGATGCAAGCAATTTAAAAATCGGATAAAGATGCATCAAGTAATCCTAATTCTAAGCATAATTCTTTAAATCTAGACTCACTTAGTGGTTTTGTAAGAATGTCTCGCTTTTTGTGATTCAAAGGCTATCTTCTCAATCCTAATGTCATTTTTCTCCACATGATCTCTAATGAAATGATGCCTAATGTCTATATGCTTACATCTAGAATGCGTAACGAGATTGAAAGTCATAGCTATTGCACTATTACTATCACGATGTGAGGAGCAGAGATGATGTTTGAATGTTATAATCTCTAAGTCATTGACAAATCCGGAGGAGTTGAGAGCAACAACTTCCACCGCCATGTATTCGGCCTCGGTTGTGGAGGTGGCAACAGATGTCTGTTTCTTAGATAACCAAGAAATTAATTTGTTGCCTAAGAATTGACAAGTTCCTGAAGTGGATTTCCTATCAATCTTACATCCCCCAAAGTCCTGAATCGGAATAACCAGATCAGCTCGAAGTTGTCATCACTTGGGTACCATAACCCTACTTGCAAGGTTCCTTAGAGATATTTAAGAATTTTCTTAGCAGTCTCCGAGATGAGTTTTCTTGGGATTAGATTGAAATCTTGCACATACCCCAACCGCAAAGGCGTATGCGGCCTACTTGTAGTGAGATAGAGAAGAGATCCAATCAGTCCACGATACTCCGTTGCATCCGTGGGTATCCCTGCTCATCTGAATCCATAGAGAAGTTAGTTGCCATATGTATCTTAACTTCTCTACTAGTAGTCATCCCAAATTTCTCAATTAGGTCCTTAGCATATTTAGGTGATGTATAAAAATACCCTTACTCATTTGTTTAATCTGTAAGCCTAGAAAGTATGTTAATTCACCCATCATTGACATTTCAAACCTGTTTTTCATGAGAATACTAAATTCCTCACATAATTTCGCATTAGGTGAACCAAAGATTATGTCATCTACATAAATTTGAACTAATAAGATGTTACCATCTACTTCCTTCCTAAACAAAGTCCTATCAATCTTACCTTTTGAAAATCCATTTGATGTCAAGAAATCGAGATAAGGTATCATACCAAGCTCTGGGAGCTTGTTTGATCTATATAGAGCTTTATTGAGTTTATAGACCTTGTTATTGATCTTAAACCCGTGAGGCTGCTCCACATAGACTTTCTCAAGCAACACACCATTAAGGAATGCAGACTTAACATCCATTTGAAAGACTTTGAAAGATTTATATGCAGTAATGCCAAGAACAACCTTATTGCTTCTAATCGCAATCGGAGCATAGGTTTCATCATAGTCTATCCCCTCGGTGTGAGTAACCTTGAGCTACCAATCTTGCCTTATTACGGACAATAATGTTGTTCTTATTTGTTTTGTTTTTAAACACCCATTTGGTGCCTATAATCTTTCTATGTAAGGGTCTTTCCACTAATTTCCAAACATTTTGCCTTTCAAACTGATGCGATTCCTCTGCATGGCTGTTATGCGGTTTGGATTAGATAGAGCTTCCACAATAGACTTGGGTTCAAGAAGCGACACATAACAATGAGCAGGACTTTCGCAGTCCAGCATCATTCGTGTCCGCACACTATTAGATGGGTCTCCTATAATCGATCGGATGGATGGTAGCTTCTCATCCTTTTGCCTATATGAGTAGAAGGATCCTCATCTTGAGACTCGGTATGCAACTCCTCGACTCTACTCGAGCCGACGTTCCCCCTTCATCACCGACCCCCACCGATCACCGATGTCAAGGGTCTCTGCTTCGATGGAGTCTCGATCGTGGTTATCTTCTGATTATCGGATGGGGATTCTTCTTCATCGAGTCGAATCAAGACTAGGTAGATAGACAATTCTATGTTTAGTCTTGGATAGTTCAATTTTATCTAGACTTTTAGATATTTGGTTCACTTTATCCGAGAAGGAATACAATTCATCAAAAACTACATGAGGGGTTTCCTCCACACAAAGGGTTGTCTTGTTGAAAACTCTAAATGCCTTGGAAGTGTTGGAATATCCCAAGAATATTTCATCACCGCCTTAGCATCAAAAGTTCTTAACTTAGATTTCCCATTGTTATGGATGAAACACTTATAACCAAAAGCTCAAATATGAGATTCTTGGAATCTTACTCTTCCAAATCTCATATGGAGTCTTACCCTTGTCTTTAACAACCAAGCACCATTGCAGGTATAACAAGTCAGTGTTGATGGCTTCACCCGAGGAACTGTGAGGGGTTTCATACTCACTAACATGCTCCCGGCTGCCTCTTTCAAAGTTATATTCCTTCTTTCAACCACCCCATTTTGTTGAGGAGTTCTTGCTGATGATGTCTCATGAATAATTCCACACTCATTGAAAAAGTTAGATAAACAAGAATTCAAAAATTTTGTGCCTTTATCACTTCTTATTTTAATAATATTAACACCTTTTTCATTAAGAATCATGCGAACAGATCGGGGATCTTGTTTATAGTCTCATTTTTCTTGAAAAGAAATATAACCCAAGTGTATCTAGAAAAATCATCTACTACAACAAGAGTATATTTCCTTCCACCGAAACCGAGAGGTGAAACAGTCCAAACAGATCCAGATGAAGTAGTTGTAAAACTCTTTCATGAAGAGGTGTTAATACTCTTAAATGAGTGTCTAGGCTGTTTACCTTTTGACAAACATCACTTTTAAGATCGGTAGATAAAAGTTTCTCGAGATAATCCCTTAACAAGGTTCTTTTTAGCGAGCTTACTAAGGGTCTTGAAGTTCGGATGACTAAGCCTCTTGTGCCATAGCCAGTGAGATCATCTCCACCCTTAGCTATCAGACAAGTATCTTTAGGACAACTATTAAATTTGGCCACATAGACATTACCATGTACGAAGCCGATTAAAAGTACCTTATACGAGGAACTATCTAAGATATCACATTTATCCTTAGAAAATTTGACAAGAAAACCTTTATCATAAAGGTGGGAAGCAGATAGCAGATTATGTTTCAAACCTTCAACAAAATATACCTCGAGATACGAATATCCTTGATAATCAAAGTACCTACTCCTTTAGTCCTGGTCCACAATTGTTGTCTCCAAATAATACTCTTGGACCATCAATGCTTTGGAAATTTGATAGTAGCCTCTTATTATAAGTCATGTGTTGTGAACAACCACTATCAATGTACCATATGGAAGCTAAGATCTCTTCCTTGAGTAATGATCCTGTGAATCCTGAAAAAGCAGTTAGTTATAAGGTACCCTAGTGATCTTGGGTCCTTGAAGGTCAAGCATCACTTTAGGTAACCAAACAAAATCTCATCTCCAAATAATAAATCAGACTTGGTTTTCTACCAAATCTGTCTACAATTGTATCATTTTTAAATGATAACTTGTTGTATTCAGATTTAGTAATTTTCCTTAACTTATTAAATGTGGGATAGCATCTGTTTTCCCATCAAAAGGATTATAATAAGAATTCCTTCTTATTTTGGTTCTTGGATTTCTCTTAGTCGATAAGGAGTCCTCACTGAATTTTTGTTTTCAGCCGAGAGATGCGATCCTTATTGGACTAGTTGGTTTCCAAGGACCAATTCTAATCTCTTTTGGGTGATCGGATGCTTTTACAAATTTCCTAGGTTTCAAGTCATCTGATTTACTATTTCTATCATAACCAAGACCTGTTTTGTCATGGGATTTTTTAGATGTTTTAAAGATGTGATCTATTCTTTGATTGTCGATTATTAAGTTGACTAATTTTGAAGACTAGCTTCTCATTGTCTTTTTTAATTAATTCATTTTCAGCACAGATTATTTCAAATTTGTCTTTTAAAGTTTTCAATTCATTTTCTAATCTTTCGGGTAATTTGGTTGATGTACTAGCCTCGGCTGGGAAAACATTCCCCCTTGGATGTTTCCTCGGTTCTGGATAGTTCATCACCTGCTTTCCTTTAATTAGAATTTGAATTTGATTCTTTAAAGTCAAATTCTCTGTCTCTAGTTGTTTATAAGCAGCTAAAGATGTCTTTAAGTCTCTCAATATTCATGAATAACGGTTTGATCATTATCGAGATCTGATTTACGGAATCATTATCAAGATGAATAATAGACTACCTCTTTAGCCATGAGGCAGATTTCATCATCGATCCGAAATCGGATGAGGATGAGGATGAGGATGATGATGATGATGATGATTTTCTTGACTCCTTTTCTTCAGCTAGTAAAGCTCTTTGGTCTGCAAATCTCTTGTCTCTCTTTTTCCTTTTCTCTTCCCTTTCTTTAGGAGTCACCGAGGACAATCATAGGCGAAGTGTCTGGCTTGTTGCACGTGTAGCAAGTATCACTCCTATCGATTTGGGGCTGGATGGATTTCTTTTGATAGGGGATTTGAATCTTCTCGTCTGGCTCCTATTCTTGTCATCATCTGTTGACTCATCTTCCTTTCTTCTTGATTTGGATCTAGATCTATCCTTACCTGCAAATTTCAATTTATTTCATTTATACTTTATTCTTAATCTTTCATACCTTTTTGGTGAGCAGAGCCATCTGCTCCTTCTAGATAGGTCGGCTCCTCTGATTCGGTTGACTTCTTGTCTTCTTTCTTGACAAAGGCAACGAGACTTGGATGAGGTGCTTGACTCCATCTCATCCTCCTTATCTTCTATTTGAATGTTATACTCTAAAGCTTTAAGGTGAGAGAATAAGGTATGGTGAGTAATAGAAGATAAATTTTGAGTTGCTTTAAGGATATTGGATTTTTCTCTCCATCTCTTGGTTAAAGGCCTCGATATCTTGTTATTAATCTCCTTCTCTGTATAGTTCTTTCCCGGATCACCGCTTTGTTGAGGAGATTAAATCAACCTTACATCTAGGCGATCCACGGTTTCATTTTCCTTCATCTTGAAGGTATCAAAGGCTTATGTCTGATCGCAACTTATTCTCTTTTACTTGGTCCGATCCTTCACAGACATTTGCGGAGTTTGCCACATTTCTTTGGCTGATTTGCATCTTTTGACCTTCTCTATCCAATCTTTACTCGAGTCTCAATGATTTCGGTTCGAGCTACTTGATCTAAGTTATGGATTTTCCTTTCATCATTCAGTACCACTTTGCTAGTGCCTCCATGATAAAATTTTATAGGTCCTTCTTCAAGAACCTCCTCCATCCTATCATGGATAGCCTTGAGATGATTTTCCATCCTGAATTTCCAATAATCATAATCTTCAATTGAAAATTCAGGTAGATTCCTGGATTTCTTGCTCTTGCACGAAGACATGATGAGACGAGAAAAACAAAATACTCCACAAACTTGTTTGTAGCACGATTAGTAACAATAAAGAAGATGAAGAAAATCAAGAAAATTTCAGAATCTTAGTTAAGACCTAAAATCAATATCGAGAAAAGGTTAACACCGCTCTCGATACCACTTGTTGGTCCCGATTAGTTGAGCGATTAGGCAAAACTTATATCACCTTCTAGGAAAAATCTAGAAGGGGGTTGAATAGATTTTTCAGATTTTTACAAATCTTACAAAATTTATTCAAAGCACCAAAGTGACACGGAAATTCAATGTTAATCTCAACTTTATTAAGATCAAAAGCAAACCGATATTCGATTTTAACTTTGATTCTCAAATTAATCTTTAATTGATAAACTGGAAATTAAACAAGTAAACAAAAGCAATAAAGAACACCGGTTTATAGTGGTTCGGATTATAACAATCCTACATCCACTCTCCTTCTCCAACATGAAGAAGGGACCAGCTTACTACTTTCTTACTCACAACTTACAAATTATAACTTACAACTTTCTTCAAATCTTCAAAGTACTCCTAACTCCTTCTAGTGAATCTATCAATTATAGTGAATATTGGATTTTGAAGATTACGGGAGAAGTGTTCTATGAACACTTGAAACTTTTGAAAACTCTTTTGAAAGTTCTTGTGAATTGAAATTGAAATTTGAATAGTGAATGGTGTGAAAAATCAAATTTGCATAAGTATGTTGAAAAATAAAACTAGACCTATTTATAAGTCAAAAAGACAGGTTAGTTTATTAGTCGGTTCTAACAAGCTGAAACTGCTTTAACAAACTTAATCTTGAAAAGCGCACTTGACCTCGGCTGATTTCTTCTACTCGTCTGCCGGTGACTTGGTGAAGACTCGCCTTTCTTATTCTACTCGGCTTGTCTTGACCTTGTCTCGAGCTTTTCATATTTGTCTCCTGCAGATGACTAGACTTGAGCTTGTCTCCGGATGACTTTCAACTTCTAGTCTCCGGTGACTTGAATAGTCCTTGACCTCGTCGATCGACAATCTTGAACTCGATCTTAGGTTCTTCATAGTTATCTGCTCATCTGGATTGATCTTTTAACTCATCAAAACTCTCCTTGATCCAACAGATCAACAAGCTACAATTGAATCAAATTGCAAATCAACTAAGATAGAAAGCATAAAACCATCATGAAATTAATCACTCCATTAAAATCACAATGCTTAATGTGAGTATTCTTAGTCCTTCCCATCTCTCAATGTAGAAGTCCCTAATTCATACAATCATGCAAAATTGTAACCCGATCAACACCTAATCACGTTAGCTCAACTCTCGCCTATTGCTAGGGTGATCAACCATTAATCTAAAGAGATAATTTTACACAAAGCACAATTAAGAATCACAATTAGGAAACAAACAAACGTGAGTATCCTTAGTGCAACTAATCTCTCGATTCCGAAGCACCCAATCCACATATTCATACACAATTATAACCCGATTAATCCCGAGATCACGTTAGCGCAACTCTTGCCTATAGCTAGGGTGATCAAACACTAATCTAAAGAGATAAAAATGCATGAAGCACAATTGAGAATCACAATTAGTAAGCAATCTACTCAATTGATCTCCAATCATCAACAATCATAGCATAGTCAATCAAATCATCATCAATTTCAATTAACCCAAGCACAAGAGAGTTAGTCCATGGTGCCAAGGGCAAAACCATGGGAAGAAGATAGAATTGATCAAACACAAAGCAAATCACAACAATGAAGAAATTAAAAGAGATAAGAGAAAGAACATCACCAATAGGTCTTCAATTAACAAAAATAGAAATGCTTGAGTCTTCAACACCAATCTTCAAATGAAATACAAGCTTGAATTGAGGGAACAACAAAGATCTAAAGCCAATTTATGGCTAATCTAATCAACAACAATTGAAATCAAATCCTAATTCTAAATCTACACTAACTACAAGGGAGAAATGGCTTGGGGCACAGAAGTCGCCCCAAAACCGCTCTTAACTTGCTATAATGAAAGTTTTTTTTTGGAATGCTCTGCTTCATGCTTTAAATATCGATTTTTTAGAAAATCCTCCTCCTCGCGTCGAGGGTCAGGCCTCGAGGCCCTTGCCTTTCTCTTCTCCCTCGACTCGAGGGTCATCCCTCGAGTCGAGGCTCCTGCCTTTTCCGTTTTTGTCTTTTCGGCCTGACCCTCAACTCAAGGCTCTTGCTCCTCGACCGAGATCTCGAGTCCAGTGGCACTTTTTTCGGCAGGGCTTCGGCCCCGACCCCGTTTCGTCCGATATGATCGTCTCTTCATTCTAAGCCTAACGGTACTCTCGGATTGGCAAAATTCCACCGAATTACCTGCAAAATGGACGAAAAACATCAAAATCTCACAAATAATACTTTTTAGGTAAATAAGTGATACTTTACACTTTTAAGCACAAAAACTAACACTTTAGCTCACTTTTGCACTAAAATACCCCCTAAAAACATGCATCAATTCACTCCAATCAGCGATCGTAAGATTTAGTAAACAATACGGCCAGTCCATCAAGTAATTCTTTATTATTTTCGGTAGTGGGCTGAGCTGGCCTTTTCTTGCTAGATGTCATTTTTTCCTTTGCTCTACCATCCACCGTAGGGGCTTGATACTCGGCGTCCATCTTACAAGCCTCCTCATTGTTAGGAGTATTTGGGATGTCTGCTGGTGTGTTTTCAGCCACGGTTGGGTGGGCGTCTTCATTTACAAGCTCATTCACAGCATCCATGACATCCTCGGTGGCCTTCCTAGTGGCTCTATCGCATCCAAAGACTTCAATCCGGTCGTAGTAGAAAGACCATGGTTTGTGGCGCATTCCTGCAATGCTTGGTTCTTTCGTAATCAACGCATTACAAGAATCACATATGTAATTCGGTGATATCATGTAAATATGTGAATTTAAAACATGATGAATTTGACATCGACACACCCGAACAGCCTTTTTCCCATGCTATATCCGAGACATCAATAACCTTCGTGATTAGGTTAAAGCCACCGTCGTTGCTAGAAGCGATCTAAAGACATCCATGGTGCCTTTCCATATGGTGATCCTGGAGTGTATATGAGGGTTTGCACGAATATCGGTTCAGTATCTTTTCACATATCATGGCCTGCAATTTTGTTAAATTTCCGGGCCTAAACCATTCTTGGTCTTTCAGCCCGACACCATAATCTCCTTGATAGTTCCATTAATATTTTTTCTTCCATTTGGTTCCAAGTCCTTGGCGTTGCGAGATGTATTTTTCCTTTGTTGTGTCGAAGTACTATCCCCACCCTCCATATATACAAACATTCAACCACAAGTGAATATATATCACTGGTGTTCATCATGAACAAATACATCTTGACAAATTATGAATGTCTTCGGTTTGTGTCCAAAAACTAATGGCTACACATCAATATACAAGACAAAGTCGGTATAACTTGTTCACCACAAAGTCGGTATTCTACAAGATGAAAATTTCCCATCAAAGTAACAGCATAATGGGTTCCATAGTATTTTCAAGAACATGAAAGATCCACGCAAATTATAAAAACAAGTATCCAAAATATTCGCTTTCGAACAATGAGTCCAGTTTAAATAGCAAAGGGTATTTGTTCAAATGAAAGTTGAAATATTCGGCGAAACCAATTTTGTTCGACACACGGTCCCATTCGTATTGAGTCACAACCGCACACATGTATTATGTATTTTTATAAAGAGCTAATATAGAAGGTCCCATGGCTTGCCGATTTACTCCACGCAAAAGCAGATAAAACTAGCCACAAAACAAAATAAAGATTCGTACAATAAAAATACAAACAACAATTACAGTTTGAAGGCTGGAATAATGGAGGATGAATGAAGGTCAAAGGCAGACGATGAATTTTGGTGTAGGGAGAAACCTGTTTTGAATGCTTCCTTCGTGTTCACCGATCGCCAATATTGGTTTAGAAGGGTGCGAAATTTTGGTGAGATGATTTGGTGAGATGAATTATCAAATTTTGGTGTTCACAATAGGTCAAAGTGTTGAAAGGAGAGGGGGAATTAAGATAGAATTGGTGGGAAATTAAAAAAATATCAAAATTTATGTTTAGAGGTAAACTTGTATTTTCAAGTAATGATCATGATCTTATAAGGCCTACCAATCAAACTACAAAATTATGCATGATTTATTGTACCTGCCAAGCAATATTGAGATCTTGTGTAATTTAATATAATGAAGATTTTTATGTCCTACCAAGCAATATATCAACATCTATCTCACCTTGAATATTAAGCCCTACCAATCGGACCCTAAAAGTATAATTTAGTACTCAAGTTTTCTAAAATTCGTATTACTTCCATTTAACAAAAATATTTTCAATAAAGATATTTTTGTCTCTTCAAAATAAAAGATAAATATTTTAATATAATACTAATTAAAAACAATAAATCTACCCGTTGGTCCCGATCAATCAAGTTTACACAAAGAGAAAATCTAGAGGGGAGGGGAGATTGAATAGATTACCCTTACTACTCAATTTTTCTTTCTAAAATTTGAAAATAACCCAATTGAATATCAGATTGTGCAGCATAAATGTTTTATACTTGATTTGATTGATAATTCTTTAAACAAGTGTTTGATTATCCAAAATTGATTAAGAATTAGTAAGTAATTTGAAGATAAGCGAAAGTAAAAAACACAAAAATTTATAGTGGTTCGGATTATGAAAATCCTATATCCACTCTCCTTTCACAATCTTGTGAAAGGGACTCCACTACTCACTTACTTACCGTCGTACTTATAAATTACAATGTCGATCTTCACCTTTACAATCGATCTTCCTAATTTCTGGAATTCATTGGCTTGAAGATATAAAGAAAGTGTTCTATAAACACTTTCAAAACTATGAATGTTTTGGTGCTTAGAGTGCTTTGAATATGCATTGAATGTGTTACGAAATTGTGTGGAACAAAAGTTAAAACTAAATCTATTCTCTAGTCTATTTATAAGAGATTCTGGTAGTTGCAACCGCTTTGTTGACTCTTGATATTTGTTGAAACTCGACTAAGCGATTCATGTTTGCTTGTAATCGCTTCTTGGTTAGTTATAAGCTGTTCTAGTTATTTGTTATAACTTTCTGATTTCTTTAACACTTCTAGTCATCTGCTTCTTTACATTTCGATGACCTTGACCTCGTCGATCATCTCATGTCTTCGCATGTCTTGATCTTGAGCACGTAGTCATCTGCTACCTTGTCTTGTTTGGCTTGTCTTTGTCTGTCTCCTTTTCTATCTTGTTCTCATCTAGTCTTAGTACCTAGTCTATTACAAGATTTTATCCACCACCTCGGTGGCTATATAATCATTCACCTGATCATCTTATTTTACATACTCATCTTAACTTCCTTAAAACTATAATATTTTTATCCTAACACTACCTCTTACAAATATAAAAATAACACTTTAATACACATTGTGTAATGGTCACCATGCATCACACAAATAATACTACTAGTGAAATAAATATCGAAGATCAATAATAATAGTTGATAGTTTGTGCTTCTTTGAATTTGTTAAAAGGGATTGAGAACTATAAGGGATATAATAAGCTATATAGATATTATATATATATATATATATATATATATATATATATATATATATATATATATATAATGTTTTATAATATTGTTCCGTAAAATATCTTTCAACTAAATATAGAAATAAGAAAATTGAGGTCCGAAATAATTTTGGGCCGATTAAGTTATAATAAACTTTTATAATTAAACTTTTATATTAAAAAAATAAAATAATATTTCTCATATTTTATCTTACTTTTGATCTTATGATTTATCACACTAGAACCCATCAATATATTAAAATAATACATATTTTGCATCCTATCATCTATAATAAAATATTTATCTCATCTTTTTCATACTAATATATTCTCTTTTTACTAATCACTCTTATCTTATCTCCCCTAACAACATTACTTATTTGTCCACATACAATTGAAGACATGCAACATTACATTATTGTTCATTTAATATTATTGTTACATAATATAATATTACAATTTGTCTCTTGTGAAATATTTTTTGTGAAATATGTGCTAAAAATAGAAATTGAAAAAAACTCACGGTTAGACATTCGGTCGGGTCAAAACAAGGATTTGTGTGAATTGGGTCACTAATTGCGACAGATAACTAAGAACGCAAAGACGCCGGTGATTAGGAGGCGATGCAGCAACAAAATTTGGTGAAAGTATCAATGGAATTCAACTACGGAATCGATTGAAGAGAAAAAATACACAAAAATACGGGAAAAGGAGAAGGCATAGATGATTTTTTTAAATTGTCGAGATAATCTGGTGTTGGATAATCCAATTGATGAACAAGAGTGGAGAAAACTTAAACAATGATGAATATAAAGTTAATGCGAACTTCGATAATAAATTTTTGTTTCTATTTACACCGAAATTAATATCGCAATTGTTACTATGTTTCTGCTTTGTTCATATAGTAACATATCTTTCTCCATGCGGTAACACATTTGTCCATATGTTGCATGTCTTGGGTTTGTTCATATAAGGTCAAACAATAAAACTCGCGCAAAGACAACAATAAAATCTTGCTCCCAAGTGTGTTAATATAAGGTCAAACATGTATTACTGTAAGGGCAAGTACGTGTTGCTAATCTTTAAAAAAATAAAATATTTGTCCACGTTTGTGCTGGATTTTTCATATAATAATATATTTTTCTCCATACGGTAGCACATGTTCGACCTTATAGTAACAACCTCGAGTGAAATTTTATTTTTATCTTTCTTGAATTTAGTACATATATTTGTCTTTACAATAACATATTTACCTCAAATCTTATATGTGGGGATCAAATAGACCCATGAACTTTTTCTTAACACATTTAAACCATTTTTCTTTAATGTTGAGATCAAATATGCCCTCCACCTTAATAAATCCACAATCTATTAATAAAAATAAAGTTGTCAAAAATTAGAAACCTATTTGATCTACACATATAAGATTAGAGATTTATTTGATAATTTTTATTTTTATTTTTGTATTTGGACGAGTATTTTACATAAATATGTATTATTTATTTTGCAATAACACATATTTGTTGTTCTGATAACAACTGTTTAACCTAATGCCCCTAGGAGCACCTAGGAGTGATTTTTTTACCCTTGTGCGAGTTTTTGGAAATACCTACTAGACCTGACATGGCCCACCTAATTCACGAATTTTATTATATGAGTTATTTCACAAATCCTAGATCCGTAAAATATTGCATATGAAAATTTATCAATATTATATGAACGAGATATTTAATACTATTACAAAGTTAACAATATAGTCTGGGTGATCCAATTTGACCTACGGCTTTTTTGATCCTACGAGATCTTTGGAGACATCCGAGTAGGGCGGGAATAAGTCGAGCGGAGGTAGGCTTCTTGTTGGAAAGATTGAGCACTGATATATAGGCGTCATAGGCTCAAGTCTCATATCTTACGAGATAGACTTTACGAGAGGCTCGAGCCCGACCTTTTCAATAAGCAAGTTGGATCTAAAAACTTGTTTAAAATATTTTGAGTTTATATTTTTTACACTCAATATGTTTGCTCTAAATTGAATTTGGTCCGAGCTACGTTGACATTTTGAATTTAACTCCTGTAAGTTAATTTTTTTTTGGAATTGGTCCTTTAACCGGTTATAGGAGGTCACCTATCAGATCATTGCACACGTGGCATCCTATTTGTCTTTCTTTGTGTGTGTGTGGCGGTGTTGATTGGATTTTCATGTTTATGTGGCAATTTTGTTTGATATTTTTTTGTTTATGGGGCATTATTTGTTTAAATAATTAATTAAAATAGTATAAAAATATAAACATTTGAAAGTCAAATTATTTCATACTTTGATAAATAGATAAATTATTTTTATTAATTTTTTTAGGAAATATAAATTTGTTTTTTCAAAAATTAAATTTTGATTTCTATTTAAAATCTACAATATATCTAAATATCATAAAATAAATTAATTGTTCTCTCTCAATTTAATTGTAACTGTCCTAATTGTTTTGTTAAAAAAATGTGTATTATTAAAAATTTAGAAGGCTGTTTAATTATTTTAAACAAGAAATTAACAAATAAAAAAAAATCAATTCAAAATTTAAAAAGATGAAAAAAAAAAAAGAAATCAATTCACCATTGCATCGCCCCCACCCCCTATCTCTCTACCCACTGAGCGATAAATTCGTCGCTCCCCTCTTGTCTTCCTCAACGCCGTCACCGGAAACTACCCCTCTACCTCCACCGCCTTCTCTCTCGCTCACGCTGTCACCGCCTGCCGCCACCGAAGCCCACCCCCGTTGCCCTCGGCCATCCATCGCTCCACCGCCGCATGCGGTGGCAACAACCACCGGCGCCCACCCGATCTTTCTTCGAATCGAAAAACTTCTGTTTGAATTTTTTTGATTTTTTTCATAACCGAAAAAATCCAATTGGATCTTTGAGTAGAAATTATATAAATTTTGATTTCATTATTGTATCTTGATTTCTACTACTCTGTTTCGCCCAAATTGTTGGTGTGATTCGAGGGTGAGGGCAAGGGCTTTGAGTTCTTGGAATCCATGGGAAGCAATATAGTGGGAGGGATTTAGGGAGAGATATGAAGAGTCATAATTAGTTGCGAGAGATGGAGAATGACTTTTCTATGTGTGTAAACAGTGTTTGATTGAAGAAGGTGAGATGACGAGAGAAGAAAAAATGGGGAAAAGTATAGGAATTTTTATCGTTGATGCCCATCTCGACGTGAAACTCCGCCCCTCTTTGTCATCGCCGCAACACGTATCCGACGCAAATCTTCGCACGCCGGTCGTCGGCGACCTCGCCGATGTCGTGCCTTCACCGTCAACCTCACCCGGCGCGCCTCTGCGTGACTGCAGGGTTACCAAAATTGTTATTAATAAGCCACGTGGATGTGTATAAAAATATAAAAAATAAATATTAATACATATGGCGGTTGACCGGTTAGGTTCTTGGCCTTAACCGTAATCGGACCAATTTCAAAAATATTTACTACTTATTGGACATTATTCAAATTGTCAACGTAACTCGCACCAAATTCAATTTAGAACTAACGTATTAGATGTAAAAAGTATAAACTCAAATATTTTTATGCTTATTTCACGTTAAATATCAAAATTAAAATTAATTATAATAATGTTGTAATTTTAAAAATTTGATTATTTTGTTATATAATAAAAAAGATATAAGATTTATTGATGGTAGATTTTATTTAATTAAATAATTAATTTTTTTAATAAAATCAAATAATTAATTTAAATATCTATTATATTATATTATTAATTATATAATTTTTATTGATATAAAAATAGTTAATAAATATATAATATTTATATTAGATAATATATATCTGTAAACTCAAACGAGTGGCATGTTAATGTTAAAAGACTTTTGTATGGACCGAGGTTATATGGACCCTACCACAAAAAAGGGTTTTAAAGAGGGCTAGGGGTTAAAGAGGGCTTTAATGAGGGAAAAAGACCCTCGTTAACCCTTCAACCTAATAATAAAAAATGCGGTGGGGGAATCGGACCAACGCCCACTGGCCATGGACCCAGCCAACCCATGCCACAATAATCCTCAATTTTCGTCACACGCGGATTTCGAACCTGCGACCTCCGAGGGAGAAGGCATAAGGGCTATTTTACCGTTTAGGCAAAGTTAGTCATTCGTTATATTTTTCCTTTGAAATATATTTATATCATATAATTGTTATAATTGTTATTATTATCACATATATATTCAATTAAATTGTCAACTATATATTATCATGTTTATAATTGTTATTATTATCACATATATATTCAATTAAATTTTTAACTATATTATCATGTATATAAATATGTACTCTTAAACAATTAAAATTTATACTCTTAAACAATTAAAATTCATCATCTTAAACAATTAAAATTCATACTCTTAAACATTTAAAATTCATAAATTCGTACTCAACATTCAGAAAAATTCATAGTTTTAAACACAAATAATTAATTCATTATTCATCCATTAAACACTAGGTCAAAGCCTTGAACCCCGACCCACGGGATGAGTGATCGTAACCATTCGGACGTGGGGAATACCACCGATAAGGAACCCTGCATGTTCTGCAGCCACTCGTTGAATTGGCGTTGCATGTTCGCCGTCAACTCCTCTCTCAAAACCGCCTCTCTTCGCTCCATTTCTCCCGCACCCTCTCACGCTCCCGTTGGAGCAATGGCCGACATCAGTTGGCTGTAGGTGCCAATAGAAGTACTCGATGAGCTGGAGCTGGAGGCGACGCGCCTAGACTTACCTAGTTGACCAAGACCTCAAACACATCCATATTATTTTCCAACGGTATTGACGTACAACCGGGATAATCGAACACGGGGTTCGGAGCTCGACCCCTCGGAGGGCCGAGCCATCTAGGAGGCCATCTTTTGTACTTCATGATGTATTAATTTTTCCACAATTAAAATTTTAGATTATATAAATAGACATATATAATACTTACAAGTGTGTCACTTATAGCCCCGTAGGTGTACTCCCCTTCACCTAAGTATTGGTAATGCTCGACCAGACGGTCCCTGTCCCCTCGACCCACTTGCTCCGCCTCATCCGTAAGAATAATTAAATAAAACCACATTATCATCACATAAAACATCATTCATCGATTCATTTTTTCATTAATATAATTGACATATCATGCAAAATTTGATCGAACATTGATCATCATATATATATATATATATATATATATATATATATATATATATATATATATATATATATATATATATATAAATTATTATATCATGCATGCAAAATATTTTTAATACAAATAATTATTATAATTAAATTAAGAGCATCTTCAAATAAATAATTAAAAAAAGAATACATACGGTGATAGTGGTTGCATGTAGTGTATGAAATTATACGCCGGATCGAATCTTGTTTCAATTTGTGTAGGTACCTACAAATATATAAATTATAGTAATTAAATTAAAATTATAATAATATTAAAAATAAATTTATATAATTGAATACATACTAATTAACTCTAAATAATTAATAATCTTATACTGCTAATTATTCCTAAATAATTACTAATAATTAAAATACACATAACAATTACACAAATTAACACTAAATAATTAATCAATCAATACATGCATATATATAATAACAACAAAATTACACAAATATGCATATGAAAAAATACAAAATTTACCCACTAAAATAACAACAAAATTAACCGATTAAATCATAAAAACTCACCGTAGAAATGTTCCCTGAACGCGCACAACAAAGCTCAACTAGTTGTCGGTCCAATTTCGGGCGGCGCGGCGGACGGCGGAGGACGCGGGTGATTGGAGTAGTAATCCAAGTAAGTGGTATTAAGACCAATCGCAAATATCAAACCTAAGGGAAAAAGTATGCACGTGAGGCCCTAGAAATACAAGTTCTTAGCGACTATTGATGCAAAGTGGTTTGGCACTAACAACTACAAAACAATTGCAAAAATACAAAGCAACAACAAGCAAGCAAATAATCGAACACCTAGAAGGCAAGAACAAACCACACAATAAATAGGGGATAGGTGTGCTAGGCTAACATCCATCAAGGAATCAATGATCAACAAGCTATGATTGAATCAAATTGTAAATCAACTAAGATAGAAAGCATAAACCATCATGAAATTAATCACTCCATTAATAACACAATGCCTAATGTGAGTATCCTTAGTCCTTCCCATCTCTCAATGTAGAAGTCCCCAATCCACACAATCATGCAAAATTATAACCCGATTAACACCTAATCACATTAGCTCAACTCGCCTATTGCTAGGGTGATCAACCATTAATCTAAAGAGATAACTTTGCATGAAGCACAATTAAGAATCACAATTAGGAAGCAATCTACTCAATTGATCTCCAATCATCAACAATCATAGCATAGTCAATCAAATCATCCTCAATTTCAATTAACCCAAGCACAAGAGAGTTAGCCTATGGTGCCACAAGCAATATCCATGGGAAGAGAATATAAATACACAAACATAAAGTAAATCACAACAATTAAGAAATTGAAAAGATAAGAGAGGAAGAACATCACCAATTGAATTAAATCCACAACAAGAGGAATGCTTGAGTCTTCAATACAAATTCTTCAAATGAAATACAAGCTTGAACTGATGAATCAACTATGATCTAATGCTAAACTATTGCTAATCTAATCAACAACAATTGAAATCTAAATCTAATTCTACCTTCTACACTACCTACAATGGGAAATTGACTTGGGGCCTAAGAAATCGCCCCAAAACCGCTACTAACTGCTCTATCTAATTGTCTATGTGAGATTCTCGAGATGATGTCCCGCCTTCTCGCTTAAATAGACGATTTTCCTGAAAAAATCTCCCCCTCAAGTCGAGGGTCAGCCCTCGACTCGAGGTCGCTGCAATTTGCCTCTCCTCGAGTCGAGGCTTCCCTGCTTTGCACATCCCTCAAGTCGAGGCCTCTTCTGCTTTTCTGATTTTGGTCCTTTTGTCCTATCCCTCGAGTCGAGGCCTCTGGTCCTCAGCCCGGAGGTCGAGACCAGGGTATTTTTCCGGTCGGGACTTCGGCTCCGACCCCGTTTTCGTCCGTCTTGTTCGTCTCTTCATTCTCGGCATGCCGGGTACTCTTAATTTGGCTAAAATCCACCGATTTACCTATAAAACGGACGAAAAACATCAATAATCTCACAAGTAATACTTTTTAGGAAAAATAGTGATACTCTACACATTTATGCACAAAAATTAACACTTTGGCACACTTTTTGCATTAAAATAGCCCCTAAAAACATGCTTCAATTCACTCCAATCAGCGGGCGGTGGTGGGAGCTATGAGAAATGTAGGGAAGAAAGAAAAGGGTTGTTGGGGTTATATTTCTATGGGCTTCGCGAGGGGCCTAGCGAGGGTCAGGCCCTCGTTAATTTTGGGCCTGGCTGGACCGAGGCGAGGCGCCGCCTCGTTAAGTGCTGATTGGGCCTTAGCGAGGGGCCTCGCCCTCGTTAAATATTGTCGAGTGGCGTTTTCCCTCGTTAAATGTGGTGGGCCTTGCCGAGGCCTTTGCCCTCGTTAACTGGGCCTGCCAAGGGTTCGACCCTCGTTAGTTAGCGAGGGGCTGCATGCCCTCGTGTGGGCCCTTGTTAACTAACGAGGGTCCATTTCCTCGCTAATGCCCTCGTTAAAAATACCCCTCATCTCGCCTCGCTAACTAACAAGGGGTCTATTTCCTCGCTAAAAGCCCTCTTTAAAATTAGTTTTGTTTTTGTTTTTGTAGTGTCTCTTTTATTGCAAAGTTCACCCCCTGAAACTTTTCTTTTTTTTTTTTTTTTGAAAAAATTCATAAATAGATAAAAGTACATCTTATTAAAATTTCAGCACATAGATTATTGAGTTCACCCCTAATTAGTTCACCCCACGATCAAACACAAAATTATAGCATTAATTTTTAAACAAAATAACACATAATTGAATATTTTTTTCTCAACCCAACTGATTGAACATCACCCAACATTGAGAGAACAATATCCCCTCACGTATTGCACTCATTTTTGGTCATGATGGGTCTCAACCTACATATGAAAGTACCGTTTATTTTTTTTGTTTTATAGGTTTAATTTTATATAATATTTGTGTTTATTTGTTAGTTTTTGTTTATATTGAAGTTTGAGTAGTTAATATGCAATAAGAACGAATATATATTGGTATTAGTGTTCTCGACGCCTTTTTTATTTTTCACGCATGAAAAATATATGTTCGACTCTGATTTTTTGAGCGGATGCTACTTGTTCGAAATTTTTCTTGAACAAACAATATATGCTCGATAAAAATTTCAAACAAATGTGTTTCTTGCAGTAATTTTTTTCGAACATGTGTTCGAAATTTTTTACGAACAAAACATATGTTCGTAAAAATTTCGAACATGTGTTTGATTTCCAACTTTTTTGAGCGGCAAACGGACATCGGCGGATGGTGAGGCTCCTAGTGGCGGCCGGCGGACGATGGCGGCGGCGGGCCGGCGATCTTTGGAGTGAGGTTTTACATCAAAAATGGAAGGGGTGAGTAATGGTAATTGAAGAGGAAAAATGTATAATAGGAAAAAAGGGGAGGGGGTGAACTGAACTAAAAGGTAGTAAACTCACCCGGTCGGTGAACTTTGTAAAAAGGGGGTTCTAAATAACCTGGTCCTTTTTGTAAAAGTGTAAGCATGACCTATTTATATGATAGGCTTATAAAAGCCTAGGGCAGACTTGTTTATTAAAAAATCGAGTCGAGCTTTAGTAGACCTCTTTTGGATAGCTTGGACAATTTCCACCCCTACAAGTGTGATTATTTTTCTATGTTTTAGAATATTGTGATTACAATATTGTACAAGAGAATGAATCCATACATAGTGAGTTGAAATTAGTGAACAAGAAATAGATATTAATGAAATATTTGTATATGTTTTTTCTAGATAAGTAAATTTAATATAATGAAATTCCTTTATAAATAAAATAAATGTGAGTTTATACATATCCGGTATGTTAAGAATTATTTAATTTTCCAAAACACTCAAATTTAGAAATAGGACCGAGAAAAATTAAAAGGGGGCATTACAAGGGGTACAAACTCTAACACTTTATTACAATCAAGTGCAACCCTTTTCCTTATTACAAGGGGGTACAAAATCTTAAGTAAAAGTCCAATTTTAACCCTCCCAATTACATGTGGGAGAAGAAGTCAATTTTAGAATCCAAATTATTAGTTATTGTTCCTCAACAATTCCCAATGCACCTTTTCAATTGATTTGATTTTAATAAAATTACAATATATTCTTGAGAAACCCATTTACCTCGCTATCCTCATCCACGGAAAACGAGTTCAAATTTAAATTCCCGTAGGCGGCGGCACGAAGCTTCCGGCATCGACAACCCTATTTTCGGTAAAGCTCGGACCTTCGTTGTCGCGGGGAGCCTTGTATCCGGCAACTATAGAAGCTTCACCGCTTATAATCCCTCCATTTGCGCTCTTCAAGCGAAAAACGAATTCAAAATTCGATCCTCATCGGCGACATAGACGAAGCTTTCGGCACCGACAACACTATTCTCGGAAAAGCCCGAGTCCTTCGTTTCGTTTATCCCATGGGTAAATTGTATACATGAGTTCAGGATTTGGGGTTTTCTAGGAAGACCCATAGGCTTGGAAGTAAGATTTTTGCATCTAAGGTACAATTTCGTTGGGTTTTGCGAAGAAAATCAATTTTATTTATTTCGGTGGTGCTGAGATCTGTTCATGTTGGAACCGACAATTCTTCGCTGCTATTTTTGATTATATTGTTATTTCTTTGTTATACGGGTGTCGTGATTTTTCCTAAATACCACCGCTTTGATAGTTTTTATCTTTCACCTAACATTGTTCATTTCTTGCCCCCTTAGAATATGCGAATTATCGGTGGTTGGGGTATAGTTGTGAAAGTAGTTGATCTTTGTGGAATGAATAATAAATTGAGAAACGGTTGGTTGGAATAATGCAATCCCATTGGTTGAGTGTGTGTGAAAAGCATTGCTTGTGGTCTCAAGGGCTAAGGGGGCATAGCCTCTTTGGATGCCTTTTACGGAAAAAAAAACCGGTGGCTGAATTTTCTCCTCTGTTTATAACCTATGGAATGTGGTCTCTGTGGTACTAATGGGCAAGTTTTTGAACCTTCATAAAGGCATTACTCAACATTTGTGGTTGTTTATTTTTCTAAATCTTACATTATTCCTTGTGCGTATAAATGTAATACTATATGGTTGTGAGTGGATCTCCAATTGTTGTCATGTTATATCTTGTAATATTTGGGATATTTACTTTGATTCTTTTCTAGACATTTCAGTATTTTTCTTTGATAGACACATGTTAGAATACACTTCTTTTTATTCGTCATTGCATATTATAATACCATGTTGCAATAATCTTAGGTAGCATGCAAATAACCTTCAAACGATTGTAATTTTTTTGTTTCATATTGCAATACTTATCGAAACTATTGTAATTCGATTTTTGATTTGCAACATTTATCAAAAGAATTGTAATTTTTTTCAAATTGCAATTACTTATCAAATAACAATTGCAATTATTGAAAAAATAATGCAATCTTTCATTTTTTTGCAACCTTTAATTTTTTTGCAATTCAATATGGACTCACTTCAATCATTGAGTCAAATAGTGTAAGATGAAGAAAGCAATTATCTAAGCTTAAAAATGTGATGTTTTAATTCATTTTTCCGGTTAAATAATCAAGAATATGATTACATGTCATCATTTCTTAAAGTATTTGAGTGTTTACTTTTCCACAGGTGGCTTCAAAACGTCCATAAGGGACGAGCTTGACATGGATGTCTATAATTTTGGAGGATTAGTTCGGAGGTATTCGTGTTCGCCATTCGCGGCCTTTATCGCTAGTTCTTGTGTGCCACCGTATTCAACAATTGTTTCTATGTTTATTTGTCTTTTTTTTTATTTGGTTTTGATCTTGTTTGCAAATGTTTGTGTTTAATGCTTGTTTTTGGGAATTTTTTTATGAAATATTTTATTATGTTAGAGAATTTTTGTAGGAATTATATGTCTGATTCGCAAACACATTTCTATTTACCTCATCTTTCATATTGTAATCCCATTTTTTTAGGAATTTTTTGGATATTTTTATTCATCATTGCATATTATAATATCATGTTGCAATAATCTTAGGTAGCTTGCAAATAACTTTCATACGATTGAAATTTTTTGTTCCGTATTGCAATAATTTATTTTTGTGCCAGAACTCCATTGGCATAACTTTAGTTCATACTTGAATTTGTATTGTTTTACATACTGCAGTTCAATGTCGATCGAGTTCTCCGAGGATGAAGCTTGCTTTGATTGTGATTATGAAGGTTGTACTTAAGTACCCCTTAAAAAGTGCAAAAACAATGTTTCCTAGATTGCTATTAAAGCATATAAGCTATATAGCCCGGAAGGCACATGCTTTGAGATTGCATTTTCGTTTATATTTTTTTGGAATCAATGGTTATCACTATTTTTGGAATCAATTGGTTATCACTTTTCCGTGCTAATTGCCTTCGCTTCTCGTGTAGCCTTTAATTAAATTTTATTATTTTTTTATAAAAGTAAAGTATTTTATTAGATAAAAATTTATATAAAATATTCTACGAGATCTATAATACGTAAAATTACTCAAAATAAATCTTGTTCATAAAGCGTATTACTATAGGGTCAATGTGTTACCGTACACATAAATATGTGTTACTATAAAAACAAGTGAAAATAAGGTAAAATAAGTCTTTTATATTTATTTTATCTAAATTTTTTATTTTTTAAATTAATTTCAAATTAGTTAGATGAGATAATTTTATAGAACAATGTACGAGTTTAATTTTAATGGTAAAAAGAAATACTTAAATTATTTTATTAAATATTAAAACTTTAAAGAAGCGATTGACTTTTTCTTAGTTATATCATTAAATGATTGCAAAAATAATTAAATATTGCATTATTTATTCAACAATTGCAATTATTTTGGTTCAAATCTGAAAAATTGAATTGCAATAGTTTTGATAAGTATTGCAATACGGAACAAAAATTTCAATCGTATGAAAGTTATTTGCAAGCTACCTAAGATTATTGCAACATGATATTATAATATGCGGTGACGAATAAAAATATCCAAAAATTCCAAAAAAAAATGGGATTACAATATGAAAGATGAGGTAAATAGAAATGTGTTTGCGAATCGGACATATAATTCCTACAAAAATTCTCAAACATAATAAAACATTTCATAAAAAAATTCCCAAAAACAAGCATTAAACACAAACATTTGCAAACAAGATCAAAAACCAAACAAAAAAAAAGACAAATAAACATAGAAACAATTGTTGAATAGGGTGGCACACGAGAACTAGCGATAAAGGCCGCGAATGGCGAACACGAATACCTCCGTAACTAATCCTCTAAAATTATCCCTTATGGACGTTTTGAAGCCACACGTGGAAAAGTAAACACTCAAATACTTTAAGAAATGATGACATGTAATCAGATTCTTGATTCTTTAACAGAAAAATGAATTAAAACATCACATTTTTAAGCTTAGATACATGTTTCTTCGTCTTACACTATTTGACTCAATGATTGAAGTGAGTCCATATTGAATTGCAAAAAAAAATTAAAGGTTGCAAAAAAATGAAAGATTGCATTATTTTTCAACAATTGCAATTGTTATTTGATAAGTAATTGCAATTTGAAAAAATTACAATTCTTTTGATAAATGTTGCAAATCAAAAATTGAATTGCAATAGTTTCGATAAGTATTGCAATATGAAACAAAAAAATTACAATCGTTTGAAGGTTATTTGCATGCTACCTAAGATTATTGCAACATGGTATTATAATATGCAATGACGAATAAAAGAAGTGTATTCTAACATGTGTCTATCAAGGCAAAAGACTGAAATGTCTAGAAAAGAATCAAAGTAAATATCCCAAATATACAAGATATAACATGACAACAATTGAAAGGAGTTCTGGCACAAAAATAAATTGATCAAATGCTAAATGAAAAAGAAAGAGATACCTTGTTGTTTCGTAAATTGCAAACAGACAGAGTGCCATCCCCCATTTGTGTTAAAAGATTTGAACAAGTAAAGCATATAGAAGATCGGTATACTATGGTAATATCAAAGGAACATGATTCTCTATAACAAATACATATGTCCAAATAAGAAATAAAAACTAGAGAGTGAAGTTGAACATACACAACATAACAAATTGGTAACATAATCATACAAGTTGTATCTATATTCAACACATTTGCCTACTTCCTCACCAGGCAAACATCGATTTCACGGTAAAACAAGAAAAACTATCTGGAACCCGGGAAAGAAATTTACATATACAGTCTTTGTTTCAATAAACCCAACTAGAAAAGTTCATAGAGTAACATCTAGAATTTGAATGTGTAGAACTTGGGGCAAAAATGCAAAATGAAAGATCTTCAAACACATGTGTGCAAACATTGAAATATACTTTCTCGATCGCATGTACACACACAAAGAGGACAAGAATACCTTGTCCCGATCAATCTTATGGAATCGAGGCAAATGTCATATCTGTAATACAATCTTCATGAACATTAAATGAGTTACAACAAGAAAAAAATCTATGATGATTCCAAGAAATTGTAGAAACTCATCATGTATATTAAGCCATAACATTAAGTAAACAGAAAAATCCCCAATCATATAATCTAAGTAACAAGAAACTACAACAGTATCTCACTAAAAACAAGAGTTCACTTAGGCATTCCATCAAACACTTGATGAGCCCAATGTTTTCCTCACAATTTTTAAACATTCATCATCTATCAACACCCAATATTAAACAATATAAGCAGAATCAAACCTTATAAACTATATAAACAAATTTGGAAGGCTCGAGACACGCATAAAAAAGTCGGCACAAATAAAAGGAGGTCCTTATCTCAAGATCGATAAATGAATTATATCTTCATTGCCGGATAACAAAATACCACAAAAAAATCGGTGAAATCTTGAGAAAGCTGAGAAAAGAGATTTGTATCAAAAATGAAAGAAGCGACGTAGCTTTAATAGTGGTGAATTTATGATTAGGGTTAGGGTTCGCGCCTCGGGAGTCGAGGACCAAGCTACACTGGACATCTTCAATACACGGTACCTTAGAGAGAACGGATCGAGTTAAGAGCTTCAACAAGAAAACAGAATTTAAAAAAAAAAAAAAAAAAAAGAGGCTCGAGACTCTGTTTGGGAGAAGAGATACCGAGGTCACGCCACCACGCATCTCACCACCGTCGTCGTCTAAATCAATTTCTCCTTCAAAGCTGGAAAAACCCACCGTAAATTGTTTATGGAAATGATATGTTCGTCGAGACGAGAGGGAAAAATATGGACCGAGGAGAAAGGAGGTAAGATTAATATGAAGATATTTGAATTTGAATTTGAATCATTTACCACGGGGGCAGCGGGTCGATGTGATCGTCATCGGCAAAAAAACAATGCAACCCAGACTACTTGGCGTCGGCGATGAGAGATTTTTTCCAGTGAAGGAAGCGTTCTTATAAAGTATGAGAGAGAATCCACATCACTAATGATACAAAAGTAAGGGTATTTGAGGAAAATCACTTATCCAATTGTACTGCTTGTAATTACAAAAAGGTATTTGCACTAGGTTGTAATAAACACTTGGGCCTTGCACTAGGTTGTAATTTTCTCAAATTAAAATAATACTCCCTACGTCCCTTCGAAAACTTGTATCATTTTGGTCGGTTAATCCAAAATTTTCCATTTTTAAATCATAAAAAAATATCCTCACATATCTCTTTTTATCTTTATTTTTGTCTATCTCTTTTCACTATTTTCCTTTCTCATCATATCTCAACACCCATTACACTTAAAATACTATTTTTTTAAATAAAGTGTAATTTTCAAATAAAAAAATTTCGAAATTACGGATGGAGGATATCAATAAAAATATAATATATATTGATAAGAAACCGAAAAATGAAAAGAAAGTGGAATGTGTTGAGTGGGGTGATTTGAGACAAAGCATGTGAAAATAGAAGCCCGTTGTCCAGCGCATGCTAGACAGTCTTAGGTCCCACAGGAGTAAACCCCTTTTATTAATTTGACCTATATACATATAATACTCTTTATTATTAATTCCTATACTCTTTCTGCATTCAACCTTTATATTTTATTTGAGTTCCCATTGGGTGTCATATTCTGTTCCTCCAAACGCTTTTGACCCCATCCGTTCTGTTTTAATATTTAATGTGATATTTATTATTCGCATGCAATTTTAATATAAAAATTATTTAATAATATAAGTTATTTTTTATAGGGTATGTTAGTCTTTTTAATTTTAATAATAAAGTTGTTTAATAGTATTAAATTGGGTTGGTGTGAACAAAGTAATGACATGTGATATAATATTGAGGTGTTTGAGAGAGATATATTAAAAAAGTATAATTATTTTATGATTATTTAATGAAAAGATGAATTAAGTATGACAAGAAACTTTTGTACAAATAATGCATTTAGTTTGAAACTGAAGAAATATATATATATATATATATATATATATATATATATATATATATATTAATTTAATCTCCCATAAAATGATGATGTTGAATAATTAAGTGGTGAAATAGATTTAAATAGAATATATTATATCTATTAGTTTATGAATTTAACATTTTTTTAACTAGTATCTCTTTCTTTAATTAATTAAAAACCAATCTTCGCGTATATAGAGAAATGCGCTTTTACGCGGTTACCTTTGTATAGTTGGACACAAAAGTAAAACGTAACACCGGTATTGAGTGGAAAGTGATACTAATTTTAATGAACACGTCTTGTGTGAGACGGAGCTCCAATTAATTTGTTTGATCCATCTTATCTTCAACAAACTCCGTGCAACGTCTGCAAATGCAACTCTCAAAAATCAATTCCTCAAATGACCAATTTCACTTTGGAAAAATTACAAATAGGTGTAAAAAATTAGCAAAATTACAAACGGGTGTAATGTGCAAATTTTTTGTGCTTCTGCAAAAAAATTTTGTGCTTACAGGCAAATTTTTACACCTAGTTGTAATAAGACTTACCTCTTTCTACCTTATTGTAAATGGCCCTTTCACTTTTACAAATTAAATTACTCTTTTATTTTTTATATCCCCAATTATCAAATTATCATTTTCTTTATTAATTCAATTCTCCCACCCTTCCACTTTTGTTTTGGCCCCAATTCTCTTCCAGTTATTTACTTTTTGCCACAAAGTGTAAATAACACGTTATATTAAATTATCATTTTAAAATTCATTAAAATAAATTTAACAAATTAGTTAAATTTCAAATTAAAATTTATCCTTAAAATCCATACAAAATCAAAAGTTTTGTTTGCAAACTTTTCTCCACTCTCTTCTCGATTTGAATTTTCTAACAAAATATGAGATCGAAAAAAATTGTTGAGAATATATCACTTTTCATTTTAAAATATATTATTTTCGGTTAAAAAGTATCACTTTTGTATACATGTTAAATATATGTATCACTTTTAGCATAAGTGATGCAGATAAAAATGTCGAGCCCAACTACACGTAGGGCCCAAATACAAACAGCCCAATAAGGTCCAAGGGCGTGAACCGAATACCCTCGATAGAGGGAAGAAAACCGAGACGGGCCCGAGCCCGGATCGATCGCGATAAGGCTACAAAGCCCTAAACCTAATTACAAGGTGGGCCACGAGGCCTAAACCTACCTGCAGGCCACGAGGCCCAAACCCGACTACAGGTGGGCCGCGAGGCCTGACAAGATTTGAAGAGCACGCGGGTATTTAACCAAGCCCATAGCGGTTATTTATCCGATGAGACCGAGAAACATGAGAAGTAATGAGTAGTTGAGATAATTAAGGCCCAAGTCGAGGAATATATCCTATATTCCCTCATTGACTGGGTCCAACCTCCATCTAGGGTGGGAAAACATAGGCACAATCGATTTCTTAAGAGAAAAGATACCCACGCATGACATCATGAGAAAATGTGCGGGATAATGCCTTGAAACCGTGATGACGGTTATCACTCTTAACGTACGTATAAATAAGACTCTCGTAAGGGAGGTAACGGTATCAATCAACTATTACACTTACTTAGCTACTTCCTACGTACTTTCTTGAGTGTTTTCCGTGACCCGACTAGAGCGTCGGAGTGCCTACGCCGAGAGAACCCTCCGGCATATTTTTGCGAGTGCGTTCGAGAAGAGTTAGGAATTCTGCTGCGTAAAGGCTTTACCCACGTGGAACCCGGGTGGGGAAAGCGGGTCAGTCGGTTTTTACGCATCAATTGGCGCCGTCTATGGGAAAGAAGAGCTGAGATGTGAGTTTCAACTTCTTTTCTTTTGATTATCCGAAAGAAGGACATCATGGTAGTGAACGTACACCCATGAGACCGATCGCACTAGTACCGGCTCGAGGAAGGACAACCCCCACAAACCCAATGGAGGGCGAAGGCTGCGTCCAACCCCGTGCCTCCCGTTCTTGTGCCCAACATCAAGGACCACCACTTGTTACGGTGGTGCGAGGCAAGCTTGACTCCGAGGCCAACGCCATCCAGGAGTGGGAGGCTGCTGCTAGAGAGGGAGGAGTGAACCCACTTGCCTCTTCCTCTCTGCGATTCCAAGGAATCCCTATAGCGGGTCCCCAGGCCGCCAATGCTCCGGCCGAGGATACCTCGAGAGAATGCGAGAACCAGTGCCTCTGTCGCCCGACTCGGGAGCACTGGATGATATGATAGCTCGAGCTGTAGCCAAAGCAATCGCGGAGGAGGACCCCACCTGCATGAAGGACTAGAGAACCAGGACCGAGAAAGCGTGCTGCTCGATCCCAACTTGGGGAGTAGGCGGGGCGAGGCATCAAGAAGAGCGAAGGAGAGAGGTGGAGTCCGGGAACCGGGAGAAAAAACCACGAAGGAGTCCAAGAAAGGAGGTCGGCGGTTCCTCAACCGAGGGAGGCTGGTCGGAGGAAGCTGCACGGGGAAGGAGACAGCCCCTCGGCGGCGGGAAGCAAGTTCGAGGACCAAGAAGAGGGTACAGGAGACACCCAATCTGAGGCCATGAAAGACCGGTCAAGTCTTTGAGGAAACAAATGGACAACATGAAGCATCAGATGGAAAATCGGGTCGGTATGCCTCGACCCGTTACGGTTGCCAATTTCTTGAGAATATCTTACAAGATGAGTTGTCTAGCAATTTCAAACCTCATAATTATGAATATGATGGTAAAAGCTGACCCCTATGACCATTTGGTGAGATTTGAAAATTCGGCCCTCCTCCATCGATATGGGGAGGGTGTGAAGTGCGTGGTCTTTCTTACTACTCTATCCAAGGCGGCCCAGCAGAGTTTAGCCAGCTTGGAGCCCAATTCCATCAACTCCTTCGAGCAGCTTGGAGAACTATTCTTGCATCGGTTCGCTAGTGCAAGGAGGCAACCTAGAGCTACGCCGACATTTTCAACATGAAGCAAGGTGAAAATGAAAGCCTACGGGCCTTCATGAAGAGATTCAATCAAGGCGGCCGAAGTCCCAACCGCCACCCCGCAGGTAAAAATTAATACTTTTACTAGCAATCTCCCGAGATGGAGACCTCGTTTTCCTCCACAGCCAAGAAGCCGATCCAGGCATTCGATGAACTACTAAGGAGAGTAGAGAAGTACGTCACCTTTGGAGGAAGTGAGGAAAGCGAAGAGAGCCGAGATCAAACCTAGCAGACACTGAGAAGAAGAAAGATCATCAAAGAAAAGCTCAACAAGTGGAGCCGGAGAAAGCTGCAAAATATGGACCCCGCTCCAAGCTTGACAAGTACACCCCAGAAGCTCGAGCCGGCAAAGCTACCGGAGGTAGCATCCGACCACCCCGAAATGAAGTTTCCATGGACACGGTCGAGAGGGCCTCGAAGCCCAAATCGGATAAGTTTTGTCGTTTCCATAATGAGTATGGGCATGACACTAATAACTATTTCCATTTACGTGATGAAATTGAGAGGATGATCCAAGCGAGGACATCTTAAAGAATTTATTTACAGAGATCGGGTCGGCTCAGGGCGAGAAAAGAAAGGAAGGCGATGACAAAGTAGAGGAAAAAGGGAGGATGATCGAAGGGAGGCGGAGGAGAGACCCTCCCGAGAGAGAGGACTTATCCAGAGATGATAGTCGGAGGTCCAGCGAGAGGAGACTCCTTCCGCGCTAGAAAAGGCTGGAGAGAGGACCCTCGGGAGTAGGGGTGGGAATAGGCCAAAGGCTGACAGTGGGGCCTACGGCCCGGCCTACTAAAGCTTTGCTCGGCTCGGCCTGTTTAATAAATAGAGTCAGTTCATGCCTTTTAAGAGGCCTATTTAATTAAATAGGCCGGGCTTAAGTTTTCTTATAGGCCTTTTAAGTCTAACAGTCGGCCTATTTAACTATAATATATATATATATATATATATATATATATTAATAATAATATAATATATTATATTTATATATAGAAATAATATATATGTAATATATGGTATATAATATATATTATATATTATATTAGATAACATAATAACATTTTATAATATTTTGAAATGATTATTAAATATTTTATTTATGTGGAGAATTGTGAAATGTTAGAAATCATTCTCATCTATTAAATTAAAATAGTCTCCACCATTCATGATTTGAACTTGTATATATAGAAATAAATATTTCATTAGTAAATCATCTAAAAAGTAATCAAGTAATCAATAAAACTATTATTATTAAAAAAATTAAAGTAATCAATTTTTTTATTTTATAACTTTATTAAATTATTAATATTTTTATTCAAAAAATAATATTTATAATGAGTTTAGTGTATAATTAAAAAAATATATAATTAATTTCATAATTGTGAGATACTCATATATTTTATCTCATAAATTTACATATTAGTAAAAGGTATTAATAAAAAATATTAATAATGAACAAAATAACTTACGTCACATTAATTTACATAAAATTTTGTTATTGCTTTTACTAGTTGATAATTCTCGGTATGTTAATTTTATTTGTATTTTGAGTTTTATAGTATATACGGTGTAATATAAAAATGTGAATTTTTAAAATTTGATAAAGAATAAAAAAGTTGCAAATAGGCCTTTAAAAGGCTTTCACGCTAGCCTATTTATTAAAAAGGCAGGCCGAGCCTTGAAAAAAGCCTACCATAGATAATAGGCCGAGGCTCGAGGCCTAAGAATTATATAACAGCCTAGGCTTTTATGCAAGGCCTGGCCTAGCCTGGCCTATTCCCACCCCTACTCGGGAGAGGTAGGAGAGATGTCAAGAGACATGGATCGGAAGGAGTTCAATTTGTGCACCTCGGATTCATTTTGGCCCGCAGGATGGAGGCCTCGAGGAAGAAGGACCACGGTGATGCACTAGTCATCACAACAGATGTGGCCGGATATACCGTAGCAAGGATCTTCGTAGATACGGGAGCTCGCGAGACATCATCTTCTTGGAATGCTTCAAGAAGATGAACTTAAACATAGAGATGCAACCGGTGGATACGGCATTTTACGGACTCACAGGAGGCGCACCACCCTCTTGGTCGAGTAACCCTCCGAGGTGGGGCTAGGCGAAGCTCCACGGAGGAGGGTAGTTATGGCGAATTTTTTTATTGTTGATGTACCCTCATCTTACAACATGATCTTTGGTAGGCCGGTATTGAATTTATTTGTGTGGTCATATCGACTTATCACATGAAACTCAAGTTTCCGGTGAACGATGAAGTGGGTGAAGTAGGCGATGATCGGTTGCAATCCAGAAAATGCTATGTGGAGGCGGTAAAGATGGCCCACAAAGAGCTGTACCGCAGCTTGAAAAGAGACAAGGAGGTGGACCGAGAATCCAAGAGATGCAAGATTAAGGAGGAAATTGATCCTCCAAAAATGAAAGCCGATTTAAGAACCGATGATGATCGAGTTGTATCCGAGCAAGAAGGATACACAACAAGGATCGGAGCCCAACCGGAGCGCAGCTAGAGAGAGACCTAGTAACAGCTTTGCGAAGAAATGCATGTTTTTGCTTTTTCTTCCTTCTCGACATGACAGTATCCCGAGGAGGTGGCGATGCACCACCGAACGTGGACCCTAAAGCTAAACTAGTGAAGCGAGAAACTAAGGGTGTTTGGACCAGAAAAAGACGTCATTACGAAGGTCAAGCCGAGAAACTCTTTGGAGGCAGGACATGTCAAGCGAATCCAGCTTCCCACCCGGCTGTCCAATGCAAAGGTTGGCGGCAAAACCAGGGGGAAATGGAGAATGTGCATAGATTTTTGAGATCTCGAACAAAGCTTGCCCTAAGGATCACTATCCCTTGCCTAGGATTGACCGGATGGTCGATTCTACATCGGGATTTGAGCTGCTAAGTATGATGGACGCCTATCGTGGCTACCATCAAATACAAATTTTCCCTCCGAGATATTCCAAAGGTAAGTTTCATTATTGCTAGTGGAACTTTCTCGCTATATTAGAATGCCCTTTGGATTGAAGAATGCGGGAGTAACCTATCGAGAGAATGGTTGACAAGATGTTCCGAGACCCGGTAGGGAGGAACATTGAAGTCTACGTTAATGATATGCTTGTGAAAAGCGTGAAATTTGGAGAGCACGTGGCGGATCCGGGAGGAAGCTTTTCGGTGCTCGGGAGGAATGGCATGAAGGTCAATCCAGCCAAGTGTTCTTTTGGAGTGAGATCCAGGAAATTCCTCGGATATATGTTGACCCAATGGGAATAGAGGTTAACCCCGCCAAGGTAAAGGCTGTGCTTGGTATGCAGCCTCCCACCAATAAAGTTCTGAGAGGCTGAATGGAAGAATTACGGCGTTGAGCAGATTCATAGCCGTGTCTGCAGAGAGGAGCCACCCCTTCTTCGAATTCCGAGGAAGGGATCCAGTTCGAGTGGGGACGAGCGATGCCAGCGAGCGTTCAAGGAGCTTAAACAACACTTGGCCCGATTACCTACGTTAAGGAAGCCAATTCCGGGGAGACACTCTACCTTTACCTCTCAGGTGGGGTCTCACTCGGCTCCATGCTGGTGAGGAAGGAGGGGTCGACCCAAAAACTGTTTACTACATCGCAAGCTCATTCAAGGAGTGAAGAGAGACACTCGGAGATAGAGAAGGCAGCCCGACTATAATGGTCATGGCACGGAGGTTACGACCTTAATTCTTGTCGCATAAGGTCATTATTCGGACTAACTACCTTCTCAAATAGGTAATAGGGAGAGCTGATCTTTCGGGGAGGATGGTCAAATGGGTCGAACCGGGAGAATATGACGTGAATTTCGAGCCACGGAGGACCATTAAAGCACAAGCCCTCTCGACTTCATCCAGGAGGGTACACGTGCGCTGGATGAAGGAGAATGGAAGGTATATGTTGGCGGCTCTGTATCTATGCGGGGTTGTGGAGCGGGGATCGTAATTATTGAACCAGAGGGCCGGGAAACGCAAGTTTCGGTGAGGTTCGATTCATTACCTCCAACAATGGAGCCGAGTACGAGGCCCTAATTCGAGGAACGGAGATGGCCGCCGAGTGGAGCAGGTCGGGTGGTTATATTTTCGAGACTCCCAACTTGTAACCCAGCGGAGTTACAGGTGGGTACGAAGCTAAGGACGAGAAAATGATAGCCTACCTTCGACGAGTAGCCGAGAGCTGCGAGGAAGGTTCAGTTCCTTTGAGGTTAGACAGATACCTCGAGAGGAAAACTCCAGAGAGGATAGCCTTTCAAAGTGGCGAGTTCCGCAACACTGCGAGGAGGGGGAAGATCACCACTGGTGACTGCAGGCTGAAGCAACGTGGTTTCCTCGGTAGGGTCATCTGAGCTGAAGATGATTGGAGAACTAGCATATATCGAGTGTTGCAGAACCGGAGAGCTGTCCAGATAAAAGGAAAGCTCAAAATTAGAGAATCGATACACGATGATCGGAGATAAGATGTACCGCGGTCCTTCACGCAGCCTTACTTGAGGTGTTTATCCCCTCAAGAAGGGAGGTACGTAATTAAAGATATACATGAAGGTTGTTGTCGACCATGCAGGGGCTCTGCAATAGTCCGAAAGCCTTGAGGCTGAATACTTCTTGCCTACCATGACCCGGGACGCCAAAGACCTGGGTGAAGAAGTGTGAGAAATGCCAAAAGCATGGTTGCCTCATCCCCTCTCTGTAGAGGAGATGGGGACCATGCACTCCCGTGTCCCTTCACGAAGTGGGGATTAACACAGTGGGCCCATTCCCGATTACGGTGGGCCAGCGGAAGTTCCTATTGGTGGCAGTGGACTACTTTAGCAAGTGGGTCGAAGGCTGTACCTCTAGCGAGGATCGAAGAAGGTAACATAATCAAATTTTTATGGAGATATATTTGCTGCAGTTTGGCATACCTAGAATCCACGGTATCGAGATAATGGGACCCGGTTTATGGGAAACATGGTACGGGAATGGTGTGATAACCTAAAGATTGTCCATAGATTCACATCGGTGGCACACCCCCAAAGCTAATGACCAGGTGGAAGTCACCAACAGAACTATTGTGAACGAAATACGTGCCCGGCTCGACAAAGCTGGAGGAGGTGGGTCGATGAGCCTGGAGTCTAACGCCCCAAAATTCAGAAAGTCGACCTTTGAGGTCCCGACGTCCTAAACCCGAGTCGTCACTTAGTGAACCATAAAATCGAGCCAAAAATTTCTTTTTAGAAGGCAAAGCTATTCATTTGAGTTGCAGCGGAAGATTTCACAAACACTTATTTAAGACGTTTGAACCATATTCATAACTAAATGAAGAGATTAATCGTTTGACAAAAGTCACCCGGTGAGTCTAAGGTTCAACTCTCGGAAAATCGTAGTGACGAGTCTTTAACAAAAATACAAATTTTCATAAAGATATAAAGCGACCCATTTAGATAAAAGGAGAGTGGAAGCGGGTCGTCTATTGCAGCTCCCGCCTCAATCTCGTGACTGAAAAATATTAGTTATAGGGTGTGAGATAAAATCTCGATGGATGACTGTCTGTTGTTATCTGATTGACAGAAATCCCAAAATAGTTGAATGTTTTATGCTTTATTCCCATCTTTCGTTATTTACTTCCTTGTTATGGCATTGTGTACATTTGTATAAGGTAATCTTCCGTTACAAAATTTTCATCCTTTAACTTCCGTTTGATTAAGAAATTCATCTTTCTTTACAACATTAGTACATAAATATAGCACATATGAGATGGCACATGATAGTTTCCTATCACATCCGATCTCCGTAATCACATTGTGGAATGGCACGCTTACACGTCCAAGACCCGTAATCATCACTACAACATAACTTAGATTATGTAACACCCCAAAATTGTTACCTATTGTGCATAAAGTGTTACTTATGTAAAAGTGTTACATATGTAGTGTCACCTATGTAAAAGTGTTACCTAATAAGTGTTACCTAATAAGTGTTACCTAATAAGTGTTACCTAATAAGTGTTACAACATGGTGTTACATAAATTCATTTATGTTGTATTGCATATTGCGGGATGGCACGCTTACACGTCCGAGACCCGTAATCATATGGGAGGGCACATGATAGTTTCCTATCACATCCGGACCCGTAAACTTTCATCATATGGGAGGGCACATGATAGTTTCCTATCACATCCGGACCCCGTAAACTTTCATCATATGGGAGGGCACATGATAGTTTCCTATCACATCCGGACCCCGTAAACTTTCATCATATGGGAGGGCACATGATAGTTTCCTATCACATCCGGACCCCGTAAACTTTCATCAATGGGAGGGCACATGATAGTTTCCTATCACATCCGGACCCCGTAAACTTTCATCAATGGGAGGGCACATGATAGTTTCCTATCACATCCGGACCCGTAAACTTTCATCAATGGGAGGGCACATGATAGTTTCCTATCACATCCGGACCCCGTAAACTTTCATCACATCATATAGGGCAGTAAAATAAAGCTCATCATTGGATGATCACACATTTATAAGTTATGAATTCACATGCTTTTGGTGTTTGCATCTTTTAAGAAAATCTGTTTATGTTTGATTCAGAAAACCGACAATCCATATAACATTAACTAGCTATACAGATAGTGTCACCCACCTGGAAACTTTTAAGGGAAAGTTTAACTTCTTGATGGCTTAGGCCGCTCGTATAAAGTCTCAACCTCTGGTTCCGACCGTACTCTACCTAGCACAATCCGTATGTTTAGTTCGACAATTCTTTAGTCCGTTAGAAACTTAGGTTCTTGGTCTTATTGTGTCTTCTAAAACTAGGCTTTGAATGAAGAAGGGATACTTCATCTTATCAAGAGCTTCTATGGGTTAAATCCTATGTTTAACGGCTTTGTTAGTGTACTATAGTTTGGGGGTTCCGAATTTGGGACTTTCGGTTCCGATTATTTTCATGAAAACATGTAAGACAATCAAGTATGTGCATTCATAAAGTACTATGTGTAACATTTGGTATTCAAACATGCGCTTCATTTAAAAGTATTAGCTATTTACTCTATCAAGTACTAGTCAATTGAGGAAACAACACTTATTCATGCATAAATGAAATAAAACACTTAGACTCGTTAGAAAATTATGAAATTTTAGTATGTTGTACAACTTTCAGTGTAGAACAAAGTTTATTAAGGGTTCGAGTTCATTCGAGTTACGGAATTATAGCAGATTTTGTAATAAGGACTCCAAATACTTGTTTCGGCAAAACAGTGACCCTAAACTTATAAAATTCATAACTCTTTGTAGAAATATCCGAAAATTATGAAATTAAAACATGTGATGCATTACTCAAATATGAACAACTTTCATTCAGGGACCCAAGCCATTTGACTTACGGATTCTGCCCAGAAAATTCGTGAACATTCAATCCATCGTTTGGCTTGGTTACTGGACATGTCTTACGAGAAAATTCGTAACTTATTGGATACTTGTTTAAAAATCACCAAATTTAAGGATCTTGTTATAAACAGGTTGTAGGTCATTCATGAATATTTTCATGATTTATACAATAGTCTAACTGAAAAATAAATTCATTCAACACAGAATAACCCTATGCGTCGAACATCGACCAGGTACTCAGAAAACGAATTTTATCTCATAAAGTACTAAACGAAAAGTCATGATTTTTGATTATGATTTACAACACATCAAGGGGAACATCCCAGATTTTTCCTAGAATTTTATAACCATCAGAAAGGGGAGAAATAAAAGAAGTGAGTCACTGCTCCCAGTTTCGGATTACTTCCGACACATCATTTTTCACGATTTTATTCTCCCTACACTGATCAGAAAATTATGAAATTTACACATGTTGTTCTAGACTTCAAATACTACATCTAGGAATTTTTCCATGATTTTTAAACGGGTGGAAAGGGTCCAAATGAATTTTACAAAACGGGTCAGCAGCTAGGCATATACTTCGGCAGTTTCATACTTCAAGTATAACTTCACCATTTTGACTCCAAACACCATAATTCCAACTCAAGCACTCCATATAAGATTAAAGCATATCAAAACAAGCTCTTAGGGCTTCCTAAACTATTTTTCCTAAGTCTTCTAAGCTAAGAAGGCATAAGACTAAAAGAAATGGCTAGGAGGCTTACCCTTGGAGAGTTTCTTCCCTTTCTTGAGAGCCCCAAAGCTTTCCTCTTGGTTTGGGAAATGAAGAGGCAGCCCCTCTATTTATAGAGGAGAAGGAGGAGGTCCATGGCTGATTTGGATGGTGGGGAGGAGATTAGGGAAAGAATAGGCTCAAGTCTAATTGTACCTATCCTAGGATTTTAGAAGATTTTTTTGGTTAAAGGGTACTACTCTCACATGCCTTCACATGGCCGGTTGTTTTGGGGTTTTGGGCTGTCAATTGGCAGCCCACTATACAGTATTGTGATCTCGACGTTGAATTTTCGGTATTTTTCGGTTCGAGTTTCGCCCGAAAAATTTATTAAAACGCGCGATTGGAAAACAAACATTTTTCATTAGGGTTTTCTTGAGTGTTTCTCACCTTTAAAGGACTCATTGATCATTATTAAACAAATCCGGATTACGGATGTGAGTTCGAAAAGTATCGATAGATTTTCGGGTTGAAAAACCGTTAAATCGATTGGAGAAAAATTAAGAAAACCACATAGAATTTAAATCAATCAATAAAATAAATCAAACTTAGAAAATCAAATATAAAACTCTAGGTTTTGGTTTTGGGTTATTACATGGAGTCGATTTTGTGGGCTTATCGGACCACCCCAAGGGAGCCAACAGAGGAGTCCCCCTTATACCTAGTGTATGGGGTAGCTGCGATCATACCTTGAAGTGGGGATGGAGACACATCGTTTAGCCCACTTCCAAGAGGGAAGAAATGAAGAGCTGATGAGGGAGAACCTAGACATGCTAGAGGAGGAGCGCGAAATCGCCCACCCGAAAACCGAGAAGTACAAAAGTCGCATAAAGGCCTTATGACCGAGAAAGTCATAAGTCGGAGATTTGAAGAAGGAGATCTTGTCTTGAGACAAGGCGATGCGCTGAAAAACATTGGAAAGCTCGATCTCAAGTGGGAGGGGCCGTACAAGGTGACCAAAGTCCTCCGAGGAGGAGCGTATGAATTGCAAGACATGGAAGGAAATCAACCGGCAAGACCTTGGAATGTCTGCCGTTTGAAGAGGTTTTACACCAAGAGAGTACCCGCCTCGCTACAAGTAGGTGGTTCTTTTTATGCAAGAGTTGTTTAAATTTATGTTATCCGAGTTCTGAATTTGATGTAATTTCGTTCCACCGGTACTCTTTTTCCCTGCTCGTGGGTTTCCCAGGGTTTTACCGTAGGGAGGTTTTTTAAAGAGGCCGGCCAAGTTAGTTCTTAACTTGTGTTGATTGATTATGGTCAATGGGACAAATCATTTATCAATTAATGAAAGCGATTTTCATTATCTATGAGTTTATCATTATTCTTTCGTTGATTACGATTGAAACAAAATGATTGCATGCTATTTCGATACGATGGCATCACAACACCCGATCGATTATATGAGAATTAATAACTTGCAAAAAGTTAAATAAATAAATAAAATGCACGAGAAGCATTCAATGAGAAATATGATGAGCATTCACAAAATAAATGCACATCAAAAAACAATGAGAAACGAAGCTAAGAGATAGCTTCAAAACACCGAGGTTAAACTTGCAGAGAGGGTTCAACCCACCTAAACCCAGAGAAGGGTTACAGAAAGCGAAGCTAAGAGATAGCTTCAAAACACTAAGGTTAAACCTGCCAGAGAGGGTTTAACCTACCTAAACCCAGAGAAGGGTTACGAGAAACGAAGCTAAGAGATAGCTTCAAAACACTAAAGTTAAACTGCAGAGAGGGTTTAACCCACCTAAACCCAGAGAAGGGTTATGAGAAATGAAGCTAAGAGATAGCTTCAAAACACTAAAGTTAAACCTCGTAAAGAGGGTTTAACCCACCTAAACCCAGAGAAGGGTTATGAAAACGAAGCTAAGAGATAGCTTCAAAACACTAAAGTTAAACTGCAGAGAGGGTTTAACCCACCTAAACCCAGAGAGGGGTTGCAAGAAAAGAAACTAAGAGATAGCTTCAAAACACTAAAGTTAAACCTGCAGAGAGGGTTTAACCCACCTAAACCCAGAGAAGGGTTATGAAAACGAAGCTAAGAGATAGCTTCAAAACACTAAAGTTAAACCTGCAGAGAGGGTTTAACCCACCTAAACCCAGAGAGGGGTTGCAAGAAAAGAAACTAAGAGATAACTTCGAAGCACTAAAGTTAAACCTACGAGATAAGGTTTAACCCACCTAAACCCAGAGAGGGGTTACGAGAAAACGAAGCCAAGAGACAGCCTCGAGACACTAAAGTTAAACTCGCAGATAAGGTTTAACCCACCTAAACTCAAAGGGGAGTTATGAGAGACGAAGTTAAGAAATAACTTCTAAGGACCAAAAGTTAAACCCGCAGAGGGGTTTAACCTATCTAGACACGAAGAAGGTTGCGAGAATTAAAGTTGAAAGATAGCTTGAAAGACCCGCTTAAACCTACAGCAAGGGTTTGACCGACCAAATGTGAAATACGAGATAAGGCTTTAAGAAAGGCCTTGATCGAGCCTACGAGGAAGGGCTTAACTAAACCCACGTTTAGAAAGGGCTTTTAATCGAAGCTATGATAGTTTCGTAAAGGTTAAAGTTAAACCCACAAGGTTTAACTAAACCTACATCCAGAGAGGACTATGATACTTAAGACAATGAAAGTCTTGGAAAATCGGGTTAGATCTATCAAAGCTTAACCAAGAGATAGTTCGGCCGCGACAAAGGTCTAGTCACCTGAAGCTTAGACAAGATTTTCGCAGTAAAATCAGAAACAGCTCCGCTCGAGACAATTACGAAGGTGAAAGATTGAACCTACGGACATGGTTCTACCGAATTCAAAGGGGAGTTGAGACCCGTCTAAGGCATAGCCTTGACAAGACTCAAACCCGAGGAAGATAAGAAATACTCATTATAGAGAAGAAAGACAGCTGAAAGACCTAGTTAAACCCACAACAAGGGTTTAACCGACTAAGTGTAAAATATGAGATAAGGCTTTAAGAAAAGCCTTAATCAAGCCTACGAGAAGGGCTCAACTAAACCTGCACCTAGGAAGGGTTTCGAGATTAGACCTCGTAGAGAGGGTCTTGACTAATCCAAACCTAAGAAGGGTTTCGACAAGGGTAAAAACAAGTTTAGCCTATAGGAGGGTTCTAAACTTACCTAAAGTAAAGAAGGGTCATTTACGGAGAGATCGGGATAAGACCCATGAAAGAAGAATTTAAACCATGGCTCGAGGAAAGCCTAAGAAAGTGAACCTTAATTAGGTTTTACCTGAAAAAGGTCTCCTAAGGAGAAGCTAAGTTAAGAGATAGCTTGGAAAATTTAAGATTAAGCCCGTGAAAAGGTGTTGACCGATCTAAACCTAGAAAAGGTTTTTCGAAATGAAACTATGTTGAATCTTCTAAGAGATTTAACTAACCTTAGAGAGTTTGCCTAGTTAAGGGCAAAAATTGCTTAAGGAAAACTAAACTTCAAGCTTTGGATAAAGGTCTTCTCGTAAAGTTTAGACCAATTTCGAAAAGATTGAAGTGACTTAAAACCCAAGAAGGGTTGAGAAACTAGAAAATAGAAACCTACGAAGGGTTTTTACCTAACTCAGCCCGAGAAGGGTCATGAGAGAGGAAGCTAAGGAGGCTTCGGAAACACTAAGTCGAGCCCACCAAAATGGGTTGAACTTACCTAAATTGGAGAAAGATAGGGTTTTTAGCTAATTTCCTCGAAGGAAAACTAGGCTAAACCTAGAGAAGGTAACCTTGAGGTTAAAAGAGCTACCTAGAGGAATTCCCAGGACTACGAAGTCAAGGAAAAATCTAAAGAATCTAAGGCATAAAACTCCTAAAAAGAGGGGAGCATGCAAGCAGATGAGTTATCACCCTATGAGAAAAAGGATACATTCACACTACAAGCTAGTATTATGTTCCTAGTGCTTAAGTCATGCATACAAGCTAACACTTAAAGAGCTAGACAAAGTGTGAAAAACATGCGAGAGAAATCAGCACGAAAATCACGTATAAGAAATATGAAACTCCCGGCAAGGGAGGACACAAGCATACATGCACAACGAGCTCCCTGCAAGGGAGGATAAGCAACAAACATGAAAATAAACTCCCGGCGAGGGAGGAGAGACATCCATTTACGACAAAAGACCCCCGACAAGGGGGCCATATGAGTGCAAAAACAAAACATAAACTCCTAACGAAGGGGAGAGCAAAATTCAGGTGCCAGACCGGCATAAGAGAAAAAGAGAGAGAAGAGAATTCATTACAACCCATAAAAGAGAAAGAGAAATTATTTTAGAAAAGTTAATCGGGGATTGGGGAGGTTCTTCCGCGATAAATGCGATGGCCGTCACCTCCGCGTCCTTCACCAACGCCCAAGCAATACAGCCTCCTCCGGAGAAGTGTGAATCTCTCGAAGGGAATGGGCATAAAAGTTGATCAGCAGGGGCATCTCGGGGCGAGAGGTCACTTGGGTCTTTAGCAGTCGCCAGCAATCCGGCCCAGGATCGGGGACCACCACCCTCCTCAATAGACCTTGAAGGGTTGCCTATGAAGTGTGGAGGAGTAGGCATGGCAGCAAGAGGATCGGTCCTATCGAACTCCCCGAGAAGGAGATATCACTCTGTTGCCGCACGCCGCATCGAACCCGTAGTCGTAGAAAAAGCGGATGTAAGGCCCCATATCCCCTAGGAAGTCGGGATGGTCTAGATATTTTTTCCACAATGCAAGCAGGACCTTGCCCCTTCCACAAAGCTTTCGGTGGACTGGAACTCATGAAATGCGTGATGCACGACCATGTCATTAGTTTCCTTCTCAGCGGCTTTGTGCGCCGTATTGGCCTTCGTAGCTCATCCTCGAAGCTTCTTAACACGAAGAGAGGCGAGGGAGGCTTTCTTCCTCTCACCAAGAGCGAGTCCTCCAAGTCCTTCAATTGAGCAGAGGGGAGTGAATTGGAGGGCCCCAAAGGCCAGAGAGCAGACGCCAAGCCGCAATATGAAATTGAGGTTGGTGTAAGAAGTTTTTAGAAACAGACTTGTTAATGAATAAAGGACATGATAATGAGAGAGTATTACTTGAGCAAAATGGCTTGCGGCCCGATGTCGTTGCCGATCGGGAGGGAGGCTTAACAGCTTTTCACAGCCTTGGACAGACACCAACTCGCTAAAAAATCTGCCGGTAGTCCGGCCCAAGGAGTAAGTGTCCACATCAATCGGGGTAGAGGAGAGACCACGGCTTCGTGCAGTGGGATACTTGCGACAAAAAGTATCTTTGAGTGAAGAGAGCTTTGGCTGGCGTATACTTTACCTTTACCGGTCTTGGACTTCTTTGGGGGAGGAGCGTCGATCTCGGATCCTCCATGGGAGCCTGGTCGGGAGAAGAGGGAGGTACATTCGAGGTATCACCTTGAGGGAGAGTGGCGGGAGGAGCCGAGTCGAGGAGCCTTCAGACTCTCCAAAACATTCGACACCCACAACATGTCCGAAAAATAAAAGAAGGAGGTTTAGTCACCGTAATGAATACATGATCACATTTACGCTGTAAGAAATAGCAGATATTTACCATCTCCGGTTCGAGAAGAACCCTCACAAGACTAAATTTGAAATGAGAAAGAAGACGAGGTTTTGAGCATAAATCCGAAGATAAAAATAACCATGGGCATCAACATGGGCATTAAGCATACGAATGACCCTACGGTTAGTGGAAGAAGAAATGTGGGTGGAAGGCGCCGGAGGGCATGGGTTTTTATACACCTACCTCTCGATTTTTGAAGGGCCAAGGACGGTCGGGACTAACGAAGATATAATGATCGCTCCAATCTTTGTTGATGTTAGGGGCTTTTTCGAGAAATGCATTTCCCTTTCACCCTACCACTAACGTAGAAAAAGGGCCAGCAGCTTTACGGTTGTACTCGGGAGAAGAACAACTTAGCCGATGGTTTCCCTCCATTCTCTTTGAGGAGAATGTAGAAGGAAATCGTCATCCGAATCGCGTTCGGAACAAACTGATTGAGTGGAACTCCGTATATGTCGGAGATTTGACATAAGAATTTGGGAGGAGGGAGTCTCAACCCCGCCTCAAACCGGGCATGCCAAGGCAAGGGCTGGAGGAGTGGTCGATTAGGTCGCTCACCGGGCCCGACATGGATATATGGAAACCAAGAAATGATGTTATCCGAGAAATAACTATCTAGGGCTTTTTCTTTGAGTTTCGAGGAGCCCGTAAAGGAGTCCTAAAATGACTTCTATCTACCTCGGGAGAGCACGAGGAAACAGGAGAAGCATCCCTACGAGAAGAGGGGATCGGAGAGTGGTGGGAGCTCTGTGAGGAGTTCCTAGTGGGAGGAGGAGTTCGAGGAACTCGATGAAGACATAGCTTGAAAACCCTACTTGTGAAAAGCAAAACGGGGAAAAAAGAGAAAAGAGAGGAAATACCTGGAAATGGAGAAAAGAGCAAAATGTGGTGGGAAGTATCTCATTGAGAACTTGTAGGGGAAGAATGTAATGGGAACGGAGTTATGATGAAGAAGAGGAATAGTGGAAAGCGGTGATTTGAAATGAAGGGGAATTGATGGAGGCATGTGTCAGCCATCAAGTGAAGAGCAGATGCATGCTCGATAGCCGGCAAACGCGAGAATCGAAGAGTCGCAAAATGCCAACAGACTCGCGAAAGGGGGATGCATCCGGAAGCCAAAGTCTGCAGGAGGATGTCCCCGAGAGCACAACCGCAGCAGGATATCCCAAAGTTAAGGTCAGAAGGAGGATATCCCAAAGCTAAGGCCGTAGGGAGGATTCTTTGTTGGTCCTACTTAGTTGAGTATCTTGGAGAAAACTTGAATTAACCTTCTAGGAAAAATCTAGAAGGGGTTGAATAGATTTTTAGATTTTTATAAAATCTTTCAAACTTAATCAAAAACTCAAGTAACACAAATGGAATTCAATTTTAAACTCAACTTGATCAAGATCAAAAGCAACCCGATATTCTAGTTTTAACTTTGATTCTCAAATCAATCTTTAATTAATAAACTGGAAATTAAAATTGTGTAAAAGTAAAGTAAAGCAATAAAGAACACTGATTTTATAGTGGTTCGGATTATGAATAATCCTACATCCACTCTCCTTCTCTAACTTGAAGAAGGGACCACTTACTTACTTACTTACTTACAATCCGACTTACAACTTACAACTTACGAATTTCTTCGCATCTCTAACTCCTAACTTCTTCTCTAGAATCTAACTATTATAGTGAGTAGTGAAATTTGAAGATTACAAGTAAAGTGTTCTATAAACACTTAGAATTGATTTGAAAAATTCTTTTGAAAACTTGTGAATTTGTTATGAAATCAAAATTGAGAGTAATCGTGAATTGTGATATGTGCAAGGTTAAAAGTACAAAGTTATTTTGAAAATGAAAACCTAGACCTATTTATAAGTCTCGAAAAGACAGTTAGTTTGTTAGTCGGCCTAACAAACCGAAAACCGCTCAACAAACTTAATCATGAAAATCGCCGCTCCTCACTGATTTTAACCTACTCGTCTGCCGGTGACTTGGTGAAGACTCGTCTTTCTTATTCTACTCAAATTGTCTTGACCTCGTCCGAGCTCTTCATAAATGTCTCCTGCAGATGACTAGATTTGAACTTATCTCCAGACGACTTGTAACTTTCAGTCTTGGTGACTTGCTCGATTGATGACCTAGTCTGATCGCCTTAGTACTTGGACTCGCCTCACTGCTCTTCATAGTCGTCCTGATCATCCGAACCTACTTTTAACTCTTCAAAACATTCTTGATCTTACAATTGCCTAACCTTCCTTACTCTATGAGCTCCGAGGATGCTCACCGAGTAGGGGGAGTGGTTGATGCGGATAAAAATGTCAGCCCAACTACACGTAGGGCCCCAAATACAAACAGCCCAATAAGGCCCAAGGACATAACCGAATACCCTCGATAGAGGGAGGAAAACTTCGAGATGGGCCCGAGCCCAGATCGTTAAGAGTGATAGAAAAGATACCCACGCATGACATCATGAGAAAACGTATGGATAATGCCCTCAAACCGTGATGACGGTTATCACTCTTAACGCACGTATAAATAAGACTCTCGAAGGGAGGTAACGGTATCATTCAACTATTACTCTTACTTAGCTATTTCCTACGTACTTTTTGAGTGTTTTCCGGTGACCCGACTTGAGCGTCGGAGTGCCTACGCCGAGAACCCTCCGGCGTGTTTTTGCGTACGTTCAAGAAGAGCTAGGAATTCTCTGCGTAAAGGTTTTACCCACGTGGAACCTGTGGGAAAACGTGCCTGTCGGCTTTACGCATCAATAAGTATATATAATTTTTATATATTTCACTTTTGAAAACACATCACTTTAAATGTACATATCACTTTTATCTTGATCATTATCACGATCTCACTAATGATTTTCATCAATCCCTCTTATCGAAAACCTAAAAGTGATGATATTTAAATAAAAAGTGATGATGATTTAGTGAAAAGTGATAGTCACTTTTAATTAAAAAAAAAAGTATCAATTTTCAATTAAAGTTATCACATTTTAAAAAAGTGATATTTTTTTAAATGAAAAATGATACATTTTTAAGTATATATCATTAGTAATGATTTTCATTAATCCCTCTTATTGAAAATTGAAAAGTGATAATATTTCAATAAAACTGATGATGATTTAGGAAAAAGTGATAGTCACTTTTATTTTAGAAAAAAAAAACTTTATCAATTTTTCAATTAAAGTTATAACTTTTTGAAATGTGATATTTTAAATGGAGAAAGATGCATTTTTGTGTGCGAGACCATTAGTAATGCTTCTTCTCATCAATCTCTCTTGTTAAAAACTGAAAAGTGATACATATTTAAGTGAAAAGTGATGATAATTTCAAGTAGAGAGGAATTTATTTTCAAGTAAAAATTATTAAGTTAATATTTTAAATTACCAACTTCAAAGAAAACAATTCAATATTATTAAATTACGAAATTCATTAGATATATTTTAGATAAATTCTAAAAAAAAAAAAATTATTAGAATATACTCAAAATTAAAAAAATTAATTTAGTGATCAGGTATACGAATCCTGTTATTCATCAAAAATGAAACATTGTTCTATAATTGTAGATTGTAGAAGGTTCGAAATTGTAAAAATGGAGAGAGAAAGGTGGATTTGATCATTTGAGTGTTGGGCGCCAACAAATCACAGAGTAACAGTGGTGATGAACATCTCAATTCACCGTATGGCCATATGAATATGCTACGTGATGAAAAGCGAGAAGGAATTATGCGCATAATGCATTGAAGAGTTTGCGGAAAAAAATTTAAATAGGTCTCTTAATGGGTCAATAATTTTTAATGGGACTCCGTCTCACGAAATGAGATCCGTAGGACGGTCTCACACAAGTTTTTGTCAATTTTAAATGAAGTGTGCATCAAATATATATATGATACTAGATATAACTGAAAACATAAAATAAAATATGACAATATATTTGACTAAAATATTAAATTAGTTTTAATTAAGACATGGTGAATTCATTCATTCGTGCATAAGATGCATAAAAATGACCTACACTCGAAAAAAACAAAATTGTTGCTCTACTTTTATCAAATTAAAAAATAATTATTTTCAAAACACAACTTAACATTTTTAAAATTTATTTGGTCGGGGGCTTCTATTGTACTAGAAAAAATTTCGCCTTGCTTAAAAATCCAAATTTATAAAGAGGTTGAAAATTAATTCTAAATATGTAAGACTACATGTCAAGAGTAAACATATAATCTTAATTATATTTGGCCCATTCGAGGAAAAGTTGCTTATGCGAATTGTTTTAGTTTTATCAATTATTTGCTAAATCTAGGTATATTTCCATATATATGTATATACATATTTTTGTTAGAATGTAAACTATAAGCCTAACTTTTGTATGAACATCGAGCCTAACTTTTTGTATGAACATCTTTTTGATATGAGATTCATTTTGATCAAAATACTTGTTTTTTATGATTGTTACATATATCATTGTTTTTGTCCAGATTAATCTATACCGTAGATAATATGGTGTGTGGTGTCACACGTAAGATAACGCTATCACTCCTTATAGATTATAAATAATGGCTCACAACCAAGACAGATTTGGACAAACCATTAGAACGGTTGTGGTGTAATTTGGTGTTAGTCTATCTTGACTATGAAGTTACACTAGTCCATTTTGTATATATTGAGCAGACCATATGAGGTTGTTCAATTTGTACCGACTATAAGAACAAGACCTCTCGTTATTATTATGGATGTACGTCTTCTTAATTCCTATATAATAACGGGCACGTGTATTCAAGTGTTTGTTTCTTTAATTTGTCAATGGGTGAGATTTATTAAATCAATAGGCTCGGTGAATTGGGAGATAACACTTTTTATATGGTGTGTTGTTGATTATAGAAAGAATTCTTGTCCTAATTATTTAGGATGATGATGTCCCTTTGAGGAGCTCATAAAGATTATCATGTAAACCTGCGCAGTGGATTTAATCCGACATAATAATAAAGATGAGTGGTACTACTCTTGAAATCGAGATGTAAATTAATTAAGTTGTCAAGAACTTATTTAATTTATGGACATTCGATATCTTAAACACGGGGAAATAAACGTACACATAATAAAGGAGCCCATATTGTAATATGGGATTAGGACGGTAATTCAATTATAACTCTTTAGTGGACCGAGTTATAATTGATGGGCTTAAGTGAAGTGTTCGGAGTGAACACGGGACGCCTAGGCCCATCAGAGGCCCAACCCTAATTCCTCCTCGGGGTCCCCGTTGTAGCCTATAAATAAACCCTACTTCGTAGTCTCCCATACGCATGAAAAAATGTAAGAAAATAGGAGATGGATTCTCGACTCCTTTGGAAGATCGTCGCCCACACGACGTCCAAGGGAAAGGGATAGGAATACGGCAGAAGATCGTGAGGTTCGTGGTTCATCCTTGATCGGCGATTCGACCTTAGAACTGGTTCGTCTTCACCTATTAAGGTGAATAGGCATGATTCTCTTTCCGCTGCGTTGTTCATACATGTGATCCCGAATTTGATAGTCACATAGAGTCGGTGATTCGGTGGTTCCAACAATTGGTACGTCAGTCGCATTTTCGATTCTATGCGATTGATTCGGTTAATAATTTTGCAACGTGATCCTAGATATGATATAATAGGGTTTGCAAGATTTTATGATCCGATATTATAGGGTTTGCAAGATTTTATGATCTCGATATAATAGGGTCTCGCAAGATTTAAGATGTTCTGCGGGAACCCTAAATCCAACTATTATGGTCTGAATGTATGTTTATGTATGGATTAAACCCTCGGAACTCGCCGAGGTTGTTTTTTTGGGTTGGTGCATGATTGTAATAGTAATTAACACGGCGTTCTTTCGTGTAGGTTTTTGTTTTATCGATCTAGATGATGTATAGGATCGATGGATAAAACCGTAATAGGATCGATTAGGGTGGTTCGATTGGTGAACAAGATCAATGGATGAACCAGATTCCGTGATCGATAAGCGTCTGAGAATCGATGGATCGATTGGCATATAGGATTGATGGTTTGTTTTCTAATGGGGTGCCGCCTCGCACCCCGCGACTGACCGGGCAGTCGATCCCCGTATGACGGCGAACATTCAAGAACACTGGATTATCAAAGAGGTCATAATAGTTGGAATTTATGTTTTCCATATTTATTCCTTTTATATGTGTTGAATGTTATACATGCTTTTATGTTTTTCATATGTTTTGCATGCTTTTATGTGTCTCATATGTTATGCATGTTAAAATCCCTCATAATAAATAACTAAGTGGGAGAGGGATTAACTTCAATAAATCCCATAGCCTCCATTTTTTGTTTGTAAGTGATGCATTCAAACATAAACATTGGCTCTAAGTGCTTTCTTCCATATCGGATATGTTTGTTTTGCGGATCACTAGATCAAACTTCCTTATGGATAATTATAAGAAAATTATTTAGGAGCGTGTTATCTTCTCCATCCGAAGAGGCACAAACCTAGATAATTGACTTGGTATTAAGAAATGGTATACACTTAGGTGCATGTGATAGTATCCTCCTCATCGGAGTAAGTGTTGTTATTTGTATGGCTAAAGATAAACCAACTATTAATTTTATTTTGTTTGACAAAATAACGAAATTAATGGGTAAAACCTCCTCTTACAAATGTTTGAATTAGTATACGCCCACACTATCGTGGCATGCAAAATTCACGGTGTTTTGAGGTGTTGGTGAATTTAATTGTATTGCTTGAGGGAAACAATATTGATTTAAATTCTTATGTTTTGATCTCGTGTATTTACGTGTTTCTCAGATATTATCTATGGCCTTCAATCCTCTTGCTATTATACTTAAAGAAAACAAACTTACTGGTCCAAATTATATTGATTGGAAAAGGAACCTGGACATTGTCTTGATCTTTGAAGAGTACAAGTTTGTACTCACCGAGGTCCGTCTGAAAAACCCGATGAAAACTCTAGTGAAGAGGAGAAAGAGACTTATAAGAAGTGGATCAAGGCGGATGAGATGGCGCGGTGTTACATTTTGGCTTCTATGTCAAATGTGCTGCAACATCGCATCGTGCCATGACCTCTGCTTATGAGATGATGCTCAATCTCAAAGAACTCTTCGAACACCGTAATCGGGCCGCCAGTGCAAGAGGCCATGAGAAACTTAATGACGATCACCATGGCCGAGGGGACACCCGTAAGGGATCATATCCTTAAGATGATGGCTCATTTGAATGAGATGGAAATCCTAGGTTCTAAAATCGATGGGGAAACCCAGTCGATATTGTTCTCGATCATTGCCTAAGAGTTTTGAGCAGCTTTGTACTATAACATGAACAAAAGGTTATATTCGTTGGCGGAACTTCCGACGTAACTCAAAGCGGCAAAAGGGATGCTTCACAAACTTCTCAAGCTTATATTGCTAAAAATATTTCTACTTCTAAGCCAAAAGGCAAAGTTATGAAGAAAAAAATAAGTCGATTTGGAAAAGAAAGCGGGTGAACCAAAGAAAATTGGTCCACAAAATGGCGTGAAGAAGCCAAAGGGCAAATGCTTTTATGCAAGCAACAGACATTGGAAGGTAGATTGTCCCCATAAAAAGGAAAACAAAGAAGGTATATCTTATTCACTAACTATTGAAACATGTTTAGCGGTGTTATCTACCGGTACAGGCGTGTAGATATGGGAGCCACCGATCATGTCCGCAATTCTTTGCAGGGGTTCCGTAAAACCAGCGACTTAGTGAGGGCGAGATTACCATCTACATGGGCGATGCTACGAAAGTAGTAGTCATTGCAGTGGGAGATGTTTATTTATCTTTTGATAGAAATAAGACTTTGGTTTTGAGGAATTGTCTTTAAGTACCTTGTTTTAGAAAGAACTTGATTTCGCTTTCTAAGTTATTTTTGGATGGATATTCTGTTTCTTTTGATAGCAAAGTGGTTGTCAAGAAAAATAGTGCTATTATCCTGCTCTCGCACGTTAATTAACGGTTTACATACTCTTCATCCAATAACTCCTACGAAGCACCAAATGGAAATTAATAGTACATCTTCTAACTCAAATAAGAGAAAAGAATCTTAAAAATGAACCAAACATATCTTTGGCATCTAAGATTAAGTCACATTAATTTGAGTAGGATTCAAAGGTTGATAGCCGATGGACCTTTGAGTTCATTGGAAGTGGAAAACTATCCGACCTGCGAGTCCTGCTTGGAAGGAAAAATGACCAAAAGGTCTTTTAAAGCCAAGGGGCATAGAGCCAAAGAAGTATTGGAATTGGTTCATTCGATTTATGTGGTCCTATGTATACTCAAGCAAGAGGTGGTTTCGAATATTTTATCTCTTTTATAGATGATTATTCAAGATATGGATATATTTATTTGATGCGCCGCAAGTCCGAGTGCTTTGATAAATTTAAAGAGTACAAGGCCTGATGTGGAGAAGCGTTATGGTAAATATATCAAAACACTACGGTTTGATCACCGTGGCAAGTACCTCTTAGGAGAGTTTAGGAATTACTTATCGAAGTTGGGATTCCATCCCAATTGTCTGCACTCGTACACCCAAACAGAATGGTGTGGCGGAACGAAGGAATAGGACTCTCTTGGAAATGGTTAGATCGATGATGAGCTATTCGGAATTACCGAGTTGGTTTTGGGGGTATGCCACGGAAATGGCAACGTACATTCTAAACTTGGTACCTTCTAAGACAAGTATCTTCTACTCCCACAGAATTGTGGAACGGGCGTAAGCCTAGTTTGAAACACATTCGGATTTGGGGTAGTCCAACACATGTCTTTGAAGGGAGATGCTAATAAGTTGGAATTTCAGATGCGGAAGTTTGGGTGTTTGTGGGTTATCCTAGAGGAACGAAAGGTGGTTTATTTTATAGTCCTAAAGATCAAAGGGTAATTGCTAGCACAAATGCCCGATTCTTAGAAGAGGACTATGTAATGGATCACAAGCTCATGAGTAAAATTGTTTTAGAAGAAATGAGAGGGGAAACTTCTACCTTAGTACTAACAAGACAAGATGAGATACCATAGGGGTTAGCACCATCTGCTACTAATGATACACTATTACCACAAGTGTCTCGTCAGAGTGGGAGGGTTGTTAGACAACTTGATAGATTCATGTTTTTGGGAGAGTCTTCGGACTTAGTACCTTGTGAACACGAATCGATCCTTGGAGATATGACGAAGCACTCCAAGATAAAGATGCGTAATCTTGGCAAAAGCCATGAAATCAATTAGAATCTATGGATTCTAATCAAGTCTTGGAGCTAGTAGAACCACCAAATGGTGTAAAAGCCATTGGTTGTAAGTGGGTCTACAAAAGAAAAAGAGGATCGACGGGAAAGTAGAAACTTTTAAAGCAAGGCTTGTTGCGAAGGGGTACACTCAAAAAGAAGGAATTGATTATGAGGAAACCTTTTCACCAAGAGCCATGCTTAATTCTATCCGGATTCTTTTGTCTATTGCTGCTCATATGAAATATGAGGTTTGGCAAATGGATGTCAAGACAAATTTTCCTTAACGGTAGTCTTGAAGAAAACATCTATATGGAGCAACCGTAGGATTCATTGCGAAGGGCAAAGAGCATCTTGTGTGTAAGCTTAATCGGTCCATTTATGGACTCAAACAAGCTTCAAGATCTTGGAACATCCATTTTGATAAGGTAATCCAGTCTTATGGATTCATTCAATGTCCGGATGAGTCATGTGTATACAAGAAGAGTGACAAACATGGTGGTATTTCTTGTACTATACGTAGATGACATCTTGCTCATTGGCAATAATGCCAAGGTGTTGTCAGATGTAAAGGTATGGCTGTCCAAGCACTTTGATATGAAGGACTTGGGAGAAGTTGGACATATTCTTGTGATCAAAGTTATAAGGGATCGCAAGAAAAGAATGTTATGCTTATCTCAAGCTTCATACATTGATGCTATCTTAGCTCGTTTTAGCATGCAAAACTCCAAGAAAGGTTTTCTACCTTTTGACATTGAGTGTCTTTATCTAAGGAGATGTGTCCTAAGACACCAAAGGAGATAGAGGATATGAAGGCGATTCCTTATGCTTTGGCCGTAGGGAAGCCTAATGTATGCAATGCTATGTACGAGGCCGTATATCTGTTTTGTTGTGGGCATGGTTAGCAGATATCAAAGTAACCCGGGGCGAGGACATTGGGTAGCGGTAAAGCATATTTTAAAGTACACGAAAAGGACTAGAAATTATATCTTGGTTTACCAAGCGTATAATTTACTTCCCGAGGGTTACACTGATTCGATTTCCATCGGATAGGGACAACAGAAATCTACCTTGGGTTATGTGTTTACCTCGGGAGGTGGAGCCATAATATGGAGGAGTGTTAAGAAGAAATGTGTTTCGAGACTCCACCATGGAAGCCGAGTATGTGGCAGCCTCCGAGGCACCCAAAGAAGGCCGTATGGCTCGAAACTTCATGATGGACTTAGAAGTGATTCCTAGTTTGCCTAAAGCTATCACAATTTATTGTGATAACAATGGTCTAGTGGCAAACTCGAAGGAACCACGAGCCCATAAAGCAAGCAAACACATTGAGCGCAAGTACCACCGATACGAGACATCGTAAACGAGAAGTTGTTGTCACCAAGATTGCATCAGCGGATAACCTAGCATATCCTTTCACAAAGGCTCTTCCGGTGAAAGCTTTTGATGGGCATGTTGAAGGGATGGGAATCGGATGTATGGCGGTAATTTTGGAAGCATAGTCTTTTTAGTATAAGTGGGAGTTTGTTAGGATGTATACTATAAGTCTAGTATTTTGTATGAACATCGAGCCTAGCTTTTTGTATGAACATCTTTTTGATATGAGATTCATTTTGATCAAAATACTTGCTATTTATGACTGTTACATATATCATTGTTTTTGTCCGCATTAGTCTATACCGTAGATAATATGGTGTGTGGTGTCACACGTAAGATCATGCTATCGGGTTCCTTATAGATTATAAATAATAGCTCACAACCAAGATGGATTTGGACAAACCATTGGAACGGTTGTGGTGTAATTTGGTATTAGTCTATCTTGACTATGAAGTTACACTAGTACATTTTGTATGTATTGAGCAGACCATATGAGGTTGTTCAATTTGTCTTGACTATATAAAAAAAAAACAAGACCTCTGTTATTATGGATGTACGTCTTCTTAATCCCTATATAATAACGGGCACGTGTATTCAGTGTTTGTTTCTTTAATTTGCCAATGGGTGAGATTTATTAAATCAATAGGCTCGGTGAATTGGGAGATAACACTTTTTATATGGTGTGTTGTTGATTATAGAAGGAATATGTGTCCTAATTATTTAGGATGATGATGTCCACTTGAGGAGCTCATAAAGATTATCATGTAAACCATGCGAGGTGGATTTAATCCGACATGATAATAAAAATGAGTGGTACTACTCTTGGAATTAGATGTAAATTAATTAAGTTGTCAAGAACTTATTTTAATTTATGGACATTTGATATCTTAAACACGGGAAAATAAACGTACACATAATAAAGGAGCCCATATTGTAATATGGAATTAGGATGATAATTCAACTATAACTCTTTAGTGGACCGAGTTATAATTGATGAGCTTAAGTGAAGTGATCGGAGTGAACACGGGGCGCCTAGGCCCATCGGGAGGCCCAACCCTAATTCCTCCTTAGGGTCCCCTGTTGTAGCCTATAAATAAACCCTACTTGAGCCTCTCATACGCATGAAAAAACGTAAGAAAATAGGAGGCGGATCTTGACTCCCTTGGAAGATCGTTGCCCACACGACGTCCAAGGGAAAGGGATAGGAATACGACGAGAAGATCGTGAGGTTTGTGGTTCATCCTTGATCGGCGCTTCGACCTTAGAATCGGTTCGTCTTCACCTATTAAGGTGAATAGGTATGATTCTCTTTCCGCCGCGTTGTTCATACATGTGATCTTGAATCGATAGTCACGTAGAGTCGGTGATCCGGTGGTTCCAACAATTTTTCTACTACACAAACTATATTTGGACAAGCTCTTCCTTGATAGAAAGCTTACAAAATATTTATTAACTTTACATATATACGCATGAATCAAATCACGTTGTTGATTATTAATAATGAAATAATTAATACTAGATAAATTCTTATATTTTTTTGCACAAGAAATTTACGGTGTTTCACTTTTCAATTTCATCCAATTTTTATACTATTGATCAAATATATAATACTCTATTTTATATTTATATATTATAATTAATAGTATTGTGTTTTTATATTAAATATGAATAATTTAAGTATTAAAAATAATTAATTTGTTGTTGGTATTCTGAAAAATAATACTCCCTCGCCCCTCTATATGTTTTCTCCTTTCTTTTTGCACGTTATTTAAGAAAATATTTTTTTATTAATATATTGTATTTCATTGGTTGACTTTTGTTAAAAAGTGGAGGATAATTTTGGAAATTAAAGTGGAGGGAAAAAGTGTGTTGCTTTTGTTGAGTAATGAGTGGCATTTTTAGTAATATTGTTTGAATAGAGAAGGTAAAGATAAGTGTAGTAGAGTATGTTTTTGCCATTTATATAATGGGAAACTTATTGTGGGACATCTAAAAAAGGAAAGTGAGAAAGTTATAGTGGGACGGAGGGAGTATGATATGCTAACCTTAATTCTTGATACTCCTAATGAGATTTTTAATACTTTTGATCATATATTTGATACTTTAAAATTTTCAAAGTAATTACACTATAAACTTGCGGTGTATACGAAATATAAGAGACCTGCTCTTAATACTATCTTACTAAAATTCTGGACATAACAGATTAAGATCGATATTACGACGAAAATGTGACCCAAGTTGTTGTCAAAGTCAATTTTACAAACGAAAATAGCCATTGAAAACTAAGACGAAAAATTTCATCCTAAATTGTGATATTTTGAAAAGAAAACGTCGTAAATATTTGCAACCCTCATTTTTACGACCACTAAGAATTCATCGCAAATCACGATTTGAGACGGTTTCTTCGTAACAAAAATTCTCGAAAATTAGTAGTATGTTTTTTTTTTTATGTATACGGAGAGAATATAAAAAAATGGGAATATATAATATTATAAAAATACTGTAAATTAATCTCCTCCTCACATTTCCAACAAAATAAACATGTTAACAATATATATATATATATATATATATATATATATATATATATTATGAGTACTAACAATTAGAACCGATACACTATTTAATGGAAAAAAACCCTACTGTTCATCATCTTGATCAATTGGTATCTTTCGTAAATATGCACTTGAGTTAATCGATGTATAAAAGTATTGTCAATATTATATATATGTATCTCAATGTAAAAGGCATGTGACATTCAACAATGCCTTTCATTTATTAAAAATGCAAATTCCAATATTATCGAGGATCGGATGTTGAAAGGTGATTCAAGTCCTCATCTTCTTGTCTACTAGTTTGCAATAGAAGCAATCCCAAATCAATCGCTATTAAGGGCCTCAAAGCCCGGCCCTACATGCAATCCATCTCCTTGGCTTAGCCGAGAAGCCACAAATTTGTCTAGGTCTCTCCAATCGGTCACTTTTTCGTCGAACTTAGGTGATGATCAAATATATTTGTGCAAGCCCTTTTCGGGGTGGGATCGGGCTCTCTAGGCTGCGGGAGTTGCACGAACGACCGTAGGCTTTGATCAACGACACCACCTTCTATCTCTTGTTTACAAGACCACGATATTTGGAGGCCGTTGGGCGTGCAGCACTACTACTAGATTCGTCGTAGTAGTATGATGAGTCCCACCCGCCGATCTTCGATCGCCCCGTGCTTCGTTTCTTGAATGCCCGACACACTACCCATCCCTCTTCCCGCAACATCGCACACCCGAGTTACATGTTTTTGTGGTCGGGATGGGTCTAGAATTTTGCTCTAGTCTAAATTCAAGTTGAGTCACCGACTCATAGGTTCAGAGTAATATTTAGGTGTACCACTTGTATGAACACCAATTACACTATGTAATTGGTGTGCAACTGAAACTAGTTACAACTAGTTTGTTAAATAAAAATAAATAATATGTCAAAAAAATTATAATAGCATACAAAACTACCATCTATGGAAGACAACTCATATAGATCAAATATATATTTAAATAATATTTTTAACTATAATGTGACAAACTTTAAAATTATAAGGGGGCAATTGCTGGTCCATGCCGCCCATAAACCAAGTTCCAAACAGAGTTATTGACTGACTCAGAATTACATTTAATACCGTTTAATAAAAATAATTAGTAGGGTTTAAAAAAATTAGTATAATAAAAATAATTAATATTAATTGATCAACTAATTTCTTTTAGTAAAATAACTAATACTCCATATATTCCATAAAACCTTTTACACTTTTCTTTTTCGTTGTTCCATAATAAGTTTCACACTATTAAAATTGAAAACTCTTTAATGTCATTACTTTTTGACTCACACATATAAACAACCCAATAAATTTTTAACATTATAAATAAAAGTTTACAAAATTATCACTCGAAACCCCAATTATTACTCTTCTTTCTTAAAATGTGTACACTCCTTCATATGAAATTTTTATGGGATTGAAAAAGTATTATTTAACTGCACAGTACGAAGAGTAAATAAAATTAGTTATCTGAACTCAGTAAGCTTACTAGTTATTTATTTTTGTTAAAGTAAACGACGCAGTTTACACAACAATAGAAAATCAGTGGTGAAGAAGTCAGACAAACAGAAGTTGCTCTAAATGGGAAGCACATTGAAATGCTGAAAAAGTTGTGGCTTTTGACTTAAAAGGCTTTTACACAGAACAGTGAAAGGGATGAAACATGCAAGGAAACAAATAAAAGAAAGGTTTGCAAGGAGAGAGAAACAATATATATATATATACACACATTTCATGCATCTTCTACTCAAACCTTTACAAGAAATTTCACAACAAATAAATCTAGAGAGCAATTAATTTTAAAAAGTTGGTGCAATGTCAATCGCCAATTATGGCAGGGACCATGCATATAGATTTTTGAGCCCTAAAAAATAGAAACGTTTATATCTCGCCAACTTAAATTACCTTGTCAACAATTTTGCAAAAAAAAAAAAATTAGATACAATATCATATGGTGCAAAAATGTGAGACCTTTCCGAAGTTGTTTATGATTTTCCAGCGAAAATAGGACCAATTGGTAAGTTAAGAGAATAAATTGAAAATCTCAAATCTTTTGGGATTTTTGCGAAAAAAATTCACCGTTGTGGGATAATATGTATATGAATGTGTCGAAAATGGTCATGTGTCCACCGGTGAACACAATTCATCACTAATGGTGTGATGCCACATAAACATGATCTCCCATTTATGTGGCTTCACATCATAAGTAGTGGACATATAAATTGATAACTATCAGTGGATATATGATCATTTTCGACGAGCGTCTGTATATAGTAAAAGAGAGATTAGTTAAAAAGTTACTTGTGGAGGGGCATTTTGCTGAGAGTCAAGGCGATACTCATGCATAATCCAATCAGATTTGTGGCCATGAGGAGCCCTTCCTTTGTAGAAGACTAGGGTTTTTCTCATTCCGATGAGTTTCGACTTGTCGTAAACCGCCTTGTCTCTGCCGGTAGCCTTCCAAAATCCGGCCATCGTCGCCCTGTTCGTCCTCGTCCCCGTCGGGTATTTTTATCCTTGTGGCTGAAGAAATACCACTCATTCTGCTCTTCATATCCGATCCTACATTTCTCTGTATACATAAAAGATACACTCATAAAAATCTTCTAATTGTAATTTTAAATCATATTCAGATCTCGTAAATATCTTTGTTTTCTCCAAGTTAAATTCTTGACAGTCACGATGAAATAGTTCACAGATTAGCAAAAATTAACATTTATTTCTTTCAAATGCTAATACGTCATTCTCAAATTCTCTTGCTCCAATTCTTTTATCTGATTTTCATTATTTACTCCAAGTATTGATATGGAGTCAGATGTTCTCGGCAAACATATATTATGTATACAATATTGATACAACTAAAATCCATGTTTAAATCTTTTTAAAAACAAATTTAATTCAACGTAAATTAAAATTATTTGTATTTATTAACATAATACAAATAATTTATTTTAAATTTGAGATCATATATCAGTACCTAAAAATCCTATATAAAAATAAACACGCCTCAGAAAGTTGGCATATACATACTTAGCTTCAATTTTGTAATTGTATCGATACATGATACATGTAATACTGATCAAAATAATTTCATCTCATCTAACATACCCGAGTCAAAAAAATTTAACCATAAAAAAAAAAAAATTCATCTCATCTATAAATTGATTAAATTCAGACTTACTGGACTTGGATTTGAGTCAAAATTTCTAACCATGAAAAACTTTCATCTCATCTAAAAGTTCAGAGAAATGTGAAATTAATTCATTTATATTAATTTCAATAACCAATTAGGTTAAAACAAGGAAGGAGATGAAAAACCCTAATGTAATGGTTTACCTTGAAGATCCCAAGGCTCAATTCTATAAAGATCAATATCTCTTATAACATCAAGATCAATCTTTTGTGAGGCCACCTTCTTCCTGAGATAGTAGCCCACCAGCTCTTCATCCGTCGGATGAAATCGAAAGCCCGGTGGAACACAAGAATCCATCATTCGATATATAATTGCATCAAATTCAACTGAATATGCATCTCTTTTATTCCATCATCTCTGACTCATATCATATATTGGTATATGATGTGATTCCGAGATCATATATACAGGAATAGTAGCAGACCGATTAATACAAAAGTAGAGATGGAGAGAATAGGAAATTAATTATGAAGGCTACATATGAAAAGGTGACAAGTGCTACTCACATATAATCATCAGCTCATTTTCTGGTGAGCAAGCCTTGACATTTTATCTCTAAAAGGTAATCAACGCGTGGTCTAAAGAAAATGCTATTCTATTTATGTTCTATAAAAACAAATTTTAATGGGAGGAAAAGGCAGATAAATTAAGAAAATAAAAGAATGAATAGGAAATTGTAGAATAAGTAATTTTATAAATTTTTATGTATTGCCTCTGTTCTATTATAAGTTACTCGTTTTCTAAGATTAGGATAATATAATATGATATAGATATAGTACTAATGATGTGATGGAGAAAGAAGAAAATGTAAGACATTTAGATAAAAGTAAAAATAAATGAATGACATATATGTGTAAATAATAGAAATGTGTGTAGAAATATAAATTGTCAAAAATAGAATGAATAACTTATAGTGGGAAAGACCAAAATGAAAAAATAAGGAACTTATATCGTAACGGAAGGGAGTATAAAATAAGAAAATGAGTTGGATTGTGTATATGTATGAACCCAAATATAATGAAATTTTGTTAAATTGAGAATATTGTGAAGGTGGGGTTTATTGAGTGTCGTTTCTTTAATTATTTTAAGAGTGTGAAAGGTATTATAACATACGAAAAGAAAAATACGAAAGGTATTATGAGGTCATGAAGAGATTATTTTTAAAATTAAAAGAAAATAGGAAAACAATGATGAAGGGCATAGCTCCCTCCTATCCTGCTGAAAACCAAGAGAGGAAGCGGACAAGTAATGATGTTGTCTCTAGTGTTGTGAATTCTTGTTTATGACACTCCTAATTATTTAAGTATATCCTCAAATTTATTAACACCACTTATTACATGTGTGAATATACATACATCAAATCATCTGTCATACTTTTTATCTTGAGCATCATTTACAAACTTTATCACGTATTTTATCACTTATATGATACGTGAAATAAAGATTAACCATGGTTGTATATGTTGCAATTGGTGCATCAGTAGCTAGTACTTCCTTCGTTAAAAGAATTTAATTTAGTTTTTTTATAAATTTTAAAAAATAATAGTATTTTATATGTAAAGTAGATATGTTGAAAGATATAATGAGTTCCTCCGGTCTATTTATGAATAAAAGTTGTGTATGAAGGTGATGACAATTTTGAGTAATTAAAAGGATATTTGAAAGATAAAAATAAAATATTGTACTCCGTATTTCTTTTTTTGGAATATGACTAAATTCTTTGGACGGAAGATATACGTATTATTCAATGAAAATAAGTAACTGTGTAGTGAAAATAATTAATACATACTTACCAATTAATATTTTTTTGTAAAATAATTAATTAATATCATTTAAAAATACATATACTTGAGTAGCACGGTGTAGCTGATACATAAAAGTACCTGTCAAAATTATATACTTGAGTAGTTCAGATTTCATATTCCACATCATCACTATTTCCACTATTCGAATTTCTCCTATATGCCCAACTTAACTTAATCTACAATTCTCTACCAAAAGTTTTATTTGATAGATAAGCAGTCCAAAGTAATGAAATAAATTTTGGGTGTTCAACCAATGGAATATGGTAATCTGGACAAAGTAATAAAAGAAGGTGGTAGATGCAGAAAGAACTACCTAGTAACTTTTAATTAAAGCAAGTACTCCCTTCATCTTATAAAAGTTTTTATGTTTGTGTAGACAGACAATTTAAGAAAAGTGGATTAATAAATGAGTTTTAAGGGTAATTTTGTAAACTTTTATGAATAAAATAATAAAATAAGTTGAATTGTATGTATATATGGGAGGAAAATTATAGTTTTCATCCCACGAGAATTTTCAACGACAATGTTAATCCCACGTTCTTTTTTGTCCTTTTTTTTGCAAAAATCCCGACCATTATTTTTTAGGACCAAAACCAATTTTATCTCATTCTTTTGGGACCAAAACTACAATTCATCATTCTCTTGGGACCAAAACTACAATTTTCTTAGGACTAAAAATGTCAAAAAAATTACGGGACCAAAAGTGTCAAAAAAATGACCATTTTGCAGACCACCATTCTCTTGGAACAAAAATACAATATACCCGTATATGTGGAGCCAAAAGTAATGATGTTTTGTGTAATATTGAAGATATTATAAGATTGAAGTTTATTTATAGCTTTTCTATTTTGGAAGTGTGAAAATTATTGTGAGATGGATGAAAAAAAGGAAAGTATGAAAGTTATTATGGGACGGAGGAGTAATTTTATCAAACATTAAATCTTATGTGCACATTAGTCACATTTCAATTAAAATTAGCATCACATTTAAGTAAAATATAATATTACGTTTTATTTCACATTATTAGTTAAATCTAGTGTCATGTTTAAATTATATTAACTTGTGTATTTTAATTAAAACTAGTATCACATCTCGATTAAAATTAATATCACGTTTAGCGACCGTGTTCAATGTCATGGTGCACAGAGTCTGACTCTTTAATCAAATTCAAATATGCATATGATCAATAGAGTCCATAAAGAGAATATGTATTGCAGAAGTTTCCAATAAAATCATTAAAACGAGTTTAACTTTTATTGTTTGAAGTAATTATATGTGTACTTATTAAGTATTCATATGTGTTAGTGGGAAAGAGGGACAAGGTTAGATGACGTTAACTAAATATAGCACGCGCTTGTTTTGGAAGATACACAAATTAAAGGTTGAAAGAGAGAGGGACTCTGACCCTCTTGTCTTCTTGTCTGGTATTTACATGGCACACTTCTTTCACTCTCTTTTCATTAAGATCATTTGCAGAATGAAAAACACACAAACATCTACATTACATACATACATACATATATATATATATATATATATATAGTTTCTTGATTGATTTGGATACATGCAATTGATCCAAACAGACCCTTATACATGTTTGCTGCAGATGTGTACGTATATATAGATATATATATAGGTGCATCAATACGCACATGAAAGAAGGCGTTTTCTTTAATTAAGAGGTAAGAATATAGTTAAGTTTGATTAAATGCAAACAACTTCCATGCAAGATATATAAATGACGTTAAAATTAATTCTTGCTTGTGAAGGAGCATAATTTAGGAATGATAATTTTATATTTTAAGGAAGTGGATACACAGTGAACTCGATTTATTTTTACTATCACTATTATTCACATTCACTATTTATGTGCATGTGATAATAATGAATGTGAATGACAATGATAGTAAAAATAGAGTTTATAAGTATACACTCAATTCATCCAAGTGTTATTCATGCTAATTTATGTTGGTTTGTGAACCGTATAACCGTAAAACTGTCGGAATTTTTGTGTAATTCCGATGTTAAATTCCACGTACGGCTCACTGCATATAATAGGATTGTTGGAGAGAAGACAAAACGAGGAAGAAGGAGGAAAGTATGTTTAAGGATATTTTGAAATAGTGGGGAAAAAGGAGTAAATAAAAAGTAAGAAAAAGCGCTCAATTGCGCATGGTTTTGATGCTTGTCCCCATTGCTGATGTCACTCTCTTCCTTTTAAGTTACTCCCACCTTTCAAGGGGAAACAAATTCTAGTTTTCCTTCTTTATATTTTCTGTTTTGCTTTTTCGGAGTATTGGACTGTGACTATCACTTTTCAATAAAATAATTAATAATTTTAGGTGAAGTATTTTATCCGTCCCATAAAAACTTTAATGGGAGAGAATGCACACATTTTCATAAAGAAGAATAATAATTAGGATTTTGAGGGGCAATTTGTAAACTTTTATTAATAAAATAAAAAAATATTGAGTCGTGTAAAAAAAAAAATTGTGTTGTGTATATGTGTGAGTCAAAAAGTAATGACATTTTGTATAAATTAGTGAAAACTAGGGCGACGACCGCGTATTACAGCGGTTTTTAATATTCTATAAAAAATATTTATTAAATTAAATTCTCTCTGTTTTATTACTATTATTAGACTCTCAAATTAAACTCTTACACATATTCATTATTTACATTTTGTGACACTTAATTAATCCGTTGATAATAAAGGAATCTCTTTCAATAAAGTTAAAAAATACTTATTTACCCTTCACTTTATATTTTTTAATACTTCATCCGATCAATTTTAATATGTCATCCAAAAATGAAAAGTTTTTGCTTTTAATTATTTTCACCCTTACAACATATAGTTATTTATACCATTTGTCATTTGAGCCCCCACACTATTTTCTCCCTCCTATTAATGATTTGAAAATAATACCCTTAGGTTATGTTGGTTAGGGATGGGGCCATACAATATTCCCATTCTATTTTGAATTGGTCACATTCAAAACTCCATCCAACCCTATAATACATCTACACACCTATTTTTACATATCCCAATACAATCACATCAACTTTATTTTGCACATCAAATATATTTTATTATATTTATTTCTCTCTCTTATTATCCCACAAACTAACAATAATTTCTTTTTAAATATTTTATATAAAATTATTTTTAAAATTATAGTAATATTTATAATTTATAATTTTCAATTAAAAATTATTTTATAATTACTTAAGTTTTTAGTATAATTAATACGCAATTGAATATCCACACACTAATTATTGTATTATGTAACTTATTAGTTACTTGTGATTAAAAATTTAGGTTAGAGAGCAAAATATATATATATATATATATATATATATGAATGTAATTTAAAATATATATCATCTATTAAATTTATGTGTATGATAATTCATGTATTTTTGTAACTTCTTATAATAAGAAGAAATAGAGAAGAATATCATATTGTAAAGAAAGAAGAAACATATGTAGAATAAATTATATTTTAAATGTAAAAGAAAATGTATTTTCTAAATTTATGCGAGATAAAATTTTATTGTGTTCTTAAGTTAACTTCGCTTATATGTCGAATACTAATATATAAATTGACATGATTTTTTAAATATATTGAGATAAATATATGTTAATATAATCACAATAAAATATCTAATACACATTTATAGATTTAAGTTAAACATAAAATTATAAATCGATGTGTAACTTAAAATTAAGATTAATTGCAGAAAGTGTTCAATAAAATAGTTATACAAAACTTGTAAATATTTATAAGTTAGTTTAGTTGTCATGTAACATAAACATTATCCAAGAGGTGTAAGGTTCAAACCTTTGTTATTACATTTTTTCAAAATTGAATTCAATATTATTATGCCACATAGATGCCACATATTGAACACAAACCAATAGAAAATTAGCACATCAGACAATACATTTTAAACTTCATGAGAATGCGACACATCACCAAATCAACCTCGAGACGATACATCATCAAAATTAAACTCCCTATTAGTATAATAGGGATTGTGAGGGTTTTATAAAGGATTTTCCATTTTAATAGCATGAAACTTATAGTGGGACGGACGATAAAGAAAAACATGAAAGATTTTATGGGACGAGAGGAAGTAATTAAAAATATGTACTCCCTCCGTCCCGGTATAAGTTACCCGTTTTTATTGGGAAAAATATTAAGGTAAAATATGATATAAATATAAGTACGAATAATGTGATAGATAGAGAAGAAAAAGAAAGAGATTTAGATATAATTAAGGGTAAATGAGTGACATAGGTGTAAATAATAGAAAAATATAGTGATATAAATTTAGTAGGTAGTTACCAAAAATAGAATGAGTAATTTATAATGTATCGAGATCAATATAAAAATGAATAACTTATAATGGGATGAAGAAAAATAATATATTAATTGCACGATATAACACATATACTTAAACTTTTAATGTTTTACCGTGTGATCATATCACGCAAATATTTGGGAGTAAGAAAAGATAAGAGTTAACTATACTTATTCTTATAGCTAACTAGATGAGCTCCCGCGTATTACACGATATGTTTGTTAAATAAATTTTATAATATAATATAATATATTATATATATAATATTTTCCATCAAATAACAATATATAATATGTATAAAATTTTGTATATTATTAATAATTTTAATATTATTAATATTGTATATGAGACTAATTACACATTAAATTCATCATCATTACTAATACATCAAACTCATTATATAATTGACATCCGAACACATACATAAATTTATATTCTCATTTAATGATATATCATTGGAATTTACAAAAAATTGAAACAAAAATGTTATAAACTCCCTATTAATATATATGATGATTCACTTGTTTGAAATACTCACAAATTAATATTTCATAAACATTGGAGTTTCTAAAATATACTAAGATTAAATATAAATTGATTCGGTCACAAAAATTTAATACACTTTTATATGCTAGAGTTAAATAAAATAGTTTTTCAAAATATATAAATATTTATAGATTAGTTTAGTGGATGGCATTTTAAAACCAACATAAGAGGTTTAAGATTCAAATTCTTACTATTATTTTTTACAAACTTAGACGGGTGTATTCAATTGAGATTCTATTGGATTTTTTGGATTTTAAAAGTATGTGGATTTAGAAAATCCATAGACTCCATGTAGAGTTTCATAGACTCCATGCGAGTTTGGCGACTTTTTATTGATATACATGGATTTCCATAGATTTATTTGAAATTATTGATGCAAATGTATATGGAACACACTTATATATAAAAAAGTTATCCAAATTGTTTAGAAAAATATCAAAAATACATTAGTTCCAAAAAATACATTACTATTATTCATCATTATTATTCTCATCTTCATTCTCATCATCTTTGAAGTCCTATAATAATTTTATAAAAAATCTCAGAGATAATTTTAATGATTATAATTAAAATTAATAATTTAAATAATTTTTATATTTGTTCTTAAATTAATATAAAATTCAAAATTTATTGATGTAAATATTAAAATTTGAAATATAATTTTTAAATAAAATATATAAATATGTTTCTTTCATTTTCATTTTTCTTTATGTAACACCGAAAAAATATTAATAATATTCTCTAAGCAACTTTATATCATTTTTTCTTTTCAAATAAATGTGACCTATTATGAAATAATTGAGATTTGTTCTATCATTCCCATAATTGAGATTTATTCTATCATTCTCATAATTGAGATTTTTTCGAGCGGCATTTTTCAAGAAAGTTGTGTAAAGAAAGTTATGTAAAGAGAGATTGAACTGGGATTGTGAAACTTTAAGCTGGGATCACGAACAAAAGTCTTGACGACAAAATTCAAAATAAAGAGCGAGAAAAAAATTTGTAGAGTACTTTGTTAGAAGAACAACAAATGTTTTTTTTTTCCGAGAGAATCCGTAGAAATCTCTCATTGTTAGAAGAGATTTTGGAGAGTGAAATCTATTTATATTTTGGAAAGAGAATCAAATAAAATCCATAGACTATTAAAATCCATAGACTCTTGAATACCTCATGATTTTTTAAGATTTTTTAAAATCCGTATTGAATACCTCGGGATTTTTAAAGACTTTTGAAAGTCAGATGAATACCCTCAAATTTTGAAAGTCTAAAAAAATTCTACGGACTCTAGAACCAATACACCCCCTTAATATATAAGCCACGTATACAAAATGACACATGGCAACAAAAACATACAAAATCGACATATAAGCAAAATGTATAAAATTTTTGACACATAAGCAAAAATGAACTCCTATTAGTATATAAAGGGATTCGTTGTTTACAAGAAAATTTCAGTACATTTAGTTAAAAAAAAAAAAAAAAGAAATTATCAATTCACTTTCAGATTAAATATACTTGTTTTTCATTTAAACATTTGTAACACACATGATACAAACCAGCGCAAATAGAATTATTTATGCATAGAATTACATATTTATGCTCAAACTATAATTAATGTAGCCCAAAACTTCTGTCAGCAATGAGCTCGAATTCGATTTGATTGTAAACTTGAAGCTCGAAACTCAACTCGCCCAAAAACTTCGATAAATTCATGTTTGGCTCGATTCGACTCGATAATCTGTATTATTTTGCAAAAATAAACTTGAGCTCAACTTGGCTCGACTCAACACAAGCTCGATATATAAATATATATAATTAATATAGTAAATATGTACAGGCTCAATAAGGATCGCGAGTCTTTCGAGTAGAGTATTTATGAACTCGAACTCGATAGCTACTCGAATAGCTCGAGCTTGACTTGATTAAAATCGAGTTTATTTCGATCTTTTCTCGAATCGAGCACGAGTAACTCGCGAGCTGACTTGACTCACTTACACCCCTAATAGATTTCATAGTTCTAAACAAATATATAATGTTATTTTAACCTTGCATTATAAAATTTAACTTACATCATTTTACAATAAATGTATATATAAATTATATTTAATCTGTTATTCATGTGCATATTTATAACACAATGCCCATTTCACACTCTTTGAATCTCCGTCAATTTGGAACAAGAATTCCATCAATGACCATTTCCTTTAGACAAAGGATGGTTTGTAGAGAGATTTGAAATGAGAGATGAGAGAGAGGATGTGTGAAACAGAGGAAAAATGACTAGTTATTTCCTTTAAGGGCAAAGTGGGTATTTTACACCCCACTTTGTACGTACAATAGTACCACTTTAATCAAATTAATACTCGATAAATTAATAATTTCTTTAAGATAAAAATTTTCTTCGATTCCAACTTGGGCCCTTAACGTAAATTCATAATTAGATAAAATAATAAGATAATGATTTTTCTGAACCATTGTATAAATATATGGTTCCATCAACATCATAAATTAACAATCTCTTAAAATTATAAAGACAATTATGATAATTTAGTAAAATATGAAACTACATTGTTGTTTTCTATTGAAATTTAAATTAAATTGAATTTCATCTTTTAACTTTTCTCACAACATCTAAAAATTCTGGTGTGGCATTCTCGAAATGCAGTAAAATATTATGAAGAATTTGGGATGCTATTATTGTTGCTTGTTTTTGTGTAACCAGTTTTATATCAACCTCAGTTTCATCCTCAACTTAGTTTTCAATTATGGTATTGACAATTTCTTCTAAGCACTAAAAATTAACTATTTTCATGTCTGAAAACTTTGTTGTTTTGTGTCTGTTATCCCTTCATTTTCCTGAGTTAATAGAATGGTAACCAGATGATCTCTTGAGTGTGTTTGATATTGTATCTTAACTGACTTTCAAATGATATTTTCATCAAGCTACTAATGCAAATCTCTTTGTGTGCATGTGTGGTGATGTAATACCCTAATTTTTCTAGTATTATTTATTATCTATTAATTTCAAAATATCGAATTTTATTAAAATTAAATATTTTTCATATCTTGTAAATTTTAATAAATAATATCTCCCAAATTCATTATTTTCTAAAAAAATCTTTTACTTAAAATCAAATCTTGAGTTTCCCATTAGATACAAATGCCTAATTTTTCTCACTAGAAAATATATTTTCTTCCCTATTTTTAAGTTCCTAAATCTTTTAAATAAAGATTTTAAAATCTTTTAATATTTAAATATTAGTATTTATTTCACTCAAGCTCAAGCCCAAGACAATGCCTAATATTATTTATATTACACTACAAAAATACCGAAATTACCGAGGAAATTACCGAGGGGGAAAAATCCCTCGCTAATTAACGAGCGGCGAGGCGAGGGCCGGTTTAGCGGGGAATTAGCGACGGAAAACGAGGCCCTCGCCATTTACCGACGGCAGAGAACCCTCGCCAATTCTTTACCGAGGGCGGGCCCTCGCCAATTTACCGAGGGTGTGGGCCCTCGCCATTTACCGAGGCGGCGCCTCGCCTAAACCCTCGTCAAGTTCGACATAAATACCAGCAGATCCCCTTTCCCCACGGTTCGTCACCCTCGGCTTGAGAAAAAGCCGCCGCGCCGCTCGTTTCAGCCGTCGGACCGGGAAATTGACCCTACTTTTAGTCGGGCTTTATTGTACTCTTTCTCGGGAACATTTATACGGTAAATTTTTAAGATTTAATCGATTAATTTGGTTGTTATTTTACAAATTTTATATTTTTTCATATGCATGTATTTGTGTAATTTTGTTGTTATTATACATAATATGCATGTATTTGTGTAATTTTGTTGTTATAGTTGGTGATTTATTAATTATTTAAAGTTAATTTGTATAATTGTTATGTGTATTTTAATTATTTAGAAAAATATTAATTAATTAATAATTATGCAATTATATAATTTTGTTGTTATAGTTGATGATTTATTAATTATTTAGTGTTAATTTGTATAATTGTTATGTATATTTTAAGTATTTAGGAAAATTATTAGTACATGAATTATATATAATTATTTAGAGTTAAGTAATTAGTAATTATGCAATTATATAATTTTGTTGTTATAGTTGGTGATTTATTAATTATTTAGTGTTAATTTGTGTAATTGTTAGGTGTATTTTGATTATTAGTAATTATTTAGGAAAATTAGTAGTATAAGATTATTATATAATTATTTAGTGTTAATTAATTAGTAATTATGCAATTATATAATTTTGATTATTAATATTATTATAATTTTAATTTAATTGCTATAATTTATATATTTGTAGGTGTGTACGTTTATTGAAAAATATTCGAGCCGGGAGTATAATTTCATAGCCACCACTATCACCGTAAGTATTCTTTTTATAATTAATTATTATTTAAATATGGATTTAATTTAATTATAATAATTATTTGATTTAAAATTATTTTGCATGCATGATATAATAATAATTTATATATATCAAATTTTGTATGTTAGTTCAATTATAATATTAATTTTGAAAATCGAATCGATGTTCGATTCAAGTTGATGTTGGAGTTGAGGGTTAATGAATTATTTGGTATTGTTTGTTGTAGAATGTGCGTTTCGACTTGATTAATTTTAATTAAGTCGGAAATGGATGCACTAGGAACTTGATATATTAAGCGGGAATACGATAAAATAAGACAAAACTACGAAATTTTAAGAAAATATATATATTAATATTAGAAAAAATATATTATCTGGAAGAATTAATTATGATTTAATTAAATTTTGAATCTTCATTAATCAAATGCAGATCTATTCCTATGAATTATTCAAGCCGTAGTTGGATGTATGGTCCAAGAACGATTAATGGCATGATATCTCCCGAATTTCTTAGTGGACTTGAATCGTTTATAGAATTCGCTACTAGTAACCCGGAATGGATGAGTGGAGGAAAGATTAGGTGTCCTAAGCTCGAAATTCAAATGTAGAAATCAGAGTTTTAGAGAACCCATTCGACGTGAAATCACATTTGTTTAGACATGGGTTTATGTCTAATTATCACAATTGGATTTTGCACGGTGAGCAAAATTGGAATTCTATACCACACTATGATCGGTAGGCGTCGACTTCATATAAAGTTGGCGACACTACAAAGATCAAGCTCGTACCACAATATGATGATGGACTTAACTTGGTCCTAACATTAGTTTCCAAAATGTGGAAGAAGAGCCCCTTAGTGAGGAACCTCCTAATCAAAGATCTTTGCACATTTTTTTACATGCTTCGTGCGGCGGATCGGGATCTGTATCTGGTTGCGAGTCTCATTCTCGGTTGTCATTCAATGTTCGTCTTTTAAACATTAAAGCGAGAGCAATGTCTGAAAGGGGTTACAATTAAATAGTTGATTTGATTAGTGAGATTTGCCCTCCGTAAAATCGGTGCCCAAGAAATTTTCTCGATACTAAACAAATGATGGGTGGGATGGGTCTTCCGTAGAGAGGATTGCTTGTTGTGCAAATAATTGTATGATATATTGGGGTGTAGACGAGAGAACTTGAATCGTGTAAGGTTTGTGGCCGGTCACGATTCGAACTATAGGCGTGGTGTGGATGGTCGATGAAAAAAGCGAGTCCTTTCAAAGAGATGTTCTATTTTCCTATCATTCCTCGATTGCAAAGACTGTATCAGTCAATACTACCGCTAAGGATATGGTATGACATGCTAGTTGCTATAATGATGAGGTGGTGTTATGCGTCACCCTGCAAATTTGTTGGCTTGGAAACACTGGACTATTCATATCCTGATTTTGCGGTGAAATACGGAATGTGAGGTGGGTTTGAGCACCGATGGTTTTCGGCCGTTTGGACGGTCGGGAAAACGGTATTCGTCATGGCGATGATAGTGACACCGTACAATCTGCCCCCATGGTTGTGTATGAAAGAACAATTCATGTTTTTGACTTTTGGTGCCTGGTCCTAAAATCTAAAGGATAATTTAGATGTATTTTTACAACCACTAATTCATGATTTGGAGCGTCTTTGTGGGGAAATGGGGTGAAACGTATAATGTTGCTAGGAAGCGAGAATTTTATGATGCGAGCCGCATTAATCTGGACCATTAGCGACTTTTCGACTTACTCAATCTTTGTCTGGATGGAGCACATTGGAAGGCCTTGCCCATATTGTGCTTTGAGTACTGATGCCTTCACTTTAAGACTCGATCATGACAGTCGTGGTTTGATAACCATCGTAAGTTCTTACCTAGGGGACATGCGTATCGCGGGAACAAGACCGCATTCATGAAGAATGAAGTAGTTCTGAGATGATCCACCACCCATCCAAACAGTGAAATTATTCTACAAGAAATTGATTGGTTGGGAGTACGGAAAGTGACGAAGAAGAGGTCTTTGAGGCCCACAACAAAAGATTAGATGGTGGCTGGAGGAAGAAAAGTATTTTTGGGATTTGCCATATTGGAGTACCCTTTTGATCCGGTAAAATTTGGATGTGATGCACATTGAAAAAAATGTGTTTGATAATTTGTTCTACACGGTGATGAATGTGGAAGGGAAAATAAAAGACACAAATAAGTCTAGGGATGAACTTAATGAATATTGTCGTCGTCCCTCTCTAGAGAAATGTCAACGCACATTTAAAAGTATCCCAAAGCTTGTTATTCACTTGATAAGAGTCAAAAGGATGATGCTGTGCGTGATGGGTAATCGAGTTGAAGTTTCCCGATGACTATGTGTCTAACTTTGTCTCGATGTGTGAGTGGAGCAAATTGATGATATTTGGGATGAAGAGTCATGATTGTCATGTGTTTATGCAGACTACTCCCGATTGCTTTTCGTGAAACTCTGCCGCCGAATGTGTGGAAAGCAATCACCGAACTTAGTTTGTTCTTTAGTGAGTTAACTTCGCATCCATTACGATTGAGAACATGGCTCGATTGGAAAGCAGATATTCCGGTTATATTGTGTAAGTTGGAACTTATCTTTCCGCCCAACTTCTTGATTCGATGGAGCATCTGCTGTGCACCTTGCATACGAAGCAAGGATAGCTGGTCCTGTGCGGTATAGATGGATGTATCCATTTGAGAGGTAATTTATAACTCTAAATTATTTGATTACCTAAAATGGTTATACTATATATATATATATATAACACTTGATTCATTTAATTAGGTATCTTTACAATTTAAAGCTCGGTGTTGGGAACAAGGAGCATGTTGAAGCATCGATTGCAAATGCGTATTTAACGAAGGAGGCCTCAATATTTTGTTCCCTCTATTTCGCGATCACGTTAAGACGAGACGGCACAATGTACCTCGTAATTACGATGGTCGTGGCGAGTACCCCAAGTAGCGAAAGGTACTTTGTCCATATTTATACCTCTCGGTCGACATCTTGGAAAGATGAACAAAAGATGGATTGTAGATGAGGAGAAAAACACGGCTCATACGTACGTGTTACTAAATTGTCCCTAGAGTTGCAACCATATATCGAGTAAGTAAGTTTATAACGTTCAATTTTTGTTAATTATAACGTCAATCCGTATATTAAATAATCAAATCCCCTTTTGTAGTATATTTTTCGAGCAATCGCAAAAATTCCAACCGGACTCTCGAGGGTGAACAAGATGAAAGACTACAAGAGGAGTTTGCATCGTGGTTTGAACAACTTGTAAGGATAAATAATATTCAAAATCGGTGGATACGTGATCTTTCTAGCGGACCTTTGAGTTGTACCACCACATACCTGGATATTACGTGAATGGTTACAAATTTCACACACGAACTTATGGCTCATCAAAATCTACTTCAAATTGTGGAATTTGTATCAAGGGTAAAAATTATGATGCGGATGAGAATGATTTCTACGGGATCCTTGAGGAAGTAGTGCAATTGGAGTACCCCAGGACGTATTGAGAAGAATGTTGTTACTGTTCAAGTGTGAGTGGTTTGATCCATCCGTGCCAAATGGAACAAGAGTACATCCTCATTACAAACTTGTGGACGTTAATCAAAGGGAAAGATGCGGCCGCTACGATCCTTTTGTGTTAGCAAGTCAAGCCACTCAAGTTTAGTATTGCAAGTACCGGAAAGCGTAGAAATGAATGGTTAGCCGTTTGCAAAATCAAACCGAGATCCTTGGTCGAAACCATGCCAACGAATGAACAAGAGCTTCCCCCTTTCAAGACGACCTTGAGTTCCAAATTAATGATGTGCAAACGGATGATGATCCAATCATATTGTGACAGATGTCAACGGTGCACTAATTGATATTGAAAATAATGAAGAAGAGGAAGAAGAAGAAGAAGAAGAAGAAGAAGAAGAAGAAGAAGAAGAAGAAGAAGAAGAAGAAAATGATGATGATGATGAGGAGGGGGAGGAGGAGGAGGATGAAGACTCAAATGAATATTGAATATATAGTGTAATAATTATTTACTATTGAATAATGTAATAATTATGTGTGTTTCATTGCATGTTATATATATGATGAATTATTTATTATTGAATAGTGTAATAATGTGGTTTTATTTAATTATTGTTACGAGATAAGCGGACCGTCTGGATCGAGGACCATCTCGGGTCCAGCTCAGCGGGGGGGTTACGGATATATGGATCTACCGGCACGTAAGTTAAATACTTGTGAATAATAAACTATGTCATATTTATATGTCTATTAATTTTGCGTGTTTATTCCCTTTTTGCAGAGTTGATGTCATCGAATACGGTATCCGGGACTATTCGGGAGATTATGTCTCGACATATGGAGCCAGTGCATTCACTTTCCTAGGATGATATCTCTTGAGAGGAAATTTGTAGAGCGTCTTTGGGAGACATTTCGGGTACATTATATTTTGTTATTCGCTATTTAATTTTGATTAATTTATAAACTTTAACGCTTATTAAGTACAATAATATTTTGTTTGGCGAGAGCTACTAGGTGGGACCCTTCCTGTTACGAACTCAACGGAGGTGTATGAGCTGTTCGTTTGTAGGGCGTGAGATGGATACATCGATATCTTGAACAACGTGAAAACGTTGTTGGTCACCAAGCACCGAGGCCTGATTGGGATGACGCCGTCTTCAATGCAATGTTCGCTTATTGGGATAGAGAAGACGTGAGAGCAAAAAGCGAGCGGTGTCGTGCGAATCGAATGTCGGAGCCTAGAGGCCGAGATCTTGGCATCTCCCATCATAGGGGTGGATCCCGTGGATCAGCCGAGTATGCATATGACTTTGTAAGTATTTTTTTAATGTTAGTTCAATATTTTAATTAAACACGTGGTTCTAATTAAATAAATGCAGGAGAGGAAGCATGGACGGCCCCCACGAATCGGGACATAGTGCGGCATTACCACAATCGTGGTGACGGGAGTACACCTACAAGGCTATTAGTGACACACTTGTAAGTATTTTCATTTTATATTATGTAATAATTTATAATAAAATTATATATATATATATGTCTATTTTTGTAATCTAAAATTTTAATTGTCGAAATATTCATACGGCATGAAGTACAAGAGGTGGCCTCCCGGATGCCCTCCGAGGGGTCGAGCTCCGAACCCCAACCCGACTTATCCCGGATCTATGTCAATACCGTTGGAAAATAACACGGGAGGGTTTGGGGTCTTGGTCACCGGTAAGTCCAGACGCATCCCTCCGGCTCTTGCTCATCGAGTGCTCCTCCTCCTAGTGGCTACACCCAAGCCGATATCGACCGGCTGCTCCAAGAGGAGCATGAGAGGATGCGGGAGGAGATGGAGCGTAGAGACGCAGCTTTACGAGCGGAGATGCGGCGGAGTTGCGTACGGAGATGCGTGCGGAGTTTCAGCGGACATGCAACAAAGAAATCCAGGAGGCGATGCGGGGTTGCGGGGTTCCTTGCACAGTGGTGACCCGGTGGTCCGGGTGGTTACGATCACCATCCCGTGGGTCCCGGGGTTCTAGGCGGCGGTGAATGAATTATTCGTGTTTTAAAACTATCACAATTTTTACGAATGTTAATTAAGAATTTATGAATTTTAAATATTTACGAGTGTGAATTTTAATTAATTAAGATGATGAATTTTAATTATTTAAAGTATTAATTTTAATTGTTTAAGAGTACATATTTACACATGATAATATATATATATATATATATATATATATATAAAATAATAATAATAACAATAATAAATAATATAATATGTATATAGTGAATTATATATAGGATGCAATTTAATTGAATATATAAAATATTAATAATTATAAATAAAAATATATATACTAAAATATAGTATACAATTTAATTGAATATATATGTTTATAATAATAATAATTATAAACATGATAATATATACGTAATAATAATAATAACAATAATAAATGATAATATGTATATAGTGAATTATATATATGATGCACTTTAATTGAATATATACAATATTAACAATTATAAAATAATTATTTATATACTAAAATATAGTATACAATTTAATTGAATATGTGATAATAATAATAATTATAAACATGATAATATATATATATATATATATATATATATATAATATTAATAATAATAACAATAATAAATGATAATATGTATATAGTGAATTATATATATGATGCAATTTAATATGTATAATTATAAAATAATTATTTATATGTGATAACAATTTAATTGAATAATAGTTATAATAAACAAATTTAATTGAATAACATTTATAAATTAAATATATAAAATATTGAACATAATATGATATTACTATGATTAAAAGCAAAAACATATCGAATGATTAGCTTTGCCCAAACGGTAAAGCGCCTAAGACTCTCCCGCTATTCACTCGGAGGTCGCGGGATCGAACCCACCTCACGCGAAAATAAAATTGTAGCCTAAGCCGCCAGCCCGGCCCGCGGCCGTGGCGTGGGTTCGATACCCCTTGGCCGCATTTTTTTATCGGGTTTAAATTTAGCGAGGCGAGGCGAGGCCCGCCCTCGCACGGTAGCCCTCGCCGGCCTTCCTCCTCGCCGATTCCCTCGCCGGCTCGCGCCCTCGCCAATTCCTCGCTATACTTGCCCTCGCCAAAACCCTCGCAAAAGTCCCCTCGCCAAATCCCTCGCAAGTCTTCCCTCGCAAAATCCCTCGCGAATATCCCCACGCCAAATCCCTCGGCAATTAGCGAGGGCATACGCCTCGTTAATTAGCGAGGGCGAGCCGAGGATGAGTTACCGAGGAGGTTTTTAGAGAGGGCAAGTTTCCCTCGGTAAATCCCTCGCTAACCCGGTTGCCCCGCCAATTCCCTAGCTAAACCCCTCGCCAAAATGTGTTTTTTTGTTGTGTTAGAGTTTTAACCTAGAAAAAAAAACTACGCACACAAAATAAATCTCATAATTTTCAACAATGGCGGCTGACTTATCAATTTCTCAAGAATAACGGTATTTTCATTCCACCAAAATTCTTTTCAATTCTTTTTATTTAATCAATTAATGTGAACAATACTATATTATATCTCTATTGTTTATGACATTTTCATGCTTAATTTAATGTAGACGAAGTATTAAATAGTTTATCTCTCATATGATATGATATAATATATATATATATATATATATATATATATATTTTTTTTTGGTCTTTCGTGAGTATGTTTGTGTCATGTGTACATGAATGGTGTATGTACAGTGATGTGTGTGTGTTTAGTGTGTGTGCGTATGTGTTTGTGCACTATGTAGTGTGTGTTTGTGTATTTTGTGTGTGTATGATTGTTGTGTGTGTGTGTTTGTGTATGGGCAGTGTGTGTCAGTGTGTGTAGTGTGTGTGAGAATTATGTATGTGCAGTGTGTGTTTTCAATAAAATTATTTATGCAGTGTGTGTAGGTATTTATTTAATATTATTATATATTATTATTTTATATTATTCCATTATTATTATTTTATTTAATTATTATATTGTATTAATAATTTTATCTATAAGATTAATTATGCGATAATTCAAGTCTCACTACTATTAATATAAATTAGTTCATATACAATTTGAGACTTAGAGTTTTAATTTAGGGATTTAGAATATCTCAAATTAATTTATGATTTCTTATAATTAAGTCCCCAACTATTTGAGACCCTTGCAATTTGATCCTAAAATTTATAATAAATGTATAATTACGACCATTAGCCCTCTTGGAAATTTGATTAGGATATGTGCTAATTAAATGTAAATAATTATTAATGCTAGGTGACGAAAGTTACGAAGGTCAATTTAAGAGCGGTGATCAATTAAGGTGGGTTTTGATTGCTCTATACTCTACAAAGTGGTTAGTAGAGTCTGCGGCGCCCGTTCGGGCCGTCTATGACCTATCTCGAATCGGGAGCGAGTCGCTACTATAGTAACTAAAATTTAAACTTAATTAGAATACTTCATAAAAATAAAAATCAACACATCGGAGGATAAAATACAAAGCTTAACGAATAATAACTGAAATATTATAATCTCATGATAATAACACATTCATATTATAAAGATGGTGGATCATAAAATTTATTACAAATATAATTGGTGTTTGAACTTAAATGTCATAAATATTTGACTTTATTTAAATATAATATCTTAACCAGTTAATATGGGGCTCTCGGTGTCACTGCAGCTTCCGAATTCCTTCTTCAAAACCTAAAATATTAATTTGGTGTGAGATAAAAATCTCGGTGGATAACTTTGTAGGTTGTTAAGTCGTTTGGCAATAAACAAAATGTATTATTACGAATCGACTCGTCAATCATTTCATAAATTTATATTGTCCAATAGATCCGTCGATCCTTAACCCAAAGGTCTAAAGGCTCTATTAATCCGAAGATCAATAGTAGTGAATACTTAAGACTCGGTGAGCACATAAGGCTCGGCCCGATAGACCATTTGGTCCTCAACCCGTCGGTCCAATTGGCCACTTAGATCCGAAGATCCGAAATAATAGTAACTTATTGGTTAATATAATAAATACGATTGTATATACCAAAAGACGATAAAATATGTACAACTACACCACGAGATAATGTTACCTACATTTGTTGACTTGTAGTTTGATTATGAAGTTTGATGGAAAAGGACGGTCCTGGGCCTCGGGGTCTTTTGATACTCCACCTAGCACATATAGATTTTTATCTATTTATTACATCATTAATTTAATTATGAGTTAACTAATAATTTTATAAATATGACTTTAATAAAATAGTCCTATAAATATTAGCTACACATGTCTTTGATAATAAAGCAGTAGATTTATTATAAAATACCTCTTATGAAATGATTTCTCTAGCTCTTCATAGAATTTCTCCTACTTTTTTGTTTCTTCTCATTGTTTTAGCTAGCGTCCCTTTCCCTCTCTCTCTCTCCTCTCTCTCTCTCTATATATATATATATATATATATATATATATATATATTTTATTGTTCATAAGAGTATTTGGTAGAGGTATTTAGACAAAGCTAGGGTGATGACTAAGCATGCCTATGCTATTGTAGGTTAATTTGGTGGCATTTTCTAATTAAACCTCCTTCATGCTTGTGCCACGTTATCATTTTTTTCCAGGTGGTCTTCGGCCACTTTAGTAGTATAAGTGGATGATAATGTACTTAGTATTTATTCTTATAAAAAAATTATTTTATTTATTTATTTATTTTCATTATATATATATATATATATATATATATATATTATATTTTGCTTAGGACTCAAAATTCTTGTTAAGTTATTTAACTAGAGACATTAATTCTTCAAAAGTCATTAATTATTGCTGTGCTTAAATGATATATAAATTGTGAATTACTTTAATATATATATATATATATATATATATATATATATATATATATATATATATAAAAGCATAGATTATATTAATTTTTAAATTTTGTCCTATTAATACTCTTTATTCTAAGTGCTAGGAGTACATTTTAAGTCCGAGTGGCTCGTCCATCTTTCCCTGCAAATATTATTCTTGAAAGAAATATTAAAATTAAAGTTAGTGCAACAATAAAATTTTAATTTATAAAATAACTTATTAAAATCTAAGATGCACTTAATATTTGAAAAAAGCAGTGGGGTATTACATCCTACCCCCTTTAAAAATAATTTCGTCCTCTAAATTTTTACTTACCTAATTTTTCAGGCATTGTGGGTATTTTTTTAAAATCTCGTCTTCTCTTTCCTAAGTTGTTTCTTCTCTCCCATGTCTACTCCATTGTATCGAGTACTAGGGAATCTCTCGGTTTCTAAGCGTGTGAATCTTTCTTCCCAAAATGGTTACAGTACCTCCTTATATGTCATATCTCGATTTAGTACTAAGTTGCTAAAGTTGATAATGTGACTTGGGTCTTGCACGTACTTTCCTATCATAGATACGTGAGATACGTCATGCACTTGTGATAGCTCGGGGGTAAGGCAGGTGAAATGCCACGTCTCCAATTTTCTCCAAAATCTCGAAAGGTCCTATGTACCGGGGTCTTAGCTTTTCTTTCTTTCCGAAATGCACTAATCTTTTAATTGGGGCCACCTTTAGAAACACCTTATCTCCTACCTCAAAACGCAAATCTTTCCTCCGAGTGTCGGCATATGATTTTTAACGGTCTTGAGTCGCTTTGATTCTATCCTTGATTTTTGTAACGACTTTGGTGGTCTTCTCAATTATTTCGGGGCCTAAAATCATCCAAACTCCAACCTCATCCCAAAGATCTTTGGCGTTGTGCACCTTTTACTATATAATGCTTCAAATGGTGCCATCTTGATCGTAGTTTGGTAGCTGTTATTATAAGAGAATTCGACCAAAGCGAGATGCTCTTCCCAAATACCCTCGAAATCTAGTACACAAGCCCTTAACATATCTTCAAGCATCTGGAATGTCCTCTCGCATTGTCCGTCCGTCTATGGGCGGTATGCGGTGCTGAAATTTAGCTTCGTTCCCATTGCTTCGTAGACTCTTCCAAAACTTTGAAGCAATCGCAGATCTCGGTCGAAACAATAGAAAGCTGGTATGCCGTGTAGCCTAATGATTTCTTCTATGTACACGAGCAAGCTTATCTAAAGAATATGTCATCCGCGACTGGAATAAAGTGAGTTGTCTTCATGAGTCGATCCACTATAACCTAAATAGCATCATGATTTCGATTTGTCTTCGGTAATCCGGTGGCGAAATCTATTGTGATGTGCTCCCATTTCCACTGAACTTCTAAGGGATTCAATAATCCAGATGGTCGTTGATGGTTAGCTTTGACTTGCCGACAGGTCAAACATCTTTTCACGAATCGGCAATAGTTCTTTTCATCCCCTCCACCAAAAACTTTCCTTTAAGTCCTAATACATTTTCGTTTCTCTGGGTGTACCGTGTAAGGTGTGGTATGTGCTTCCATGAGTATCTCATTTCTCAAAGTCTCATCCTTAGGAATGTATATCCTTCTTTCAAACATCAAGGTTCCATCGGGAGCTAAGGCGAAGTTCTTAATGCCTCATTTCTCCACTTTTGTCTTTATTTTGTCAAGGAACTTGTCATTTCGTTGCGCTTCCTCTATTCTTTCCTTCAAAGTTGGTTGCATCGTGAGTGCGTAAATCATTGCATTTAAGCAACATGTGCGGTCGCATTCCAACCTCATTCGAGAGAAATCTCGAATTAATTCCTTTTGTTTGGTAGGCATCATTGCCAATTGTGTGTTATCTTTCGACTTAGAGCATCACTAAAATATTAGCCTTTCCAAAATGATAGTGAATCGTGCGGTCATAATCCTTCACCAATTCAAGCCATCTTCTTTGCCTCATATTTAATTCCTTCGAGTGAAGAAGTATTTCAGCTTTTGTGATCTCAGATAGATTTCACACTTCTCGCCATACAAATAATGCCTCCAGATCTTTAGCGCATGAACCACCGCTGCTAATTCTAAGTCATGTGTTGGATAGTTTTGCTCGTGCGGCTTTAGTTGTCGTGATACATATGCAATGACCTTTTCATTTTGTATTAGGACACAACCAAGGCCAAATTTTGACGCGTCCGTATAGATTACGAATCCTTCGAGCCATCTGGAATGGTTAGAACCGGGTGCTTGACACCAACCTTCGTTTCAACTCTTGGAAACTCTCCTCGCATTTGTGGGACCAAACAAACTTTTTATTTTTCTTGGTTAATTGAGTTAGTGGTCTTGCGATTTGGGAGAAGTCTTGAATGAATCTTCTGTAATATCCGGCCAAACCCAAGAAGCTTCGTACTTCATTCACATTCTTTGGAGCCTTCCAATTTACAACGGTTTCAACTTTTGCACGATCTACTTCGATCCCATTTGCTTAGAGGATATATCCTAAAAACATAACTCTATCAAGCCAAAATTCACATTTACTAAATTTGACATAGAGTTTTTTTCCGTCTCAAGTGTTTCTAATACTATTCGGAGGTGTTCCTCATGTTGTTCCTTGTCCCTTGAATATATCAAAATATTATTAATGAAGATGATGACAAAATGATCAAGGTATTGGTGAAATACACGATTCATCGTGTCCATGAAGATCGCAGTGCGTTCGTCACTCTAAAAGGCATTACAGCTGAACTCGTAATGACCATATTGTGTCCTGAAGGTTGTCTTGGGTATATCACTCTCCTTGACTCGAGTTGGTGATATCCCGATCTCAAGTCGATCTTGGAGTAAATACTTGCATCTTTTAATTGATCAAATAAGTCTTCAATCCTGGGCAGTGGTTATTTATTTTTTATTGTTAACCGATTTAATTCTCGTGTCGATACACATTCTAAGTGTTCCATCTTTCTTTTTGACAAAGCAGGCAGGCGCTCCCCAAGGCGAGACGCTAGGTCTAATGAACTTCTTTTCCAAAATTTTTTGTAATTGTTCTTTTAATTCTTGCAATTCCTTTGGGGCCATTCTATAGGGTGCTTTTGACACGAGCACAACCCCTGGATTAAGTCGATAGTGAATTCGATCTCGCGATCGGGAGGAATTCCATCTAAGTCTTCAAAACACATCGAGGAAATTTCTTACCACCTGGTACTTCCGATGGTGACATACTTTCCTTTCCTCCTTTCACTAGACTTACTAGAAATCCTTCACATTTCTTTTTCGCAATAGTTTCACGGCTTTCATTGCAGATATTATTGATAGTTTGAAGTCGGTCCTTGCTTCACGAAACGTGAAACATTGACCATTACCCTTCTCAAAATCTATTTCTCGGTCCGCGTATCTTATGATGGCTTTATTCTTTGTTAGCCAATCTATACCCGATTGTGTCGAAGTTCTTCATTCGTAAACGTGGAGGGTGGCGCGTATCGTATACCTATCCAAGTCCAGCTCAACATCATTCACTTGCCCTTGGACTTTTATAGTATACCCAGATGGAATACTTAAATTTAACGTTTCCCCTTTTTCTACTTTTAGTCCCAATTTGGTTATAAAATTCTCGAAATAAAAGAATGAGATGCTCCAGTATCGAAAAGAACATATGCGGGGTTATTGAATATTTTTATCATACCTGCCATGGTCTCATTTTCCACGGCCACTTCGCACCTCCATTCTCTTCCTCCAAAGATTGCATTTACTTGGACCCTTCCTCTGTGTCCTTGGGCAGAGTCTTCCTCCTCGAGGTGCAATAAATTGATTATTTCTTCCAGTAATGGTCTTAGTTGTAAGTTTCTTGCTTGCATTCCACCGCCTGGTGGTTTTGGACATTCCGTAACCCGATGCCCTGGTTTATGTAAATGGTAGCAGACTCCTTTCCCATACAAACATTCATATGTGTGGTTTTTGCCACAAGTGTCACATGGTTGTATCGATCCTGGCTTTACAACGATGGCCACTTGATTTCTTTTGGCGGGAGGTTGGAAATGATTTTCTCTATTTGGTTGCCATCTCTTTTTGGTCGATATTTCACAGGGCTTTTGTTCATACTCCAGCCCTTGGTTGATAGAGACAGTTAGAGCTCTATCAAATACTTCATTATACGAGGTAATTTTAATCTATAGATAATTTCTCCAATCTTGGGACGCAAGCCTCTTTCAAATCTCCTAGCCTTTCTCTCATCCGTATTCACCATGTAAGCCGCATATCCGGATAAGTGGTTAAAACGATGCTCATATTCTCGTCACGGTGAGTGTTCCTTGTTTAAGTTTCAGAAATTCCAATTGTTTTTGGTCTCTTAGGGTTTGTGGAAAATAACGCTTTAGAATGGCTTCCTTAAAATTATCCCGAGGTCATTGCACGTCTCTCTTTCAATGTCAAAGTGCGCTCATATGCTTCCCACCGGTGGGCGGCATCCTCCATTAACTGGAACTAAGCGCAGAAACCTTCTCGTGCCTCGGTTATTTCCATAAGACGGTAAATTCTCTCAATTTCAGCTAGTCACTCCTCGGTGGCCACAGGCCCTTCATTTCCTTTAAATCACGGTGGCTGAATATGCCTAAATTGTTTCACAACATCGTTAATTCTTGGTCCGTTTTCAGTGGACTGGGATAGGGGATTTTGTTGTTGAATAAATCCTGTAGAGAGTTAAAAAAATTTCTAGCCATATCTACCCCCGAGCACAGTCTCCTGGAGCCGGTTGCTCTTGTTCGAATGATCCTTGAGGCATCTCCCTTGGTGCTCCTTGATTTGCTCGTGGACGTCCCCGTGGCACCATGTTAGTAAACTAAAGAAAATATTACATCGTATATGTAAGATAAAGTAGAATTTTGTTATTACTTATTGCTTATAGACAATGTAGTCACATATCACTCCTACCGTTTAGTATTCGTGATAGGTTGTATTATTCTAGCAAATATATAAGCATACAATAAAAGTAATAATTAAGTTAAAAATAACGGATAAAATAATGCAATTTTACTTGTAGATGAGTAAACTGCGAAAATAAATGTTTAACATACACCACTTACTACTTCAAAGGAAAAACTAAATTAATTTAAAATATTAAAAATAATAGTTAGTACATATATTAATATATATGCATCTAAGAGATGCCTATATGGAGAAAATATGGGCATAAGTCTAGTAAATCCGAGACCTCCCTATACAAAATGAGGCCCAAAAGTTCTAATATCGTTATACTAGTAAATCCGAGACCTCCCTATAAAAATGAGGTCCAACTACATAGTTTTTTTCTTTAGTAGTTCTAATATCATCATACTAACTTATAAAACAGGTTCTATGGTTCTCTCATCCCTCTTCTTGTCGGTGGTAGGCTTGGTCCAGCCTCGTCCTTATTAGGTGGTGGTCCAACACACTCGTCCGGTCCCTCCTAGTTATCATCGTCCAAACGAGTTAGAAAAAACCTAACCCCGTGATCTCCTCCGCCGCGGATTCGACATAAAAAAGATGACATTCCTCGGAGGGGTTAGATTCTACGGGTCCTCCCGGTAAACTCCGCTTCTTCTCTGCATTCGTGCTTTGCCTCTCTATCCTTTTTGCCAACCTTCATTCCTCGGTTGCTCGCCGTTTCTGGCATTTCCTCGTCGATAGACCTCGGTTACTTCATGTTCCAGGATAGCTGCCCCCTTCTCAACCATTTGCTTGATTCTCATAGTCATTTGTCAATTGTTGGAATCAATGGCCATATTAATCGCCTAGTGAACTGGCCATAGTCGATATTTATCCCTTTTTGTGAATTTGCATGTACTAGCTCATCAAAGACTTCTCGAGCCACTTCCTTCCATCGTGCGACTACTCCATCACTTAGTAATTGTGCCGCATGCACGTCGTAGTCTATATAGCCTTCATAACCTGCCAGTGGTTCTAAGCTCAATCACCCTAAAAACATATTGCGCGATTGGCTCGTGTTTGATCCGATTCGCCTCCGGTATTGAAAGGTATATGGCACTAAAGGTGGTACGAAGAATCCTCCTACTCCCCCAAAATCCATCTAACTCAAGAACATGAAGAAAAGGAAAATTGTTTTAAATAAGTATAGAAAAGTGCATGCAAATACATTTTTAAAAAAAAGTAATATCTAGCTTTTACCACTTTAAAATATATTGTTAGATCGGGTTTTTAGTTTTGATGAGTTAAAGTGTATAGGTTAGACAAACACATGTAAAATTAGGATGACCAAATTTGAAATTGTATAGACCAGGAAGTAGTAGCTTTGTACAAAGCCTGATCAAACTAGGTAAGGTAAATGTAGTCACCGAGATCAGAAGTAGAAGGTCATCTCAAGATAGTCTTGAAGAAGTCATCTGTTGGAGAGAATAATGAAGAGCTCAAGACAAGGTCAAGACCAGGAGTAGAATAAGAAAGGCAGGTTTTCACCAAGTCAAAGACAGACGACTAACTCAAGATCGGTGAGGTCGTGGTACTTTTACGAGAAAAGTTTGTTAAGCGGTTTTAAGTTTGTTACAACAAACTAACCGTCTTACATGTGCTTATAAATAGGATTAAGCACGGTTCTTAGAAGAACTCTTAGCACTCATTCTTCCGAAATTCATATTCACGAAAAGCCCGACATATCTTCAAAGATTTTCACAATATTTTCTAAGTGTTTAAAGAACACTTTCTCGTACATCTTTAAATCACAATCTGCACCGTAATTTCTAGATTAGCCAGCTAGATTGTTAGATTGAAGGTGAATCAAGACGAAGATTGTCTAACTTTGTAAATTGTAATCAACAAGAAGTCGAGAGTAAGTAAGAAGGTAGAACCCCTTCTTCAAGTTGAAGAAGGAGAGTGGATGTTGGATCTTTTGATCTCGAACCACTATAAATCGTGTGTCATTTACTTTGTGCATTCAATTTCGCTGATAATCTGTGTTTTGAAAAAACTTATTTCAGATTGCTTTTAGATCCAGTTTCTAGATTGAGTTGAATTTGTTTCCATTTGTTAAACTTTGATTTTGGGGATTTGCAGCTTTCATTTGAAATTGATAATCCGAATTTTGGAAAGATTTAGATAATCTATTAAACCCCCTTCTAGATTATTTACTGGAAGGTCTACTTGTTTTCTTATAAACTACTCAATCTTGGGACCAACAAGTGGTATCAGAGCGGTGTTAAAGGCATTTCAGATATTTCTTTTGGTCAAAACGATCTTTGTTTTTCAAATCTTGAAAGCAGATTTATTACTGAATATTTCTTGCTGATTTTTCTTGTTATCTACTAATTATGTCTTTGAGTGAGAAAAGTCAAGAATCTTCCAGATTTTGAGATTGAAGATTATGATAATTGAAAGTTTCGTATGAAAAATCATCTCAAATCTATTCATCCTCGTATGGAAGATGTTCTATCTAAAGGTCCAATTAAATTTTTTATGGAGGTGTAAGTGATGGAGCAAGCGGCTCAAAGTCTCGAACTCAGACAGAGAAAAAGGTTTCTGAATTGACAAATGATGAAAGGAAAGTATACAATCTTGATCGGTGGCCAAGAATGAGATCATTGTGACTCTCACAGAGAATGGTATGAAAAGATCAAAAAGTGTAAGTTTGCAAAAGAGATGTGGGATACTTTAGCCAATATGTGCGAAGGCACAGACTAGGTAAAGGAGAACAAGCTTCAAGTCATTCTCCATTTATTTGATATTTTTAAAATAAAAGAAGGTGAATCTATTAATCAGCTAGACATGAGAATGACTAATCGATTAATAGAGCCAACGACTTGGGTAAAGTCTACACCGAAAAGGAAATTAATAATAAAATCCTTAGATCTCTAACTAAGCGTTGGAAGGAAAAAGGAACTAATAAAGGCCACGAAGGATCTTTCCACCATGAGTCATTATACTTTATTCTCTCACTTAAAAGGTTATGAGTTTGACATTCGGGTAGAGGATGAAGAAGATGAGATGGGTAGAGGATGAAGAAGATGAGATGGAGTCCATTACTTCATCTAAGATAGTAGCCTTTGTCAATAAGGAAGACAAACCTGTAGTTGAAATAAAAAGAGCTGATCTTTCTTTAAAAGAATAGATGGCTTTATTGACCCCAGGTATGATCGACCGAGAATGAAATATAAACGTACTCAAATTGAAATTCGCAGAAAAGACAAATCAAGATCAAGATCCGTAAGGAAAGACGATGTAGAATCTACAGATGATGATAGAAGGAAAATCAGACAAGAAGGTACAAGTCACCTGCAAAGAAGAATCCCAGCAGTCCTAGATCGGATCGGGGAGATACTTATTACACTGTAATAAGCCAGGACATTATAGTTATGATTGTCCCCAGTGACTCCTAAAGAAAGAGAGGAGAAAAGAAAGAAAAGAGATAGACACTTTGCAGATCAAAGAGCCCTTCTTGCTGAAGAAAGAGTGTCAAGAAAATCATCTTCATCGTCCTCATCGTCCGATTTCGGATCGAGATGATGAAATCATCTAATGGTAAAAGAGGTAAATTACTACTCTTTGTCGATAATGAGTCTTATAAGTCGGTTTTACAATGATCAAAGCTATTATCAAGGGACTTTTGAAAGATCTAAAAATGTCTCTAAGTGCTTATAAACAACTACAGATCGAGAATTTAACTTTAAAAGATCAAATTCAGACTCTAATCAAAGGGAAGCAAGTTGTGAACTACTCTAAGTCCGTGGAAACATTCAAGGGGGAATGTTTACCTCAGCCGAGGCTAGTACATCAGCTAGTCTTTACGAAAGATTAGAAGAAGAATTAAAATCTTTAAAAGATAAATTTATAATGGTATGTAATTAGAATGAGTCAATTTAGAAGACTAATGAGAAACTTATCTTCAAAATGAGTCAAGTTAATAACTCGCAATCGATTATAGACCATATTTTTAGAACTTCACAAAAGTCTCATGATAAGACAGTCTTGGTTATAATAGAAATAATAAGTCGTAAATTTTGAAACCAAGAAAATTTGTAAAAGGCTGAGTGAAACATCAAAAGGAATTAAAATTGGACCTTGGAAACCACAAAGTCGGATGAGGATCACTTCTCCTAGTGCGAATAGTAAAAATCGGATGAGGAATCCTAATCGATAAAAGGGTTCCAAGAACCAAGATTAAAAATAATCTTTTTATAGTTCTTTTGATGGTAGAAGCAGTATGCTATCCTTTGTTTCAAAAATTTAAGAAGGTCACCAAATTTGATTTCAACAAACTTGCATACAAATCTGATATATTTGTTGACAGATTTGGCAGAACAACTTGAATCGACCTTTATTGAATAATGATATGTTTGTTTGGATACCCAAAGTGAGGGCTATCTTTAAAGGGAAATTCTAGCATCCATTTGATACATTGTGATGCTCTCAAGACATGACTTGTGAAAGGAAGCTACTTTCAAATTTCCAAAATATAGATGGTCCAAGAGTTTTATTTGGTGATAACAATGCGGACAAACCAAAGGAGTTGGCACCTTATAGGTGATGTCCAAGTGTCGAAGTCTATTATGTAAAAGGTTTGAAACACAATTTGTTATATATTTCTCAACTCTGTGATAGAGGTTTTAATGTTAGATTTTCAAAGGATAAGTGTGATATTGTAGACAGCTTCCTCGGACAAAGTACTCTTAATCTGATTTTAGACATGGTAATGTTTATGTGGCTAACTTTAATAGTTGTCCTAAAGATACATGTCTAGTTGCTAAAGGTGGAGATGACCTCGATTGGCTATGGCATAAAAGACTTAGTCATCTCGAATTTCAAAACCCTTAACAAAATAGCTAAGAGGAATCATGTCAAAGGATTGCCTGAAAGACTTTGCTCAACCGATCTTAAATGTGATGCATGCCAAAAAGGTAAACAGCCCAGAACTCCTTCAAAAGTATTAACACAACTTCATCTCGAAAGAGTTTTACAACTCCTTCATTTGGATTTGTTTGGACGATTTCACCCCTCGGCTTTAGTGGGAGGAAATACACCCTTGTAGTTGTAGATGACTATTCAAGATATACTTGGGTGATATTTCTTTTCAAGAAAAATGAGACGGTGAACAAGATCTCAAATCTGCTCAAATAAATACAAAATGAAAAAGGTATTAATATTATTAAAATAAGGAGTGACAAGGGTGCTTGAGTTCTTGAATTCTTGTCTATCTAACTATCTTACCGAGAATTGAATAGTACATGACACATCATCACCAACACCACAACAAAATGGAGTCGTGGAAAGAAGGAATAGGACACTTAAAGAAGCGGCTAGAAGCATATTAGCTGAATATGGAACACCCAAAAGGTTCTGGCCGAGGCAATTAATACAAATGCTACACCTGCAATGTATGCTTACCCGCAAAAGATAAAGGTAAGACTCCTTTTTTTTTTTTTAAAGGTCAAGAAAATTCCATTAAAATTGAGTATAAGGGGTACTCAACCCATGGTTACAAACAACTCACATTAGCGAGTTTACGCAAGCCCAAGGATCTCCTAGCCAAGTACAAATATTAAAATCGGACAACGAGACCTCTTTACAAGAAATCCAATGCCAAATCCTAATTTTGAGAATAGTCACCACCCTATCTAATAGAAAATTGCAGTTATTGAAAATAATGTCGTTTCGCAAATTCCATATAGACCAGATTGTACCAACCCAAATTGTGATTGCCACCTTCTTCACCTTTCCTTTTCCCAAACAATCTCCAAATTGAAGAAAATTAATCATCGGATTTATGTGCATTACCCGTTGAACTCCCAGCCATTTGAATAGATCAAACCAGATTGATGATGAAATTTTGCATCTGAAGAACAAATGGTAATCATCTTCGTCAACCTCCTTGCATAGCTTACATGCAGCAGATGAAGAAATAGGAAAACACCTCGTTTCTTCAAATTATCCATCGTGATTAATCTCCCTTTAAACAACCTCCAGGTGGTTGAGAGAGTCTTCCTTGGCGCCAGCTTTTCCATAATCTCTTATATGAGATTTTTCCTCCCGATTGCGAATCATTAGACAATTTCCCTTTCTCAAAAAATCATAAGCGGAAGTCGTGGAGTAGGCACCATTTGGAGTGTTTTCCACGTCCAACAATCACAACCCATCGAAGAAGGGGATTGCCTTCAATGCAGCTTAATAACTCATTCAAGGCCTGATTGTTTCAGGGGATAATGATCGATCCCACTCTAGCTCCCAAACCCACGAGTTTTGACACCAACGCCCCATTTCTGAAATTTTATGATTTTTTGACCACCGATTCTGCATAACTGGGAAACTTTAGGCTAAGAATTTCTTCTCCAATCCACAAATCATGCCGTAAAAGTGTGTCTTCACCCCGCCCAATTTTTTAGAAACTCCTTTCTCATTCCATTACCCTCCCGTCCCCAGTATAATCTGCAAAATTCTTTCCACTAATTAGAGACTTTCAAAGCACTCCTCCTCCACATGCGACATTTCGGATTCTTCTAAACTCCCGTACTTTGACAATAGAATTTTTACCCACAATGTCTCCTTCTTATTTAGGATCCTCCATATCCATTTGCCAACTAGTGCTTTGTTGAAGCACTCAAGATCTCTCGATTCCCAAACCCCCTTCTCGATTTCGGCTTGCAAATGTCATCCCAATGACCCATGGGATTTTCGTATTTGAATCAGTCCCACCCCATAGGAAAGCTCATGAATCCTTACTAGATCAAGAATAGAACTCTTCGGCAGCATGTAGAAAGATAAAGAGTATGTTGGTATAGAAGAAAGCACTCGATTACACCAAGGTAGCTCTACCCCAGGAAATATTCCTTCCATCCCGCTTTGCAATTCGATTTTTCAATCTCTGTAAGCTAAGACCAGCACAAGATCTGCTATTTATACCCAGTCTTCATGCCCAGATAAGATAAAGTCCCTTTCTCCACCTCACACCCTAAACGGCCTGCATATTCATAGAGGGCTACCGCAGTAAATATTTATTCCGTGTAATTTGCACTTGCTGAAATTTACTTTGAGCCCCGACATCAATTCGAACAACCATAAGATACGTTTAATGTTTCTAAAATTATCTGGGTCATTTGAGCATAAAAAGACAACATCATCGGCATATTGAAGAATGGGGATTGGGACTCTTAATTTTCCAACAAGAGCGGTTTCAAGCAACCCAATTCACAAGCCTTTTTAGTTAACAAGTTAAGCCCCTCCGCCGCAAGGATGAACAAGAATGGGGAAAGGGGATCACCTTGCCGTAATCCTCTTTTGAGATCAAATTCTCCACTTGGACTCCCATTTACCAAGACCGATGCCGAGGCAGATTCGACGCATGCACGGATCCAAAGTGCCTCCACTTCTCGCAAATTGAAGCCCGATAAAATGGAATCAAGATATTTCCATTCAACCGAGTCAAAGGCTTTTGCAAAATCAACTTTAAAAAGGAATCTCTCGAGTTTATTCCTTTTGGCCTCCTCAATTGCTTCACTTAGGATCAAGATACCATCCATAATATTCCCGCCTTTGATGAATGCGAATTGTTGATCTCCAATAATAGAGTCAATTACTTTGCCGATTCTAATTGCCAATATTGGTCATGATCTTGTATGCTCCACCGATGAGGGAAATTGGACGATAATCTTCTATTTTTTGAGGTGCCCGTGATTTTGGGATGAGACAAATAAAAGAGGAATTAAAGCCTTTTACAAATTTTCCATTTACGTGGAAATCCCGCAAAAGGTGTAATACCCGACCCAAATTATGATTTATTTATTTACTTGCGTGAGTGTTATGTTATGCTTGATTTTTCTTTCGAAAAGGAAACTTCTTTGTTATTCAAAATTTTCGATTTTGGGTAACTGACGAGCGTAACCGAATCGACAAGATTTCTAGAAACCTAATACTAATCGAACCGGTACTCGATAGTCGAAAGGTGGATAAAATTCAAGTCTAAAAGAAGTGAATAATCCATTTGTACTAATAACTCGAGAGTTTTAATATAGTCGCGAAATTGGGCGAAAAACCCTAAAAATGCCGAATTTCGAATCTACCGAACAAAAATCGAACCAACCGAGAACCGAATTAATAAAATAAGTTAAAAGCCTCCTTAATTACAAACTTTTAAGGTTATAAAATTATTTAGTGATTAAACGAACGAAACGTAACTTCCGAGTCCCCAAAATTCCAAACGGAGCCCCGTTTTCAAGATCGAACCGCACGCCTGAATCGAAGGGCCACCACAAGCCAAAGGCTTGTGGGGCCCACATTTTGACGTCCAAGGGGGCATTTGCAGCCATCTTCAAGGGCCAACACACCAAGACAAAGTGTGTTGACCCATAGTACTTGTACCCTCCTTTTAATTAATTTTTGTCCTCCCTTCCATCCCACCATCCACTTGCTTCAATCTTGACCCTCCACTTTCTCCCACATGTTTTGTTAAATTACTTGGGCACCACTTCTCCCCCTCATTCAGGTCACCAAAAGAAAGGAAGCATTCCCTCTTCCCCTTCACCCCCATATTAGGCCATCTTCACAAGGGAGGAGGAAAACCTTCTTCTTCTTCCAACTTTTCCCACATAAACACATCCAACCCTCACCTCAAGCCATTTCTTCTTCCTTCAAGGTGCAAAGGAGTAGAGCCATTCCTAGGAAGAGCTTGAAGAAGGCATTTGACCCTAGCCTTTTTAAAGAAAGACTACAAAGGTGACCACACCTCAAACCTTAACTCTCTTCTTTAAAACTCTTAATGGAGAAAATGGCACGTGTTTTTCTTGGGGTCTTGTTTATTTCTTGGTAGCATGTTTGTTTTCATGAAAAGAGTTGAAGGTTTCATGATTTTGAAAGTGAGAATAAGTTTTTAAGTGTCCATAGCATGTGAATAGATGAACTACCTGTTTTTCCGTCAGAAGTTTAAGCTGAAACGTTTTTGTGACTTGAATTTTTGGCAAGTTTGTCTGCATATTTAGAATTTAGAACGAAATAGCTTTTATTTTCCACTGGTCTCATGCATTTTGGAGTTATATTCAATAATCTATGAATTTTTGAAGTTAGTGTGTCAATCTGTGACGTTTTTGTGACTCTTCGATTTTTTCTGGCACTCCTCACTTCGGTTATTATTTTTATAAAAATCAAAATAAAATACTACATGATGTTAGCTTTGTTTCTGGATTTTTCCATGAATTTAGGAGTAGTCTAAATAGTTTTACAAAAATTATTTTCTCTAGTTGGTACGTGACTGGAAAGGCAGAAATGTTTCTGTCCCTTTTCCAAGAATGAACCAAAACACCCTTTTCCCTTCGAATTTTGTCTAAAGTCAAAACTAAGGAAATGTTGGTGACTTCAAAAGGTATCTACTTTAAAAATTTCATAATTTTCGAAAGTGTTTTAGTATTATTAAAAAAATTATTTCGATGGTGTCTCAACACTGAAAACTTTCTGGAACACTGTTTCGACCTAGAAAATAAATTCAAAAACCCAATTTTCGTATACCTTTATAATGAGACCATATTTTATGTGTGATATACACTTCAAGAGAGTGTCTACTGTGCTTTTGCCAAATTTTTACATGATTTATTTATATTTTAGAAAATGCCCCAAAGTCGAGAGTGGGCAGTCGGAAGTTGCCATAATGTTTGAATTACTACTTTTGAAAAGGTGTTTCCATTTTTACGTGTCATACTTAGGAGCATGTTAGTAAGAGTCTTATATATATACATATATATTCTTGTGTCGAAAAATTAGAGTTCCAATAATTTACGACTAAAAGACAAAAGACGTATAAGTAATCAAAAGTCCTTTGGGACCAACGCACCGTATTTATTCCTCGATAAGAAACTAAAACCCAAAAGTTTTCTTTAGGAACGAGTACGACCGGTCGATGATTTTCTCGGACGTTTTCCCCTTTCAAGTCATACTTTCGAACTTCTTTTTAAGGTGGGTGGCACTAACCGTATTGCCTTAATTTATGTCATAGTTAAAATATCATTGCTAAATCATATTTGGTTTACGAGCGATATTGGTATCATCTCGGATGTTTTTACGAGCGATGTTGGTATCGTCTCGGATGTTTTTACGAGCGATGTTGGTATCGTCTCGGATGTATTTACGAGCGATGTTGGTATCGTCTCGGATGTATTTACGAGCGATGTTGGTATCGTCTCGGTTGCTTTTACGAGCGATGTTGGTATCGTCTTGGATGTTTTTACGAGCGATGTTGGTATTGTCTTGGATGTTTTACGAGCGGAGGTGGTCCGTCTCGGTTTACGAGCGATGTTGGTATCGTCTCGGTTGTTTTATGAGCGGAGGTGGTCCGTCTCGGTGTTTACTATTTTCTCAAATAATATGATTGGTCTCGTATGATATTAAATCAGATGCATGATAGCGTGCGGGCTACCCACACCGAGAAATTCAAATTCTCATGCCCCTTTTTAAATATTTTTTTCAGTGAGCCGATTGAGTCTGGGAGCAGCAGAGACTCGGCCTTCCCCCACCATATAATATTTGAATGCTTAAATGCTTTTACTTTCCTATCTCGCAAATTTTAGACCCTCTATCTGCTTTTGCTAAAACTTAGACTCACAATACTTTCTCCGCCGCTACGGTTAATTAGGCTCTGTTTTAATGATTAGGATTTTAATTTGATGCTGAATACTTTAATTTAAGAATCATTCAATTGTTTTCTTCTATCTTTTTCCTTTATCGATTCCTTTTCTTAAAAAAAAATTGTCTACTTTTCCCTTTCACTAAGTGACGACTCGAATTTGGATAAGTAAGTGAAACTATCTGGATTCGGGCGTTACAAAAGGTGCATTATATCCCCCTTGATTAGCTCCCAATTGGATTTGAAGAAGCCAAATGAGTAACCGTCTAGGCCCGGGCCGTAATTTGAATCAACGCTCCATATGGCAGATTTGACTTCTTCCTCCATGAATTCAGCCGTTAAAAGGAATTCTCAATAGTCCCCAACTGTTTCGTAAAGCAATTTGGCGCAAAGGTAGGTCTCGCTTGCCTGGACTGATTCAAAATGGCTTTTAAAGTGGTTAAAAATTCCTGATTTAACTCCCCGACCGAGTCAACCCAATCTCTTCCAACCAAGATTCCAGGAATTTCGTTAGACTTATATCTCATATTTATCCACTTATGAAAAAAACTTGAATTTATATCCCCCTCTTGAATCCACCTAATTCGAGATTTTGATACAGCCTTCGCTTCTTTCGCACTAGTTTCTTTCATAAGGGTCTCCAATAGCTTCTCTCTTTTCACGGCCTCATCCTCATCCAAGCCAAAAGTGTCATCTAATATATCCACTTCGCTCAACAAAATTTTCGAAAGAGGGATGCTATGAACTTAGGAAATGTAAGGTTCTAAGAATTTCTTATTTTCGTGCTTTTGGGTGTAAGTGTTTCATTCACAACAATGGAAAGTCTAAGTTAAAGACATTTGATGTCAAGGCGGTGATGGAATATTCTTAGGATATTCCAAAGCACCTCTAAGGCTTTCAAAGTCTTCAATAAGACAACTGTTTGTGTGGAAGAAACTCCACATGTGGTGTTTGATGAACTTCATACTTTTCCGGATAAGGTAAACCAAATTACTAATGATCTAAATAGAATTGAACTTAACAAAACTAAACAAAGGAAAACTTATCTACCTAGTTTTGATTCAAATTCGGATAATGAAGAATCTTCATCCGAGAATCGAAGGGAACTCCTCTATCTGTTCCACCGAGGTGACTCCTCCGACATCATCCGATCACCATGGTCAAGATGAAGGGGGAACGTCTACTCAGATCAATAAGATGAGTTACCTACCGAGACAGCAGATGAGGGTACTTCAACCCAAATAGGCAAAAGGATGAGGAGTTATCATACAACCTGATCAGATTATTGGGGATCCCGCAAGTATTGTTCAGACACGAACGATGTTGGATTCTCAAAGTATGTTCAGCTATTATGTTTCACTCCTTGAGCCTAAGTCTATTGAGGAGACTTTATCTCGACCCAAGTGGGTAATGCCGTGCAGAAGAACTGCATAAATTTGAAAGACAAAATGTTTGGGAGCTAGTGGATAGATCCATTCATAGAAAGATTATAGGCACCAAATGGGTGTTTAAAAATAAAATGATGAAAACAACATTATTGTTCGTAATAAGACCAGACTAGTAGCACAGGTTATTCACACCAAGGAATAGACTATGATGAAACCTATCTCCAATCACTAGATTAGAAGCAATAAGATTATTTTTAGCCTTTGCTACCTAAAAATATTTCAAAGTCTTTCGATGAATGTCAAGTCTGCCTTCCCGAATGGAGTGTTACTTGAAGAAGTCTATGTAGAACATCCTCCTGGGTTTAGGACAAATAACAACGTCTATAAACTTAACAAGACACTATATGGATTGAAGCAAGCACCCCAAGCTTGGTATGATACTCTATCTGAATTTTTGATATCAAATGGATTTTCTAAAGGTAAGATAGATAGAACACTGTTTAGAAAAGAAGTAAATGGTGATATCTTATTAGTTCAAATCTATGTAGATGATATTATTTTTGGTTCACCTAATCTAACACCGTGTGAAGAATTTAGTGATCTCATGAAAAACAGATTTGAAATGTCTATGATGGGAGAACTAACATATTTTCTAGGTTTTGCAGATTAAGCAGAGACAAGCGAGAGGGATTTTTATACATCGGACCAAGTATGCAAAGGACCTCATAGATAAGTTTGGGATAATTACTAGTAGAGAGGTTAAAATACCTATGGCAACTAACTTCTCTATGGATTCAGATGAGAATGGGATACCCACCGATGCAATGGAGTATCGTGGATTGATTGGATCCATGTTATATCTCACCGCAAGTAGGCTCGATATAGCCTTTGCGGTTGGGGTATGTGCAAGGTTTCAATCAAATCCCAAGAAAACTCATCTGGAAACATCTAAGAAAATTCTAAAGTATCTTAAAGGTACTCTGCATGTTGGGTTGTGGTACCCATCTGATGACAACTTCGAGCTATCTGGTTATTTAGATTTAGATTTTGGAGGTGTAAAATTGATAGGAAGTCCACGTCTGAACTTGTCAATTTTTAGGCAATAAGTTAATTTCTTAGTTATCTAAGAAACAAACTTCAATTGCCACCTCCACAATCTGAAGTTGAATACATGGCGGTGGTAGTTGTTGCTCTCAGCTTCTCTGGATTAGTCGGCAGCCTTAGGGACTATAATATTCTCACATCATCTGTACCTATTTTCTCGTGATAGTAGTAGTGCAATAGCTATGACATATAATCCTGCTTTTGCATTCCGGTGTAAGCATGTAGATATTAGGCATCATTTTATTAGGGATCATGTTGAGAAAAATGATATTAGACTAGAAAAGATAGCTACTGAATTACAGAGAGGTGATATACTTACTAAACCATCACCGAGTCTAGATTTAAAGAATTATGTCTAGAATTAGGATTACTTGATGCATCCTTAGTTGATTTATGACTTCTATTGTTTGTGTCTTGTATTTTCTTTCTATTTCACTTTCTTTAAAACATGTCTAGAAAGGATTATCGGACTTGGTATGTGTCAAAGGGCAATGACAGAGCTGATATCATTGATCTCCTTTAAAGGAATCAAGAATCAAGGATTAGTCATATTGACCTTATCTAACTTGATAATTTCTTTTCGACATTAAGTAAATCAGACAAGGACAACATAATCAACTAATTTTTGTTAAAGATCGGATGAGTATATGTAGCTTGTCCGACTTACTCTAGCTACTAATGGTTTCCCAAGTTTGTGTATCTGCGGGAACATGTTATAAACAACATTGTTAGATCAGTATAAACCTTCTCATCTGAAAGACTTTCTCATCCGAACAAAACCTATCCTTGTTTTCTTCTAAAAAATTACTCTTTGTTGGTCCCACTTTGTTGAGTATCTTAAGGAAAACTTGAATTAACCTTCTAGGAAAAATCTAGAAGGGGTTGAATAGATTTTAGATTTTTACAAATCTTCCAAACTTAATCAAAAACCCAAGTAGCACAATGGAATGTTAATCTTTTAAACTCAACTTAATAAAGATCAAAAGCAAACCGATAATTTAGTGCTAACTTCGATTCTCAATTTAATCTTTGATTAATAAACTGGAAATTGAAAGAAACAAGTAAGTATAACAAAGCAATAAAGAACACCAAATTTATAGTGATTCTTCCTAATTTCTGAATATCTATGGCTTGAAGATGTTCTATGCAAAAAGTGTTCTATAAACACTAAACTGGAAACGTATAGAACGTTTGTGTGTGTTTACGTAAATTCTGAATATAAGTTGTGAAGAGAATGTGAATGAATAATTGTGATTGCTAATTAATTGTTTTCTATTCTAGTTTCTATTCCTATTTATAGAGATCTTCATTTGGTAGTTGTAACTTCCTTGAATTACTGTTTTGAATCGATTATGACTATATAACTGAATCTTGTAACTTTCTCTTGGTCGGTTGAAACTGCTTTTTGAAACTTGTGTGAAATTTCTCTAACACTTCATCGTCTGCTATTTGCCTCACCCCGTCTTCGTCTATATTCTCTGTCTTGGTGATTGTTTATTGTATTGAACCTTAACCGTCTTCATCATGTCGTCCTTGTTTGATATTTGGTTCCCATCGATTTCTTGTCCTTATACGAGGTTTGTCCTAGTCGATTTCGATCCTCATCTTATTTGTACTTAGTTTTATTTACAAAATATTAATTACTTCAGTTGTCTATACAAGATACTCAAATTTGGTCATCCTATTTACACTTTTAACACATCAAAACTAAATACAACTTTTTTTCCTAACAATTTCCCCCTTTTTGATGATGTTAAAACATAGCTCAAAAAAGAGAAAAAGTGTTAGTATTTTTGGAAAATGAGAATGTTACAAAGTATACATTTAAGTCACATAGTCATATGATCGGAGCGGTAGTCTTCACAAACAGATGATCAAAGTGATAATCTTCATAATCAGATGATCATAGTAACAACGTTGATCAAGATTGAGGTCGAGACAATCAAAAGTAATTATACAAAATAAGATTAGAAAGTTTCAGATGATTTAGGGTTATACAATTTATAAAAGCGAGTTACTTATACCAAGAATTAATTAGAAGTTTTGAAGAAAGAACAAGTTAGTTAAACAACCACGTTTATGAGAGTAGTTCAAACGGTATTCACATATATTCACAGACTTGCACATTTTTCACATTCAGAAAGCAGACAATCGGATGAGTAGAATGAGATAGACTTAATCGTACCACTTGTCTTCTTACGGTATGCTTAACTAGTCAAAGACTCTCTTCTTTAGAGACACCGTCTCCCCTCCTTCAGCCTAAGTCGGCTTCACTTCAGCTCTTATAATCAGTGCTTGACTCTTTCACGATCTAGCTGGCCATCTTTTATTCTAGGGGTTCCATCGGTGAGTAGGCTGGTGCGACCACGTCTGCGTTGAACTCTCTGTGAGCAAGGTCGATCAAATATTGATAGAACTTGGAATCCTTTTCTTCTAACCAAACATGGAAAGCGATGGTCTCTTCAAGCCCCCATTGAATCTTCTTACAGGACATGGAAAGAAAATATCCATTACTGCTTCGTAAGATCTCCACATCTCCTAATCCTTCATCAAAGAAGATTTCTTTTGGGACAACATCGATCCGATGAAATGGTCTGAAAATCTCAACTCCTTGCTCATCTCTACTCGTCTGGACCCACTTCCTCTGTTTTCGGTCATAAAACTTTCTTGTTGCCTTCTCCTGCTCCCTCCTTCTTTTGGCATCCCTCCTCTTGTACTTTACTTTCTCTTCCCTCCTCCTCTTTAGCTCTCTTTCTTCCTCCTCAATCTCAGGTGGGTCTTCGAATTTGGCTTGAAGCCTTAGCTTTCCAGCTGACTTTGGATGAGGATGAGGGAGATTTGATTGATAGGACAGGACGAGGATCAGCGGTAGGTGGCAATTCGAGGCTCGGAGTTCGAATTCGGTGGACTCAAGCGTCTTCGTTCTCCTTTTCAGTCTCCTTAAGGCTCTCTGAGACTTTTCCTCTGTGCCTTCTTCTTCTCCTCTTGATTTCAACAACTCTTGAGATAGTTCATCTATTCTCGGATTTAAGGCCAGCGGTGATCTTCTTGCAACTCAACTCTTTTCTTGAGCTCACTATCTTCCCTCTTTTTAACATCGGCAAATCGGGTGTTGTAGATAGTGGCTACTTGATTTATCTGTCCCATGAGTTCTTCTCGACAAGCCTGTCTTTTGATCCAACCGATCAAGACGCTTTTTATGAGCTGTTTGATGCGTCAATTCATCTTCCATAAAGCGCCGCGAATGGCCGTCTGCCTATCCTTTTCCATGGATAGTTGCATCTTGAACACTTGAGAAAATGAGGCTTCCTTTCTTTGTCCAAGATTCTTTTACTCGATTTTCAACACTATCACCGATTCTCGAAAAGCATCTCGAACATATTGTTTGATCCGGGCATCTTGAGTGTTCATTTCCTCGTGCAACCTTTTGCTTGACCTTAGACATGTTTTCTTCATGTCGATTCCCGAAAAATAGAGATCAATCTTAGATTTCTCGTGAATCGCAGCCTCTATATTTTCTTTGTGAGAAGATGTGATGCCATTTGGAACCATTTGAAAGGCGTTCGAGACAAGCATTTTTCAGATTTGCAACTTCAGCCTTTAATGCTTCTACCTCGGATACGACGCAGATGTGGAGGGCAAGGTCGTCTCTTCGAGATGGAGAAGATAGAGTTAAATCTATCTCCTCAATTAGAACATCAGGTTGTACGGCGGCTGGAGGAGAATCCGCCCAATGCATCGATGTAGTTGGCACATCCGATTCTACCTCAAGTCACTTGCTTCCTGTCTACTCTGTTTGTGCCTCCTCAGTATCCATCTCACTGGCTCATCGGCAGACTCCACCAATTATTCCTTCCATCTCTTTCTCCTCATCTCCTTTTTCAGCCACATTCTTTCCTTGTTCCTTTTCCTTCACCTCTCCCAATTTCTCCACCTCCTCTGGTTGCATGTCCCTAAGATATACCCTTTGAAGAATGTAATTTACAAAAGTGTCCTCTGTCAGGATATCTTGGAAGGATTTAAGCTTAGCCTTTTTAAGAACATCCTTTTCCCGGATAGCATTGTTTCCCCACCTTCTGCTATTAGGATGGCTGTCTCCTCGAATGGGCCCAATCTGAGTCTTCTTAGCATATATACGTCAATGAGTTCTTTTAGAAGCTCGAGGCTCATATGCTAGGGCGGATTCTTTTCTCGAGAAGGAATTTCTTTCCAACAACTCTTAGAGAGGTTTCGGTTGGACCCATGACACCGGATGGGTTAGGAAGGTTAAGGAATAGGTGCAGTTCGAGATGATGTAGAGGGTAAAAGGAAAATGGATCATATGAGTGTTGGGTTTGAGTTGGACTTACGGGAGAGGACCGTTTTAGAGGCTTTGAGGCGGCGGTCTTACTGCCTCTTCATCGCCAGTGGGGTTTGGGAAGTTTGTGGTACTTCATCCTCGGATGAGGACGAAGATGAAGAGGGTGAATTAGCTTCCTCTCCTTGATCAAATTTTTCTCCGAGATGAGACATCTCCTGTCTCTGTCTGTTCGAACCCTTTGACCACCTCGGTGAGACACTTCCCCCTTGGGAAGTTGTCTCTTCCTTTTCTTCACCTGCTTCCTCCGTCTCGTGAGACGAGGACTCATCCACCAATACTGTCTTGACAACCTTTGCCTTGGCTTTTGAAGCCTTCTTCCTAGGGGCTGGGGGTGGAGCTAGAGCATCCCCATCTCCTTCGAGTCTGTTGGTCCATAGAGTTTCTCGTCCTTGACAAGGAGCCCCTTCGCTTAGTGTATTTCTTCACACCCTCCTTCCAGTCCGGGTTGTCGACCCGGCTTGTGTTCAAGTATGATGGTAATCCTGGCCATCATACTTGTAATTTTGGTCAAGGACCATCTCATCAATTCATCGACACTTTGGGGTTTTGACAAACTTCTTCTTCTCTTCCATCACCTCGAATACACCAACCTTGCCCAATTGATTTCGCTCCGTCTATTATTTCTCTCGAGATAATATATCCTTGGCTTGGTTAACCCATCGTGACTCTGCTGCTCTCCCAAGATGCACTTGGTCAAAATCAACATCAATAGCCGATACTTCCTTTTCAACATTGACCTTTTCAAATTTGTTGTCTTATTACGATAGGTTCTTCTCGCCATTAAACGGAAACTCTCCGGGTATTACGATGCTTTATACGTGAAAGGGTTTTCTCCGATGCTGCTTAAACCAAAAATTCCTCCGATTTCATCAATGGATAATACCACCTTCTTCCTTTTTCCTTTGGTTCGTATTTGAGATTCCAAACCGATGTCGATTGCCTTTGCCTTGGTTAAGAATTCAGCAGAAAGATCATCTACAAGAAGATTCCTTGACGGTTTCATCGTTCGGTATTGTTTCAAGCCTCGACTCAAGCAAACTCAAAATCTCTCTAGTCTCGGGATCAGTTGAAATATCCCATTCAACATACATCTCGACTTAGTTACATCTCTGATTGAGGCAAGATCATATTCATACTTGATGTTTGATTTCTTCGATTCCGTCATTTTAGGAATATAGAAGGTTTTGAGAGGGAAAGGAAAGGTTTGAGAAATTATAAAGGTTTTTAAGTGTGCGTAAATAAAATTATGCACACGAACTCCTATTTATATGGAAAGATATAATAATAAACAATTATAAAACTAATAATTGCCTGAAAAGTGCAAGTATAGGCTTTCGAATCGCCATTAATGCAATTATGACATTTATTTTGAAAAGTGCGTAGAATATTATTAAATATGTCGCGCGTGAAATTTAGACGGTTCATATTTGGAAACCGCCTCCATTTACGGCGCGTGAAGTGTACTCGGCGTATTTCAAAATTAAATTTGATAAAATTTCGGGTCCGTAGTAACTTCTTCCTGACACGAGTTACTTATTTGAGAAAATACTTTTCAGTTAATTGGAGAGATAAAATAAAATACTTATATTTTAATAAAACAGAGTTTGAACTCTTATCTTTTTATTTTGTAAAATAAAAACATTTTTAAAAATCTTTGAGTAACTTTATTTTTGAAGAAATATTAAAAGGATTATGATATTAAATTCATATATCAATTATATGAACTAATATGCATAATTTTATTAATAACGACTAAGTTTAGAGATACTTCCTGAAGACTTCACCTTGTGTGGATTAATAGCATCAAAATCTGTTTCATGAATACTCGGATAAGTAGACCTTGTCTTGTATTAGAGATATGTTTATCGGACCTTGTACTTTCTGAAATCAAAGACACTTAGACGAAACATTAGTGACTAGGGTGAGTCGGATAATATGCAATGGTCGTCGATTCTATAGAAGTTAATGACTATTGTGATCTTGTTTGATTTACCCAACGTCGGATAAGTAATCATCAAGTCGAGATAAGGTCAATATGACTAATCCTTGATTCTTGATTCCAAAATAGGAGATCAATGATATCATTACTGATTGTCCTTTGACTTATATCTAGTACGATAATTCTTTTTAGACATAATAAACTAAATTGAGAGAGAAAAAGAATGAAAAACGAGAGATTTATAGATTAACTAAAGAAACATCTAATAATCCTAATTCTACAGACGAGTTCTTTAAACCTTGTCTCTGCCGGTGGCTTTGTCAAGATGTTTGCTCTTTGGAAATCAGTCAGAATCTTCTCTAATCGATGTCACCTTTCTCTACATGATCTCGGATGAAGTGGTGTCTGATATCTACATGCTTGCATCTAGTATGTAGGACTGGGTTACGGGTAATAGCTATGGCACTATTACTATCACAAAAGATTGGTACATCTTTGGTGATAACGTTATAGTCCCTTAAGCTGTTGACTTATCCGGATCGGTGAGAACAACAACTTCCAACCGCCATATACTCGGCTTGATTGTGGAAGTAGCTACAGAGGTTTGTTTCTTAGACAACCATGAAATCAACTTACTACCAAGAAATTGGCAAATACCGGATGTAGATTTTCTATTTATCTTACACCCACCAAAGTCTGAATCGAGTATCCAGACGGCTCAAAGTTGTCATCACCGGATACCACAATCCAACATTTCTTGTACCTTTAAGATACTTAAGAATTTTCTTTCTTTGCTTCAAGATAGCTTCTCTTAGGATTAGCTTGAAATCGAGCACTGAACTCCAACCGCAAATAAAATATCAGGTCTACTAGCGATTAAATATAATAATGAACCAATTAGACCTCGAACTCGGTTTGATCGGTGTCTTCTCCCTTCTCAAATGCGGATCCATTGAAAAGTTTATCATCATAGGTATCTTAACTTCTCGGCTGGTACCTATTCCAAATTTTTCAATGAGATCTTTTGTATATTTGGCTTGATTTATGAATATTCCTTTCTTAGTCTGTTTGACTTGGAGTCCAAGAAAATAAGTCATCTCTCCCATCATAGACATTTCAAATCTACTTTTCATAAGATGACTAAATTCTTCACACAAAGATATGTTAGTTGATCTAAAGATTATATCATCAACATAAATCTGAACTAACAAAAGATCACAACCATATTCTTTTCTAAAGAGAGTTCTATCAATTCTACCTTTAACAAAACCATTTTGAACTAAATAATCGACAAGGTGTCATACCATGCTCTAGGTGCTTGTTTAAGTCCATATAGAGCTTTCCTTAATTTATAAACCTTGTCTCCTTTGACAAAACCAGGAGGTTGCTCTACATAGACTTCCTCGGCTAGGATTCCATTAAGAAATCTTGACTTAACATCCATTTGAAAAACTATGAATCTTTTAAAAAGCGGCATAGGCTAAAAATAATCTTATGGTTTCCGGGACGAGCTCTTTGGTGCAAAGGTTTCATCATAATCAATTCCCTCTGATTGGAATTAACCTTGAGCAACTAGTCTGGCTTTATTTCTAACCACAATATTGTTTTCATCCCTTTTGTTTTTAAAGACCCATTTAGTTCCAATGACTTTTTGATGATGAGGCCTTTCAACAAGCTCCCACACATCTTATCTTTGAAACTAATTTAGTTCTTTTTGCATGGCATTAATCCGGTTGGAATCGATTAGAGCTTGATAATAGATTTAGGTTCAAGTAATGATACATAGCAACTCGAACATACAATCATGATTTAGTTTGGTCCTTGTCTAGACACCGAGTCTAAATCTCCAATTATTTGTTCAGTGGGTGATATGACATTACTTTCTTACCTTTGTCTTTTACAATGGATGAAGTTTTGTCTGAATTATTTATTTGAGATGATTCTATGTTACCTTGATGACTCAACCTGATCATCTGGATTGTCGATCATATGATCATTTGGTGAGGAAGAGCTTCGAGGTTCTTTCTGTGTTTGAATCTGGTTTTCTTCTTCATCTCGAGTCGATTCTTGATTGTAGAATTTTATGGTTGATCTCTTGATAGTCATCGATCAAGATCATCGATATCTTTGTGATGTCCCTGTCTTACTATACTCAAAAGAAGATTCATCAAATACCACATGGGGTGTTTCTTCCAAACACAAGGTTGTCTTATTAAAAACAGATATCGCCTTTGATACGAGATGAGTATCCCAAGAATATCCCATCTGCTATCTTAGCATCAAAAGTTTTTAATTGAGATTTACCATTGTTGTGTATGAAACATTTACAACCAAATATATGAAAGTATGAAATTTTGGGGATCTTCTCTTCCAAATTTCATAGGGAGTTTTGCATTTATTTTTAAAAACCAAACTTCTATTTTGAACATGGCAAGTGTTTACGGCTTACGCCCCAAAACCTTTGTGTGGAGTGTTGTACTCGAGATAACATTGTTCTAGCCGCCTCTTTCAAGGTTCTGTTTCTCCTTTCAACTACTCCATTTTGTTGAGGAGTCCTTGCCGCAGATGTTTCATGAGCTATGTCATTCTCAATGCAGTAGTTAGTAACAAACTTATTAAGGAATTCAGTACCTTTATCACTTCTAATTTTAACAATAGTTAGTCCTTTTTCATTTTGAACCTTTTTAAGAAATTGGAATCTTAATCATAGTCTCATTCTTTTTGTATAAGAAAATAACCCAAGTAAATCTTGAAAAGTCATCAACAATTACCAAGGTATGCTTTCTTCCACTAAAGGCGAGAGGTGTTCTTGGACCAAAAAGATCCATGTGAAGAAGTTCCGAGAATCCTTTACGAAGAAAGACTACTTATTGTTTAAAAAGAAGCTTTAGTCTGTTTTCCTTTTTGACAAGAATCACACACATGGTTCTTTGAAAATACTTTATCGAGAGTCCTTTAACTAAAGATTTCCTTGCTATTTTGTTAAGAGTTTTGAAGTTTAAATGGTTAAGACGTTTGTGCCACAACCAACTTAAATCATCTGAACTCTTAGCAACAAGACAAGTATCTTTAGGACGGCTTTTTTTGAAATTAGCAACATAAATGTTACCTTGTCGACTCAGCTAATAGAATATTTTCATTAATACCATCTAATACAAAGCATGCATTATGAGTAAATTTGACACTTAACCCCTTATCACAAAATTGTGAAACAGATAGTAAATTGTGCTTCAATCCTTCCACGGAGTAGACTTCATGTACTTGAATATCACCTATCATCAGTTTTCCTACACCTTTGGTAAGTCCATAATTGTTATCTCCAAACATTACTCTTGGTCCATCTATGGTCTGATAGTTAGAGAGAAGTCGTCTTTCATAGGTCATGTGCTTGGAACCGCCACTGTCAATGTACCGAGATGACCTCAAGAATATCTCCTCTTTCAACTATCTTATCTTCCTGTAATCACAAAGTTAATGCTTAGGTACCCTTTGTATTTTGGGTCCTTTCATGTTAAGTTGACTTTTAGGAATCCAGACAAAGATATCAATGTTCCTCAAAACCATAGATTTAAGTTTACATCCATATCTATCTACTAAGATAAGACTTTCAAGATCAATCTTGTTTAACCGATCTTTTGAAAGCTGTCTTGAATCTTGGTAAAAATGGATATGTTTTACTTCTTCCATCAAAGCCATTATACCTAGGATAAGACTTTGACTTAGTCTTAGGTTTAACCTTAGGAGCTACTTTCCTCGTCTGTGATTTCTTCTCGAAGTATCGGATGAGGTTATTAATTCCTTGGGTTTCCAGGGACTAAATCTAGTTTCTATCTTTGGTTTAGTTACTTTAACAAAAACTCTAGGTTTTATTGGATCATTTTTCTTACTCCTATCAAAACCTAATCCGGTTTATCACTAGACTTTTGTGAAGTATTGAAGATTTTATCTATTGTGGTCTCGAGTGTTATTTAGAAGTCCTAACTTGAGATTTAATTCCTGTTAGTCTTCTTGTAACTCTCATTCTTAGAATAGATATTTGAAAATTTTATTTTTAAAGAACTCAATTCTGTTCTAACTTATCTGTCTTATCGGACAAGGTATTAGTGATTGTCTCGATCGACATTCCCCGAGATGTACAATGCGGTTTCTCACTAACCTTTGTTTGATTGACCTTAGTCGAATCGATAATTTGATTCTTTAAATTAAAATTTTCAGTCTCTATCTGTTTATAAGCCGATAGAGCGGTCTCCAAATCTTTCAAAAGTTTTTCAATAAGACTAGGATCGGATTTGATAAGGTATCACAATAACTTTCAAGATGAATAGTAATGTACCTCTTTTGCCATTAAACAAATGTCATCATCGATCCAAAATCAGATGAGGATAAGGATGACGATGTTTCATGAACTTCTTCTTTCTCGGCTAGAAGAGCTCTCGATCGGCATACCTTCTATCTCTCTTTTTCCTCTTTTCTTCTCTCTCTCTGGGAATGAGTTGAGGACAATCATAACTATAGTGACCAGGCTTGTTGCATGTATAACAAATATCTCCTCTGTCTGTCTTAGGACTACTATCTCCTCGCCGATTGGTGACTTGTGCTTCCTCGTCGATCCTTTTTCCTATCATTGTCTGAACTCTTTTCTTCTTTATCTCGATCTGTAGTTCCTTCGACCTGATCTGTCTCTCTTGTTTCTTTTGTACTTCATTCTCGGCCTTTAATATCTTTTTAACAAAAGAGTCATTTCCTCCTTAATAGACAAATCGAGATGCCTTAGAGATCTTTTCAGATTCATCTTGATGAACAAATGCTACTGATCTTTTCGGATGTTGAAGATTCTCGCTTCATCTTCTTCATCTTCGATTTGGATGTCATATTCTAATGCCTTGAGATGAGAAAATAAAGTGTGGTGTGAAATAGAAGATAGATTGAGTAGCTTTGAGAATATTAGCTTTTTCTCTCCATCTTTTGCTTAATGACCTCAACACTTTATTGTTGATTTCTTTCTCTGTATAGGTTTTACCCAAACCAAATTGTCTTGTTCGTAAGATTAGTCAGTCTTACATCAAGTTGATCAATGTATTCTCCTTCTTTCATCTTGAAAGTGTCAAAAACATGTAATACTGATTGCAATTTATTTTCTTTGACCTGATCCGATCCTTCATGATTCCAGCAAGAGTTTCCCACATTTTCTTGGCGATCTTGCATCTTTTCACATTTTCAATCCAATCCTTACTCAATGTTTCAATGATCTCGGTTCTAGCAACTTGATCCAGATTATGAATCTTTCTTTCATCACTTGTGAGTTACGAGCTTTTCTTTTCTTGCCTCACTCTTGTTTTACAAAGATTATCACTTGTGCCTCCATGATAAAACTTGATAGGTCCTTCTTCAAGAACCTCCTCCATTCTATCATGAATTGCTTTGAGATGATTCTCCATTTGATTAGAGTGAATTGATGCATGTTTTTAGGGGTTATTTTAGTGCAAAAAGTGAGCTAAAGTGTTGATTTTTATGCCTAAATGTGAAAAGTATCACTCTTTTGCCTAAAAGTATTATTGGTGAGTTTTTGATGTTTTTCGTCCGTTTTGCGGGTAAATCGGTGGAATTTTGCCAAACCGAGAGTACCGTGATTCTTAGAATGAAGAGACGGACGAGACGGGCGAAAATGGGGGTTTGGAGGTCAAGTCGGGCCGGGAAAATTCCTGGACTCGACCATTGGTCGAGCCCGAGGGAGCTCGGGTCGAGGTTGGTGCTTAGGGAAGAAGTGTTGAATTTTTGGGCGCGCTTTAGTGGTTTACATATTACAAAAGGCGAGATTGTATCAAGTTCGTGGCTGGCCCAAGCGGCAAAGCTCTCGCCTATTCGCGCCACGAGTCCCGTGTTCGATCCACGGAAGTAGCGATTTTTTCAAATTTTTGTAAGGCAGGCCACACTTCGATGCCGGATATATACTATAAAGAGCGAGCTTATTTACAAGATCGTTGCTAGCCGAGGTGGCTAAGAGCTCGCCCATGCGCGCCACAGTCCCGAGTTCGAACCCCAACAGCGGAAATTTTTTATTTTATTTTTTAAAAAGCCCCAAGCTCGAGTCGAGGGCCCCAACCTCGACTCGAGGCACCCGATTTTCAGTTTTCTCTCTTTTTAAACTCCCTTGGACGAAAAACAGAGTACAACATTCATAAGAGCAGTTAGTAGCGGTTTTGGGGCGAATTCTCGGGCCCCAAGCCAATTTCCATCTTAGATTAGTGTAGAAGTTAGAATTAGATGTAGATTTCCTTTGATAGTCGCTAGATTAGCCATAGATTAGCTTTTGATCCTTGTAATTCTTTCAATTCAAGCTTGTATTGCATTTGGAGATTGTTGTTGAAGACTCAAGCATTCCTATTTTGGTTAATTGAAGATCAATTGGTGATGTTTTTCCTCTTTTGTCTCTTTAATTTCTTATTTGTTGTGACTTGCTTTGTGTTTGATCAATTCTATCTTCTTCCCATGGATTTCACCATGGGCTAATTCTCTTGTGCTTGGGTTAATTGAAATTGATGATGAATTGATTGATGATGCTATAATTGTTGATGATTGGAGATTAATTGAGTAGTTTGCTTACTAATTGTGATTCTCATTTGTGCTTCATGCATAATTATCTCTTTAGATTAGTGTTTGATCACCCTAGCTATAGACGAGAGTTGCGCTAACGTGATCCTAGATTAATCGGGTGATAATTGTGTATGAATGCGTGGATTGGGTGCTTCGGAATCGAGAGATTAGTTGCACTAAGGATACTCACATTAGTTTTCTACCTAATTGTGATTCTTAATTGTGCTTTGTGTAAAATTGTCTCTTTAGATTAATGGTTAATCACCCTAGCAATAGGCGAGTTGAGCAAACGTGATTAGGTGTTGATCGGGATTCAATTTTGCATGATTGTATGAATTGGGGATTTCTACATTGAGAGATGGGAAAGACTAAGGATACTCACATTAGGCATTGTGATTTTAATGGAGTGATTAATTTCATGATGGTTTATGCTTTCTATCTTAGTTGATTTGCAATTTGATTCAATTGTAGCTTGTTGATTGATGATTCATTGATGGATGTTAATCCTAGCACCTCTATCCCACCATTTAGTGTTGTTTTTGTTCTCGCATTCTAAGTGTTCGATCTATTGCTTGCTCCTTGTCGTTTTGTATTCTTGCTTGTGTTTTGTTGTTTTTGTACCAAACCATTGTTGCAACTCTAGTCACTAATAACTTGTATTTCTAGGACCTCATGTGCATACTTTTTCCCTTGGGTTCGATATTTTGTTGATTGGTCTTAATAACTCTTACCCTATACACTCCAATCAAATGGCGCCGTTGCCGGGAATTAGTTTTTGCGCCTTAAGTGAGACTTAGGAATTGTTTGAAGTGACTACTTGTTGCCTTTGTGTTTGTTTTGTTATTTTTGTTGGAATTTGATACTTTGCTATCTTGTCTAGATGGAAGGATACAACTTATACTTGTGGAATCAAGAATATTATCAAGATAGTAGGGTGTATTCTCCACATTTTGAAGAATTGAGCTACAATGATTGGAGGAACTATGAAGATAATTCTCAATGGCAACAAGTTCCATCCAAAGATTGGATGAGTGAAGAAATTTCTCCCCCACCTCAAGAGATGTTCCCATACTATGAGCCTTATGATCAAGCATGCAATCAATATTGTGGAGTCGAATTTCAAGGGGCATTGGAAGAGGAAGATTATTATGATGATAGGAGGAGCTATGAGAATGACTATCCAATGCCACAAGCTTCTCCTAAATTTGAAGAATGGGGACTCCATGGTGTGAGAGCTAACTTGCAAGAGATGCTTGGAGTATTGTTGGAAAGAATTGAGGAAAATGACACTAGGTGTGATGAAATGCTTCCCTTGTATGAGGAAATCTATGAGACTAAAGCAATGGTCAATTCATGGATCGAGGGGACTATGGAGATCACCGAAGTCCACTTCATGTTTATAAAGTGTCAAGTCAAAAATTTCCTACGCCAAGTAAAGAACATGACCATCATGGAGAATCAAGAAGAAGGGGAGGAAGAAAATACAATTGAAGAAGATGTGGTAGAGGGTCCAAGCTATGAGGATGAAAAGGAAGTTTTCCTTATCAAGAGTGATGAAGAGGAATGTCCATTGATGGACATGAGCAATAATGAACAAACAAATCTAGAAGCACCAAATAAGGAATTGAAGATTGAAATGAGCATTTCTATACCTTCTAACTCTTCAATTTGTGATTTAATTGAAATTGATGCTTCTAATGATTTGATTTTACCTCTTGAGAACTTTGATTATAGGAAAGAATTAAAAAAGAAGTGCTTGGGCAACCTTGGAGAAAAGAAAGGGAGAAGGATGTTGGTGAGGAAGCAAGGAGGACAACCATCATCAAAGTGCAAGGATGTGGATGATGGGTCTATCCTACATATGAACATCCAAAATTTCAAGCTCAGTAGGTTGAGATACAATGGCAAGGAGGATCACTATCCTTGGCCATTTCGATGAAGGAAGATGGAAGTGAAAGAATAAGTCCGGCATAGGACAATAAAAATAGCGCTTGATGGGAGGCAACCCATCCTTTTTATTTGTTCTTTTTGTGTTCTTTTTGGTAGATTAGTGTTTTTGTTTCTATAGGAGATTTGGCTTGCTACTTAATTGCTTATTCTTGGTACATGATGCTCTATGCTTTGAAATTCGTATATTGTTGTGCTTAATTGTTGATATCATTATGAGTTGCATATATTTGGAGCCAAACTTGAATGCATGACTTCATTCAAGTTTGGGGGTGTGTGTCATTTTGGCGATAAATGCATCTCTTAGTGATGATTATTTGATGATTATTTTTGCCCAATTGTAGGTACACTCACTACATGGATGGGAAAAGATTGGAAGTGCAAGGAAATGCAAGGTCAAGAAGGAAAGAGCTAGGAAGCTTGATGATCCCTACATGCTTAAAGGAAAATGGAATTTAAAGGCTTTATGGTACAACACTTCCTTTCAAACTTAGACTTGTCTAAGTTTGGGGAGGTGTTTTTCTCTTTTGCCTATCTTTGTGATCTTATATGATTTTGGGATTTGTTGAGCTTAGTGCTTATTGATGATTATGCTATATTGGTATCTTGAATTTCTTGCATGTATTCTTGCATTGATTAATTCATCATGAGCTTCATTGTGAACTTATTGCATATCTTTTAGAATCATTCTTGATATAGTGAGTATGCTTGGATTTATGTACATGAGCACTTATGTTTGATTTGCAAGATATATTGAAATTTGATTTGATCATGAGTTGATATGTTGCTTGAAGCTAGCTTGCTTGATTAATTATGTGAAGATGAATGTGATTGAAGATGCTTGATTCATTGCTCAATTTAAGCCCGTGAGCTTTTGTGCCTTAATAATCGTACATCTTATACGGTTGATATCATCCTTTGTGAGTGCATCATTCATGAGTTGTATGCTAGAACTTGCCATTAGACTTGTTGATATTGATCTTTGTAAGATGTCTTGAAAATGATAAGAGGCCATGTTTGATATGTTGAGTCACTTTGCCAAATATTTTTCCCCACCAAATACATTTGATTTCCTTAGTGAGCCATTTTGAGCCTATTATTCTTATTCTTTGGCAAGCCAAGTGAAATTGAAGCCATTAGCCTATTTTTATGAGCCTTCTTGTCCTATGCTTTGTAGAGCTTGATTGTTGGCTATAGATGGTGTTTACATTGTTAAGTGTGGGAGAAAGATGAAGAGCTAAGTGATGATGCTTGAGAGAAGAAAGAAAGGTTGATGAAAGAAAAATTGAATTGTGAAGAAAAAGTGAAAATGAAAAGTGAAATGATTCAATTTGTGAGCTTAAAGAAAGAAAGCTTAAGTGAATGGTGGATTGATCATTGAAGTTCAAAAGAAAGAGTGTGCTTGATGAAAAGTGAAGAGATTGTGCATTTGTATTGATTAGCTTACATTCAAGTCTCTACTATTTAGTCACTCTTACCCAAAAAATCCCACCTTTCCAAAGAGCTTACATTACAACCTTGATGAAAGACCTCTTTGATTCTTGATTGATCATAATTGATTTTGATTGAGATTAAGTTTTTGGCAAGCATATGGTGTACTTATTTGTGAATTTGATGATTGAGAGCATTATGCCATGATACACTTGAGTGAAGAGTGAAACACTCCATAGGAGGAGCAATGTGTTGAGTATTTGATTGAGCATTTGTTTGAGCATGATTCATCTTGTTTGCTAGTGGATAGTTGCATTGATACTTGAGATCATTGATGAGTTCGATTGTCTTATATTTCGTCTATGGTGCCATGTGACATAATTGCGATCAATTCACTCCTTTGTTCTTAGTTCTACGTTGCTCGAGGACGAGCAACAATTCAAGTTTGGGGGTATGATTAGAGTGAATTGATGCATGTTTTTAGGGGTTATTTTAGTGCAAAAAGTGAGCTAAAGTGTTGATTTTTATGCCTAAATGTGAAAAGTATCACTCTTTTGCCTAAAAGTATTATTGGTGAGTTTTTGATGTTTTTCGTCCGTTTTGCAGGTAAATCGGTGGAATTTTTTGCCAAACCGAGAGTACCGTGATTCTTAGAATGAAGAGACGGACGAGACGGCGAAAATGGGGGTTTGGAGGTCAAGTCGGGCCGGGAAAATTCCCTGGACTCGACCATTGGTCGAGCTCCGAGGGAGCTCGGGTCGAGGTTGGTGCTTAGGGAAGAAGTGTTGAATTTTTGGGCGCGCTTTAGTGGTTTACATATTACAAAAGGCGAGATTGTATCAAGTTCGTGGCTGGCCCAAGCGGCAAAGCTCTCGCCTATTCGCGCCACGAGTCCCGTGTTCGATCCACTGAAGTAGCGATTTTTCTCAAATTTTTGTAAGGCAGGCCACACTTCGAGATCTTTGGATATATACTATAAAGAGCGAGCTTATTTACAAGATCGTTGCTAGCCGAGGTGGCTAAGAGCTCGCCCATGCGCGCCACGAGGTCCCGAGTTCGAACCCCAACAGCGGAAATTTTTATTTTATTTTTTTAAAAGCCCCAAGCTCGAGTCGAGGGCCCCAACCTCGACTCGAGGCACCCGATTTTCAGTTTTCTCTCTTTTTAAACTCCCTTGGACGAAAAACAGAGTACAACATTCATAAGAGCAGTTAGTAGCGGTTTTGGGGCGAATTCTCAGGCCCCAAGCCAATTTCCATCTTAGATTAGTGTAGAAGTTAGAATTAGATGTAGATTTCCTTTGATTGTCGCTAGATTAGCCATAGATTAGCTTTTGATCCTTGTAATTCTTTCAATTCAAGCTTGTATTGCATTTGGAGATTGTTGTTGAAGACTCAAGCATTCCTATTTTGGTTAATTGAAGATCAATTGGTGATGTTTTTCCTCTTTTGTCTCTTTAATTTCTTATTTGTTGTGACTTGCTTTGTGTTTGATCAATTCTATCTTCTTCCCATGGATTTCACCATGGGCTAATTCTCTTGTGCTTGGGTTAATTGAAATTGATGATGAATTGATTGATGATGCTATAATTGTTGATGATTGGAGATTAATTGAGTAGTTTGCTTACTAATTGTGATTCTCATTTGTGCTTCATGCATAATTATCTCTTTAGATTAGTGTTTGATCACCCTAGCTATAGGCGAGAGTTGCGCTAACGTGATCCTAGATTAATCGGGTGATAATTGTGTATGAATGCGTGGATTGGGTGCTTCGGAATCGAGAGATTAGTTGCACTAAGGATACTCACATTAGTTTTCTACCTAATTGTGATTCTTAATTGTGCTTTGTGTAAAATTGTCTCTTTAGATTAATGGTTAATCACCCTAGCAATAGGCGAGAGTTGAGCAAACGTGATTAGGTGTTGATCGGGATTCAATTTTGCATGATTGTATGAATTGGGGATTTCTACATTGAGAGATGGGAAAGACTAAGGATACTCACATTAGGCATTGTGATTTTAATGGAGTGATTAATTTCATGATGGTTTATGCTTTCTATCTTAGTTGATTTGCAATTTGATTCAATTGTAGCTTGTTGATTGATGATTCATTGATGGATGTTAATCCTAGCACCTCTATCCCACCATTTAGTGTTGTTTTTGTTCTCGCATTCTAAGTGTTCGATCTATTGCTTGCTCCTTGTCGTTTTGTATTCTTGCTTGTGTTTTGTTGTTTTTGTACCAAACCATTGTTGCAACTCTAGTCACTAATAACTTGTATTTCTAGGACCTCATGTGCATACTTTTTCCCTTGGGTTCGATATTTTGTTGATTGGTCTTAATAACTCTTACCCTATACACTCCAATCACCATTCTAAACTTCCAATAGTCATATTCTTGATTGAGAAATCAGGTAGACTCCTTGATTTCTTGCTCTTAACGAGACATGTTGAGATAGAAAACCAAAACACTAACAAGATCTTGTTAGTAGTACGATTAGTGAAACAAAGAAGATGAAGATAATCGGAAAAACAATTTCAGAATCTTGATTAATACCTAAAATCAATATCAACAACTTAACAACGCTCGATACCACTTGTTGGTCCCACTTGTTGGCCAAGGTTGAATTGCTTAAGGGCGATTTTAGATGGTGTTCGAGTAAATTGGGCTGAGATGTTGTTGGGCGGCTGAAGGATGAAAAGAAAAGGTTGGAGTGTGTGAGCGGGGAATGGGTGCTAAGGCGATCACAAGTCTATTCAACATGATAAGCTGTGCTATTGGAGGACCTTCTATTAGACGACCTCAAGCCAGACAGATGGGGTGAGGAGCTACACGAAGCGAAGGGGCTCCTCACCAAGAATGAGCTGATAGGAGGCCCCGGGACTCTCGGCGATGAGGCGGCCGAGGTGAGGAAGGCGATCCCTCGGTGAGGAGGTACAACTAGTCAAGCCAACGGTGAGCTCGGTCGAGGCTTCACGGCCGATGAAACCGAAGGAGAAAGCCAAGAAAAGGAGAAGGCTAGAGAAGGCCTCGGAAAAGAAGAAGGCAGTGGGGAGTCTTTTCTGCTCCTCCATGCACTGCTACCGAGAGGAGGCAATTTCTCTGGAAGTGGGCTGGCTGCGGCGATTCTGCGAAGGCGAGGTGCTAGAGGAGCCCGGCTAAAAAGAATTATCTCAGGTGAGAGGGTGATCTCTATTGGTACTTCTTCAAACCTCTCATCTTCTTCTGAATCTACCCCCTCCCCTCATCTGTCCAAGCGGCGATGAAGAGGTAGTCTTGGCTGCTACCTCGAGCCTCTAAATCAGCCAACCTCCCAAGTGTCCAAACAACCCCTTCTAAAACCCCAACTATCTCTATCCCCCTACGACCTCACCGAACCAATCCCACTACCCATCGTTCCCATTTTTTAACCAACTCCACTAACCACCATAACCCCCATTATAACCCTACAAACCACATCTTCACCACCCCCAACCACAGTGAACCCGCGGCTTCCTCATCTCAATTCCCTCCATCCCCACCAACAGATGCCCTTGAAACCTAATCCATCCCCACGGTCCAAATCCCAGATATCTCTCATTCCCTCTTTGAGGATATCCAGATGAACTCCTCTTCTCCACAAACTCCCTCATCCTCCTCCTCGTGAATCCTTTTCAAAGGATGAGGACAGTGCGATCCTTCCTCTGCCTTCTCCACGGCCTTCACAAACTGCAAAAGAAGATAAACTCAAGGGTAGAGAGGTTGGTGGCGAAGCGGACCAAGAAGATCATCCGGGCTATCACGAGATACCATGATAGCCAACATGCGGATAGCGAGGTAAACATTACCAAAAATATTTTGATTAAACATAACACCGTGTTGGCTGATCGTGTGAGCAAGGCTGGAGGAGGAGTTGAAAAGTCTGAAAGCGAAGGTGGGTGAAGACAATGCAATAGTAGTTGATGTTATTTCTATGGATAAAAAGACTTGAGTGCATTGTTCTTCCCTTGAAACTCAGTGCGAGACCTTAAAGATGAAGTTAAAACGGGAAAGCATTTGGGAAAGAAAGGATTGAGGCCCTCTCGGTGGTGTCAAGGCCAACAAAAATCGAGATAACCACGAAGGCGAGACATAGTTGAAATTTGGAAATAACAAAGGTAGACATAAAGATAAAATCGAGATGAGCTTGCCGCTCTCCAAGTGAGGGTGACTCAAGGTGAAGAGGCCCTTCGCGAAGATGAGGAAAGGAGGAAGAAGGAGGAGGAGGAAAAATGCGCTAAGGCGATGGCGAGAATAAAAGAGTCTCGAGAAATCTTCGGAGGCCGGAGGCAAGGAAAAAGGAAGAGTGTGGAAAAACCGACTCGATCGAGGTCACTGCCAAATCTTCTAAGCCCGAGAAAAGAAAAAGAGAACCAGATTACTCAAATATGTCGAGGAGCGAGATAAGGAGGATTAGGTAAGAGAAGGAGTGGTATGGTGAAAGGGAGAGAAAGAGGCCGAGAAGAACAAGGGCACGGAGATGAAGTGGAGCCGGATATCGGGAAGTGGATAATGAAGTCAGTGATGAAGAGTCTTTCCGTCCTTATCATCGATCATCTGTCCCTCCCAAAATGGTCTCGGGACGGTACGAAGGAATACAGGAAAAGAATTTGGATGCCAAATGGTTGTACTACCGGTACATTATGAAGGCATCGAATCTTCAGTGAAAATGAGGACTGAGGTGGCATGAGTGGATGGAGAAGGAAGGCTGACCTCTACAATAGATTGATTGATGAGGTGGACAAGATCTTCAACGCTAATCTATCAACCCCTGCTTATGAATTGGCGAAGTCGAAGAAGAACGCTGATGGAACCATCGACTTGGTGGATAAAAGGCATAGTTACAAAAGGCGAAGTCGAGTCCGGACTCAAGCATGAAGGCGAGCTGAAGCCGCTAAGGAAAAGAGTCTTCAAGCTGGCTGATGGCTCCGGCGAGACCGGTGAGGTGTCTAGATAAGATTTTTTTCTTCTTCTTATCTTTTATCTTATCTGCACAACGCGTAACTTGTAAAGGTGCTTATATGAATGAAATTTTGTGAACTTATCTGAATGACATTGTCTTATCTTTTCAAGTTCAAGTTCCTTATTGCTTTCTAAGAAAATATCAAGAAATTTTTCTAAGTGTTAATCATCGATAAAAATTTTATTTCTTAAAACAAAATTTCTTAAAAAAGGATAAAATATTTTCCAAGTATGGAAAGTTTATAAGAATAAATATTTTCTTAAGTGTGAATAAGTGCTCCTATGTGAACTTATCTGATTAAAAGTATTTTCGTATGCTTATCTGATTTTCCTGAATAATCTTGACTAACACCAGTGTGAGTTTTTCTTTCTTGTAGTTTTAACTTCATCAAAAGGGAAAATTGTTAGATCGGGTTTTTAGTTTTGATGAGTTAAAATGTATAGGTTAGAAAAACACATGTAAAATTAGGATGACCAAGCGAAATTGTATAGACCCAGTGAAGTAGTAGCTTTGTACTAAGGTGATCAGGACTAAGCGAGGTAAATGAAGTCACCGAGACCGGGAAGTAGAAGGTCATCGAAGATAGTCTTGAAGAAGTCATCCTGTTGGAGAGAATAATGAAGAGCTCAAGATAAGGTCAAGACCACTGAGTAGAATAAGAAAGACAAGGTTTTCACCAAGTCAAAGACAGACGACTAACTCAAGATCGGTGAGGTCGAGGTACTTTTACGAGAAAAGTTTGTTAAGCGGTTTTAAGTTTGTTACAACAAACTAACCGTCTTACGGAGCTTATAAATAGGATTAAGCACAGATTCTTAGAAGAACTCTTAGCACTCATTCTTCGAAATTCATATTCACGAAAAGCATTCACATATCTTCAAAGATTTTTACATTATTTTCTAAGTGTTTAAAGAACACTTTACGTACATCTTCAAATCATACTCTGCCTTGTAATTTCTAGATTAGCCGATTAGATTGTTAGATTGAAGGTGAATCGAAAACGAAGATTGTCTAACTTTGTAAATTGTAATCAACAATAAGTAGAGAGTAAGTAAGAAGGCGGCGCTCCTTCTTCAAGTTGTAGAAGGAGGGTGGATGTAGGATCTTTTGATCGTAACCACTATAAATCGTGTGTCATTTACTTTACTGCATTCAATTTTATTGATAATCGTGTTTTGAATAAAACTTGTTTTGATTGCTTTTAGATCCGAGTTTCTAGATTGAGTTGAATTTGTTTCATTTGTTAAACTTTGATTTTGGGGATTTGTAGTTTTCATTTGAAATTGATAATCTGAATTTTGGAAAGATTTAGATAATCTATTCAACCCCTTCTAGATTATCTTTGGAAGGTCTGCTTGTTTTCTTATAAAGCTGCTCAATCTCGGGACCAACATATATAAATTCATTTATTTCATTATTATTATTAATACTTTACCTTAGGTAGCTTTGTGAACACCAATCCCCAATACATATATATTAATAACGTTGTCAAATGAAATATATATATATATATATATATATATATTTAAACATGTGGCTCTAATAAACTTTGAATACTTCATAAAAATAAAAACCAACACGGCGGAGGATGAAATCAAAGCTTAACGAATAATAAGCTGAAATGTTATAATCTCATGATAATAACACATTCATATTATAAAGATGGTGGACCATAAAATTTATTACAAATATAATTGGAGTTTGAATTTACATGTCGTAAATATTTGACTTTATTTAAATATAATATCTTAACCGGTTAATATGGGGCTCTCGGTGTCACTGCAGGTTTAGAATCCCTTCTTCAAAACCTGAAATATTAATTGGGTGTGAGATAAAAATCTCGGTGGGTAACTGCAGGTGTTAAGTCGTTTGTGCAATAAACAAAATGTATTATTACGAACCGGACTCGTCAGTCATTTCATAAATTTATATTGCCCAATAGATTCGTCGATCCTTAACTCGAAGGTCTAAAGGCTCTGTTAATCCGAAGATCAATAGTATTGAGTACTTAAGACTTAATGAGCACATAAGGCTCTGGCCCGATAGACCGTCGGTCGATTGGCCACTTAGATCCGAAGATCCGAAATAATAGTAACTTATTGGTTAATATAATAAATACAATTGCATATACCAACATACAATAAAATATTTACAACTGCACCACAAATAATGTTACCCACATTTGTTGACTTGTAGTTTGATTTTGAAGGTTAATGGTGTTAGGATTTGAATTTGTATGTTTTGATGATGTTCCCAAAACCTAAGTGTAATAGGACCAGTGGATCTGTTAGTCATTTGTTGATCTAGATAGGGTTTGTGTCTTTGTATAGTTAATCTTGCTAGGCCTAACACGAAGCTTCATATTGGTTGAGAAGCTGAAGAGGCTGTGATAAGAAGACTTAAAGATCTAAGAGAAATCTCGGTCGTAGTCTATTGGAAGGGCGTCGCGAAGATCAAGAAGAGATGATAAGAGTTATGCAAAAAGAAGTTCTGTTAAGAAAGGCTCAAGCAAAGATAGCAAGGTTGATATCCATGCTACGACAAACTTTAAGATGTCTTTGGAGCAAGGTGTAAGGTTGCTAGAGTTGACTTCAAGAAATTCATCGGGGGTTAACTAAAGAAAGAAAGATATTTCAAAGATATCCGAAGTAAGTCAAGTGAAGATTTGATTATCAATCAAGATCAATCACGGCATAATTGATTGGTATCGGACAATCAATTATCCAAAGTCAAACAAATCTTCCAACGATTGCTTACCATTTCTTTGAAGACACGATTGACAAATTAGCCTAACGGCTAGTCAAAATCGAGGATCATAAAAGCAGAAGTGAAGGATTTTTTTTTTTGAATACACGCGCACGAGAAACATCAAGAATATCTCCTTCACTCATTTGCAATACACGCTGAATTCTTCATACAGAAAATCAATCTATCACGTTGAATTTCCTAAGAGATTTATTTTTGGTCAAGGAAGTGTAAATCACCTTTCATTATCTCTGTACGAGAAAAGGTTGATTGTTTTGATCTAAGAGCTAACACTCGAGGATCATCTTGATTGTACCAAGGGCGGGAACTTGTTAAACTTCTGTGGTCGAATCCTCAAGGAGATTAGAGGAGACAAGACCAGTTTCGGTGGATAGTAAGACCCTGTGGGATCGGGGAGAGTGGACGTAGGATCGTTATATCCGAACCACTATAAAAATCTCTGTGTCTTTATTTGCTTTACGCATTCATACTTATAACTTGCTCATTCATCATTTTTACAAACTGCATCAACCTTGCCGTAGAAGACTCCAAAGTCTTCTAACTTCAAGAAAGGTTTTCTTTAAAAGGGTTTTTCAAATACACACGAGATTAGCTTTCGCACCATCGGAAGACTCAGGAGTTTAGAAGTCTGGCGATCTCACTTAACACACTCGAGTACCTTGCTTTGCGAGAAGACTTCAAAATCTTCTAACCTCACACTCGGCTCACGAAAAGTTGTAAAAGTTTTGAGTGTGGTAAAGTCTATTCAACCCCCTTCTAGACTTTCCACCTCCTTTCACATCTCGTCCAGGACCAACAAGTGGTATCGAAGCGGTGGTTCAACCGACCACCGGCTTTGGTTACCAATAGTCTTTGAGGAAAAGCTGTTGTGGTCATCCGAGCAGATCCGTTTTTGAAAAATCGTTTTCATAAAACTCATTGCATTCATTGCATAATTGTTTTTATTGCTAACATGAGTTCCCTTAAGAGCGGTAAAGAAAGCTACGAGTTCTCTATTGAAGACTATGACTACCGGAAATTCCGCATGGAAAATCATCTTGGTGCAATTCATGATAGGATACTCGAGACACTAGAAGATGGACCGATAAAGTTTTACTTTGAACCGGTAAGTTAAGGAGTGGTGGAGCGAAGCATCTACTCGGCAGATTGAAAAGAAAAGGAGTGAAATGTCAAATGATGAAAGGAAACTATTTAATCTTGATCAAGTTGCTCGGATAGAGATCATAGAGACATTAACTAGAGAGCTTACGAGAGAAAGTCAAGACATGTAAGACTGCTAAAGAAATGTGGGAAACTTTAGCACTCATGTGTGAAGGATCGGAGCGATTAAAGAGAACAAGTTGCGATCCATTCTACATTCATTTGATACCTTCAAGATGAAGCTGATGAGACGATAGATCAATTGGACTTAAGACTGACAAATATCATCAATAAAGCAAGCTCCTTGGGAAAATCATACCGAGAAGGAGATCAACAACAAAATATTGAGATCTCTAACTAGCAAATGGAAGTCAAGATTACAGGTGATTAAGGATACGAAAGAAGCTGAGCAAGATCGATCATCATGAGCTATTCTCACATTTGAAAGCTCATGAATATGATCTGAAACAAGAAGAAGACGAGGATGAAGGGAATTCAAATTCCACGGGAAAGGAAGTTGCTTTCAAGGTCACTTCAAATCGATCGCCTAAAGAGCCTATTGGAGAGGATTTAAGCTTAAAAGAGCAGATGGCTTTCTTGACCGAGAAAATTTGATAGAATGAACTCAAAATTTGGGAAATATAGAAGATATTGGAAGAATACAAAGAAAGCTGGTTTGAGATCCGAAAACAAATCTTGAGACAAGAGATCGAGAAGACTCCAAAGAAGACAGAAGGTTCAAGACTCCGAGAAAGAAGAAGAGAAGATAGCCCCGAAAAGAAGAGATTTTTCTCCAAAAAGGGATTCTAGTCCAAGAAAATCTTCAAGAAGTGATGCTTGCTATAATTGTCATAAATCGGGACATTTCGGTTATGATTGTCGAGATCTAACTCCAAGAGAAAGAGAAGAAAAGAGATTGATGAGGAGCGAGAAAGTTTCTTTGACAAAGCGTGCTTTAGTGGTGAAGAGGAGGATACTCTTTCAAGTGATTCAACATCATCTTGAGACTTCTCTTGAGACAATGATTTGTGTCTTATGGCAAAAGGAGATGAGGTACTTTCTGATTCCTACTCTTCGTCCGCTTCTCGTGTTTCTTTTGCGAGAAGAGTTTGACCATAACTTTGTTGATAAGTTAATGGAAGATCTCAAAAGCTGCTATAAATGCTTACAAGCTGTGTGGAAAAGGAGAATGTGAGCTTGAAAGAAGAAATTGATCTATTTACACAAGAATCTATTAGCAAGACATCGAGACACTAACAGATTCTAATCGAGATAACTTCGAGAAGAGTTAAATACTCTTAAAATGAAGTATCTTGAGCAGGGTTTCTTTGGTAGAAAGGTTGCTTGCTTTGAGAATCTTGAGAAAGCGATCGGTTGAAAATTCTACAAGCAAAATTCGATGAACTTTTCCATCGGCATGAGCGTATAAAATCAAGTGAGGAACGTTTAAGTTTGAGGTTGGATCAAGTGAACAAAGCTTCTCATGCGGTTCAAACAATAGTTGAATCGTCTCAAACACCTAACGTAAAGAAGGGAATTGGTTTTACCATTGCCCAATCCTCACGAGGTTCAAACAAGTGTACTTAAGAAGAGTACACATGTTAAGGGTAATGATTTGGTAGGAGAGGGTTCCAAACCTAAACCTGCGATAAGGGTAAAGGTTGGCGACCCAAATCGGTCGAATGGGAAGAAGAGTAGTTATACTCAACAACCTAAACAAGCGATGAGGTATCAAAAGAAGGGGGAATCCCGACTTAAGAAACCTCGGCAAGGTCGAAAAGTAGACTTGGCCGAAATCATCTGCGAGGAGGCAGTCTCGGTGAAGACTACACAACCTAAGCAAACTTCAAAGCTTGCTAACCGATCTACTAAGTCATACGTACTGTGAGATATGAATCTTTTGATGGCTCAAGTAGAACGTACCCTTATCATCAAAACCCTCGAACCATTGCACACGGCTGATCACTCCATCTGAGAAGACCTCGGAAGGGTCGGAAGTCTTCTAGAAGGAACACGATCGACACCCATAGGCATACATTCAAGAAGGCACCAAAGGATGAGATTGTCTATGTTGATATGTATGGAAGAAGGATAAGATCTTCTACGAATATGATAAGAAGAGTCTATTCCTATGGATTCCTAAAGATTGTGCTAACTCTCAAGGACCCAAATCTAAAGGGTACCTGAAACTTAACTAAACGTGCGGGGCATGCAGGGCATGAAAGAGAAGTTCTTTGAAAATACTTTATGCAGTACATCGACGGTGGGTGTTCAAGCATATGACTGAAATAAGCAACTCTTGAGCTCAATAAAAACACAAAATGGGCCACGTGTGGTATTTGGAGACAATAACTTTGGGATTACCAAAGGTGTTGGGACTCTATACATTGGAAATGTACGTGTTGAGGAAGTTTTCTATGTGGAAGGATTAAAACATAACTTGCTTTCGATCTTACGTGATAAGGGATATTCGATTAAGTTTTCTAGTTCTCTGTGTGTTGTTCTTAGTGGTTTAAACGATCGGGTGCTCTTAAGCGCCCGAGAAAGGGCAATGTTTATGTTGCGAGAATTTCATAAATGTTCTAGTAATACATGCCTTGTAGCAAAGAGTACTTCGAGAGGCCAGCTGGTTATGGCACAAGAGACTCGGTCATATAAATTTCAAGACGCTAAACAAGATAGCCGGGAAGTCTCTTGTAGAAGGCTTACCAAATGAAGTTTTCTCAAAAGATCGGATATGTGACTCATGTCAAAAGGAAAACAAACTAGAGCCACTTTCAAGGAAGTTTACGTACCAACATCAAGTAGAGTATTACAATTACTCCATATGGATCTTTTTGGTCCTGTATCCCATTAAGCTTCGGTGGTAGAAAATATACTCTGGTGGTGGTGGATGACTATTTAAGATTCACATGGGTGATATTTATGTTCAAAAAGAATGAAACCATCACAAGGTTACAATTCTTGAAGAGATTACAAAAGCGAGAAAGGAGAAAATGTTGTAAAGATTAGAAGTGACAAAGGCAGAATTCCTAAACTCTCACATAGCGACATATTGCAAAGAAGCTGGAATCCAACATGAAACGTCTGCGGCTCGCACTCCACAACAAAATGGTGTTCTTTGAGAGGAGAAATAGAACACTCAAGGAAGCTGCCCGAACAATGCTAGCGAGTATGATGTTCCTCGAGAGGTTTTGGGCAGAAGGCTGTGAATACGGCATGCTATACTCAAAATCGAAGCTTCTTTGACAAAAGAACATGGAAAGACACCATATGAATTATGGAAAGGTAGAATTCCTCGTGTTTCTTTCTTTCGTGTTTTTGGTTGTAGGTGTTTCATTCATGACAATGGCAAATCCAAGTTAAAAACCTTTGATGCCAAGGTTGCTGATGGAATATTTTTAGGATATTCCGGCCACAAGCAAGGCCTATCGGGTTTTTAACGGGAAAACCCTTGTTGTGGAAGAAACACCCCATGTGGTTTTTAATGAATCTATTGTTGAGTTTAAGGACAAAGGACAAGAAGAACCTCTAGCAGAAGGATTTGGGAAACTAGAACTCAAGGATAAGACAAGATATGTCAAGGTTCAAGTACCTACTTTAGACTCGGATTCGAAGAAGATCGGCAAACTTGCGGCGCAGAACTCAAACAAGATAAAGTCTGTGACGAAACCTCTAAGGCTGCTGATGATTCACCCGTAACACCGAGATGTGAATGTGTCAACTCAAGGGGGAATGACGCAAGATGATGTTCCAACAATATCTTGAGAAGAATTACACGTATCTAACGAAGAAATTGGATGGTGATAATCCTAGTGACTTAATCTTAGGAAATCTTCAAGATGGAGTAAAGACAAGAAGGAAAATAAACCTAGATGGTTTATTTAGCTGTTATGTCTCTCTGAGAACCTAAGAATATTGAAGAAGCAACGTTGGACACTGGCTGGATAGAAGCTATGCAAGATGAATCAATCAATTCACACGATAAGATGTGTGGGTACTTGTTGATAGACCAAAACATCAAAAAGTGATTGGCACGAAGTGGGTTTTTAAGAACAAGAAAAATGAGAAAGATGAAGTCACGAGAAATAAAGCAAGGCTTGTCGCACAAGGCTACTCACGATCGAAGGAATTGACTATGGCGAGACATTTGCACACTGTGGCAGATTAGAAGCGATAAGATTATTCCTTGCATACGCAGCATACATGAAATTGAGTATATCAAATGGATGTAAAATCCGCGTTTTTAAATGGAGTTCTTGCTGAAGAAGTATACGTTGAACAACCTCCGGGTTTTGTTCAAGGAGATCAAGTCTACCGTCTAAAGAAAGCTTTATATGGATGAAGCAAGCTCCTCGAGCTTGGTATGACACACTATCGCAATTTTTACTTGATCATGGATTGATAAAGGAAGGATAGATAGAACATTGTTCAGAATTGAAGAAGAACAAGATATTCTATTAGTACAGATATATGTGGATGACATCATTTTTGGATCTCCAAACAAGAAGCTTTGTGAGAAATTCAAGAAATTGATGCGAGTAAGTTCGAAATGTCTATGATGGGAGAAATGAATTATTTCCTAGGTCTTCAAGTCAAGCAAACTTCTAAAGGAATATTCATAAACCAAGCAAAGAATACCAAAAATATGCTAGAAAAGTTTGGAATGTTAACAAGCAAGGATGCAAAGATTCCGATGGTAACAAACTACAAGATGGATCCGTATGAGGATGGTGAAAGTATTGATCGAGACCATGTACGGAGGTTTAATAGGTTCCTTGCTGTATCTAACGGCCAGCGGAACTGACATTTCTTTCGCGGTTGGAGTATGCGCTAGATTTCAAGCCAATCCAAAGAAAAGTCATTTGGATGCGGCAAAGAAAATTCTGAAGTATCTAAAGGGTACAGCAAATGTAGGTCTTTGGTACCTGCTGATGACAATCTGGAACTCGGTGGATATTCTCGATTCGATTATGGTGGTTGTAGAATTGATAGAAAATCAACCACGGGCACATGTCAATTTCTTGGAAGTAAGCTGGTTTCTTGGTTTTCTAAGAAGCAAACTTGATAGCTACGTCAACTACTGAAGCGAGAATATATGGCTCGGAAGTTGTTGCTCACAATTACTTTGGATAAGTCAACAATTACAAGACTATCACATTGTCGCTAAAGAAATTCCTATATTACGTGATAGCAACAGTGCCATTGCTATTACTCGAGAATCCGATACTTCACACAAGATGAAAGCATGTGGATATACGTCATCATTTTATTAGAGATCACGTCGAAAAGAAGAACATTCGAATGGAAAAGATTCATACAGATCGGCAGAGAGCGGATATTACAGCGAAACCATTGGCGAGAGGCACGGTTTAGAGATCTATGTGTAGAATTAGGTCTCTTGGATCCGGGAAAAACGTGTTAACCATATTGCTGAAAGTTTGAAACCTGTGAAGAGAATATTAAGCTTCTTTGAAGAAAGCATTAAACTTCTTTGAAGAGAATATTAAGCTTGCTTTGAAGAAAGTATTAAACTTCTTTGAAGAGAAGATAAAGCTTCTTTGAAGAAAACTTTAAAACTTGCTGCAGTAAAGTTCTAAAGCTTGCTACTACGGTACTCGGTGGTATCGATTGATTACAATATCAACCGAGATATGTTTCTCTCTCTTTCGTTTTGCTCTTGTTTATTTGTTTGTCAAATATTTTGGTTTAAAATATTCCTTAGTCGTATGGTTAAATAAATTTTGAATATTTTATTCCTGAGTTTATCCTCGGCATTGGAAAGTAATTATGTGAATCACAAATCAAATCTTTTCAACCACAATTTATGGGGTAAGTTTTCCTTAAAAATATTATTTTATATCCTATTTCTGCGGACCGAAAATCTTTTAATTTTGGAAAATACCTTTTTCAAATCCAAAGTGAGGACACGCACTTTTCGAATTGAACCGTTGAATCATGAACGTTCGATCTGATCGTGCAATATGCAAATCAACGTTCATATTTTATTGCATAATTTAAAATTTAGCGGTTTCCTTCTTCTCTCTTATAAATTGTTTTTCTTTGTCTCTCTTTCTCTCTCTCTCTCTCATTATTCCTTGATCTTTATTCTCTGTTTTTCGTTCTTACGAAACTCGATCTTTCTCTGTTCTATTTTCAATGGCACCAAAACAATCTTCATCTTCGAAAAAGGTTGCGTGGAAACACAAGACTCTAGATCCTTTGGCTCTTTCGAGAAAGTGCGCGGTGAACTATCGGTGGATTTTCGGACTCTTGGACAGCGGGAAGCGGTGGAGATTCTAAATCTCTTATCGATAGGGGTTTGTTTGATCTTTATTCGGCTCATTCTTGAGCAGCGGACTCTAGATGCCTATGTTGTTCGATTTCTGGTTCGTGGTGATTTTGGGACGGAGCAGCATAAAAGCAGCAGGTGTTTGGTCAATGTTTGACCATCGACGGCGAGATATTCATGAACACTTGGGTTTGTCTCTTCAAGGCATTGATCCAGAGTCATATATGGCGGAAAATCATCTCGAAGCTTTTCGTTCTCTAGCTAAAACTTCATGTCGTCATCATGTGTCGGATTTGAAGAAAGCTTATCTCAAGCGGAAATACAGATTGTTATTTGACATCATGGTGAAGGTGATGTTTGGTGAACGCCGCAGTATGGACTCGATTAGTCGAGGCGTCTTTGTGCTTTAAAGGCGATTGTGGATGGAGTCGAGTGTGATTGGGTCGATAAATTCTTTGAGATTCTCGCAGAAGGAAAAGAATAGGTTCTTTCGGACGAGAGGTGGTTGGACATCCAGAGGTTAAGGTTTGGGTCATGTGGAACAGTATGTTTCTATGTCGAATAAGATTACATCTTCTTTGGAGAGGATGATGCCTAACACGGCGTGGGACCCTAAGTGGACAAAACCATACACTAAAGCAAAGTTTATGCTGAACAAGGATGAGGAGCTCGGTGGTCCTCCCGATTACGATGATGATGATGATCATGTCAGTAGATGCGGAAGAGCACCGCTAAGGTGTTACCGATCTTGGCGGTTGCTCCTGTGGCTATTGATATTGGGAACGAGGCGATGGTAAAGGACTCGGATAACCCGGCAAGCTTCAAGGCTGCTAGTTCAGTGGGAGAAGACTTTGAAGTCTTCTCGTAGCGAAGATCGATTTCGATTTCTCAATTACCACAGAAAGGCGAAGAGGTTCACCGTGGCAACCCGGAAAGATTCTCGTGAGCGGTCGTACGAGAGGAGCACGGATGCCTCCTAAGGTATCTCCCGGAAAGAAAGGATCGTCGGTGGTGGATGCAATGGAGGTTGATGATTCTCCGATTTCGGATGCCAAGAGATGGTCTCTCATGAATCCGCTAGTGAGGAGGAGCAGTACCAATTCCGTTTCCCTCTCTTTCTCGAGATTCCTTCTTCTTCAAAGCTTGTTGCACCGATGGAAGTTGGCGATGAGGTTGCGGGTATGGGTGCCGCCGAGCCTAGCACCCTGTTGCCGAGGGTGATCACAGAGAAAATTTGATCGGAACAAATCCGATAGATTCACCCAAATGATAGATCTTGCTGGTAGATCACGAGGTTCGTTTGAGAAATGTTTGATGGCCGAGGCCGTTATTTGGGTGGACAGCAAGTTTCCCAGGACTACGAATTTTCCGGAGGAGCATAACTTGCTGGTAGATATCTTGGTATGGAAAAATGCAAGGCTTGGAGCAATAGATGATCTCATTCTTTTGGCAAATGAGATTGGACACAATGAGTTTTTCTTATGGGAGTTTGAGCTACGCACTCAAGGCTGGAGTAGCCAGAGCATTTGATCTAACCACGAGTATCATCGATTGCTTGCCTAGTTGCTCATTGTTAGATGAACCGGAGCCTGCGGAAGATGGTTCTATTCCTCCCTTTACGATGACTCGATGAAATCAGAAAGGTGTATCTTCTATTCCTCCTCCTCTTCCCGATTTTACATCTCGTACGTTTGCCCAATTTTATGCCTGTTGTCATTCATGAAGACTTGTATAACTCTTACTCCTCAAAGTTTCTTTGAGTTAACACAACAAGTATGCTTTAATGTTTTCTCGTATTGGCTGTTAAATACACTCCTCTTGCCGAGTCTATTGAGTCATCAAAATCCTACATCGAGGCCGCCATTCAGACGGCCCTCTTTGATCCGTCAAACCGCTGCCGATATGTTTTCTCGAGCAACAGGAGACTATCATCGAAACTCTTTCTCGCATGATGTTAAACAACATAAATGAGGTTAGAAAGCACATTGAAAGTGTGAAGGCTGAAGGTGAGAAAGTCAAGCTACTCTCAGAAGGTGTTTGCCGAAAGAGAGACGGTTGAGGATAGATTTCGGACAAAGATGGAGGATCGATTGACGAGACTCGAGTGCCATGGAAGCACGATTAAAAGAAGGAATTGATCGAATGCGGCTATTCAATCATCTATGCTGGACATGGGAAAGCAAATTGCGATCATACAAGAGGCGAATGCTAAATTGACGGAGGCGGCTACGGCTACGGCGGCGACATCGCTAGCTGCTGCTTTATTGACATATGCTCAAAATCGATGAGAAGATTGCTTCTCCAATAGCGGTGAGTATGCCGAATCAAGAAGTTTACGGAAAAGTTTATCGCATACAGACGGGATATTCTTGCCAAGATGACCGAAATGGAAGGTCATTGGACCCTCTTTTGAATGATGTTAAAAGGGGGAAAGCCGATTGAGAACCGAGATGGTTGTGAGAGATGAGGCTAAGGGTAAAGAATTGAAGGATTTGAAAGATAGGTTAGAGGTCATTGAAAGTTTTCGTTGGAGCGAAGAGAAAAAGCGAACTGAAAAGAGCGTTGCGAGAGTCTCATGGAATGGATGAAGGTCAAGGTTCTCAACCATTGAAAAGGAGAAGGTTGGTTAAGATGTCCGAAAAAGTTGAAGGGAAGTCTGTGAAGAAGAGTTAGAGGCGTTGCATGAGGAAGCATTTCTTGCCGACTTAGAAACTAGAAGGATGGAGGAGAAGGATAGTCACAAGATGATCAAACTACTCGGGAAGCAAGGAAAAGAAGTGGATGTGTTGGACAAAGAAACAAAAGCGCTTTTATACCGAAGAAAGCTACTGCAAAACTGCGGTGTCAAGGAAGAAGCAGAGAGCGAGAGGTGAAGAAGATTTTATCCTCCCCCACAATACCGATGGATTTATGGATGATTGCCGTCCTCCGGAGAGGATTGAGGATTGGAAAGCAGCAAAGAGAGATTTCATCTGTTCATACTATGTCTGTAAAAGTATCGGCGTCGGGGCCACAAATAATGAAACATTCTTTGCTTGGATGGAGGAAAAGCACAGTGATCTTTGGGCGTATATTCTCGAGAGCTTCGTGGAATTCAACCTAAACCTTCAAGCGCCGAGAATTTGAAAAGATTCCTACTCCACCACAAAGCAGATGGGAAGTTTGACCAGGTGAGTGTTCGCAGACGCTCAAAATCTGCTTGGCCGAGGTCAGCCCACCTATTGGAACAAATAACAAGGAACTCTATGACAGAGTGTACGAGTGGCTGAATGTTCCAACGGGGTTTCAAGGTATGACCGAGGAAGATATGAAGGTTGCTGGTTGGGTAGCTAGATTGCTGGACGGGAAGCCCGATGAAGTTTTTTTGTTATCTTTTGCTCTTTTTGCATTTCACTTCGTAAGATGTACCGATCTCTTCATATTAATAGAAGTGAATGTTTTGCGCTAAGACAACCTCTCGTTGTCATCTGCTTTTGTTTGTTTTGTTTAGGTCTCTTCTTGTTTTGTTTTCGCATACCCTTGCGCGCTTCTCAAGAAGGTTTTAACATCATCAAAAAGGGGGAATTTGTTAGGATTTGAATTTGTATGTTTTGATGATGTTCCCAAAACCTAAGTGTAATAGCACCACTGGATCTCATTAGTCACCGTTGATCTAGATAGGGTTTGTGTCTTTGTATAGTTAATCTTGCTAGGCCTAACCCGAAGCTTCATATTGGTTGAGAACTCAAGGTCACCGATAAGAAGACTTAAAGATCTAAGAGAAATCTCGCCGTAGTCTATTGGAAGGGCGTCGCGAAGATCAAGAAGAGATGATAAGAGTTATGCAAAAAGAAGTTACGTTAAGAAAGGCTCAAGCAAAGATAGCAAGGTTGATATCCATGCTACAACAAACTTTAAGATGTCTTTGGAGCAAGGTGTAAGGTTGCTAGAGTTGACTTCAAGAAATTCATCGGGGTTAACTAAAGAAAGAAAGATATTTCAAAGATATCCGAAGTAAGTCAAGTGAAGATTTGATTATCAATCAAGATCAATCACAAGCATAATTGATTGGTATCGCACAATCAATTATCCAAAGTCAAACAAATCTTCCAACGATTGCTTACCATTTCTTTGAAGACTGATTGACAAATTAGCCTAACGGCTAGTCAAAATCAGGATCATAAAAGCAGTGAAGGATATTTTGAATACACGCGCACGAAACATCAAGAATATCTCCTTCACTCATTGCAATACACGCTGAATTCTTCATACCGAAATCAATCTATCACGTTGAATTTCCTAAGAGATTTATTTTTTGGTCAAGGAAGTGTAAATCACCTTTCATTATCTCTGTACGAGAAAAGGTTGATTGTTTTGATCTAAGAGCTAACACTCGAGGATCATCTTGATTGTACCAAGGGCAGGAACTTGTTAAACTTCCTGTGGTCGAATCCTCAAGGAGATTAGAGGAGACAAGACCGGTTTCGGTGGATAGTAAGACCCCTGTGGGATCGGGGAGAGTGGACGTAGGATCGTTATATCCGAACCACTATAAAAATCTCTGTGTCTTTATTTGCTTTCTGCATTCATACTTATAATTGCTCATTCATCATTTTTACAAACTGCATCAACCTTTTGTAGAAGACTCCAAAGTCTTCTAACTTCAAGAAGGTTTTCTTTAAAAGGGTTTTTCAAATACACACGAGATTAGCTTCCGCACCATCGGAAGACTCGAGTTTAGAAGTCTGCTGATCTCACTTAGCACACTGAGTACCTTGCCGCAGAAGACTTCAAAATCTTCTAACCTCACTCTCGGCTCACGAAAAGTTGTAAAAGTTTTGAGTGTGGTAAAGTCTATTCAACCCCCTTCTAGACTTTCCACCTCCTTTCACATCTCGTCCGGACCAACAGATGGAAAAGGGACGGTCCGGCCTCAAGGTCTTTTGATACTCCAACTAGCACATATAGATTTTTATCTATTTATTACAACATTAATTTAATTATGAGTTAACTAATAATTTTATAAATATGCTTTAATAAAATAGTCCTATAATTATTAGCTACACATGTCTTTGATAATAAAGCAGATTTATTATAAAATACCTCTTATGAAATGATTTCTCTAGCTCTTCATAGAATTTTTCCTACTTTTTGTTTCTTCTTATTGTTTTAGCTAGCGTCTCTTTCCTTTTATATATACATATATATATATATATATATATATATATATATAAATTTTTAGTGGAATATTTCTATTGTTCATAAGAGTATTTGGTAGAGGAATTTAGACAAAGCTAGGGTAATGACTAAGCATGCCTATGCTATTGTAAATTAATTTGGTGACATTTTCTCATTAAACCTCCTTCATGCTTGTGCCACGTTATCTTTTTTGTCCAGGTGGTCTTCGGCCACTTTAGTAGTATAAGTGGATGATATTATGTACTTAGTATTTATCCTTATAAAAAAATTTGTTTTATTTATTTATTTAGTTATTTATTTTCATTATATATATACATATATAAATATATATATATATACTAATATATATATATATATATATTTAAGCATATATTATATTAATTTTTAAATCTTGTCCTACTAATACTCTTTTATTCTAAGTGCTAGGAGTATCTTTTAAGTTCGAGTGACTCGTCCATCTTTCCCTGCAAATATAATTATTGAAAGAAATATTAAAATTAAAGTTAGTGCAACAATAAAATTTTAATTTATAAAATAACTTATAAAAATCGAGATGCACTTAATATTTGAAAAAAGCAGTGGGGGTATTACATTTATTCAATGTTAAATATTTGATAAAAATTGTTGAGTTATGCATTACGTGATTTCATTTCCATGTTATTCTAATAGCCAGGGGCCCATGTGAGGTCCGGGACCGACGGGTCTTCGGGTGTATCCCGCCGTGCTCAATGGCAAAGTCTAATAGCACAGGGGCCCTAATGAGGTCCTGGATCGAATGATCTTCGAGTTTAACCCACCGTGCTCCATTCTACATGTGAGAATACCAGGGTCCTTAAAAGGGGCTTTGGGAAGGCTCACAACTCCATTTCTATGTTGGCAACGCTGCAAAGTATTAATGGTAATGTTGGCAAAGTTTATGTGAATGTTATTTACTTGGCATTGATGTCTTAACTGTTTATTCTAGTATTTAATTTTGAATAACCCCATTTTAGGCTAATCGGAGGCGGCGGAAGCGTGGTGATGGAGACATCGTATTTATGTTTTCTATTTACTTTTATTTAAAATAAATATATTTATGTTGAACCTAATAAATAATGTCTTTCTACAAAATATTTCTTATTAAATTATCAATTTGCTTAAATTATACTTAGTGGTTGCAAACTTAATTTTTGAATAAAATTCTTTTAATGTTATGTTTCCGCCGTAACATTTATTGTTCTTTGAAAAGTGTGGACTTTCCACATTTTAAAATTTTAAGTTCACGTCTTCTATTTTAAAAAATTATTATTATTTCAAGATTAATTATTTATGAAAATTGGGCGTGACAGATGATCTCTTTTGTACTCACATAATGTCTTACATATTTATTCTGTCATGGTTGTTTTTCGACACCTTTTCGATGGGAAATTATTGTATTGTGAGTCTGATATTTAAAACCTTTTTGTTTTGTTTATATAGTATTCCCTCCATCCCATGATTTCTTTCATAGGGAGGGAGACATACTTATTAAGAAAAGTGGAGTAAGTGTAGGAGAGAGAATAAAATGTAAGGGTATTTTGGGTGTTTAAATGAGATAAAGTGTAGGAGAGAGAATAAAGTAAAATAAAACAAGAGTGACATTTTTTAAACTTTTAAATGATATTGTGGGGGTGTAGTTTATGGAGAGTATACCATTTTAAGAGTGTGAAAGTAATTATGGGACGGACGAAAAAGAAAAATGTGAAAGTAATCGCGGGACATATGGAGTAGTTATTTCATTAAGTATTGAATGTATTTAGTTCTAGTACGCTGAACGTACGTATTTAGTTCTAGTACATTAAATAATTAGGTTTAAGTTCCTAGTATTTAATCTAGTTATAGTACATTGAACATATCTAGTTCTAGTAAATTGAACATATCTAGTTCTAGTAAATTCAAGTTTTTAGTATTTAACATTCATGAATTTTCCTATGTAATTAAATTTAAGTTCACTGAATATAAATGACTTATTTTAATTAATAAATTATTACTTTATTGATTAATTAATATTTCTCTAAAATAATAAAATCTCATAGTCCCAACATTATTAATTTTTGGAGGTTCTACTGCATTAGTAATAAGATATTTTATTGCACTATAAAAAAATAATGAATTGGCTACGAAGTATTTTGTATGCAATACTCCTAATTTTATAGGCATTTACATTTGCCTATAAAATACCAACAAAAAAGATCGTAAATAATTTGTCCGTGTGTTATTTGTTTGTCTACAAAAATGTAATCCGTAGGTAATTACCTACCAATATTCCGTAGATTATCATCAATGTGTATTAAAGTTATCTTTTAGGATGATTTTGCCTATGAACTATTTTATAGGTATTTAATTAACTTCACTGTTGCGTTGATAATGTTGTAGGTGAAGTGTTATAAAATAAATCATAAGAATGTGTAGGCAAGTGCATAGACAATCCCTCACTATTTAAATACAAAATTAATTTTATTGGAAAATTTCGTATCCAATTTATTATTTTCTTATAGTGTTGTATCTAATTATCTATTAAATACTAGTGATGTGTGACAAAATATTGTACTAGAGAGTAATTATTTCATTCCAGTCAATTGAAAATAACGCTTTGATCTAGTCATTTTTTCAACTTAATTAAAAAACACTGAACAAGTTTTGTTGAGTCAAGCTTGAATAATTTTGATTTTCAATTCAATGGTTGAACAAGTATTAATTGATTCAAATTAAAATTATTTTGATTTTTTTGCACTTGTTTTATTATTTTTCGCCAATTTAGGGGCGTTCGGTTGTAAATTTTTTAATGGGAATGAGAATGAGTATAATGCAATTATGGTGGTTAGTTAGAACAAAAAAATGATTATGATACTATTTTTCCCTCTTAAATAAGGTAATCACCTGCCCATTTTGATTAACATATTTTCCTCCTACAATCATTTCTCCACCACTACCAACAAGCTTGTTGGGTCCCTTTAGAAAGAGTTAATCACGAAACGGGATGCCCTCTAGTGATAATCTAGAAGGGGGATGAATAGATTATCAAAAACTTTTTCGAGCTTAGATAATCTATCAACTCCAAAATCGGTTTAACAATGAAACATTTGTTGATTAAACTCAATTCGTATAGGATCTTAAGCTTATCGAGATATTGAATTTTGTGATCAAGAAACAATCAATGAAAACAAGTAAAAACAATAAGAAGAAACAACACGAGGATTTATAGTGGTTCGGATCAAACGATCCTACATCCACTCTCCTTCTTCAAACTTGAAGAAGGGCCTTCACTTACTTACTTTCTTCTTCTTGTGACTTACTTACAATGATGAATCTTGACCTTACAATGAATTCTTCCTAATTTACGAATATCTATGGCTTGAAGATCTAATGAAAAAGTGTTCTATAAACACTAAGAACCGAAAACGTATAAAACGCGTTCGTGAATGTGTATAATTTCTGTTGCTTGTGAATACAAAGTATATTGATGAGTGCAAAGTATCAAAAGTTAATTCTAAATTAATTTCTATCCCTATTTATAGAGATCTCCTCACAGTAGTTGTAACTTCCTTGAATTCGGTTTTGATCGGTTATAACAATATAACTGAATTACGTAACTTCCTCTTGAGTTGTTGAAAGCTGCTTCTTGAATCTTCGTATAATATTTCTCTAACACCTCATCGTCGATGTTTACTTCACCTCGTCCTCATCTTCTTTCCTGTCTTGGTGTTTAGTATTGTATCTCAACTATCTTCTCTGTGTTGTCCTTGTCCTGATATCTCGACCTCATCGATATTCTCTCATTATCTGGAAATCGTCCTTGTCGACATCTTGACCTCGTGCGATATTCTATACTTAGTTTTATTTATAAAGAAATACTTCACTGCCTATACAAAATGCTCACCTGGTCATCCTATTTTACATTTTTAACACATCAAAACTAATACACTTTTCCTTTTCCTAACAATTTCCCCCTTTTTGATGATGTTAAAACTCGGCTCAAGAAAAGAAAAAGCTGTTAGTAAAAATTGAGAGTGAAACAAAATATACAAATAAGCCACATAGTCGAGATAATCAAAGCAATAGTTCAATAAGCAGATGATCGAGCAATGTAGTTGCTCAAAGTCAAGGTCAAGTACTTTGAAGAAAACATAGGCAGATTTGAAGTTTTGAGATGATTTAGTGTTATAAGTTTATAAAGCGATTACTTAAATCAAGAGTTAGTTAATGAGTAACAAGTTAGTTAAACACTTCAAATTTCGTGAGAGTAGTTCAAAAGATATATTTCATGACTATTCACGGGATTTTCACATTCTTATAACTTCATCTTTCACAAAGAAACAATCGGAGGAGTAAAAGTAAGACTTAATCATACCACCTATCTTCTTCCGGAATAGTCATCCCGATCGAAGACACGATTCTTCAAGCTCGAGTGTCTCCCCACCTTCGCCTAGATCGGCCACAGTCTCGGCTTGGATCGGCATCTGCTTCACCTTTTCTCTGTCTAGCTAGCCATCTTGCTTTAGTGGAGCGGACATGGTTGCATAAGGAGGTGCGACTATGTCCACATTAAATTCTGCGTCTCCAAGGTCGATTAAATACGATAGAAGTTTGGGTCTTTCGCCTCCGGCCATTCATGAAAAGCAATGTTCTCGTCATGCCCCAAGAGATCTTCTTGCAGGCGTAAAACGAGAAGATCCATTCCCCTTCATAAGCTCTCCATTTAGCTTGTTGATCCATGGGAAGATTTCCTTGGGCACGGCTTACATTCTATGGAATGGGCGAAAGACTTCTTCTCCTTCTCGTATTCTTTGATTTCGCACCCACTTCCCTCGTCTTCCTGTCGTACGTCTTCCTAGCTGCCTTTTCTTGCTCCCTCCTCCTCTTAGCTTCTCTTCTCTTATACTTTTCTTTTTCCTCCCTTCTCCTCTTAAGCACTCTTGCCTCTTCTTCCTGTCTCGATCGGGTCTTTTGAACTTGACTTGAGGCCTTAGCTTTCCCAGCAGACTTAGAAGAGGATGGGGAGATTTGATAGTCGAGGGGCGAAGCGAGATCAGCGGTGGAAGGAAGTTCGGGTTCGAGCTCGGACTCGGTGGATTCAGTGTGGTTCTCCTTTTCAACCTTCTCAACGCCCTCACGAGACTTCTCCTCACCTTTCTTCTTCTCCTCCTCGGCTTTCATGACTCTTGAAAGCTCATCTATCCCTCGTATTAAGCGCCATTAGCCGATCATCTTGCAACTCAACTCTTTTCTTGAGCTCACTATCTTCCCCCTTTTTGACATCGCAAATCGGGTATTGCAGATAGTGGCTACTTGATCTATGTATCCCATGAGTTCTTCTCGTGACGAGCCCTGTCTTGATCAAGCTGGTCATATCTCTTCTTTTGACCGACCTCGGCTAAATGCGAATTCATCATCTATGAACCGCTTTAAGATAGTTGTCTGCCTATCTTTTTCCAAAGCCAGTGCATCTTGAACTTGATGAAACGAGGCTTCTTTTGCTTTCCAGGCTTCTCTTACTTGATCCTCAACAGAGTCTCTTATTTCGGTATAAGCGAGCGAACATACCGTTTAACCCACTCATCTTGAGAGTTCATCTCCGAGGCAACTTTCTTTTCATCTCAAATGCATCCGTCTTCTTCATGTCTTATTCCAGAGAAGTATAGATCAATCTTGGTTTCTCTAGAAATGCAGCTTCTACATTCTCCTTGATTGATGATGTGATGACATTAGGAACCGATTGAAAGGCATTCGAGACAAGCGGCCTTTAGACTGCACTTGACTTTCAGGCATCCACTTCGGATACGAGACGCAGATGTGGAGGGCAAGATTTGTTCTTCGATGGAGTCGAGATCTATCTCTTCAATTTACGCTACGATTTGCATCTCCTCAATCTGCTCTGTTTGTGCCTCCTCACCGTATCCATCTCGGTGGCTCATAAGCTCCACCAACTACTTCCTCTACCCTTTCCTCCTCAATAATGACTTCTACATCTTTTTCAACTCTTCCCCCTTCTCACCGCTTTTTCCACCTCCTCTGGAGTCTCATCTCCAAGATATACTCTTTGTAGAATGTAATCAACAAATGTATTTTGATAAGTATATCTTGGAACGAATCTGATTTCACCTTCTTGAGAACCTCCTTCTCCCGGATGGCAAGATTGTTGCCTCCTCGCCTAGCCTATCGTAATAGTTGTCTCTTCAAAGGATCCTAGCCTCGAGTCTTCTTAGCGAGATAGACATCGATAAGCTCCTTCAATAGCTCGAGGCTCGTCCTTGAGAGTGGATTCTTGTCTTAGAAGGAATTTCTTCCCAAGAATTCGCAGAGAGGTCTCAGCTTGGCCCCATCTCCCCGGATGGATTGGGTATGTTTAGATAAAGATCGTGTTCAAGTGGTTGTGGGTAGGAAAGAGAATGAGTCGAATGAGGGTTGGGTTTGTTTTGGACTTATGGGAGTAGACCGTTTTAGAGGCTCGGAGGCAGCGGCCTTGTCTCGCTTCTTCATCGCCAAGTTGGGAAGAGGTGGATTTAGGTACTCCATCCTCAAATGAGGATGAAGATGATGAAGGTGATTTGATTTCTTCTCCTTTTTCTCGATTCATCTTCGACGAGACTTCTACTGCCTCCGTCGGCACGATACACCAACCTCTTTTCACTGGGACACTTCCCTTGGGAAGGCTGTCCTCTCCTCTTCGTCTTCGTCTTCCTCCGTCTCAGCAGACGAGGATTCATCCACCAAAACTGTCTTTATCTCCGTCTTCTTGGCTTTTGAAGCCTTTTTCTTAGGAGTTGGAGGTGGAGCTGGAGCGTCTCCATCTCCTTCCGAGTCGATTGGTCCATATAGCTTCTCATCTTTTATTAACAGTCCCTTACTGTCTCAGTGTACTTTTAACTCCAACACTCCAGTCAAGGTTATGCAGACCCACCTTATGTTCAAGTATGATGGTGATCCTTGCCATCATACTTGCAATCTTGGTCGAGACCATCTCATTAGCTAAATGCCTCGTGACCTGAGTCTTGGTGAATTTCTTTCTCTCCTCCATTATCCTTGAATATACTAGCCTGGCCCGATTAATTTCAGCCCCATCTAGGATAGCTCTCGAGACAAGATATCCTTGGCTTTGTTAGCCCATCATGGCTCGTTGCTCACCCGAATGCACTTAGTCAAAATCAAAGCATAAGTAATCAGATTTCCTCTTCAACATTGGCCTCTTCAAATTCGCCGTTGTATTTTGGTAAGTTCTCCTGGCCATCAATCGGAAACTCTCCAAATATTCCGATGATTTATAAGTGAATGGGTTGTCGCCAGTGGTGCTCAAACTGAAAATTGCACCAATCTCGTAAATAGATAAAACTATTCTTCGCTTTCTTCCCCATAGTTCCGACTCGAGATTCTAATCCAGCTTCGTTGCTTTTGCTCTAGTCGAAATTCAGCACAGAGATCATCCACCGTCAAGTTCTTCGTCGGTTTCATCGCATGATATCGTTTTAAACCCCTTGATTCCAGTAGGTTTAGAATTTCTCTTGTTTCAGCGTCGGTGGTAGTATCCCAATCAACATACATTTCAGATTTTGTTTTATCTCTCGATGGAAGACAAATCGTACTCGAACTTTATATTCTTTTTGGATTCCGCCATTGATGAATGTTGAAGGTTTTAGGAGGGAAAAGAGAAGTTTTGAGAATATGAAGGATTTTATGTGTGCGTAAATGAAAATAATGCACACGAATGTCTATTTATATGGAAAATATAATAATAAACAATTATTAGAATAATAATTGCCTGCAAAAGTGTAAATATAGGCTTTCGAATCGCCATTAATGCAATTATGGCATTTATTTTGAAAAGTGTATAGAATAATATTTAATATGTCGCGCGTGAGATTGAGACGGTTCATATTTCGTAAAACCGCTTCCATTTCTCGGGCGCGTGTAGTATACTCGGCGTATTTCAAAAATGAATTTGATAAAATTTCGGGTCCGTAGTAACTTCTCTCTGACATAGTTACTTATTTGAGAAAATATTTTCGATTAATTGGAGAGATAAAATGAAATATTATTGTTTTTAAAAATAATTTTGAACTCCTTATCCTTTTATTTTGCAAAACAAAATATTTTATTATACCGAGTAACCTCAAAATTTTAATGAATGATAAAGTGAATTATGATATTAAATTCGTATATTAATTATATGAACCCAATATTCATAATTAAGAGTATTTAAGAAAAACTTCCTGATTTTTCTCCTTGTCCTGGATCGATAGCATCACCGTCTGCTACTTGAAACACTTGGATAAATTGACCTTGTCTTGTATTTAGAGACGTGTAAACTTTGTTTTTACCAAATCACGTACACTTAGACAATTGTTAGTAACAAGAGTAAGTCGAGATAAGGTTCAATAATCATCCGATTCTCAGAAGTCACTGACTATTACATCCTTGTCTGATTTACCTATGTCGAATAAGTAATTATCAAGTCGGTATATGGTCAATATGACAAATCCTTGATTCTTGATTCCAATGATAGGAAATCAATGATATCACCACCCGATTGTCCTTTGATTCATATCTTGTCGATAATTCTTTCTAAACATAATAAACTAATTGAGAAAGATAAAGAAAACTCAAGTAATTTGATTATAGATTAACTAAAGAAGAATCTAATAATCCTAATTTTACTAAGAGTTCTTTAAACCTTGTCTCTGCAAGAGGCTTCGCCAAGATGTCCGCTCTTTGAAAAACAGTAAGAATCTTCTCAAGTCTAATGTCTCCTTTTTCTACATGGTCTCGGATGAAATGGTGTCTCGATATCTACATGCTTGCATCTTGTATGAAGGGACTGGTTCTCGGGTAATAGCTATGGCACTATTACTATCACAAAAGATTGGTACATCTTTGGTGATAATGTTATAGTCTCTTAGTCATTGACTAATCCAGTTAGCCGTGAACAACAACTCCCACCTGCCATGTACTCACTTTCGTAGTAGAAGTAGCTACAGAGGTTTGTTTCTTAGACAACCATGAAATCGGCTTACTTCCCGTAAATTGGCAAGTTCCAGATGTAGATTTCCTATCTATCTTACACCCACCAAAATCTGAATCGAGTACCCCGACAACTCAAAGTTATCGTCCATTTGGATACCACAGCCCTACATAGATTGTACTTTTCAAATATTTTAATATCTTCTTTGCGGCTTCAAGATGACTCTTCTTAGGTTTAGCTTGAAAGCGTGCACATACACCCACCGCAAAAGAAATGTCAGTCTACTAGCAGATAAGTATAAAAGAGAGCTAATTAAACCTCTATACAAAGTGTCTGATCGGTGTCTTCCCTTTCTCATCTGGATCCATTGAAAAATTTGTCATCATAGGTATTTTGGCTTCTCGGTGGTACCTATTCCGAATTTTTCAATAAGATCTTTGGTGTATTTTGCTTGACTTATGAAAATTCCTTTCTTTGTCCTCGCTTAATTAGAAGTCCGAGAAAGTAGGTCATCTCTCCCATCATGGACATTTCAAATCTGTTCTTCATAAGATGACTAAATTCTTCACACAAGATTAGATTAGTTGATCCAAAAATAATATCATCAACATAGATTTGAACTAACAAGAGACCTTTATCGATTCTTTCCTAAATAAAGTTCTATCTATCTTACCTTTTACAAAACCATTCTCGAGTTAAATATTCGAGATAAGGTATCATACCAAGCTCTAGGTGCTTGTTTAAGTCCATATAGAGCTTTCCTTAGTTTATAAACCTTGTCTCCGTTGACAAAACCAGGGGTTGCTCTACATAAACTTCCTCAAAGAATGACTCCATTTAGAAAAGCGATTTCACATCCATTTGGAACACAAGAAATCTTTTTATAGGCAGCATAAGCTAAAAACAGTCTTATGGCTTCAAGACGAGCAACCGGTGCAAAGGTTTCATCATAATCAATTCCCTCCGATTGTGAATAACCTTGTGCGACCAATCTAGCGTTATTTCTTACCACAATGTTGTTCTCATCTCTTTTGTTCTTAAAAACCCATTTTGTTCCTATAACTTTTTGATGATGAGGTCTTTCAACAAGCTCCCATACATCTTGTCTTTGAAATTGATTTAATTCTTCTTGCATTGCATTTATCCAATTTGAGTCGGTTAGAGCTTCAAGAATAGTTTTAGGTTCGAGCAATGATACATAACAACTAAACAGATAGTCTTGGTTTATCTCGTGTCCTTGTCTCTGACTCCGCAGTCTAAACTTCCGATTATCTCTGCTCACCGATGATAAGTCAATACTCGTTTACCTTTATCTTTTACTCGAGTATGAAGTCTTATCTCGAGATATTTTCATCAATTGGTTCTGTATTACCTTCAGAATATCTTCTAGTCCATCTGGTAGTGTAGTCGTCTCGATCGGTATGATATAGAAGAACTCTCACCTCCTTATCTTTATTCGTGTCCGATGTGTCCTCCTCATCCGATTCTCGACTGCAGTAAGTAGAACTTGACTGATTTCTTGATATTTAATCTGTTGAGGTCTTCTACTATCTTGGTGACATCATCCTGTGCTTTCGGACTTAGAAATTTCATCAAAAATAACATGTGGTGTTTCTTCCACACATAATGTAATCTTATTAAAAACTCTATATGCTTTAGATACGGATGAGTATCCTAAGAATATCCCTTCGCAATCTTAGCATCAAAAGTCCTTAATTTAGATTTTCCATTATTATGGATGAAACACTTACAACCAAATATATGGAAATATGAAATTTTTGGTATTCTACCCTTCCATATTTCATAAGGAGTTTTGCATTTATCTTTCATAATTAAACACCTATTTTGAACAAAATATGCGGTATTAATGGCTTCGCCCAAAACCTCGTGTGGAGTGTTATACTCAAATAACATCATCCTTGCAGCCTTCCTTCAAGGTTCTGTTTCTCCTTTCTACAACTCCATTTCTGTGGGGTGTTCTTGCGAGATGATGTTTCATGTGCTATACCATTCTCGGTACAATAGTTAGTAACACGAGTTTAGAAACTCGATTACATTTATCACTTCTAATTTTGACAATATTTAGTCCTTTTTCATTTTGAATTCTTTTAAGGAATTACGGAATTTTTGTTACCGTCTCATTCTTTTTGTACAAGAAAATAACTCAAGTGAATCTAGAAAAATCATCTACAATCACTAAAGTATACTTTCTTCCACTAAAACTTAGAGGTGTAACTGGACCAAAAAGATCCATGTGTAAAAGTTCCAAAATCCTTTACGGCGAGGACCATTTATTGTTTTGAAAGAAGTTTTGGTCTGCTTTTCCTTTTTGACAAGCATCACAAATATGATTTTTCGAAAATATTTTATCCGGAAGTCCTTTGATTAAATATTTCCTTGCTATTTTGTTAAGAGTTTTGAAATTCAAATGACTAAGACGTTTATGCCATAGCGGCTTAAATCTTACGAACTCTTAGCAATAAGACAAGTATCTTTAGGGCAACTCTTGAAATTTGCAATGTAGATATTACCTTGTCGACTCCGGAAGTAAAATATTTTCGTTTAAACCATCCAAAATATAACATGCATCATGAGTGAATTTTACACAATATCCTTTGTCACAAAGCGTGAGACAGAGATAATAGATTATGTTTCAAACCTTCCACAAAATAAACTTCATTAACCTGGACATCTCCAATCATTAGAGTTCCAACTCCTTTGGTTAGACCAAAATTGTTGTCACCGAACATTACCCGAGGTCCATCTATTGTGCGATAGTTAGAAAGAAGTCTTTTCTCATAAGTCATATGCTTAGAACATCCACCTGTCTATATACCGGATGACTTCAAGAACATCTTCTCGTTCAACTATCTCCTTATTTCCTGCAATCACAAATTAATTCTTAGGTACCCTTTGTGTATTGGGTCCTTTCTCGTCAAGTTGATACTTAGGTATCCAGATAAACACATCCAAGTTTTTCAAAACCAATGATTGAATTTTGCAACCATATCTGCCTACTAATATTAGATTGTCTAGATCAATTTTATTTAATTGATCTCTAGTGATTGTCTTATATTTTGGAAAGAATGGATATGACTTGCTTCTTCCATCAAAACCATTATACTTTGGAAAAGGTTTTGATTTAGTCTTTAGATTTCTTTTAGGAATATTTCTCCTCGTCTGTGTTTTCTCTTTAGAAATATCGGATGAGATGATTAGTGATTGGAGTGAATTGATACATGTTTTTAGGGCTATTTTTAGTGCAAAAAGTGAGCTAAAGTGTTAGTTTTTGTGCCTAAATGTGAAAAGTATCACTCTTTTGCCTAAAAGTATTATTTGTGAGGTTTTGATGTTTTTCGTCCATTTTGCAGGTAATTCGGTGGATTTTTGCCAAATCGAGAGTACCATTAGGCTTAGAATGAAGAGACGGACATCCGGGACGAAAACAGTCGGGCCGAAGCCCCGTGTGAGAAAATGCCACTGGACTCGAGCTCGATCGAGGAGCAAGAGCCTCGAGTCGAGGGCTATGCGTAAAAGGATAAAAACGGAAAATGGCAGCGGTCTCGACTCGAGGCATGACCCTCGAGTCGAGGGAGGTGAAAAAGGCAGGGACCTCGAGTCGAGGCCTCCGACTCCTCGACTCGAGGGGGAGGTTTTTGCAAAAATTCGTATTTAAAGCGAGGCGATTCGAAGGCTGGAGGAGGAGTTCATAATAGCAGTTGAGAGCGGTTTTGGGGCGATTTCTCAGGCCCCAAGCCAATTTCTATCTTAGATTAGAGTAGAAGTTAGAATTAGGAGTAGATTTCAATTGATTGTTGGTAGATTAGACATAGATTAGCATTTGATCCTTGTAATTCATTCAATTCAAGCTTGTAATTCATTTGGAGATTGTTGTTGAAGACTCAAGCATTCCTATTTTGGTTAATTGAAGATCATTTGGTGATGTTTTTCCTCTTTTGTCTCTTTAATTTCTTATTTGTTGTGACTTGCTTTGTGTTTGATCAATTCTATCTTCTTCCCATGGATTTCACCATGGGCTAAATCTCTTGTGCTTGGGTTAATTGAAATTTATGATGAATTGATTGATGATGCTATAATTGTTGATGATTGGAGATTAATTGAGTAGATTGCTTACTAATTGTGATTCTCATTTGTGCTTCATGCATAATTATCTCTTTAGATTAGTGTTCGATCACCCTAGCTATAGGCGAGAGTTGCGCTAACGTGATCCTAGATTAATCGGGTGATAATTGTGTATGAATGTGTGGATTCGGGTGCTTCGGAATCGAGAGATTAGTTGCACTAAGGATACTCACATTAGTTTGTTTCCTAATTGTGATTCTTAATTGTGCTTTGTGTAAAATTGTTGCTTTTGATTAATGGTTGATCACCCTAGCAATAGGCGAGTTGAGCTAACGTGATTAGGTGTTAATCGAGTTTCAATTTTGCATGATTGTATGAATTGGGGATTTCTACATTGAGAGATGGGAAAGACTAAGGATACTCACATTAGGCATTGTGATTTTAATGAAGTGATTAATTTCATGATGGTTTATGCTTTCTATCTTAATTGATTGGCAATTTGATTCAATTGTAGCTTGTTAATTGATGATTCATTGATGGATGTTAATCCTAGCACCTCTATCCCACCATTTAGTGTTGTTTTTGTTATCGCATTCTTAGTGTTCGATCATTTGCTTGCTCCTTGTTGTTTTGTATTCTTGCTTGTGTTTTTGTTGTTTTTGTACCAAACCATTGTTGCAACTCTAGTCACTAATAACTTGTATTTCTAGGACCTCATGTGCATACTTTTTCCCTTGGGTTCGATATTTTGTTGATTGGTCTTAATAACTCTTACCCTATACACTCCAATCAAATGGCGCCGTTGCCGGGGAATTAGTTTTGCGCCTTAAGTGAGACTTAGGAATTGTTTGAAGTGACTACTTGTTGCCTTTGTGTTTGTTTTGTTATTTTTGTTGGAATTTGATACTTTGCTATCTTGTCTAGATGGAAGGATACAACTTATACTTGTGGAATCAAGAATATTATCAAGATAGTAGGGTGTATTCTCCACATTTTGAAGAATTGAGCTACAATGATTGGAGGAACTATGAAGATAATTCTCAATGGCAACAAGTTCCATCCAAAGATTGGATGAGTGAAGAAATTTCTCCCCCACCTCAAGAGATGTTCCCATACTATGAGCCTTATGATCAAGCATGCAATCAATATTGTGGAGTCGAATTTCAAGGGGCATTGGAAGAGGAAGATTATTATGATGATAGGAGGAGCTATGAGAATGACTATCCAATGCCACAAGCTTCTCCTAAATTTGAAGAATGGGGACTCCATGGTGTGAGAGCTAACTTGCAAGAGATGCTTGGAGTATTGTTGGAAAGAATTGAGGAAAATGACACTAGGTGTGATGAAATGCTTCCCTTGTATGAGGAAATCTATGAGACTAAAGCAATGGTCAATTCATGGATCGAGAGGGACTATGGAGATCACCGAAGTCCACTTCATGTTTATAAAGTGTCAAGTCAAAAATTTCCTACGCCAAGTAAAGAACATGACCATCATGGAGAATCAAGAAGAAGGGGAGGAAGAAAATACAATTGAAGAAGATGTGGTAGAGGGTCCAAGCTATGAGGATGAAAAGGAAGTTTTCCTTATCAAGAGTGATGAAGAGGAATGTCCATTGATGGACATGAGCAATAATGAACAAACAAATCTAGAAGCACCAAATAAGGAATTGAAGATTGAAATGAGCATTTCTATACCTTCTAACTCTTCAATTTGTGATTTAATTGAAATTGATGCTTCTAATGATTTGATTTTACCTCTTGAGAACTTTGATTATAGGAAAGAATTAAAGAAGTGCTTGGGCAACCTTGGAGAAAAGAAAGGGAGAAGGATGTTGGTGAGGAAGCAAGGAGGACAACCATCATCAAAGTGCAAGGATGTGGATGATGGGTCTATCCTACATATGAACATCCAAAATTTCGAAGCTCGGAGGTTGAGATACAATGGCAAGGAGGATCACTATCCTTGGCCATTTCGATGAAGGAAGATGGAAGTGAAAGAATAAGTCCGGCATAGGACAATAAAAATAGCGCTTGATGGGAGGCAACCCATCCTTTTTATTTGTTCTTTTTGTGTTCTTTTGGTAGATTAGTGTTTTTGTTTCTATAGGAGATTTGGCTTGCTACTTAATTGCTTATTCTTGGTACATGATGCTCTATGCTTTGAAATTCGTATATTGTTGTGCTTAATTGTTGATATCATTATGAGTTGCATATATTTGGAGCCAAACTTGAATGCATGACTTCATTCAAGTTTGGGGGTGTGTGTCATTTTGGCGATAAATGCATCTCTTAGTGATGATTATTTGATGATTATTTTTGCCCAATTGTAGGTACACTCACTACATGGATGGGAAAAGATTGGAAGTGCAAGGAAATGCAAGGTCAAGAAGGAAAGAGCTAGGAAGCTTGATGATCCCTACATGCTTAAAGGAAAATGGAATTTAAAGGCTTTATGGTACAACACTTCCTTTCAAACTTAGACTTGTCTAAGTTTGGGGGAGGTGTTTTTCTCTTTTGCCTATCTTTGTGATCTTATATGATTTTGGGATTTGTTGAGCTTAGTGCTTATTGATGATTATGCTATATTGGTATCTTGAATTTCTTGCATGTATTCTTGCATTGATTAATTCATCATGAGCTTCATTGTGAACTTATTGCATATCTTTTAGAATCATTCTTGATATAGTGAGTATGCTTGGATTTATGTACATGAGCACTTATGTTTGATTTGCAAGATATATTGAAATTTGATTTGATCATGAGTTGATATGTTGCTTGAAGCTAGCTTGCTTGATTAATTATGTGAAGATGAATGTGATTGAAGATGCTTGATTCATTGCTCAATTTAAGCCCGTGAGCTTTTGTGCCTTAATAATCGTACATCTTATACGGTTGATATCATCCTTTGTGAGTGCATCATTCATGAGTTGTATGCTAGAACTTGCCATTAGACTTGTTGATATTGATCTTTGTAAGATGTCTTGAAAATGATAAGAGGCCATGTTTGATATGTTGAGTTACTTTGCCAAATTCTTTCCTACCAAATACATTTGATTTCCTTAGTGAGCCATGTTGAGCCTTATTATTCTTATTCTTTGGCAAGCCAAGTGAAATTGAAACCATTTAGCCTATTTTGATGAGCCCTTCTTGTCCTATGCTTAGTTGAGCTTGAATGTTGGCTAATGATGGTGATTTGATTGCTAAGTGTGAGAAGATGATGAGCAAAGTGATGATGTGTTAAGAGATAAAAGAAAAGAAAGGTTGTGAAGAAAGATTGAATTGTAAAGAAAGTGCATGAAAAGAAAGATTCAATTTGTGAGCTTAAAAAGAGAAAGCTCAAGTGAATGGTGGATTGATTATTGAAGTTCAATAGTAAGAGTGTGCTAGATGAAAGTGAAGAGATGTGCATTGTATTGATTAGCTTTCATTCAAGTCTCTACTACTTAGTCACTCTTATCCATAAATATCTCACCTTTCCAAAGAGCCTACATTACAACCTAGAATAAAGACCTCTTTGATTCTTGATTGATCACAAATGATTTTGATTGAGATTAAGTCTTGTGGCAAGCATATGGTGTACTTATTTGTGAATTGATGATTGAGTGCTTTAAACCTTGATACACTTGAGTGAAGAGTGAAACACTCCATGGAAGGAGCAATGTGTTGAGTATTTGATTGAGCATTTATTTGAGCATGATTTGTCTTGATTGCTAGAAGAGAGCTGCATTGACACAAGTGATCGGTGATGAGTTCAATTGTCTTATTTTTCGTCTATGGTGCCATGTGACATAATTGCAATCAATTCACTCCTTTGTTCTTAGTTTCTACATTGCTCGAGGACGAGCAACAATTCAAGTTTGGGGGATGATTGGAGTGAATTGATACATGTTTTTAGGGCTATTTTTAGTGCAAAAGTGAGCTAAAGTGTTAGTTTTTGTGCCTAAATGTGAAAAGTATCACTCTTTTGCCTAAAAAGTATTATTTGTGAGGTTTTGATGTTTTTCGTCCATTTTGCAGGTAATTCGGTGGATTTTTGCCAAATCGAGAGTACCATTAGGCTTAGAATGAAGAGACGGACATCCGGGACGAAAACGAGGAGTCGGGGCCGAAGCCCCGTGTGAGAAAAATGCCACTGGACTCGAGCTCGATCGAGGAGCAAGAGCCTCGAGTCGAGGCTATGCGTAAAAGGATAAAAACGGAAAATGGCAGCAGTCTCGACTCGAGGCATGACCCTCGAGTCGAGGGAGGTGAAAAGGCGGGGACCTCGAGTCGAGGCCTGACCCTCGACTCGAGGGGAGGTTTTTGCAAAAATTCGTATTTAAAGCGGGGCGGTTCGAGAGAACTGGAGGAGGAGTTCATAATAGCGGTTGAGAGCGGTTTTGGGGCGATTTCTCGGGCCCCAAGCCAATTTCTATCTTAGATTAGAGTAGAAGTTAGAATTAGGAGTAGATTTCAATTGATTGTTGGTAGATTAGACATAGATTAGCATTTGATCCTTGTAATTCATTCAATTCAAGCTTGTAATTCATTTGGAGATTGTTGTTGAAGACTCAAGCATTCCTATTTTGGTTAATTGAAGATCATTTGGTGATGTTTTCCTCTTTTGTCTCTTTAATTTCTTATTTGTTGTGACTTGCTTTGTGTTTGATCAATTCTATCTTCTTCCCATGGATTTCACCATGGGCTAAATCTCTTGTGCTTGGGTTAATTGAAATTTATGATGAATTGATTGATGATGCTATAATTGTTGATGATTGGAGATTAATTGAGTAGATTGCTTACTAATTGTGATTCTCATTTGTGCTTCATGCATAATTATCTCTTTAGATTAGTGTTCGATCACCCTAGCTATAGGCGAGAGTTGCGCTAACGTGATCCTAGATTAATCGGGTGATAATTGTGTATGAATGTGTGGATTGGGTGCTTCGGAATCGAGAGATTAGTTGCACTAAGGATACTCACATTAGTTTGTTTCCTAATTGTGATTCTTAATTGTGCTTTGTGTAAAATTGTTGCTTTTGATTAATGGTTGATCACCCTAGCAATAGGCGAGAGTTGAGCTAACGTGATTAGGTGTTAATCGAGTTTCAATTTTGCATGATTGTATGAATTGGGGATTTCTACATTGAGAGATGGGAAAGACTAAGGATACTCACATTAGGCATTGTGATTTTAATGAAGTGATTAATTTCATGATGGTTTATGCTTTCTATCTTAATTGATTGGCAATTTGATTCAATTGTAGCTTGTTAATTGATGATTCATTGATGGATGTTAATCCTAGCACCTCTATCCCACCATTTAGTGTTGTTTTTGTTATCGCATTCTTAGTGTTCGATCATTTGCTTGCTCCTTGTTGTTTTGTATTCTTGCTTGTGTTTTTGTTGTTTTTGTACCAAACCATTGTTGCAACTCTAGTCACTAATAACTTGTATTTCTAGGACCTCATGTGCATACTTTTTCCCTTGGGTTCGATATTTTGTTGATTGGTCTTAATAACTCTTACCCTATACACTCCAATCAATTGGCTCCTTAGATTTCTTTGGACTAAGTTCTATCTTTTCCATAGTCTTAGTGGCTTTGACAAAAATTCTTGGTTTGATAGGATCATTCTTCTTGTTCCTATCAAAACCCAACTAGCTTTTATCGCTAGGCTTCGAGAAGTATCAAGATATTATCAATTGTAGACCGAGAATTATTAAGATGTCCTAACTTGAGATTCAATTCTCTGTTAGTCTTTTCAAAGTTCTCATTCTCCATATTGATATCTGAAAATTTAATTTTTAAAGTACTCAATTCTTTTTCCAACTTATTGGTTTTCTCACGAGGAACTAGTAGTAGTCTTAGATTGACATTCCCCCTTGAATGTACAATCCAGATTTTTCCTTGTCCCTGTCGATGTTCCTTTGTTAGATTAAGAATTTGATTCTTTAAACTTAAATTTTCGGTCTCTATCTGTTTATAAGCGAGATAAAGCTGTCTTCGCATCTTTTAGAAGCTTGTTAATAAGACATGAATCAGATTTAGACAAGTTATCATTATCATTGTCCGAAGATGAGTAATAGTTTACCTCCTTAGCCATTAGGCAAATGTCATTGTCTCGACCCGAAACTAGATGTGGATGATGATGTCTCATGTGTTTCCTCCTTTTCTCGCTAAAAGAGCTCGTTGATCTCGCATACCTCCTATCTCTTTTCTTCCTCTTTTCTTCTCTCACTCTAGGAGTGAGTTGAGGACAATCATAGCTAAAGTGACCGGGTTTATTGCGGGTATAACGAGATATCTCCTCTGTCTGATTTTGGACTATTCTCACCTCGTCTGGTTGGTGATTTATACCTTTTCACCGGATCCTTCTTTTTGTCATTATCTCAATATTTCTCTTCCTTGTACGATTTAAAATTTTGACGATTAAACCTGTCTCTCTTGTTCCTTTTATACTTCATCTTGAGTCTCTCATATCGTCCGATTAATAGTGCCATTTCCTCCTTAACCGACAAATCGATGCCTTAGAAATCTTGTCAAATCTTCTTGATGAAGGAATGCCACGATTTTTCCGGATGTAGATGACTCTGCCTCATCTTCTTCATCTTCAATGTGTATATCATATTCCGGTGCTTTCGAGATAAGAAAATAGAGTGTGATGTGATATAGATGACGATTCTGTGTTGCTTTGAGAATATTTGCTTTCTCCCTCCATCTTTTGCTCAATGATCTCGAGTACCTTGTTGTTAATTTCTTTCTCGGTGTAAGTCTTACCCAAATCGCGACTTTGTTCACCAGTTAGTCAATCTTACGTCCAATTGATCCACGCTTTCTCCATCCTTCATTTTGAACGTATCAAATGCATGTAAGACGGATTGTAGTTTATTTTCTTTAACTCGTTTCGACCCTTCACAAACACTTGCAAGAGTCTCCCACATATCCTTAGCGCTTTACATCTTTTAACCTTTTTTATCCAATCCTTGCTTAAAGTTTCGATGATTTCAGCTTCTTGCAACTTGATCCAAATTGTGAATCTTCCTTTCATCGTTTGTCAATTCAACACTTTTCTTTTCTTGTTGACTTCTTGTAATGTAAGATTCAGCTCCAGTGCTAACAACTCCATGATAGAATTTTATTGGACCTTCCTCAAGAACCTCTTCCATGCGGTCATGAATGGCCTTCAAATGATTCTCCATTCTCGAACTTCCAATAATCATATTCTTCGATAGAGAACTCTTGCAAACTCCTGGTTTTCTTACTTTTAACGAGAAGACATCGTAATTCAAGATGCTAAAAGACAACTTATCGGGAATGTTAGTGAATCAATAATAAGAAATCAGATTTCAACAAGAACTCGTAAATTTCAAGACCACAAATCTTATATCTAACAACTCAACACTGCTCTGATACCACTTGTTGGGTCCCTTTAGAAAGAGTTAATCATGAAAACGGGATGCCCTCTATTGATAATCTAGAAGGGGGATGAATAGATTATCAAAAACTTTTTCGAGCTTAGATAATCTATCAACTCCAAAATCAGTTTAACAATGAAGCTTGATTGTTGATTAAACTCAATTCGAGATAGGATCTTAAGCTTATCGGATATTGAATTTTGTGATCAAGAAACAATCAATGAAAACAAGTAAAAACAATAAGAAGAAACAACACAGATTTATAGTGGTTCGGATCAAACGATCCTACATCCACTCTCCTTCTTCAAACTTGAAGAAGGGCCTTCACTTACTTACTTTCTTCTTCTTGTGACTTACTTACAATGATGAATCTTCAGCCTTACAATGAATTCTTCCTAATTTACGAATATCTATGGCTTGAAGATCTAATGAAAAAGTGTTCTATAAACACTAAGAACCGAAAACGTATAAAACGTTCGTGAATGTGTATAATTTCTTTGCTTGTGAATACAAAGTATAATGATGAGTGCAAAGTATCAAAAGTTAATTCTAAATTAATTTCTATCCCTATTTATAGAGATCTCCTCCGGTAGTTGTAACTTCCTTGAATTCGGTTTTGATCGGTTATAACAATATAATCGAATTCTGTAACTTTCTCTTGAGTTGTTGAAACCGCTTCTTGAATCTTCGTATAATATTTCTCTAACACCTCATCGTCTCGATGTTTACTTCACCTCGTCCTCATCTTCTTTCCTGTCTAGGTGTTTAGTATTGTATCTCAACTATCTTCTCTGTGTTGTCCTTGTCTCGATATCTCGACCTCATCCGATATTCTCTCATTATCTGGAAATCGTCCTTGTCGACATCTTGACCTCGTCTCGATATTCTATACTTAGTTTTATTTATAAAGAAATACTTCATTGCCTATACAAAATGCTAAGATGGTCATCCTATTTTACATTTTTAACACATCAAAACTAAATACACTTTTCCTTTTCCTAACAAAGCTTTTTTTTTTTTTTTTCAAAATTGGAGCACAACACTAATGATGTAACCACCGAGAAGACATTTTTCCTCCAACATATCCAAGGGTATTGAGGCAAAATACAATTTCATTCTCATTTCCATTGAAAAGCTTGAAACAAGCACATCCTTAGTTGTCTTGATCAAGTCATCTTTTAGATTTTATATAATATAAACTAAATTAAATTAGCTTAGCGTAATTGGAAGCAAAAGGTAAAGTTAAAGAAAAAAAAGAAGTTTTTACAAATTTAACATCACTACCTCGTCTCTTGATAAAGTTAGAAATCGTATTTACGGATTATTTTAATCAACGGGTCGATCTACTAAACCGACACTTGACCATAAGTGTTCGTTTGATAGGTTGACTGTTTAATCACTATTTTTCTGTTTTTTTAGTTCTATATTTTTAGTTTTTTTGTTATCTGATTTTTCTATTCCTATATTCCTTTAATTTATTGTTTCTAGCTTTTTTTTTTTTTCTCTCCTCCAAGTTTCTAGTCGTGAGATTCTCCTGACCTTGTGTGGTTGTTTTCCTTCGGATTTTTGGGATTTTCTTTTAGGATTGTTTTGTTTGGAGGTAAACTGTTGTTTTTTCAGATCAGGTAGTGGTCCGCATTCACCTTTGGTTTCTTCAGTCTACCTTATTATTGTGTTGATCGAAAAGAGAAGAATGTGATTAAGATGGTGAAAGACACTTTAATGTGGGATGTTTCTATTCGCTAAAAGATCTTTAAAGTTTACTCACACATTTGACTCTTGTACTAACTCTTCATCTTCTCACGATTGAATTGAAATATTTTTTCCTCTTTAATTAGTTGAAGACTCAACCTCCATGATGGATTATTGGTATTATCGTAATATTACGATTCTTCTAATAGGGTTTGTTCTCTTTAAAAAAACATAACCATCAAAAATTTAAACCGCACATTGGAAATAAGTAAAAGACAAAAATTTGGGTGAGACCGTTTCACGGATCTCATTCCATGAGACGGGTGCACTTTCTAATAAATTATTATCACTTTTTAAAAAGTTATATAAATTAGTATAAAAGTGATAAAAATTAAAAAGTGAAACACTTTACATTAAAAATAATAATAATAATATATTAAAAAGTGATAACAATTTTATTAAAAAGTGAATTTGTCTCACGAAATGAGATTCGTGAGACAGTCTCACACAAGACTTACTCTAAATGAAACATGTGCTAGAATGTCGACTCTGCACTGGGGAATAGAGGAGTTTCTTTCCACTAGTACTCCCTCCATCCCAATGAAAACTTTTTATTTGCTTTTGACACACAAATAAGAAGTGTAATAAAATAATAGTACAAAGTGCACATGATGTGTTTGAGATAGATAAAAAGTAAGATTAAATTCAATTTAAAATATTAAATGAGTAGCAATTGGTGTAAATAAATGTAAAGTTTAGGGATAAATGTATGGGAGCGATATGATAAAAAAATGATAAACTTTTATTGAGACAAACTAAAAAAAGAAAAATAAGAAGTTTTTACTGGGACGGGAGTATCATTTTTCAACGAGAAAAGTTATCACTTTTTGAAGTAAACACTATTATTTTTAAAATTTTATCTGAAATATATCTTATATATTTTTATTTTTAAAGTGTACATGCACTCTACCTACCTTAAAAGTTATTGGTTTATATGAGCACCAACGATAGCTTTAAACGTGACACAATAACATAAACAAAAGAAGAAATCGAAAAATACCATAAATGAAAATTTCAATTCAATCTTCGTACTTTTCCCATTTGATGCTTTTCCACTTTTTGCAACTTCTTAAAAGTTGCAGGTTCGAAATAACAATACAATCCCTACACAAACAACAAAAGAGGGCAAAGCGGAGTCAAGGTTAGACATTTGCCCGCAAAACGAACATGTCCCGACTAGTGCTTATAGTTTGCGTGATGTTTTCAAAGGTAAAACAACTTTTGTCTCTAGACATGTAGCACTACAATGTAAAGCTCCAATGAATTGAATCAACAAAAGGAACTAAAAACTGCACTCTATTTGCTAATCTATTTGCTAATGCTGACAAGCAGACATGCATGGATGTGATGAATTTTCGTAAATGATTTCTGCATAATTACAGGTGAAGTTCAACAGCAGAGTAATTTATTTTTTTAATTCCTACAATTTTGGAACTTTTGTCTCCCACCTTCTAATCGTTTTATATGTGGAGATTAATATGGGATTAAGGACTGTTGATCAAGCATTCAAGACTTTGAAATAGGATCATAAGTTTTGGATAATTATATTTTACAAAACACTGTTATACTTTATAGGGATATTAGTTTAATTTTTGACAAAAATTGTGTGAAACGGGTGCATAAGATTGAACTTTATTTTTGCTATCATGTCATCCACATGCAAGTGTTACTCTTTATTTTTATGTTCACATGCAAGTGTTACTATTTAATTTTATGTTTAGAAACAATGTTAAAAGTTGTATATTGTTGCATATCAGTGCTTATATATCATAGAACAAATAACGGGCAAATAAAGCCTATCATATTAACACCAACAAATTAAATTGGTCATCTGACGAGCCTTCTGCAAATTAACATAATACAAAAATAAATTGAAATTAAATTTCACAAAAATCTTATACTTGTTTTTTGTATTTAAATGGATGTAAGGTAATAAACCGACTATCTCCATGTATAGAAGGATCCATAGTTTCGTCTTAAAAAGGACGAAATATTTCACACAATAAGAGAGACAAAAATTTATAATTTAAGTGAGACAAAATGATCAAATTTTACCAATTTAAAGCACAAATAAACAACACATTTTATATATATATATATATATATATATATATATATATATATATATATATATATATATATATATATATATATATAAAAAATTAAAATTCTCAAGAGCAACTGGCACACCCTAAATGTGTCTTAGCCTTCTATATAATTAAGTAATGGGACACTCTTGTGTGAGACCATCTCATGCATGAGACGGACATGAGACGGAGTCACTTTTTAATAAATTATTATCACTTTTTCATAATTTGTTGTCACTTTTTCATAAATTGTTATCACTTTTCATAAATTGTTATCACTTTTTAATTTGTTATCACTTTTATACTAATTTGTATCACTTTTTTAAAAGTGATAACAATTTATTAAAAAGTGATTCGGTCTCATGCATGAGACGGTCTCATACAAGTTTTTGCCTTAAGTAATTATGCCCTATTTGATGATTTTATTTATAAAAGACTGACCAGTATATACTTTTTAGATCATTCAAAATCTAAAAAATAGACATTATAATTTTATTTTCAAAATCTAAAACAAATTTCTCTCCTATCAAACTAAACTCTTACCAATTACTTACCCCAATAAAGTTGAAAAGACACATTTATCCTTCACTTTACATCCTACCTATCTATATTTCTTTGAATTTAAATCCTACGTGTCGATCCACCATGCATTATATATTTGATAACTTTTAACCACAACATTTCATTTCAATTTTCTTCCTCTCTCATTCACTCCTCATTTTTCTTGATTTCTAGGTATAATCTACACCATTCAATTTTAAAGTCTAATCTCAACCGTCCATCTAATTTATATTTGTTTATAAATACCTATCATCTATCATTCTATTCATTTCACAAAACATAAGTTTTTGTCCTCTTTCTTCTCTAGCCATTTTTTTTTTTTTTTTTGCAGTCAATATTAATCGATCACATTTCTTCCATATTTGTTTTCTCTCTTCTCTAACCATTCTTTTTGGCAGTCACCAATATTAATCCATCTTTTTTCCTCCATTTTTCTTATAATATGTGTTTTTTAGATTGTTTATATTTTTTCTAACCATTTTTTTACAGTCAATAATATTAATCAATTTTCTTTTTTGATGTTGTGTTTACATTGTCATTCATATATATTTTTGTTGTGTGTATTTTTTTTTTTGATGTAGTGTGTATTTTATTTTATGTTGCAGGTCAATAATATATTTTGTTGTTGTTTCTTTTTTTTAAAAAAATAAAATTATGAAAAAAATCAATTATGATAGGAGATATTAATTATGAAAAATTAATTTAAAATTTTAAAAATCAAAATTATGAAAAAAATTAAAATTTTAAATATGAGATATTATATTAGTCACGTTAGAAGTAGGAGATTATGATTTCTTTCGGGCGAAATCAATTATACATATTGAGAATGAAGCGGTAATCAATTTCTAAAAATTAATTTAAAATTTTAAAAATTCAAAATTATGAAAAAATTAAAAATGGGTGGCTTACCATCCACTACAATATTAGAAGTCTTATTACTATCCACTACAATAGAATTAGTAATTACTTGTAGGTACAAAATTATAGGTCAAAGTTCCCAATTTACCCTTCCTTTCCACTTTTTTCATTTCCATCTTAAGTACACTGCCGTGTTGATTTGGCGTCATTTACATTCTCAACTTTCACTTTCCATCAAGTTGCTGATATTTTACTTAATATTTGTGCTTTTTTACTTGTGCAAATCACTTTTTTCAATTCCCAAGAAAATATTTTTCAATTTTTTCTCTTTCCAATTTTGATCGATACAATATTATTCCAGTAATATTTTTCCTATTGCCCGATACAATATTTTTCCAGCTTTGTTTCATCCATTTTTTAGTTTTGTTTTCGAACACACGAAATATCCCAAAACAAACCAAAATCGCACATTATTCCGAATTATATCTTGAATTATTCCAAAATAACTTAAAAAATATCATACAACAAAAAAATACCGAATTGTTTCCATAAACAAACCAGAATTAATTTACGCACATGTGCAACTTTATTGTAAACTATTTCACATGTGCGTAACAAACAACAACTTCCAAAGAGAAAAATACAAAGAATAAGAAAAGAAAAATCAAACAACACCTTGATTGTTGACCGTTGACGTTAGCAATAAACCCTTACAAGATCTTTTTTTTTGAAAGAACCCTTACAAGATCTTGCATGTACAAGAAATATGATTTTCTTCATCGCTCTATGTCGTACATAAAAAGCCTCATGCACAGACGGCGGTGCACCGGTGGGGCGGCGGTGATAGTAGAAATGGAAACGAATCCTGGAAGATGGAGGTGAGAACGGTGGCCACCATGTGTGCTCGGCTCTTGTCGGCAGCAGATCCCGTCGTCGATCTGCTCTTTCCACCTACGATCTGCTTTTTTCCATCTTCGCCGCCCGCCTTCGTCTTTGTGTGGAGCGCGATACCCGAACAGATCCGTGAAGCGCAGACGCGCCAGATCCGGCCGACATCGCCTTCATCTTCGTCGGTGGACGACCATCGAGCGCCGATCTCGGGCGTGACACTTCGAGTTCGGGTATGGACACTGGGAAATCGGTTTCGGTAGATTTGGGCAAACGGCTTGATGAGAGTGGATAGTGGTGATCTGTGCAAGTTTAAATTTGGGCAACGAAAGAGCTCGCCGGGAAGCCACCGTCCGCCGCTCTCCGGAATGTCGGCGGGCCATTGGGAACGGAGGTGGGACGCGGTAGGATGAGAGAGAAAGAGGAGAAAGAGAGAGGAGAGATGTATCGATTTTGAGGAGAGAGGAGAGAAGAGATATTATCAGATTCGTGGTTCTCCCCGATTTTTTTATTTTTAAATTCTAAAAGTAATAATCGGGGTATTATAGGAACACATTGTAGTGGATAATAATTTAGAAAAAGTGTTGTATCTAGTAGTCATTTTTCACTCCATGTTGTACCTAGTAGTAATAAATCCATTAAAGAATTTAAATAGGAGATATTATATTAGTCACGTTAGAAGTAGGAGATTGACAATTAAATGGAATATACATATATATATATATATATATATATATATTGAGTAAGAAAAAAAAAAAGAGATCCATGAAAAATAAATTGATTAGATGAGATTAGTAGAAAATAAATCTTATTTTTGCACATATCTTATTTGATCCATGGAAAAGAGATCATATATATCTTATTCTATTTTTTAATCGGTAATTTAAATTTTAAAAATTTATGACTTTATTAATAGTAAAGATCAATAGTTAGATTAATTGTATATGTTTAATTTATGGTGTAACTTTGATGTATTCAATGTAAATTTTTAAATAAAATAAAATAAACAATACTAGAGAGATCTTGAGATTGACGGACTATAGATTTGTGTTTAAATTGTAATCAATTTCTAAAAACTTAATTTAAAATTTAAAAATTAAAAATTAAAAAATTATGAAAAAATAAAAAATTTAAAACTTAAACCAAAAAAGAACCGTCTGTTATTAATAAATCAAGTTTACTTAGTAAAATCCTCTACTTATAATACCTTCTCCTTAAATTTCTCATTTTCTCAAAATTTTAAATTTTTAAAAATTTAAATTATTCTCCTTAAATTTCTCACGTATGTTAAAAAAACAATACGCTTTGAAAATGTTAAAATTCACCAATAATATTAATCAATTTTAATCGGTAATTTAAATTTTAAAATTTGTGAGTAAGTACATTTTTTTAAAAAAGAGTTTGAAAAAGTGAACTCCAACGGTTATCAATTTTTGAAAAATTAATTTAAAATTTAAAAATTCAAAATTTTGAAAAATGAGAAATTTTAGGAGAAGGGATTATTAATTTAAAATTTAAAATGAAAAATTTAAGGATAATGTATTATAAGTAGACATTTCCCCATCTATCAATAATCAGCTCACCCTTTTGTAACACATATTTGGCTTTAAACCTAACATAAAATTCATTTTTGTAATATTTAATAATATTTTTTTGTAATCATCATCAATGAGAAATTAATTTTGTCCAACATTTATATTATTTAATAATAAATAAATATTTTTATTCAAAAAAATAATAACAAATAAATATTTAAATTTTTTTGTATTTTTTAATTTAAATTTATTTTGTATAATAAATATGTGAAATAATTATTCAATCAAAAATATATATATATATATATGATTTTATGTAGTAACCCCACGAAATTCGCGGGCCTAATATCTAATATTTTAATATTAATAAATAACTCTTTATTAAAACTCGTATTATTTGATTTTAAGCAATGCAAATCGTAACAGAGAAAGTATATGATAATTAAAAAAATATTGTCTCGGGGACAACCGCCCAATCACACCCTAAATCTGTCTCTCCCTCTATATAATTAATTAATTACTCTATTTGATGATTTTGGTTATAAAAGAGTTACTAGTATATATTTGTTTAGGTTGTAGTCATTTGTTTATAATTGAGATTTTCTTTTTTTTTTTTTTTTTTTTTTTTGAACCAAGTTTATAATTGAGATTAGAAGGGTGATGGAAGGTGGATTAATTAAGGAGAGTGATGTGCACGCGGTTGGTCACGGTGCGGTCGACCACATGCGGCGCGGACCGCATCATCACTTTCAACACTTGTCCGTGCCCACCACCAATACCCAACCTTGGAGGGATACATACCACTATTATAATTTTTTTTTTTTTTGAAAAAACATACCACAAAATATATATATATATATATATATATATATATATATATATATATATATATACACGTGGAATCATGTTATGAATGTCAATAATAGTGAGTTTTAGTCAAACTAATGAGGTGTTTTGCTTGGAAAAGGGCATCATTTTTATATTTTAAATATCTCGATAAATTGCATTTTTAGTCCCAAGATAATGAATGGTAAGTAAAATGGTCTTTTTTTATATACTTTTGGTTCCGTAGTTTTTACGATATTTTTAGTTTCAAAAAAGTTATAAATTTAATCTCGAAAAGAATGATAAATTGCAGTTTTGTTCGCAAGAGAATGAGATCCTAAAAAATAATGGTCAAGCACTATTTGCAAAAAAAAAAAGTAAGATTAATATTGTCATTGAAAAATTTTTATGAGACAAAAACTATAATTTTTCCAAATATCTATCCTAATTTTACATTTTGAGATATGTTTCTAAACTATGAGTAGAGTATGCAAATACTCGCACACGAGACAAGGAATTGATATCAATTGAAATTTTGTATATATGAATTTCTTTCTTTTTTCCTCAGACTGCAATTAAAAATCTAAATTACGTGCTAGTTTTTGCTCAAGTCATTGTCACCCTCGCATCTACTCACGTCGCCTAGAGTAGTTGATCTTTAATTTCTTTCAATGTCGATGCAATGCCCATAAAAATTCATAAAATACTCAAGACGGAGATAGACATAATAATAAAATAATGTATGTGTAAGCAAGTAAATTTAATTGTCAACGTGGAAATTACATGTTAAATGTCAATTCAATATATTATTTATTAGGAATTTAAATACATTTAATTCCTAATATAATAAATAATTGATAAATTAATTGATTGTCAAATTAATTAGGTTCAATCCAAGTATTGGGCCGCTAAAGCTCATTAAATAAAATCAGGTCTCTAAAGTCGATAAATCAATTTGGACCTCTAAAGTCCAATAAATCAAATTAGATCTCTAAAGCTCGATAAATCATATCAGGCCTCTAAGGCCGTATAAACTATATTGGGCCTCTAAAGCCTGATAAATCATATCAAGTCTCTAAAGTCCGATAAATCATATCAGCCTCTAAAGTCTGATAAATCAAATTGGGCCTCTAAAACCCGATAAATCAAATTGGGTTCCAAAAGCCCAACAAGTTAAAATTGGGCCTCTAATGACCAATAAATAGTATCAAGCTTTTAAAGCCCAACAAATCAAATCAGAGAGCCCATCAAATCTGCCTTGATAAGTACAAATCTTTTGTGATAAGCATAAATCAGAGATAACACGAATATTCTCCGGTCCATCGTGCCAGGCCGTCAAATCTAGGATTTTCACCATCTATAAATAGGGTCTCATTCTAGACACACACAGGCATTGAACACACTGGATTTTGAGTTCTATCGATTGTTGGCCCCACGGATTGAGTGAATGTCAAAGAGCTTAGATCACCTTCTAGTGAAAATCTAGAGGGGGAGGGATTGAATAAATTTTCAAATTCTTTTTCAAAGATTAGATTATCAATTCAAAGTATCAAAGCTATGCAGAGAAAATTAATTTTAACTCAATCTTAAAGGATCAAAAGCAATCTGAATTATGAATCAAATTGAGTTTGTTTGAATGTTTGATGAATAACAAGATAAGTAAAATAAAACAAGTAAAGAACACCAAGAATTATAGTGGTTCGGATCAAACAGATCCTACATCCACTCTCCTTCTTCATCTTGAAGAAGAGCCTCGACTACTTACTATCTTACTTATTTACAAGGTTACACTTACAAACTTGTGAAGATTCCTATCTTCAATTCTATCTTCAATCGCCTATCTTTCGGAAACTTGTAGATTACGGTGCGAAGTGTTGAAGATATACAAACAAGTGTTCTACAAATACTTAGAACTTTTGAATATTGCTTTGAAAAACTCTTTGAGTGCTTTTGGAAATCGTGTGAATATTGTGAATGAGAGTACATGATTATTGTGTTTATAATCGTGCCTAAACTTATTTATAAGTCTCGAGAAACGGTTAGTTTGTTGTAACAAACTAAAAACCACTTAACAAACTTATTCTTGAAAACGGCCTTAACTTCACCGATCTCGGTCTAGTCGTCGCCTATGACTCGGTGAAGACTTGCCTTTCTTATTCTACTCAACTTCTCTTGATCTCGTCTTGAGCTCTCCATTATTGTCTCCAACAGATGACTATCTAATGCTCGTCTTCGATGACCTTCTCTTCTTCGACCTCACCGACTTTTTGGCTTTACCTAGTCCGGTCACCCTAGCGGAGACTTCTTCACCTCGGTTGTCCTATTCAATCACTTGGTCATCTTACTTTACATGAGTTGACTCTAATCTTACTACTTTTAACTCATCAAAACTTCTTATGATCTAACATCGATCAAGTCCGCGATTCAAAGAGTTTTTAATGAGTTCTTTAGGTTCTTGATAAAACAACATTTGATCCGAGGACCGAGATTAAGGAGCCGAACCTCTCTCGATCGGCATTTCTCCTGCAAGTTCTTCGTCAAAGACGGCGTTTGATCCGAGATCAATGTGTTTAGCCCTCCGATCAGCGCTTTTCTCCTCCGAAGTTCATAAAAAGTTCATCAACAACGACGCTTGATCCGACAAACCTCGTTAATGGTTTCAACTCCGACAAATTCCGAAATCAAGCCAAAGTCAACTATGAAGAGAGAATTAGAGGAATAAATAGAGATTGTACCCGAATAATTGCTTGATAAATAATAAATTATTTTTGTAATTTTGTTTTCATTATTTATTTATTAAATACGAAAATTTGTGTTTACAGTATGAAATACAAAAAGTAGGACTCACAAATTAATTTACTATTGTATCTATCTCTCTCCGAAATTTATAAAAGTTACACTAAAAGAAATATAGAAGATCTATTTCTATGTGTAGATAGCGGTCGTCATCAAGTGGAGCAGAAGGCCAAATTGCTAGCCTTCATTCATTATGGTCACTTCAAGAGCGAAACTATATATATGTTGGGGGTGGCCTACCCCCTACCCCTACTCCCACCCCCACCCCCACTCCCACACACACTCATTTTTTTATACATAGTACGAGATATTAAATTTAGTATATTGGACATATAGTAATAAATAACAAAAGGAGAAGTAGTATAAGAGTTTGGGCCTAGCCCACCAAACTAAATCTTATTGCCTAAATATTAGGGTCCACAACTATCCATTGCAAAATTAGAACCCCTAACACTATCCACTACAATATATTTAGGCTACGGTTACTTTAAAAATAAGAATTAGATTGGATATGATAAGGTGTGATAAACTAGAGAACGGAGATTATATTTTTTTATTTTATCACACATTTACTTTCTCAAATACATTCTTCAATATCTTGACAGAAAATAATATTTTTACTAAAATGTCCTTCAAATTTACGTTTTCTTCTCTAAATCCTTTCTGAAAGAAACATTTTTTTTTTTTTGAAAGGTTCCCCTCGTAATCATTTTCTCATCGTCTTCCCCATTTTCGCGGGCCAAATAATTTACATTCGAGTCGAGCTCGAGCTCAATAAATAAAGTTCGAACCGAGCTCGAGCCCCAAAAATTCAAACGAGTCGAGCTCGATCCCGATGCTATTTGGCTCGACTCTGCTTCGTCTACATCCCTACACATATCCAATTCTCTATTCTAAGTCATTGATGATATTTGATGCAAATCATCCATCAATTCATGGGTTTTATTAGTATCGATTCAATCGAAGAATATAACTAAAAATGAGAGATATTTCAATTTACAATAAAAATATCGATGCATCCTGTTAGATCGTAAGAGATTTTGATGAGTTAAAAAAGATCAACTTAGATGATCGACGACTTCAAAGAACAGTGAGGTGGAGATCCAGATACTAGGCCGATCGGACTAGGAGAAATCGGATAAGTCAGTGAAAGACTGAAAAAGTTGGAAGTCATCTAGAGACAAGCTCAAGTCAAGTCATCCTAGGAGTCAATTATGAAGAGCTCGGATGAGGTCAAGACAAGATGAGTAGAATAAGAAAGACAAGTCTTCACCAAGTCACCGCAGACGAGTAGTGAAAGATCACCAAGATGAGAAGCGATTATCAAGATTAAGTTTGTTAAGCGGTTTTAGTTTGTTACAACCAACTAACAAACTAACTCGTGTTTCCAAGCTTATAAATAGGTCTAGGCAGAATTTTTTTAGAAAAGATACACACAACGAATTAATTACGCATTTTTCACAAAGCTTTCAAAAAGTTCACACAAGTTTTCAAAAGAGTATTTTCAAAAGTTTTAAGTGTTTATAGAACACTTTTCTCGTACATCTTCAAAACACTTCTATCACTTTCGTAAAGTTAGATTTCCCAGGAAGAGTCTAGGAGTTTGAAGATTTAAAGATTATTGTAAGTTGTAAATTGTACGTTGGAAAGTAAGTAAGTAAGTAGTAGAAGAGACCCTTCTTCAAAGTTGAAAAAGGAGAGTGGATGTAGGATTAGTTAGATCCGAACCACTATAAATCATCTTGTTCTTTATTGCTTTTATTTACTTATCTGCTTCTATTCAATATCAACTTGTAACCAAAGATCAATTTCAGAATTAAAGTTAGACGAATTATCAGTTTGCTTTTGATCCGGTTAAAATTGAGTTTAAAATGATTTCCACTGTGTAAACTTTTGTGTCTTGAATTAAATTTTCTAGATTTGAAAAAGTTAGAAAATCTATTCAACCCCCCTTCTAGATTATCCCTAGAAGGTTGTTTCAAGTTATCTTTGATTTACTCAACTTATGGGACCAACAAGTGGTATCAAAGCGGTGTTAAGTCAGTTTCGATATTGATTTTAGGTCTTGAAAAAGATTCTGAAATTGTTTCTTGATCATCTTCTTCATCTTTATTTCACTAACCTTGCTACTAACAAAGTTCTTGTTGAGTGTTTTCTTGTTTCATCATGTCATCCGTAAAAGGCAAGAAGTCTAGGAGCTTACCCGAATTTTCGATTGAAGAATATGATTACTGGAAATTCAGGATGGAAAACCATCTCAAGGCTATTCATGACAAAATGGAGGAGGTTCTTGAAGAAGGACCCATCAAATTCAATCATGGAGGGACCGGTGATGGTATCGCTGCAGCCTTGAGACTAGAGTCGACAAGAAAAAAGAGTTACGAAATGACTAGTGATGAAAGAAAAATTCACAAATTAGATCAGGTGGCTAGGACAAAAATAATAGAAACTCTTAGCAAAGATTGAATTGAAAAGGTCAAGAGGTGTAAATCGGCTAAGGAGATGTGGCGGAGACACTTGCAAATGTGTTTGAAGGCTTTGACCAAGTGAAAGAAAATAAGCTACAACTGTGTTACATGCTTTTGACACGTTTAAGATGAAGGAGAACGAAAATGAGATCACCGGATGTGAGATTAACAAATCTTCTCAACAAAGCGGCAGATTTAGGAAAGAATTATTCAGAAAAGGAGATCAACAATAAGATACTAAGATCTTTGACCAAGAGATGGAGAGAAAAGTCTAATATCCTAAAAGCAACCCAAAACTTATCATCTATTACTCATCATACTTTATTTTCTCATCTAAAAGCTTTGGAATATGATATCCAGATAGAAGATGAGGAAGACGAGATGGAGTCAAGCACCTCGTCCAAGTCTCGTTGCTTTTGTCAACAAGGAAGACAAGACAACAACCGAATCAAGAGGAGTTGACTTATCTCTTAAAGAGCAGATGACATTGCTCACCAAAAGGTATGATAAATTGAGAATGAAATATAAACGTAATAAGTTGAGGTTTGCAGAAAGGATGGATCCAGATCGGGATCAAGAAGAAAAGAGGATGACTCATCCGATGATGATAAGAAAAAAGTCGACAAGAAGGTTCGGATCACCTGCAAAAAGGAATCCTAAGTCGAGATAGGGGTGATACTTGTTACACTTGTAACAAGCCAGTCATTTCACTTATGATTGCCCACACCTGGCCCCTAAGGAACGAGAAGAGAAAAGAAAGAAAAGAGATAGGAGGTTTGCAGATCAAAGAGCCCTTCTGGTCAAGAAAAAGAATCAAGAAAATCATCATCATCTTCATCATCCTCATCCGATTTTGGGTCGACGATGAAATTTGTCTTATGACCAAAGAGGTAGTATATTACTCTTCTTCCGATAATGATTCTTATAAATCTGCATTTCGTATAATGACCAAACTTGTCATTCAAGGATTATTGAAAGATCTAAAGACGTCTCGAATACTTATAAACAATTAGAGACAGAAAATTTGACTTTAAAAGATCGATTCGATTCTAGTCAAAGGCAAGCAAGTTGTGAACTACTGCGAATCGAGGAAACATTCAAGGGGGAATGTTTACCCTGCATCGAGGCTAGTACATCAACCAGCCTTGTCTCGAAAGATTAGAAAATGAATTGAAATCTTTAAAAGATAAATTTGAAATGGTTTGTACTGAAAATGAGTTAATTAAGAAGGACAATGAGAAGCTAGTCTTCAAAATGAGTCAACTTAATAACTCACAACAAGAATAGACCACATCTTTAGCACTTCACAAAAATCCCATGATAAAACGAGTCTTGGTTATGATAAGAATAATAAATCGATATTCAAAAATCAAGGAAATTTGTGAAGGCATCTGAAACTTCAAAAGAAATTAAAATTGGTCCTTGGAAACCACTTAGTCGGATAAGGACTCGCATCTCCCGATCTGAAAACCAAAATTTAGCGAGAGAACTCCATATCGGACTAAGAGGATTCCAAGAACTAAGATAAGAGGAAATTCTTATTATAGTTCTTTTGATGGGAGAAGTAGATGCTATCCCACTTTTCCTAAGTTCAAGAAAATCTCTAAATCAGAATACAATAAATTATCATTTAAATGTGATATATTTGTAGACAAATTTGGTAGACAGATCAAATCTGATTTATTATTAACTAATGAGATGTTTGTTTGGTTACCCAAAGTGATTTTTGACCTTCAAGGACCCAAGATCACTAGGGTACCTCATACCTGATCATTTTTACAGATTCACAAGGACTATCACTTAAGGAGGAGATTCTAGCTTCAATTTGGTACATAGACGGTGGTTGTTCACAGATATGACTTGTAACAAGAAGCTATTATCAAATTTTCAAAATATTGATGGTCCTAGAGTTCTTTTTGGAGACAACAATTGTGGACAAACTAAGGGAGTTGGTACCTTGATTATAAGGGATGACCAGGTATCTCGAGGTGTATTTTGTAGATGGTTTAAAGCATAATCTGTCATCCTGTTTCTCAACTCGTGACAAAGGTTTTCTTGTAAAGTTTTCTAAAGACAAGTGTGATATCTTAGATAGATCCTCCGAAAAGGTGCTTCTAATCGGCTTCAGACATGGTAATGTTTATGTGGCTAACTTTAACAGCTTGCCTAAAGATACATGTCTAGTAGCTAAGGGTGGAGATGACCTCACTGGCTATGGCACAAGAGGCTTAGTCATCCGAACTTCAAAACCCTTAGTAAGCTAGCTAGAAAGAATCTTGTTAAAGGACTACCCGAGAAATTATGCTCTACCGATCTAAAGTGTGATGCATGTCAAAAGGTAAATGTTTTACACTCATTTAAAAGTATTAACACTTTATCATCTGAAAGAGTTTTACAACTCCTTCATCTTGATCTGTTTGGACCTCGTTTCACCTCTCAACTTTAGTGGAAGGAAATATACTCTTGTTGTAGTTGATGATTTTTCTAGATACACTTGTGTTATATTTCTTTTCAAGAAAAATGAGATGGTGAACAAGATCCCTAACTGCTCGACATATTCAAAACGAGAAAGGTGTTAATATTGTTAAAATAAGGAGTGATAAGGGCACTGAATTTTTAAATTCTTGTTTATCTAACTTTTTAAATGAGAGTGGCATAGTTCATGAGACCTCATCAGCCTTAACACCACAACAAAATTGAGTAGTTGAAAGAAGGAATAGAACACTGAAAGAAGTAGCCGGGAGCATGTTAGCCGAATATTCAACCCCTCACAGTTCCGGGCTGAAGCCATCAATACCGCCTGCTATACCCAAAACAGTGCTTGCCGCTAAAAGTAAGGGTAAGACTCCATATGAGATCCGGAAGGGTAAACCTCCAAGAATCTCATATTTTTGGGCTTTTGGTTGTAAATGCTTAATCCATAACAATGGGAAGTCTAAGTGAGGACCTTTGATGCTAATGCGGTGATGAAATATTCTTGGGATATTCTAAAACTTCCAAAGCCTTCGTAGTCTTCAATAAGACAACCCTTTGTGTGGAGGAAACTCCTCATGTGGTTTTTGATGAATTATATTCTTTTACGGATCAAGTGAATCAGATTACTAATAATCTAGATAAAATTGAACTAACCAAAACTAAACATAGAACAGTACTATCTACCTAATCTTGATTGATTCAGATGAAGAAGAATCCCCATCGGAAAATCAAGACAACCTCTCTCCGAGACTCCATATGAGGAGACACCCTTGACATCACCGATCACCTGAGTCGGCGGATGAAGGGGGAACGTCTGCTCAGCAGAGTTAGACGAGTTGCCTGCCGAGTCTCAAGATGAGGATCCTTCTACTCAAATAGGCAAGAGGATGAGAAGTTATTATCCAACTCGACCAGATTTTTGGGGACCCATCCAAAGAGTGTGCGTACACGTACTATGGTTGATTCTCAAAGTCCTGCTCAATCGTTATGTATCACTTCTTAAGCCTAAGTCTATTGAGGAGGCTCTATCCGATCTAAATCGATAACAGCCATGCAGAAGAATCGCATCAATTTGAAAGACAAAATGTTTGGGAATTAGTGGAAATACCCTTACATAGAAAGACTATAGGCACCAAATGGGTTTTTAAGAATAAAACAGATGAAACCAACGTTATTGTTCGTAATAAGGCAAGATTGGTAGCTCAAGATTACTCACACCAAGGGATAGACTATGATGAAACTTATGCTCCGTTGCGGATTAGAAGCAATAAGACTGTTTTTGGCATTTGCTACTTATAAATCTTTCAAAGTCTTTCGATGGATGTCAAGTCTCGCATTCCTAAATTGTTTGTTACCCGAGGAAGTCTATGTGGAGCAGCCTCCCGGGTTTAAGATCAACAACAAGGTTTATAAACTCAATAAGGCCCTATATGGACTGAAACAAGCACCTGTGGCTTGGTACGATACCTTATCTCGAATTTCGATTTCAAATGGGTTTTCAAAAGGTAAGATAGATGGACTTTGTTTAGAAAGAAAATAGATGGTAACATCTTGTTGGTTCAAATTTATGTAGATGACATTATTTTTGGTTCACCTAATCCGCCTCTGTGTGAAGAATTCAGTGTTCTCATGAAAATAGGTTTGAAATGTCAATGATGGGTGAATTAACATATTTTCTAGGCTTGCATTAGGCAGACGAGTAAGGGCATTTTCATACATCGACTAAATATGCTAAGGACCTTATAGAGAAATTTGGGAAGACTACTAGTAGGGAAGTTAAAATACCTATGACAACTAACTTCTCTATGGATTCGAGATGAGCGGGGATACCCACAGATGCAACGGAGTATCGTGGGTGATTGGATCTCTTCTCTATCTCACCGCAAGTAGGCCGAGACATAGCCTTTGCGGTTGGGGTATGTGCAAGATTCCAATCTAATCCCAAGAAAACTCATCTCGGAGACCGCTAAGAAAATCCTCAAATATCTCAAAAGGGACTTTGCAAGTTGGGTTGTGGTGCGATCTCGATGACAACTTTGAGCCGACAGATATTCAGACTCAGATTTTGGAGGAAGCAAGATTGATAGGAAATCCACTTCGGAACTTGTCAATTCTTAGGCAACAAATTAATCACTTGGTTATCTAAGAAGCAGACATCCGTTGCCACCTTCACAACCGAGGTGAATACATGGCACTGGGAGTTGTTGCTCTCAACTTCTCTGGATTAGTCGCAGCCTTAGGGATTATAACATTCAAACATCATCTGCTCCTATTTAATGTGATAGTAATAGTGCAATAACCATGACATACAATCCTGTTCTCCATTCTAGGTGTAAACATATAGACACCGGACATCATTTCATTAGAGATCATGTAGAAAAGAATGATATTAGGATAGAAAAGATAGCCACGTAATCACAAAGAGCAGATCTTCTTACAAAAACATTAATGAATCTAGATTTAAAGAATTGTGTTTAGAATTAGGATTACTTGATGCATCTTTGGCTGACTTTTTAAATGCTTTTGTTTGCATCTCTGTTAGTTGTTTTCCTTCTTTCTTTCCTTTCTTTAAATAAATGTCTAGAAAGAATTGTCGACTAGATATGTGTCAAAGGACAATCGGTAGCTGATATCATTGATCTCCTCTTAGGAATCAAGAATCAAGGATTAGTCATATTGACCTTATCCTGACTTAATAATTACTTATCGACACTCGGTAAATCGAGACAAGGACACAATAGTCAGCTGATTTTCTTGAAAACAGATGACTATCTGCATCCTATCCGACTTACCTCGGCTACTAATTGTTTTGTTGAGTTCATTTGCAGGAATAGGTATATCGACATTGTTAGATCACCTTAAATCCTCTAATCTATTAAAATAATCTCCCTTATGTTTACTATTATCTTGAAAAATGTATCTCCAAAATAATTTTCTCAAGCACATTCCTTTAATGGCATTAAAAAAATTATTTATGTTTTTCAAAATCGGACTCGGAGAAATTTCTTCAACATATAAGACAAGGTCACTTTGGACCAAGTCCTGACAAAACCCAATCAAATAGGAAACCTTGATGCAAAGAAAGGTATATTTTGGCTTACGACAGGTATACTAATTACCTCTCGCATAAAGTAAACCTATTAGCCGTCTAATCCGTAGGATAAACGGTTACTTTTACACAAATCAAGACACGTTAATGCCACGCGCCTGAATGCGGCGATTTTCTCGCTGAACCGTTGATATTTTTCACGCACCTTTAACAATCAACGGTAAAAAATGTTTCTGAAAACTTGCCACGTATCTTCTTCCTAATTTTTTCCCTCTCTCTCTTCGTGGTTTAAAAACTTACCCTTCACCATTTCAAAATTACTTTCACAAATCTCCTTCCCGAGAATTTACCGCAAGAATTTTCTATCCTCCTAAAAACGCTCAAATGGCTTCTACTTCTTCCAAAAATCCAAAACCCCCACTTATATAACCACTTCCAATCCGGTTTCAAAATGAATACGTAAACCGTCAAGAACAAATTAAAGGCCGAGATGTACGTTGATTTCGAGACCACATGAGACAGAGAATCCGGTGAGATTCTAAGGTCATTAGAAGCATCATGGCTTTGGGGATTTTGTTCTTTGAAATCTGCGAGAGAACAAAATGATGGATTTAATTAGAGCAGAGTTCATCGTCAACAACAACTTTTCTCGATAATGGGTTCGAAACAACGGTAGAAGGAACACAACCTGTCATATTCTAAAGAAACGGTGGCTAGGATTTTTGATACATCTGCGGATGGGGTGAATCCTTTGGTATATAAGGAGGATGAATGGGAGCAGTCATTTGACATGATAGCTAGAGTAACTTACAGAGGAACCCGAAGGGATCTCAAGAAAAATCTACTTCGTAGAAAATATCGACTCTTAATGACCATTGTTACAAAGTCGATTTTAGGAGATCGTAGTTCTCATGATGGTGTATCCAAATCCAGTGTGTTGCATGATAGCCATTTTAGATGGACTCGCAGTAGATTGGGTTGATTTGTTGTTTAGGCGGATTAAAGAGGAGAAACAAAGGTTGGTGTATAACCCTGATGAAGGTGATTGGGTACTCAGGTCCACTTTGTGAGTCTTTTCAACAAGATCACGGTTCTTATTGAAGGATTGAATAAGAGAATGAAGACCAAGGATGGGTGGAAAAAATATTCAAAAGCGAAAGGGTTGCGGACGAAGAATGAGAAAATTGGTGGATTACTAGATTTTGATGATGAGACAGACGAAGCACGGGAGCAAAGGAATCGCGGCACTGCGTGGCATAAAGACCAGAGGTGAAGTTCCAAGTGAAGTACCAGGCTGAATTACCAGTGAAGTACTGCGGTGGAGAACCCGGCATTGAGGAGCCGATTCTTTATTCTTTGAGGAACTAGAGGTAGTGGTGATTGAGGAGACCAGACCAAATACCTCTTCTAAGGAGAACAAGGAAAAGGCTTGTCAAAGCCACGGATGCAAAGTCTGGAGGAAAGTCATCTGCCGCTCCATCGGGCTTACTTTCGTAAGAGGCTATTTATTTGGAAATAGCTGCACTGCAGTAGGCCGAGGCAGATGTATTAGAGGAGCCTAGCTCAAAGAGAATCGCATCTGCCGAGAGACATGTTTCCAAAGGTACATCCTCTAACATTTCCTCATCGATAAAACTCCATCTCACTTAGGCGATGAAGAGGTGACCCAGTGTGTAATAACCCAAAACCAAAACCTAGAGTTTTATATTTGATTTTTCTAAGTTTGATTTATTTTATTGATTGATTTAAATTCTATGTGGTTTTCTTAATTTTTCTCCAATCGACGAACAATTTTTCAACCCGAAAATCTATCGATACTTTTCGAACTCACATCCGTAATCCGGATTTGTTTAATAATGATCAATGAGTCCTTTAAAGGTGAGAAACACTCAAGAAAACCCTAATGAGAAATGTTTATTTTCCAATCGCTGCGTTTTAATAATTTTCGGAGCCGAAACTCAGACCGAAAAATACCGAAAATTCAACGTCGAGATCACAATACTGTTTTTAAAGAGTGGGCTGCCAAAATGACAGCCCAAAACCCCCAAAACAACCGGCCATGTGAAGGCATGTGAGAGTAGTACCCTTTAACCAAAAATCTTCTAAAATCCTAGGATAGGTACAATTAGACTTGAGCCTATTCTTTCCCTAATCTCCTCCCCACCATCCAAATCAGCCATGGACCTCCCTCCTTCTCCTCTATAAATAGAGGGGCTGCCTCTTCATTTCCCACACAACCAAAAGCTTTGGGGCTCTCAAGAAAGGGAAGAAACTCTCCAAGGGTAAGCCTCCTAGCCATTTCTTTTAGTCTTATGCCTTCTTAGCTTAGAAGACTTAGGAAAAATAGTTTAGGAAGCCCTAAGAGCTTGCTTTGATATGCTTTAATCTTATATGGAGTGCTTGGAGTTGGAATGATGGTGTTTGGAGTCAAAATGGTGAAGTTATACTTGAAGTATGAAACTGCCGAAGTATATGCCCTAGCTGCTGACCCGTTTTGTAAAATTCATTTGGACCCTTTCCAACCGTTTAAAAATCATGGAAAAATTCCTAGATGTATTATTTGAAGTCTAGAACAACATGTTTAAATTTCATAATTTTCTGGTCAATGTGTAAGGAGAATAAAATCGTGGAAATATGTGTGACGTAAATGTGCATAATCTGGGAGCAGTGACACATTTCTGTTATTTCTCCCCTTTCTGATAGTTATAAAATTCTAGGAAAAATCTGGGATGTTACCATAGATGTTTTGTAAATCATAGTCAAAAATCAAAATTTTTCGTTTAGTACTTTATTATATAAAATCCGTTTCTGAGTACCTGGTCGATGTTCGACGCATAGGGCTATTCTGTGTTGCACGAATTTATTTTCCAGTTTTTCTTAAGTAATAAATTATGGAAAAATTCATGGATGTCCTAAAACCTGTTTATAACAATATTCTAAAATTTGGTGATTTTTAAACGAGTATCCAATAAGTTATGAATTTTCTCGTAAGACATGTTCAGTAACCGAGCCAAACGATGGATTGAATGTTCACGATTTTTCTGGACAGAATCCGTAAGTCAAATGGCTTGGGTCCCTGAATGAAAGTTGTTCACACTTGAGTACTGCATCACATGATTTAATATCATAATTTTTGGATATTTCTACAAAGAGTTATGGATTTTATAAGTTTGAGGTCACTGTTTGGCCGAAACAGAAATTTAGAGTCCTTATTACAAAATCCGCTATAATTCCGTAACTCAAATGAACTTGGACCCTTAATAAACTTTGTTCTACACTGAAAAATGTACAACATACTAAAATTTCATAATTTTCCAATGAGTCTAAGTATTTTATTTCGTTTATGCATGTATAGGTATTGTTTCTTCATTGACTGGTACTTGATTAAATTAAATGGCCAAAACTTTTAATGAAATGCATGTTTGAATATCAAATGGCATACATGATACTTTAGGAATGCTTATACTTGAGTGTCTTACGTGTTTTCTTGAAAATGAACGGAACCGAAAGTCCCAATTTTGTAACCCACAAACCGTAGTACACCAACAAAGCCGATTGGACATAGGATTAAACCCATAGAAGCTTTTGATAAAATAAAGTACCTCTTCTTCATGAAAGCCTAGTTTTTAGAAGGCACAATAAGATCAAGAACCTAAATTTCCAATGGACAAAAGATCTCATTTAACTAAACATACGGATTGTGCTAGGTAGAGTACGGTCGGAACCGAGACCGAGATTTCGTACGAGAGGCCTAATCAATCACAAGAAGTTAAACTTTCTCTTAAAAGTTCTCCAGTGGGTGACACTATCTCGTATAGCCGCTTAATGTTATATGGATCTGTCGCTTTTCCGAATCAAACATAAACAGATTCCTCGAAAGATGCAAATACCAAAAGCGTGTGAATGTATAACTTAAATGTGTGATCGTCAAATGATGAGCTATATTTTACTTTTTATTTATTATTTTATGTAAAGAGGGCAAGCCCTATATGATGTGATGAAAGTTTACGGGTCCGGATGTGATAGGAAACTATCATGTGCCTCCCATTGATGAAAGTTTACGGGGTCCGGATGTGATAGGAAACTATCATGTGCCCTCCCATTGATGAAAGTTTACGGGGTCCGGATGTGATAGGAAACTATCATGTGCCCTCCTATTGATGAAAGTTTACGGGGTCCGGATGTGATAGGAAACTATCATGTGCCCTCCCATATGATGAAAGTTTACTGGGTCCGGATGTGATAGGAAACTATCATGTGCCCTCCCATATGATTACGGGTCTCGGACGTGTAAGCGTGTCATTCCGCAATATGCAATACAACATAAATGACTTTATGTAACACCATGTTGTAACACTTATTAGGTAACACTTATTAGGTAACACTTATTAAGTAACACTTTATGCACAATAGGTAACAATTTAGGGGTGTTACATAATCTAAGTTATGTTGTAGTGATGATTACGGGTCTCGGACGTGTAAACGTGCCATTCCACAATGTGATTACGGAGATCGGATGTGATAGGAAACTATCATGTGCCATCTCATACGTGCTATATTTATGTACTAACTGCTTTAAAGAAAGATGAATTTCTTAATCGAACGGAAGTTAAAGGATGAAAATTTTATAACGGAAGATTACCTTATACAAATGTACACAATGCCATAACAAGGAAGTAAATAACGAAAGATGAGAATAAAGCATAAAACATTCAACTATTTTGGGATTTCCTGTCAATCTGTATAACAACAGACAGTCATCCATCGAGATTTTATCTCACACCCTATAACTAATATTTTTCAGGTCACGAGATTGAGGCCCGGGAGCCGCAATAGACGACCCGCTTCCACTCTCCTTTTATCTAAATGGGTCGCTTTATATCTTTATGAAAATTTGTATTTTTGTTAAAGACTCGTCACTACGATTTTCCCGAGAGTTGAACCTTAGACTCACCGGTGACTTTTGTCAAACGATTAATCTCTTCATTTAGTTATGAATATGGTTCAAACGCCTTAAATAAGTGTTTGTGAAATCTTCCGCTGCAACTCAAATGAATAGCTTTGCCTTCTAAAAAGAAATTTTTTTGGCTCGATTTTATGGTTCACTAAGTGATGACTCGGGTTTAGGACGCCAGACCTCAAAGGTCGACTTTCTGAATTCCGGGCGTTACAGGTGGTATCGTAGCTTATGTTCAAAACTTCGGACCAAATGATTTATTTTCCCTTTCATTTTAAAAAAATTTCACTTAGAAAACAAACAAATTTTATAAAAGCCCTGACTAAATGTTACTTGTGGGAGGTTGTCTATTGCAAGCAAACCGGAAACAAGCCTCAAGGTGCGTAATGTCTTATTCGTTGAATAACAAAACCGTTACAAGTTAGAACCGAAAACAAACAAGAAAGAAAACATGAGAATAAACAACGAAGAAAATATATTTCCAAGAAAATGAATTATGCATGCCTTAATAGATTTTGTGCGCATGTGTGTGAAATCTACTTGACTACTTGTGTATTTACTTATATGTTTGATTTTGTGCGAGCACTTTCGTTTTGCCCTTTATACACTACTACTATTTTCTTCTTCCTATTTTTGGCCTTAGACCTCCGTAACCCCTTTCGCTTAGCAAGCCAAATCTTTTTATAGCAGCCTCGTATCACTCGTGTAGTTGACTTTGCCATATATACGTAATGTCTATTTTAGTTAAATTATTTTATTTTAAAGCCTCGCATCTTTAAATTTTCGTTGGAGCCTCTTTGACTCTCCATTCAAACTTTGAGAACTCGTCTTTCTCATGTCAATTATATATGTATGTTAGTCTCACGTAGTTTTGTGAGATATTCTATTCTATCCGTTATATTTTTATCTTAATATTTACAATATGTGTTATTACCTCTCTAACATGCATCGCCGAGCTCAACAACCGTCTGTCCTGGACAAGATGTTCCGGTTTACCGCGTGCTCCCATGCATGATTGACTTAATACCGTGTTGTTAAATATTGGATTCTCTTGTTTTGAATTTAATCATACGTATATAATGTAATATATTTTATTTCCTTTAGACCCGCCCTAGGATGCCTCCTAGAAGGAAAACCCGCGCTAATCGAGAACCATCTCGAGGGTTCTCAGAGGACGCCAAGCTCCACCTGCTGCATCGTGAGCCGAGATGGCACGAGAATTCTTCAATTCCCTACAAACTTTCGTGGCAAAGCAACAAACACCGCCGCCACCGCCTACCCATGCACTACACCCCAGACCCCCATGCCAACTCGATTGTCGAACAGTTCCGCCGACCGCAACCACCTGCACTTAAGGGTAATGAAGGACCAATGGGAACAGAGGAGTGGATCTCTCGAGATGGAGGCGAATTTTCCGCCATATGACTATGACTGAAGCACAAAAAGTTTCGTGTGCCCAGCTTTCAAGCCGAGGATGCCGCTCGGTGGTGGGAGGCCCATGAGCGTATTATGACTACCGGTGAAAGAGAAGCTTTTACTTGGGAGATTTCAAACAAGGCTGTTATGAGGAGATATTTTCCCGTGCTCTCCGGATCGGAAGGAGGTTGAGTTTGTGAACCTCAAACAAGGAACCCTTTCCGTGATCGAGTACGAAAAGCGGTTTAACAAAGCTGTCTCGCTATGCTCCACACTGGTGGAGGAAGATGAGAGAAAAACAAGGAGATTTGAGAGAGGCCTAAGACCTGAAATTGGAGGTGTCGTAGCCGGATTAAAGCTCTCAAGCTATGGTGAAGTCTTCGATCGTGCACTAATTGTATCCATCGGTCTAGGACTCGGAGTTTAGACAAACCCCACCTGTTGCATCTGCGAACAAAAATTGGTTTCCAAATTTTAAGAACTCGAGCCGACCACAAAAGGAAAATAACTTAGTTACTCAACATGGGCCAAGACCCCCACTACCCCGCCCTAGTTGTGAAAAATCGCATGTAGGACCATGCCTTAAAGGGACCAACACATGTTACGTATGCCGCCAACCGGGACACAGAGTCTCCGAATGCCCTCAACTAACCAAAGGGCCACCCCTAGAGAGATGGGATCAGTGGTCGTCACCGCTTGTGAATAACTATCATCTACTAGGGCCTCCAAGTGGTGACTACCATTTACCCGGACCGCCAAGGAGGCGTTCCCGTTCAAGGACAAAGGAGACGTCTTGAGATAAATGCCATAACGGTAGAAAATGACATGGAGGATCTCGACTCCCAACGAATAACCGACAAGTACGTTGCTAGCACTTGGTTTACGTGCTCATATATTACTTGATGTTGGAGCCTCACACTCATACCTAAGGATTAAGGAAAACCTCGATTGAAAAGTTTTAACGAAACGTTGGACGTAAATGTTCCATTTGGGAATGCAATGAACATCCAGGGTTTAGTAGAGAAAGTACTTAAGCAACCTAAGACACGGTCGAGTTCTTTTGAAGTTTAGAGATAAATTTAAGGGTTGATTTACGAGGAAATGTGTGCAACAATCTCAAGGGAAGGTTCACGTCTCGAGGAGTTAAGAATTTGCCAATAGTACTAGTACGGTGAAGCAAACACGGAAAGGATGGAGCTCCTAAGAGAGAGAGAGAGAGAGAGAGAGAGAGAGAGGATGAGTACTTAGCTAAGAACCCGCGACGTCTTCAAAATAGGTAAGTAAATTTCGGGGACGAAATTTCTCTTAAGGGGTGTAGGATGTAATAACCCAAAACCAAAACCTAGAGTTTTATATTTGATTTTTCTAAGTTTGATTTATTTTATTGATTGATTTAAATTCTATGTGGTTTTCTTAATTTTTCTCCAATCGATTTAACGGTTTTTCAACCCGAAAATCTATCGATACTTTTCGAACTCACATCCGTAATCCGGATTTGTTTAATAATGATCAATGAGTCCTTTAAAGGTTAGAAACACTCAAGAAAACCCTAATGAAAAATGTTTATTTTCCAATCGCGTTTTAATAATTTTCGGAGCCGAAACTCAGACCGAAAAATACCGAAAATTCAACGTCGAGATCACAATACTGTTTTTAAAGAGTGGGCTGCCAAAATGACAGCCCAAAACCCCCAAAACAACCGGCCATGTGAAGGCATGTGAGAGTAGTACCCTTTAACCAAAAATCTTCTAAAATCCTAGGATAGGTACAATTAGACTTGAGCCTATTCTTTCCCTAATCTCCTCCCCACCATCCAAATCAGCCATGGACCTCCTCCTTCTCCTCTATAAATAGAGGGGCTGCCTCTTCATTTCCCACACAACCAAAAAGCTTTGGGGCTCTCAAGAAAGGGAAGAAACTCTCCAAGGGTAAGCCTCCTAGCCATTTCTTTTAGTCTTATGCCTTCTTAGCTTAGAAGACTTAGGAAAAATAGTTTAGGAAGCCCTAAGAGCTTGCTTTGATATGCTTTAATCTTATATGGAGTGCTTGAGTTGGAATGATGGTGTTTGGAGTCAAAATGGTGAAGTTATACTTGAAGTATGAAACTGCCGAAGTATATGCCCTAGCTGCTGACCCGTTTTGTAAAATTCATTTGGACACTTTCCAACCGTTTAAAAATCATGGAAAAATTCCTAGATGTATTATTTGAAGTCTAGAACAACATGTTTAAATTTCATAATTTTCTGGTCAATGTGTAAGGAGAATAAAATCGTGGAAATATGTGTGACGTAAATGTGCATAATCTGGGAGCAGTGACACATTTCTGTTATTTCTCCCCTTTCTGATAGTTATAAAATTCTAGGAAAAATCTGGGATGTTACCATAGATGTGTTGTAAATCATAATCAAAAATCATAATTTTTAGTTTAGTACTTTATTAGATAAAATCCGTTTCTGAGTACCTGGTCGATGTTCGACGCATAGGTTTATTCTGTGTTGCACGAATTTATTTTCCAGTTTTGATTAAGTAATAAATTATGGAAAAATTCATGGATGTCCTAAAACCTGTTTATAACAATATTCTAAACTTTGGTGATTTTTAAACGAGTATCCAATAAGTTATGAATTTTCTCGTAAGACATGTTCAGTAACCGAGCCAAACGATGGATTGAATGTTCACGATTTTTCTGGACAGAATCCGTAAGTCAAATGGCTTGGGTCCCTGAATGAAAGTTGTTCATACTTGAGTACTGCATCACATGTTTTAATATCATAATTTTTGGATATTTCTACAAAGAGTTATGGATTTTATAAGTTTGAGGTCACTGTTTGGCCGAAACAGAAATTTAGAGTCCTTATTACAAAATCTGCTATAATTCCGTAACTCAAATGAACTTGGACCCTTAATAAACTTTTTTCTACACTGAAAAATGTACAACATACTAAAATTTCATAATTTTCCAATGAGTCTAAGTATTTTATTTCATTTATGCATGTATAGGTATTGTTTCTTCATTGACTGGTACTTGATTAAATTAAATGGCCAAAACTTTTAATGAAATGCATGTTTGAATATCAAATTGCATACATGATACTTTAGGAATGCTTATACTTGAGTGTCTTACGTGTTTTCTTGAAAATGAACGGAACCGAAAGTCCCAATTTCGTGACTCCACAAACCGTAGTACACCAACAAAGCCGATTGGACATAGGATTAAACCCATAGAAGCTTTTGATAAAATAAAGTACCTCTTCTTCATGAAAGCCTAGTTTTTAGAAGGCACAATAAGATCAAGAACCTAAATTTCCAATGGACAAAAAGATCTCGTCGAACTAAACATACGGATTGTGCTAGGTAGAGTACGGTCGGAACCGAGACCGAGATTTCGTACGAGAGGCCTAATCAATCACAAGAAGTTAAACTTTCTCTTAAAAGTTCTCCAGGTGGGTGACACTATCTGTATAGTCGAGTTAATGTTATATGGATCATGCCGCTTTCTGAATCAAACATAAACAGATTCCTCGAAAGATGCAAATACCAAAAGCGTGTGAATGTATAACTTAAATGTGTGATCGTCAAATGATGAGCTATATTTTAATTTTATTTATTATTTTATGAAAAGAGGGCAAGCCCTATATGATGTGATGAAAGTTTACGGGTCCGGATGTGATAGGAAACTATCATGTGCCCTCCCATTGATGAAAGTTTACGGGGTCCGGATGTGATAGGAAACTATCATGTGCCCTCCCATTGATGAAAGTTTACGGGTCCGGATGTGATAGGAAACTATCATGTGCCCTCCTATTGATGAAAGTTTACGGGGTCCAGATGTGATAGGAAACTATCATGTGCCCTCCCATATGATGAAAGTTTACGGGGTCCGGATGTGATAGGAAACTATCATGTGCCCTCCCATATGATTACGGGTCTCGGACGTGTAAGCGTGCCATTCCGCAATATGCAATACAACATAAATGACTTTGTGTAACACCATGTTGTAACACTTATTAGGTAACACTTATTAGGTAACACTTATTAAGTAACACTTTATGCACAATAGGTAACAATTTAGGGGTGTTACATAATCTAAGTTATGTTGTAGTGATGATTACGGGTCTCGGACGTGTAAACGTGCCATTCCACAATGTGATTACGGAGATCGGATGTGATAGGAAACTATCATGTGCCATCTCATACGTGCTATATTTATGTACTAACTGTTTTAAAGAAAGATGAATTTCTTAATCGAACGGAAGTTAAAGGATGAAAATTTTATAACGGAAGATTACCTTATACAAATGTACACAATGCCATAACAAGGAAGTAAATAACGAAAGATGAGAATAAAGCATAAAACATTCAACTATTTTGGGATTTCTGTCAATCTGTATAACAACAGAGTCATCCACCGAGATTTTATCTCACACCCTATAACTAATATTTTTCGTGTCACGAGATTGAGGCCGGGAGCTGCAATAGACGACCCGCTTCCACTCTCCTTTTATCTAAATGGGTCGCTTTATATCTTTATGAAAATTTGTATTTTTGTTAAAGACTCGTCACTACGATTTTCCCGAGAGTTGAACCTTAGACTCACCGGTGACTTTTGTCAAACGATTAATCTCTTCATTTAGTTATGAATATGGTTCAAACGTCTTAAATAAGTGTTTGTGAAATCTTCCGCTGCAACTCAAATGAATAGCTTTGCCTTCTAAAAAGAAATTTTTTTTTGGCTCGATTTTATGGTTCACTAAGTGATGACTCGGGTTTAGGACGTCGGGACCTCAAAGGTCGACTTTCTCAATTCCGGGCGTTACAGCCGGCACCTCAGAGCCTCTTGAACAGCCTACACCCATAATTGTCCAAACAACTCCCACCCCACCTCCTACCACATCTTCTCAACCATCCGAACAAACACCCCCTGAAACCTTCTCTCAATCATTCGATTTTTTAGACTTTCTTTCCACAAAATACCCCACTCCCTCTCCCCAAATCAGTCCAGTTCACACTCCTAAACCCGATGGATGTATGGGAAGCTTTGAAATATCTTTAAGATCGAAGCCAAGAGGAGGCTAGTGGAGCTCATTCCCGAACTTCAGTATAATTTTGAAGTAATGAAGGAATCGGTGGAAATATGGCTGGTTCACCGGTGAGAACAGCGACTGGAAGAGATGAGTCTATTTACCGAAGAGGTCGGTTGGGAGAACCTGGTCTCTGGGGAGAAAGTTATGCTTTGGAGTCTGCTGGAATCTCATCGTTTACCTCCATCCTCTCGAAGAGCAGCTCCTCAACCACATCCGAGGACGTCTTGGTCTACCAGAGACCTTATCTGTCGCACCTCCTAGTAGCCCAGGATCCACCTTCTCTTCTATTCTCAATTAGTTGGAGAAGAGGATGGAAGACAAATTTACTCGGATGCTTTCAACCAAGACGGCTGATATTGTGGACTCTGTCGATATCACCATGGAAGAAATGCTTAAAGCATCCGAGGTAAATCTCTTATAAAAGCTTTTAGATTCTTTGAAATTATCTATCAAAGAAGAAGTTGCGGATGTAAGAAAGGAAGTTGTCGAGTGAAGAACCAAATGCAAACAGATAACCTGTATTTTAGGCGATGAAATTTTGAGAAATCGGACCACGCCTTCCACCTATTTTACCGTTGTCAAAGAGCAACTCAACATGCTTCTTGATGATGTTAAAAAGGGGAAGATTTGGAGATTATCAAAGCTGAACTTAATCGGATAAAGCTCACAAAGAAACGGCAGACAGATGAGCCGATTGCCACTGAAAATTCGGATTAAGCGGATAGAAGAGGAAATTAGGGCGAGGCATGCGAGGCAAGGAAAAGAGAAGCTGAGCTCAAGTATGAAAAGTTTATGGCTAAGATCGAGAGAAAGGAAAGAAGAGGCTAAGGCCAAGGTCAAGCAAAGAAAAGTAAGGGAAAGGAGCCGGAAGGCTGAGAAAGGGAAAGGCAAGGAGCTTGAGCGAATCTCATCTCCGGTCGAGGCAAAGTCTCGATGACCAAGACTGCGGGTAAAAGACCACTTGAAAAATCAGCCGAGCAGATTAGGATCAAAGGAGAAAGAGATAGAAGGATTAAAGCCGAGAAGGTCTACTATGGTCGCAGAGAGGCGAAAAGAAAGATCAAGTCTGCGAAAGAGGCCGGAATGGTATTTGATCGTTCACCGAAAAGATGGGTTATCCCGGTAGGCGGAGGTCCCCTTGGAGAGGCAGACGGGGGCTTGGGTAAGGCCACAAGAAAGAACAGATGCTCCCTAAGAATGATTGCTCATCCTTCGTGGGCCGGAGAATATATGAAGTATGAAGCAAAGTGTACCTTTTTCTAGTATATCTGCGAGAGGAGTTGGAGCTTCATCGAAGATGAAACAATCGCATGGCATGATTGGTTGGAGAAGGAGAATCCGAATCGTACTAAATTGATCGATGAAGGAGATAAATGGTACAATGTGGATCTGGTAGCTCCAGCCTACTCAACTATTCCGATCAAGCTTAATGATGATGGCTCGGTTGACAAAGAATGGATCGATCAACTATCAACTCACGGAATAAATCGGATGAAATTGGTGACTCCAAGGAAATTGCTGAGCTAAGGACAAGAATCTTTGATCGACGCAGCTTCCGGAAAAGGATAGATGGACAGATTAGATAAGCCTTAAATTTCTTTATCTTTTATCTTCTTATCTCGATCCATCCGTAAAAATGTAAATGTGTCCTATCTAAATGAGATAACCGAATATTATCTACGATTTACTTGTCTTATTTTTTTTTCTTTATTGTTCTTAAGAAAACTTAAAATTTTTTCTAAGTGTTAATCATCCGAGAAAATTCTCATCTCGCATTAAATTTTCTAAAATTTTTCTAAGTCTTAAATTTTTTTCTAAGTCCTAAGACTTAAAACTTTTCTAAGTATAAATCTTCCGATTATCTTGAATAACTTTGACTAACATCACCGTGAGTATGTCACTTTCTTATAGTTTTAACATCATCAAAAAGGGAGAAATTGTTAGATCGTAATAGATTTTGATGAGTTAAAAAGGATCAACTTAGATGATCGACGACTTCAAGAACAGTGAGGTGGAGATCCGGTACTAGGCCGATCGGACTAGGAGGAATCGGATAAGTCAGTGAAGACTTAAAAAGTTGGAAGTCATCCGAGACAAGCTCAAGTCAAGTCATCTGCAGGAGTCAATTATGAAGAGCTCGAGACGAGGTCAAAACAAGCCGAGTAGAATAAAAGACAAGTCTTCACCAAGTCACCGGCAGACGAGTAGTGAAAGATCACCAAGATGAGAAGCGATTATCAAGATTAAGTTTGTTAGCGATTTTAGTTTGTTACAACCAACTAACAAACTAACCGTCTTTCCAGGCTTATAAATAGGTCTAGGCAGAATTTTTTTAGAAAAGATACACACAACGAATTAATTCGCATTTTTCACAAAGCTTTCAAAAAGTTCACACAAGTTTTCAAAAGAGTATTTTCAAAAGTTTTAAGTGTTTATAGAACACTTTTTCGTACATCTTCAAAACACTTCTATCACCGTAGTTAGATTTCCCAAGAGTATAGGAGTTTGAAGATTTGAAGATTGTTGTAAGTTGTAAATTGTACGTTGGAAAGTAAGTAAGTAAGTAGTAGAAGAGACCCTTCTTCAAGGTTGAAGAAGGAGAGTGGATGTAGGATCGGTTAGATCCGAACCACCGTAAATCGTCTTGTTCTTTATTGCTTTCATTTACTTATATGTTTCTATTCAATATCAACTTGTAAACAAAGATCAATTTCAATTAAAATCAGACGGATTATTAGTTTGCTTTTGATCCGGTTAAAGTTGAGTTTAAAACGATTTCCGTTGTGTAAACTTTGGTGTCTTGAATTAATATTCTAGATTTGAAAAAGTTAGAAAATCTATTCAACCCCCCCTCGCTTCTAGATTTTCCCTAGAAGGTTGTCTCAAGTTATCTTTGATTTACTCAACTTGTGGGACCAACAACATCCATGAAGGGCGTAAGCAGTGTACTCATTATGCTAGATTGAGATTAATTAGAGGAGCGTTATGGCCTTAAGGGGTAGAAAGAGACATCCATAAACAAATCTGAATAAAATATAAGAATGAAGAGGCAAATCAAATCTACGTGAGTTAACAAACACAATTATTTTCTCGTAATATTCTCAATCGGGTTGCGTATATATATATATATATACACACACACACACACACACAAATATGCGTACCAATTTACACAAAGAACAGAGAACGCGAGAAAAACAGAGCGAGAGAACACAGAAAATTTATTTTCAAACCTAGATCTACCGCAAGAATTATTTATTACGGCGGTTGTGGTATGCCTCCATTGCCAAAACATGTTGAGATTGAAAATACAAAATTAATACAACTAAAATTATATTAGGGGAGAAGTTAAAACCAAAATATGAAGAACGTCGGTGAACTCGGCAGAAAGAAATTTGTAGAACGCCTAAAAATTCAATTCTTATCCTGCGTATTTAACGTGTGTTTGAATAATAATATGTATATGATAATAATATAGATAAAAATAAAAAAATTAAATTTCAAATTAAAAAATATCTTTGATTTGATAATATAGACGAAGATATAAAATTTGAATTTTAAATATAAATATATATATATGATGTGTTATTATATAGAGGGTAATTTAGTAATTACACATCATATCCCCAATTCGAATAACTTTTCCCATCTATTTTAGTGGGATTTTATATCCCTGAAATTTGAAAAAATCCGGGTTATCCCGGGTCATGGGATAAAATAAAAAAAAATCAATCAAAGTAAATAAATGATAATGTTAAATGAATAATTGTTATCAAACCTAATCCATCAAAGTAAACGAAGCCTTAGTAATTACTATCCACTACAAAAATTATGTTGGATTCCCCAAATTACCCCCTTCTCACCTTTTAACTTTTTCAACTACAATGACAAATGACGTTTTTGTCTTCCCCAAATATTACTATTCCCCTTCGCTCCTTCGTTATATGAAAGTAAACAAAAATATGATTCCTCATTTTCATAGCTGCCATTTTTTTAGGGTGTTATATTTGAATTATCCCCCAAAAATATGATTTCTTAGCACTCAGATTCAAAATAGCAACACAACACACAACAACAAATTCTCATATAAGAATAGTCAAATATAATTTCTGATTAAATATCTCAAAAATACAATATCTCGACCTTTATACCGTAAAAAATATATATTGAATTTAAATATGTAAACTACCATTACAAATGTGCAAATGTTGCTGCACATGTGCAAAAGAAAAATCTACACATGTGCGTAAGAAAAGCGCACATTATCACTACCATTGTATACAAACAATAATTTCCAGTAAGAAAACACAAGAATAAGAAAATCAAACAACCGAATAAAAAATCAAACAAGAATTAGAAGTTCAAGGCTTAAACTAGGGCTCAATGAGTAAAAATTAGGGGTATCACCTGGTTTCCCAACGCCGTCGTCGTGCGGTGGTCTTTCTCACCGACGTCACCGCGGCCGCATCTCGTTTGGCCACCCCTTCATCTTTATCGGGCGTCAAACGCGTTCCGTCGACCGGCGTCATGGCCTTGTGTGGCCAGACTCTCTTAGATATACAATAAAGGTAGTGGCTTTGCTGGCGGTAGTGGGCGAGCGGTTGAGGAAGAAATCGGGCGGCATAGATCTCGTGCGTGGCGGTGGGGGTGGGAAACGAGAGAGAGGAAGAGAGAGAGACAGAATGTGAGTTTGACCCGTTTTTAGGGTTTTATCAATTTTTTTAATTTCAACAAATTCAATATTCAAGGGTAAAAATGGTATTGATTGTAGTGGGTAGTAATATTTTATAACCATTGTACCTAGTAGTCATTTTTACTCAAAAATTGTACTTAGTAGTTATTTTTCTAAATATTATTTAAATGACCTTATATGTAATTAAAGTCATTCATCCAATTAAAAATATTAGGGCAGTACAATTTGATGCGACACAACTTTTTCATCTTCATCAATTCATTATTCACGTAATCGTAAGGGAGCGCTTGGTTGTAAATTCTTCAATATGAATGAGAATGAAATATATTTTTCCTCTATGTCCCTAGAATATTGGAGGTAGAATTATTTCAATGATGATTACATCAAAAGTGTTGTGCTCCAATTTTGGAAAAATATGAAACAAAAAACAAATGGTAGTGATGGTGGAGAGTGATTGAGGAGAAACCAAAGTGTAGGAGGGGAAAAATTAATCAAAATTGGGTAATGATTACCTTATATAGGAGAAAAGTTGTAGCATTGATCATTTTTCGTTCTCATTAACTATCATAGTTGCCCTATATCCATTCTCATTCATATTCCCGTTGATGAATTTTCAACCAAGCGCCCCTAAGTCTTTCCAAAAAATAGCGGCAATAGGTGTTAGATCAAAGATTAGTTTTGATGAGTTAAAATGTATAAATTAATTGAACTCGTGTAAAGTAGGATGACCAATGAAGTAGTTATTTTACTAGTTAGAAATTCGGACTAGGTGAGCTAGACTAGTCACCGGGTCATTCATTAAGAGGCCATCCGAAGACAACCTTGGAGAAGTCATCCGATATAGAGAATAATGAAGAGCTCGAGACGAAGTAAAAATCAGCCGAGTAGAATAAGAAAGACAGATTTCAACTAAGTCAATCGACGCCTAACTCAAGAAGGTCACCTAAGGTCAAGACTGCTTTTCAAGATAGTTTGTTAAGCGGTTAGAGTTTGTTACAACAAACTAACCGTCTTATAAGTTTATGAATAGGCCTAAGCACACCATTAGAAGAATTTTTTTACACATTCTGAAATTCACACAATCCACAAGCACTCATAGCAAATCACGTTTGATATTCTGATATTTTTCTAAGTGTTTAGAGAACACTTTACTGTAATTCCTTCTCTACAATATTCTCGCACCGTAATCTAAGTTTAGAAGATTAGATTAGAAGGAAGATAAAAGGTTTGAAGAGTTGAATCTTCGCAATTATAATCAGAATCGAGAAGAAAGCAAGTAAGCAAGGAAGTAAGAAGAGACCCTTCTTCAAGTTGGAGAAGAAGAGTGGACGTAGGATTTTATAATCCGAACCACTATAAATCTTGTGTTCTTTACTTTCTGTTTTAATTTTAGTCGATTACTTTGTGCTTTTGATTCGATCAAGAAGCTTTTAGATCTATTCACAAAAGGATTGAGTATAATTTGTTTCAGTTGGGTACTCACAATAATTTGGAAAATTAGTTTGGGTAATTCGTCAATTTTGCAAGAAATTTGGATAATCTATTCAACCCCCTTATAGATTATTTCTAGTAAGTTCTAATTCAATCCTGGGACCAACAATAGGTTTAATATTACACTAATTTTTATTAATAATTATTATCTAATTTTTTTATTTTTTATTTCAGTATAATTATAAATTTTAAGGTTTTGGGGATTTGAGCAAAATTTAACCATAGTTCTCCGCTACTATAAATTTTCGATTAAATCTATCTTTTCTCTTTTTATTATAATGTGCAAATATTTGTATCGTTGTAAATTATTTTATTATTTGGATAATTGAATTATATTAAATTTCACACAATGTACATTAAGAATGATATTTAATGTAAGTTATTATATGACTTGATATGTGTTAATTAATCATATAAATTATTTGACTTGTAAATAGTTATAAATTTTAAATTATGTTTTGTGCTCTTTTTTTTTTTTTTTTTGGTAGATGAAAAGGTCACAAACAATTGATTCATTTTTTCAAAAAAGAATGTCAACGATTCAACATCTCAGCAAATTTGCTAATTGAAAATGACTCTCCAAATTTTGAAATTCAGCCTACAAAATCACCCATAGTCGAAATTAGTGAAAATTTTGATACAGATCAATAGTACGTGATCAGGGACTACGACCACCAATTTGGGAGTATCCTATTGAAAAGTGTGATGAAGTAAGGAGGGCTTATATTAAAGTTGGTTCATTTCAACATGTACTTGGCGAGTACCCAAAATCGAGAAGAAAAACATTCTCAAGTTTTTCAAGCATCATGGTTTAAATTATTTTTATCATGGCTGAAATACTCTTCTCAAGCGAGATGTTGCATTCGTCTACCATGCTATTTGTTTCATTCTAAAGATAGACCTTCCGGATTAGATGCATTTCTTGTTAATGGATTTCGATCATGGAAGAAGGTACATGACGGAAAAATTGCTCATTTCTCGGCTGATTGGAGTGAATTGATGCATGATTTTGAGGCTTATTTGAGTGCAAAAAGTGATCAAAGTGTTAGTTTTCGTGCATAAATGTGTAGAGTATCACTTTTTACCTAAAAAGTATTACTTGATGAGTATTTGATATTTTTCGTCCATTTTTCAGGTAAATAGGTGGAATTTAGCCAAACCGAGAGTACCGGCATTCCTAGGATGAAGAGACGAACAAGATGGATGAAAATGGGAGTCGGGGCCGGAGTCCCGTCCGAAAAAATGCCCTGGACTCGACCTCCGGTCGAGGGGCCAGAGGCCTCGAGTCGAGGATGTGATGGAGGGAAGAGAATTTGAAAAATGGAGCTGCCTCGACTCGAGGGAGGAGCCTCGAGTCGAGGGATTTGCAAAATGAGGATCCCTCGAGTCGAGGGCTGAGCCTCGACTCGAGGCAGAGCAAAAATGGCTAAATCGTGGACACGACTCTTACTCCTCGACTCGAGGGCCCCAAGCTCGAGTTGAGGGAGCCCCAAAACCGAAAAAATCTGGTTTTAAGCCATTTGAAGCGAAACAGAGCATATTCTCCCCATATCAGTTTAGAGTAGTTTCTAGGTAGTTTCCAGCGAATTTATCATTTCCTAGCTTAATTCTACTTGTAATTGCATTAGATTGATAGATTTTGATTAGATTCAAGCTTGTAATCATTATATTAGCATTTTGATCCATTAGATTTTGAGTTACAAGTTGTAATTGAAGAGTAGAGAATTGTATTCCAAGCATTGTGGAGGATTGAAGCATTCTTATTTTTGTTAATTGAAGACCAATTGGTGATGTTCTTCCACTTTTCTCTCTTCAATTCCTTGTTTGTGTTGATTAGCTTGTTAATTGCTTTCCTAGATTTTTCACCCATGGCTTTTGCACTTAACACCATGGGCTAATAGATTTGTGCTTGGGATAATTGAAATTGGGGATGATGTGATTGTCTCATGCAATGATTGTTGATGATTGTGATCAATTGAATTAGATTGCTTCCTAATTTTGATTCTTAATTGTGCTTCATGTAAAGTTGTTGATTGGAGTGAATTGATGCATGTTTTTAGGGCTTATTTGAGAGCAAAAAGTGATCAAGAGAGTGGTTTTTGTGCATAAATGTGTAGAGTATCACTTATTTGCCTAAAAAGTATTACTTGGTGAGTTTTTGATGTTTTTCGTCCATTTTGCGGGTAATTCGGTGGAATTTTGCCAATCCGAGAGTACCGCTTAGGCTTAGAATGAAGAGATGATCATATCGGACGAAAACAGAGTCGGGGTCGAAGCTCCGCTCGAAAAGAGCCACTGGTCTCGAAGTTCTCGCTCGAGGAGCATGAGGGCCTCGAGTCGAGGGTGGTGCTGGAGGGAAGAGAATTTTGAAAAAGCAGCTGCCTCGACTCGAGGGAGGAGCCTCGAGTCGAGGGATGGAGAAAAAATAGGATCCTCGAGTCGAGGTGAGCCTCGATTCGAGGCGAGGATAAAATCATAAAATTGTGGGTACGACTCTTGAACCTCGACTCGAGGGCCTCAAGCTCGAGTCGAGGGACCCCAAAATTCAGAAATTTCAGTTTTAAAGCCATGGGAAGCTAAAACAGAGCATAGACTCATTCTAGCAGTTTAGAGCGGTTTCGGTGGTTCCTTAGGCGAATTTCTCAATTTGTAGCTTGATTTCCATTATAATTGCCCTAGATTGTTAGATTTAGATTAGATTCAAGTTTGTAATCCATAGATTAGCATTTTGATCATTTGAAATTGAAGATTCAAGTTGTAATTGAAGAGTGGAGAAGTTGAATTCAAGTATTGTAGAAGACTCAAGCATTCCTATTTTTGTATATTGAAGATCAATTGGTGATGTTCTTACCTTTTTCTCTCTTTAATTCATTGTTTGTGTTGATTTGTGATTTAATTGCTTTCTTAGATTTTCTACCCATGGCTTTTGCTTGTAGCACCATGGGCTAATAGCTTTGTGTTTGGGATAATTGAAATTAGGGATGAAGTGATTGCCTCATGCTATAATTGTTGATAATTGTTATCAATTGAATTAGATTGCTTCCTAATTGTGATTCTTAATTGTGCTTCATGTAAAATTGTCTCTTTAGATTAATGGTTGATCACCCTAACAATAGGCGAGAGTTGAGCTAACGTGATTAGGTGTTAATTGGGTTACAATTTTGCATGATTGTATGAATTGGGGATTTCTACATTGAGAGATGGGAAAGACTAAGAATACTCACATTAGGCATTGTGATTTTAATGGAGTGATTAATTTCATGATGGTTTATGCTTTCTAATTTGATTGATTTGCATTTGGATACAATTATAGCTTGTTAATCATGGATTCCATGATGGAGATTATCCCTTGTACCCCATTCCCCCATTGATTCTAGTCTATTTGTTTTTGCATTCTAAGTGTTCGATTTATTGCTTGCATAGTTTAGCCATTTTAATTCTTGCCAATATTTTGTTGATTTTAGTCCAAAACATTGTTGCAACTCTAGTCACCTAGAACTCATATCCTTAGGGCCTTGTTTGCATACTTTCTCCCTTGGGTTCGATAATTTGCGATTGGTCTTAATACCGCTTACCCGGAAATACTACTCCAATCAAATGGCACCGTTGCCGGGAGTTAGTTTTTGCGCCTATAAGTGAGACTTAAGGATTGTTTGAAGTGGCTACTTGTTGCTTTTGTTTTTATTTTTTGTTAATTTTGTTTTGTTTGAATTTGATACTTGGATTTGTGGCATTGTAGGTGCATGATAACAAGGTCAAGTGGTATTCCACCCGTGCCACTAAATCCGGAGATTGGGGCTACTTTGAGAAGAAATCGTGGTAGAAGAAGAAGGGAAGCTATGGAAGGAGAAGATCAAAGGAATGAGGAAAGAGTAGTTGGGGAACCTCAAGTTGAGGAGGTACATGGACAAGGAGAAGGAGGAGGAGAACATGGAGGTAATGGGAACCATTTCCATGCTCAAGTTGGCCCGTTCCCTCAAGGGATGCCACCACAAAATTATCCCTACCAAAATCCATATCCTTACCCTCCACAAGCTCATCAATATCCCTACTATCCACCTCATCCACAACAATTCTCAGCATACTATCCCCATATGCCATATAATCAAGAGCCACGATACCATGAGCTACCACACATACCAAATCCTTAACCACAACCCATGAATGAGCCACCACCACAAGGAAGGCCATTGAAAGAATTTTGAGCCACAACTTAGAGAGCACTATCATGGGATAGCACGACCGAGGATAGAAGCTAATAACTTTGAGATAAGTCCCGCTCTAGTGAGGATGCTTAGGGAGAAACAATTCGAAGGCAAGGATGAAAATGAGTGCCCACATCAACATATGGCACAATTTCTTGAGATCTCGACACTACAAAGTACAACGGGTACCCGAAGATGCGAAAAAAGTTGAGGCTTTTTGCCTTTACATTGAAGGAGAGCTAAAGCATGACTTAATTCATTACCGCCCGGGACCGTCCGTACATGGGAGGATTTGTCCAAGAGATTCCTAATGAAGTTCTACCCACCGTCCAAGACCGTACAAGCTAAGGAGGCAATCTCCCATTTCCGCTAAAAGAATGGGAGACCATACCGGAGGCGTGGGAGAGGTATGGCATGTTACTTATCAATTGTCCTCAACACGGTTTTCCGGAGGAACAAACCATTATGTACTTTTGCAATGGTTTGACGGATGGGGATAGGTCATTTTTGAATACTTGTGCGAATGGATCGATTTGGTCTAAAACCGTGGGGCAAATGAATGAGATAATGGAGAACATAGCCCAAGATTCGTTTCAAGTGTCGGTAAATCGGGAGCACATCATAGGGTGTCACATGTTGAGGAGATCGAGTCTATGAAGAGCATGATGATGACAATGATGGACCGATTGGGAGCTCTTACTACTTCACAAAGCCAAGCAAGTGTTAGTCCATCCGTTCCTCATGTGGAGATGTGTGCTAGTCCTATGCCGGTGGAAGAAGTTAGCTACATGGGTAGGCCTCCATTCTAAGGAGGCTATCAATGAGGAAATTTTCAAGGGAATTGTCAAGGAGGAAGGCCTTACCAAATGCCTTACCAAAATAGGCCACAAGGAAGCTACCAACCTCAACCTCAAGCTCAATTTAATGGGAATACATGGAGGAGACATGAAAATTTTTCTTATGCTAATCCTAGAGCCGCCGTTCAATTTCCTCCCGGATTTGATCCAGGTGCAAAGGCTCCTAACAATGAAGGAAATGCTACTACGTAAGAGATATAGGGGTTGATAGTGAAGAAGTTGGAAGCTAATGACTCAAGGCTTGATGATATAGGTAAGCAAATGGACACTCGCTTCAAGACGATCGAGCATCAAGTAGGAAAACTTGCTACTACGGTTGGAAAGCTCTCGTCCACGGTGGACCATCTCCAAAATAAAGGAAAATACCCATCCACTACCGAGCCGAATCCTAAAGAATTTTGTAGTGCAATCAAGCTAAGGAGTGGTACTAGCTATGAAGGCCCAAAAATGCTCAAAGAAGGGGAGCTTGAAGAAGAGGTGGTGAATGAGGAAGAAGTGAGTCATGAAAGAGTGGGTGTGGAAAGAAAGATAAGTGAAGAGGACGTGAAATCAAAGGGAGATTTAAAGAAGGAAGAAAAGTTCAAGAATGAATGGGGAATTCCAATGAAGGCAAATCCGGTGCCCTTTCCTAAGAGATTATAGAGGAAGAAACTTGATGAAGAGTTTGGTAAGTTTCTAGAAATTTTCAAGAATTTGCATGTCGATGTCCCACTTTTGGAGGCCCTTGAACAAATTCACACACCGTAAGAAGTTCTTGAGAGAGATTATGTCCAAGAAGAGGAGTTGGGATGAAAAGAGAATGCTCAAGCTAGTGGAAGAATGCAAGAAAATCTTGGAGAGACACTTGCCACAAAAGAAAAAGGATCCCGGAAGCTTCATTATTCCATGTGAGATTGGAGAGAAGGTGAAGATTCAAGGCTTGTGTGACCTAGGAGCAAGTATAAACATGATGCCATTGTCCGTGTTCAAGAAATTGGAGCTAGGAGGTGATTCCTACAAACATCAATCTTCAACTAGCGGATCAATCATACGCTCATCCATTCGGGATCATTGAAGATGTGTTAGTAGGGGTTGGCAAGCTCATATTCCCGGTTGATTTCATTGTATTAGACATGAAGGAGGAGCTTGAGGCACCGATCATCCTTGGTCGACCTTTCCTTGCCACGGCCAAAGCAATGATTAATGTTGAGAAAGGTGATCTTAAGTTGAGCTCAAATGACGATGAAGTGACATTTACAAGAGTTCATGAGGAAGAGGTTGCTCAAAGTAAGATGGAGAAGAAGACTTGTGGATACATAGAGATTGTTGATTTATGCCCTTCCTTTGAAAGGGAAGTTTCCACTCCTATTACTTCTTCTATTCCCTTAGTTAATGAGCATTTTCTTCCCTCTTGTAAAATTATTTCTAACAAATCTTGTGTTTCCTTTGATGATTCTAGGAAGAAGGAAGCTACTATTGACCCTTTGCTCGACCCCGGTGAAAAAGGGAATGAAGAATGTGAGAAAGATTTGGCCAAACTAGAGCATGGCTCAAGTTTGGGGGTGTTAGTGGAGAAAATGACACCACTTGGGAGAAAGGAAGAAGGTTTTGAAGTAGGAGATGAAGTGGTTTGGAGCGAATCAAATTGGAGCCCGCTACTTGGAGTCGAAAGGCTCAAGGAAGTGCTAACGGTCAAAGAAATTAAAGGAGGAAAACTACTCCTAGAGGACAAGTAAGGATGTTGCCTCTTTGCAAAAGAACATCTAGTGAGGCACAAGGACGATCTCCACATTGGCAAAGAAAGGGAAGTATGAACTCTTTGAGTTCCGTCCGGCAAAGGGCGTTAAACCTAGCACTAGATGGGAGACAACCCATCCTTTATTGCTTTTGAGTGTTGCTTTGTGTTTTTGTTTTTGGTCCTATTTGTGGGATTTTGCTATGGATTTGGAAATTGCTTATGCTTAGGAGGCTTTGCTAGTGATATGGATGAATTGTATATTGAGCTTAATTTTTGATATCATTTAGGAGTTGCATATTTGTTTCACCCTCATTCCAAACATTGAACTCATATTTTCATTCAAGTTTAGGGGTGATGTTCATTTATGGTAGAAATGCATCTCTTAGTGATGATTAATTGATGAAGTTGTTTGCCGCTTGTAGGATACTCACTACTTGGATTGAACAAAAATCGAACTTGCAAAGGAATCAAGGAATCGAGAAGGAAGGAGAGCTTAAAAGTTGGTGAAAATGAGCAAAAAGGAAGAGAACCCGGTCTCCTCGATCGAATGAGCGACCGGGCTTAAATCGAGGACCAAAACGGTAATTTCTTGCATATTTGGGTTCGTTAGGGCGTAGAGGTCATTTTTAAAAGTTTCGGGGTCGGGTCGAACCCGAATTTCATAAAAATGCTCTGGTCTCGACCGGGGTCGAGGTTGGTCATTCCTCGGTCGAGGAATTTACACTTAGTAAAAATTCTGAAAATGGCACATCCCTCAACTCGAGGGAGGAACCTCGAGTCGAGGCTTTTGAAAATTCGGTACTCCTTGAGTCGAGGCCTGACCCTTGACTCGAGGCTGGTGTTTTTATAAGCAGATTCGGTTTCAAAGATCCATGACTCGAGGAGTCGGGGCACTTGATGATTCCCTTCGCCCTAACACATATTTTCCGGCCAAGTCTGCTCGTTTTCACCGTTTATTCACCTTCCTTTAATCAAAATTATCATCACACTTGCATAAATATTGGATTTTGAGGGTTTTGTGAAATCAAATTGGGGATTTTGTGAGTTATTGCGTGGGTGTCTTCATAATTCATCTCTAGGCCGAATTTCATACACAAGGTACGTAATTTCGTTTCAATTGGCTTTTAATTTTGTTAGTGTGGTGATGAATTGCATGGGGAATTTGTGTTATTGCCAATTTTTCAATTAATTGGGACTTTCATTGTGGTTTTTTTACAAATACCTTTTGTGCATGTTTGAATTGGATTATTTGGAGCCTTTTGAGTAATGAATTTGAATTGTGTGATGAGATAGGACATGCCTAGGAAGGATTGTGATGAATTGCCTATACATTTGTGAATTTTGGTTTAGGATTTGACATTGTGCTTAATCGATAAAATTTCTAGTGATGATATTAGGCTTGGAATGTGGTCATGTTTGAGTTAAATATTCATGGAAGTGTATTATTGGAGAGGATTATTGTGTCAAAATACTTGCTAGATGGTTTTCAATTTTTGGGAAATTTATGTGAGCTAATTGGCATGATTTTACTTAAGTGAGCTTATTTAGTGTTAATTGTTGAGGCCATGTTAGTAAGTATGCATGTTTTGGGGATTATTTGAACACTTCTATTGAGCGTATTTGCTTAGTTGACTCTTTGACCATTTGTTGAGGATTAATTGCTTAGTCACTAGGGATTTTGTTGTGATTAGAGATATTATTGCTTGTTGACTCGTCCATGGTTTGATTGATATTTTGAGCTCGTATTTTATTCGTGGAGATTGATTTTTGCTCTTGGGAATGTTTTGCAGAACCATGTTTAGGAGAGTAGATGGGCATAACTTCTTAGATGCAAAGATCCGTGATAGAGAGAAGGCCATCCGATTTGCTCATAGGATGCCCGCCGAGCTTGGCATTTAGTGGGACGACTACAAATGGAGGAAGCACATTATTCTCTATGCCGAGCTGTACAAAAAGGTAGTCAAGACCCGCTTGGTGGATCACGACTACATGGTGTCGATGGGTATTGAGGACGACATTCCTCGGTTATTTGAGCAGATTGATATGAGTGGTTTCTTGGCGAAGAGGCCTCGGACTTATCTTGGACTCACCCTAGAGTTCTTGTGTACGATTAAGGTTAAGAAGGCTAGGAGGGCCAAGTTCGCGAGGAGCATTACTTTTGAGTTGATTGGGAGCAGTATGAGTTGACCGTGGATGAGGTCAACGAGATCATTGGTACACCCACGATTCCGATCGATCATTCCTCAACATGAGGAAGGAGTATGATGCCAAGAAGTTTTGGAGACGGATTTCCGATTCGGAGGCACCAAATCAGCCGAGTTTATTCCGGGAAGTCAAAGAGCACCCACATCCGGAACCCGGTGGTTCGATACTTGGAGAAGATCCTTGTGAGTACTCTCTTAACGAGACTCGAGGGTGGAGCCGTGGTTTCGTAAGAGTTGTATGTGATATGGTGTTTCCACCATAGAGTGAAGTTTAATGCTTTGCCGCGTACCTTTGTTACCTCTTTGAGAGAGCCACGAGCACGAAGTTTAAGAAGATCAATTTTGGAGGGATGATTACTCCGATTGCCGAGCACTTCGGGATTCCGACTCACAACCTCGCAGCGGTGGAGGTGTAATAACCCAAACCCCGATTATAGGATTTTATATTTAATTTTCTATGTTTGGGGGATCATTTTTATTTTATTCTAATTTCATATGTGGTTTTCTTAATTTTTCTCCAATCGATTTAACGGTTTTTCGATTCGAAAATCTACCGATACTTTTCGAACCCACATCCGTAATTCGGATTTGTTTAATAATAATTTATTACAAATAGTCCTTTAAAGGTGAGAAACACTCAAGAAAACCCTAGGGAAAAATGTTTGTTCTCCCGTCGCGCTGCTTTTAATAAATTTTCGAGCCGAAACTCGAACCGAAAAATATCGAAAATTCAACGTCGAGATCACAATACTGTATTTAAGAGTGGGCTGCCAAATGACAGCCCAATTGCCCAAAAGTAACCGACCATGTGGGAGATAGAGGGGGAATAGTGTCAATTGTACCTCTTCTCCAAACAAACACTCTAAGTGCCATACTTAGTGTACTAACTCTCCCAAATTTCCTCCCCATCACCCAAGCTGCCGTCCCCTCCCCTTTCCTCCCTTCTATAAATAGGTTGCTGCCCTTTCATTCTTTTCCACACAACAAAAGCTTGGGGCTCTCAAGAGAAAGAAGAAAATCTCCAAGGGTAAGTCCCAAACCCCTCTTAAGTCTTACTCTTCTTCTTAAGCTTATAAATTCAGGAAAAATATTATATGAGGCCCTAAGAACTCCTTTTTACATGATATGATCTTATATGGAGTGCTTGAGTTGGAATTTTGGTGTTTGGAGTCAAAATGGTGAAGTTATACTTGAAACATGAAACTGCCGAAATCAAGCCCTACCCACTGACCCATTTTTGTAAAATATTTTCGGTCCCTTTCCACCCGTTTAAAAATCATGAAAAAATTCCTAGATGTAGTATTTGAAGTTTAGAATAACATACTAAAATTTCGTAACCACTGGATTTTTTTAGACTGATAATAAAATCATGAAAGTGTATGTGTCGGAAGTGATCCGAAACTGGGAGCAGTGACTCATTTCTTTTATTTCTTCCCTTTCTGATGGTTATAAAATTCTAGGAAAAATCTTGGATGTTACACTTTATGTGTTGTAAATCATATTCAAAAATCATATTATTTAGTTAAGTACTTTATGAGATAAAATTCGTTTTCTGAGTACCTGGTCGATGTTCGACGCATAGGGTTATTCTGTGTTGCACGAATTTATTTTTAAGTTAGACTATTGTATAAATCATGGAAATATTCATGAATGACTTACAACCTGTTTATAACAATTGTCTTAAATTTGGAGATTTTTAAACAAGTATCCAATAAGTTATAAATTTTCTCGTAAGACATGTCCAGTAACCGAGCCAAACGATGGATTGAATGTTCACGATTTTTCTGGACAGAATCCGTAAGTCAAAATGGCTTGGGTCCCTGAATGAAAGTTCTTTATACTTGAGTGATGCATCACATGTTTTAATTTCAAAATTTTTGGATGTTTCTGCAGAGAGTTATGAATTTTATAAATTAAGGTCACTGTTTTTGCCGAAACAGAAATTTAGAGTCCTTATTACAAAATCTGCTATAGTTTCGTAACTCAAATGAACTCGGACCCTTAATGAACTTTGTTCTACACTGAAAGATGTACAACATATTAAAATTTCATAATATTCCAACGAGTCGAAGTATTTTATTTCTTCTTTTGACTAGTACTTGATAAATTAAATGGACAAAACTTTTAATGAGGTGCTTGTTTGAATGTTGAATGTCGTACATGATACTTTATGAATGCATATACTTGAGTGTCTTACGTGTTTTCTTGAAAATGAACGGAACCGAAAGTCCCAAATTCGGAACCCACAAACCGTAGTACACTAACAAAGCCGTTAGACATAGGATTTAACGCATAGAAGCTTTTGATAAAATAAAGTACCCCTTCTTCGTTCAAAGCCTTGCGCAATAAGATCAAGAACCTAAGTTTCTAATGGACAAAAGAGTTGTCGAACTAAACATACGAATTGTGCTAGGTAGAGCACGGTCGGAACCAGAGACCGAGACTTGCGTACGAGAGGCCTAAACAATCAAAAGTTAGACTTTCTCCGAAAAGTTCTCCCGGTGGGTGACACTATCTCGTATAACTAGTTAATGTTATATGGACTGTTGTCGCTTTTCTGAATCAAACATAAACAGCTTCTTCCGAAAGACACAAACAACTCAAAAGCATGCAAATGCACAACTCCTAACTATAAGAATATACGAAAACAAGTTTCTTTTACTTTGATTATTTGTTTTTATATGTTACATACGAGAGTTATTATCTCTATTGATCAATAGATATGCAGAGGGCGAAGCCCTATATAAACGGGAGCAATAAGGTTGGAAGAGGGTTTGGATTGTGTGCGAAATGCCACTAGTGCCACCTCACGGGAGAAATAAGGATGGTATAGGGTTTGGATTGTGTGCGAAATGCCACTAGTGCCACCTCATTTGGGACGGAGAATTACGGGTCTCGACGCTTTAAACGTGCCATTCCACAATGTGATTATGGGGATCGGACGCACTAGCGTGCCATCTCAAATGTGCTATATATATATATATATATATATATATATATATACTAACTGCCGTAAAGAAAGATGAATTTCTTAATCGAATAAAGTTAAAGGATGAAAATCTTATAAATCAAGATTACCTTGTACAAATGGGCTAAATGCCGCAACGCATAACTAAAGATAAGAGAAGAATAAAAGATTCAATTATATTCGGGTTTTCTGTCAATCTGTAATAGCATACGGGTTACCCATCGAGATTCCTATCTCACTCTCCCAAACTTAATATTTTCGGGTTGCGAGAATGAGGCCCGGGAGCTGCGGTAGACGACCGCTTCCCACTCTCTCTTATTTAATAAATAAATCGTCTCATTAACTTTTAACCTTTTGTAATGAATACTTTAATAATTTTTATGTTATTATCTCCCCCGGGAGTTGTACTCGCCGGATGGTTTTGATCAAAGTAGATATTGATCTTTTATTTTAAAAGAGTTCCTCTTCAATAAGTAAAATGTTTCAAATTTTTCCGCTGCAACTTAATCGGTTGTTATTCAAAAGAAATTTTCTGGCTCAATTTTTATATTTCACTAAGTGACGACTTGGGTTTAGGGACGTCGGACCCGAGGGTCAACTTTCTGAATTCCGGGCGTTACGGGTGGTATCGTAGCCTATGTTAAAACTTTCGGACCAAAATGATTATTTACTTATTAATTTCAAAATTTTACTTAGAAAATAGATAAATTTCAATCCTTATAAATTTTGAACCTTAGAAAATGTTACTTATGGGAGGTTGTCTACATCATGCAAACCGGGAACAAGCCTCAAGGTATGCGACGTCTTCCAAAATATTGCATAATAAAACCGTTACAAGTGAATAACAACCAAGAAAGAACATGAAATCTCAAACAATTAACTACGAAAAGAAATACGCTGCCTTGGTGACTTTACTTGCGCATGAACGTGAAATCTACATGTTTACTTATGCTTTCTTATATTTTGATTTTAAGCGAGCACTCATTATTTTTCGCTTTATACACTATTACTATTTTCTTCTTTTTCGCTTCTCACGTTAGTCCTTTCTTTCTTTCCATTGGGGTTTATTAGGTAGGTAGCTATGCCGATTAGACACCGCGTTCTTAGTATTCAACGGTTTGAGGGGGAGTCTATTTTCGACTTTGTTGCGCGATTTGTGGACTATAGGAGACGGGCTACCGGTGAGGGCCTCGAGCTCTCCGATCAGCGATCACGCCCTACTCGAGAGATGTCGTACAGCCAGATGGCTAGCACCGTGCTAGGGAGGTTTTTGACTCTCGATGGGATTTCGATTGCCGCACTGCAGGCCAGATCTGCCTGACCTCTTTCATGGACGATCTAGTCGACCGCATCGACTTCACGCTAGGGCCGTAAAGCGGTCTAAGGTTGAGTTTGCCCGCGCCACTTTCCATAACGCTGTGGCCGATGTCCTCCGCACTAAGCGACGTGCCGCCGAGCACGAGATTACGATGTTAGCTGCTCGGAGGAGAGAGATAGACGATAGGACTGCCGAGCTTCAGGGAGGTCACCCGCCTTACGGAGTGTGAGGAGGCGAGGAGGGTGACGGCGAGGACTCACCGCTCTTACGGAGTGGAGTTTTGGGAGGAGACAGAGCTTATCGGAGGACCCGTTGAGTCTGATCCGGTTGACGATTATCTTGACTTGGAGCGATATGGCGATACTATGGAGGATGTTTGGTCCCTGTTTGTCTCGGGACGAACGACGACGAGGCCGGGCCCAGCCGTGTTGGCGCATCATCCTCCTCTGACCGATCTAGATGGTAGGAGTAGATTAGCGGTAGGATAGTTTCCGGTGGTAGCCGGATGATCCTAGTTTTTGTTAGCGGTCGATGTAGTTCGAACCCTTTTGACCGAGCGAACCGTAGCTCTTTTTGTAAAACGGTTTCGCTAAACTGTGTAGTTGACCTTTTGCCATATGTATATTATGTTCTTACTTTAATAATATTACTTTGTTTTAAAGCCTCGCATCTTTAAATTTTCGTTGGAGCCTCTTTGTCTCTCCATTTAAACTTTGAGAACTTGTCTTTCTCACTTCATCTATATATGTGTATGTGTTGTCTCATGTAACTTGTGGGATATTCTATTCTATCCGTTATTTCTATCTTAACATTTGGGACATGTGTTACTTGCTCTCTAACATGCAATGACGCAGCCCAACAACCGCATACCTGGTGACGATCAAGATGTTTCGGTTCTATCGTGTTCTCTCGTGCGTGATTGACTTAGTACCGTGTTGTTAAATGTTTGGATTCTCTTGATTTGAATTTGAAATCATACCTATGTATCGTAATTATATTCTTTTCCTTTCGCACTCCAACCCTAGGATGCCATCGAAGCGAAAGACCCGCACTAATCGAGAACCATCCGAGGGTTCTATAGGACGCGAAGCTCCACCGCTGTATCCGGAGCCGAGATGGCACGGAATTCTTCAATTCCCTGCAAAATTTCATGCAGCAGAAGAAACGCCACCACCACCACCTGCCCATGCGCCACCGCACCACCCCCACGCAAACTCGATTGTCGAACAGTTCACGCCTGCAACCACCGAGACTTAAGGGTAGCGAAGGACCAATGGGAACAGAGGAGTGGATCTCTCGAGATGGAACGAATTTTCCGACATATGATATTGATCAAGCACAAAAGTTTCGTGTGCCCGGTTTCAATTGGTGAGGATGCCGCTCGGTGGTGGGAAGCCCATGAGCGTATTATGACTACGGGTGAAAGAGAAGCTTTTACTTGGGAAGATTTCAAGCAAGGCTGTTATGAGGAGGTATTTTCCCAGGCCCTACGGGACCGGAAGGAGGTTGAGTTTGTGAACCTCAAGCGGGAACCCTTTCCGTGATCGAGTACGAAAAGCGGTTTAACAAACTATTTCGCTATGCTCCACACCTGGTGGAGGCAGACGAGAGGAAAACGAGAAGGTTCGAAAGAGGCTTAAGGCCGGAGATCGGAGGAGTCGTAGCTGGTTTGAAACTCTCGACCTACGGTGAAGTTTTTGATCGTGCCTTGATTGTATCCATCGGTCTAGGGCTTGAGTTCAAACAGACTCCACCCGCACTTTCGGTGAATAGGAATGGACCACCGAACTTCAAAAGAAGCAATGGTCCGCTTCAAGGAGGAAGCGGCTTCGGACCAAGACCCCCACCGTTTTGTTCCAACCGTAGAAGGCCACACGCGGACCATGCTCAAAGGGGGCTGGCACATGCTTCAAGTGCCACCACCAGGGCATAAGGCCTATGAATGCCCCAGTGCAATGAATGGACCGCCGCCACGGCCTTAAGGAACCAAGTGCGTCCATGATTGGAGTGTATAGTGTAAGAGTTATTAAGACCAATCGCAAAATATCGAACCCAAGGGAAAAAGTATGCACATGAGGTCCTAGAAATACAAGTTCTTAGTGACTAGAGTTGCATCAATGGTTTGGTACAAAAACAACAAAACACAAGCAAGAATACAATTAAACAACAAGCAAGCAATAGATCGAACACTTAGAATGCGAGAACAAAAACAACAATAAATGGTGGGATAGAGGTGCTAGGATTAACATCCATCAATGAATCATCAATTAACAAGCTACAATTGAATCAAATCGCAAATCAACTAAGATAGAAATCATAAACCATCATGAAATTAATCACTCCATTAAAATCACAATGCCTAATGTGAGTATCCTTAGTCTTTCCCATCTCTCAATGTAGAAATCCCCAATTCATACAATCATGCAAAATTGAAACTCGATTAACACCTAATCACGTTAGCTCAACTCTCGCCTATTGCTAGGGTGATTAACCATTAATCTAAAGAGACAATTTTACACAAAGCACAATTAAGAATCACAATTAGGAAACAAACTAATGTGAGTATCCTTAGTGAAGGTGTGCGTACGTGTTTTGCAGAATGTTGTCACGAATGTTGGCACATTCGAAGAGCAACACGCATAAATAAATAATCGAAATGTACACAATGGAAGTCTTAAACACGTTGCAAGAAAGATATCAAAATTTTCGTATAGACTATAAATAAGTCTATACCGCCAAACGGCGTATTATCACTAGTAATTGTTAAGTGATACAATCGGTGAAAACATAAGCTACACCGCTGAATGGATCAACGTATATAGTGACTAGATAATATTCAATCTAACCTATCACTAATACAAATAAAGACCCAATGTTGAGTGAAATGTTGGAACATTCACCAACGGAAGTATCGAGTATGAAACTACAATAAATTCTATAATCTATGCCAATAGACTATGCTAGATTGTGTTTCCCTCAACTTCGAGTTTTAATCTTCATAGCAGCCGTGTATATATAGATAAAATCTGGACTCTTAATGCTTGAAGATAACTTCCACATCTCCCTTGAAAATAGGTAACTTCTATGTAACTTCCCCATGATCTTTATAACTTCTCTTGCTTGCTTCTTTCAACCGCATGACTTAGGTAACTTCGTAAGTCTTCAATCCTGAAAGAACAAGTCAATGAACAAGACAAAACGTGGGTTAAGGGTTAGTGAAAGTTGGAAGGACGAATTCGATGTTGTGACCGGAATGTTGGCACATTCTCGAGTAACACTCGTCATAACATCAACAATCTCCCCAATTCGGCCTTTCTACCGAACACACACGATGTTGCAACAAAATGCAGAATGTGTACACAATAGAGATAAGTAAATTAATATCAAGTAAATGACATCTTTTACTTAGCCAAAACAAACATAAAAACAATAAACACTTAACATCACGAGGACTTATACTATGAACAAAACATAGACTAAACAAAATCAGAGCTAACAAAAAACAATATAAAATCGTAGCAATAAAATAAAGACAAAATACTAGACTTAACTAAACTTAAATCGAGCTTTAACCAAAAAAACATATTAACAAAAATCGAAATTAAAGATAAAAACACTTAACATAACAAAACTAAAAACAGAGCATAGTATCACGAACTTACCTAAATACCATAATACTATTAAGTTCATCAACATAGCTAACACGTAATATAAGTTCGAAAAGACATAAACATAAAAACAGAAAAAATAAATTGAGTCTTTACAAAAACAGATAAAGCTTATAAATGAAGGTTTAGGAGAGGATTGGGTGTAAAGGATAACTTGTGCATCTTCAAGAGTCTCGCACGAACTCCCCTATCTTCAAGCTTCTCTATCTTCAAAGCTCCCCCTTGCTTAATGTCCCCAATCATCCAAATCATCATACAGACAATGAGATCTTCATCATCCCAATCTACTGCATCTATCTTCTCAAAGATCTACGTCCATATTCGAGCCGCTGGGTCCATCATTATTGTCGAGATTTGTGGGCACATTCTCCGGCGCATTCTGGGTTTCTGTTTGAGCCTCGATGCAGGAGCCGCACTTGTTCCAGCTCCGTAAATATCAACATCTGGTCCTCCTTCGGTTCCATCACCATCAAGATTTCCATCTTCACTGTTCGGCGGCAACATCAAGCAACATCCGCACTGGAGCATCAACTTGAGTAGCAACATCGTGTCCTACTCCCCGCGTGACGGTAGAAAGTAAAGCTTCCTGCACCCTTTTGTGCATTTCAAGGTTGCTCAATAGACATTTGGCATTCGCGATTGAGTTTTCAGTCATAGCAATTTGATCTCGGATGAATTGCGGCTGTAATTGCGGAGTGTTGGCAGCGTGTGTGCCAACATTTCTCGGCACATCGGCTGGTTGATCAAGAGGAACTTCAGGTTCAGTGCATTAGGATCTCTGTAGGGTAGATCAATCACACGTGGTCCAGTTCTCGGTACATGTGAAATAGCTAAACTTAGTGCAAATGAGTTGATAATCTCATTGTTCTCCCTTTGAAACCCTTGAGCGTAAATCAATGAGTGAATCGGACTTGGGTAAGGCAGAACCCTTTGCTTGACACTTTCCCCGAATATGTCATCATATGTCCAATCTTGTACATTAAAATAGCCTGCTCACCGGTCAAAGTGGTTGTGTTTGAAGAAGGCAGCCAATTATACACAATTAACTTGTGAAGAACACTATAAAGGCTGGTCAAGACTCGAGGAATTCATTCTATATCTCCATACATTAATTCTTCCCCGGTGATCACCTTTATGACCTCATCCAAATCATCAACCCGAGGATCATCACCATCCCTAGTTCTCAAGACCTCATTAATAACAATTTGGAGTTATCACAATGACCTTTCCCTAAACTTCACTTTTCCAAAGTGCTTTGAATTAACTTCGAAACTCGACTTTCAAGTTTGCATAAAACTCATAAACCCAATCTACAATATAAGGAGTAGCAAATTGTAGAGAGTGCATTAAGGACCTATCAATGTATCCAACTAAATTCATATTCACAAAATCATCCATTTTAACTATCCTCTCTCCAACTATCACTCTAGTCCGCAAAGTCCTAAATTTCTCACTATCCACACCACTATAGCTATCATCGAATCGATAAAGTCATATTTAGAGAGGAATCAAGATGTACCTCATCGTGTTTAGCCTTACTTCCTTTAGATGAAGAAGACTCGTGAGTCGAGGACGATGTGTCCATTGGTGTGCCAACATCCTCCTGGCACATCCCGCGGATCTTTTGCTTCTTTTTCCTTTTCTCCAAGCTAGCAGCCATTTGAGCCAATGTTTGATCCATCTCTGAATCCTCGGTACTCCCCCTCGGGCTAAGCACCGGAACATCAGCCTTCTTCACTAGCCGCTCTCTCTGGATTTGCTTCTTCCACTTCATCGCCAGAGGAGTCGAGTCAAACACTGGATAGGCTTCAAGCAACGCCATCATCATGCTTACGCTTTTGCCGATTTCAGAGTAGTCTACACGACGTCCCATTGTCCTATACGAGCGACGCTTCTGTCCTTGTCCCCTTGAGCTCGTAGCCTTTTGCCGAGCAGTTGAAAGCGGGCAGCGAGTTCTTCGGTGTCCGAAGACTCGAGAGGATGATTCTTCTACCGGAGTATCTTCCGTGATTGTTGCGGTGTAAACACTAAGTGTTTGTACTGCTGAAATCAACCTCCACGTCGCCTACCTTGACAACAGGTAAATTGTCCTGCTTCGAGAGGGTTTTGAACGCATAGACTATTTGATCGGTGGTGGCTCCTTCAGCTAGTTCCACCGTCATTGGATAAGTTTCGAGAGCCGGGTCTTGCCGCCTTTGTCGCCGACCGGTTTTGGTGGCGTTCCGCCCAATTTCGGAATATCAGAGGATTGAATTTCAGGGTTTTGGATTTCGTAACGAATGTCATAGGCCGAGAGAGGAACATCAATCGAGCCAACCCTAACCGAAGAGGGTGATGTTGGGTTAGAAGGGCCAACATTTCCTAAACATTTTCAGTGCCATTGAAGCTAATAGGTGTAGATTTTGAGAAGAAGATGAAATTGCCGGAGAGGTAGAGTGTTTAGAATGTGAAGGTGAAGAGCCTTTCCCATCAGCCATGATAATTAATAACTGCAAGCACTATTCAAATTATATTAATAAAATAATGAATTTGAATATAAATAGGCCGAGGGAAAGAACTAATACCACAAAGTATGATTAATGATACCTTTTGAAATTTTGTGCTTAAACTTGAAACTATGATATTAAGTATAGAACACACCGAGTATTAAGGACCTTAAATAGGGAATAGAAAGATTGCGAAGTTGTGAACACATCGAAGTTAAAAGATAAGATTTACTCACATCCCTAAAAATTAGGGCATTATCAAATGTTGGAAGTTTATTTCAATGACATGCTAAAAATCGCTTGATTTTAAAAATTAACCGCACAAATAATTAAATTAGACTATATAATATTGCTGGGAACAATTTAAAATAAATCGATCTTTATAAAATAATATTCGGAAATTTTCAAACTCATAGAGGTAAATATACATATGAGAACCAGTAATGTTATTCACCGAATGTCGGCACACACACTTCTCAACACTGTTTTTACATGAAATAAATTCATTTGTGTTGCACTATATTTTGCTTTACCCACTTATTCACATTGATCCATTTTTCCGTAAGAGATCATCGTAGTTGTCACCTCCGTGTCCCATAATTACTCAATGGATTGTGAATATATTGATGCATTCAAGTCATCTTTTGAAAAGAGAACATCGTAGTAGTCAACTCCGTGTCCCATAGTTACTCAATGACATAGCATCTATTTGTGAGTTTATTCAATTGCATTTGAGAGAAGTGTGTCCAGGACAATATATTTTATCACGAGGTTCTAATACTATTTACACAATAGAGTTCAAAAACACTAAATATTACGGTACTTAGAAAAATTTAAACAAATTGTTCTAGTGTTGTTACAAATGTTGGCACATTTGTCACAACACACAGCAAATATAGGTCTAATTAGTGCATAAACCTAGAGATTTTCTAAGAGAAGAAAACCTCTCATTATCAAGGGCTTTAGTAAAAATGTCGCAATCTGCTTTTCAAGAGAAATGTATTCCAACTTTACAACTTCTTTTTCTACAAGATCCCTAATAAAGTGGTGTCTAATACTTATATGCTTAGTTAACGAATGTTGCACAGGTTCTTAGATATATTAATCGCACTTGTATTATCACAATAAACAGTAAGAGTATTGCTCTCCAAACCGTAGTCATCGAACATCTTCTTAAGCCAAAGAAGTTGAGTACAACAATTCCCGTGGCTATGTATTCGGATTCACCGTAGATAGGGAAACACAATTTTGTTTTCGGCTATGCCATGAAACAAGATTGTTACCCATGTAGAAACATCCTCCACTTGTACTCTTTCTATCATCACTATCACCTGCCCAATCTGCATCACTATAGCCAATCAAAGAACAATTAGTATCTTTGTTATACCATATTCCATAATCACATGTGCACGCCACATATCGAATTATTCTCTTAACCGAATTCATATGAGATTCTTTAGGATCAGCTTGATAACGTGCACATAAACAAACACTAAACATGATGTCTGGTCTACTAGAAGTCGATACAAAAGTCTACCAATCATCGACCTATACAATGTTGGGTCAACATTTGTGCCAACACTGTCTTTACACAACTTTTGTGTCGATCCCATAGGTGTCTTCATGTGTTTAGCATTGTCTAAACCAAACCTTTTCACAAGATTTTTGGCATATTTATTTTGACAAAAGAAAATACCATCTTTGCATTGTTTAATTTGAAGACCTAAAAGTAATTCAAGTCTCCAACCATCGACATTTCAAAGGTAGTGGTCATTTCATGTACAAATAATTCAAGCATTTTCTCACATGTAGAACCAAATACAATGTCATCAACATATATTTGAGCAATCATAATGTCATATCCAGAATGTTTAATAAACAATGTTCTATCAGCTTCACCTCTATAAAAACCGAATTCAACTAGAAAATCGGTTAATTTACCATACCATGCCCTAGGTGCTTGCTTTAAACCATATAAGGCTTTCTTAAGTTTATAAACATGATCAGGAAAATCATGATTCTCAAACCCCTTAGGTTGTTCTACATATGCTTCTTCCATAAGAATTCCATTTAGAAATGCGGCTTTAACATCCATTTGATGCGGTTTTATATCAATGTAGCATGCAATAGCAAGTAATAGTCTTATGGACTCAATTCTAGCAACAGAGCAAAAGTCTCATCAAAATCAATTCCTTCTACTTGTGTATAGCCTTGAGCTACTAATCTAGCTTTGTTTCTTACAACATTACCGTATTCATCGGTTTTGTTTTTAAAAATCCATTTTGTACCAATTACATTCACATTATCGAGGCCTAGGCACAAGTATCCAAACATCATTCCTTTCAAATTGATTTAACTCCTCATGCATTGCATTAATCCAATTTTCATCTTTCATAGCTTCATCAACATTTTTAGGTTCATTGAAAGAATGAAAACATTCAAATTTCACCTTGTTACACATAGATGTCATACAAATCGACCTTACCACATGCCTTGCGTCAAAACTTAATTTTCTCCTTGTTTGTACACACGATTGTGGTTTACCTATGATCTGTTGTTGTGGATGATTCTTAAGAATCCTGGAAGATGGTACTTTATGCAGGATAAGGCATAGTTCTATTAATTTCTACGGATGTTGAGGTGATGTTGCTTGAGATGTGGGCACATTTGTAGCAACATTCTCAATCGGTTCGTAAATTCCAACTTTGCATCTGCTCAATAAGATCGATTACATCTTCTTCAATAGCATTATCTGCAAGACTTGCATTATCATCAAAAACAACATTCATAGACTCTTGAACAGATTATCGATCCTAAGATTATAAATCGTAAAAGCTCTCTTGTTTCTAGCATAACCAAGAAAGAAACCCTTATCACTCTTTGAATCAAATTTATGAAGTTGGTCTCTATCATTCGAATGTAACAAACACATCCAAAGACATGAAAGTATTTGATTAGGCTTTTGTCATTCAAAAATTCATAAGGTGTCTTTGTGGAATTAGGTCTAAGATAAACTCTATTTGAAATATGACAGACAGTATTCAAAGCTTCAGCCCAAAACCTTTTTGAAAGTTTCTTGGATAAAAGCATTACTTTAGCCATCTCTTGTAGAGTTCTATTTTTCCTTTCGGCTACACCATTTTGTTGAGGTGTTTTAGGAGAAGAGAATTCTTGTATTATGCCTTTATCTTCACAAAATTTAGTGAATAAACTGTTCTCAAACTCCCTACCATGATCGGACCTTAATCTCTTAACCTTAGTGTTAAAAACATTTTAAAAACGTTTGTAAAGAATTTTGAAAACTTCAAAAGCATCTGATTTTTCTTTAAGAAATTCGATCCATGTAAACCTTGAATAATCATCTACTATGACAAAAGAATATCTCTTACCACCAATGCTTTCAGTCTCCATTGGTCCCATTAAATCCATATGCAAAAGTTCAAAGCAATGTTTCGTAGTACAATATGTCAACATTTCATGCGACATTTTGACTTGTTTACCACTTTGGCGAGGATCCACACACATTTGACCTCACGAATTTCTAACTTAGGTAGACCTTTAACCGCATCAAATTTCAATAATTTGACAATATTTCTATAATGAGCATGTCCAAGTTTTTGATGCCAAAGTATACTTTCATCGGTTTGAGCATTAAAGCATGCTTGATTTGAATCGATTAAATAGCAATTATCAACCGATCTATTACCAACCATAAGACATTTATCATCACTGTTTAGCACATAGCATGAACTTTTGTCAAACTTCACATGCAAGTCATCATCACATAATTGACTAATACTAATCAAATTTGCAAGTAAACCTTTAACATGTAAGACTTTTTGTCAAGTTAGGAAAACCAGAACATTCAATGTACCTATACCAATAATTTTACCTTTTGAACCTCCTCCATATGTAACATTTCCACCATCATATGCCTTATAATCAGTAAGATAACTTTCTTCACCGGTCATGTGTCTAGAACACCCACTATCAAAATACCATAGTCCCGGAACACATGTTTTTAAAGATGTATAGACAACATTACATACAGTATTTGACTTTTTCACCCAAGTAGATTTTTGAACGAGGTTTTGAAAAGATTTCGAAGCTGTTTGTTTCGAATGTTGAGCGAGAATGTGGCAACATTTTCAAAGACATTTTAGAAAACTTTTTATCCTGCCTCATTCTAAAAGCAGTTTGAGTCGTTTGTGACCCTCGGTAAAACAATAATGACAAACATCCTTCTTTTCGAGAATCATTTTTCAATCTTTCGGTTTCAACGAAGGTTTTGTAAACACAACAGTTTGTTATTATTTAAAAAGCGAGTGATATTACCATTATAACCTAGACCATGTCTACTTGTACTTCCAATTGTCGATTGCCTCATCAAGTTTGGCTGAACTTTACGAATATCTTTTGAAATTCGGTGTTGTTCCTTTAATTTGTTCTTTGAGGTTGCATAACTCCAAATCTTTCCTTGTTAGAATGACCTCAAGCTTTATCACCAAATCTTTTTGATATGAATCTTCAATAGTCATGTCCCTTAAGGCTTTCTCGAGTGGATTCCAACTCCTTTTCAAGCTTTAGATAACTGGTCTTACAATCTTTGCAAACAATATTAGAAGTACCGCTTCATCTACACAAGAACTTGAGAAACAATTAAATTGGAACCTCCAATGTTTCCTCAAATGTTGGCACATTTGACTCAACATCGAGAATCATCCAGAAATCATCAAGAGTATCATCATACAAAATTCTTGCGAGAAAAAGCAAACTCCTCATTTTTATCGAGAATCTTCTTCACAATCGGACTCATCACTTAAGGTAGCATTGAAATTTACCCTCTTTCTCAAAAGAGTGTTGGCACATTCATTAGCATAATGACCAAAACCAGAACATGCATCACATTTAACATTTTTCCTATATTCTGGATCATATTTGATCTTGTTACCTCTATCAAATTGCCTAGGTTGATTAACATTCCGATTTCTATCGTGCAATTGGCGTGAACTACCGATCTGTTCTCTCTCTTGATTCTTAATTTGCAAATTATTTCTCGATCTATTTGCTCTCTTTTTCAAAAATGCATTAAACCGATTAGTCAGAAAGCAATGTTATCGGTATTATCGGCACAATCGTCACCAACATCTTCATCGAATCTATTTCAAGAACAAACGGTTGTTTATCAACACATGAAGAAGTCTCTCCTTTGAAAACAGAAATTTTCCTTTCGGATTTCTCACTATCTCTTTGGGAAAAATTCATTTCATACGTTTTCAAAATACTCACCAACTCATTTTGAGTAATAGCATCGATATCTTTAGCTTCCTCAATAGCACATATCTTAGCATCAAAAGCGTTTAGGAACAGTTCTTAAGATTTTATGTACTAACCTTGTATTGGATATAGCTTCACCAAGTGCTTGAGATTCATTGGAAATCTCGGTGATTCGTTCATTGTAAGATGATATGGTCTCATCTTCCTTCATCCTTAGATTTTCGAACTTGGTTCCAAGCATCCTCAACTTCGTCCTTCTTACACTCTCGAGATCCTTCACAATGTTCTTGTAATCTCTCCCATGCATCTTTTGCAGATACACAATTAGAAATTATTTTGAACATGGATACATCCGTAGAGGTAAATAAGGCATTGAGTGCCTTCGAATTGAAGCTGGCCGTGGTCACCTCATCATTTGTCCATTCTAATTCCTTTTTATTTGAGCTTCGGTGTTGTCATCAGCTGGAACAATCGGTGGAGTCCATCCGGTCAATATACTCCTCCATGCACGTTCATCAATGGACTTGATGTACATACGCATCTTAGGCTTCCATATTGCATAATTTGTACCATCTAGAACGGGTGGTCTAATTGGAGCTGTCATAGGATAATCCATTGCAATAAATCACACCAAACATAGGATCTAAACTCGGGATAACGAAGTTTTATGGCTCGTGCCACTTGAAGGTGTGCGTCGTGTTTTGCGAGAATGTTGTCACGAATGTTGGCACATTCGAAGAGCAACACAGACAAATAAATAATCGAAATGTACACAGCGAAAGTCTTAAACACGTTGCAAGAAAGATATCAAAATTTTTCGTGATAGACTATAAATAAGTCTATCTTGCCAAACGGCGTATTATCACTAGTAATTGTTAAGTGATACAATCGGTGAAAACATAAGCTACACCGCGAATGGATCAACGTATATAGTGACTAGATAATATTCAATCTAACCTATCACTAATACAAATAAAGACCCAATGTTGAGTGAAATGTTGGAACATTCACCAACGGAAGTATCAGTATGAAACTACAATAATTTCTATAATCTATGCCAATAGACTATGCTAGATTGTGTTTCCCTCAACTTCGAGTTTTAATCTTCATAGCAGCCGTGTATATATAGATAAAATCTGGACTCTTAATGCTTGAAGATAACTTCCACATCTCCCTTGAAAATAGGTAACTTCTATGTAACTTCCCATGATCTTTATAACTTCTCTTGCTTGCTTCTTTCAACCGCATGACTTAGGTAACTTCTGTAAGTCTTCAATCCTGAAAGAACAAGTCAATGAACAAGACAAAACGTGGGTTAAGGGTTAGTGAAAGTTGGAAGGACGAATTCGATGTTGTGACCGAATGTTGGCACATTACGAGTAACACTCGTCATAACATCAACACTTAGTGCAACTAATCTCTCGATTCGAAGCTTCCAATCCACACATTCATACACAATTATCACCCGATTAATCCCGGATCACGTTAGCACAACTCTCGTCTATAGCTAGGGTGATCAAACACTAATCTAAAGAGATAATTATGCATGAAGCACAAATGAGAATCACAATTAGTAAGCAAGCTACTCAATTGATCTCAAATCATCAACAATCATAGCATCATCAATCAATTCATCATCAATTTCAATTAACCCAAGCACAAAAGAGTTAGCCCATGGTGAAATCCATGGGAAGAAGATAGAATTGATCAAACACAAAGAAAATCACAACACTTAAGAAATTAAAGAGACAAAAGAGGAAAAACATCACCAATTTATCTTCAATTAACAAAAAGAGGAATGCTTGAGTCTTCAACAACAATCTCCAAATGAATTACAAACTTGAATTGAAAGAATTACAAGAATCAAATGCTAATCTATGGCTAATCTACCAACATCAATTGAAATCTAATCCTAAATCTAACTTCTACTCTAATCTAAGATGGACTTGGCTTGGGGCTTGAGAAATCGCCCCAAAACCGCTACTAATCTTCAGCTATGACAGATTATTTTCAGTCCCCGAATTGCCCTGCTCAAAGATCTTTAAATAACAAAATTTGGAAAATTCTCCCCCTCGAGTCGAGGGTCAGGCCTCGACTCGAGGTCCCCTGCAAAATCCTCTCCCTCGACTCGAGGGTCATGCCTCGAGTCGAGGCCGCTGTCTTTTTCCAATTTTTGATCCTTTTCGCATAGCCCTCGACTCGAGGCTCTTGCTCCTCGACCAGCAGCTCGAGACCAGGGCATTTTTCTCACACGGGGCTTCGGCCCGACCCTGTTTCGTCCCGGATGTCCGTCTCTTCATTCTAAGCCTAATGGTACTCTCGGTTTGGCAAAATTCCACCGAATTACCTGCAAAATGGACGAAAAACATCAAAATCTCACACATAATACTTTTAGGCAAAAGAGTGATACTTTTCACATTTAGGCACAAAAACTAACACTTTAGCTCACTTTTTGCACTAAAATAGGCCCTAAAAACATGCATCAATTCACTCCAATCAGTCCACCGGCCAACAACTACCATTTGCCGGGACCACCAGTGGAAATTTCCGTCTTCCTGGGCCACCAAGAGGAAATATCCCGCTCGGGGACAAAGGGGCGTGCCCAGTGAACGCCATTATGGATGAGGAAGGTGTGGAGGACCCGGCTCTCAATGAGACCATGACAGGGTACATTGCTAGTACTTGGTTTACTGCTCATGTTTTATTTGATCTTGGAGCTTCACACTCCTTTATGTCGAAAGGTTTAAGAAAAACCTTAATTTGGAAAGTGTTGACGGAGAACCCTTGAATGTCGGTATCCCATCGGGGATGTACTAAGCATTCAAGAACAAGTAAAGGGAGTGAGTATAATTTTGGGAGAACATGAAGTAAAATCTGATCTTCACATCCTAAGGATGAAAGATTTCGATATAATCCTAGGGATAGATTGGTTAAGGAAGAATAAGGCTGTCATAAGGTGTTCGTAGAAAGGGAGATAGACTTTGAAACAATGAGTGGCCAGCGTTTCACCTTGATGGGGACGAAAGCCGGAATCGGAGTAAGGGTGATCTCTGTAATGAAAGCGGCAAAGCTACTACATAGAGAGACGAACCAGGATACTTAGTCAAAGATATCAACAATGGCTAAGGATACGAACTCACCGCAGATGTGCGAATCATAAGAGAATACCCTGCTGTTTTCCCGAAGAGTTATCTGGATTACCACCAGACCGCTAAGTAGAATTCACCATCGACTTAACACCCGGTGCTACACCCGTGTCGAAGTCACCATACACCGTATACCCCGGAGAGACGAAGATGTACCGAGCTACGGGAAAACTTTTGGTGGAGAGCCATGAAGAGGTCAATAGCTCATTTCGTAAGGAAATGTCCGACTGTCGGCCAGATTAAGGCGAGACCACCAGCGACCATCGGGGTTGCTGAACCCATTAGAAATACCGAATGAAAATGGGAGAATATCACCATGGATTTTGTCACATGGTTTTCCCAAGACGGTGAAAAATCACGATGCGATATGGGTTGTAGTGGATAGACTCACTAAATCAGCTCATTTCATTCCCATCCGTATGACCTATTCAATGGATAAGCTTGCTCAATTGTGCGTGGCGAAGTAGTCGAGGCTACATGGTGTGCCGATCTCGATCGTTTCGGATAGAGACCCTCGTTTCACCTCAAACTTTTGGAGAAGTTTGCAGCAAGCCTTAGGGACGAAGCTAAATTTCAGCAAAGATATCATCCTCGGATAGATGGTCAATCGGAAAGGACAATTCAAACCTTGGAGGACATGTTGAGAGCTTGTGCTCTAGATTTCGAAGGAAGTTGGGAAGCTAACCTTCCTTTGGTGGAATTTGCTTATAATAACAGCTACCAATCAACAATACAGATGGCGCCATACGAAGCACTTTATGGAAAAAGTGTAGATCGCCTATTTTTGGGACGAAGTTGGAGTCCGAAAAATCTTAGGACCCGAACTAGTGGAGAAATCGGTAGAGACCATTTCACGGGTCGAGGAGAAGATCCGGATAGCACAAGACCGTCGAAGTCGTATGCCGATATACGGAGAAAGGATTTGCACTTTGAAGTCGGGGACAAGGTATTCTTAAGAGTTGCGCCAATGAAGGGATTAGCTCGTTTTGGAAAGAGGGGTAAGTTGAAACCTCGCTTCATAGGACCATTTGACATTTTGGACAAGGTCGGAAGCGTAGCTTACCGAGTAGCGCTGCCACCGTAATCTGTCCCAAGTGCACAATGTGTTCCACGTATCCACACTCGGGAAAGTACGTGAGCGACCCAGACCACGTTGTCGATTTTAAGGACCTGAGCCTAAGCCGCGACCTAACTTACGAAGAAGTGTCTCGTGGCTATCTTGGAAAGAAAGATTCATACCCTAAGGAACCGGGAAGTTCCTCTAGTAATCGGGTTCAATGGAGCAGACATGGGAAGGAAGGAGCTACCTGGGAAAGAGAGGATGAAATCTTAGCTAAGTACCAGCGCGTGTCTTTAATTTAAGTGAGTAAATTTCGGGACGAAATTTCTCTTAAGGGGTGTAGGATGTAATAACCCAAACCCCGATTATAGGATTTTATATTTAATTTTCTATGTTTGGGGGATCATTTTATTTTATTCTAATTTCATATGTGGTTTTCTTAATTTTTCTCCAATCGATTTAACGGTTTTTCGACCCGAAAATCTACCGATACTTTTCGAACCCACATCCGTAATTCGGATTTGTTTAATAATGATTAATTACAAATAGTCCTTTAAAGGTGAGAAACACTCAAGAAAACCCTAGGGAAAAATGTTTGTTCTCCCATCGCGCGTTTTAATAAATTTTTGGAGCCGAAACTCGAACCGAAAAATACCGAAAATTCAACGTCGAGATCACAATACTGTATTTAAGAGTGGGCTGCCAAATGACAGCCCAATTGCCCAAAAGTAACCGACCATGTGGGAGTTAGAGGGGGAATAGTGTCAATTGTACCTCTTTTCCAAACAAACACTCTAAGTGCCATACTTAGTGTACTAACTCTCCCAAATTTCCTCCCCATCACCCAAGCTGCCGTCCCCTCCCCTTTCCTCTCTTCTATAAATAGGTTGCTGCCCTTTCATTCTTTTCCACACAACAAAAACTTGGGGCTCTCAAGAGAAAGAAGAAAATCTCCAAGGGTAAGTCCCAAACCCCTCTTAAGTCTTACTCTTCTTCTTAAGCTTAGAAATTCAGGAAAAATATTATATGAGGCCCTAAAAACTCCTTTTTATATGATATGATCTTATATGGAGTGCTTGAGTTGGAATTTTGGTGTTTGGAGTCAAAATGGTGAAGTTATACTTGAAACATGAAACTGCCGAAATCAAGCCCTACCCACTGACCCGTTTTTGTAAAATCTATTCGGTCCCTTTCCACCCGTTTAAAAATCATGAAAAAATTACTAGATGTAATATTTGAAGTATAGAATTAAATACTAAAATTTCGTGGCCACTGGATTTTTGTAGACTGAGAATAAAATCATGAAAGAGTATGTGTCGGAAGTGATCCGAAACTGGGAGCAGTGACTCATTTCTTTTATTTCTTCCCTTTCTGATGGTTATAAAATTCTAGGAAAAATCTTGGATGTTAAAATTTATGTGTTGTAAATCATATTCAAAAATCATATTATTTCGTTAATTACTTTATGAGATAAAATTCGTTTTCTGAGTACCTGGTCGATGTTCGACGCATAGGGTTATTCTGTGTTGCACGAATTTATTTTTCTGTTAGACTATTGTATAAATCATGGAAAAATTCATGAATGACCTACCACCTGTTTATAACAAGTGTCTTAAATTTGGTGATTTTTAAACAAGTATCAAATAAGTTATGAATTTTCTCGTAAGACATGTCCAGTAACCGAGCCAAACGATGGACTGAATGTTCACGATTTTTCTGGACAGAATCCGTAAGTCAAATGGCTTGGGTCCCTGAATTAAAGTTGTTCATACTTGAGTGATGCATCACATGTTTTAATTTCAAAATATGTGGATTTATCTGCAGAGAGTTATGAATTTTATAATTTAAGGTCACTGTTTTTGCCGAAACAGAAATTTAGAGTCCTTATTACAAAATCTGCTATAGTTTCGTAACTCAAATGAACTCGGACCCTTAATGAACTTTGTTCTACACTGAAAGATGTACAACATATTAAAATTTCATAATTTTCCAACGAGTCTAAGTATTTTATTTCATTTATGCATGTATAGGTATCGTTTCTTCTTTTGACTAGTACTTGATAAATTAAATGGCCAAAACTTTTAATGAGGTGCTTGTTTGAATGTTGAATGTCGTACATGATACTTTATGAATGCATATACTTGAGTGTCTTACGTGTTTTCTTGAAAATGAACGGAACCGAAAGTCCCAAATTCGGAACCCACAAACCGTAGTACACTAACAAAGCCGTTAGACATAGGATTTAACCCATAGAAGCTTTTGTTAAAATAAAGTACCCCTTCTTCGTTCAAAGCCTTGCGCAATAAGATCAAGAACCTAAGTTTCTAATGGACAAAAGAGTTGTCGAACTAAACATACGAATTGTGCTAGGTAGAGTACGGTCGGAACCAGAGACCGAGACTTGCGTACGAGAGGCCTAAACAATCAAAAGTTAGACTTTCTCTCGAAAAGTTCTCTAGGTAGGTGACACTATCTCGTATAGCTAGTTAATGTTATATGGACTGTTGTCGCTTTTCTGAATCAAACATAAACAGCTTCTTCCGAAAGACACAAACAACTCAAAAGCATGCAAATGCACAACTCCTAACTATAAGAATATACGAAAACAAGTTTCTTTTACTTTGATTATTTGTTTTTATATGTTACATACGAGAGTTATTATCTCTATTGATCAATAGATCTGCGAGAGGCGAAGCCCTATATAAACGGGAGCAATAAGGTTGGAAGAGGGTTTGGATTGTGTGCGTAAATGCCACTAGTGCCACCTCACGGAGCAATAAGTATGGTAGAGGGTTTGGATTGTGTGCGTAAATGCCACTAGTTCCACCTCATTTGGGACGGAGAATTACGGGTCTCGGACGTTTTAAACGTGCCATTCCACAATGTGATTACGGGGATCGGACGCACTAGCGTGCCATCTCAAATGTGCTATATATATATATATACTAACTGCCGCAAAGAAAGATGAATCTCTTAATCGAATAAAGTTAAAGGATGAAAATCTTATAATCAAGATTACCTTGTACAAATGGGCTAAATGCCGCAACGCATTACTAAAGATAAGAGAAGAATAAAAGATTCAATTATATCCGGGTTTTCTGTCAATCTGTGTAACAACATATATGTTACCCACCGAGATTCCTATCTCACTCTCCCAAACTTAATATTTTCAAGGTTGCGAGAATGAGGCCCGGGAGCTGCAAAGAGACGACCGCTTCCCACTCTCTCTTATTTAATAAATAAATCGTCTCATTAACTTTCAACCTTTTGTAATGAATACTTTAATAATTTTTATGTTATTATCTCCCCACGGGAGTTGTACTCGCCGGATGGTTTTGATCAAAGTAGATATTGATCTTTTATTTTAAAAGAGTTCCTCTTCACTAAGTAAAATGTTTCGAAATTTTTCCGCTGCAACTTAATCGGTTGTTATTCAAAAGAAATTTTTGGCTCAATTTTTATATTTCACTAAGTGACGACTCGGTTTAGGACGTTAGACCCCGAGGGTCAACTTTCTGAATTCCGGGGCGTTACAGAGGGCCCCGATCTCACACTTGACACCATGCGGCGCATGAGGACACTCGACCGCATTGGTAGGACTTGGTGTCTCCAACAGCACCACGGTGGCCGATTCCCTCTTCCAAATAAGAGGTTGACTATAGTTTTTTGTGCTCGAGGCCTTCGTGACCATTAATCTCCGCATGTGGTCACAGCGCCATACCGAGGCGATCAATTCCTACACTAGAGAGCATGGAGATGTCCTCCGAGATGAGGACGACGATGATGATGATGGTCAGCCGGGATCTCGATGATGATGAGGTTGAGGGTGCTGCAGAGGGAGCCGAGGCAGAGGCAGGAGATGATGATGAGGATAATGAGTACGAAGAGGCAGAGCAGAGGAGTTGACAAGACAGATGGATGAGGACTATCAGCCAGAGATTAACATGTACCGGCAGGACGAGATGAGGAGTAGAGAGTATGAGGCGGGCGATTCATCACAAAGGACGTGGATGTTGACCGAGGAGATGTGGGCCGATAGCCAACGGCTACAGCTTGAGTGCTTATCTCGCTAGGACGAGTGCTATAGGATGATGGAGGAGTCCCGTAGATACAAATAAAGAAATGAGGAGGATGCAGGAAGAGTCTCTCGAAGACTCAAGACGACATGTATGCCCTCCTACGCAGATGAGCTCGTGGAACTTCGGGCCGGGACACTACCCTCCTCCGCCGCCACCGTCCAACTTTTAGGGCTATCCCCTATTCCTCATCCCTCTTCTTAGTCTTTAGATTCTTGTCTCCTGGGTGTTTGTACTTAATTGACTTAGTGGTGATTGTACTCCTTGATTTGGATTTGATGTGATGATGATTTGGATTGCTTGATGGTTTTGTGATGATGTTTTCGATTATCTTGACTTTATTGAGCTTTATTGTCTATTGATGATTATATCTTGTTGATTCTTGTGGATTCCTTATTCTATGATTTTGAGCTTAATTATGGATTTATTGTCATATCTTTTAGGAGGTGTTTGGTTTGTTGAAAGAAATTGGAATGGTAATGAGTTTGAAAGTAGTGAGGAATGGTAATGGATATGTTAGTAATTGTTGAGTTGTTTGGTTTATATGTAGGTATGACTATCATTACCATAGAAAGTGTTTGGTTTTAATAAAAATTATTGATAATTAAAATTGTTATTAACTCTTTTTAATATTAAAAATATATTTTATAATAATCATATTTAAAATATTATTTATTAATATTAATAAATAATTTAGAAGGAAAAATAATTTTTTAAAAAATTATATATAAAATTTTAAAAAGCAATGACTTTCATTACTCACTTTTAATATATCAAAAATTTGATTCCCCTCAACCAAACATCACACTCTCCTTTCATTGTCATTCCTTAGCTTTATAGGTGTTAACCAAGCACCTCCTTAGTATCATCTTGATGTAGTGAGTATGCTTGAGATTATATACATGTGCACTTGTGCTTGATTTGCAAGACTTATTGAATTTTGTTATGATCATGAGTTGACTTGTCTTGATGCTAGCATTCTTGATTAATTGTGTAAAGATGAATGTGATTGATGATGCTTGATTCATTGCTCAATTTTAAGCCCGTGAGCTTTTGTGCCTTAAAAAATCGTACATCTTATACGGTTGATATTAATTCTTATGAGTGCATCATTCATGGATTTGTATGCTAGAACTTGCCTCTAGACTTGTTAGTATTGATCTTTGTGTGATTTCATGAAAATGATAAGAGGCCATGTTTGCTATGATTAGTCACTTTGCCAAATATTTTCCCACCAAAACATTTGATTTCCTTAGTGAGCCATGTTGAGTCTTATATCTTTATTCTTTGGCAAGCCAAGTGAAATTGAAGTTATTTTGCCTATTTTTATGGGTCTTCTTGTCCTATACTTAGTAGAGTTTGATTGTTGGCTAATAATGGTGATTTGCATGCTAAGTGTGGTGGAAAAGTAATGAGCCAAGTGATGATGTTGGGAAGAGAAAAAGAAAAGGTTGTGAAGAAAAATTGAATTGTGAAGAAAAAAATGGGTGAAGTGAATGAAAAGAAAGATTCAAGTTTTGAGCCTAAGTGAAAGAAAGCTCAAGTGAATTGTGGTGATTGAACTCTAATTGCTTGAAGGAGAGTTGATGAAAAGTTTGAAGAGATGTGTTTTGTATTGCTTAGCTATCATTCAAGTCTCTACTCTTTAGTCACTCTTATCCAAAAAACATTCCACCTTTCCAAAGAGCCTACATTACAACCTAAAAGAAAGACCTCTTTGATTCTTGATTGAACACAAATGATTTGGATTGAGATTAAGTCTTTTGACAAGCATATGGTGTACTTATTTGTGAATTTGATGATTGAGTGCATCATACCTTTATACACTTGAGAGAAGAGTGAAACACTCCATGGAAGGAGCAATGTATTAAGTGTTTGATTGAGCATTTATTTGAGCGTGATCTATCATGATTGCTAGTGGATAGTTTGCATTGAAGCTTATGTTCATTGATGAGTTCAATTGTCTTAATTATCTTCTATGGTGCCATGTGACATAATTGTAATCAATTCACTCCTTCGTGTTTAGTTTCTACATTGCTCGAGGACGAGCAACACCTCAAGTTTGGGGGTATGATTGGAGTGAATTGATGCATGTTTTTAGGGCTTATTTGAGAGCAAAAAGTGATCAAAAGAGTGGTTTTTGTGCATAAATGTGTAGAGTATCACTTATTTGCCTAAAAAGTATTACTTGGTGAGTTTTTGATGTTTTTCGTCCATTTTGCAGGTAATTCGGTGGAATTTTGCCAATCCGAGAGTATTGCTAGGATTAGAATGAAGAGACGATCATATCGGATGGAAATGGGGGTCGGGGCCGAAGCTTCGCTCGAAAAAGAGCCCTGGTCTCAAGCTCTGCTCGAGGAGCATGAGCCTCGAGTCAAGGGTGGTGCTGAAGGGAAGAGAATATTGAAAAGCAGTGCCTCGACTCGAGGGATGGAGAAAAGCAGGATCCTCGAGTCGAGGGCTGAGCCTCGACTCGAGGCAGGGATAAAATCATACAATCGTGGGTGCGACTCTTGAACCTCGACTCGAGGGCCTCAAGCTCGAGTCGAGGGACCCCAAAATTCGGAAATTTCAGTTTTAAAGCCATGGGAAGCCAAAACAGAGCATAGAGTCATTCTAGCGGTTTAGAGCAGTTTCGTGTGGTTCCTTAGGCGAATTTCTCAATTTGTAGCTTGATTTCCATTGTAATTGCCCTAGATTGAAGGATTTAGATTAGATTCAAGTTTGTAATCCATAGATTAGCATTTTGATCATTTGAAATTGAAGATTCAAGTTGTTATTGAAGAGTGGAGAAGTTGAATTCAAGTATTGTAGAAGACTCAAGCATTCCTATTTTTGTATATTGAAGATCAATTGGTGATGTTCTTACCTTTTTCTCTCTTTAATTCATTATTTGTGTTGATTTGTGATTTAATTGCTTTCTTAGATTTTCTACCCATGACTTTTGCTTGTAGAGCTTTGTGCTTGGGATAGTTGAAATTAGGGATGAAGTGATTGCCTCATGCTATAATTGTTGATAATTGTGATCAATTGAATTAGATTACTTCCTAATTGTGATTCTTAATTGTGCTTCATGTAAAATTGTCTCTTTAGATTAATGGTTGATCACCCTAGCAATAGGCGGAGTTGAGCTAACGTGATTAGGTGTTAATCGGGTTACAATTTTGCATGATTGTATGAATTGGGGATTTCTACATTGAGAGATGGGAAAGACTAAGAATACTCACATTAGGCATTGTGATTTTAATGGAGTGATTAATTTCATGATGGTTTATGCTTTCTAATTTAATTGATTTGCATTTGGATACAATTATAGCTTGTTAATCATGGATTCCATGATGGAGATTATCTCTTGCACCCCATTCCCCATTGATTCTAGTCTATTTGTTTTTGCATTCTAAGTGTTAGATTTATTGCTTGCATAGTTTAGCCATTTTAATTCTTGCCATTATTTTGTTGATTTTAGTCCAAAACATTGTTGCAACTCTAGTCACCTAGAACTCATATCCTTAGGGCCTCGTTTGCATACTTTCTCCCTTGGGTTTGATAATTTGCGATTGGTCTTAACACCGCTTACCCTAAATACTACTCCAATCAGCTGTCTCTTTAGATTAATGGTTGATCACCCTAGCAATAGGCGAGAATTGAGCTAATGTGATTAGGTGTTAATCAGGTTATAATTTTGCATGATTGTATGAATTGGAGACTTCTACATTGAGAGATGGGATGGACTATGAATGCTCACATTAGGCATTGTGATTTTAATAGAGTGATTAATTTCATGATGATTTATGCTTTCTAATTTGATTGATTTGGAATTGGATACAATTATAGCTTGTTTATCATGGATTCCTTGATGTAGATTATCCCTTGCACCCCATTCCCCTATTTGATTTAGCTTATTTGATATTGCATTTTAAGTGTTTGATTAATTGCTTGCATTAGTTTTAGATTTTTATTCTTGCCATATTTTTGTAGAATTTAGTCCTAAACCCATCCTTGCAACAATAGTCATTAAGAACTTGTATCCTTAGGGTCTCACTTGCATACTTACTCCTTTGGGTTCGATATTTGCGATTGGTCTTAATACCACTTACCGGATTACTACTTCCAATCAAATGGCGCCGTTGCCGGGAGTTAGTTTTTGCGCCAATAAGTGAGACTTAGGGATTGTTTGACGTGGCTACTTGTTGTTTTTATTTTTTTTTGTTTTTGTGTGCTTTGTTTTTATTGGAAATTTGATACTTGGATTGGTAGTATTATAGGTGTATGATAACAAGGTCAAGTGGTATTCCACCCTTGCCACTCAATCCGGAGATAGAAGCTACTTTGAGAAGAAATTGTGGTAGACGAAGAAGAGAAGCTATGGAAGGAGAAGAACTAAGGAATGAGGAGAGAGTGGTTGGTGAACCTCAAGTTGAGGAGTTGCATGGAAATGGAGAAGGAAGAGTAGAAAATGGAGGGCATGGGAACAATTTCAATGCTCAAGTTGGTCCTTTCCCTCAAGGGATGCCACCACAACACTTTCCATACCAAAATCCATACCCCTACCCTCCACAAGCTCACCAATACCCATTCTATCCACATCATCCACATCAATACCCACCGTACTACCCTCAAATGCCATACAATAAAGAGCCACGATACCATGAACCACCACACATTCTAAATGCCCAATCACAACCACAACCCATGAATGAGCCACCACCACAAGGGAGGCCATTGAGAGAGTTTTTTTGAGCCACAACTTAGAAAGCACTATGATAGGATAGCAAGACCGAGGATAGAAGCCAATAATTTTGAGATAAGTCCAACTCTAGTTAGGATGCTTAGGGAGAAGCAATTCGAAGGTAAGGATGAAGATGAGTGCCCACATCAACATATGGCACAATTTCTTGAGATTTACGACACTACCAAGTACAACGGTGTACCGAAGATGCAAAGAAATTGAGGCTTTTTGCCTTTACACTCAAAGGGAGAGCTAAAGCATGACTTAATTCATTACCTCCGGACCGTATGTACATGGGAGGATTTGTCCAAGAGATTCCTAATGAAGTTCTACCCACCATCCAAAACCGTGCAAGCTAAGGAGGCTATCTCCCACTTCGCCAAAAGAATGGGGAAACAATACCGGAGGCGTGGGAGAGGTATGTCATGTTACTTGTGAATTGTCCTCAACACGGTTTTCCGGAGGAATAAACCATTATGTACTTTTGCAATGGTTTGACGGATGGGGATAAGTCGCTTTTGAATTCTTATGCCAATGGATCTATTTGGTAAAAACGGTTGGACAAATGAACGAGATAATGGAGAACATAGCCCAAGATTCGTTTCAAGTATCGGTTAATCGGGAGCACACCATAGGGTGTCACATGTTGAGGAGATAGAGTCGATGAAGAGCATGATGATGACTATGATGGACCGATTGGGAGCTCTTACTACTTCCCAAAGCCAAGCAAGTGTGAGTCCATCCGTTCCTCATGTTGATATGTGTGCAAGTCCTATGCCGATGGAAGAAGTTAGCTACATGGGTAGGCCTCCATTCCAAGGAGGATATCAAGGCAGCAATTACCAAGGAAATTTTCAAGGAGGAAGACCTTACCAAATGCCTTACCAAAATAGGCCACAAGGAAGCTATCAACCTCAACCTCAAGCTCAATTCAATGACAATACATGGAGGAGACATGAAAACTTTTCTTATGCCAACCCTAGAGCCGCCGTGCAATTTCCTCCCGGATTCGATCCGGGTGCTAAAGCACCAAACAATGAAGGAAAGGCCACTACGGAGGAGCTCTTGGGGATGATAATGAAGAGGTTGGAGGCAAATGATTCTAGACTTGATGACATTGGAAAGCAAATGGATACTCGTTTCAAGAGTGTAGAGCATTAAGTGAGGCAACTAGCGACTACGGTTGGTAAACTTTCATCCACGGTGGACCACTTGCAAAACAAGGGAAATATCCATCCACTACCGAGCCTAATCCTAAAGAGTTTTGTAGTGCTATCCAACTTAGAAGTGGTTCTAGTTATGAAGGCCCAAAAATGCCTAAAGAAGTGGATAATGAAAAAGAGGTGGTGAAAGAGGAAGAAGCTAGTGGAGAGAGTGTGGTTGTGGAAAAGAAGGAAAGTGAAGAGGTGAAAGCAAAGGGAGAGTCCAAGAAAATGCATGGGGAGTTCCTATGAAAGCTAATCCGGTTCCATTTCCTCAAAGACTTGGGAGGAAAAAGCTTGATGAAGAATTTGGTAAGTTTTTAGAAGTTTTCAAGAGCTTGCATGTTGATATTCCATTATTGGATGCCCTTGAACAAATCCCCACTAAAAGAAGTTCTTGAGAGAGATCATGTCTAAGAAGAGGAGTTGGGATGAAAAGGGTATGCTTAAGTTAGTGGAGGAATGCAAGGAGATCTTGGAGAGACACTTACCACAAAAGAGAAAGGATCCGGGAGCTTCATTATTCCATGCGAGATAGGAAAGAATGTGAACATTCAACGCTTGTATGACTTAGGAGAAAGTATAAATGTCATGCCTTTGTCCGTGATTGAGAAATTGGAGCTAGGAGAGGTGATTACTACAAACATCAATCTTCAATTAGCGGATCAATCATATGCTCATCCATTTGGGATCATTGAAGATGTCTTGGTAGGGGTTGGCAAGCTTATATTTGATTGGAGTGAATTGATACATGTTTTTAGGGCTATTTTTAGTGCAAAAAGTGAGCTAAAGTGTGGGAAGATGATGAGCTAAGTGATGATGTGTTAAGAGATAAAAGAAAAGAAAGGTTGTGAAAAATTGAATTGTAAAGAAAATGCATGAAATGAAATGATTCAATTTGTGAGCTTAAAAAGAGAAAGCTCAAGTGAATGGTGGATTGATCCTTGAAGTTCAAAAGGAAGAGTGTTGCTTGATGAAAGTGAAGAGATGTGCATTGTATGGATTAGTTTACATTCAAGTCTCTACTAATTAGTCACTCTTATCCAAAAATATCCCACCTTTCCAAAGAGCCTACATTACAACCTAGAAGAAAGACCTCTTTGATTCTTGATTGAGCATAAATGATTTTGATTGAGATTAAGTCTTGTGGCAAGCATATGGTGTACTTGTTCATGCAATTGATGATTGAGTGCTTTAAACCTTGATACACTTGAGTGAAGAGTAAAACACTCCATGGAAGGAGCAATGTGTTAAGTATTTGATTGAGCATTTGTTTGAGCATGATTTGTCTTGATTGCTAGTGGATAGTTGCATTGATACAAGTGATCATTGATGAGTTCGATTGTCTTATTTTTCGCCTATGATGCCATGTGACATAATTGCAATCAATTCACTCATTTGTTCTTAGTTTCTACGTTGCTCGAGGACGAGCAACAATTCAAGTTTGGGGGTATGATTGGAGTGAATTGATACATGTTTTTAGGGCTATTTTTAGTGCAAAAAGTGAGCTAAAGTGTTAGTTTTTGTGCCTAAATGTGAAAAGTATCACTCTTTTGCCTAAAAAGTATTATTTGTGAGGTTTTGATGTTTTTCGTCCATTTTGCAGGTAATTCGGTGGATTTTTGCCAAACCGAGAGTACCATTAGGCTTAGAATGAAGAGACGGACATCCGGGACGAAAACAGGGTCGGGGCCGAAGCCCCGTGTGAGAAAAATGCCCTGGACTCGAGCTGCTGGTCGAGGGACAAGAGCCTCGAGTCGAGGGATGTGTAGAAAGGACCAAATTCAGAAAAATGGTATGAGCCTCGACTCGAGACATGACCCTCGAGTCGAGGGCGAGGATTTTTGCAGGGGCCTCGAGTCGAGGCCTGACCCTCGACTCGAGGGGAAGGTTTTTCCAAAATTCGTATTTAAAGCAGAGCATTTCGTAGACAACTTAAAAGGAAATGAATAGCGGTTGAGAGCGGTTTTGGGGCGATTTCTCAAGCCCCAAGCCAATTTCCATCTTAGATTAGAGTAGAAGTTAGATTTAGGATTAGATTTCAATTGTTGTTGGTAGATTAGCCATAGATTAGCATTTGATCCTTGTAATTCATTCAATTCAAGCTTGTAATTCATTTGGAGATTGTTGTTGAAGACTCAAGCATTCCTATTTTGGTTAATTGAAGATCAATTGGTGATGTTTTTCCTCTTTTGTCTCTTTAATTTCTTAATTGTGGTGATTTGCTTTGTGTTTGTTCAATTCGATCTTCTTCCCATGGGTATTGTTTGTGGTACCATGGGCTAACTCTCTTGTGCTTGGGTTAATTGAAATTGATGATGAATTGATTGATGATGCTATAATTGTTGATGATTGGAGATTAATTGAGTAGATTGCTTACTAATTGTGATTCTCATTTGTGCTTCATGCATAATTATCTCTTTAGATTAGTGTTTGATCACCCTAGCTATAGACGAGAGTTGCGCTAACGTGATCCTAGATTAATCGGGTGATAATTGTGTATGAATGCGTGGATTGGGTGCTTCGAATCGAGAGATTAGTTGCACTAAGGATACTCACATTAGTTTTCTACCTAATTGTGATTCTTAATTGTGCTTTGTGTGAAATTGTCTCTTTTGATTAATGGTTGATCACCCTAGCAATAGGCGAGAGTTGAGCTAACGTGATTAGGTGTTGATCGGGATTCAATTTTGCATGATTGTATGAATTGGGGATTTCTACATTGAGAGATGGGAAAGACTAAGGATACTCACATTAGGCATTGTGATTTTAATGGAGTGATTAATTTCATGATGGTTTATGCTTTCTATCTTAGTTGATTTGCAATTTGATTCAATTGTAGCTTGTTGATTGATGATTCATTGATGGATGTTAATCCTAGCACCCCTATCTCACCATTTATTGTTGTTTTTGTTCTCGCATTCTAAGTGTTCGATCATTTGCTTGCTCCTTGTTGTTTTGTATTTTTGCTTGTGTTTTGTTGTTTTTGTTCCAAACCATTGTTGCAACTCTAGTCACTAATAACATGTATTTCTAGGACCTCATGTGCATACTTTTTCCCTTGGGTTCGATATTTTGTTGATTGGTCTTAATAACTCTTACCCTATACACTCCAATCAATATTCCCGGTTGATTTCATTGTTCTTGACATAAAGGAGGAGCTTGAGGCACCGATCATACTTGGTCGACCTTTCCTTGCGATGGGCAAAGCGATGATTAATGTTGAGAAAGGAGCTTAAGTTGAGTTCCAATGGAGAGGAAGTGACATTTACAAGAGTTCATGAGGAAGAAGTTGCTCAAAGCAAGGTGGAAAAGAAGACTTGTGGATACATAGAGATTATCGATTTAAGCCCTTCCATTGAAAGTGAAGTTTCCACACCGATTACTTCTTCTATTCCTTTAGTTAATGAGCATTTCCTTCCTTCTTGTAAAATAATTGCTAACAAGTCTTGTGTTAGATCGTAAAAGTTTTGATGAGTTAAAAGAAGGTTCGGATGATCAAACAATTATGAAGAACAGTGAGATCAAAGTCTAGTACTAAGTCGATCATACTAGGACAAGGATCGAACAAGTCACCAAGACGAAAGTTGCAAGTCATCTCGGAGATAAGCTCAAATCTAGTCATCTGCAGGAGACGATTATGAAGAACTCAGACGAGGTCAAGACAAGCTAAGTAAAATAAGAAAGGCGAGTCTTCACCAAGTCGATTGCATAAGTAGGATAAATCACTAAGGAGCAGAGCGATTTTCAAGATTAAGTTTGTTGAGCAGCTTTTAGTTTGTTAGAACCGACTAACAAACTAACCGTCTTTTCAGACTTATAAATAGGTCTAGGTTTCATTTTTCAAATACAATTAACACATCATGAATCACACATTACTCACAATTCAGATTTCTATCTTCACAATCAATTCACAAGTTTTTCAAAGAGTTTCAAAAAGTTCTAAGTGTTTATAGAACACTTTACTTGTAATCTTCATATTTCACTACTCACCGTAATAGTTAGATTCCGCAGAAGAAGTTAGGAGTTTTGAAGATCTCAAGGAATTTGTAAGTCGTAAGTTGTAAGTCAGATTGTAAGTAAGTAAATAGTAAGCTAGTCCCTTCTTCAAGTTAGAGAAGGAGAGTGGATGTAGGATTTTTCATAATCCGAACCACTATAAACTCAGTGTTCTTTATTGCTTTACTTTACTTTTCTCACAATTTCAATTTGCATTTTATCAATCGTAGATTAATTTAATTAAGGTTGGAACTAAAATATCGGTTTACTTTTGATCTTGATCGAGTTGAGTTTAAAATCGAATTTCGCTGTGCTAATTTAATGTTTTGAATAATTCTAAAAGATTTGTAAAAATTGAAAATCTATTCAACCCCCCTTCTAGATTTTTCTTAGAAGGCTAGTTCAAGTTTTCTCTAAGATACTCAACTAAGTGGGACCAACAAGTGGGACCAACAAGTGGTATCAGCGTTGTTAAGTCAGTTCCGATATTGATTTTAGGTCTTAACCAAGATTCTGAAATTTGTTCTTGATTATCTTCATCTTCTTTGTTTCACTAACTGTGCTACTAACAAGATCTTGTAAGTGTTTTTGGTTTTCCATCTCAACATGTCTTCATTAAGAGCAAGAAATCAAGGAGTCTACCTGATTTCTCAATCAAAGAATATGACTACCGCAAATTTAGAATGGAGAACCATCTCAAAGCAATTCATGATAGAATGGAGGAAGTTCTTGAAGAAGGACCTATCAAATTTTATCATGGAGGCATAAGTGACGGCAGAAATTAAACAAGAGTTAGGCAAGAAAAGAAAAGCTCGTAAATCACAAGTGATGAAAGAAAGATTCATAACTGGATCAAGTTGCTAGAACAGAGATCATTGAAACATTGAGTAAGGATTGGATCGAAAAGGTGAAAAGATGTAAGACGCCAAGGAAATGTTAGAAACTCTTGCTGGAATCAGAAGGATCGTATCAGTCAAAGAAAACAAATTGCAATCAATATTACATGTTTTTGACACTTTCAAGATGAAAGAAGGAGAATCCATTGATCAACTAGATGTTAGACTCGACCAATCTTCTAAACAAGGCAATGATTTGGGTAAAACACATACGGAGAAAGAAATCAACAATAAGGTGTTGAGGTCGTTAAGCAAGAGATGGAGAGAGAAAGCTAATATTTTGAAAGCTACTCAGAATCTATCTTCAATTTCACACCACACTTTATTTTCTCATCTCAAGGCATTAGAGTATGACATCCAAATCGAAGACGAAGAAGACGAAGCGAGAATCTTCAACATCCGGAAAGATCAGAGCATTTGTTCATCAAGATGAATCCGTGAAAATCTCCAAGGCATCCTGATTTGTCTATCAAGGAGGAAATGGCTCTTTTGTTAAAAAAGATATGAAAGGCTGAGAATGAAGTACAAAAGAAACAAGAGAGACAGATCAGGTCGAAGAAATTACAGATCGGATAAAGAAGAAAAGAGTTCGACAATGATAGGAAAAATGATCAGACGAGGAAGCACAAGTCACCAATCAAACGAGGAGATAGTAGTCCTAAGACGGACAGAGGAGATATTTGTTATACATGCAACAAGCCTGGTCACTATAGTTATGATTATCCTCAACTCACTCCCCGAGAGAGAGAAGAAAAGTGGAAAAAGCGGGATAGAAGGTATGCCGATCGAGAGCTCTTCCGGGCCGAGAAAGAAGAAGTTCATGAAACATCATCATCCTCATCCTCATCTAATTTTGGATCGGATGACGACATCCGTCTAATGGCAAAAGAGGTACATTACTATTCATCCTCGGATAATGATTGTGATACCTTATCGACACTCGATCCTAGTCTTATTGAGAAACTTTTGAAAGATTTGGAGACTCCTCTATCTCGCTTATAAACAGATAGAGACTGAAAATTTTAATTTAAAGAATCAAATTAGATCGACCAAAGTCAATCAAACAAAGGGTAGTGAGAAACCGTGCACTATACATTCAAGGGGGAATGTCGACCGAGACCATCACTAGTACCTTGTTTGATAAGACAGAATAAGTTAGAACAGAATTGAATTCTTTAAAAATAAAATTTTCAAATATCTATTCCGAGAATGAGAGTTATAAGAGGACTAACAGAGAATTAAATCTCAAGATAGGACTTCGAATAACACTCGCACCACAATAGATAAAATCTTCAATACTTCACAAAAGTCTAGTGACAAGACTGGATTAGGTTTGATAGGAGTAGGAAAAATGATCCAATAAAACCTAGAGTTTTTGTTAAAGCAACTAAACCAAAGATAGAAACTAGATTTAGTCCATGGAAACCTAAGGAATTAATTACTTCGTAATACTTTTGAAAAGAAAAAAGAAGAAAGTAACTCCTAAGGTTAAATCTAAGACTAAGTCAAAGTCCTATCCTAGGTATAATGGCTTTGATGGAAGAAGTAAAACATATCTATTTTTACCAAGATTCAAGACAATTTCAAAAGATCGGTTAAACAAAATTGATCTTGAAAGTCTTATCTTAGTAGATAGATATGGATGTAAACTTCAATCTATGGTTTTAAGGAACATTGATATCTTTGTCTAGATTCCTAAAAGTCAACTTAACATGAAAGGACCCAAAATACAAAGGTTACCTAAGCATTAAATCTGTGATTGCAGGAAGATAAGAAGATAGTTGAAAGAAGAGATATTCTTGAGGTCATCCGGTACATTGACAAGGACTGCTCCATGCACATGACCTATGAAAGACGACTTCTCTCTAACTATCAGACCATATATGGACCAAGAGTAATGTTTGGATATAACAATTATGGACTTACCAAAGGTGTAGGAACACCTGATGATAGGTGATATTCAAGTACATGAAGTGTACTACGTGGAAGGATTGAAGCACAATTTACTATCTGTTTCACAATTTTGTGATAAGGGTTAAGTGTCAAATTTACTCATAATGCTTCTTTGTATTAGATGGTATTAATGAAAATATTCTATTAGCTGGAGTCGACAAGGTAACATTTATGTTGCTAATTTCAAAAGTTGTCCTAAAGATACTTGTATTGTTGCTAAGAGTTCGATGATTTAAGTTGGGTGTGGCACAAATGTCTTGGTCACTTAAACTTCAAAACTCTTAACAAAATAGCAAGAAAATCTTTAGTTAAAGGACTCCTGATAAAGTATTTTCAAAGAACCATGTGTGTGATTCTTGTCAAAAAGGAAAAGCAGACTAAAGCTTCTTTTAAAAGCGATAAGTAATCCTTCTTCACAAAGAATTCTGGAACTTCTTCACATGGATCTCTTTGGTCCAGTATCACCTCTCAATTTTAGTGGAAGAAAGTATACTTTGGTAATTGTTGATGATTTTTCAAGATTTACCTGGGTTATTTTCTTATACAAAAAGAATGAGACTATGATTAAGATTCCGTAATTTCTTAAAAAGGTTCAAAATGAAAAAGGATTAACTATTGTTAAATTAGAAGTGATAAATGTACTGAATTCCTTAATAAGCTTGTTCTCGACTAATGCATTGAGAATGACATAGCTCATGAAACATCTGCAGCAAGGACTCCACAACAAAATGGAGTAGTTGAAAGGAGAAATAGAACCTTGAAAGAGGCAGCTAGAACAATGCTATCTCGAGTACAACACTCCACACGAGGTTTTGGGCGAAAGCCGTTAATACAACTTGTTATGTTCAAAATAGAAGTTTGATTGTTAAAGATAAATGCAAAACTCCCTATGAAATTTGGAAGGGAAGATCCCCCAAAATTTCATACTTTCATATATTTGGTTGTAAATGTTTCATACACAACAATGATAAATCTCAATTAAAAACTTTTGATGTCAAGATAGCAGATGAGATATTCTTGGGATACTCATCTATATCAAAGGCATTTAGAGTTTTTAATTAGACAATCTTGTGTGTGGAAGAAACACCCCATGTGGTATTTGATGAATGTTCTTTTGAGTATAGTAAGACAGGGGACATCACAAAGATATCGGATGATCTGGATCGAGATGACTATCAAGAGATCAACCATAAAATTCTACAATCAAGAATCGACTCATTTGAAGAAGAAGAACCAGATACAAACAAAGAGAAAGAACCTGGAAGTTCTTCCTCACTAGGCCTGATTAGATGACCAACAACACGGATGATCGAGGTTGAGTCATTAGAAGGTAACATAGAATCATCTCGAAATAAATAATTCAGACAAAACTTCATCCATTGTAAAAGACAAAGGTAAGAAAGTAATGTCATATCACCCACCGAATGTATAATTGGAGATTTAGACGCTAGAGTCCAGACGAGGACCCAACTAAATCAAGATTGTATGTTCAGTTGCTATGTGTCATTACTTGAACCAAAATCTATTACGAAGCTCTAATCGATTCCAACCTGGATTAATGCCATGCAAAAAGAACTAAATCGATTTCAAAGACAAGATGTGTGGGACCTTGTTGAAAGGCCTCATCATCAAAAAGTCATTGGAACTAAATGGGTCTTTAAAAACAAAAGGGATGAAAACAATATTGTGGTAAGAAATAAAGCCGCACTAGTTGCTCAAGGCTATTCACAATCGTAGGGGATTGATTATGATGAAACCTTTGCACCAAGAGCTCGTCCTGGAAGCCATAAGATTGTTTTTAGCCTATGCTATTTTTAAAAGATTCATAGTTTTTCAAATGGATGTTAAGTCAGCATTTCTTAATGGAATCCTAGCCGAGGAAGTTTATGTAGAGCAACCTCCTGGTTTTGTCAAAGGGGACAATGTTTATAAACTAAGGAAAGCTCTATATGGACTTAAACAAGCACCTAAAGCATGGTATGACACCTTGTCTGATTATTTAATTCAAAATAGTTTTGTTAAAGGTAGAATTGATATAACTCTTTTTAGAAAAGAATTTGGTTGTGATCTTTTGTTAGTTCATGTTAGGAAAGAAAAGTTGTATTTAGTTTTGATGTGTTAAAAAGTGTAAAATAGGATGACCAACTCGAGCATCATGTATAGACAATGAAGTAAGTGATTGTAAATAAAACTAAGTACAAGTAAGATGAGGACAAGAAGTCGACTAGGTTAGGAAATCAGACTAGGACAAGCCTCGAGATGAGGACAAGAAATCGAGATGGGGACCGAGATATCGACAAGGACAACGTGAAGACAGTTAAGGTCAAATACGATAAATAATCACCAGGACAAGGAATGAAGACGAAGACAGGTCGGGAAAATGCAGACATGGAAGTGTTAGAAGAATTTCACACAAGTTTCAAGAGACAGTTTCAACTAACCAAGAGGAAGTTACAAGATTCAGATTATATTGTTATAACCGATCGAAAGTAATTCAAGGAAGTTACAACTACCAAATGAAGATCTCTATAAATAGGGATAGAAAGTAGAATAAAATTTAAAATTTTTAGCAATCTCAATCACACATTCACATTCTTTTCACAACTCACATTCAAAATTTCTCAGTAAACACACACAAACGTTCTATACGTTTCCAAATTTAGTGTTTGTAGAATACTTTTCACAAAACATCTTCAAGCCATAGATATTCAGGAATTAGAAAGAAAATTATTGTAAGGTCAAGATTCACGGTTGTAAGTAAGTAAGCAAGAAGGAAGGAAGATAGTAAGTGGAGACCCTTCTTCAAGTTGAAGGAGGAGAGTGGATGTAGGATCGTTTGATCCGAACCACTATAAAGCTGGTGTTCTTTATTATTTTTGTTTACTTACCTGCTTCTTTCAATTTCCAGCTACCAAGTTAAAGATTAATTTTAGAATCAAAGTTAAAACTAAAATATCAGTTTGCTTTTGGTCTTAGTAAAGTTGAGATTAAATTAAATTTCCACTGTGCTACTTGGGTGTTTTGAATAAGTCTTGAAAAATTTGTAAAAATCTAAAAAGAAAAATTTGTAAAAATCTATTCAACCCCCCTTCTAGATGTTTCCTAGAAGGCTAGTTTAAGTTTCGACTAATCTCTCAACTAGTGTTAAGCTATTCGATATTGATTTTAGGTCTTAACCAAGATTCTGAAATTTGTTCTTAATTTCCTTCATTTTCTTTGTTTCACTAGCAATTTTACTAACAAGATCCTGTAAGTGTTTTGGTTTTTCTATCTCACCATGTCTTCTGTTAAGTGCAAGAAATTCAGGAGTCTACCCGATTTCTCAATTGAAGAATATGACTATTGGAAGTTTAGAATGGAGAACCATCTCAAAGCAATTCATGATAGAATGGAGGAGGTTCTTAAGGAAGGACCTATCAAGTTTTATCATGGTGGCACAAGTGATGGTATGCAAAGAAATTAAACAAGAGTGAGGCAAGAAAGAAAAGCTCGAGAACTCACAAGTGATGAAAGAAAGATTCATAATCTGGATCAAGTTGCTAGAACAAAGATCATTGAAACATTGAGTAAGGATTGGTTTGAAAAGGTGAAAAGATGCAAGATCGCCAAGGAAATGTGGGAAACTCTTTGCTGGAATCTGTGAAGGATCGATCAGTCAAAGAAAACAAATTGCAATCAGTTCTACATATTTTTGACACTTTCAAGATGAAAGAAGGAGAATCCATTGATCAACTAGATGTTAGGCCGACTAATCTACTGAACAAGGCAAATGATTTGCGTAAAACCTATACAGAGAAAGAAATCAACAATAAAGTGTTGAGGTCATTAAGCTAAAGATGGAGAGAGAAAGCTAATATTCTTAAAGCTACTCGTAATCTATCTTCAATTTCACATCACACTTTATTTTCTCATCTCAAGGCATTAGAGTATGCCATCCAAATCGAAGATGAAGAAGATGAAGCGAGAATCTTCAATATCCTGGAAAGATCAGTAGCATTTGTTCATCAAGATGAATCTAAAGATTTCCAAGGCATCCGATTTGCCTATTAAGGAGGAAATGGCTCTTCTAATAAAAAAGATATGAAAGGCCGAGAATGAAGTACAAAAGAAACAAGAGAGAGACAAGATCGGAGTCGAAGGAACTACAGATCGAGATAAAGAAGAAAAGAGTTCAGACAATGATAGGAAAAAGGATCGACGAGGAAGCATAAGTCACCAATCGACAAGAAGATAGTAGTCCTAAGACAGACAGAGGAGATATCTCATTATACATGCAACAAGCCTAGTCACTATAGTTATGATTGTCCTCAACTCACTCCCAGAGAGAGAGAAGAAAAGAGGAAAAAGAGAGATAGAAGGTATGCCGATCGAGAGCTCTTCCGGCCGAGAAAGAAGAAGTTCATGAGACATAATCATCCTCATCCTCATCTGATTTTGGGGTCGATGATGACATCTGTTTAATGGCAAAAGAGGTACATTATTATTCATCCACAGATAATGATAGTGATACCTTATCTCGAAATCGATCCTAGTCTTATTGAGATATTTTTGAAAGATTTGGAGACCGCTCTATCTCGCTTATAAACAGATAGAGACTCAAAATTTTAATTTAAAGAATCAAATTACTGATATGACTAAGGTCAATCAAACAAAGGTTAGTGAGAAACTGCATCGTACATTCAAGGGGGAATGTCGATCGAGACAATCACTAATACCTTGTTTGATAAGACACAAGTTAGAACATGAATTGAGCTCTTTAAAATAAAATTTTCAAATATCTATTCTGAAAATGAGAGTTACAAGAAGACTAACAGAGAATTAAATCTCAAGTTAGGACTTCTAAATAACTCTCGGACCACAATAGATAAAATCTTCAATACTATACAAAAGTCTAGTGATAAACCGGATTAGGTTTTGATAGGATTAAACTTCAATCTATGGTTTTGAGGAACATTGATATCTTTGTCTGGATTCCTAAAAGTCAATTTAACATGAAAGGACCCAAAGTACAAAGGGTACCTAAGCATTAAATTTGTGATTGCAGGTAGATAAGATAGTTGAAAGAGGAGACATTCTTGAGGTCATCTCGGTACATTGACAAAGGGTCGCTCCAAGCACATGACCTATGAAAGACGACTTCTCTCTAACTATCGATCATAGACGGACCAAGAGTAATATTTGGAGATAACAATTATGGACTTACCAAAGGTGTAGGGACACCGATGATAGGTGATATTCAAGTACATGAAGTCTACTACGTAGAAGGATTGAAACACAATTTACTATCTGTTTCACAATTTTAGGATAAGGGGTTAAGTGTCAAATTTACTCATAATGCATGCATTGTATTAGATGGTATTAATGAAAATATTCTATTAGCTGGAGTCGACAAGGTAATATTTATGTTGCTAATTTCAAAAGTTGTCCTAAAGACACTTGTCTTGTTGCTAAGAGCTCGAGATGATTTAAGTTGGTCAGGCATAAACGTCTTGGCCACTTAAACTTCAAGACTCTTAACAAAATAGCAAGGAAATGTTTAGTTCAAGGACTCCCTGATAAAGTATTTTCAAAGAACCATGTGTGTGATTCATGTCAAAATGGAAAACAAACTAAAGCTTCTTTTAAAACAATAAGTAGTCCTTCTTCGTAAAGAGTTTTGGAACTTCTTCATATGGATCTTTTTGGTCGAATCACACCTCTCACTTTAGTGGAAGGAAATATACTTTGGTAATTGTTGATGATTTTTCAAGATTTACCTGGGTTATTTTCTTGTACAAAAAGAATGAGACTATGATTATGATTCCAGAATTTCTTAAAAAGGTTCAAAATGAAAAGGGGCTAACTATGGTTAAAATTAGAAGTGATAAAGGTAAGAGTTCCTTAATAAGCTTGTTACTAACTATGCATCGAGAATGGCATAGCTCATGAAACATCTCAAGCAAGGACTCCTCAACAAAATGGAGTTGTTGAAAGGAGAAACAGAACCTTAAAGAGGCAGCTAGAACAATGTTATATGAGTACAACACTCCACACGAGTTTTGGGCGGAAGGCATTAATACTGACTGCTATGTTCAAAATATAAGTTTGATTGTTAAAAATAAATACAAAACTCCCTATGAAATTTGGAAGGGAAGATCCCCCAAAATTTCATATTTTCATATATTTGGTTGTAAATGTTTCATACACAATAATGGTAAATGTCAATTAAAAACTTTTGATGCCAAGATAGCAGATGGGATATTCTTAGGATACTCATCCGTATCAAAATCATATAAAGTTTTTAATAAGACAACCTTGTGTGTAGAGGAAACACCACATGTTATTTTTGATGAATCTTCTTTTGAGTTTAGTAAGACAGATAATATCACAAAGATATCGATGATATGAATCAGATGATTATCAAGAGATCAACCATAAAATTCTACGATCAAGAATCAGACTCGGATGAAGAGGAAGAACTAGACAAGGAGAAAGGACCTGAAAGATCTTCCTCACCACCGATCTACCAACCGATCGACAACAAATACCTCGAGATGACCAGGAAGAGGTAATCAAGGTAACATAGAATCATCTGAAATAAATAATTCGCATAAAACCTCATCCATTGTAAAAGATAAAGGTAAGAAATTAAGGTCATATCATCCATTGAACAAATAATTGAAGATTTAGACTCGTGTCCATACGAGGACCCAACTAAATCAAGACTCGTATGTTCAATTGCTATGTATCATTACTTGAGCCTAAATCTATTACGTAAGCTCTAATCGATTCCAACCGGATTAATGCCATGCAAGAAGAACTAAATCGATTTCAAAGACAAGATGTGTGGGAGCTTGTTGAAAGGCCTCATCATAAAAAGTCATTGGAACTAAATGGGTCTTTAAAAACAAAAGGGATGAAAACAATATTGTGGTTAGAAATAAAGCCGGACTACTTGCTCAAGGTTATTCACAATCGAGGGGATTGATTATGATGAAACCTTTGCACCAAGTAGCTTCGTCTGGAAGCCATAAGATTGTTTTTAGCCTATGCGCTTTTAAAAGATTCATAGTTTTTCAAATGGATGTTAAGTTAGCATTTCTTAATGGAATCCTAGCCGAGGAAGTTTATGTAGAGTAACCTCTGGTTTTGTCAAAGGAGACAAGGTTTATAAACTAAGGAAAGCTCTATATGGACTTAAACAAGCACCAAGAGCATGGTATGACAACTTATCCGATTATTTGATTCAAAATAGTTTTGTTAAAGGTAGAATTGATAGAACTCTCTTTAGAAAAGAATTTGGTTGTGATCTTTTGTTAGTTCAGATTTATGTTGATGATCTTAGTAAAGTTGAGATTAAATTAAATTTCATTGTGCTACTTGGGTGTTTTGAATAAGTCTTGAAAAATTTGTAAAAATCTAAAAAGAAAAATTTGTAAAAATCTAAAAATCTATTCAACCCCCTTCTAGATTTTTCCTAGAAGGCTAGTTTAAGTTTCGACTAAGCTCTCAACTAATCGGGACCAACATGATTTATGTTGATGATATTATTTTTGGATCAACTAACATATCTTTGTGTGAAGAATTTAGTCATCTTATGAAAAGCAGATTTGAAATGTCCATGATGGGAGAGATGACTTATTTTCTTGGACTCCAAGTCAAACAGACAAAGAAGGGAATATTCATAAATCAAACCAAGTATACAAAGATCTCATTGAAAAATTTGGAATAGGTACCCGAGAAGCTAAGATACCCATGATGACAAACTTTTCAATGGATCCGCATAGAAAGGAGAAGACACTAATCAAACCGAGTATCGAGGTCTAATTGGTTCATTATTATATTTAATTGCTATTAGACCTGATATTTCATTTGCGGTTAGGAGTTCCAAGCGCTCGATTTCAAGCTAAACCTAAGAAAAGCCATCTTGAAGCGTCAAGAAAATACTTAAGTATCTTAAAGGTACAAGAAATGTTGGATTGTGGTATCCAGTGATGACAACTTTGAGCTATCTGGATACTCGGACTCGAGACTTTGGTGGGTGTAAGATTGATAGAAAATCTACATCCGGTACTTGCCAATTTCTTGGTAGTAAGCTGATTTCATGGTTGTCTAAGAAACAAACCTCTGTAGCTACTTCCACGATCAAGCCGAGTATATGGCACCGGAAGTTGTTGTTCACACCGATCGGATAAGTCAATAGTTAAGGGACTATAACATTATCACCAAAGATGTACCAATCTTTTGTGATAGTAATAGTGTCATAGCTATTACCCGTAACCCAGTCCTACATATTAGATGCAAGCATGTTGATATTAGACACCACTTCATCCGAGACCATGTTGAGAAAGGTGACATCGACTAGAGAAGATCCCCGACCGATTTCCAAAGAGCAGACATCTTGACTAATCCACCTGGCAGAGACAAGGTTTAAAGAACTATCTGTAGAATTAGGGTTATTAGATGCTTCTTTAGTTAATCTATAATCTTATTCTTTGTTTTTAATTCTTTGTCTATCTCAATCTAGTTTACTATGTCTAGAAAGAATTATCGACTAGATATGAGTCAAAGGACAATCAGTGGTGATATCATTGATCTCCCGTTAAGGAATCAAGAATCAAGGATTAGTCATATTGACCTTATCCGACTTGATGATTACTTATCCGACATTTGGTAAATCGATAAGGACCCAATAGTTAGCTAACTTCTATAAAATCGATGACCATTGTATCCTATCCGACTTACACCGGCTACTAATGGTTTCTTCAAGTTTATGTCCTTGCAGAATAGGTCACGCTGCAGATTGATAAATCGATTGTTTCACCTCATCCTGCTATAAACCTTCTCATCTAGATACCTTTGCTTCTAAATACTCTCCATACATTGTGTTTCTTGATAAAACTCTTCTCAAATTATTGGATGGAAAAACTAACTTTAGAAAATTCATTCTCGAGTCCGCTTATTTGAAATAAAATATTTTCTTAACTAGTCCTTAAGTTTGCCAAAAGATAAAACTAGATTGTTTTAAAAACAAAAGACGAGGTCATTTATCAAGTTATCTTCAGACCTTGTCTGCTTCAAAGAACCTTTATGCAAAGGAAGGTAACCCTAGGCGGACGTCAGATTACTTACTTCTCTACATAAAGTAACCCTACTTCGGTCAAATCAACAGTCTACAAAGTAACTTTTTACGCAATTCAAAGATTAGTTAACTACACGTGCTGAATCCCAATCGTTTATCCAAATTTTTAACCGTTGATTCAAGACAAGAAATCATTTCAAATAAACGGCCTAGATTAAAATTAAATTTTCAAAGCGGTTTCTCTTTCCAATTTTCCCCTATAAATACATCTTCTTCCTCTTGTAATCGTTTTCACTTTCGTAAAACCCGCAAATACTCTAAAATTTTCCCAATCTCATAAAATTCACCATGGCCTCTTCTTCTAAAACTACCAAAACCTACAAACCCACATATATTTCCACAAACTCTTCTCATTTTAAAACGAATGAAGAGTTATTCAAAACCGTTTAAAAGCGTAAATGTATGTGGACTTGAAACCACTCAAGATCCGTAACCGCAGTAAATCCTCTCGCTTATTGGAAGCATCAAGACTAAGGGGATTTCTATCAATGAAATCTCCTCGAGAATAGGACTCTTGACTTGCTTTGGGAGCGAGTTCTAGGCAAATATGAGGGATACCCGTGATGGGTTTGACACAACCGTGGACGGAATCTGTGTTGAGTTACTCAAAAGAGAACATTGCGTAATTTTCAACACGTCAATGGAAGAAGTCAATCCATTGACGTACAAAAGAGGATGACCGGGAGGAGTCTTTTGACTTGATGGCTAGGGTTACATACAGAGGAACCTGTAGGGATTTAAAGAAAAATCGTGAGAAGAAAGTACCGATTGTTGATGACGATGGTTACCAAATCGGTATTGGGAACAGAGTTCGCATTATGGGTTAACCAAACCCAGATTGTGTGTTATGAGGGCAATCTTGGATGGAGTCCAAGTAAAGCTGGATCGACTGCTGATTTACAAGCTGAAAGAAGAGAAGAAATGACTTACCTTCAAGTCGTCACGAGGGTCGGGTACCTAACTCAATAGTCAGCCTATTCAACAAACTAACGGTGTTGATCGAAGGGCTGAAATGAGCAATCGACCGGAGAGTGGGTACAAAGAAGTACTCCAAGCAAAAGGGGATCCTCACAAAGGATGAGAGGCTTGGAGGAAATCTAGACTCAGACGATGAGTCTCGATGCCGCCAAATCGAGACCGGAGGCAGCAGAGAGGAAGCCCAAAGACCACCGCTGAACCAGCAGAGGTACCTCCACCGAGGTAGAAGCGAGAGGGACTCAAGAGGAAGCACTGGGTTGCAACTCAAGAGAAAGCGGTTGTGATTCCAACCCGTGAAACGATCATTGCCATTCCGAGGGATTCTCAAAGGCGTAAGAGGAGAAGGCTGGTAAAAGCCTCTCGAGAAGAAGAAAGGAGAGGGTTCATCTGTTGTTCCCACCAAAGAAGCCTCTTAAGAAGAGGAGGTAGAGGAAGTTGAAATCCCATTGGTAAGGAGGTCCAGACGAGCATCTCAAAGCTCGAAGGCTCCACCAAATACTGAGGGTCTCGAGCAGATGGACACAAAGCAACCTTGCTACCAGAGGAGGTTCCTCTTTCAAGATAGCAGTGAGGTTGGTCACTCGAGGTTCCCCTCCCCAACCAAGAAAGCTGCTCTTCCCAATCCTCAAACAGTACAAGCCTATCTTCATCTCCTTCCTTATCACCCGCACTGCAATGAAGAAGTGCCCAGACCGGCACTTGAGCCTCGATTCAGCCTGTTATCCCAACAGTCCAAACGAGCAATGAAGAGGTATCCCAGTGCCGGTACCTCGAGCCTCTCCAATAGCCTACTCCCTCTATAGTCCAAACTCAAACCCCACCTACGAAACAGAACATACCTCATTCCAACCACCACCACCACTCATACAAACCTCATCTCCCATTCCCACCCTCACTATACAAACCCAACCATCACCTCTCCCGCAAGTTCAAGCCTCACCTGTTCCTCATATATCCTACTCCTCTCTCCCAACTATCCAAACACAACCTACCCCTCTCCCACCTACTAAAAAAGAACCAACCCCTTCTTCGTCCGATTCCTCGTCTCGAGGAAGACGACAGCTGACCTAAGCCCTGTCTCCGCCATCTCCTCAATCCTCACCTTTGTGGAGAAAAAGATAAATTCAACATTCAGGAGGAATATGAAGAGGAGGACAAGGAAGATGGTCGGGCAAGAATCGACACGATGCTTGCCAAAGATGAGAGAAGTGGAAGTAACCTTATCTCGATAAAATCATATCTGTCACTAACTCGTGGCTAACAAAGTGAAAGCAATGGAGGAAGAGTCAAGGCACTAAAAGAAGAAGTAAAGGGTTACAATCAGATGGTGGTGAATGAAATGGTTGTAGACCAATCGAACTTCGAGTCAAGTGCAATGATCTTGATGTAAAGCCGATTTAACTTGGTCACGGGTTAAAAACGGTAAAAGATGAACAAGAAAAGAGACAAGCCCTCACAAACGTGGTCGAGGAGACCATGAAAGAAGTAGGCATGAAGGCCAACACACCTGATCTGGAGGCTGCTAAGGAAGACTTGAAACTCAAGTCCGATGACCTAGCCGCTCTCCACCGAGGGTAAGTCAATTAGAGGAGGCGCCGAAGGAGGATGAGGAGAAAAGAAAGAAAGAGGAGGAAGAGAGGATCGAAAGTCTCTTTGCTAAACTTAAAGAATCGAATCAAGAAGCCAAGGGGAAGGGCAAGGAAGTAGCAGCTATTGAGCCAAGATCACCGATATCTATTCCAGAGCCGCCGCTAAGGGGAAAGGAAAGAGGGAGGAGGATTATTCAAATCTTTCGTAGAACAGATTAAGAGGATAAAGAGACGAAGGAGTTCTATGAGAAGAAGGAGAAGAGGAGGGTAAGGAAAGAAAAGGGAGCCGATGTCTTCTCGGAGTAGCACTGAGCGAAAATGGTTGGTCAAAGACTCAAGTGGTGCTAACTTCAGACTATTTCACCCAACAAATGTTCCACTAAAGTCAAGGCTTAAGGCAAGTATGAAGAGGAGTACAGGAAAAGAATCTGGAGGGAATGTGGATGTACTATTGGTACATTCTCAAAGCTCCAGGATCAACTCAAAGAAGATCCGTAATTAGCTTGGCATGAGTGGACAGAGAAGATTGACAAAGACTTCTATCATCGAGCTGCTTTGGAAGAAGCGGATGTAGAGTTCAATGTTAACTGATCGCTCTAGCTTTTGAGTATGCCATTCCCGCCAAGAAATCAAATGGATCCCTGGACCTTGACCGGGTAAAGGGAATAGTTCAAAGGGCAGTAGGTAGAGTCTGGACTTGTTCGGGAGGAGGAGCTCAAGCACCGAGGAGGCGGGTATTTAATTGGTTGATGATCCCGGATGAAGACCGGTGGGGAGTCTAATAGAAACGAGGACTTTTACTTTTCCTTATTTCTCTTTTCTATTAGTCTCCATTTGTAATCTTTGTAAAGCTGATGTGAATATACTGTGCTTTATCCGGGTTACATGGATTTTCGCTTTAAGTTTTTGTTGTTTCTAAGAAAACTTAAAAATTTTTAAGTGTTAATAATCCGAGAAAATTTTCATCTCGAATTAAAATTTTTCTAAAATTTTCTAAGTCTTAAAACTTCTCTAAGTTCTTTAAGTTTTAAAATTTTGACTAAGTCTAAATTCTTAAGACATAAGAATATGTTCTTAAATTTTCTTAAGTGTGAATTAAGTGTTCTAACTTGAATAAATTTGATTCAATGTGAGAATGTGCTCTAATATACCTATTTGATAATCTTGATTAACTATTAAACTAACTTCACCGTGAGTGTGTCTCTTCCTTGTAGGTTTAACTTCATCAAAAAGGGGGAAATTTTTAGATCAGAAAGTTTTGATGAGTTAAAAGAAGGTTCGTATGATCGTACAATTATGAAGAACAACTGAGATCAAAGTCTAGTACTAAGCCGATCGACTAGGACAAGGATCGAACAAGTCACCAAGACCGAAAATTGCAAGTCATCTGGAGACAAGCTCAAATCTAGTCATCTGCAGGAGACGATTATGAAGAACTTCGAGCGAGGTCAAGACAAGCTAAGTAAAATAAGAAAGGCGAGTCTTCACCAAGTCGATTGCGGATAAGTAGGATAAATCAACCGAGGAGCAGAGCAGCTTTTCAAGATTAAGTTTGTTGAGTAGCTTTTAGTTTGTTAGAACCGACTAACAAACTAATCGTCTTTTCGCACTTATAAATAAGTCTAGGTTTCATTTTTCAAATACAATTAACACATCACGAATCACACATTACTCACAATTCAGATTTCTATCTTCACAATCAATTCACAAGTTTTTCAAAGAGTTTTCAAAAAGTTCTAAGTGTTTATAGAACACTTTACTTGTAATCTTCAAATTTCAATACTCACCGTAATAGTTAGATTCCGGAGAAGAAGTTAGGAGTTTTGAAGATCTCAAGGAATTTGTAAGTCGTAAGTTGCAAGTCGATTGTAAGTAAGTAAGTAGTAAGCTAGTCCCTTCTTCAAGTTGGAGAAGGAGAGTGGATGTAGGATTTTTCATAATCCGAACCACTATAAACTCGTGTTCTTTATTGCTTTACTTTACTTTTCTCACAATTTCAATTTGCATTTTATCAATCAGAGATTAATTTCAGTATTAAGGTTGGAACTAAAATATCAGTTTATTTTTTATCTTGATCGAGTTGAGTTTAAAATTGAATTCATTTGTGCTAATTGAATGTTTTGAAAAATTCTAAAAGATTTGTAAAAATTGAAAAATCTATTCAACCCCCCTTCTAGATTTTTCTTAGAAGGCTAGTTCAGGTTTTCTCTAAGATACTCAACTAAGTGGGACCAACATCTTGTGTTTCTTTGTTTGATTCTAGGAAGGAAAAGGGAATTATGGAACCCTTGCTTGACCCCGGTGAAAAGAAGATAGAGGAATGTGAGAAAAATGTGACCAAACTTGAGCATGGCTCAAGTTTGGGGGTGTTAGTGGAGAAGAGGACACCACTTGAGAAGAAGGAAGCAAGCTTTAAAGTAGGAGATCAAGTGGTGTGGAGTGAATCCGATTTGAGCCGTCTCCTTGGTGTTGAAAGACTCAAAGAAGTGCTAACCGTGAAGGAAATCAAGGAAGGAGGGAAGCTACTCCTAGAGGACAAGTGGGGATGTTGCCTCTTTGCAAAAGACCACTTAGTGAGGCACAAGGATGATCTCCATTTTGTCGATGAAAGGGAAGTATGAACTCTTTGAGTTCCGTCCGGCAAAGGACGTTAAACCTAGCGCTAGATGGGAGGCAACCCTTCCTTTTTTATTTCTTTGGTGTGTTTGTTTTTTTGTGTTTTTATTTTTGGTCATTTCTTGGGATTTTGCTATGGATTGGTATTGCTCATGCTTAGGAAATTATGTTATTTACTTTCGGGTATAATTGATGTGTTGAGCTTATTTGAGATATCATGTGGAGTTGCATATTTTTGTATCACTCTCATTCCAAACTTTGAATTAATGTCATCATTCAAGTTTTGGGGTGTTGATCATTTATCGTTAAAATGCATTTCTTAGTGATGATTATTTGATGATTATTTTTGCTCGTTTGTAGGTACACTCACTACATGGATTGGAAAAGAGATCGAAATTGCAAGGGAATTCCAGTTCGGAAAAGAGGAAAAGCTTAAAAGTTGGTGAAAATGAGCAAAAGGAAGAGACCCCGGTCTCCTCGATCGAATGAGCGGCCGGGCTTAAATCGAGGACCAACACGGCAGATTCTTGCATATTTGGGTTTGTTGGGGCCATAGAGGTCATTTTTAGGAGTTTCGGGGTCGGGTCGGGCCCGAGAATCCTTAAAAATTCCTGGTCTCGACCTCGGGTCGAGGATCAACACTTAGTCAAAATCCTGAAATTTGCATTTCCCTCGAGTCGAGGTGGAACCTCGAGTCGAGAAGGTTGGTTTTTCATATCCCTCGAGTCGAGGGGGAGGCCTCGAGTCGAGGCTTTTAAAAATTCGGGATCCCTCGAGTCGAGGGCTGAGCCCCGACTTGAGGCTGGTGATTTTCTTAAATATGCAGATTCGAGTTCGTAACCATTCGCACGACTCGAGGGTTTTCGCTTTCCGATCCCCTTTGCCCCCACGTACGAATTCTGACCTTTTTGCCTGCATATCACCGATCATTCACCATCTTTTTCATAACATTATCACACACATTGGATTCAAGTTCAAATTTTGAGGGTTTTTAGAGCCAATTTGGGGATTTTTGGATTCTTGCGTGGGTGTTCATCCAAATCATCTATAGGCGAAATTAACAAATAAGGTATCGTCATTCTTACTCTATTGAATCTCAATATTCGTTGCTTGGGTGATTATTGCATGGGTGTATAGGATGATGCTAGATTTTCATTGAATTTGAGTTTTATTTGGGCATTTATTTGAACACCTTATATGCATTGGTGTATTGGACGATTTTGGAGCCTTGTTGAGATTAATTGGAATGTTTGATGAGATTAGGAGCATGCATAGGAATGATTGTGATGCATTGTCCATTTATTTGTGGATGTTGGCTTAGGAGTGATTTTTGTATATTTGTGGGAATTCCTAGTGATCTTATTTTTGTTAAATTGGTCAAGTTAAGTTGATTGATGGAAGTGCAATATGGTGATGATTAATTGTTGAAGTACTTGCTAGATGGCTTATTATTTTTGGTCACTTTTTGGAGCCTAATTGCATGATCTTTGGGGAGCCTATTTGTAATTGTTCATTGTTGAGGCCATACTAGTTAAAGTATGCATGTTTTGTGGGGAGTTATTGAGCACTTCTTTTGATTTCATTACTTAGTTGACTATTTGACCATTTGTTGGGGATTATTGCTTAGTCACTAGGAATTGTTGGTGATATTGACTCGTTCATGGTATGCTTGATATCATCTTCTTTGCTCATTTTTATTTGTGGTGATTGATTTTTGCCTTTGGGAAATTTTTGCAGGAACAATGTTTAGGGAGTCGACGGACATAATTTCTCGGATGAGGAGATCCGCAAGCGAGAGGAGGCTATCAGATTTGCCCATAAGATGCCTACCGATCTTGGTATTCCGTGGGGCGACTTCAAATGGAGAAAGCATATCATCTTGTATTCAGAGCTATACAAAAGGTGTTCAAGACACGCCTTGTTGATCATGATTGCATGACGTCCATGGGAATCGAGGAGGACATTCCTCGTCTATTCGAGCAGATCGGTATGGGAGGCTTCTTGATGAAGAGGTCGAGGACGTATCTGGGACTTACATTGGAGTTCTTATGCCTTTGTCGGGTTTGATAAGGCCAAGAAGGCCAAATTTCCCTGGTATCACATTTGAGCTCATGGGACGAGAGTATACATTGACCGTGGACGAGGTCAACGAGATCATTGGAATACCCACCCACTAACACCAATAGATCACTCCTCAACATCAAGAAGGAGTACAATGCTAAGAAGTTTTGGAGAAGAATATCAGATTCGGGCACCGAATCAGCCTCAATTTATTCCTGGGAAAATCGAAGAGCACCCACATTCGAAACCCGGTGGTTAGATACTTGGAGAAGATCCTAGCGAGCAATATATTCGCGAGATCGGAGGGTGGAGCTGTTGTGTCGGAGGAGCTTTATGTTATTTGGTGCTTCTAGCACGGGTGATTGGAGTGTATAGGGTAAGAGTTATTAAGACCAATAGCAAATTATCGAAGCCAAGGGAAAAAGTATGCACATGAGGCCTTAGAAATACAAGTTCTTAGTGACTATTGATGCAACAAGGGATGACACTAACACTACAAACACTTGCAAAAATACAAACAAAATACAAGCAAGCAAATGATCGAACACTTAAGAAGCGAGAACAAACACAACAATAAATGGTGGGATAGGGGTGCTAGGATTAACATCCATCAATGAATCATCAATCAACAAGCTACAATTGAATCAAATTGCAAATCAACTAAGATAGAAAACATAAAACCATCATGAAATTAATCACTCCATTAAAATCACAATGCCTAATGTGAGTATTCTTAGTCCTTCCCATTTCTCAATGTAGAAGTCTCCAAATTCATACAATCATGCAAAATTGAAACTCGATCAACACCTAATCACGTTAGCTCAACTCTCGCCTATTGCTAGGGTGATCAACCATTAATCTAAAGAGACAATTTTACACGAAGCACAATTAAGAATCACAATTACGAAACAAACTAACGTGAGTATCCTTAGTGCAACTAATCTCTCGATTCGAAGCACCCAATCCACGCATTCATACACAATTATAACCCGATTAATACCGGATCACGTTAGCGCAGCTCTCGCCTATAGCTAGGGTGATCAAACACTAATCTAAAGAGATAAAAATGCATGAAGCACAATTGAGAATCACAATTAGTAAGCAATCTACTCAATTGATCTCCAATCATCAACAATCATAGCAAAGTCAATCAACTCATCATCAATTTCAATTAACCCAAGCACAAGAGAGTTAGCCCATGGTGCCAAGGGCAAAATCCATGGGAAGAAAATAGAATTTAACAATCACAAAACAAATCACAACAATTAAGAAATTAAAGAGAGAAGAGAGGAAAAACATCACCAATTTATCTTCAATCAACAAAAATAGGAATGCTTGAGTCTTCAACATCAATCTCCAAATGAAATACAAGCTTGAATTGAATGAACAACGTTAATCTAAAGCTAATCTATGGCTAATCTAATCAACAACAACAATTGAAATCTAAATCTAATTCTATCTCTAATCTACCTACAAGGAAGAAATTGGCTTGGGGCCTGAGAAATCGCCCCAAAACCGCTCTTAAGCTGCTATTATGAATCTTCTCCTGAATGCTCTGCTTCATGCCCTTTAAATACCGAATTTCAAGATCTTCCCCTCGAGTCGAGGGTCAGGCCTCGAGTCAAGGCTCCTGCCTTTCTTCAAATTTTGTCCTTTTAAGCACAGCCCTCGACTCGAGGCTCATGCTCCTCGACCAGAGTTCGAGTCCAGGGCACTTTTCTCGAGCGAGGGCTTCGGCCCAGACCCCATTTTCATCCGAAATGATCGTCTCTTTTTCTAAGAACACCGGTACTCTCGGATTCGCAAAATTCCACCGAATTACCTGCAAAATGGACGAAAAATATTAAAAACTCACAAATAATACTTTTTAGGCAAATAAGTGATACATTACACTTTTAGGCACAAAAACTAACACTTTAAACTCACTTTTTGCACTAAAATACCCCCAAAAACATGCATCAATTCACTCCAATCATACCCCCAAGCTTGAAGTGTTGCTCGTCCTCGAGCAACGTAGAAACTAAGCACAAAGGAGTGAATTGATTGCAATTATGTCACATGGCACCATAGAAGATAATTAAGACAATTGAACTCATCAATGAACATAAGCTTCAATGCAAACTATCCACTAGCAACAAAGATGAATCATGCTCAAACAAATGCTCAATCAAATACTTAACACATTGCTCCTTCCATGGAGTGTTTCACTCTACTCTCAAGTGTATTAAGGTTAAATGCACTCAATCATCCAATTCACAAATAAGTACACCATATGCTTGCCAAAAGACTTAATCTCAATCCAAATCAATTGTGATCAATTAAGAATCAAAGAGGTCTTTCTCTTAGGTTGTAATGTAGGCTCTTTGGAAAGGTGGGATGTATTTGGATAAGAGTGACTAATTAGTAGAGACTTGAATGAAAGCTAATCACTTCAATGCACATCTCTTCAATCATTAATCAATCAACTCTCTTTCAAGAAATTAAAGTTCAATCACCACAATTCACTTGAGCTTTCTTTCACTTAGGCTCAAAAATTGAATCTTGCTTTTCTTTCACTTCCCACACATATTTTTCTTCACAATTCAATTTTTCTTCTCAACCCTTTTCTTCTTCTTTCGAGCATCATCACTTAGCACATCATTTTCCACCACACTTAGCATGCAAATCACCATTATTAGCCAACAATCAAGCTCTACTAAACATAGGACAAGAAGGCTCATAAAAATAGGCAAAATGGTTTCAATTTCACTTGGCTTGCCAAAGAATAAGGATTAATAGGCTCAACATGGCTCACTAAGGAAATCAAATGTTTTTGGTGGGAAAAATTTGGCAAAGTGACTAATCATAACAAACATGGCCTCTTATCACTTTAATGACTTCACACAAAGATCAATATCAACAAGTCTAGAGGCAAGTTCTAGCATACAAATCTATGAATGATGCACTCACATGAAATATCAAATCAACCGTATAAGATGTATGATTATCAAGGCACAAAAGCTCACGGGCTTCAATTGAACAATGAATCAAGCATCATCAATCACATTCATCTTCACATAATTTATCAAGCAAGCTAGCTTCAAGCAACAAATCAACTAATGATCAAATCTAAATCCAATAGGTCTTGCAAATCAAACACAAGTGCTCATGTACATAAATCCAAGCATACTCACTACATCAAGGTGATACTAAAAGATATGACACTAAATCCACAATGAAGCTCAAAATCATAGGAATAAAGAATCATAGGAATAAGGAATCCAAAGGATCATCAAGATAAAATCATCAATAAACAATAAGCTCAATAAGATCAAGAAAATAAAATCATCATCAATAAAATCATCATGTAATCCAAATCATCACATCAAATTCATCAAGAGCACAATCACCATCAAGAGTACAAATCATCAAGAAGATAAGAATCTAAAAACTAAGGAGAGGGAATGAGGAATAGGGGATAGCCCTAATGATCGGACGGTGGCGGCGGAGGATAGTGGCCGGGCCCGAAGTTCCGTGGAGCTGAATCTGTAAGAGGGCATTCATACTCTCGACTCCTCATCTCGCCCCGCCAGTACATGTTAATTTCGGGTTGATAATCTTCGTCCATCTGTACCGGCAACTCCTCCCGCTCTGGCTCCTCATACTCATCCTCCTCATCGTCATCTCCCGCCTCTGCCTCTGCTCTCCTCTCGCAGCACCCTCACCCTCATCATCATCAGATCCCGACCGCTGGCCCTCATCATCATCGTCATCGTCCTCATCTCAGAGAACATCTCCGTGCTCTCTAATGTAGGCGTCGATCGCCTCGATATGACATTATGACCACATACGCAGATTGATGGTCACGAAGGCCTGAGCACCGAACACTGTAGTCAACCTCTTATTTGGAAGAGGGAATCGGCCACCGTGGTGCAGTTGGAGACACCAAGTCCTACCAATGCGGTCAAGCGTCCTCATGCGCCGCATGATGTCAAGTGTAAGATCGGGGCCCTCCTTTGCTCGAGGTTGTGAGTTGGAATCCCGAAGTGCTCTGCTATCAAGGTAATCATGCCTCCAAATTTGATCTTCTTGAACTTCGTGCTCGTGGCTCTCTAAAAAAGATAACAAAGGTACGCGGCAACATTAAACTTCACTCCATGCAGAAGCACCATAAAACATACAACTCTTCGGACACCACAGCTCCTCCCTCCGATCTCGTGAAGAAAGTGCTCGCGAGAATCTCTCTAAATATCTGACCACCGGGTTCGGATGTGGGTGCTCTTCGACTTCCCCGGAATGAATTCAGCCGATTCGGGGCCCCCGAATCAAATCTGCCTCCAAAACTTCTTGGTGTTGTACTTTGTCCTCATGTTAAGAAGTGATCTGCGAGTGGTCTGTGGGTGCTCCAATGATCTCGTTGACCTCGTCCCACGGCCAACCCATACGCGTTCCCCATCAACTCAAAAGTAATGCTCTTCGCGAACTTGGCCCTCCCGGCCTTCTTAACCTTAATCGTACACAAGAACTCTAGGGTGAGTCCAAGATAAGTCCTATGCCTCTTTGCTAAGAAGCCCCCATGTCGATCTGCTCAAAAAGTCGAGGGATGTCGTCCTCAATACCCATCGACACCATGCAATCACTGATCTACCAAGCTGGTCTTGACAACCTTCTTGTACAACTCAGCATAAAGAATAATGTGCTTCCTCCATTTGTAGTCGTCCCCACTGAATCCCAATGTCAGCGGGCATCCTATGAGCAAATCGGATGGCTTCCTCTCGATCGCGGATCTCTGCATCTCGAAAAATTGTGGCCGTCAACTCCCTAAACATTGTTCCTGCAAAATAATTCCAAGAGCAAAAATTAATCTCCACGAATACAAATACGAGCTCAAATAAGTATCATCTCACCATGAACAAGTCAATCAAGCAATAATATCTCCAATAAACCATAACCCCTAGTGTCTAGCCAACAAATCCTCAACAAATGGTCAAAGAGTCAACTAAGCAAATATGATCAAAATAGAAGTGTTCAATTAATCCTCAAAATATACATACTAAAATAGAATGGCTTAGACAATGAAAATCTCCATGTAGGCTCACTAAAATCATACAAATATGCTCCAAAATATATCGAATAATAACAAGCCAACTAGCAAGTAATTCAACACATAGCATCACCAAAATTGCACTTCCATAATCAATACTCAACTCAACTTGACCAAATTAACAAATTCCCAACTTTGCCAAAAATTCATTTTCTAGCCAAATTCCACAAATAATCGAGCAAAATATCACCTTCAATCCTATGCATGTTCCTAAACTCATTAATCAATTCAAATATTCTCATAAAAGGCTCCAATTCATCAAAATCAATAATGCATATCAAGTGCTTGACAAAATGCCCAAAAGAAAATATTCCAATTCAAACAACTCTTGCAAAATTATCAACACCCATGCAATAATCATCCATCAATATGAAATTGAAAGCCAATAGGAGTTGAATTACATACCTTGTGCGAGAATTTGGCCGGAAAACGTGCAATTGCAAAGACCCACTCAATACTCCTCAAAATCCCCAATTTGGAACCACAAAATCTCCAAAAATCTAATATGGATGCATCGTATGATGTTAATGTGATGAAATAATGGTGATTGATCGGTGATACGAGAAAACGGCCGGAAAAAATGTGTGGGGTCGACGGGGATCGTCAAGAGCCCTAACTCCTCGAGTCGTGATTTCGAAATTGAATCGACGATTTTAAATAAAACACCAGCCTTGAGTCGAGGGTCAAGCCTCGACTCGAGGAATCCCAAAAATTTAAAGGCCTCGACTCGAGGTCTCACCCTCGACTCGAGGAATGCGAAAACTGTCCCCTCGACTCGAGGTATCACCCTCGACTCGAGGGCCATGCAAATTTTTTAATTTTGGCTAAGTGTAAATCCCTCGACCCGGGAATATGCAATCTCGACTCGGGTCGAGACCAGGGAAATTTTGACAATTTCCGGGCCCAACCCGACCCCGAAACTCCTAAAAATGACCTCTACGCCCCTAATGAACCCAAATATGCAAGAAATTATTGTTTTGGTTCCTCGATTTAAGCCCGGTCGCTCATTCGATCGAGGAGACTGGGTTCTCTTCCTTTTTGCTCACTTTCACCAACTTTTAAGCTCTCCATCCTTTTCGATCTTGAATTCCTTTGCAATTTCGATCTCTTTTCCAATCCACATAGTGAATATACCTATAATAGGGCAATACAACTCATCAAATACTCATCACCAAGAGATGCAATTATACCATAAATGACAAACACCCCCAAACTTGAATGAAGATATGAATTCAAGTTTGGAATGAGAGTGAGAAAAATATGCAACTCATAATGATATCAACAAGTAAGCTCAACACTATATGAATCCCAAAGCATAGAGCATAATTTCCTAAGTATGAGCAATTAAGTAGCAAGCCAAATCTCCCAAAACTAAACAAAAAACACTGAACTACCAAAAGAACACAAGAAAAGAAATAAAAAGGATGGGTTGCCTCCCATCGAACGCTATTTTTATTGTCCTTTGCCGGACTTATTCTTTCACTTCCAAGTCCTTCATCGAATGATCAAGGGTAGCGATCCTCCTTCCCGTTATATCTCAATCTTTGTGCTTCAAAATCTAGGAGGTTCACCGAATAGATAGGGCAACCACATATAGAAATGCAAAGTGTCCATGGTTGTCTCCTTATCTCTCTTGCCATCCTTCTTTTCCATTCTTTGCCTTCAAGGATGCCCTACGCTTCTTCAACTCTTCCCTATAATCAAAATTCACAAGAGGCATAATCAAATCATTAGAAGCATCAATTTCAATTAAATCACAAATTGAAGAGTTAGAGGGTATAGAAATGCTCATTTCGATCTTCAAAGCTTCATTTGGTGCTTCTAAATTTCCCTTCTCATTATAGCTCATGTCCATCAATGGACACTCCTCTTCCTCATTTTTGACAAGGAAGCTTTCCCTTTCATTCTCATTGCTTGGACCCTTTACTACATCTTCTTCTCTTGCATTTTCTTCCTCCTTCTTCTTCTTGATTCTCCATGATAGTCAAGTTCTATACTTGGCGTAGGAAATTTTTGAGTTGACTCTTTATAAACATGAAATGAACTTCGGTGATCTCCATGTTCCCCTCTATCCATGAATTAACCTTTTCTTTGGTCTCATACATTTCTTCGTACAAGGAAGCATTTGATCACATCTAGCATCATCTTCCTCAAATTTTTCCAACAAAAATCCAAGCATCTCTAACAATATGACTCTCATATCATGGAGTCCCCATTCTTCAAATTGAGGAGAAGCTTGTGACATTGGATAATCAAACTCATGGCTTCTCCTATCATCATAATAATCACCTCCTTCCAATGCTCCTTGACACTCAAATCCAAGACATGGATCAAATGTTTGAACATAAGGCTCATAGTATGGGAACATCTCTTGAGGTTGGGGAGGAATTTCATCATATCTCCAATCTTCATAATTGGAAGGAACTTGTTGCAATTGAGAATTATCATCAAAGCTCGTCCAATTATTGTATCCAAATTCTTCATAATGTGGAGGGTACACCATGCTCTCTTGATAATACTCTTGATTCCATGCATATGAGTTGTATCCCTCCATCTAGACAAGATAACAAAGTATCAAATTCAAAGAAAAATAACAAAACAAACAAAAATACAAAGGCAACAAGTAGCCACTTCAAACAATTCCCAAGTCTCACTTAAGGTGCAACCCGCAACGGCGCCATTTGATTGGAGTGTATAGGGTAAGAGTTATTAAGACCAATCGCAAATTATCGAACCCAAGGGAAAAAGTATGTGAAAGTGTGCGTGTAGTGTAAAACGAGAATGATGTTGTACTTGAATGTTATGGCATGCACTACAACATCTAAATATCGAATGTGAAACACAGCGGAAGACTAACACTACAATGCAAAGGAGTAAGGTTTTCATAGACTTGTTAATTAAAGTCTATGATGCCTGTCACAAACGTTTCATTAATTCGATAGTGAATACAAAAGTTTGTGTAAAGAGTTTCCAAGATAGAACCTTTACAACGGAAAATAAAGACTCAATATCACCTATTGACTCTTAAACGGCTAGTGTAGTATTACAAAATATTACACCGTCAAAAGTAAATCAAAGTATCAAAGACATCTACGCTTAATGACACTTCAATAAACCTATGTTGGTAAACGAGGTAACATGCACAAGTACCAACGTAAAGGGGGAATAACGGCCCTATCTCTTGGACGCACTAACGCACTCAACAATTGATATTTGGATATTCCTTGCCATTGTTGAAGTCCTCGGTCTTCTATTTATAGTTGTCCTCGGCTTCAACCATAGATCCTTGTAGATGGATCTAGAAAGACTCCAAAATAACTTCCCCTTAATTCTCTTACATAACCGTCCATGTAGCTAGTTGATTTTGTGGTTAACTCCTGCAACCGCATGATCTAGGTCCTTCTAAATCTCTCTCGGAATTAGTCTTGAATTCTGGATCCTTGTGGAAGATTCTGAATCCGTCCTCAATGTTGCACTTGATGTTACAGCATCCACGACAACATTTGACTCGATCTTCATTCCAGATCCTTGTAGAACGTTCTAAATCTTCAACCCGCAATGTCACAACATCTACTACAACATTGAATTGTTAGAGAATAAAAGTTAGTTATATGAAGAAAGAAAGGGTCAAATTACGATGTAGCGAATATGTGATAACATCACATGCGACATCAACAATCTCCCCCAATTTGACCTTTCGGCTACAACACACCCGATGTATACATACCAAAGTATATATAAGTCAAGAATGTATATATGATAGAGAATCTCATCTCGTAGCATACACTCAAAGCAAGCCATAACATGTCGTTGCAAACTAGTCAAACTAGTAAAACTAGATTAGTATCAACATCTAATCGAAATATCGATGCAGAGCGAGCATTAACATAAAATCAGTATCGCAGTAATGCTTCAAAAATAACCTAGTATCGAGTCGAACCTAAGTAAACAAAACAAGATCGTGAGCTATAAAGCAATGTCGAGCATTAGATACAAAATAAGAGTCTACTTAAGCAAATGTATCAAACTGATTTACAAGGGAACTATCACGAATCTCCCCGTGAATCGGCTTATCATCATCGATCATCCGATCTCGTAAATCACCATAAAGCTCAAGAACTTCTTCATCTTCCTCAAGAAGTTCCACTGTTGCAAAGTTTGCGGTAACATCTGCAGCAACATCAAGATCGTGTCCAGCCGCATCACCTTCTCCACCTGGATTTGCACCATCTCCACCTGGATTTGCATCAGCAATAGGAATTTCCTCGATTACAACACCACGAGCACGAGCAGCAGCTGGTACTCCCGTGGTAGCGTAAAGTAACCGCAACCAATAATCCTTTAAGAACCGAAGTTCATTAATTGATTCTGCAAAACGCCTAATTGCCTGCGAATAAAATTTTCATTAAAGTTCATAAAACCAGCAGGATAATTAGGATTTTGTGGAGCAAGATGTGGAACAACATGTGGAGTAGCATCTGGAACAGCTTCAGGAACAGGATTATGACCAGGATCGGGAACAAGATTATGAGCGATCGGGAACAACATTCTCTTCAAGATCGTGATCTCGGTATAGGAAAATCAATTACCCTGTTTCCACTTAGTAAAACAGGTGAGATATTCATCAAAGTAACCCTCCCCTCAACAACTCATTTCGGCTAGGTTGAAAACCATGACTCTTCAAGTAGCCATAAATCAAATTCGGATAAGGAAGGTTCCCTTTTCAGTAAATATTTCCAGCAAACTTCATCAAATGATGGAAAATTACCAGCCTTAAGTTAAATCTCCTCAATACACCAATTCTAAACATCGGTATAGTCTGGTCTTTAGTCACTTTGGTCGAATTTGTAGAAGGGATCCAATTATACACAATCAACTTATGAATAACCGAATATAGAGATGTCAAGTGAGCAGCAAGCATATGTCTTTGCCACCTAACTATTCTACCACCAGTCAAAGGTTGAATTACCTCATCCATAGGAGGTACATCTTCTTCATCCATGTGATCAATATGGAGGAACGAATTTGATCACCAGTGTGAATGGAACATCTCTCCCGTAAAGTTTACACTGTACCAATGAGAATTTCTTCTTCCATGTCCCTTTTTCAAACTTGCATAGAACTCATAAACCCAATTAGTCACAAAAGAATCAGCAAAAGTAATAAAGATGCATCAAACTTCTTTCTTCTAAGTATCTAACCAACCCTTTAGACTCAAACTCAAGCAACATCAATCTTTCTTTCTATCAACAGCTTCCTATTACTCAACTTAGTAACTTTTTGATCAAAAGTTTCACTATCCGAATCATCACTAGAATCCTCAAGTTCACTAGCATCCTCATCACCAACAGAAGTTCGAATCAGTACCTTTCTCGGAATGATCAGATTCTTCGCTTGATTTCTCCTCGAGTCATCACTTCGCTCATCTGGATTAGGTGCCGCTGCACTTGTTCCAACATCGGGTACAAAGACTATCCTGTTTCTTCTTAGATCGCCTTTCTTGCTTCATTTTCAGCTCAATCGGATGTACATTCTCGTCAATCACCATCATCGGTATCAACACTGCTCACCACTTTGCTTGTCGTAATTTTGAATCCGAGTCGAGAATACCTTAATTGGTTCATCTCGCAATCGAACCCATCGTAGGCTTCTTTTTCCTTGATGATTACGAGTAATCAACCTTAGTAAAGACACGTCCCGATCTCCTCCTTGGTTGTGGAACAGCAGATGGAGGGCTTATCTTCCTTTTCCCTTTGCAACCTTAACAAGAGCAAGAAGCTCCATCGGTTCTCGAGTCCTCCGACATTGAAGAGTCGGTGTGATCGTAAACGTTCTCCTCCTCGGCAAGTGGACTCTTCCCTTTGCTGGATTCAACCGTGGGTGCATCCTCCATTGTGGTATCCCTCGCTTCAGCATATTCTCGCAGGAATTGCGTAACGTCGACTTCTACGGTGGATGATTGAGGGTTTTCAGAACGGCAGTAGGTGTAGGCATAGGGTTAGTTTGAGTGGCGAGGTATTGAGACACATCAACCGTAATAGAGCCGATTGTGAGCTCGGGAACGTTGGGTGCCCCTTTCAGGTTTTGAGCAAGGTTTTGAGCGATAGTTTCAGCCTACGCGCTCGATGCTTCAAAGTGGTTATGTGAATGTTCAGAGGGTAAGCATCGATCAGCGGCATAGGAGATGATGTGGTAATGGATGATTCAGCAATGCCGCAACATTAGGGTTTGAAGCCATTTCGGTGAGCAGATTGAGGTTTGATTGTGAGTTTGGTGAGGTTTCGTTTGAGGGAGAAGTTTGAATGTGTGAGTCCTTTGGGTTTCCTGCCATTTCCACTTAAATAGAGTATTAAAATATTCAATTTAAGTTGACAATCAAGAAAATAGCTGAACACTTATGCAATATTTCAAAATAATGAACAATGATCACTTCTATGCTTTAGTATATGGAGCAACATAATTTCGAGACTTATATAGAGAAAATAAAATTACGGTTATTAGTATAGACCCACAAAGAAAAATCTGGAATTAATTAGAACCTAGGTGGTTTAAAATATTAAATCCATGATCTCCTAAAATTTAGGAAATGAAATCATGGGTAAACAACTTCGAGAAAAATTCAAATTAATTAGACCAATTAACTAAAACTATACGGCATTATCTAAATAAGGTAGTAGTAGGTTTAGTATATGACTTATTCAAATTAAGAACTTAAACATGATTAATTAATTAATTACACAAATTAAAATAAATTCGAAACTAACCTAATGTTGTACTCAATATTGGAACACACACTTCAACACCGGTTTTTCCTTAGAAAAATTTTCCAATGTTGCAAATAAATTATTTTCAGTTTTTCTAGCACTTTTAATCACACATTGATCCATCTTTTCAAAAGAGTGCATCGTAGTCGCGAACTCCGTGCCCCATAGTTACTCAATGGATTTGTGAGCATATTGATGTTACACTAATCACCTTTTGAAAAGAAGACATCGTAGTAGCGAACTCCGTGCTCCATAGTTACTCGGTGAATTAGTACATCTTGAGTGCTTTTTCTTTCTAATTTTCTTTTCAATTGCATTTGAGAAGTGTGAGACCTCTTTATATCTAGCAAATTCATTTTTCAGAGGAATTAATTAATCAAGAAAAGTTTAAAAATTAACCAAACTATACATCTGCACTCCGTGATGTTGTCACATATGTTATAACATTTGTAACAACACTATCTAACTTTATTTAGATAGTGCACATACCAAGAGATTTCCTCAAAAATGAGAATCTCTCATGGTCAAGAGCTTTAGTGAAAATATCAAGAAATTGATTTTCGGTGGGTACATACTCTAACTTAACAATATTTTTCTCTACTAAATCCCTTATAAAATGATGTCTTATACTAATGTGCTTAGTGAGTGAATGTTGTACAGGATTTTTCGAAATATTAATAGCACTAGTGTTATCACAATACACAGTTAAAATATCACTTTTAATACCATAGTCATAAAACATCTTACTCAACCATAGAAGTTGTGTACAACAACTTCCCGCCGCGATGTATTCAGACTCTGCGGTGGATTGTGATACACGCTGCTTTATACTGTGCCATGAAATCAGGTTGTTTCCCATGTAGAAACAGCCACCACTGTACTCTTTCTCGTCATCTATGTCTCCAGCCCAATCAAAGCATCACTATATCCCACAAGTGTGCTATTTGTGTCCTTGGTATACCAAACACCTAGATCACTTGTACCTACAACATATCTTATGATTCTCTTAACCGCATTCCTGTGATTCCTTTGGACATGCTTGGTACTGCACAAACACAAATACTATACATGATATCTGGTCTACTAGAGGTTAAGTAAAGAAGACTACCTATCATGGATCTATACGGTGTTGGATCAATTTCTTGTCCAAAGATTGTCTTTACACAATTTCTGTATAGATCCCATAGGTGTTTTCATTACCTTAGAATTTTCCAAACCAAACCTTTTCACCAAGTTTTTAGCATATTTGCTTTGTGAGAAGAAAATACCATCTTTTTCTTGCTTGATTTGAAGACCTAAAAAGTAATTTAGATCCCCAACCATACTCATCTCAAATGTTGCGAGTCATTGCTTCAACAAAACTGTTTAGCAATTTATCACAAGTTGAACCAAAAACTATATCATCAACATATATTTGAGCAATTAGTAAATCTTCTCCAATTTGTTTGATGAATAAGGTATTATCAGCAATTCCTCTAATAAAACCAAATTGCAAAAGAAAGTCAGTAAGTCTACCATACCAAGCTCTAGGAGCTTGTTTTAGACCATACACTATTTTCTTTAGCTTATAAACATGATCAGTGATATTGTGAGTTTTCAAATCCCTTAGGTTGTTCAACATATGCTTCTTCTAACAAAATGTCATTTAAAAATGCAGCTTTAACATCCATTTGGTGAAGTTTAATATCAATAAAACATGCAATTGCTAGTAATATTCTAATAGATTCTATCCTAGCAACAGTGCAAATGTTTCATCAAAATCAATACCTTCAACTTGTGTATATCCTTGTGCAACTAACCTAGCTTTGTTTTCTAACAATGTTACGAGACTCATCGCTTTATTTCTAAAAATCCACTTAGTTCCAATGACATTGACATCATCGAGGCCTTGGAACTAGTGTCCAAACATCGTTCTTTTTAAATTGATTAAGTTTCTCATGCATAGCATTAATCCAATTTTCATCTTTTAATGCTTCATTAACATTTTTAGGTTTAGTTTCAGAATAGTAGCACTCTGCATTAACAACATTACAAAGAGAAGAAATACATATTGATCTTACCAAATCTGCATGCTCTTTTGAACTTACTTTCCTTCTAGTTTGCACACCAACCGAAGCATCACCAATGATCTGTCTTTGTGGATGATTTTTGGTTATACGATTAGATGGATTCAACTTTGGTGTATACCGATTGTTACGAGATGAATCTGCTGAAATTTCAGGATGTTGCACCGGATGTTGTAACATTCGGTGACACATTCTCTCGATTTCACTGATTATCTTGAACTTCAGTAACATCGCACACATCTTCATCATTATTGTCATCTCGTAAGCTTTTTATCATCATCAAACACAACATTAACAGATTCTTGAACAAAGTGTTAGAAAAAACCTAAGAAAATACCTTTATCACTTTTTGAATCAAACTAAGAAAAACCTAAGAAAAAACCTTTATCACTTTTTGAATCAAACTTGAGAAGTTGATCCCTATCATTCGTAATATAACACACACAACCAAACACATGAAAATATTTCACATTTGGTTTTCTATTGTTCAATCTCATATGAAGTTTGATTAGAACCAGATCTTAGAAAAACTCTATTAGAAATATGACATCTTTGTATTCAATGCTTGACCCAAAATCTCTTAGCAAGATTTTTAGATGTAAGCATGACTCTAGTCATTTCTTGTAAAGTCCTATTTTTCCTTTCAAGCAATCTCATTTTGTTGTGGAGTTTTAGGTGAAGAAAACTCATGCAATATACCTTTTCTTTCACAAAAATCAGAAAACATACTATTTTCAAATTCCCTACCATGATCGGATCTAATTCTCGCTAACTTTCAAGTTGAAAACAGTTTTAAATCTTTTGTAAAGAATTTTAAAAGCATTAAAAGCTTCTGATTTTTCTCTCAAAAATTCAATCCAAGTATACCGAGAGTAATCATCAACCACAACAAGTGAGTATTTCTTACCACCAATGCTTTCAGATTTCCATTGGACCCATCGATCCATATGCGGTAATTCAAAACAGCGATGTGTCGAACAATGTGATAACATTTTGTGCGACATTCTTACCTACTTACCTTTTTGGCATGGACCACATACATCGGTATTGTCAAACTTCGATTTAGGCAATCCTAGCACAACTCTGTTTTAACCGGTTTCCTTATGTTTCTATAATTTGTATGTCCTAATCTTTGATGCCATAAGACATTTTCATCATGTTTTGACAAATTACACACGTTATTGTTCCCAATTAAATAACAATTATCTGTTGACCTATTACGGTCATCAAACATTCATTATTTTTGTCAAGAACATAACATGAGTTTTTGTCAAATTTTACATACAAATCATCATCACATAATTGACTTATACTAATCAAATTAGCAAGTAGGCCATCAACATGCAAAACATTTTTAGCTTAGGAAAACCTTCAACAATTAAAGTTCCTTTTCGAATGATTTTTCCTTTAGTACCACCACCATATGTTACGGTTCCACCATTAAAAGACTCATATTCAGATAAGAAGTTGATTTGACCAGTCATATGTCTAGAACAACCACTATCAAAATACCATAAACCTGGAACACATGCTTTCGGAGAAGAGTAAACCATGTTACGAGACAACTTTATCCTTCTTTTTAGAGATCTGTCTTTAACACATGTTGCTTAGAATGTGACAACATATTGGACAACATTTTAGCATCTTTCGAGATCTCTCGGTCTTTTCAAACAAGGACGAATATGACCAATTTCATCACAATAATGACACACATACTTCTTTTCTCGCTTGTTTCTTCTTGTTAGTCTTTGTTTGAGCCTCAACTTTTACCTCGGCATCGGCTTTAGCTTTCACAAATATCACAAGATTCTCAAACATAAAAGAAGTTTCGTTTTTATATCCCAAACCAAATTTATTAGATCGACCAACTACTAGAGCATCATTCATATCGGAAGAACTTTTGGTATATTTCTTAAAACTTAAAGAAGTTCCTTTCGGTTCCTCTTTTAGCTTAGAAATTTCCAAATCTCTTCTCGTAAGTATGATTTCTAGTTTACTCACTGTTTCTTTCAAATCATCATTCTCTTTAGTTAAAGACTCTAGAGATTGACCTTGTTCGACACATTTGTCTAACAAATTTTTATAGTCGATTCATCAATTCTTGTATCTTGAAGTGTTATCTGTTTCTTCAACACACCAAACAAAGCTGTTCAAATCGAGAAATTTGATCGATGTTGCTTCGAATGTTGTAACATCCGATGCAACATCTGAGTCGAGTCATCCAGATCATCATCCAGAGAGTCATCATAATCAATTTTAGCATAAAAAGCAAGTTCCTCATCTTTTGAATCATCATTTTCATTATCTGAGTCATCACTTAAGGTAGCATTAAAATTCAGTTTTCTCCTAAGTCTGGTATTTGCACACTCATTTGCATTGTGTCCAAATCCAGTGCATGCATCACACTTAATGCAGTTTACAATTCAGGATCATACCTTGGTTTACTACCTCTTTTAGTTTGCCTTGATTGATTCGATCTCTCCTTCTTTCGGGGTAGGTGTTGTGTTGATTTGGATCTTTGGTTGGATATTCCCCTTGGATCTGCTCATCGTTTTCACCAGGTAGGAGTTAAACTTCTTTGTCGGCGGGCGATGTTGTCGGGATTGTTACAACATAGGTCCATCACATCCTCATCAGAATCAATCTCATTAACATAAGATTGATGTACATCACTTGAAGATGCTTCTCCTTTGTAAACAACAACCTTCTTGTCATCATTCTCCTCTGGTTGGATGAAGTTGATCTCATAGGTCTTAAGAATGCTTATTAGCTCATTATGACTTAACGTATCTGTGTCCTTCGCTTCTTCTATAGCACAAATTTTTGCGTCAAATCTTTTAGGAACAGACGTAAAATCTTATACACTAACCTAGTATTAGAAATTGGATCTCCAAGCGGTTGAGCTTCATTGGCAATCTCCGTGACACGTTCATTGTAAGATGAAATGGTTTCATCTTCCTTCATTCTCGTGTTTTCGAACTTCGTGCCTAGCATTCGTAGTTTGGTTCTACGAACACTATCGGACCCCTCACAATGCTCTTGTAAACGATCCCAAGCCTCTTTTGCCGACACGCTTAGATATGATTTTGAACATAGTCATATCTACCTGAGACAAAAATTGCATTTAAGGCTTTAGAATTGTAACTAGCAACTGTGCTTTCATCATTTGTCCAGTCCGATTCACGTTTGACTTGAGTTTCTCCTTCATTATCAGCCTGAGTTCTCGGGCTGTCCATCCGAAGAACACTCCTCCAAGAACGTTCATCAATGGATTTGATATACATCTCGCATCCTTGGCTTCCAATAGGCATAGTTTGTCCCATCAAGAACAGGAGGTCTAACAGGCTGAGAGAGTGGATACTCCATTGCAAAATAAAAAGACACACTAAAACACAGTTCTAAACTTAGTACCGTCAAGTTTTAGGCTCGATACCAATCGAAAGTGTGCATGTAGTGTAAACGAATGATGTTGTACTGAATGTTATGGCATGCACTACAACATCTAAATATCGTAATGTGAAACACAGCGGAAGACTAACACTACAATGCAAAGGAGTAAGTTTTTCATAGACTTGTTAATTAAAGTCTATGATGCCTGTGAAACGTTTCACTAATTAGAGAGTGAATACAAAAGTTTGTGTAAAGAGTTTCCAAGATAGAACCTTTACAACGGAAAATAAAGACTCAATATCACCTATTGACTCTTAAACGGCTAAGTGTAGTATTACAAAATATTACACCGTCAAAAGTAAATCAAAGTATCAAAGACATCTATGCTTAATAACACTTCAATAAACCTATGTTGGTAAACGAGGTAACATGCACAAGTACCAACGTAAAGGGGGAATAACGGCCCTATCTCTTGGATGCACTAACGCACTCAACAATTGATATTTGGATATTCCTTGCCATTGTTGAAGTCCTCGGTCTTCTATTTATAGTTGTCCTCGGCTTCAACCATAGATCCTTGTAGATGGATCTAGAAAGACTCCAAAATAATTTCCCCTTAATTCTCTTACATAACCGTCCATGTAGCTAGTTGATTTCGTGGTGAACTCCTGCAACCGCATGATCTAGGTCCTTCTAAATCTCTCTGAAATTAGTCTTGAATTCTAGATCCTTGTGGAAGATTCTCGAATCCGTCCTCAATGTTGCACTTGATGTTACAAAGATCCACGACAACATTTGACGCATCTTCATTCCAGATCCTTGTAGAACGTTCTAAATCTTCAACCTGCAATGTCACAACATCTACTACAACATTGAACTGTTAGAGAATAAAAGTTAGTTATATGAAGAAAGAAAGGGTCAAATTCGATGTAGCGTAATATGTGATAACATCACATGCGACATCAACAATATGCACATGAGGCCTTAGAAATACAAGTTCTTAAAGACTATTGATGCAACAAGGGATGACACTAACACTACAAACACTTGCAAAAATACAAACAAAATACAAGCAAACAAATGATCGAACACTTAAGATGCGAGAACAAACACAACAATAAATGGTGGGATAGGGGTGTTAGGATTAACATCCATCAATGAATCATCAATCAAAAAGCTATAATTGAATCAAATTGCAAATCAACTAAGATAGAAAGCATAAAACCATGATGAAATTAACCACTCCATTAAAATCACAATGCCTAATGTGAGTATACTTAGTCCTTCCCATTTCTCAATGTAGAAGTCCCCAAATTCATACAATCATGCAAAATTGAAACTCGATCAACACCTAATCACGTTAGCTCAACTCTCGCCTATTGCTAGGGTGATCAACCAATAATCTAAAGAGATAATTTTACACGAAGCACAATTAAGAATCACAATTAGGAAAGCAGACAAACGTGAGTATCCTCGGTGCAACTAATCTCTCAATTCCGAAGCACCGAATCCACACATTCATACACAATTATAACCCGATTAATACCGTATCACGTTAGCGCAGCTCTCACCTATAGCTAGGGTGATCAAACACTAATCTAAAGAGATAAAAATGCATGAAGCGCAATTGAGAATCACAATTAGTAATCAATCTACTTAATTGATCTCCAATCATCAACAATCATAGCAAAGTCAATCAACTCATTATCAATTTCAATTAACCCAAGCACAAGAGAGTTAGCCCATGGCGCCAAGGGCAAAATCCATGGGAAGAAAATAGAATTGAACAATCACAAAACAAATCACAACAATTAAGAAATTAAAGAGAGAAGAGAGGAAAAACATCACCAATTGATCTTCAATCAACAAAAATAGGAATGCTTGAGTCTTCAACACCAATCTCCAAATGAAATACAAGCTTGAATTGAATGAACAACACTAATCTAAAGCTAATCTATGGCTAATCTAATCAACAACAACAACAATTGAAATCTAAATTTAATTCTATCTCTAATCTACCTACAAGGAAGAAATTGGCTTGGGGCACGAGAAATCGCCCCAAAACCGCTCTTAATCGGCTATTATGAATCTTCTCCCGAATGCTCGCTTCATGCCCTTTAAATACCGAATTTCTGAAAATCTTCCCCTCGAGTCGAGGTCGTGCCTCGAGTCGAGGCTCCTGCCTTCTTCGAATTTTGTCCTTTTTTGCATAGCCCTCATTCGAGGCTCATGCTCCTCGACGCAGCTCGAGTCCAGGCACTTTTCTCAAGCAGGGCTTCGACCCCGACCCCGTTTTCATCTAAAATGATCGTCTCTTCACCGGTACTCTCGGATTGACAAAATTCCACCGAATTACCTGCAAAATGGACGAAAAACATCAAAAACTCACAAATAATACTTTTTAGGCAAATAAGTGATACTTTACACTTTTAGGCACAAAAACTAATACTTTAACTCACTTTTTGCACTGAAATACCCCCTAAAAACATGCATCAATTCACTCCAATCAACGGGATCCAGCTTTAATGCCGCTTACCTCTCGCTTACCTTTTTGAGCGGGTTACGAGCACAAAATTCAAGAGGATTCACTTCGGGGTATGATTACTTTGATTGTCGAGCACCTCGGCATTTCTACTCACATCCTTAGAGCATTGGAGGGCCCCGATCTCACTACGGTACACCATGCGGCGTATGAGGATGCTCGACCGCATCTCGTAGTACATGGTGCTTCCAAGCAGCATCACGGTGGCCGATTCCCTCTTCAATATAAAATTGTTACTTCAAGTAAAGTTTTGATGAGTTAAAAGATCAATCCAGATGAGCAGACAATTAATAAGAAAAGCCGAGATCGTGCACTTATACTAGACGATCGAGACTAGGTCGAGGACCGGTTATGTGTCACCGAGATCGAAGCCGCAAGTCATCTAGAGATATGCTCAAGTCTAGTCATCTGCAGGAGACTATTAGAAAGAGCTCGACGAGGTCAATACAAGCTGAGTAGAATAAGAAAGGCAAGTCTTCACCAAGTCACCGAGATGAGTAGAAGAAATCGGTGAGGACTAGAGCATTTTCAAGATTAGGTTTGTTAAAAGCTTTCCGATTTGTTAGAACTGACTAACAAACTAAGCTGTCTTTTCGCACTTATAAATAGGTCTAGTTTTATTTTTTCAAAAACTCATGCAAATTTGATTTTTCACACCACTCACTATTCGTATTTCAGTCTCAATTCACAAAGTGTTTTCGAAAGAGTTTTCAAAAGTTTCTAAGTGTTTATAGAACACTTCTCCCGTAATCTTCAAAATCCATTATTCACTGTAATTCTTAGATTCAAGAAGGAGTTAGGAGTATTTTGAAGATTTGAAGGAAGTTGTAAGTTGTAAGTTGTAAGGTGTGAAGTAAGAAAGTAGTAAGCTGGTCCCTTCTTCAAGTTGGAGAAGGAGAGTGGATGTAGGATTGTTATAATCCGAACCACTATAAAATCAGTGTTCTTTATTGCTTTTATTCACTTATCTGCTCAATTTTCAATTTATTGTTCAAAGATTAATTTCAGAGTCAAAGTTAAAATGCAATATCGGTTTGCTTTTGATCTTAATAAAGTTGAGATTAATACCGAATTTCCGTTGTGTTAATCTGGTACTTTGAATAAATTTTGTAAGATTTTGAAAATCTGAAAAATCTATTCAACCCCCCTTCTAGATTTTTCTTAGAAGGCTGATAAAAATTTTACCTAATCTGCTCAACTAATCGGGACCAACAAGTGGTATCGGAGCGGTGTTAAGTCATTTTGATATTGATTTTAGGTCTTAACTAAGATTCTAAAATTTTCTTGATTTTCTTCATCTTCTTTATTGTTCTTGACTTTGCTACTAACAAGTTTGTGGAGTATTTTGTTTCTTTATCTCATCATGTCTTCAGTAAGAGCAAGAAATCCAGAATCTACCTGAATTTTCTATTGAAGTGTTAGACCAAGATTGTTTTGATGAGTTAAAAGACTGCTCCGGATGAGCAGACTATGATGTAGAATCAAGACTAAGTTCTAGTACGAAGGCGATCGACTAGGTCAAGATTAGTTCAAGTCACTGGAGACGAGGAATGACAAGTCATCCGGAGACAAGCTCAAGTCTAGTCATCTGTAGGAGACAAATATGAAGAGCTCGGACGAGGTCAAGATAAGGTGAGTAGAATAAGAAAGGCTAATCTTCACCAAGTCATGTGACGAATAGGAAGAATCATCGAGGTTTTAAGCGAGTTTTCAAGATTAAGTTTGTTAAGCGGTTTCAAGTTTGTTAGAACTAACTAACAAACTTACCGACTTTCAGACTTATATATAGGTCTAGGTTTTTCATTTTTCATAGAGATAACACTTATGCATATTTGATTTACACAATTCACTATTCAGATTTCACAATCTTTTCACAAGAATTTCTAGAGAGTTTCAAAAAGTTCTAAGTGTTTTTAGAACACTTTTCCTGTAATCTTCAAAATTCAATACACACTATAACAGTTAGATTTCTAGAAGAAGAGTCTAGGAGATTGAAGATTTGAAGAGTTGTACAAGTTGTAAGTTGTAAGTCGGAAGTGAGAAAGTAAGCGATGCAGAGTCCCTTCTTCAAATTGAAGAAGGAGAGTGGATGTAGGATTTTAAAATCAACCACTATAAATCCCTGGTGTTATTCTTTGCTTTCTTTAGTTTTCGTTTGATTTACAATTTGTGTTTCATCAAGGGTTAAATTCAGTAATCTTAACTAAAATCGGTATATCAACCTTGCTTTTGATCTTATAAGAAGTTGAGAATTTAATCTTAATCCATTGTGCTTAATCGATATTTTGAATTGGTTTTGAAAGATTTGAAAAATCTACAAAATCTATTCAAACCCCCTTTCTAGATTTTGTTCTAGGAAGCATTCCCAAGGTTTTCATCAACTCAACTTTCCGGACCAACAAGTGGTATCGGAGCAGGTGTTAAGGCATTACGATAATGATTTTAGGTCTTGAACAAGATTCTGAAATAATCTTGATTTTCTTCATTTTTCTTTCATTCCTAACAGTGCTACTAATAAGCTTTTTGTGGAGTATTTTGTCTTTGTTTTCATCATGTCATCGGGTAAAAGTAATAAGTCCAGAATCGGCCTGAATTTTCAATTGAAGAGTATGATTATTGGAAATTTAGGATGGAAAATCATCTGAAGGCCATTCATGATAGAATGGAAGAGGTTCTTGAGGAAGGTCCTATAAAGTTTTTCCATGGAGGTACCAAGACTGGAGCAGGCGGTGAATCAAGAACTAGGCAAGAGAAGAAGAGTTACGAATTGACTAATGATGAAAGGAAGGTCCACAATCTTGACCAAGTAGCTAGAACGAGAAATCATAGAGACTCGAGTAAAGATTGGATAGAGAAGGTTAAGAGATGTAAAACAGCCAAAGAAATGTGGCAAACCTTAGCTAATGTTTGTGAAGGATCTGACCAAGTGAAGGAGAACAAGCTACATCAGATTGCATACATTTGAAACATTCAAGATGAAAGAAAATGAGTCTCAGTAGATCGGTTTGATATGAGGTTGACAAATCTTCTTAACAAAGCGGTGACCTTGGAAAGAATTATTCAGAGAAGGAGATTAACAACAAGATTTTGAGATCATTAACCAAGAGATGGAGGGAAAAATCCAATATCCTTAAAGCAACTCAAGATTTATCCTCTATTACTCACCATACTTTATTTTCTCATCTTAAAACTTTAGAGTATGATATTCGAGATAGAAGATGAGGAAGATGAGATGGAGTCAAGCACCTCATCCAAATCTGTTGCCTTTGTCGATAAAGAAGACAAGGTGTCAACAGAGGTCGTAGGAGCTGATCTATCCTTGAAAGAGCAGATGGCTTTACTTACAAAAAGGTATGATAAATTGAGAATGAAGTATAAGAGAAATAAATTGAGATTTGCAGAGAAGAGATAGACAAAGATCCAGATCGAGATAGGAAGGTAGATAAATCTTCGATGATGACAAAAACAAGAGCCGAGACAAGAAGATACAGATCACCTGTCGGAAGAAATACTTCTAGTCCCGGATCGGATAGGAGTGACATTTGTTATACATGTAATAAGCCGGGACATTTCAGCTATGACTGTCCTCAATCGACTCACTAAAGAAAGGGAAGAAAAGAGGAAGAAAAGAGACAGGAGATTTGCATATCAAAGAGCTTTGTTGGCTGAAGAAAAAGAGCCAAAGAAATCATCATCATCTTCATCATCCTCATCTGATTTCGGATCGAGATGATGAGATCTGTCTCATGGCTAATGAGGTAATCTACTATTCATCTTCGAGATAATGATTCTTGTCGATCTGCATCGATCATGACCAAACTATTATTCATGAGTTATTGAGAGATTTAAAGACATCTTTAGCTGCTTATAAACAGTGGAGACAGAGAATTTATTTTTAAAGGATCGATTCAAATTCTAAATAAAGGCAAGCAGTGATGAACAGCTTTGAGGCGAGGAAACATTCAAGGGGGAATGTTTTCATCGATCAAGCTAGTACATCACCACCTTACGAAAGATTAGAAAATGAATCAAGACTTTAAAAGATAAATTTGAAGAAGTCTCGTGCTGAAAATGAATTAATTAAGAAAGACAATGAGAAGCTTGTCTTCAAAATTAGTCAGCTTAATAATTCACAATCGATAATAGATCATATTTTTAATACTTCTCGAAATCTCATGATAAGACAGACTTGGTTATGATAGGAACAATAAATCGAGATGTTCAAAAACCTAGGAAATTTGTGAAAGCATCTGTTCAATCAAAGGATATTAAAATTGGTCCATGGAAACCAACCGGTGAGATAAGGACTATAGCTTCCATCTGAAACCAAGAATTCAAATTTGAAGAATTCTTATCGACTAGAAGGAATCCAAGAACCAAAATAAGAAGATTTTCTTATTATAATTCTTTTGATGGAAGGAGCAAATGCTATCCTACATTTCCTAAGTTTAGGAAAATTACCCAATCTAAATACAACAAGTTGTCATTTAAAAATGATATTATTGTAGACAAGATTTGGTAGAAAATCCGAGTCGACTTATTGTCTGCCGGATGAGATGTTTGTTTGGATTCCTAAAGTGATTCTTGACCCAAAAGGACCCAAGATCACTAGGGTACCTCAAAACTAATCTGTTTTACAGGATTCACAGGATCATCACTCAAGGAAGAGATCTTAGCTTCAATATGGTACATTGTGACGGTGGTTTCACAACATATGACCCATAACAAGAAGTGTTATCAAATTTTCAAAGCATTGATGGTCCAAGAGTTGTATTTGGTGATAATAATTGTGGTCGAGACTAAAGGTGTAGGTACTTTGATTATCAAGGATATTCAGGTATCTGAGGTATATTTTGTTGAAGGGTTGAAACATAATTTGTTATACATTTCTCGACTTTGTGATAAAGGTTTTTCTTAAAATTTTCAAGCGATAAATGTGATATTTTGGATAATTCCTCGAGATAAGGTACTATTAAGCGGCTTGAGACGAGGGTAATGTCTATGTGACCAACTTTAATAGTTGTTCCCAAGATACTTGTCTAATGGCTAAGGGTGGAGAAAATGTCGGTGGCTATGGCATAAAAGGCTTAGTCATCTCGAATTTCAAGACCCTTAGTAAGTGGCTAAGAAGAACCTTGTTAAGGGATTACTGAAAAACTTTTATCAACTGATCTTAAATGTGATGCTTGTCAAAAAGGTAAACAGCCTAGACACTCATTTAAGAGTATTAACTCCTCTTCATCTGAAAGAGTGTTGCAACTACTTCATCTGGATTTGTTTGGACTGTTACTCCTCTCGGCTTCGGTGGAAGGAAATATACTCTTGTTGTAGTAGATGACTTTTCTAGATACACTTGGGTTATATTTCTTTTCAAGAAAAATGAGACTATAAACAAGATTCTTGATCTTGGACAAATTCGAATGAGAAGGGAGTTAATATTACTAAAATCGGGAGTGATAAAGTGCAGAATTTTTGAATTCTTGTTTATCTAACTTCTTCAATGAGTATGGAATTATTCATGAGACATCTTCAGCAAGAACTCCTCAACAAAATGGAGTGGTTGAAAGAAGGAATAGAACTTTGAAGGAAGCGGCCGGGAGCATGTTGGTGAGTATAATACCCTCATAGGTTACGGGTCAAGCTATCAACACAGCTTGTTATACCCGCAGTGCTTAGTTGTCAAAAACAAGGGTAAGACTCCTTATGAGATTTGGAAGGGTAAGATTCCAAGGATCTCATACTTCAAAGCTTTTGGTTGTAAGTGTTTCATTCATAACAATGGGAAATCTAAGTTAAGAACTTTTGATGCTAAAGCGGTGATGGAATATTCTTGGGATATTCTAATACTTCAAAAGCATTTAGAGTTTTTAACAAGACAACCCTTTGTGTGGAGGAAACTCCTCATGTTGTTTTTGATGAGTTGTATTCCTTCTCGAGATAAAGTGAATCAAATTTACGAAAATCTAGATAAAATTGAATTATCCAAGAATAAGCATAGAACTGTTTATCTACCTACTCTTGATTGAGAATCGGATGAAGAAGAATCCCCATCCGATAATCGAGAAGACAACTTACGATCGAGACTCCTTCGAATCGTGACACCTTTGACATCACCGATCGGACGAAGCCGATTGATGAAGGGAATGTCACCTGAGGTTGAGTCGGATGAGTTGCCAACCGAGACTCAAGATGAGGATCCTTCTCCTCATATAGGCAAAAGGATGAGAAGCTATCATCCATCCTCGATCAGATTATAGGAGACCCATCTAGTAGTGTGCGGAACCACGAATGATGTTAGACTACGAAAGTCTTTTCGGTTGTTATGTGTCGCTTCTTGAACCCAAGTCTATTGAGGAAGCATTATCGAACCCAATGGATAATGACCATGCAGAAGAAGCTGCATCGGTTTGAAAGACAAAATGTATGGGATCTAGTGGAAAGACCCTTACACGTAAAGATTATAGGCACCAAATGGGTGTTTAAAAATAAAGCAGAGATGAGAACAATATTATTGTTAGAAATAAGGCAAGATCTGGTTGCACAAGGTTATTCACACCTGAGGGAATAGACTATGATGAAACTTATGCTCCAGCTTGCAGATTAGAGGCAATAAGATTGTTCTTAGCATTTGCTGCATATAAGTCTTTCAAAGTCTTTCAAATGGATGTTAAGTCTGCGTTTCTTAATGGTGTGTTACTTGAGGAGGTCTATGTAGAGCAGCCTCACTGGGTTTAAGATCAATAACAAAGTCTATAAACTCAATAAAGCTCTATATGGACTGAAACAAGCTCCCGCAGCTTGGTATGATACTCTATCTGATTTCTTGACATCAAAATGGTTTTTCCAAAGGTAAGATTGATAGAACTTTGTTTAGAAAGGAAGTAGATGGCAACATCTTACTAGTTCAAATTTATGTAGATGACATAATTTTTGGTTCACCTAATCTGAAATTATGTGAAGAGTTTAGCATTCTCATGAAAAACGAGTTTGAAATGTCAATGATGGGAGAATTGACATACTTTCTAGGCTTACAAATTAAACAGATGAGTAAGGGTATATTTATACATCAGCCTAAGTATGCTAAGGATCTGATTGAGAAATTTGGAATGATTACTAGCAGAGAAGTCAAAATACCTATGGCAACTAACTTCTCAATGGATTCGGATGAGCAGGGATACCCACCGATGCAACGGAGTATCGTGGACTGATTGGATCTCTTCTCTATCTCACCGCAAGTAGGCCGGACATAGCATTTGCAGTTGGGGTATGTGCAAGATTCCAGCCTAATCCCAAGAAAACTCATCTCGAGACTCGCTAAGAAAATTCTTAGATATCTCAAAGGAACTTTGCAAGTAGGGTTATGGTACCCACTGATGACAACTTTGAGCTATCAGTTATTCAGATTCGTACTTTGGAGGATGTAAGATTGATAGAAAATCCACTTCCTGAACTTGTCAATTCTTAGGCAACAAATTAATTTCTTGGTTATCTAAGAAACAAACATCTCATTGCCACCTCCACAATCAAGCCGAATACATGGCACTGGAAGTTGTTGCTCTCAACTCCTCCGGATTAGTCAATGACTTAGAGACTATAATATTCAAACATCACTGCTCCAATTTATCGTGATAGTAATAGTGCAATAGCAATGACTTACAATCCTGTTTTTTAGGCATCATTTCATTAGAGATCATGTTGAAAAGAATGACATTAGAATTGAGAAAATTGCCACCGAATCACAAAAAGTGACATTCTTACAAAACCATTAGTCGAGTCTAGGTTTAAAGAAATGTGCTTAGAATTAGGATTACTTGATGCATCTTTAGCTGATTTCTAAATTTGTGTGCATTTGTTTTCTCATTCTTCTCCTTTCTTTAAATTAATGTCTAGAAAGAATTATCGGACTAGATATGTGTCAAAGGGCAATTAGGTAGGCGATATCATTGATCTCCTTTTAGGAATCAAGAATCAAGGATTAGTCATATTGACCTTATCTCGAATTGATAATTACTTGTTCGACATTTAGTAAATCGCATAAGGACATAATAGTCACCGAACTTACGTAGAAAACAGATGACTATTAACATCCTATCTCGATTTACCTTAAACTTCGATGGTTTCTTTTGAGTTTATGTCTTTGCAGGAACAGTCTCAAATAACCTTGTTTCATTCTTTTTATTCAAACTCCTTAATTCTTAACCTCGAGTCTATGTTGTTTCTTAAATTTTTAAAAATCTAAGTGTGTTTGGTTAAACTGGTTTGAAAAATGCTAAAAAGTTACATTTAAAGCTGTTGGTTTTCAGGATCGAGACGAGTTACTCTATCGATGACTTTCTAAAACCTATCTCTGCTTTTAAGCCGATCTGCTTTTCAAACTCATCTGTTTAGGAAACCTTCAGTTGAAGTAAGATATCACATGGCCGACGTCGGGTATACTTACTTCTCTGAATAAAGTAACCTATATCGGTCAAATCAACAGTCTATAAAGTAACTATTTACGCATTCCGAAGGCGATTACAATTCACGCGCTGAATCCTAATCGCTTATCTTTGTTTTTAACCGTTGATTAATATTCAGTAAAAACTTTTTGAATAAATGGCTGAGATTAATTCATATTTTCAAAAATGGCGGTTTCTCTTTCCAATCTTCCCCCTATAAATGCATCTTCTTCTTCCCTAAATCTTTTTCTTTCCATTCTCGAAAACCTACATATTTTGTCAAACCCTTTTTCAAATTCACAAAACTTCCAATGGCATCTTCTTCAAAAACTACCAAAACTTATAAACCCACTTACATTTCCACAAATATTTCTCACTTCAAAATGAATGAGGAATACTTCAAAACCGTTTGAAAGCGAGAAATGTATGTCGATTTCGAAACCACAAATGACCCAGAATCTGCAGAAATTCTTCGTCTTCTCGAAGCCTCACGACTCGAGAGGATTTTTATCAATGAAGTCTCCTCTAAACAGAAGCTGCAGTTTACTGGGTGCAGAGTTTTTGGCTAGAATGGAGGACACTCAGACGGTTTTGATACTTCTATCGGCGGAACGACAAGAGTTATTCTCGAGAGAATATTGCCAGGATTTTGATACGTCAATGGAGGGAGTTAATCCATTGACTTACAAAGAAGATGAGTGGGAAGAATCCTTCGATATGATGGCAAGGGTCACTTACAGGGAACTCGCGAGGATTTAAAGAAGAACCCGTTGAGAAGGAGGTTTCGATTGCCGATGACCGTGGTTACGAAGGTCAGATTTGGTGAGCAGAGCTCACATGATGGGTTAACCAAACCCAGATTGTGCGTGATGCGAGCCATCTTGGATGGAGTGCAAGTAAATTGGGTGGATTTGCTTTTATACAAGCTCGGGGAGGAGAAGAAGCGATTGACTTTCAAGTCATCTGCGAGAGGGTGGGTTCCTACTTCTCATCAGTCTCTTCAATAAAATCACCGTTTTGATTGAAGGGCTGAATAGGGAGGCTGACTGGAGAATAGGTACTAAAAAGTATTCGGCGTGAAGGGCATCCTCACAAAGGATGACAGGTGGGAGGAATTCCAGACTCGGATGATGAGTCCGATGCGGCCAGTGGCTCGAGGCCGGGCGGCTGCAGTGTTGAGGGTCGTGGTCCAGCCGCCGAACAAGTTGAGGTGGCCCCGGTGGAGGTCGAAACAGAGGGACATGAAGCGGCGGCAGCGAGGTCGCACCTCAAGTCCAACCTGCTGAAACAGTGCTTGTGGTCCCAAGGATGTTTCAGAGGAGGAAGAGGAGGTTGGTAAAAGCCTCGAGAGAAGAAGAAGGGGGAAAGCTCATCTCGCTGCTCCTGCCAAGGTTGCCTCGGATGAAGAGGAAGAAGAGGAAGCGAAATCCCCTTGGTGAGGAGGCCAAGACGAGCAGCCCAGGCTCGAAGGATCCACCAAGTCTGGTAGCTCCGAACAGCCGAGATAGATCCATCAACCCCGCTACCAGAGGAGGTCCCAGTCCTTCGGATAGCAAATGAGGTTGGTCACCGAGGCTCCTCTCTCCCCAACCGATGAAGCTGTTCTTTCCCCAATTCCAGAGGCAGTACAAGTCTTTCCACATCTCCTTCCTTATCTCCCATACCCGGCGGTGAAGAAATGCCTCAGGCTGGCATTTCGAGCCTCGTGCCTCGGCTGAAGTCCCACAAATCCAAATTGGCAATGAAGGGATATCCAGTGGTATCCCGCAGCCTCTTCAACAGCCTACCTCCCCTATAGTTCAAATCCAAACCCCACTTACAGAATCTACCCCATCCCCTTTATCCATTCCTTCTACCCAACTTCAAACATCTCTCCCAACCCCATCCGAACAAATACCTCTCCCTACAGTCCAAACCTCTCCAATCCCAATAATATCTTACTCCTCTCTTCCAACTATTCAAACACAATCTATTCCTCTCCCATCTCCTCAACCGGAACATATACTTTCCTCGTCGACTCCTCAACCGAGGATGAAGACACCGATCTGAGCCCCACCACAGCCATATCCTCTATTCTATCCCTCGCCGAGAAGAAAGTCAATGCTACATTCCGAAGGAAAATGGAAAGAAAGACGAGGAGGATGGTCAAAGTCAGAATCGACACTATGCTAGCCAGATGAAGGAAGTTGAGGTAACATTGTTCGATAAAATTATAGATGTCACTAACTCTGGCCGGGCCGGTAAAGTGAAATCAATGGAGGAGGAGCTAAGGGCGTTGAAGGAGGAGGTTATGGGGTACAATCACCTGGTGGTGAATGAGTTGGTCAGAGACCACTCGGACTTCGTGGTCAAGTGCAACGCTGGATGCAAAACTTTCAGACTTGGCCGCCGGAAGTTAAAAAGGGGGAAAAAGTCAAGCAGAGAAAAGACAAGTCCTCACAGTGGTCGAGGAGACCAGAAAGAAGTAGGCATGAAGGCCAACACACCGACTCGGAAGCAGCCAAGGAGGAAGCTCGGATCAAATCTCGATGAGTTGGCCGCTCTCCACCGAGGTGAGTCAACCGGGAGGAAGCTTTGAAGGAGGATGAAGAGAAAAGAAGGAAAGATGAGGAGGAGAGATCGAGAAGCTCTTGGCTCGCTTAAAAGAATCCGAATCTGAAGGAGCCAAGGGGAAGGGAAAACAAGTGGCGAGCCGAGCCCAGATCACCAACTTCATTACTGTGGTCCGCCGCTAAAGGAAAAGGAAAGAGGGAAGCTGATTATTCCAATCTCTCGAGAAGAGCGAGATCAAAAGGATTAAGAGAGAGATGGAATATTTTGGCAAGAAAGAAAAGAAGAAGCGAGAGGAAGAAGAAAGACTCCAACGTCTTCTAGAGCACCGCCGAGCGCAAATGGTTAATCAAAGATCAAGGCGGTGGGAAGTTCAGGCCATTCCACAACACATCCGCCTCTCCTAAGCCGGCTTGCGGGAAATATCTTCTTGAATACAAAGACAAGAATCGGAGGGTATGTGGATATACTGTATATTCTCAAGGGCCCTGAGCAACTCAAAGAAGATCCAGATTTAGCTTGGCATGAGTGGATGGAGAAGGTTGATGCGGAGTTCTATCATCGTCCGCCGGAAGAAGCCGATGTTGAAGTTCAACGTCAACCCGATCTCTCCAGCCTTTTGAGTATGCCATCCCGCCAGAAATCGATGGATCCTCGGACCTAGACCGGGTCAAGGGTATTTTGAAGAAGGCAGAGATCGAATCTGGACTCACTCAAGAGGAGGATATAAAGCGGCTTAGGAGTCGGGTATTCAATTGGGCCGATGATTCCAGATGAAGACCAATGGGAAGACCGATAGAAACAGGATTTTTCTTTTCCTTATTTCTATTTTTCTATTATCTTCTCATCTCGTAATCTTTGTAAATCCAATGTGAATATACTTTGTCCGATTCATTTTATTTGTATTAATTTCTTAAAGTTTTTTTGGAAAAGCTTAAAATTTTCTTAAGTATAAATCATCTCGAGAATTTTATCTCTCGCACTTAAAATTTTAAGAATTTTAATCTAAGTCTTGAAGACTCATTTGGTTTTCTAAGTTTTTTTAAGGGAGTCTAAAAAGATCTAAAACTTTTATATGTGAATAAATCTGTTGTAATGTGAAGAATGTGCTTTGATATACCTATCTATTGATCTTGATAAACTCTAAACTAACTTCACTGTGAGTGTGTCTATTCTTGTAGGTTTTAACTTCATCAAAAAGGGGGAAATTGTTAGACCAAGATTGTTTTGATGAGTTAAAAGACTGCTCTGCATGAGCAGACTATGATGTAGAATCAAGACTAAGTTCTAGTACGAAGCCGATCGTACTAGGTCAAGATTAGTTCAAGTCACCGAGACGAGGAATGACAAGTCATCCGGAGACAAGCTCAAGTCTAGTCATCTGCAGGAGACAAATATGAAGAGCTCGAGACGAGGTCAAGATAAGCCGAGTAGAATAAGAAAGGCTAATCTTCACCAAGTCACCGCAGACGAATAGGAAGAATCACGAGGTTTTAAGCGAGCTTTTCAAGATTAAGTTTGTTAAGTAGCTTCAAGTTTGTTAGAACTAACTAACAAACTAACCGACTTTTCGTACTTATATATAGGTCTAGGTTTTTCATTTTCATAGAGATAACACTTATGCATATTTGATTTACACAATTCACTATTCAGATTTCACAATCTTTTCACAAGAATTTCTAGAGAGTTTCAAAAAGTTCTAAGTGTTTTTAGAACACTTTTCCCGTAATCTTCAAAATTCAATACACACTGCTACAGTTAGATTTCTAGAAGAAGAGTCTAGGAGATTGAAGATTTGAAGAGTTGTACAAGTTGTAAGTTGTAAGTCGGGAAGTGAGAAAGTAAGCGATGGCAGAGTCCCTTCTTCAAATTGAAGAAGGAGAGTGGATGTAGGATTTTAAAATCCGAACCACTATAAATCCCGGTGTTATTCTTTGCTTTCTTTAGTTTACGTTTGATTTACAATTTGTGTTTCATCAAGGGTTAAATTCAGAATCTTAACTAAAATCAAGTATATCAACCTTGCTTTTGATCTTATAAGAAGTTGAGAATTTAATCTTAATCCGTGCTTAATCGATATTTTGAATTGGTTTTGAAAGATTTGAAAAATCTACAAAATCTATTCAAACCCCCTTTCTAGATTTTGTTCTAGGAAGCATTCCCAAGGTTTTCATCAACTCAACTTTCCGGGACCAACATGAAGATTATGATTATTGGAAATTCAGGATGGAAAATCATCTCAAGGCTATCCATAATAGGATGGAGGAGGTTCTTGAAGAAGGACCTATAAAATTTTATCATGGAGGCACTAGTAGTGGTACCGAATCACCAATCCGTAACTGCATAAGAGAAAAAGAGCTCGGAATCGACAAATGATGAAAGGAAAATCCACAACCTAGATCAAGTAGCTCGAACCGAAATCATTGAGACTCGAGTAAAGACTGGATTGAGAAGTTTAAGAGATGCGAAATGACCCAAAGAAATGTGGCACTCGCAAATATTTGTGAGGATCGTATCAAGTAAAATAGAATAAGGCTTCTATTCTACACGCCTTTGAAACATTCAAGATGAAGGAAAATGAATATGTTGATCAGCTAGATGTAAGGTTGACGAATCTCCTCAATAAAGCGGTGACTGGGAAAGAATGATTGGAGTGTATAGGGCAAGAGCTTTTAAGACCAATCGCAAAATATCGTACCCAAGGGAAAAAGTATGCACATGAGTCCTTAGAAATACAAGTTTTTAGTGACTAGAGTTGCAACAATGGTTTGGAACAAAAACAACAAAACACTTGCAAAAATACAAAACAACAACAAGCAATCAATTAATCGAACACTAAGAATGCGATAACAAAAACAAGACTAAGTGGGGGAATAGGGTGCTAGGATTAACATCCATCAATGAATCATCAATCAACAAGCTACAATTGAATCAAATTTCAAATCAACTAAGATAGAAAGCATAAACCATCATGAAATTAATCACTCCATTAAAATCACAATGCCTAATGTGAGTATTCTTAGTCTTTCCCATCTCTCAATGTAGAAATCCCCAATTCATACAATCATGCAAAATTGAAACTCGATTAACACCTAATCACGTTAGCTCAACTCTCGCCTATTGCTAGGGTGATTAACCATTAATCTAAAGAGACAATTTTACACAAAGCACAATGAAGAATCACAATTAGGTAGGAAACTAATGTGAGTATCCTTAGTGCAACTAATCTCTCGATTACGAAGCACCCAATCCACGCATTCATACACAATTATCACCCGATTAATCCCGCATCACGCACGTTACGCAACTCTCGCCTATAGTTAGGGTGATCAAATACTAATCTAAAGAGATAATTATGCATGAAGCACAAATGAGAATCACAATTAGTAAGCAATCTAGTCAATTAATCTCCAATCATCAACAATTATAGCATCATCAATCAATTCATCATCAATTTCAATTAACCCAAGCGAAGAGAGATTTAGCCCATGGTACCACAAACAATATCCATAGGAAGAAGATAGAATTGATCAAACACAAAGCAAATCACAACAATTAAGAAATTAAAGAGACAAAAGAGGAAAAACATCACCAAATGATCTTCAATCAACAAAAAGAGGAATGCTTGAGTCTTCAACACCAATCTCCAAATGAATTACAAGCTTGAATTGAATGGATTACAAAGATCTAATCTAATCTATGGCTAATCTAGCAACCACAAATGAAATCTAAGGCTAATTCTATCTTCTACTCTAATCTAATGAAGAAATTGGCTTGGGGCCCGAGAAATCGCCCCAAAACCGCTACTAATCAAGCTACTATGAACTCTCCCTCCGAATTGCTCTGCTCGGCTCTTTAAATACCGATTTTAACAAAACCACCCCCTCGAGTCGAGGGTCAGGCCTCGACTCGAGGTCTCGCAAATACCTCGCCCTCGACTCGAGGGTCATGCCTCGACTCAAGGTGCCTGCCATTTTCCATTTTTGATCCTTTTACGCATAGTCCTCGACTCGAGGCTCTTGCTCCTCGACTGCAGCCCGAGTCCAGTGGCACTTTTCTCGCGCGGGGATTCGGCCCCGACCCCCGCTGTCCCCGATGTCCGTCTCTTCATTCTAAGTCCAATGGTACTCTCGGATTGGCAAAATTCCACCGATTTACCTGCAAAATGGACGAAAAACATCAAAATCTCACAAATAATACTTTTTAGGCAAAAGAGTGATACTTTTCACATTTAGGCACAAAAATCACACTTTATCTCACTTTTTGCACTAAAATTGGCCTGAAAACATGTATCAATTCACTCCAATCACACCCTCAAATCTTGAATTGTTGCTCGTCCTCGAGCAACGTAGAAACTAAGAACAAAGGAGTGAATTGATTGCAATTATGTCACATGGCACCATAGACGAAAAATAAGATAATCGAACTCATCAATGAACACTTGTATCAATGCAACTATCCACTAGCCATCAAGATGAATCATGCTAAAATATATGCTCAATCAAATACTTAACACATTGCTCCTTCCATGGAGTGTTTCACTCATCACTCAAGTGTATCAAGGTATAAAGCACTCAATCATCAAATTCATGAACTTGCACACCATATGCTTGCCACAAGACTTAATCTCAATCAAAATCACTTGTGATCAATCAAGAATCAAAGAGGTCTTTCTCTAAGGTTGTAATGTAGGCTCTTTGGAAAGGTGGGATGTTTTTAGATAAGAGTGACTAAATAGTAGAGACTTGAATGTAAGCTAATCAATACAAATGCTTATCTCTTCACTTTTCATCAAGCAACACTCTTTCTTTTGAACTTCAATGATCAATCCACCATTCACTTGAGCTTTCTCTTTTTAAGCTCACAACTTGAATTTTTCTTTCTTTTCATTCACACGTTTTTTACAATTCAATCTTTCACAACCTTTCTTTTCTTTTAATATTCATCACTTAGCTCATTATCTTCCCACACTTAGCAATCACATCACCATCATTAGCCAACATTCAAGCTCAACTAAATATAGGACATGAACGTCTCATAAAAATAGGCTAAATGGTTTCAATTTCACTTGGCTTGCCAAAGAATAAGGATCATAAGGCTCAACATGGCTCACTAAGGAAATCAAATGTATTTGGTAGGAAAATATTTGGCAAAGTAACTCATCATATCAAACATGGCCTCTTATCACTTTCAAGACATCACACAAAGATCAATATCAACAAATCTAGTGGTAAGTTCTAGCATACAAATTATGAATGATGCACTCACAAAGGATCAATCAACCGTATAAGATGTATGATTATTAGGCACAAAAGCTCACGGGCTTAAATTGAGCAATGAATCAAGTATCATCAATCACATTCATCCTTACACAATAAATCAAGAAAGCTAGCATCAAGTTACAAATCTACTCATGATCATATCAAAATCCAACTAGTCTTGCAAATCAAGCTCAAATGCTCATGTACATAAGTCCAAGCATACTCACTACTACATGAATGATACTCAAAGGTATATCAATGAATCCACAACTAAGCTCAAAATCAATAAATCTCAAAAGCCTAGGAATAAGGAATCCAAGAAATCATCAAGGTATAATCATCAATAGACCATCAAACTCAATAAGATCAAGAAAATCATAGCATCCATGAAATCATCCAACAATCCAAAACCAATCATCACAATCATCAAGTCAAGAGTACAATCATTATAAAAATACAAAGGAAAACAAGAATATCAGAATCTAAAGATCAACAAGAGTGAATGAGGAATAGGGGATAGCCCTAGTAGTCGGATGGTGGCGGTGGAGGAGGGTAGTGTCGGCCCGAAGTTCCACGAGCTCATCTCGTTGTAGGAGTGCGTACATGTCATGCCGAGTCTTCGGAGACTCCTCCCTGCATCCTCCTAGTCTCTTCATTAAATCTGCGGGACTCCTCAAGCATCCGGTACATCTCATCCTGCCGGGTCGGACTCTCAATATGCATCCTCTCACCGTCGCCCACATCTCCTCGGTCAAAACCCACGGTCTCGAGATGAACTCCCGCCTCGTACTCTCTATTCCTCATCTCGTCTGCCCGAACATGTTAATCTCTCGGCTGGTAATCCTCGTCCATGCATCTTGGCGGCTCCTCTTGCTCCGGCTCCTCATCATCCTCGTCCTCGAGACTCATCATCTCCGATCTTTACCTCTGCTCCCTCTGCAGCTCCCTCACCCGATCATCATCGAACCCGACCGCCGACCCCTATCTTCATCATCATCCTCATCTCTAAGCACATCCCCATGCTCTCTAGTGTAGGCATCTATCGCCTCGGTATGGCGCTGTGACCACATACGTAGATTGATGGTCACAAAGGCTCGAGAACCAAAGATCGTCGTCAACCTCTTATTAGGAAGAGGGAATCGGCCACCATGATGCTTCTTTGTAGGCACCACGTCCTACCGATGCGGTCTAGCGTCCTCATGCGCCGCATGGTATCAAGAGTAAGGTCGGGGCCCTCCACCGCTCTCCGAGGTTATGAGTCGGAATCCCAAGATGCTCGCGATCAATGTAATCATGCCACCGAAATTGATCTTCTTAAACTTCGTACTCGTGGCTCTCTCAAATAAATAGCAAAGGTAGGCAAAGCATTAAATCGAACTCCATGTAAGAAGCACCGAGATAACGTACAGCTCCTCGAAACCACGGCTCCTCCCTCCGATCTCGCGAATATGGTACTCGCGAGAATCTTCTCTAGGTATCGGATGACCGGGTTCCGGATATGGGTGCTCTTAGACTTCCCCGGAACAAAATCGGGCTGATTAGGAGCCCCGTAATGCGAAATCCTCCTCCAAAATTTCTTAGCATTATACTCCTTCCCGATGTTCAACGGTGATCGGTCGGGTCCTGTAGGTGCTCCAATAATCTCGTTGACCTCGCCCGAGTCAACGAGTACTCGTGCCCCATGAGCTCAAACATAATATTCCTCGGGAATTTGGCCCTCCTGGCCTTATCAACTCTCACCGTACAAAGGAACTCGAGAGTGAGTCCGATATACGTCCGAGGCCTCTTCGCCAAGAAGCCCCCATCCCGACTTGCTCGAGCAGACGAGGGATATCCTCCTCGATCCCCATAGATATCATGCACTCGTGATCAACTAGTCTGGTCTTGACCACCTGGTTATAGAGCTCGGAGTATAAATCAATATGTGTCCTCCACCGGTGCTCATTCCACCGAATTCCGAGCTCGGTGGGCATCCCGTGTGCAAATCGGATGGCGCCTTCTCTCTCGCGAATCTCCGCCTCGGAGAGGTTATGTCTGTCGGCCCCTCTAGACATTGTTCCTGCAAAACATTCCCAAGAGCAAAAATCAAATTCCAAGAATACAATATGAGCTCGTAAAAATATCAATCATACCATGAACCAGCCAACAATCAAGAATCATCTCAAAAATACACAATCCCTAGTGTCTAGTCAATAAATCCTCAACCAATGGTCATTGAGTCAATCATGCAAATACAATCCAATAGAAGTGTTAAAATAATCCTCAAACATGTGTATACTTACTAGAATGGCCCCACAATTAATTCACAAGTAAGCTCAAACAACTAAACATGCAATTAAGCTCAATAAAATCCCAAAAAAATCATAGGCCAATTAGCAAGTATTTCAACACAAATCATCATCAAAAATTGCACTACCATCAACAATACTCAACTCACTTTGACCAAATTACAAAAACAATAACACTAGGAATTCCTACAAATGCCATAATTCACAATTCCAATCTAAATTCACAAGTAAACGAGCACAATATCACATTCAATCCTAAACATGCCCCTATTCTCATCAAACAATCCAAATATACTCATACAAGGCTCCAAATCATCCACATTAATCATGCATCTCAAGTGTTTGTTAAAATGCCCAAAAGCAATATTCCAAATTCAAGAATTTAAGCACAAATCATAACACCCATGCAATAATCATAATATAACAATGAAATTGAAAGCCCTTAGATGATGAATTACATACCTTGTTTGAAGAATTGGCCAAAACGAACAATAGAGACACCCAATCAAATACACCCAAAAAATCCCCAAATTTGATTCCAAAAACCCTCAAGATCCTATCTTTATGCAAATGTAATGATAAAATGATGAAATGATGGTGATTTTATGGTGGAAATGACGCACTCTCGCCGGAAATAGGGCTGGGAACGAAGGGAGCAGCGGCTGAGATAAATCCTCGAGTCGTCTCGCAAACCGATCCGCATATTTTAAAAACACGCGCCTCGAGTCGAGGGTCAGGCCTCAACTCGAGGATCCGGAAATTTTCATGCCTCGACTCGAGGTCTCACGCATGACTCGAGGGACTTGACAAAATGACCCCCTCGACTCGAGGTACCACCCTCGACTCGAGAATGTGTAAAATTCGGAATTTTTGACTAAGTGTAAATCCCTCGACCCGGGGCCATGCAATCTCGACACTTTGGGTCGAGTCCAGGGAATTTTAGACAATTCCGGGCCCAACCTGACCCCGAAACTCCTAAAAATGACCTTTATACCCCTAACGAACCCAAATATGCAAGAAATTACCGTGTTGGTCCCTCGATTTAAGCCCGGTCGCTCATTCAATCGAGGAGACCGGGTTCTCTTCCCTTATGCTCATTTCATCAACTTTTAAGCTCTCTTTTCCTTTTCGATTCCTCGATTCCTTTGCAAATTCGATCCTTTCCAATCCTCGTAGTGAGTATACCTACACACGGGCAAAACAATTCATCAAATAATCATCACTAAGAGATGTATTTCTTTCCTAAATGACACACACCCCCAAACTTGAATGAAGACATGCATTCAAGTTTGGCTCAAAATATATGCAACTCATAATGATATCAACAATTAAGCTCAATAATATATGAATCTCAAAGCATAGAGCATCATGTACTAAGCATAAGCAATTAAGTAGCAACAAGCCGAATCTCCTAAAAAAACAAAAACACTAATCTACCAAAAACACAAGAAAAGAAAATAAAACGGATGGGTTGCCTCCCATCAAGTGCTATTTTTATTGTCCTATGCCGGACTTATTCTTTCACTTCCATCTTCCTTCATCGGAATGGCCAAGGGTAGCGATCCTCCTTCCCATTGTATCTTGATCTTTGTACTTCAAGGTCAGGAGGTTCACCGAAAAGATAGGACAACCACCTATAGATATGCAAAGTGTCCATGGTTGTCCCCTTTTTCGCTTGCCATCCTTCTCGATTCTTCTTTCCTTTCAAGGATGTCCAAGCGTTTCTTTAATTCTTCCCTATTGCCAAAATTCACAAGAGGCAAACTTAGATCATAAGAAGCATCATTTTCAATAAAATCACAATTTGAAGAGTTAGAGGGTATAGAAATGCTCATTTTGATCTTCAAAGCTTCATTCGATGCTCTTTGATTTTCTTCCTCATTAAAGCTCATGTCCATCAATGGACACTCCTCTTCCTTACTTTTGACAAGGAAATTTTGTACTTCTACCTCTTCACTTGGACCCTTCTCTACATCATTTTTCTTGTATTTTCTTCCTCCCCTTCTTCTACTTGATTCTCCATGATAGTCAAGTTCTTTACTTGGCGTAGGAAATCTTTGAGTTGACTCTTAATAAACATGAAGTGAACTCCGGTGATCTCCATGTTCCCCTCTATCCATGAATTAACCTTTGACTTGGTCTCATACATTTCTTCATACAAGGGAAGCATTTGATCACATCTAGCATCATCTTCCTCAAATTTTTCCAACACAAATCCAAGCATCTCTTGCAATATAGCTCTCACATCATGGAGTCTCCTTTCTTCAATTTGAGAAGCTTGTGGCATTGAAAAATCGAACTCATGGCTTCTCCTATCATCATAGCAATCACCTCCCGATGCTCCTTGCAATTCAAATCCAAGACATAGATCAAATGTTTGATCATAAGGCTCATAGTATGGAAACATCTCTTGAGGTTGGGAAGGAATTTCTTCAAATCTCCAATCTTCATAATTGGATGGAACTTGTTGCAATTGAGAAGTATCTTCATAGTTCCTCCAATTATTGCATCCAAAATCTTCAAAATGTGGAGTATATACCATGCTCTCTTGATAATGATATTGAGTCCATGCATATGAATTGTATCCCTCCATCTAGACAAGATATCAAAGTATCAAATTTCAAACAAAAATAACAAAACAAACACAAAGGCAACAAATAGTCACTTCAAACAATTCCTAAGTCTCACTTAAGGCGCAAAACTAATTTCCCGGCAACGGCGCCATTTGATTGGAGTGTATAGGGCAAGAGCTTTTAAGACCAATCACAAAATATCGAACCCAAGGGAAAAAAGTATGCACATGAGTCCTTAGAAATACAAGTTTTTAGTGACTAGAGTTGCAACAATGGTTTGGAACAAAAACAACAAAACACTTGCAAAAATACAAAACAACAACAAGCAATCAATTAATCGAACACTAAGAATGCGATAACAAAAACAAAACTAAGTGGGGGAATAGGGGTGCTAGGATTAACATCCATCAATGAATCATCAATCAACAAGCTACAATTGAATCAAATTTCAAATCAACTAAGATAGAAAGCATAAACCATCATGAAATTAATCACTCCATTAAAATATCAATGCCTAATGTGAGTATTCTTAGTCTTTCCCATCTCTCAATGTAGAAATCCCCAATTCATACAATCATGCAAAATTGAAACTCGATTAACACCTAATCACGTTAGCTCAACTCTAGCCTATTGCTAGGGTGATTAACCATTAATCTAAAGAGACAATTTTACACAAAGCACAATGAAGAATCACAATTAGGTAGGAAACTAATGTGAGTATCCTTAGTGCAACTAATCTCTCGATTACGAAGCACCCAATCCACACATTCATACACAATTATCACCCGATTAATCCCGAGATCACGCCACCGCAACTCTCGCCTATAGCTAGGGTGATCAAACACTAATTTAAAGAGATAATTATGCATGAAGCACAAATGAGAATCACAATTAGTAAGCAATCTACTCAATTAATCTCCAATCATCAACAATTATAGCATCATCAATCAATTCATCATCAATTTCAATTAACCTGCAAGCAAGAGAGATTTAGCCCATGGTACCACAAACAATACCCGTGGGAAGAAGATAGAATTGATCAAACACAAAGCAAATCACAACAATTAAGAAATTAAAGAGACAAAAGGGGAAAAACATCACCAAATGATCTTCAATCAACAAAAAGAGGAATGCTTGAGTCTTCAACACCAATCTCCAAATGAATTACAAGCTTGAATTGAATGGATTACAAAGTTCTAATATAATCTATGGCTAATCTAGCAACCACAAATGAAATCTAACGCTAATTCTACCTTCTACTCTAATCTAATGAAGAAATTGGCTTGGGGCCCGAGAAATCGCCCCAAAACCGCTACTAACTGCTACTATGAACTCTCCCTCCGAATTGCTCTGCTCAGCTCTTTAAATACCGATTTTTAACAAAACCACCCCCTCGAGTCGAGGGTCGTGGTCCCCGCAAAATACCTTGCCCTCGACTCGAGGGTCATGCCTCGACTCAAGGTGCCTGCCATTTTCCATTTTTGATCCTTTTCGCATAGCCCTCGACTCGAGGCTCTTGCTCCTCGACTGCAGCTCGAGTCCAGTGGCACTTTTCTCGCCAGGGCTTCGGCCCCGACCCCGTTTTCATCCCAGATGTCCGTCTCTTCATTCTAAGTCCAATGGTACTCTCGGATTGGCAAAATTCCACCGATTTACCTCCAAAATGGACGAAAAAGCTCAAAATCTCACAAATAATACTTTTTAGGCAAAAGAGTGATACTTTTCACATTTAGGCACAAAAATCACACTTTATCTCACTTTTTGCACTAAAATTGGCCCTAAAAACATGTATCAATTCACTCCAATCAAAGAACTATACAGAGAAGGAGATTAATAACAAGATACTCGAGATCATTAACCAAGAGATGGAGAGAAAAATCCAATATCCTTAAAGCAACTCAAAATTTATCTTCTATTATTCACCATACCTTATTCTCTCATCTTAAAGCTCTAGAATATGACATTCAAATAGAGGATAAAGAAGATGAGATGGAGTCGAGCACCTCATCCAAGTCTCTGTTGCCTTTGTCAAAGAAGAAGACAAGATGTCAACCGAATCTCGTAGGAGCCGACCTATCTCTCGAAGGAGCAGATGACTCGCTCACCAAAAGGTATGACATGATTAAGAATGAAGTATAAACGAAATAAATTGAGATTTGCGGTGTAAGGACAGATCAAGATCCAAATCAAGAAGAAAGGAAGATGAATCTACAAATGATAACAAGAATAGGAGCCGATGAGAAGATTAGAAATCCATCCAAATTTCTAAATCGACAAGAGTGACACTTGCTACACGTGCAACAAGCCGTGACACTTCAGCTATGATTGTCCTCAACTAACTCCTAAAGAAAGGGAAGAGAAAAGGAAAAAGAGAGACAAGAGATTTGCAGAACAAAGGGCTCTCCTAGCTGCGGAAAATGAGTCAAGAAAATCATCATCATCATCGATTTCGGATCGGATGATGAAATCTGTCTCATGGCTAAAGAGGTAGTCTATTATTCATCTTCCGATAATGATTCCCGTCGATGCATCGATAATGATCAAACTGTTATTCATGAATTATTGAGAGACTTAAAGACATCTCTGGCTGCTTATAAACAGCTAGAGACAGAGAATTTGACTTTAAAGGATCAAATTAAAATTCTAATTAAAGGAAACCAGGTGATGAACTATCCAGAACCGAGGAAACATTCAAGGGGGAATATTTTCCCCATGCCGAGGCTAGTACATCACCACCTTACCCGAAAGATTAGAAAGTGAATTGAAAACTTTAAAAGATAAATTTGAATCAATCATTGCTGAAAATAAATTAATTAAGAAAGACAATGAGAAACTAGTCTTCAAAATTAGTCAACTTAATAATTCACAATCAGCAATAGATCACATCTTTAATACATCTCAAAATCCCATGACAAAACAGGTCTTGGTTATGATAGAAATAGTAAATCAGTATATACAAAAACCTAGGAAATTTGTAAAAGCATCCGATCAATCAAAAGAGGTGAAAATTGGTCCTTGGAAACCAATTAGTCAAGTAAGGACTGCATCTCCAAGCTTGAAAACAAAAATTCAGTGAAGTCTCCTTATAAGACTAAGATAAATTCAAGAAACAAAATAATAAGAAGAAACTCTTATTATAATCCTTTTGATGGGAGAAGCGAGATGTTATCCCACATTTCCTAAGTTCAGAAAATTACTAAATCTGAATACAACAAGTTATCATTTAAAAATGATACAATTGTAGACAGATTTGGTAGAGAGACCAAGTCTGATTTATTATTTGGAGATGAGAATTTTATCTGGTTACCTAAAGTGATGCTTGACCTTCAAGGACCCAAGATCACTAGGGTACCTTATACCTAATCTGCTTTTTCAGATTCACAGGATCATCACTCAAGGAAGAGATCTTAGCTTCCATATGGTACATTGATAGTGGTTGTTCACAACACATGACTCATAACAAGAGGCTTATATCAAATTTCCAGAGCATTGATGGTCCAAGAGTATTATTTGGAGACAATAATTGTGGTCGACTAAAGGAGTAGGTACTGATTATCAAGGATATTCAGATGTCCGAGGTATATTTTGTTGAAGGTTTGAAACATAATCGCTATCTCTGTTTGCCGGCTTTGTGATAAAGGTTTTCTTGTCAAATTTTCTAAGGATAAATGTGACATCTTAGATAGTTCCTCGAGATAAGGTACTCTTAATCGGCTTCGTAGACATGGTAATGTCTATGTGGCCAACTTTAATAGTTGTCCCAAAGATACTTGTCCGATAGCTAAGGGTGGAGATGATATCACCTGCTATGGCACAAGAGGCTTAGTCATCTCGAATTTCAAGACCCTTAGTAAGTCAAGCTAAAAGAACCTTGTTAAGGGATTACCCGAGAAACTTTTATCTACCGATCTTAAATGTGATGCTTGTCGTAAAGGTAAACGCCTAGACACTCATTTAAGAGTATTAACACCTCTTCATCCGAAAGAGTTTTACAACTACTTTATCTGGATCTGTTTGGACTTGTTTCTCCTCTCGGTTTCGGTGGAAGGAAATATACTCTTGTTGTGGTAGATGACTTTTCTAGATACACTTGGGTTATATTTTTTCAAGAAAAATGAGACTATAAACAAGATCCCCGATCTGTCTGCACCGATCTGTAATGAAAAGGGTTTTAATATTATTAAAATAAGAAGTGATAAGGGCACATAATTTTTGAATTCTGTTTGTCTAACTTTTTCAATGAGTGTGGAATTATTCATGAGACATCTTCAGCAAGAACTACTCAACAAAATGGAGTGGTTGAAAGAAGGAATAGAACCTTGAAGGAAGCAACAGAGCATGTTAGCCGAGTATGAAACTCCTCACGAGTGTTCGGGTCAAGCCATCAACACACCTTGTTATACCCAGAACAGGTGCTTGGTTGTTAAAGACAAGGGTAAGACTCCATATGAGATTTGGAAGGGTAAGATTCCAAGAATCTCATATTTCGCAGCTTTTGGTTGAAAGTGTTTTATCCATAACAATGGGAAATCTAAGTTAAGAACTTTTGATGCTAAGGCAAATTGATGGGATATTCTTGGGATATTCCAACACTTCCAAGGCATTTAGAGTTTTTAACAAGACAACCCTTTGTGTGGAGGAAACCCCTCATGTTGTTTTTGATGAGTTGTATTCCTTCTCGTATAAAGTGAATCAAATTTCTGAAAGTCTAGATAAAATTGAACTCGATCAAGACTAAACATAGAACCGTCTATCTACCTAGTCTTGATTCAAAATCAGATGAAGAAGAATCTCCATCCGATAATCGAGACAACTTGATCGGACTCCATCGATGCAGAGACACCCTTGACATCAGGTGATCGGCGGGGTCGGTGATGAAGGGGAACGTCGGCTCGTAGAGGCAGAGGAGTTGCCTCATCAATCTCAAGATGAGGATCCTTGTCCTCATATAGGCAAAAGGATGAGAAGCTACCATCCATCTCGATCGATTATAGGAGACCCATCTAGTAGTGTGCGTACACGAATGATGCTTTGGACTCTCGAAAGTACTGTCAGTTGCTATGTGTCGCTTCTTGAACCCAAGTCTCTGAGGAAGCTCTATCTCGATCCAAAGCTGGATAATGACCATGCAGAGGAACTGCATCGGTTTGAAAGGCAAAATGTTTGGGAATTAGTGGAATGACCTTACATAGAAAGATTATAAGCACCAAATGGGTGTTTAAAAACAAAACAGATGAGAACAACATTATTGTTCGTAATAAGGCAAGATTGGTAGCTCAAGGTTACTCACACCCGAGGGGATAGACTATGATGAAACCTATGCACCAGTTGCCGATTAGAAGCAATAAGGTTGTTCTTGGCATTTGCTGCATATAAATCTTTCAAAGTCTTTCAAATGGATGTTAAGTCTGCCTTCCTTAATGGTGTGTTGCTTGAGGAAGTCTATGTGGACCAGCCTCCCGGGTTTAAGATCAATAACAATGTCTATAAACTCAACAAAGCTCTATATGGATTGAAACAAGCTCCCGTGGCTTGGTATGATACCTTATCTCGATTTCTTGACATCAAATGGTTTTTCAAAAGGTAAGATTGATAGAACTTTGTTTAGAAAGGAAGTAGATGGTAATATCTTATTAGTTCAAATTTATGTAGATGACATAATGTTTGGTTCACCTAATCGACATTATGTGAAGAATTTAGTATTCTCATGAAAAACGAGGTTTGAAATGTCAATGATGGGTGAATTAACATACTTTCTAGGCTTGCAGATTAAACGGATGAGTAAGGGTATATTTATAAACCAGTCTAAATATGCTAAGGATCTGATTGAGAAATTTGGGATGACTACTAGCAGAGAAGTTAAAATACCTATGGCAACTAACTTCTCTATGGATTCGTATGAGCAGGGATACCCACGGATGCAACGGAGTATCGTGGACCGATTGGATCTCTTCTCTATCTCACCGCAAGTAGGCCGACATAGCCTTTGCAGTTGGGGTATGTGCAAGATTTCAATCTAATCCCAAGAAAACTCATCCGGAGAGCGCTAAGAAAATCCTTAAATATCTCAAAGGAACCTTGCAAGTAGGGTTATGGTACCCACTGATGACAACTTTGAGCTGACGGGTTATTGATTCAGACTTTGGGGGATGTAAGATTGATAGGAAATCCACTTCAGAACTTGTCAATTCTTAGGCAACAAATTAATTTCTTGGTTATCTAAGAAACAAACATCTGTTGCCACCTCCACAATCGAAGTTGAATACATGGCACTGGGAAGTTGTTGCTCTCAACTCCTCTGGATTAGTCAACACTTAGAGATTATAATATTCAAACATCACTGCTCCTATTTACGGTGATAGTAATAGTGCAATAGTTATGACCTATAATCCTCGTTTCCGCATTCTAGATGTAAGCATATAGACATTAGGCATCATTTCATTAGATATCACGTGGAGAAGAATGACATTAGAATTGAGAAGATAGCCACCGAATCACAAAGAGTGATATTCTTACAAAACCATTAAATTTGAGTCGAGGTTTAAAGAATTGTGCTTAGAATTAGGATTACTTGATGCATCATTAGCTGTTTTTAATTGCATGCATCTCGTTAATTGTTGTCCTTATTTGTTTCTTTCTTTTCTTTAAATTAATGTCTAGAAAGAATTATCGACTAGATATGAGTCAAAGGACAATCGTGTAGCCGATATCATTGATTTCTGTTTAGGAATCAAGAATCAAGGATTAGTCATATTGACCTTATCGACTTGATGATTACTTATCTCGACATTCGGTAAGTCGACGAGGGCACAATAGTCACCTGATTTCTAGAAAACAGATGATTATCTGCACCCTATCTCGATCTACCTCAACTACTAATAGTTTTGATGAGCTTGCTTACAGAACAGGTATACCACCTTTGTTTTCTAATCTCTTTAATCATAAAACCCTTACCTTTGTCCTTCCTCAAAATCTATAGTTTTCAAATAAATAAGTCTCGCTTATTTCAAATAATCAGACTAGTGACTAAACCGAAAATACTGTGTTAAGTATTGTTTTAAAAATTGTGTTTTTCAAAATCGTACTAGGATAAAGTTTTTGAAAAATATAAGACAAGGTCATTTTGACCAAGTCTGGTGTTAACCAAGTCTGAAATAGTAAATCTGCTTTGCAAAGAAAGGCTTCTTATTGCTTACATCGAGGTACTAATTACTTGATAAAGCAAGTCTATTAACCGCCTAATCCGTAGGTTAAACAGTTACTTTTTACGCAATTCAAGACGCGTAGAGGCCACGCTACCGAATTGAAGCGATTTTTCGCTAAACTGCCGATGTTTTACACGCGCTTTTTAAATCAACGGTTTAAAATTAAAACTCGAGATCGTGCCACGTATCGTCTTTCCAACTTTCCCTCTCTCTCCCCTTCGTTTAAAAACTTACCTTCTTCGTTTTAAAACTTACTTTCACATTCCCGATCGAATTTTACCGAAAATTTTCAATCTCTCAAAAATCTTTCAATGGCTTCTTCTTCTTCTCAAACACCAAAACCCCTACTTATATAACCTCCGCCAAATCAGTATTTCAAAATGATTTTGGAAATTATAAAAACAAACTCAAAGCTGAAATGTTTGTAGACTTTGACACAACCGATAACCTATAATCCAGAGAAATCTTAGGATTATTGGAAGCTTCAAGGCTGCGAGGATTTTGCTCACTCAAATCTCCACAAAACAAAACTGCAGATTTCATTGGAGTAGAGTTCCTTGCCGTAAGTGAATTTACAGAGAATGGTTTCAAAACCAATGTTGAAGGTAATCAACCTGGAGTACTCGAAGGAGAATATTGCAAGGATTCTAGATACTTCGATGGAAGGAGTGAATCCTCCGACGTATAAGGAGGATGAATGGGAGGAGTCGTTTGACTTGTTTGCGAGGATTACTTACGAGAGGGATAAGGAGAGATTTGAAGAAGCATATGTTGAGGAGGAAGTATAGGCTGCTCATGACAATCGTGACCAAGTCAATCCTAGGAGATCAAAGCTTCCATGATGGAGTGACAAAGACACGTTTGTGCTGTATGAGGGCCATTTTTGATGGAGTACGAGTTGATTGGGTCGATTTGTTGTTTAGAAGGTTGAAGGAGGAGAAGTCTGAGATTGTTGTATAACCTGATGGAGGAGACTGGATAGTTTCATCAACTGTGAGCTTGTTTAACAAGATCACAAGATTAATGGAAGGTACGAACAAGAGGTTCGAGACAAGGGAAGGATTGAAAAAGTATTCTAAGCGAGAAAGGCTTGTTGACGAAGAATGAACATATTGGTGGATTGCCTAACTCGATGATGAGTCGGATGATGCGAGGAGACAGAGAGAGCAAGAGGCACCGCAGCTGGCTCGCAGGCAGCGGCCGAACCTCAACTTCCAAGTGAGGCCGCCGAGCCAGCAACAAAAGCACCACCAGCCGAGGATCCAAATTGTCGAAGTAACAGTGAGGAGGCAGCAACTACAGTGAGGTCCCGAGGAGGAGGCTTGTCAAAGCCTCGAGAAAAAGGCATCTACCGAGCCGTCTCAAGCTGCCACCAGCCAACAATGACGAGGACTCGATGAAGACAATCAATTTATTCTTCGAGGAGGTCCTCCAGACATCCGAATCCTCGGGCAGCTCTCGGTCGTCGGACGGAAACCTCAACCTTGCTTCTGAAGAGGTTCCGGTCTTTGGAGATTGCAACCGAGGTTGCAAAGCTGGATGTTCCTTGCTCTCCACCCAAGGAAGCTGCACTCTCTCCTATTCAGGAGGAACGTATAAACTCATCTCTATCTCTTACCCAATCTCCGCCTTTGCAATGAAGAGGTGTGCCCGGCTGGCACCTCCGAGCCTCTACAACAGCCCACAGCTTGCCCCAAACTATCACCCAGCTCCCATAGTCCAAATATATCCCGAATCAACCTCAACCCCATCCGAAACCATCCCCACTTCCACTCAACCTCGAAACCACCCCCACCCCCACCATCATCCCACAAATTGTACAACCTACTTCATCTACCCTAACCCCATCTCGAAACTCAACCTTCCACTTCTCCAACACAAACCACACCTCCACCAGAGATAGACATAACTTCCTATTCCTTCCCGGAGGATATCCAGATGAGCTCACCATCCCTCTCCCCCAAATTTCTCGAACCCCACACTCCCACTTCTTCCTCATCCGAATCCTCTTCGAGGATGAGGACAGTGACTTGAGCCCCACTTCAGCCTTATCGTCTATCATAGCTCGGATGGAAAGGAAAATAAAGCAGGCTTTTGAGAAAAAGATGACGAAGACGATGGTGAAGGCTTTCACCGAGGCAATGATCTCGAACATGAGGGAAGTAGAGGTAAATCTAACTCAAAAGATTACTTCTATTACTAACTCTGTTCTTGCCGAGAAGGTTAAAGCCTTGGAGGAGGAAGTGCAAGGGCTGAAGAATCAGTGACAGATTACAATGCGATAGTGGTGGATTCATTGGCTTTGGACAAGTCGGACTTCGTGGTGAAATGCAAAGATCTGGAGACGAAGCCGACTACCTTAGCTGATGAAGTAAAAAGGGGGAAGAAGAGGTGAAAGAAAGAGAGCAGGCCCTCACAATTGTGAATGAGACGAGGAACAAAGTTGATACAAAAGCCAAGACAAATGAGCCGGGAGGCAGACAGGAGGAAGCTCGAGTAAAATCGATAAGCTGGCCGCACTTCACCCGAGGGTCAGCCAATTGGAGGAAGCCTTAAGGGAGGATGAGCAGAGGAAGAAGGAAGAGGAAGACAAGTCACGCCCACCGCTTGCAAAAATCAAAGAGTCTCGAAAAAGCAAAGTGAGGTAAAAGGAAAGGGGAAGGAAGCTTGTCGAAGAGTCTGCTCCAAAGAAAGTGCTAAGTCCCAAGCCCACCTTGTCTCGAGAAAAGAAAGAGGGAGCCCGACTACTCGAATCTTCCCGAGGAATGATCAGCAGGATCATGAGGGAGCAGGCATTCTATGGTGAAAGGGAGAGGAAGAAGGCTGAAAAAAGAAAAACAAAGGGCTTGAGATGAGATGGAGTAAGGATGTGAGAAAATGGGAGATGAAAGGAGCAGATGAAGCCGATTTCGGGCCTTACCAACGGACACTCAACCCGCTAAAGGTCGTCGCTGGAAAACTCTTCAAAGAGTACAAGGAGAAGAATACGGGCCTTGAGATGGATGTATCACCGGTACATTCTCAGAGGGGTCTCGATTCCGGCTCAAGACGAGGACCCGAGGTGGCACGAGTGGATCGAAAAGGAAGACAAAGATCTTTATCGAGGCTGCTTGTAATAACCCAAAACCAATTATAGGATTTATATTTAAATCACTAAGTTTAGTGATCATATTATTTTATTCTAATTTCATATGTGGTTTTCTTAATTTTTCTCCAATCGACGAACGGTTTTTCAACCCGAAAATCTACTGATACTTTTCGAACTCACATCATGTAATACGGATTTGTTTAATAATGATTAATTACCAATAGTCCTTTAAAGGTGAGAAACACTTTTCGAAAAAACCACTAAGAAAAATGTTTGTTCTCCCATTACGGCGTTTTAATAAATTTTCTGAGCTGAAACTCGAACCGAAAAATACCAAAATTCAACGTCGAGATCACAATACTGTTTTAAAAAGTGGGCTGCCAAAATGACAGCCCAAATTCCCAAAATCAATCGGCCATGTGGGAAGTTAAGGGGGAATAGTGCAAATGGTACTTCTTCATCCATAACTACACTCTAAGACCATACCTTGTGTACCATCTTTTCCCTAATTCCCTCCCCACCATCCAATCCAGCAGCACACCCCCTTCCTCCCTTCTATAAATAGGTTGCTGCCCTCTTTATCTTCCACACAACAAAAAGCTTTGGGGTTCTCAAGAAAAGGAGGAAAATTCTCCAAGGGTAAGTCCTAAAACTCCTCTTAGTCTTATACATTTTTTTCTTAGCTTAGAAATTCAGGAAAAATATGATATGAGGCACTAAGAACTCCTTTTTACATGATATGATCTTATATGGAGTGCTTGAGTTGGAATTTTGGTGTTTGGAGTCAAAATGGTGAAGTTATACTTGAAACATGAAGTCAGCCAAAACCATGCCCTACCCACTCCACCCATTTTTGTAAAATTCATTCGGACCCTTTCCACCCGTTTAAAAATATGAAAACATTCCTAGATGTAGTACTTGAAGTGTAGAATAACATACTAAATTTCGTGGTCACTGGAATTTTGTAGACTGAGAATAAAATCGTGAAAGATTATGTGTCTCAAGTAATCCAAACTCGGGAGCAAGTGACTCATTTCTTTTATTTCTCCCCTTTCTGATAGTTATAAAATTCTAGGAAAAATCTGGGATGTTTCCCTTGATTTTTGTAAATCATTGTCAAAAATCATAACTTTTCGTTTTGCATTTCATGAGATAAAATTTTTTTCTCGAGTACCTGGTCGACGTTCGACGCATAGGGTTATTCTGTGTTGCACGCAATTTATTTTTCCAGTTAGACTATTGTATAAATCATGAAAACATTCATGTATGTCCTAAAACCTGTTTATAACAAGTTTCTTAAATTTGGTGATTTTTAAACGAGTATCCAATAAGTTATGAATTTTCTCGTAAGACATGTCCAGTAACCAAACCGAATGATAGATTGAATGTTCACGAATTTTCTGGGCGGAATCCGTAAGTGAAATGGCTTGGGTTCCTGAATTAAAGTTGTTCATACTTAAGTAACGCATCACCTGTTTTAATTTCATAATTTTTAGATATTTCTACAAAGAGTTATGGATTTTATAAGTTTGAGGTCACTGTTTTGCCGAAACAGAAATTTAGAGTCCTTATTTCTAAATCTGCTATAGTTTCGTAACTCAAATGAACTCGGACTCATAATAAACATTGTTCTACACTGAAAGATGTATAACATACTAAAATTTCATAATTTTCCAACGAGACTAAGTATTTTATTTCACTTATGTATGTATAGGTGTTGTTTCTTCGATTGTTAGTACTTGATAAATTAAATGGCCAAAACTTTTATTGAAGAGCATGTTTTGGATATCGAATGTTATACATAATACTTTATGAATACATATACTTGAGTGTCTTACATATTTTTCTTGAAAATGAACGGAACCGAAAGTCCCAAATTCAAGATCCACAAACCATAGTACACTAACAAAGCCGTTGGACGTAGGAATAAACCCATAGAAGTTTTGATAAAATAAAGTACCTCCTCTTGACCAAAGCCTAGTTTTTAGAAGGCACAATAAGATCAAGAACCTAAGTTTCTAATGGACAAAAGTTTTGTCGAACTAAACATACGGATTGTGCTAGGTAGAGTACGGTCGGAACCGAGACCGAGATTTTGTACGAGAGGCCTAAGCAATCAAGAAGTTAAACTTTCTCTTAAAAGTTCTCCAGGTGGGTGACACTATCTCGTATAGCTAGTTAATGTTATATGAATCGTTGTCGGTTTTCCTGAATCAAACATAAACAGATTTCCTCAAAAGATGCAAACACCAAAAACATATGAATGTATAACTTAAATGTGTGATCGTCCAATGATGAGCTATATTTTACTTTTATTTATGATTTTATGAAAAGAGGGCAAGCCCTATATGATGTGATGAAAGGTTACGGGGTCCGGATGTGATAGGAAACTATCATGTGCCCTCCCATATGATGAAAGTTTACGGGTCCGGATGTGATAGGAAACTATCATGTGCCCTCCCATATGATGAAAGTTTACGGGGTCCAGATGTGATAGGAAACTATCATGTGCCCTCCCATATGATGAAAGTTTACGGGGTTCGGATGTGATAGAATAATTATCATGTGCCTTCCCATATGATTACGGGTCTCGACGTGTAAACGTGCCATTCCACAATGTGATTACGGAGATCGGATGTGATAGGAAACTATCATGTGCCATCTCATATGTGCTATATATATATACTAAGCTGTCGCAAAGAAAGATAAATCTCTTAATCGAATGAAGTTAAGGGTTAACTAAAGATTACCTTGTACAAATGGGCTAAATGCCGTAAAGCATAACTAAAGATGAAAGAAGAATAAAAGATTTAATTATTTCGAAGTTTTCCTCGTCAATCTGTAACAAAGATACAAAGTTACCCACCGAGATTTCTATCTCACTCTCCCAAACTTAATATTTTCAAGGTTGCGAGAATGAGGCCCGGGAGCTGCCGTAGACGACCGCTTCCCACTCTCTCTTAATTAATAAATAAATCGTCTTAGTAACTTTCAACCTTTTGTAATGAATACTTTACTAATTTTATGTTATAATCTCCCCCGGGAGTTGTACTCATCGAGATGGTTTTGTTCAAAGTAGATAATGACCTTTTATTTTAAAGGAGTTTCTCTTCACCCAAGAAAGTGTTTCGTAAATTTTTTTCCGCTGCAACTTGATCGGTTGTTATTCAAAAGAAATTTTCTGGCTCAGTTTTTATGTTTCACTAAGTGATGACTCGGGTTTAGGACGTCGGACTCCGAAGGTCGACTTTCTCGAATTCCGGGCGTCGCAGTGGTATCGAGCCTATGTTAAAACCTTCGGACCAAAATAATTATTTACCTTTGATTTCAAAATTTTACTTAGGAAATAGATAAACTTCAATCCTTATAATTTTGAACCTTAGAAAATGTTACTTGTGGGAGGTTGTCTACAGATGCAAACCGGGAACAAGCCTCAAGGTATGCGACGTCTTGCAAAAGATTGAATAATAAAACCCTTACAAATGAATAACAACCAACAAGGAACATGAAATCTCAAACAATTAACTACGTAAAAGAAATGTCCTAAAGGAAAAATACGCCGCCTTGACTAACTTTACTTGCGCATGAACGTGAAATCTACATGTTTACTTGCTTTCTTATATTTTGGTTTTATCTTTTCATGTGAGCACTTGTTATTTTCTCTTTATACATTACCACTATTTTCTTCTTTCTAGTTTATGACCTTAAACCATTCGAATCCCTTTTGTTCACAAGCCGTGCCTTTTATAGCAGCCTCGTATCCCTCGTGGTAGTTGACTTTGCCATATATATGTAATGTCTATTTTAGTTAAATTATTTTGTTTTAAAGCCTCGCATCTTTAAATTTTCGTTGGAGCCTCTTTGTCTCTCCATTTAAACTTTGAGAACTTGTCTTTCTCATGTCAATTATATATGTATGTTCGTCTCACGTAGTTTTGTGAGATATTCTATCATATCCGTTATATTTTTATCTTAATATTTACAATATGTGTTATTACCTCTCTAACATGCATCGCCGAGCTCAACAACCGTGCCGCCTTGTGACCGGCCAAGTATGTTTCGGTTTCTACCGTGTGCTCCCATGCATGATTGACTTAGTACCGTGTTGTTAAAATTGAGATTCTCTTGCTTTGAATTGAATCATACGTATGTATTGTAATATATTTTATTCTTTTCTTTTCGGACCTACCCTAGATTTTGATATAATCCTAGAAATAGATTGGTTAAAGAAGGATAAAGTCGTCATAAGATGTTTAGAAGAGAAATAGATTTAAGAACAAGTGGCCAGCATTTCGCCTTAATGGAATGACCTAGCCGTAATAAGGATAACCTCCACAATAAAAGTTGCAAAGCTACCGTGAAGAGAAACAAACTAAGGATACTTAGTCAGCATCTCAACAACGGCAAAGGATACGAACTCCGCCTGTCAAGTACAAATCGTAAGAGAATACCTTGACGTTTTCCCGAAGAGTTATCTGGATTACCACCGGATCGCCAAGTAGAATTTACCATCGACTTAACACCCGGTGCTACACTCCATGTCGAAGTCACCATATAGAATGGCACCTAAGGAATTGCAGGAGCTAAAGGAGCAACCGCAAGAATTAGTGGACAAAAAGTACATCCGCCCAAGCGTGTCACCTTGGGGAGCATCTCGTACTTTTGTGAAGAAGAAGGATGGGCCACTCGAGAATGTGTATCGATTATAGAGGGTTAAACCAATTAACCATCAAGAACAAATATCCTCTCCCAAGAATTGAGGACTTGTTCGACCATGAAACACGCAGTAGTATTCTCGAAAATCGATCGAGGTCGGGCTATCACCAACTCGAAAGTTAAAGAGAGTGATATCCCAAAGACAACTTTCGGGACAAGGTATGGACATTATGAGTTTCTTGTCATGCCTTTTGGAGTGACGAATGCCCCGTAGTCTTCATGAATTTGATGAATCGAGTATTCCATTAGTACTTGGACAAGTTCGTCATTGTTTTCATCGGCGACATCTTGGTGTACTCGAAGGACGAAAAGCAACACGAAGAACACCTCCGGACTGTATTGGAGACACTAAGACATGAGAAACTCGTACGCTAAGTTCAGCAAGTGCGAATTCTAGATTGATCAAGTAATTTATCTAGGTCATATAATCTCGGCAAAGGGGATTGAGATGGATCCCCGTGAAGTTGGAGGCCATAATGGACTGGAAGGCTCCAACTAATGTCAACGAAATACGAAGTTTCCTAGGCTTGGCGAGGATACTACCGAAGATTTATCCAGGATTTCTCACGCATTGCAAAGCCCTTGACACATTTAACAAAGAAGAGTAAAAGAAGTTTGTCCTGGACGCCTACCGTGAGGAAAGCTTTCAGAATCGAAGAAGAAATTAACTTCCATGCCGGTATTGACCATTCCCGAAGGATCCGAGGGATTTGTCATCTACATAGATGCGTCCTTATCGGGATTGGGATGTGTCCTTATGCAAAATGGAAAGATCATTGCATATGCATCCCGCCAACTAAAGACTCACGAACAAAACTAACCCACACATGACTTAGAATTAGCAAATCGTGGTTCACGCGCTAAAGATATGGAGACACTACCTGTATGGTAGTAAGTGCGAGATCTATCTGGACCACAAGAGTTCGAACTACTTCTTTACGCAAAAGGAACTAAATATGCGTCAAAGAAGGTGGCTCGAATCGGTAAAAGAGTACGATTGCACTATCCATTACCATCCTGAAAAAGCGAACGTTGTGGCCGATGCACCGAGTAGAAAGGAAAGTGCGACGCTCAGCGCCATGCCAACCGAACAAGAATCGCTGATTGGGGATTTTTCCCGAATGAAGTTAGAGTTCTCTAATCAGCCTGCGCAAAGGAGAGGATTTTTACGCTCACCGTGCAACCGACCTTAAGAGAAAGAAGCAAAGAGGCGCAGAAGAGTGATAAATTCCTTGCGGGAATGAAAGAACAGACACGAAAAGGGACTATTCAGGGGTTTCATCGTAAGTCTCGACGGTACCTTGATGTTTGGAAATAGAATCATGTGCCAAGAAAGGGGCAATTGGCGAATGAGATCATGAGAGAAGCCCACGACACACCTACACCGTCCACCCCGGAGAGACGAAGATGTACCGGGAGCTACGGAAAACTTTTGGTGGAGAGCCATGAAAAGGTCAATAGCTCATTTCGTGAGGAAATGTCGACTGTCGGCCAGATTAAGGCAGACCACCAACGACCATCGAGATAGCTGAACCCATTAGAAATACCGGAATGGAAATGGGAGAATATTGCCATGGATTTTGTCACACGGTTTTCCCAAGACGTTGAAAAATCATGATGCGATGGGTCATAGTGGATAGACTCACTAAATCGTCTCATTTAATTCCCATCCGTATAACCTATTCAATGGATAAGCTTGCTCAATTGTACGTAGCTGAAGTAGTCGACCGCATGGTGTGCCAGCCTCGATCGTTTGAGATAGAGACCCTCGTTTCACCTCAAACTTTTGGAGAAGTTTGCAACAAGCCTTAGGGATGAAGCTAAATTTCAAGATCGCGTATCATCCTCAGACGGATGGCCAATCGAAAAGATTCAAACCTTGGAAGACATGTTGAGAGCTTGTGCTCTAGATTTCGAAGGAAGTTGGGAAGCTAACCTCCCTTTGGTGGAGTTTGCTTTTAATAACTGATTATCAATCAACAATACGAGATGGCGCCATACGAAGCACTTTATGGAAAAAAGTGTAGATCGCCTAATTGTTGGGACGAAGTTGGAGTCCGGAAAATCTTAGGACCCAAACTAGTGGAGAAATCGGTGGAGACCATTTCATGGATCAGGAAAAGATCCGGATAGCACAAGACCGTCGAAGTCATATGCCGATGTACGGAGAAAGGATTTGCACTTTGAAGTCGGGGACAAGGTATTCTTAAGAGTTGTGCCAATGAAGGGGTTAGTTCGTTTTGGAAAGAGAGGTAAGTTGAAACCTCGCTTCATAGGACCTTTTGACATTTTAGACAAGGTCGGAAATGTAGCTTACCGAGTGGCTCTGCCACGAGAATTGTTCCAAGTACAATGTGTTCCACGTATCCACATTTAGGAAGTACTTGTGTGACCCAGACCATGTAGTCGATTTTAAGAATCGAGCCTAAGTCGCAGCCTAACTTACGAAGAAGTACATGTGGCTATCTTGGAAAGAAAGGTCCATACCCTAAAACCGGGAAGTTCCTTTAGTACTAGTTCAATGGAGCAGACATGGAAAGAAAGAAGCTACCCGGGACAGAGAAGATGAAATCCTAGCTAAGTACCTGCAAGTGTCTTCAATCCAAGTAAGTAAATTTCGAGGACGAAATTTCTCTTAAGGGGTGTAGGATGTAATAACCCAAAACCAATTATAGGATTTTATATTTAAATCACTAAGTTTAGTGATCATTTTATTTTATTCTAATTTCATATGTGGTTTTCTTAATTTTTCTCCAATCGACGAACGGTTTTTCAACCTGAAAATCTACCGATACTTTTCGAACTCACATCCGTAATCCGGATTTGTTTAATAATGATTAATTACCAATAGTCCTTTAAAGGTGAGAAACACTCGAGAAAACCCTAAGAAAAATGTTTGTTCTCCCATTGCGCATTTTAATAAATTTTTGGAGCTGAAACTCAAACCGAAAATACCGAAAATTCAACGTCGAGATCACAATACTTGTTTTAAAAAGTGGGCTGCCAAAATGACAACCCAAATTCCCAAAATCAACCGGCCATGTGGGAAGTAAAGGGGGAATAGTGCAAATGGTACTTCTTCACCCATAACTACACTCGAAGACCATACCTTGTGTACCATCTTTTCCCTAATTCCCTCCCCACCATCCAATCCAGCAGCACACCCCCTTCCTCCCTTCTATAAATAGGTTGCTGCCCTCTTTATCTTCCACACAACAAAAAGCTTTGGGGCTCTCAAGAAAAGGAGGAAAATTCTCCAAGGGTAAGTCCTAAAACCCCTCTTAGTCTTATGCATTTTTTTTCTTAGCTTAGAAATTCAGGAAAAATATGATATGAGGCCCTAAGAACTCCTTTTACATGATATGATCTTATATGGAGTGCTTGAGTTGGAATTTTGGTGTTTGGAGTCAAAATGGTGAAGTTATACTTGAAACATGAAGCTGCCAAAACCATGCCCTACCCACAGACCCGTTTTTGTAAAATTCATTCGGACCCTTTCCACCCGTTTAAAAAACATGAAAACATTCCTAGATGTAGTACTTGAAGTGTAAAATAACATACTAAAATTTCGTGGTCACTGGAATTTTGTAGACTGAGAATAAAATCGTGAAAGATTATGTGTCGGACGTAATCCGAAACTGGGAGCAGTGACTCATTTCTTTTATTTCTCCCCTTTCTGATAGTTATAAAATTCTAGGAAAAATCTGGGATGTTCCCCTTGATGTGTTGTAAATCATTGTCGAAAATCATAACTTTTCATTTAGCATTTCATGAGATAAAATTCGTTTTTTGAGTACCTGGTCGACGTTCGACGCATAGGGTTATTTTGTGTTGCACGAATTAATTTTTCCAGTTAGACTATTGTATAAATCATGGAAAAATTCATGGATGTCCTAAAACCTGTTTATAACAATTTTCTTAAATTTGGTGATTTTTAAACGAGTATCCAATAAGTTATGAATTTTCTCGTAAGACATGTCCAGTAACCAAACCGAATGATAGATTGAATGTTCACGAATTTTCTGGGCGGAATCCGTAAGTGAAATGGCTTGGGTTCCTGAATTAAAGTTGTTCATACTTAAGTAACGCATCACCTGTTTTAATTTCATAATTTTTAGATATTTCTACAATGAGTTATGGATTTTATAAGTTTGAGGTCACTGTTTTGCCGAAACAGAAATTTAGAGTCCTTATTTCTAAATCTGCTATAGTTTCGTAACTCAAATGAACTCGGACTCTTAATAAACATTGTTCTACACTGAAAGATGTATAACATACTAAAATTTCATAATTTTCCAACGAGACTAAGTATTTTATTTCACTTATGTATGTATAGGTGTTGTTTCTTCGATTGTTAGTACTTGATAAATTAAATGACCAAAACTTTTATTGAAGAGCATGTTTTGGATATCGAATGTTATACATAATACTTTATGAATACATATACTTGAGTGTCTTACATATTTTTCTTGAAAATGAACGGAACCGAAAGTCCCAAATTCAAGATCCACAAACCATAGTACACTAACAAAGCCGTTGGACGTAGGAATAAACCCATAGAAGTTTTGATAAAATAAAGTACCTCCTCTTGACCAAAGCCTAGTTTTTAGAAGGCACAATAAGATCAAGAACCTAAGTTTCTAATGGACAAAAGTTTTGTCGAACTAAACATACGGATTGTGCTAGGTAGAGTACGGTCGGAACCGAGACTCGAGATTTTGTACGAGAGGCCTAAGCAATCAAGAAGTTAAACTTTCTCTTAAAAGTTCTCCAGGTGGGTGACACTATCTGTATAGCTAGTTAATGTTATATGGACTGTTGTCGCTTTTCTGAATCAAACATAAACAGATTTCCTCAAAAGATGCAAACACCAAAAGCATGTGAATGTATAACTTAAATGTGTGATCGTCCAATGATGAGCTATATTTTACTTTTATTTATGATTTTATGAAAAGAGGGCAAGCCCTATATGATGTGATGAAAGGTTACGGGGTCCGGATGTGATAGGAAACTATCATGTGCCCTCCCATATGATGAAAGTTTACGGGTCCGGATGTGATAGGAAACTATCATATGCCCTCCCATATGATGAAAGTTTACGGGTCCGGATGTGATAGGAAACTATCATGTGCCCTCCCATATGATGAAAGTTTACGGGGTTCGGATGTGATAAAATAACTATCATGTGTCTTCCCATATGATTACGGGTCTTGGACGTGTAAACGTGCCATTCCACAATGTGATTACGGAGATCGGATGTGATAGGAAACTATCATGTGCCATCTCATATGTGCTATATATATATATACTAAGCTGTCGCAAAGAAAGATAAATCTCTTAATCGAATGAAGTTAAGGGTTAACTAAAGATTACCTTGTACAAATGGGCTAAATGCCGTAACACATAACTAAAGATGAAAGAAGAATAAAAGATTCAATTATTTCGGGTTTTTCTCACAATTTGTGTAACAAAGATACAGTTACCCACCGAGATTTCTATCTCACTCTCCCAAACTTAATATTTTCGGGTTGCGAGAATGAGGCCCGGGAGCCTGCAAAGAGACGACCGCTTCTCACTCTCTCTTAATTAATAAATGAATCGTCTTAGTAACTTTCAACCTTTTGAAATGAATACTTTACTAATTTTATGTTATAATCTCCCCGGGAGTTGTACTCGTCGAGATGGTTTTGTTCAAAGTAGATAATGACCTTTTATTTTAAAGGAGTTTCTCTTCACCCGATAAAGTGTTTGTAAATTTTTTCCGTTGCAACTTGATCGGTTGTTATTCAAAAGAAATTTTCTCGCTCGGTTTTATGTTTCACTAAGTGATGACTCGGGTTTAGGACGTCGAGACTCAGAAGGTTGACTTTGAGACAGGCGAGACCCAAGACCAACCCCGATGGCTCGATTGACATGAACTGGATTAAAGGCATCATTGCCAAAGCTGAAGTAGAGTCTGGGTTGAAAGATGAAGAAGAGCTCAAAAAGCTAAGGAAGAGGGTCTTCACCTTGTTGGCCATTCCCGAAGCTAATCGGTGGGGAGTCCGATCATAGGATCATTTTCTTTTCCTTATCTTTTTATTTTTGATCTTTTTGTATCATGTAAATCTTATCTGAATAAACATATGTTTGACTTATGAGTTTTACTTGTCTTATTTTCTTAAAAAAATTTCTGCTTTAAGAAAACCTAAAATTTTTCTTAGTATAAAGCATCTGAGAAGTTTATCATCTCGTATTTAAATTTTTCAAAATTTTTCTAAATCTAAAATTTTCTAAGTCCTAAGACTTAAAAGTTTAAAAGACTTAAAATTTCTTTTTAAGTGCTTTATGATTTTTGAGTCGATTAAAGTGAAAATGTGTTCTGATATACCTATTTGTTAGATCTTGATTAACTCTCGAACTAACTTGATTGTGAGTGTGTCTCTTTCTTGTAGGTTTTAACTTCATCAAAAAGGGGGAAATTGTTAGATCAAGTAAAGTTTTGATGAGTTAAAAGATCAATCCAGATGAGCAGACAATTAATAAGAAAAGCCGAGATCGAGTGCTTATACTAGGTGATCGAGACTAGGTCGAGGCTAGTTAAGTCGAGTTGGAGATCGAAGCTGCAAGTCATCTGGAGATATGCTCAAGTCTAGTCATCTGCAGGAGACAATTAGAAAGAGCTCGAGACGAGGTCAAGACAAGCCGAGTAGAATAAGAAAGGCAAGTCTTCACCAAGGTAGCTGAGGACGAGTAGAAGAAATCAGGAGGTCTAGAGCGGTTTTCAAGATTAGGTTTGTTAAAGTAGTTTCAGTTTGTTAGAACCGACTAACAAACTAACTGTCTTTTCGACTTATAAATAGGTCTAGTTTTATTTTTCAAAAACTCATGTAAGAGTTTTCAAAAGTTTCTAAGTGTTTATAGAACACTTCTCTGTAATCTTCAAAATCCATTATTCACTTGTAATTCTTAGATTCGGAAGAAGGAGTTAGGAGTATTTTGAAGATTTGAAGGAAGTTGTAAGTTGTAAGTTGTAAGTCGTGAAGTAAGAAAGTAGTAAGTTGGTCCCTTCTTCAAGTTGGAGAAGAAGAGTGGATGTAGGATTGTTATAATCAACCACTATAAAATCAGTGTTCTTTCTTGCTTTTATTTACTTATCTGTTCAATTTCCAATTTATTGTTCAAAGATTAATTTCAGAATCAAAGTTAAAATCTGAATAAAGTTGAGATTAATATTGAATTTCCGCTGTGTTAATGCAGTACTTTGAATAAATTTTGTAAGATTTTGAAAATCTGAAAAATCTATTCAACCCTCCCTTCTAGATTTTTCTTAGAAGGTCGATACACATTTTACCTAATCGCTCAACTAATCGGGACCAACAGAGGTAGATGGTTGTTTTCGGTGCTCGAGCTTTTGTGACCATCAACCTCCATATGTGGTCACAGCGTCACGTGAGGCGATTGACGCCTATACCCGCGAGCATGGAGTTGACCTCCGGGACGACGATGATGAGGAGGGACAACAAGCTGGGTCGATGATGATGAGGATAAGGGTGCCGCCGAGGAGCCGAGGCAGAGATGGAGACGATGATGATGAGGACGAGGAGGAGCAGGCTCGAAGGATGAGCCAAGATATATGGATGAGGATTATAGGCCGGAGCTTAACATGTACCGGCAGATGAGATGAGGAATCGGCGATGAGGTCGGGAGCTAATCCCGAGGCCGTGGACTCGACGGAGGAGATGTGGGATAATAGCCAGCGTATGCAGCTCGAGTGCCCGACTCATCGGGATGAGTGTTACAGATGATGGAGGAATCCCGACGGATGCTCGAGGAGACTCTCAAGATGCGGCGAGGATATGTATTCACACCTCCGGTAGTTCAGCCTCCTGGAACTTCGGGCCGGGCCACTACCCCTGCTCCACCACCGTCCGATTATTAAGGCTACTCCCCTACTTCCTCATCCCTCTCCTCTAGTTATTTAGTTTTTTATCTCCTCGGTGATTTGTATGATTTGATGTTGAGGGTGATTGTACTCTATGAGATGGATTTGATGTGATGATGTTTGGATATGTGATGATTTTATGGATGATGATTATGATGCTTTGATCTTATTGAACTTATTGTCTTATGATGATTACATTCTATTGATCTCTTGGATTCCTATTATTTTGAGTTAGAGTGGTCATGAGTTTAATTGTGGATTTATTGCATATCTTTTAGTATCATTTTTGATGTAGTGAGTGTGCTTGGACTTATGTACATGTGCACTTATGCTTGATTTGCATGACATATTGAATTTTGATTTGATCATTAGTTGATTTGTACCTTGATGCTAGCATTCTTGATTAATTCTGTAAAGATGAATGTGAATGTGAATGGAAATACTTGATTCATTGCTCAATTTAAGCCCGTGAGCTTCGTGCTTTATAATCGTACATTTTATACGGTTGATTTGATTTCTTTGTGAGTGCATCATTCATGGATTTGTATGCTAGAACTTGCCACTAGACTTGTTGATATTGATCTTTGTGAAATGTCATGAACATGATAAAAGGCCATGTTTGCTATGATGAGTCACTTTGCCAAAATTTTCCCCACCATAGACATTTGATTTCCTTAGCAAGCCAATTTGAGCCTAGAATCCTTATTCTTTGGCAAGCCAAGTGAAATTGGAGCCATTTGTCAATTTTGATGAGCCTTTTTGTCCTATGTTTAGTAGAGCTTGATTGTTGGCTAATGATGGTGAGTCGATTGCTAAGTGTGGTGGAAAATGATGTGCTAAGTGATGAATGTTTGAAAGAAGAAGAAAAGAAAGGTTGTAAAAAAATTGAATTGTGAAAAATGTGAACATGAAAAGAAGAAAAATTCAATTGTGAGCTTAAGTGAAAGAAAGCTCAAGTGAAGGGTGGTGATTGATCTTGAAGCCAAAGAAAGAGTGAAGCTTGATAAAAGTGAAGAGATGTGTATTGAATTGATTAACTTACATTCAAGTCTCTAATATTTGAGTCATTCTTACCCAAAACGTCCCACCTTTCGAAAGAGCCTACATTACAACCTAAAAGAAAGACCTCTTTGATTCTTGATTGATCACAAATGATTTTGATTGAGATTAAGTCCATTGGCAAGCATATGGTGTGCAAGTTTGTGAATTCGATGATTGAGTGCATCATACCTTTATACACTTGAGTGAAGAGTGAAACACTCCATGGAAGGAATAATGTGTTAAGTGTTAGATTGAGCATTTATTTGAGCATGATTCATCTTGATTGCTAGTGGATAGTTGCATTGATACTTATGATCATTGATGAGTTCGATTGTCTTCTATTTCGTCTATGGTGCCATGTGACATAATTGCAATCAATTCATTCCTTAGTGCTTAGTTTCTACGTTGCTCGAGGACGAGCAACACTTCAAGTTTGGGGGTATTATGATTGGAGTGAATTGATGCATGATTTTGAGGCTTATTTAAGTGCAAAAAGTAAACAACGTGTTAGTTTTGTGCATAAATGTGTAGAGTATCACTTCTTTGCCTAAAAAGTATTACTTGATGAGTATTTGATATTTTTATGCTTTTCGGATAAATCGGTGGAATTTGGCCAAACCGAGAGTACCGGCATTCTTAGGATGAAGAGACGAACAAGACGGATGAAAATGGGGGTCGGGGCCGGAGTTCCATCCGAAAAAATGCCACTGGACTCGACCTCTGCAGTCGAGGGATGTGATGGGGAAGAGAATTTGAAAAATGGAGCTGCCTCGACTCGATGGATTTGCAAAATGAGGATCTCTCGAGTCGAGGCTGAGCCTCGACTCGAGGCAGGAGCAAAAACGGCTATATCGTGGACACGACTCTTACTCCTCGACTCGAGGGCCCCAAGCTCGAGTTAAGGGAGCCCCAAAACCGAAAAAATCTAGTTTTAAGCCATTTAAAGCGAAAACGAGCATATTCTCCCCATATCGGTTTAGAGCGGTTTCTAGGTAGTTTCTGAGCGAATTTATCATTTCCCAGCTTAATTCTACTTGTAATTGCATTAGATTGATAGAATTTGATTAGATTCAAGCTTGTAATCATTAGATTAGCATTTTGATCCATTAGATTTTGAGTTCCAAGTTGTAATTGAAGAGTAGAGAATTGTATTCCAAGCATTGTGGAGAATTGAAGCATTCTTATTTTTGTTAATTGAAGACCAATTGGTGATGTTCTTCTACTTTTCTCTCTTTAATTCCTTGTTTGTGTTGATTAGCTTGTCATTTGCTTTCCTAGATTTTTCACCCATGGCTTTTGCACTTAGCACCGTGGGCTAATAGCTTTGTGCTTGGGATAATTGAAATTGGGGATGATGTGATTGCCTCATGCTATGATTGTTGATGATTGTGATCAATTGAATTAGATTGCTTCCTAATTGTGATTCTTAATTGAGCTTCATGCAAAGTTGTCTCTTTAGATTAATGGTTGATCACCCTAGCAATAGGGGAGAGTTGAGCTAACGTGATTAGGTGTTAATCGGGTTATAATTTTGCATGATTGTATGAATTGGGGACTTCTACATTGAGAGATGGGAAGGACTAGGAATGCTCATATTAGGCATTGTGATTTTAATGGAGTGATTAATTTCATGATGGTTTATGCTTTCTAATTTGATTGATTTGCAATTGGATACAATCATAGCTTGTTAATCATGGATTCCTTGATGGAGATTATCCCTTGCACCCCATTCTCCCATTTGATTTAGTTTATTTGATATTGCATTTTAAGTCTTGATTAATTGCTTGCATTAGTTTTAGATCTTTATTCTTGCCATATTTTTGTAGAATTTTGTCCTAAACCCATCTTTGCAACAATAGTCATTTAGAACTTGTATCCTTAGGGCCTCACTTGCATATTTACTCCTTTATATATTTGTGATTGGTCTTAATACCACTTACCGGATTACTACTTCCAATCACCGGCACATATTGAAAAAGATCTTACTTCACCTCATCGAAATGCCGAGAAAGCATATGCATATCTTATCAACTAGCAATCACATATTATACACCATTTTGAAAAGTTCACATCTCAAGAAGTTGCAGAGAATAGACTTCGTTTGAAAGCTTCAATTGAGGCAACTAGATTGCTTGCATTTAAAGAATGTTCTTTTAGAGGTCATGATGAATCCATAACTCAGCTAATCTTGGCAATTTTTTAGAGTTGATGAGTTACATAGGTTCTTTCAATGACAAAGTAGCAAAAGTTTTGAAAAAAGCTCCACGAAATGCATCATACACATCGCGAAAATGTAAAAACAAATTTTGCATGTTTTGGCAACTAAAGTCAAGAATGCCATGATGCAAAATTTTGTATCATAGTTGATGAAGCATGAGATGCATCTAAAAAGAGCAAATATCAATTGTCCTAAGATTTGTTGACAAGAGTTGTTATGTGAAGAGTTTTTCTTTGGACTTGTCCATGTTAAAGACATTGCTTTGCATCAACATTGAAAAACGATATTTTTTCTATTCTATCTCGTCATTCTCTTGATGTTCAAAATCTTCGGGACAAGATAATGATGGTGCAAGTAACATGCGTGGTGAGTGGAATGAATTGCAAGCTCTAATTATTTGTGAATGTCGTTATGCTTATTATGTTCATTATTTTGCACATCGCTTGCAATTGGCATTAGTCGTTGCATCAAAAGAAATTATTGCAGTCCACCAATTTTTCACCAAGTTGAACTCCATTATTAACGTTGTTGGCGCCTCGTGTAAGCGTAACGATCAATTAAAAGTTGTTCATGCGTCGAGATGTTGCTCATTTGCTTGAAGTAGATGAGCTTGAAAGTGGGAAATGGCTTAATCAAATTGGTTCTTTGCAAAGAGCCGGTGACACTCGTTGGAGTTCTCATTTGAAATCAATAAGAAGTCGATAAAGATGTATAGTGCAACATGTGAAATTTTACCTGACTATTATTGAGGATGGAACCACTTCTACTCAACGAGGAGATGCAATCGATGTAGCTTATGAGGAGTTAACTTCTTTTGAATTTGTCTTCTTTTTGAATCTCATGAGAAAAGTTTTAGAGATTTCTAATATACTTTGTCAAGCTTTGCAACTTCAGTCTCAAGACATTTTAAATGCAACACATCTTGTATCATCTACTAAGTTACTTCTTAAAAAATTAAGAGATGATGGATGGGAGGAGTTAGTTGCACATGTGAAATTGTTTTGTCAAAGGGTGAATCTTCTTGTGCCTGATTTTAATGCTTAATAAGTTTCAAGAAGGGGAAGGGCTCACCATCAACAAGATGAAACTACCATTGGTCATCACTACAAAATTAATATTTTTTATGTAGTGATAGATACTCAATTGCAAGAGTTGAATGATAAATTCAATGTCAACGCACGTGGAGTTGGTTATTCTTAGCATGACTTTGGATCCAAGAGAGATGTGTTTATCATTTAGAATTGATGACATTTGCAAGTTGGTTGAAAAGTTTTATCCATAAGATGCAATTTGAGAATTTTGATCATGTGCCGCAACTTCCTGATTTGGAAACATTGACAATGATTTTTTATTTATGTCAATGGTTGGTGAAGACTAGGAAATTAGACATCTACCTGTTGTTGTTTAGAGTTGTAACTCTTGTTCTCACACTTCCAGCTCCGGCCACCATAGAGCGGTCCTTTTCGCTATGAACTTAGTCAAGACTACACTTCAAACAAAAATGGAAGATGAATTTCGTATTAGTCTATATTGAGAAGAAAATTGCAAAAAAATTTGTATAGACTCAATTATATATGATTTTCGTGATATGCAAGAGAGACGTTCTAAGTTTTAATATATGAAGGACATATTTATGTATTTTGGATTATTTAATGATGAATATTGATATATCTTGGTGAAAATGTATAATATCTAAATTTTATCATGAAACGTATATTAGTTTAAATTGTATTTATTGGCCCCACTAATCTAAAATCGGGTTCCGCCCCGGTCACTTGATCACTCTACTTTCCAGAAGACTTTTTTGCCCGGCTACGAACATCCGAGGGCGTCTTAACCGAGATGCTCGTCTCAACCATGACTTTGGTGGTCGTCAACGTACTCCAAGCATCCACAACATGAAGTCATTATCATCGTCCACTACTGCGGACGAGCGTCCATAAGATTGTTTATGGGTGACTTCCACCCAAATATCATAACGAAAAAATAATAAAATATTAAGGGGTGGCGCTAGCCTCGACATTGTGCGGCCGCCACCGCCAATGTCACCAACTCAAGATTCTCTTTATTTTACACATGACACACCCTAATTGGTTGATATAGTTACATTTATAGATATTGAAGATAATGTGTATTAGTGTATATATATATATATATATATATATATATATATATATATATATATATCAAAATTCATAAAAAATTACTATAAATAGAGTCCAATATCAAAACATTTTGAAAAACAAACTAATTTTCTCTCTTTTCTCTTCTAATATTTCTATCATAATTTCTATCATTTTCTATTATGGATCTAATGCATCCAATGCATCTCTTCGAGATATTTCATCCATTTATTTATAAGTTAATTAATTTATTTTTTTCATTTTTGTATTTTCAAATCTTGTAATTTTAATTTTGTTATTGAGTTAGTAATTTATTTTAAGTGTATGGTAATTTTGGTTAATGACCCAATTCACGACTGTCGCCCTAAAGTTGACCCAACTCCATTCCAAATGAAAACACCTTTATAAATTAACATGATCGGTGAACTAAGATCGAATTTTGCAATGGTGTTCAATGTCTTGATCGAAAATCAGCATGATATTCTGTCACATTAACCGAAATTATAATGTTCGGTCACTTTAACCGAAAATCCACAAGTTGTTCGTTGTAGATGGTCGAACAAACAAAATGGAGAAAAATGAGAAAATAGAAGAGTCATGGAGCTGCACAGGTTAATGTCAAAAATATATTGATGGCGAGGATGGGATTTGAGAGAATTGAGATGGGGTAAGGCGTTTGTCTTTAATGGTGGCGAGGATGTAATGACCCGAAATCAAAACCTAGTGTTTTATATTTGATTTTCTAAGTTTAATTTATTTTATAGATTGATTTAAATTCTATGTGTATTTTTCTTTATTTTGTTCCAATTGACGAATGGTTTTTCAAACCGAAATCTACTAATACTTCTAAAACCCATACCCGTAATCTGGATTTGTTTAATAATGATTAATTACTAATAATCCTTTAAAGGAGGGAAACATTCAAGAAAAACCCTAAGAAAAATATATTTATTTCCCATTGCGCGTTTTAATAATTTTTGGGCTGAAACTCGAACCGAAAATACCGAAAAATCAACGACGAAGTCATGCCGCGTATAAGAAAATGGACTGCCAAATGGCAGCCCAAATCCCTCAAAATTTCATGCACATGGGGGCCTTAATGAGGAGAATATTGAAGTACAAGAGATCCTAGCCCAAATCTTAGGATTAGCTCCTAAAGCTAGGCAAAATAGCCTCAAGCCTATTTCTTCCCCCTTTTCCTCTCCACCATCCATTTGGCCACCCCTTCTCTCTTTTCCCTTCTATAAATAGCCCCTCCCCTTCTCTTTCTTGGACACACAAATCACAAAGAAGCTCTCAAGGCAAGAAGTCTTCTCTTCCAAATAAGTAAGCCTCCTAGCCCTTTCTTTTAGTCTTATGCTTTCTTAGCTTAGAAGACTTAGGAAAAATAATTTAGGAAGCCCTAAGAATAAATAATTCGGACACTTTCCCACCGTTTAAAAATCATGAAAAATTCATAAATATATTATTTGAAGTCTAGAACAACCACGTTTAAATTTCATAATTTTCTGATCACTGTGTAAGGAGAATAAAATCGTGGAAAAATGTGTGACGTAAATGTGCATAATCTGGGAGCAGTGACTCATTCTATTTATTTCTCCCTTTTCTAAAGGTTATAAAATTCTGGAAAAAATTAGGGACGTTCCCCTTGATGTTTTTAAATCATAGTCAAAAATATAATATTTTCGTTTAGTACTTTATGAGATATAACCTGTTTCTGAGTACCTGGTCGATGCTCGACGCATAGAGTTATTTTACATTTAACGAATTCATTTTCCAGTTTTTCTTAAGAAATAAATTATGGAAAAATTCATGGATGTTATACAACCTGTTAGTAATAAGATTCTAAAATTTTGTGATTTTTAAACGAGTATCCAATAAGTTATGAATTTTATTGTAAGACATGTATAGTAACCGAGTCAAACGATAGATTAAATGTTCACGAATTTTCTGGGAAAATTCCGTAGGTCAAATGGCTTGAGTTCCCGAATGAAAGTTGTTCATCCTTAAGTAATGTATTATATGTCTTAATTTTGTGATTTTTAGATAATTTTGCAGTGAGTTATGAATTTTAGAAGAACACTTGACACTGTTGGCCGAACCAAAATCAAATGCCAATTCTCTTCGAAATCTGCTATCTTTCCACAGCCCAAATGAACTTGGACCATTAATAAAGTTTGTTCCATATTTAGATATGTATATCATACTAAAATTTCATAATATTTTGATGAGTCTAAGTATTTTATTCTATTTATGCATGTTTACGTGTTATTTCTTCAATGATGGAGTATTAGGAGAAATAATTTACTTAACTTTTAGAAAACTGAGCATGTCTTATGTGATGTATAATTTATATGATACTCCATGAATGTTATATTTGGTCTCTTATAATATAATAAAACCAACTAACCCAAATCCCGAACCTTGAACCGACAATACACTAGAAATACCGTTAAACCAAAAGGTTTGAACCCATAAGATCGGTTAACGAAACAAGTACCTCTAAATACCAAAGCCTAGACTTAGAAAGACACAATAAGATCAAAATCCTAAGTTAAGTTAATAAATCAAAAGGTCGTATGAAACTAAACAAATGGACTATGCTAGGTAAAGTACAGCTCAAACCCGAGACCGGAGGTTTGTACGAGAGGCCTAAGCGATCAAGAAGTTAAACTTTGTCTTTAAAAGTTACCAGGTGGGTGACACTATCTCGTATAGCTAGTTAATGTTATATGGATTGTTGTCGGTTTTCTGAATCAAACATAAACAGATTTCTCAAAAGATGCAAATATCAAAAGCATGTGAATGCATAACTTATAAATGTGTGATCATCAAATGATGAGCTTTATCTTACTTTTATTTATTATTTTTTTTGTGAAAAGAGGGCAAGCCCTATATGATATGATGAAAGTTTACGGGATTCGGATGTGATAGAATAACTATCATGTGCCACTCCAAATATGATTACGGGTTTTGGACGTGTAAACGTGTCATTCCAAAATATGATTACGGGTTTCGGATGTGTGAACGTGCCACTCCAAAATATGATTATGGATTTCAAACGTAAACGTGCCACTCCAAAATATGATTATGGGTTTCGGACGTGTAAACGTACCATTCCACATTGTGATTACGGGATCGGATGTGGTAGAAAACTATCATGTGCCATCTCATTTGTGTTATATATAGTTGAATGTTATAAAGAGTTGTGAACTCTGAATTAAAGAAGATGATAGTTAAAGGATGAGGAGCTATAAGATTATATCCGAAGCCTTACCTTATACAAATGAACACAACGCCATAACAAGGAAGTAAATAACAAAATATGAAAATAAAGAATAAAAGACTCTACTATTTTGAGATTTTCTCATTAATCAGATAACAAAGATACAAAGTCGCCCATCGAGATTTTTATCTCATGCCATATAACTAATATTTTTCGTGTCAAGAGATTGAGGCCCGGGAGTTGCAATAGACGACCCGTTTCCACTCTCTTTCTATTTAAATGAGTGACTTTATATTTTTCGCATCTTTATAAAAATTTGTATTTTGTTAAAGACTCGTCACTATGATTTTCCCAAGAGTTTTTTACCTTAGACTCACCGGGTGGCTTTTGTCAAACGATTTATCTCTTTGTTTAGTTATGAATATGGTTCAAACATTTTAAATAAGTGTTTGTAAAATCTTCCACCGCAACTTAAATGAATAGCATTGCTTTCTAAAAGGAATTTTTCGGCTCGATTTTTATGGTTCACTAAGTGATGACTCGGGATTAGGATGTCGGGACCTCAAAGGTCGACTTTTGTTAGATCAAGGAAGGTTTTGATGAGTTAAAAGATCAATCCGGATGAGCAGACGACTATGAAGAACACTAAGATCGTAGTGCAGTACTAAGCCGATCGACGAGGTCAAAGACCCAACTAGTCACCAAGACTTGAAGCCGCAAGTCATCCTGGAGACAAGCTCGAGTCTAGTCATCCGTAGGAGACAATTATGAAGAGCTCAGACGAGGTCAAGATAAGCCGAGTAGAATAAGAAAGGCAAGTCTTCACCAAGTCACCGCAGACGAGTAGAGTAAAATCACCGGTGAGCGAAGCGATTTTCAAGATTAAGTTTGTTGAGCGCTTTAGTTTGTTACAACCGACTAACAAACTAACTGTCTTTTCAGCTTATAAATAGGTCTAGTTCTTATATTTTTTAATACACTTATGCAAATTCGATGTACACATTATTCACTACTCAGCTTTCTATCACAATCAATTCACAAGTTTTTCAAAAGAGTTTTTCAAATCAATTCTAAGTGTTTATAGAACACTTTACTTGTAATCTTCAAAGTTCAATATTCACCGTATTAGTTAGATTTTAGAGAAGGATTTAGGAGATTGAAGATTTGAAGATCTTTACGAATTGTAAGTCGTAAGTTGAAAGTAAGTAAGTAAGTGGTAAGGAGAGTCCCTTCTTCAAGTTGAAGGAGGAGAGTGGATGTAGAATTTGTTGAATCAAGAAGTTTTGATGAATTAAAAGGGAAGCAGCTGGTCGATCACCAACCTGGAGAACTGCAGAGAATAAGTTTATAAGATAAGCCGATCGAGACGGGGTCGAGGCACCGACCTAGTCACGGTGGTCCGATAGCATGCTAGTCATCTAAAGACAAGCTCGAACCTAGTCATCTGCGGGAGACAAACATGAAGAGCTCGAGACGAGGTCAAGATAAGCCGAGTAGAATAAGAAAGGCGAAGTTTTCACCAAGTCACCGCAGACGAGTAGGAAGAATCACTGAGGTCAAGAGCGATTTCGAGATTAAGTTTGTTAAGCGGTTTAAGTTTGTTAGAACTAACTAACAAACTAACTGTCTTCGAGACTTATAAATAGGACTAGATTTTATTCTTCAATACACTTATGCAAGTTTGATTTTTCACACTATTCACTATTAATTTCACAGTATTTTTTCAAAAGAGATTTCAAATATTTTCTAAGTGTTTATAGAACACTTCACTTCATATCTTCAAAAACACATCTTGTTCTTAGAGTTAGATTTCGGATAGTTGATTAGATTGTTGAAGAGTTGAAGATCGATTTGTAATTTGTAAAGATTGTACAGTAAGTAAGTAAGCGGCTAGTGAAGACCCTTCTTCGAGTATTGGAGAAGGAGAGTGGATGTAGGATTGTTATAATCCGAACCACTATAAATCCCAGTGTTATTTCTTGCTTTCTTTAATTTCTTTTCTAATTACAATATTATCAATTCAAGATTAAAATTCAGAATCTTAACTAAAATTTGAATATCACCTTTGCATTTGATCTTGTTAAAAGTTGAGTTCTCAATTATATTCCATTGTGATAATCGATACTTTGAATTGATTTTGAGAGATTCGAAAAATCTACAAAATCTATTCAAACCCCCTCCCTTTCTAGATTTTGTTCTTGCAAGCTAACTCAAGGTTTTAATCAACTCAACATTCGAGGACCAACAAGTGGTATCGTGAGCGGTGTTAAGTCATTACGATATTAATTTTAGGTCTTGAACAAGATTCTGAAATTATCTTGATTTTCTTCGTTTTCTTCTTTTACTAACAGTGCTACTAATTAGCTTGTGGAGTATTTTGTTTCTTTGTTTCATCATGTCATCGGGGAAAAACAAAAAGTCTAGGAATCTTCCTGAATTCTCTATTGAAGTTATGATTATTGGAAATTTAGGATGGAGAATCACCTAAAAGCCATTCATGATAGGATGGAAGAGGTTCTTGAGGAAGGTCCTATAAAATTCTATCATGGAGGCACCAAAGATCGAGCCGAAGTCACCAATCCGTAACTGCATAAGAAAAGAAGAGTTCGAATTGACACATGATGAAAGAAAGGTCCACAATCTTGACCAAGTAGCTCGAATCAAATCATTGAGACTCTAAGTAAGGATTGGATAGAAAAAGTTAAGAGATGCAAATCGCCAAAGAGATGTGGCAAACTCTAGCCAATGTTTGTGAAGGATCTCGAGCAGTCAAAGAAAACAAGCTTCATCTGTTTCTACATGCTTTTGACACATTCAAAATAAAGGATGGTGAGGCTGTAGATCAACCGGATGTGAGATTGACTAATCTTGTGAACAAAGCAGCCGATTTGGGTAAGACTTACACCGAGAAAGAAATTAACAACAAGATACTCGAGATCTTTGAGCAAAAGATGGAAAGAGAAAGCCAATATTCTCAAGGCAACACAAAACTTGTCATCAATATCACATCACACTCTCTTCTCTCATCTTAAAGCACTCGGAATATGACATTCACATTGAAGATGAAGAAGATGAGGCAGAGTCATCTACATCTGGAAAAGCTGTAGCATTTGTCCATCAAGATGAATCTGTAAAGATTGCTAAAGCATCCGATTTGTCTCAGTAAAAGAAGAAATGGCTCTGTTGTTGAAAAGATATGAAAGATTGAAGATGAAGTACAAGAAACAAAAGAGACAGATTAGATAAAAGGAACTATAGATCGACGAGAGATAAAAGAGTTCGTATAATGATAAAAGAAGGATCGACCAAGAAGTTATAGGTCACCTATCGACGAGTAGAAAGTAGTCCAAAACAGACAGAGGAGATATATGCTATACTTGCAGCAAACCTGGTCACTACAATATGATTGTCCTCAACTCACTCCTAGAGAAAGAGAAGAGAAGAGGAAGAAAAGAGATAGAAGATATGCCGACTGCGCAGAGCTCTCCTAGCAGAGAAAGAAGAAGCTCGAGAGACATCATCATCCTCATCTTCATCTGATTTTGGGTCGATGATGACATATGTCTAATGGCTAAAGAGGTACATTACTATTCATCATCGATAATGACTGTGACATCTTATCTCGAAACCGATCCGATCTTATTGATAAACCGTTGAAAGATTTGGAGACCGCTCTATCTCGCTTATAAACAGATAGAGGCTGAAAATCTTAATTTAAAGGATCAAATTTCTGATCTAACTAAGGTCAATCAGACTAAGGAAAGTGAGAAACTAGACTGTACATTCAAGGGGAATGTCGACTAAGATGATCACCGCACCTTGTCTCGATAAGACAGATAAGTTAGAACAGAACTCGAGTTCTTTAAAAATAAAATTTTCAAATATCTATTCTCGAGAATGAAAATTATAAAAGGACTAACAGGGAATTAAATCTCAAGTTGGGACTTTTGAATAATTCTCAAACTACAATAGATAAAATCTTCAATTCTTCTCAAAAGTCTAGTGATAAACCGGATTAGGTTTTGATAGGAATAAGAAAAATGATCCTATAAAACCTAGAGTCTTTGTAAAAGCAACTAAACCTAAGGTAGAAACTTTATTCAGTCCTTTGAAACCAAAGGAATTAATCACCTCATCCGATACTTCAAAAGAAAAATCGACGAGGAAAGTAACTCCTAAGGCTGAACCTAAGACTAAATCAAAGATCTATCCTAGGTATAATAGCTTTGATGGAAGAAGCAGATCTTATCCATTCTTACCAAGATTCAAGACAATTTCAAAAGATCAACTAAATCAGATTGATCTTGAAAGTCTTATCTTAGTAGATAGATATGGATGCAAGCTTCAATATATGGTTTTAAGGAACATTGATATTTTTATCCTGGATTCCTAAGAGTCATCTTAACATGAAAGGACCCAAAATGCAAAGGGTACCTAAGCAATAAACTTGTGATTGCAGGAAGACAAAAAGATAGTTGATAGAGGAGACATTCTTGAGGTCATCCGGTATATTGATAGTGGCTGTTCAAAGCACATGACCTATGAAAGACGACTTCTCTCTAACTATCAAACCATTGATGGACCGAGAGTGATGTTTGGTGATAACAACTTTGGACTTACTAAAGGTGTAGGAACACTAATGATTGGAGATGTTCATGTTCAAGAAGTTTACTACGTGGAAGGATTGAAGCACAACCTATTATCCTGCTTCACAATTTTGTGATAAAGGGTTTTGTGTCAAATTTACTCATAATGCATGCTATGTTTTAGATGGTTTAAATGAAAATATTCTATTAGCTGGAGTAAGACAAGGTAACATCTATGTTGCTAACTTCAAAAGTTGTCCTAAAGATACTTGTCTTGTTGCTAAGAGTTCAGATGACTTAAGTTGGTGTGGCATGCACGACTTGGTCACTTAAACTTCAAGACTCTTAACAAAATAGCAAGGAAATCTTTAGTTAAAGGACTCCCGATAAAATATTTTCAAAGAACCATGTATGTGTTTCTTGTCAAAAAGGAAAACAGACCAAAGCTTCTTTTAAAACAATAAGTAATCCTTCTTCGTAAAGAATTTTGGAACTTCTTCATATGGATCTGTTTGGTCCAAGAACTCCTCTCGGCTTTAGTGGAAGAAAATACACCTTAGTAATTGTTGATGATTTTTCAAGATTTACTTGGGTAATTTTCTTATACAAAAAGAATGAGATTATGACCAAGATTCCGAATTCCTTAAAAAGATTCAAAATGAAAAAGGATTAAATATTGTTAAAATTAGAAGTGATAAAGGTACCGAATTTCTAAATAAATTGATTTCTAACTACCGCATTGAGAATGACATAGCTCAGAAACATCTGCGGCAAGGACTCCATAACAAAATGGAATTGTTGAAAGAAGAAACAGGACCTTGAAAGAGGCTAGATCAATGCTATCTGAATTCAACACTCCTCATAGGTTTTGGGCGTAAGTAAATACATCTGACTGCTATGTTCAAAATAGGAGTCTCGATTGTTAAGGATAAGTGTAAAACTCCCTATGAAATTTGGAAGGGAAGATCTCCCAAAATTTCATATTTTCATATATTTGGTTGTAAATGTTTCATACACAATAATGGGAAATCTCAATTAAAAACTTTTGATGCCAAGATAGCAGATGGGATATTCTTAGGATACTTATCTATATCAAAGGCATATAGAGTTTTTAATAAGACAACCTTGTGTGTAGAAGAAACACCTCATGTGGTATTTAATGAATCTTCTTTGAGTCCGATAAGACAGAGACATCACAAAGATATCGATAACTGGATCAGTATGACTATCAAAAGATCAACTATAAAATTCTACAATCAGAATCGATTCGGATGAAGAGGAAGAACCAGACAAAGAAAAGGAACTGAAAGAAATTCCTCAACAAATGATTTACCAACCGATCGCACGACCAACGACATATCACCGATCGTAGAGTTATCGAGAAGGTAATATAGAATCATCTGAAATAAATAATTCAGACAAGACATTATCCACCGTAAAAGATAAAGTTAAGAAAGTAATGTCATATCACCCACCGAACAGATAATTGGAGATTTAGATTCTCGTGTCCAGACGAGGACCCAACTAAATCAAGATTGTATGTTCGATTGCTATGTGTCATTACTTGAACCTAAATCAATTACGTAAGCTCTAACCGATTCCAATCGATTAATGCCATGCAAGAAGAATCAATCAGCTTTTAAAGACAAGATGTGTGGGAGCTTGTTGAAAGGCCTCATCATCAAAAAGTCATTGGAACTAAATGGGTCTTTAAAAACAAAAGGGATGAAAATAATATTGTGGTTAGAAATAAAATCGACTAGTTGCTCAAGGTTATTCATAATCGAGGGTATTGATTATGATGAAACCTTTGCACCAAGAGCTCGTCTGGAAGCCATAAGATTATTTTTAGCCTATGCGCTTTTAAAAGATTCATAGTTTTTCAAATTGATGTTAAATCAGTCTTTTTAAATGGAATCTTAGTCAAGAAGTTTATGTAGAGCAGCCACCGGCTTTGTCAAAGGAGACAAGGTTTATAAACTAAGGAAAGCTCTATATGGACTTAAACAAGCACCAAGAGCTTGGTATGACACATTGTCCGATTATTTAATTCAAAATGGTTTTGTTAAAGGTAGAATTGATAGAACTCTATTTAGAAAAGAATTTGGTTGTGATCTTTTATTAGTTCAAATTTATGTTGATGATATAATTTTTGGATCAACTAACATATCTTTGTGTGAAGAATTTAGTAGTCTTATGAAAAGCAGATTTGAAATGTCCATGATGGGAGAGATGACATATTTTCTTGGACTTCAAGTCAAGCAGACAAAGAAGGGAATATTCATAAATCAAGCCAAATATACAAAAGATCTTATTGAAAAATATGGAATAGGTACCAGCCGAGAAGCTAAGATACCTAAGATGACAAATTTTTCTATGGATCTAGATGAGAAGGGAGAAGACACTGATCGGACTAAGTATCGAGGTCTTATTGGTTCTTTATTATATTTAACTGCTAGTAGACCTCGATATTTCTTTTGCGGTTGGAGTCTGCTAGATTTCAAGCTAATCCTAAGAAAAGCCATCTTGAAGCAAAGAAAGAAAATCCTCAAGTATTTGAAAGGAACAAGAAATGTTGGACTGTGGTATCCAAATGATGACAACTTTGAGCTGTCTGGATACTCGATTCAGATTTTGGTGGGTGTAAGATAGATAGAAAATCTACATCCTGGGTACTTGCCAATTTCTTGGAAGTAAGCCGATTTCATGGTTGTCTAAGAAACAAACCTCTGTAGCTACTTCTACAATCAAGCCGAGTATATGGCACCGGAAGTTGTTGTTCACAACCGATCTGGATAAGTCGCCAGCCTAAGGGACTATAATATTATCACCAAAGATGTACCAATCTTTTGTGATAGTAATAGTGTCATAGCTATTACTCGAACCCGATTCTTCATACAAGATGCAAGCATGTAGATATCGTACACCACTTCATCCGAGACCATGTAGAGAAAGGAGATATCGACTTGAAAAGATTTTGACTGACTTTCAAAGAGCAGACATCTTGACAAAACCATTGGCAGAGACAAGGTTTAAAGAATTATCTGTAGAATTAGGTTTATTAGATGCTTCTTTAGTAAGTCTTTAATTCTCGCTCTGTTTAGTTCTTGTCTCTCTCGATTTAGTTTATCATGTCTAGAAAGAATTATCGACTAGATTTGTGTCAAAGGACAATCAAGTAGCTGATATCATTGATTTCCTTCTTAGGAATCAAGAATCAAGGATTAGTCGTATTGACCTTATCGACATGATAATTACTTATTCGACATATAGTAAATCATACAAGGGCACAATAGTCAATCGATTTTCTCAAAAAGTATGACTATCTCGCACCCTATATGATCTACCTCAAGCTACTAATGGTTTTCTATGAGTCTATGACTTTGCAGAATACATCACGAGATCATATTGTTTCACCTCATCCGAATTTTTTTAAATTCTTTTTGGAATGATTGATTGAAAATCCCATTTTTTTGAAAATTAAGTCTCGAGTCCTGCTTATTTAAAAAGAAAATTGTCTTTAAGTTGCTAAAAATTTTTTTAACTTAAGTTGTTTTTTTTTAAAAAAATCGACAGTTATCAGACGTATGACTTTTTCAACTCATCTGCTTTTCCAACTCATCTCGATTTACAAACCCTTAGCCGAAGTAAAGTAACTCTAGGTCGACGTCAGTATACTTACTTCCTTGCATAAAGTAACCTACATCCACAAATCAACAATCTATAAAGTAACTATTTACGCATTCCAAAGGCGATTAACATCTACGCTGAATCCTAATCGCTTATCTTAATTTTTAACCATTGATTTATGCTAAAGAAAAACTTTTGAATAAATGCCTCGATTAATTCAAATTTTCAAAAATGGCGGTTTCTCTTTCCAATTTTATTCATCTATAAATACATCTTCTTCTCCAAAAAAACTTTCTTTTCACTTTCGTAAAATCCCAAACTCTCTGCAAATTTTCTCAAATCCTTTCTAAATCAAAGCATATGAGCACTTCTTCAAGAGGAATAACATCAACAATGGTGGATGTGCATAATGAAACCTACAATAAGAAGGTGAAGTCTGAGATGTACGTCGACTTCGACACCACGACCGATGGAGAATCCAGGAAATCTTGTCCTTATTGGAGAGGGCTGGATTGAGGACCTTTTGTTCCAAGAAATCCCCTTCCAATAAGACACTGGATATGCGAGGGATAGAGTTTTATGTCAATGGGACATACGAAGATGGGGTTTTCCGAACCAGGTATACGAAGAGGTCTTGACTGCTTTCTCCCATGAGGTGGCCAGAATTTTTGATACAAGCGGAGGGAGTGAACCCCTCACCTACAAATCTGATGAATGGGTAGAATCATTTGAGATGATTGCCCGGAATTCTATGAAGGACCGACGATCGGAGCTAAAAAGAAGATGCTTCACGGAGATATCGCCTTTTGATGACCATTGTCACGAAGGTGATACTTGGAGAACAGAGCTCTCACGATGGGCTGACCAGCACTGCATCGTTATTAGAACAATTCTGGATGGAGTACAGCCAACCGGCCGGGTCTCATTCGATAAGCCGGAGACGGAAAGGAAGCGTGGGAGGTCGTTAATGGGAAATGGCATGCGAAGTCGATCACCGCCTTTTTAACAAAGTGACTGTGATCATGGAGGACTTGTGTCAGCCGAGATCATGGAGGATTCTCGACCAAGGATGAGCCACTCGGGGCTCCAAATGATTCCCGATGAGGGTGGAGCCGAGGTAGGAGCTCAGCTCCACCAAGAAGAAGCCGAGGAGGAAGAGGAAGAAGATGTGGAGGCAGAGCTGCTATGTGAGCTCACCGAGGTCGCTCAGCCGATGAAGTCAAGAAGAAGGCACCAAAGAGGCGGAGGTTGGTGAAAACCTCGAGTTGGGTGGATCATCTCGCGGATCAGCCGACTCTTCTTTCTCGAGGAAGCGACCACGCCGCAAATTGCAAAGTGTGGTCCAAATTGGAGGAGGTCCAAGAAATCAGCCTCGAAGGGACCCTCCCCATCCGTGAACAGTACACTTCTGCCCTCCCCTCTCCAACCCACACCGGTAATGAAGAGGTGTCCAGTGCCGGCACCCCAGAGCCTCTCAAAATGTACTCTACTCCCGAAATAGTCCAAATTCCGACCTCATCTTCCCTCCCCAAACCCAAACCTCATCTCCTCCACCATCCCCATCTTATATACTGTCCTTCCTCTCTCGGACCAAGATTCGCCCCAACCCCATTTCCATATCTCCACCAAATTTTACCCACAACTTCTCAACCCCAACTCACTTTACCCCAAACACTCCCATCTCCCCCACCTACCACTTCACAAATCCCACCTTTACCATCATCACCCCCACCGTAAATTCCACCTCCACCATCGACACTCCCACCTCATCCACCCCACCTGAACCTCCTCATGTGGATACCTCAAACATCTTTGGGGATATTCCCATGAGCTCCCCAGCCCAACTTCTCCCACCACCTCTTCCTCATCCGAATCGGAGGAAGAGGCCGACTAATTCTTGCCATCTCCTCCGCTTTTGAACAACTCCATAGCAAGATCATATCCCAAGTTCGCAGGATGATGGAGAAGAAAACACGAAAGGTGATTCGAGCAACACAGATACCATGCTCGCCAACATGCAGATTGGCCGAGGTCAACATGACCGTAAATTTATCAGCCAATCTCAAAGACTGTTGGTTCCTACTGAAAGTGCGCTTGAGGAGGAGGTCAAGGCACTAAAAGAGAAAATAAATGGCCGACAACGAAATCGTGGTCTCAACACTCGCATCCGATCGTAACGATTTCGTAAAACGCGTTGTGCAGAGATAAAGACCCAGCTTCAAAGCTATCAAAGATGAAGTTAAAAAGGGGGAAGGAGCTGAAAGCGTAATGGAAACCCTCACAACCTGGTGTCATGTCATTAATCGACAAGCTCGATACAAAGGCAGACACAATGAGTTGGAAGCAGCCAAGGTGGAAATCAAAATCAAATTAGATGAATTGGCTGCCTTGCAACCGAGGGTAACCCAGATTGAAGAGGCCATCCGAGAGGATGAGGAGAAGAGAAAGAAGGAGGAAGAAGAGAAGACAGAGAAGCTGCCGGCTCGCATGAAAGAGTCTCGAGGAACCGGAGCCCAAGGGCAAAGGTAAAGGGAAAGAAGCAGCAGCAGCACTGAGAAGTCTCCATCACCGAGCAGATGATCAGGCCCAGATCACCCGAGCGCAAGAGAAAGGAACTAGACTTCTCCAACTTATCACCGAAAGCAGATCAAGAATCAAGTCTTGAGAAGGAGATGTTTGAAAAGAGAGAGAAGAAGAGGTCAAGAAATTGGGAAGGCCGAGCCAAGTGGGACAGGATACTCGGAAGTGGGTATCCAAAGCCGCAAATGAAGCGGACTTCCGCCCTGTCCATCGCACTACACTCCTCCGAAGATGGTATCGAAATACACCAAATAATACAAAAAGCAAGCCCTGGATGCCAAATGGATGTATTACGGTACATCTTGAAGGCATCACCATCCTGGAAGCAGCCAACGAAGACATCACCGGCATGAATGGATGGAGAAGGAGGACGCCCGATCTTTATGGGAAGTCTGCTCGATGAGGCACATAATGTGTTCAATCACGATCCGATCGCACCACCTATGAGCGAGTCACCCCCAAGCTGAAAGAAGACGGTTCTCCCGATCCGGAATGGGTCAAACAAATGTGGCCAAAGCGTAAAGGGAATCCAAGCTCACATGAGAGTGATCTAAAACAGCTTAGAGCAAGGATTTTCACCGCTAAACATTCCAGAGGCGTACCAATGGGGAATCGATAGAACAGATTTTTCTTTCCTTATCTTTTATTTTCTATCAGCTTCTCTTATTTTGTAAATCAGAAATTTTTGTGAATGAATATATTCAGACTTATGTGAATTATGTGTATCGTTTTCTTTAAAAAAATTTTAAGAAAATTTTTTTAAATTTTTCTAAGTATAAATCATCTCGAGAATTTTATATCTCGTAGTTAAAAAAATTTTTTTCCTAAAATTTTTCTAAGTCATAAAACTAAATTCGTAAGTACTTCTAAAGAGTCTAAAAGACTTAAATTTTTTTATGCCTTGAATGTGAATGAATCATTGTAGTGTGAAAATGTGCTTTGATTTACCTATCTCGATTGATTTAACTAAGTCTAGTACTAACTTCACTGTGAGTATGTTTCCTTATTATAGGTTTTAACTTCATCAAAAAGGGGAAAATTGTTGAATCAAGAAGTTTTGATGAATTAAAAAGGGAAGCAATGCATCGATCACCCAACCCGGAGAACAAAGCAGTTGAATAAGTTTATAAGATAAGCCGATTAGACGGGGTCGCACCGACCTAGTCACCGAGGTCCGATAGCATGCTAGTCATCTCGAAGACAAGCTCGAACCTAGTCATCCTGCAGTGAGACAAACATGAAGAGCTCTGACGAGGTTAAGATAAGCCGAGTAGAATAAGAAAGGCGAAGTTTTCACCAAGTCACCGGCAGACGAGTAGGAAGAATCACCGAGGTCAAGAGCGCTTCCGAGATTAAGTTTGTTAAGCGCTTTTAAGTTTGTTAGAACTAACTAACAAACTAACTGTCTTTTTCGTACTTATAAATAGGACTAGATTTTATTCTTCAATACACTTATGCAAGTTTGATTTTTCACACTATTCACTATTAATTTCACAGAGTATTTTTTCAAAAGAGATTTCAAATATTTTCTAAGTGTTTATAGAACACTTCACTTTATATCTTCAAAAACACATCTTGTTCTTAGAGTTAGATTTCGTATAGTTGATTAGATTGTTGAAGAGTTGAAGATCGATTTGTAATTTGTAAAGATTGTACAAAGAAGTAAGTAAGCGGCTAGTGAAGACCCTTCTTCGTAGTATTGGAGAAGGAGAGTGGATGTAGGATTGTTATAATCCGAACCACTATAAATCCCGTGTTATTTCTTGCTTTCTTTAATTTCTTTTCTAATTACAATATTGTCAATTCAAGATTAAAATTCAGAATCTTAACTAAAATTTGAATATCAGCCTTTTCTTTTGATCTTGTTAAAAGTTGAGTTCTCAATTATATTCCGCTGTGATAATCGATACTTTGAATTGATTTTGAGAGATTCAAAATCTACAAAATCTATTCAAACCCCCTTTCTAGATTTTGTTCTAGGAAGCTAACTCAAGGTTTTAATCAACTCAACATTTAGGGACCAATGTAATTGTTCATAATCCGAACCACTATAAACCGTGTTCTTTATTGCTTTTGTTTACTTACCAGCTTTCTCTTAATTTCCAGTTTATCAATTAAAGATTAATTTTAATTAAAGTTAGATTAAATATCGGTGTGCTTTTGATCTTCTTAAAGTTGAGTTTTAAGTTGAATTTCATTGTGTCACTTTGGTGTTTTGAATATATTTTGAAAGATTTGAAAAATCAGAAAATCTATTCAACCCCCTTCTAGATTTTATCCTAGAAGGCTAACTCAAGTTTCCTTAATCACTCAACTAATCGGGACCAACAAGTGGTATCAGAGCGGTTGTTAAGTTGTTCTGATATTGATTTTAGGTCTTAACCAAGATTCTCAAATTTGTTCTTGATTATCTTCATCTTCTTTATTTTTACTAACCGTGCTACTAACAAGATTGTGGAGTGTTTTGTTTTCCTATCTCATCATGTCTTCAGCAAGAACAAGAAATCCAAGTCTACCTGAATTTTCAATTGAAGAATATGACTATTGGAAATTTAGAATGGAAAATCATCTCAAGGCTATTCATGATAGGATGGAGGAGGTTCTTGAAGAAGGACCTATTAAATTTTATCATGGAGGCACCGTAATGGCACCGAGTCACCAAACCAGAGACAGATCAAGAAAAAGAGTTCGTAATCGACAAGTGATGAGAGAAAATCCACAACCTAGACCAGGTAGCTAGGACCGAAATAATTGAAACTACGAGTAAAGACTGGATTGAAAAAGTCAAAAGATGCAAATCACTAAGGAAATATGGCGTACACTTGCAAATGTTTGTGAAGGATCCGACCAAGTGAAAGAGAATAAGTCAGCATCCGTATTACATGCCTTTGATACCTTCAAGATGAAGGAAAATGAAATGAAGGATCACCTAGATGTGAGATTAACAAATCTTCTCAACAAAGCGGTGATCTAGGAAAGAGCTATATAGAAAAGGAGATCAATAATAAGATACTCGAGATCTTTGACCAAGAGATGGAGAGAAAAGTCTAATATCCTTAAAGCAACCCAAAATTTATCTTCCATTACTCATCATACCTTATTTTCTCATCTTAAAGCTTTAGAGTATGATATTCAGATAGAAGACGAGGAAGATGAGATGGAGTCAAGCACCTCATCCAAATCTGTTGCTTTTGTCAAGAAAGAAGACAAGACGACAGTGAATCTGTAGGAGCCGATCTATCTCTCAAGAAGCAGATGGTGTTGCTCACCAAAAGGTATGACAGATTAAGAATGAAATATAAGCGTAACAAATTGAGGTTTGCGGGTAAGGAAAGATCTAGATCCAAGTCAAGAAGAAAGGAAGATAACTCAACAGATGATGACAAGAATAGGAGCTGCACAAGGAGATTCAAATCCCCGCTAAAAGAAATCCTACTAGCCCTAAATCAGTATAGGAGTGGCACTTGTTATACTTGCAACAAGCCAGACACTTCAAATATGATTGTCCTCACCGACTCCTAAGGAAAGGGAAGAGAAAAGGAAAAAGAGAGACAGAGATTTGCGAGATCAAAGGGCTCTTCGGCTGAAGAAAAGGATTCAAGAAAATCATCATTGTCATCATCCTCATCCGATTTTGGATCGACGATGAAGTTTGTCTCATGGCTAAAGAGGTAGTCTATTATTCTTCTTCGATAATGATTCTTATAAATGCTTTTGAGATAATGATCGAACTGTTATTCAAGGATTATTGAAAGATTTAAAGATGTCCTTCGCTACTTATAAACAAATAGAGTCTAAAATTTGACTTTAAAAGATGAAATTCAGATTTTAATTAAAGTCAAGAAGGTGGTAAACTACCCACAACTGAGGAAACATTCAAGGAGAAATGTTTACCCCAGCCGAGGCTAGTACATCACCCAACTTGTCCGAAAGATTAGAAAATGAGTTGAAATCTTTAAAAGACAAATTTGAGACAATCTATGCTGAAAATGAACTAATTAAGAAAGACAATGAGAAACTAGTCTTCAAAATAAGTCAACTTAATAATTAACAATCAGCAATAGATCACATCTTTAATACTTCTCAAAAATCTCATGATAAAACAGTCTTGGTTATGATAGGAATAATAAATCGATGTTCGAAACCTTGAAAATTTGTGAAGGCATCGAAAACTCAAAAGAGATTAGAATTGGTTCTTGGAAACCACTTAGTCGAGTATAAGGACTGCATCTCCTAGTCTCGAAAACAAAAATTCAGCTTAGGACTCCTTATCGACCAAGAGAATTTCAAGAACTAAGACAAGAAGAAATTCTTATTATAGTCCTTTTGATGGGAGAAGCGAGATGCTATCCTACTTTTCCTAAGTTTAAGAAGATTACTAAATCGATTACAATAAATTGTCATCTTCATGTGATATAATTGTAGACAGATTTGGTAGGCAACTCAAGTCCGATTTATTAGAAAATGAGATATTTGTCTGGTTACCTAAAGTGATGTTTGACCCTCGAGGACCCAAGATCACTAGGGTACCTTATAACTAACTGCTTTTCAGATTCACAGGATCATCACTCAAGGAGGAGATCTTAGCTTCTATATGGTACATAGACGGTGGTTGTTCACAACATATGACCTACAACAAGAAGCTACTATCAAATTTCAGAATATTGATGGTCCTAGAGTATTATTTGGAGACAACAATTGTGGACAGACTAAAGGAGTAGGTACTTTGATTATCAAGGATATTCAGTATCCGAGGTATATTTTGTTGAAGGTTTAAAACATAATCTGCTATCTATTTCCCAACTTTGTGATAAAGGTTTTCTTGTAAAATTTTCTAAAGATAAATGTGATATCTTAGATAGTTCCTCGAGACAAGGTACTTCTAATCGGCTTCGTACATGGTAATGTCTATGTGGCCAAATTTAATAGTTGTCCTAAAGATACTTGTCTGATAGCTAAGGGTGGAGATGACCTCGGTGGCTATGGCACAAGAGGCTTAGTCATCGAACTTCAAGACCCTTAGTAAGTGGCTAAGAAAATCTAGTTAAGGGATTACCCGAGAAACTTTTTATTTTTATCCGAAATGTGATGCTTGTCAAAAAGGTAAACAGCCTAGACACTCATTTAAGAGTATTAACACCTCATCATCGTAAAGAGTTTTACAACTACTTCATCTTGATCTGCTTTGGGACTGTTTCACGCCTCACTTCAAAGTGGAAGGAAATATACTCTTGTTGTGGTAGATGATTTTTCTAGATACACTTGGGTTATATTTCTTTTCAAGAAGAATGAGACTATAAACAAGATTCCCGATCTGCTCGCATGCATTCAAAATGAGAAGTGTGTTAATATTATTAAAATCGGGAGTGATAAGGGCACTAAATTTTTAAATTCTTGTTTATCTAACTTTTTCAATGAGTGTGGAATTATTCATGAGACATCATCAGCAAGAACCCCTCAACAAAATGGAGTGGTTGAAAGAAGGAATAGAACCTTGAAGGAAGCCGCCAGAGCATGTTAGTTGAGTATGAGACCCTCACAGTTCCGGGTGAAGCCATCAATACATCTTGTTATACCCGATGTGTGTTTAGTTATCAAAAACAAGGGTAAGACTCCATATGATATTTGGAAGGGTAAGATTCCAAGAATCTCATATTTTAGAGCTTTTGGTTGTAAATGTTTCATCCATAACAATGGGAAATCTAAGCCGAGAACTTTTGATGCTAAGGCGGTGATGGAATATTATTGGGATATTCCAACACTTCCAAGGCATTTAGAGTTTTCAACAAGACAACTATTTGTGTGGAGGAAACCCCCATGTGGTCTTTAATGAATTGTATTCCTTCTCGGTATAAAGTGAATCAAATTTCTAATGGTCTAGATAAGATTAACTGACCAAAACTAAACATAGAACAATCTAACTACCTAGTCTTGATTCAGATTCGTATGAAGAAGAATCCCCATCTGATAGTCGGGAGACAACTTCAAATCAGACCCCATCCGAGGAGACACCCTTGACATCGGCCGATCGGCGAGGGTCAGCAGATAAAGGGGAAACGTCGGCTTCAGGTAGAGTTAGATGAGTTGCCTGCTGAGTCTCAAGATGAAAACTCTTCTACTCAAATAGGCAAGAGGATGAGAAGTTATCATCCATCCGACTGCATTATTGGAGACCCATCGAGTAGTGTGCAAACACGAATGATCGGACTCGAAAGTCTCTGCTCACCTATGTATCACTTCTCGAACCTAAGTCTATTGAGGAAGCTCTATCAGATCCAAACTCGATAACAGCCATGCAGAAGAAGCGCATCGGTTTGAAAGGCAAAATATTTGGAAATTAGTGGAAAGACCTTACACACAAAGATTATAGGCACCAAATGGGTGTTTAAAAATAAAATGATGAGAACAACATTATTGTTCGTAATAAGGCAATATTGGTAGGTCAAGGTTACTCACAATCTAAAGGGATAGATTATGATGAAACCCAATGCTCCAGCTTGCCGATTAGAAGCAATAAGGTCATTCTTGGCATTTGTCGCTTATAAATCTTTCAAAGTCTTTCAAATGGATGTTAAGTCTGCTTTCCTTAATGGTGTGTTACTTGAGGAAGTCTATGTGGAGCAACCTCCTGGGTTTAAGATCAATAACAAGGTCTATAAACACAACAAAGCTCTATATGGATCAAACAGCTCCCGAGCTTAGTATGATATCTTATCTCGATTTCTTGATATCAAATGGATTTTCAAAAGGTAAGATTGATAGGACTACTGCTTAGTAAGGAAGTAGATGGAAACATCTTGATAGTTCAAATTTATGTGGATGACATTATTTTTGGTTCACCTAATCTGAAATTATGTGAAGATTTTAGTATTCTCATGAAAAACGAGTTTGAAATGTCAATGATGGGTGAATTAACATATTTTCTAGGCTTACAGTTAAACAGATGAGTAAGGGTATTTTTATACATCACACTAAATATGCTAAAGACCTAATTGAGAAATTTGGGATGAATACTAGTAGAGAAGTTAAAATACCTATGGCAACTAACTTTTCTATGGATTCAATGAGCGGGGATACCCACGGATGCAACGGAGTATCGTGGACTGATTGGATCCCTTCTCTATCTCACCGCAAGTAGGCCGGACATAGCCTTTGCAGTTGGGGTATGTGCAAGATTCCAATCTAATCCCAAGAAAACTCATCTGGATTCTCGCCAAGAAAATCCTTAAATATCTCAAAGGAACTTTGCAAGTAGGGTTATGGTACCCAAATGATGACAACTTTGGTGACAGATATTCAGACTCAGATTTTGGAGGTTGTAAGATTGATAGAAAATCCACTTCAGGAACTTGTCAATTCTTAGGCAACAAATTAATTTATTGGTTATCTAAGAAACAGACATCTGTTGCCACCTCCACAATCGAGGTGAATACATGGCACTGGAAGTTGTTGCTCTCAACTCCTCTATATTAGTCACAGCCTTAGAGATTATAACATTCAAACATCATCTGCTCCTATTTACCGTGATAGTAATAGTGCAATAGCCATGACTTACAATCCTCGTTTCGCATTCTAGGTGTAAGCATATAGACATTGGACATCATTTAATTAGAGATCATGTGGAGAAAAATTACATTAGGATTGAAAAGATAGCCACCGAATCACAAAGAGCGAGATATTCTTACAAAACCATTAGTGAATCTAGATTTAAAGAATTATGCTTAGAATTAGGATTACTTGATGCATCATTGGCTAAGTTTTAATTCAAATTGCTTGCATCATTAAATGTATTCCTTATTTCTTTTTCTTTCTTTTCTTTAAATCAATGTCTAGAAAGAATTGTCGGACTAAATATGAGTTAAAGGACAATCAAGTAGCCGATATCATTGATTTCCTTCTTAGGAATCAAGAATCAAGGATTAGTCATATTGACCTTATCTCGACATGATGATTTCTTATTCGACATTCGGTAAATCGAGACTAGGGCACAATAGTCACCTGATTTCTAGAAAACAGATGACTATCTCGCACCCTATCTCGATCTACCTCACCTACTAATAGTTTTGATGAGTTTGTTTTGCGAGGAATGTATACCGATTTATTTCTAAAACTCTTCAATCGTAAAAACACCTCACCTTTGTTTTTTTCCCTTGAAAACCGTTGTTCTTAAAATATCTTTCTTAAGTCTGTTTATTTCCAAGTAATCTGCAATTGACTAAATTGAAAATACGGTGTTAAGTTTTGCATTAAAAATTTTGTGTTTTTCAAAATCGGACTCGAAGGAATTTTTCAAAATATAAGACAACGTCACTTTTGACCAAGTCCGATATAGACCCGATGAAATAGGAAACCTATTTGCAAAGAAAGGCATCTTTTAGCTTACGTCGGGTATACTAATTACCTCTGTATAAAGCAAACCTATTAGCCGTCTAATCCGTAGGATAAATGGTTACTTTTACACAATTCAAGACGCGTTTATGCCATGCGCCTGAAGTTAAAGCGGTTTTCTCGCTAAACCATTGATATTTTACACGCGCTTTCATTAATCAACAGCTTAAAATTCAATTTCTCGAGATCGTGCCACGTATCATCTTCCCAACTTTCCCTCTCTCTCTTCGTGGTTTAAAAACTTACCTTCTTCGTTTCAAAATTTCACTTTCACATTTCCCTTATCCAAAATTTACTGCAAAATTTTCCATTCTCTCAAAAATTACTCAAATGGCTTCTACTTCTTCTCAAACTCCAAGACCCCCACTTATATAACCGCATCCAGCCGGAATTCAAGATGAACACCGAGGCGGTCAAAAACAAACTTAAAGCGAGAGATGTACGTAGATTTTGATAGAACTCGAGACAGAGAATCCAGCGAGATTCTAGGATTACTGGAGGCATCGAGGCTGCGAGGGTTCTCGCTCAATGAAATCTGCGAGAAAACAAAACCATGGATTTCATCAAAGCGTAATTTACGTGAATAGTGCATTTATCGAAAATGGATTCAAGATAATCGTAGAAGGTACTCTGTTAGAGTTTACAAAGAAGAATGTGGCCCGAATCCTTGATACCACGGCGGATGGGGTGAATCCATTGATTTACAAGGAAGAAGAATAGGAACAATCATTTGAGATTTTTGCGAGGGTTACTTACAGAGGGACTCAAAAGCATATTCTCGAGGAGGAAGTATAGGTTGTTGATGACAATAGTGACCAAATCCATCTTGGGAGGTCGAGTTCGCTTGATGGTGTCACAAAATCCAGGTTGTGTTGCATGCGAGCTATTTATGATGGGGTCGAGTAGATCGGGTGGAGTTGTTGTTTAGAAGGTTGAAGGAAGAAAAGGCTAGATTGGTATACAATCCCGATGAAGGAGATTGGGTTGCCGATCAATCGTGAGTCTGCATCAATAAGATCACAAGATCTTGATGGAAGGGTTAAATAAGAGAGTGCAAACAAGAGAAGGCAAGAAAATATTCAAAGCCAAAAGGACTCGCCGACGAAGAATGATAGACTTGGTAGGTTGCGATTCGGATGACGAATCGACGAGGCACGGGCACAAAGGAATGAGGCAGCGGTTGCGGTGGGCCAAAGACAAGCAGCCGAGGTACAAGGAGGCGATGTACCCGAGGCCGAGGCACCAGCACCGAGGTTGGTGTACCCGAGGGCAACCACTGAGAGACAGTGGAGTGGAACGAGAGGTCATCCTACTTGAAGAAGCCGGACTGATGTTCAACTCCAGAGGAGGCCCGAAGGAGGCTAGTAAAAGCTACAGAGACCGAGAGGAGAGTCTTCTACAGCCTCCTCAAGCTTGCTTCCAGAGGAGGATGCTACGCTGGAAATAGCAGCAGCAGTAGAGGCGGAGGCATATGTGCCGAGGATCCCAGCTGTAACACACCGTATTCTGCTGGAAAGCGAGGCCTCAGCAGTACATCCTCTAACATCTCCTCCTCCGATAAATCCCCACCCCACCTAGGCGATGAAGAAGTATCCCAGCCGGTACTTGAGCCTCTTGAACAAACTTACTCCCGATATAGTCCAAACAAAAACCATCCCAACTCAACCATCCACAACTCCACCTCCCACCTCATCTCCAATCCTAGAAATTCCCCACCTCCACTCAACCATTTGACTTCCTAGACTTCCTCTCCACCAAATATCTCACTCCATCTCCCCAAATTAGCCCAATACACACCCCCTGCACTGCATGGATCTATGGGAAGCTTTGAGCTCTCTCTACGATCGGATGCCTAAAGGAGGTTGGTAGAACTTATTCCCGAACTTCAGCCCACCTCAAGTAATGAAGGAATCGGTTGAGGTCCTGGCTGGTTCATCACCGAGAACAGGAGACCTCGAGGAGATGAGTCTTTTTACCGAAGAGGTTGGCTGGGAAAACCTCATCTCCCGGGAGAAAACCGTGGCCGAGTCTGGGGATCAGCTCCATTTCATCCATTCTATCGAAAGCAGCTCCTTAACCATCTGCGAGGTCGTCTTGGCCTGCCAGAGACCTCTCCCGCCGCCCTTCCCAAAGAGCCCCGTGATCCACCTTCTCGTCTATTCTCAACCAGCCGGAGAAGAGGGTCGAGGACAGATTTACTCAGATGCTCACAACAAAACCGCAGACATCGTAGATTCTCACAAGTGTGACTATGGAAGAAATGCTAAAAGCATCGAGGTAAACCTCTTATCCTCTATTTCTGATTCGTTAAATTTTTCGTGAAAGAAGAGTTGGCTTAGGTGAAGAAGGAGGTTGGAGAGCCGAAAAGCCAAGTTCAAGCCGACAATCAAATCCTGGCCGATGAGATCATACGAAATCAAACCTCGGCTTCCACCTATTTTACCGCTATCAAGGAGTAGCTTGCTATGCTACTTGATGATGTTAAAAAGGGGGAAGATGTGGAGATTATCAAAGCCGAGCTCAACCAGATCAAGCTATCAACAGCCAACAAATAGATGAGCTCACCGCCCTTAAGATCGGGATCGAACAGAGATAGAGGAGGCGATAAGGGCGGATGAGCAGCAAAAAAAAAAAAGAGGCTGAGCTAAAATCTGAAAGATTCATGGCCAAGATAAGGGAAATAAAGGAAGAGTCCAAGGCCAAAGCTAAAGCCGAACAGGCAAGGGCAAAGAGTTGATGATAGCCGAGAAAGGAAAGGAGAAGGAGCCGGAGAGAGTCTTGTCGCTGTCCGACAGAGCCTGATGTCCAAAGTCACTGGGAAAAGACCTCTTGAGAAATCAACCGGCTCGGGATCGAGGCGAGAGAGATAGGCGGATAAAGGCCGAGAAGGTCTACTATAGCCGAAGGGAAGCCGAGAGGAAGATCAAGTCTCGCTAAGGAAGCCGGCGTGATCTTCGGCAGATCCAAGAAGAAGTGGGTAGTCCTAACGAGTCGGAGGAAGAGCAGACACGGCTTGGGTCGGTCCTCAGGAAAGAACTGATGCACCTCCGAAGATGATCGCGCATCCACTTGGGCGAGATGAGTACATGAAGTATGAGGCAAAATTGACCTTCTTCTCGTATATCTCGCAAAGGAGTTGGAGCATCATCTCAAAATGAAATGATAGCATGGCATGACGGATGGAAAAGGAGAATCCAGAATTATACCAAAAATTACTTGATGAAGGAGACGAATGTTATAATGTGGACTTAGTTGCTCCGTTACTCATCCATTCCAATCAAACCGAATGATGATGGCTCAATTGACAAGGAGTGGATCAGATCAACTATCAATTATGGGATAAATCAGATGAAGTTGATCGATCCAAAGGAGATTGCGAGCTAAGAACGAGAATATTCGATCGATGCGGCTCCCAGAGAAAGATAGATGGACAGATTAGATAAACCTAAATTTTCTTATCTTTTATCTTTTAATCCGATCCATTTGTAAATATGTAAATGTGCTCTTTGTGTGAATGAGATGTTTGGAACCTATCTGAATTACTTGTTTTAATTTTGATACTTTATTTTCCTGTTTTGAGAAAACATCAATTTTTCTAAGTATTAATCATCCGAAAAAATTCTCATCTCAGACTTAATTTCTTCAAAAATTTTCTAAGTCTTAAAACCTTTCTCGCTTAAAAACTTTTCACTAAGTCTAAATTCTTAAGTCTTAAAAACATTTTTTTAAATTTTCTAAGTGTGAATTAAAGTGCTTAAACGTGAATAAATCTGGTTTGAAGTATAAATGTGTAATAATATGCCTATCGATTATCTTGAATAACTTTGACTAACATTAGTCGTGAGCATGTGTTTTTTAGTTTTAACATATTCAAAAAGGGAAATTGTTAGATCAAGGAAGGTTTTGATGAGTTAAAAGATCAATCCAAATGAGCAAACGACTATGAAGAATGACTAAGATCGTAGTCCGGTACTAAGGTGATCGGATGAGGTCAAAGACCCAACTAGTCACCAAGACTAGAAGCCGCAAGTCATCCGGAGACAAGCTCGAGTCTAGTCATCTGCAAGAGACAATTATGAAGAGCTCGGACGATGTCAAGATAAGCCGAGTAGAATAAGAAAGGCAAGTCTTCACCAAGTCACCGGCAGACGAGTAGAGTAAAATTAGGCGAGGAGCGAAGTCATTTTCAAGATTAAGTTTGTTGAGCGATTTTAGTTTGTTACAACCGATTAACAAACTAACTGTCTTTTCGTGCTTATAAATAGGTCTAGTTCTTATTTTTTAATACACTTATGCAAATTCGATTTACACATTATTCACTACTCGATTTCTATCACAATCAATTCACAAGTTTTTCAAAATAGTTTTTCAAATCAATTCTAAGTGTTTATAGAACACTTTACTTGTAATCTTCAAAGTTCAATATTCACCGTAATAGTTAGATTTTAGAGAAGGATTTAGGAGATTGAAGATTTGAAGATCTTTACGAATTGTAAGTCGTAAGTTGAAAGTAAGTGAGTAAGTGGTAAGCGCAGTCCCTTCTTCAAGTTGAAGGAGGAGAGTGGATGTAGGATTGTTCATAATCCGAGCCACTATAAATCAGTGTTCTTTATTGCTTTTGTTTACTTACCTATTTCTCTTAATTTCCAGTTTATCAATTAAAGATTAATTTCAATTAAAGTTAGACTAAATATCGGTGTGCTTTTGATCTTCTTAAAGTTGAGTTTTAAGTTGAATTTCCATTGGTCACTTTGGTGTTTTGAATATATTTTGAAAGATTTGAAAAATCAGTAATCTATTCAACCCCCTTCTAGATTTTATCCTAGAAGGCTAACTCAAGTTTCCTTAATCACCAACTACTCGGGACCAACAACTTTCTAAATTATGGGGCGTTACGGTGGTATCAGCATATGTTCAAAACTTCGGACCAAATGATTTATTTTTCCTTTCATTTTAAAAATTTCACTTAGGAAACAAACGAATTTTATAAAAGTCCCGACTAAATGTTACTTGTGGGAGGTTGTCTACTTTGTAAGCAAACCGGAAACAAGCCTCAAGGTACGTAATGTCTTATTATTCATTGAATAACAAAACCGTTACAAATTAGAACCGGAAACAAACAAGAAAGAAAACATGAGAATAAACAACAAAGGAAATATTTTTTTCCAAGAAAATGAATTATGCATGCCTTAACAAATTTTTGTACGCATGTGTGTGAAATCTACTTGACTACTTTCGTATTTACTTATATGTTCGAGTTTTGTGCGAGCACTTTCGCTTTTGCCCTTTATACACTACTACTATTTTCTTCTTCCCGTTTTTGGCCTTAGACCTCGTAACCCCTTTTGTTTAGCAAGCCAAATCTTTTATAGCCGCCTCTCTACCTGTGTAGTTTGACCTTACTATGTATATTATGACTACTTTGATGATATTACTTTGTTTTAAAGCCTCGCATCTTTTATATTTTGTTGGAGACTCTTTTTCTCCGTTTAGCGTTGAGAACTTGTCTTTCTCACTTCGATTATATATGTAAGTTAGTCTCACATAGTTTGTGAGATATTCTATTCTATCCATTATATTTATCTTAATATTTACAACATGTGTTATTTTTTTCTAACGTGCATCGTCGTAGCTCAACAACCGTCTTTGCCGTCCGGACAGTATGTTCGGTTTACCGCGTGCTCCCATGCATGATTGACTTAATACCGTGTTGTTAAATATGAAATTCTCTTGTTTTGAATTTAATCATACGTATATAATGTAATATATTTTATTTCCTTTAGACCACGCCCTAGGATGCCACCTAGAAGGAAAACTGTGTTAATCAAGAACCGTCTTAGGGTTTTGTAGGGCGCCAAGCTCCACCTGCTGCATCGGGAGGCCGAGATGGCACGAGAATTCTTCAATTACCTACATACTTTCATGCAGCAACAAACACAACCGCCGCCGCCTACCCATGCACCACCCCAGCACCCCCATGCCAACCGGACTGCCGAGCAATTTCGGCATCGCGACCACCCCGATCAAGAGTAACGACGGATCTATGGGGACGGAGGAGTGGATTTCTGAGTTGGAAAGAATTTTCCACCATATGACATTGATCAAGCAAAAAGTTTCGTGTGCCCAATTTCAATTGGTGAGGATCTTGCTCGGTGGTGGGAGACCCATGAGCGTATTATGACTACTCGGTGAAAGAGAAGCTTTTACTTGGGGAGATTTCAAGCAAGCTGTTATGAGGAGGTATTTTCCCCAGGCCTACGGGATCGTGAAGGAGGTTGAGTTTGTGAACCTCAAACAAGGAACCCTTTCCGTCGAGTACGAAAAGCAGCTTTAACAAAGCTGTCTCCCTATGCTCCACACTGGTGGAGGCGAGATGAGAGAAAAGCAAGGAGATTTGAGAGAGGCCTAAGGCCGAGAGATTGGAGGTGTTGTAGCTGGATTAAAGCTCTCAAGCTATGGTGAAGTCTTCGACCGTGCACTAATTGTGTCCATCGGTCTAGGACTGGAGTTTAGGCAAACCCCACATGTTCTGCCTGCGAACAAAAATTGGTTTCCAAATTTTAAGAACTTGAGCCGACCACAAAGGGAAAACAACTTAGTTACTCGGCATGGGCCAACACCCCTACTACCGTGCTCTAGTTGTGAAAAATCGCATGTAGGACCATGCCTTAAAGGGACCAGCACATGTTACAAATGCCGCCAACCAGACACAAAGTCTTTGAGTGCCCTCAACTAACCAAAGGGCCACCCTTAGAGAGATGGGATCGGGGCCGTCACCCGTTTGTGAACAACTATCATCTACTAGGGCCTCCAAGTGGTGACTACCACTTACTTGGGCCGCCAAGAGGAGGCGTTCCCGATCAAGGACAAAAGGCACGTCTTTGAGATAAATGTTGGTCCCGATTAGTTGAGTTGACTATGAAATTTTGAGTTAACCTTCTAGAACAAAATCTAGAAGGGGGTTGAATAGATTTTGTAGATTTTTCAAATCTTTCAAAACTAATTCAAAGTACCGAGATGTACACAATGGAAATTCAAGATTAGACTCAACTTTAATAAGATCAAAAGCACACCGATATTCGTATTTTAACTTTGATTACGAAATTAACCTTTGAATGATAAAATGTAAATTGAACGAGAAAAGTAAATGAAAGCGATAAAGAACACAAGATTTTATAGTGGTTCGGATTATAACAATCCTACATCCACTCTCCTTCTCCAACTTGAAGAAGGGTCTCCACTATCTCGCTTGCTTACTTACTTTACAATCTTACAACTTACAACTTGATCTTCAACTCTTCCGACCAAGTGAAAGAGAATATCTTTGCGATGCATATTACATGCTTTTGATACCTTCAAGATGAAGGAGAATGAAAGCAGATGGATCGGCTAGATGTGAGATTAACAAATCTTCTCAACAAAGCGGTGATTTAGGAAAGAACTATTCGAGAAAAGGAGATCAATAATTAGATACTAAGATCTTTGACCAAGAGATGGAGAGAAAAGTCTAATATCCTTAAAGCAACCCGAGAATTTATCATCTATTACTCATCATACCTTATTTTCTCATCTTAAAGCTTTGGAGTATGATATTCGGATAGAAGATGAGGAAGATGAGATGGAGTCAAGCACATCATCCAAATCTGTTGCCTTTGTCAACAAAGAAGATAAGATGACAGTGAATCTGTAGGAGCCGGGTCTATCTACGAAGGAAGCGAGATGGCTTTGCTCACCAAAAGGTATGACAGATCAAGAATGAAATATAAGCGTAATAAATTGAGGTTTGCGAGGTAAGGGCAGATCCGGATCCAAGTCAAAAAGAAAGGAAGATGATTCTTGAGATGATGATAAGAGTAGGAGCCGAGAAAAGTAGGTTCGAGATCTCCTGCTAAAAGAAATCCTACAAGCCCTAAATCGAGATAGGAGTGATACTTGTTACACAGTAACAAGCCGAGGACACTTCGGCTATGGTGTCCTCGGTGACTCCTAAAGAAAGAGAAGAGAAAAGAAAGAAGAGAGACAGGAGATTTGCGAGATCAAAGGGCCCTTCTTTGAAGAAAAAGAATCAAGAAAATCATCATCTTCATCATCCTCATCTCGATTTTGGATCGACGATGAAATCTGTCTTATGGCCAAAGAGGTAGATTATTATTCCTCTTGATAATGATTCTTATGAATGCATTTGAGATAATGATCAAACTATTATTGAAGGGTTATTGAGAGACCTAAAGATGTCTTTGGCTGCTTATAAACAACTAGAGGCAGAGAATTTGACTTTAAAAGATCAAATTGCATTCTAGCCAAAGGCAAGCATGTAGTAAACTACTCGAGTTTGAGGAAACATTCAAGGGGAATGTTTACCCAGTGAGGCTAGTACATCATTGGCTTATGCGGAAGATTAGAAAATGAATTGAAATCTTTAAAAGACAAATTTGAGATGATACATCTTTGAGAATGAATTAATTAAGAAAGACAATGAGAAGCTTGTCTTCAAAATAAGTCAACTTAATAATTCACAATCAGCAATAGATCACATCTTTAGTACTTCTCAAAAATCCCATGATAAAATAGGTCTTGGTTATGATAGAAATAGTAAATCAGGATGTTTAGAAACCTAGGAAATTTGTGAAGTCATCTCGAAAACCCAAAAGAAATTAGAATTGGTCCTTGGAAACCACTTAGTCGATAAGGAATTTGTTAGGAAGAAAGTTGTAATTAGTTTTAATGAGTTAAAATGTAAAATAGGATGATCAAATTTGAGCATCTTGTATAGACAGTGAAGTAAAAATATGTAAAGATAACTAAGTACAAATGATAGATAAGGATAGTTAAAGAAATCGGATAAGGACTAGATATCGACGAGGACAAGAAATTTGATAAGGATAAAAAAGTCGACAAGGACAGCATGAAGAAGACAGACGAGGTCAAAATCGATAAACAATCAAGACAAGGAACAAAGATGAAGACAGAGTGAGATAAAAAGAAGACGATGAAGTGTTAGAAAATTTCACACAAGTATCAAGAAGCGATTACAACCGATCAAGAAGAAGTTACAAGATTCGGTTAGATTGTTATAACTAAGCAAACAGAATTCACAAGGAAGTTACAACTATCAAATGAAGATCTCTATAAATAGGGATTAGAATCAGTAATAGATTTAAAAAAATTTTGAATCTTTGCAATTTCACGACTATTCACGCACATTCTATACACATAGATTTCAAATCACAGTAAACACACACAAACGTTCTATACGTTTCAAGTTTTAGTGTTTGTAGAACACTTTTCACGTAACATCTTCAAGCCATTGATATTCGAAATTAGGAAGAAATTGTTGTAAGGTGAAGATTCACGATTGTAAGTAAGTAAGCAAGAAAGAAGGAAGATAGTAAGTGAAGACCCTTCTTCAAGTTGAAGGAGGAGAGTGGACGTAGGATCGTTTGATCCGAACCCCTATAAACTACTGTGTTCTTTACTTGTTTTCATTTACTTATTTGTTAATATCGATTTACTGTTCATAATCAAAGTTTAGTTTTAGAATTCAAGTTAGACTAAATATCGGTGTGCTTTTGATCCATATAAAGTTGAGTTTAAAATTTTATTCATTTGTGTTACTTTGGTTTTTAGAATAAGTTTTGAAAGATTTGTAAAATCGGAAAAATCTATTCAACCCCCTTCTAGATTTTTCTTAGAAGGCTAGTTCAAGTTTCTTTTAATCTACTCAACTAAGTGGGACCAACAAGTGGTATCAAAGCGGTGTTAAGTCAGTTTCGATATTGATTTTAGAGTCTTAACCGAGATTCTCAAATTAATTCCTGATTATCTTCATCTTTCTTGTTTCACTAAGCGTGCTACTAACAAGATTGTGTAAGTTTTTGGTTTTCTATCTCAACATGTCATCTGTTAAGAGCAAGAAATCAAGAAGTCTACCTGATTTCTCAATCGAAGAATATGACTACTGGAAATTTAGGATGGAGAATCATCTTAAAGCGATTCATGATAGAATGGAGGAGGTTCTTCAAGAAGGACCTATCAAATTTTATCATGGAGGTACAAGTGACAAGATCTGCGGCTGCAGAAACAAGAGTTAGGCAAGAGAAAAAGAGCTCGAATCGACAAGTGATGAAAGAAAGATCCATAATTTGGATCAGGTTGCTAGAACAGAGATCATTGAAACATTGAGTAAAGACTGGATCGAAAAAGTGAAAAGATGCAAGTCTGCCAAGGAAATGTGGGAAATTCTTGCTGGAATTTGTGAAAGATCAAAAGCAGTCAAAGAAAACAAACCGCAATCATCGGTATTACATGTTTTTGACACTTTTAAGATGAAAGAAGGAGAATCCATTGATCAACTAGATGTTAGGTGACTAATCTTCTAAATAAGGCGGGTGATTTGGGTAAAACTTATTCAGAGAAAGAGATCAAAAATAAAGTGTTGAGGTCGTTAAGCAAAAGATGGAGAGAGAAAGCTAATATTCTTAAAGCTACTCGAATCTATCCTCAATTTCACACCACGCTTTATTTTCTCATCTCAAGGCATTAGAGTATGACATCCAAATCGAAGACCGTTGGTCCCAATTAGTTGAGTTGATTATAAAGCTTTGAGTTAACCTTCTAGGACAAAATCTAGAAGGGGGGTTGAATAGATTTTGTAGATTTTTCAAATCTTTCAAAACTAATTCAAAGTACCGAGATGTACACAGCGGAAATTCAAGATTAGACTCAACTTTAATAAGATCAAAAGCAAAACTGATATTGATTTTAACTTTGATTCTCAAATTAATCTTTGAACAATAAATTGTAATTTGAGCAGATAAGTAAATGAAAGCGATAAAGAACACGAGATTTTATAGTGGTTCGGATTATAACAATCCTACATCCACTCTCCTTCTCCAACTTGAAGAAGGGTCTCCACTATCTGCTTGCTTACTTACTTTACAATCTTACAACTTACAACAATATCTTCAACTCTTCAAAATGCTAACCAAACTTATGAAATCTAACTCTAAGAAAAAGAAGTGTATTTGAAGATGTGCAATGAAGTGTTCTACAAACACTTAGAAAAATCTTGAAACACTATTTTGTGCTTTTTGAAAACTTGTGATTTGAGAGAATAAATTTTTGGAAACTAACTTGTGAATTCTGTGTATTACGTATGCAATCGATAATTTTAAAGAAGTGCCTAGACCTATTTATAAGTCTGAAAAGACAAGTTAATTTGTTAGTCAGTTCTAACAAATCAAAACCTGCTTCAACAAACTTAATCTTGAAAACTCGCTCTAGACCTCACTGTCTTTGCTCTACTCGTCTGCCGGTGACTTGGTGAAGACTCGCCTTTCTTATTCTACTCAGCTTGTCTTGACCTCGTCTCGAGCTCTTTATGTTCATCTCCTGCAGATGACTAGACTCAAGCTTCGTCTCAGGCGACTTGTACTCTACCGCACCTCGGTGACTAGATTGGTTCTCGACCCCGTCGATCAGCCTTAGCTTACGATCTCAATTTCCGCTTGTTCTACAGTCGTCGATCATCGAGCCGCTTCATTTAACTCATCAAAACTTCTTGATCTAACAATTTCCCCCTTTTTGATGAAGTTAAAACCTATAAGGAAGAAACACACTCACACTGAAGTTAGTACTAGAGTTAGTTAAGATAATCGAGATAGGTATATCAAAGCACTTATTCTCATTACAACATTCATTCACATTAAAACACTTAAGAAAAATTAAGTCCTTTTAAACTCTTTTAGAAATACTTAAAAAAATTGAGTCTTAAGACTTAGATAAATTTTTAGGAAAAAGTTTTCAAGTACGAGAGATAAAATTCTCGGATGACTTATACTTAGAAAAATTTTAAGTTTTTCTTAAAGTAGAAAAAAACTTTAAGAAAATGAGACAAGTAATTCATATAAGTCCGGATATATTCATTCACAAATTTCTGATTTACAAAAAAAAAAATTGAACTGATAGAAAATAAAAGATAAGGAAAAGAAAATCCTGTTCTATCGTATTCCCCATCTGCTGGCTTCTGGAATGTTCAGCCGATTGAAAATCCTCGCTCTTAGCTATTTAAGCTCATCTAAATCGTCGTGAGCTCGGTTTCCCTTCTACGCTTTGGCTATAACCGATCGACCCATTCCGGATCGGGAGAGTCGTCTTCTTTCGGCTTGGGGGTAACTTGCTCATAGGTGCAGTGCAACTAAGTCGCAATTGAATACGTTGTGCGCCTCATCAAGCAGCTTCCCATAGAGATCGGCATCCTCCTTTTCCATCCACTCGTGCCGGCTCATGTCTTCATCGGTGCTCAGATGGCGATGCCTTCAAGATGTACCAGTAGTACATCCATCTGGCATCCGAGGCCTGCTTCTTGTATTCGCTTGTATATTTCCACGAGACCATCTTTGGAGGAGCCAAGTGCGGTGGACAGGGCGGAAGTCCGCTTCATCTACTTCTTTGGATACCCACTTCCGAGTATCCTGTCCCACTTCAGCTCGGCTTTCCCAAGCTTCTTGACCTCTTCTTCTCTGCTTCTCATACTTCTCCTTCTCGGCATGGATTCTTCTTATCTGCTTAGCTGATAGGTTTGAGAAGTCGAGGCTCCTTTCTTTGCGCTCGGCTCTGGGGCGATCACCGCCCGGTGATGAAGACTTCTCTGCTTTGCTTTGCCTTTACCCTTGCCCTTGGCCTCGGGTTTTCTCGATTCTTTCATCTTGGCCAGAGCTTCCGATTTCTCTTCCTCCTCCTTCCTCCTATTCTCCTCATCCTCTCGGATGGCCTCCTCTATTTGGGTCACCCTCGGTTGCAAGTGCCATCTCATCTGATTTTACTTTTAATTCTCGCCTTGGCTGCCTCCAACTCACCAGTCTCGCCTTCGAGTCTACCTTGTGCATGAGTGACAAGACTCCAGGTGTGAGGGTGTCTATCCTTCCTTCGGCTCCTTCCCCTTTTTAACTTCACTGTGGAGGGTGCAGGTTGTCTTTCCGTAGCTGAGCAACGGACCCCGAAGTCATTACGATCGGACGTGAGAGTGTTGACCGAGATCTCGTTGTCACCGCCATTTTCTCCTTAAGTGTCTTAACCTCCTCCTCCGAGTCACTCGGCCGAGATCCAACAAAGCGTCTTGAGATTAGCTTATAGGTTCCGTGACATGTTGACCTCGATGTCAGCATGTTGGCGAGCATCGTATCGGTGGCTGCTCGAATCACCTTCCTCGTCTTCTTTTCCATCATCCTTTGAACTTGAGAGATAATCTTCTTGTGCATATCTTCAAAGGTGATAAAATAGCAAGGATTGGATCGCCTCCTCCTCGATTCGGATGAGGAAGAGGTGGTGGGAGAAGTTGGGACTGGGAGCTAATGTGGATATCCCCAAAGATATTTGAGGTATCCACCGGTTGGGGTTCGGATGGGAGGGATGAAGTGGGGGCGTCGATGGGGAGGGGGATTTCTCGGTGGTGGTGAGAATGGTGGGGGTGGAATTTGTGAAGTAGTGGGTGAAGGAGATGGGGTTATGCAGGGTAAGATGGGTTGGGTTTGGGAGGATGTGGGTAAGGGTGGGGAGATAGATATGGGGGTTGGGGCGAATCTGGTCCTGTTAGGAAGGACATCATACGAGATGGGGATGGTGGAGGGGATGAAGTTTGGGTTTGGGGAAGGGTAGATGAAGTTGGGACTTGGACTTTTTTGGGAGTAGGCTATTTTAGAGGCTGGAGGTGCCGGCACAGGACACCTCTTCATCGCCGTGAGTGGGCCGGAGAGGGGGAGGGGGAGAATTGTACAGCGTGGGTGGGGGAGGGTCCTCTCCGAGCTTATATCCTGGACCTCTTCTCGATTGGACCACGAGCTGCTATCTGCAGCGTGGTTACCTCTTCGGATAGAAGACTTGGCTGGTCGATGAAGCGTCCCACCCGGCTCCGAGGTTTTAACCAACCTCCTCCTCCTTGGGGCCTTCTCCTTGACTTCATAGGGTGTGAAGCCTCACTGTAATAACCCAAAACCCAGGTTATAGGATTTTATATTTAATTTTCTAAGTTTGGGGATCATTTTTATTTTATTCAAATTTCATGTGTGGTTTTCTTAATTTTTCTCCAAGCTGAGCGGTTTTCCAACCCGAAAATCTACGATACTTTTCGAACTCACATCCGTAATCCGGATTCGTTTAATAATGATTAATTACCAATAGACCTTTAAGGGTGAGAAACACTCAAGAAAACCCTAAGAAAAATGTTGGTTATCCCGTCAGCGCGTTTTAATAAATTTTCGGAGCGAAACTCGAACCGAAAAATACCGAAAATTCAACGTCGAAATCACAATACTGTATGGAAGAGTGGGCTGCCAAAAGGACAGCCCAAAAACCCCAAAACAGCCGGCCATGTGAAGGTGAGTGAGAGAAGTGAGCCTAGCTTGTACCCTTTAACCAAAAAAAATCTTCTAAAATCCTAGGATAGGTACAATTAGACTTAAGCCTATTCTTTCCCTAATCTCCTCCCCACCATCCAAATCAGCCATGGACCTCCTCCTTCTCCTCTATAAATAGAGTGGCTGCCTCTTCATTTCCCACACAACCAAAAAGCTTGGGGCTCTCAAGAGACAAAGAAGAAAATCTCCAAGGGTAAGTCCCTAAGCCCTCTCTTTAGCCTCATGTTTCTCCTTAGCTTAGAAATTTAGGAAAAATATGATATGAGTCCCTAAGAACCCCTTTTCACATGATATGATCTTATATGGAGTGTTTGAGTTGGAATTATGGTGTTTGGAGTCAAAATGGTGAAGTTATACTTGAAACATGAAACTGCCGAAATCAAGCCCTACCCACTGACCCGTTTTTGTAAAATCTATTCGGACCCTTTCCACCCGTTTAAAAATCATGAAACAATTCCTAGATGTAGTATTTGAAGTCTAGAACAACATGTGTAAATTTCATAATTTTCTGATGACTGTGTAGGGAGAATAAAATCGTGAAAAATGATGTGTCGGAAGTAATCCGAAACTGGGAGCAGTGACTCACTTCTTTTATTTCTCCCCTTTCTGATAGTTATAAAATTCTAGGAAACATCTGGGATGTTCCCTTGATGTGTTTTAAATCATAGTCAAAAATCATAATTTTTCGTTTAGTACTTTATTAGATAAAATTCGTTTTCTGAGTACCTGGTCGATGTTTGACGCATAGGGCTATTCTGTGTTGCACGAATTTATTTTCCAGTTTTGCTTAAGTAATAAATTATGGAAAAATTCATGGATGTCCTACAACATGTTTATAACTAGATTCTTAAATTGGGTGATTTTTAAACAAGTATCCAATAAGTTACGAATTTTCTCGTAAGATATGTCCAGTAACCAAGCCAAACGATGGATTGAATGTTCACGAATTTTCTGGGCAGAATCCGTAAGTCAAATGGCTTGGGTCACTGAATGAAAGTTGTTCATATTTGAGTAATGCATCATATGTTTTAATTTCATAATTTTCGGATATTTCTACAAAGAGTTATGAATTTTATAAATTTAAGGTCACTGTTTTGCCGAAACAAGTATTTGGAGTCCTTATTACAAAATCTGCTATAATTCCGTAACTCGAATGAACTCGAACCCTTGATAAACTTTGTTCTACACTGAAAGGTGTACAACATACTAAAATTTCATAATTTTCTAACGAGTCTAAGTGTTTTATTTCATTTATGCATGAATAAGTGTTGTTTCTTCAATTGACTAGTACTTGATAGAGTAAATAGCTAATACTTTTAAATGAAGCGCATGTTTGAATACCAAATGTTACACATAGTACTTTATGAATGCATATACTTGATTGTCTTACATGTTTTCATGAAAATAAACGGAACCGAAAGTCCCAAATTCGGAACCCCCAAACTATAGTACACTAACAAAGCCGTTAAACATAGGATTTAACCCATAGAAGCTCTTGATAAGATGAAGTATCCCTTCTTCATTCAAAGCCTAGTTTTAGAAGACACAATAAGACCAAGAACCTAAGTTTCTAATGGACTAAAGAATTGTCGAACTAAACATACGGATTGTGCTAGGTAGAGTACGGTCGGAACCAGAGGTTGAGACTTTATACGAGCTGCCTAAGCCATCAAGAAGTTAAACTTTCCCTTAAAAGTTTCCAGTGGGTGACACTATCTGTATAGCTAGTTAATGTTATATAGACATTTGTCGATTTCTGAATCAAACATAAACAGCTTCTTAGAAAGACGCAAACAACTCAAAAGCATGAAAATGCACAACTCCTAACTATAAGAAAATGCGAGAACAAGCTTCTTTTTACTTTGATTATTTGTTTTTATATGCTACATACGAGAGTTATTATCTCTATTGATCTATCGATCTGCAGAGAGTGGAGAGTGTGCGAAATGCCACTATAGCCACCTCACGGGAGGAATAAGGATGGTAAAGGGTGTGGAGAGTGTGCGTAAATGCCACTATAGCCACCCCACGGGAGCAATAAGGATGGTGAAGAGAGTGGAGAGTGTGCGAAATGCCACTATAGCCACCTCACGGGAGCAATAAGGATGGTAAAGAGTGTGGAGAGTGTGCGAAATGCCACTATAGCCACCTCATTCGGGCCGGAGAATTACGGGTCTCGGACGTGTAAACGTGCCATTCCACAATGTGATTACGAGATCGGACGGACTAGCGTGCCATCTCAAATGTGCTATACATATATACTAAGCATGCCGCAAAGAAAGATGAATTTCTTAATCGAACGGAAGTTAAAGGATAAAAATCTTATAATTGAAGATTACCTTGTACAAATGGGCTAAATGCCGCAACGCATAACTAAAGATAAGAAAAGAATAAAAGATTCAATTATATTCGGGTTTCTGTCAACTGCGGTAACAAGATACAGTTACCCACTGAGATTCCTATCTCACTCTCCCAAACTTAATATTTTTCGTTGCGAGAATGAGGTCCGGGAGTCTGCATAGACGACCGCTTCCCACTCTTTTCCCCTTTGAATAAATAAATCGTCTTAGTAATTTTCAACCCTTTGTAATGAATACTTTACTACCCTTATGTTATTTCCTTCCTCCGAGAATTGTACTCGTCGGATGGTTTTGTCAAGCTGAATAATGAACTTTTATAAATAAAGAGTTTCCCTTTTTCCAAGTAAAGTATTTTTCTGAAATTTTTCAGCTGCAACTTAAATGGTTGTTATTCAAAAGAAATTTTCTCGCTCAGTTTTTATATTTCACTAAGTGACGACTCGGGTTTAGGGCGTCGAGACCCGAGGTCAACCTTCGAATTCCGGGCGTTACGAGGTGGTATCGAGCCTATGTTAAAACCTTCGGACCAAAATGATTATTTACTTATTAATTTCAAAATTTTACTTGGAAAATAGATAAATATCAATCCTTATAAATTTTGAACCTTAGAAAATGTTACTTGTGGGAGGTTGTCTACGGATGCAAACCGGGAACAAGCCTCAAGGTATGCGACGTCTTGCAAAAGATTGAATAATAAAACCCTTACAAATGAATAACAACCAACAAGGAACATGAAATCTCAAACAATTAACTACGAGAAAGAAATGTTCTAAAGGAAAAATACGCGCCTTGACTAACTTTACTTGCGCATGAACGTGAAATCTACATGTTTACTTGCTTTCTTATATTTTGGTTTTATCTTTTCATGTGAGCACTTGTTATTTTCTCTTTATACATTACCAATATTTTCTCCTTTCTAGTTTTGACCTTAAACCATTCAAATCCCTTGACAAGCCGGACCTATTATAGCGGCCTCGCATCCCTCGTGTAGTTGACTTGGCCATATATATGTAATGTCTATTGTAGTTAAATTATTTTGTTTTGAAGCCTCACATCTTTAAATTTTCGTTGGAGCCTCTTTGTCTCTCCATTTAAACTTTGAGAACTTGTCTTTCTCATGTCAATTATATATGTATGTTAGTCTCACGTAGTTTTGTGAGATATTCTATTATATCCGTTATATTTTTATCTTAATGTTTACAATATGTGTTATTACCTCTCTAACATGCATCGTCGAGCTCGACAACCGTGTTCTTGTGACCGGCCAGTATGTTCGGTTTTACCGTGTGCTCCAATGCATGATTGACTTAGTACCGTGTTGTTAAACTTGAGATTCTCTTGCTTTGAATTTGAATCATACGTATGTATTGTAATATATTTTATTCTTTTCTTTTCGGACCTACCCTAGATTTCGACATAATCCTAGAAATAGATTAGTTAAGGAAGGATAAAGTCGTCATAAGACGTTTAGAAGGAAAATAGATTTAAGAACAAGTGGTCGGATTTCGCCTTTAATGGAATGACCTAGCCAGTGAGGATAACCTCCGCAATGAAAGCTACGAAGCCTGCTATGCAGAGAAACAAACCAAGGATACTTAGTCGGCATATCAACAATGGCTAAGGATACGAACTCGCCTGCGGAAGTGCGAATCGTAAGAGAATACCCCGACGCTTTTCCCGAAGAGTTATCTGGCTACCACCAGATCGCCAAGTAGAATTTACCATCGACTTAACACCCGAGTGCTACACCCGTGTCAAAGTCACCATATAGAATGGCACCTAAGGAGTTTCGGGAGCTAAAGGAGCAATCGCAAGAATTAGTGGACTAAAAGTACATCCGCCCAAGCGTGTCACCTTGGGGAGCACACTGTACTTTTTGTGAAAAAGAAGGATGGGTCACTCGAGAATGTGTATCGATTGTAGAGGGTTAAACCAATTAACCATCAAGAACAAATATCCTCTCCCGAGAATTGAGGACTTGTTCGACCAGTGAAACACGCAGAGTTGTTCTCAAAAAATCAATCGAGGTCGGACTATCACCAACCGAAAGTTAAAGAGAGTGATATCCCAAAGACAACTTTCGTGACAAGGTGTAGATATTATGAGTTTACTTTGTCATGCCTTTTGGAGTGACGAATGCCCCAAGATCTTCATGAATTTGATGAATCGAGTATTCCATTAGTACTTGGACAAGTTCGTCATTGTTTTCATCGATGACATACCGGTGTACTCGAAGGGACGAAAAGCAACACGAAGAACACCTCCGGATCTGTAATGGAGACACTAAGACGTGAGAAAGCGTACGCTAAGTTCAGCAAGTGCGAATTCTAGATTGATCGAGTCATTTGTCTAGGTCATATAATCTCGGCAAAGGGGATTGAGATGGATCCTGCAAAGTTGGAGGCCATAATGGACTGGAAGACTCCAACTAATGGGTCGTAGTGGATAGACTCACCAAATCGGCTCATTTCATTCTCATCCGTATGATCTATTCAATGGATAAGCTAGCTCAATTGTACGTAGCTGAAGTAGTCGGACCGCATGGTGTGCCGCCTCGATCGTTTCAAAAAGAGACCCTCGTTTCACCTCAAACTTTTGGAGAAGTTTGCAACAAGCCTTAGGGACGAAGCTAAATTTCAGCACAAGATATCATCCTCGACAGATGGTCAATCGGAAAGGACAATTCAAACCTTGGAAGATATGTTGAGAGCTTGTGCTCTAGATTTTGAAGGAAGTTGGGAAGCTAACCTCACTTTGGTGGAGTTTGCTTTTAATAACAGATTATCAATCAACAATACGAGATGGCGCCATACGAAGCACTTTATGGAAAAAAAAGTGTAGATCGCCAAATTGTTGGGACGAAGTTGGAGTCCGGAAAACCTTAGGACCCGAACTAGTGGAGAAATAGGTGGAGACCATTTCATGGATTAGGAAAAGATCCGGATAGCACAAGACCGTAAGAAGTCATATGTCGATGTATGGAGAAAGGATTTGCACTTTGAAGTCGGGGACAAGGTATTCTTAAGAGTTGTGCCAATGAAGGGGTTAGTTCGTTTTGGTAAGAGAAGTAAGTTGAAACCTCGCTTCATAGGACCTTTTAACATTTTAGACAAGGTCGGAAGCGTGGCTTACCGAGTAGCGCTGCCACCGTAATCGGTCCCAAGTGCACAATGTGTTCCACGTATCCACACTCGGGAAAGTACGTGAGCGACCCGGACCACGTTGTCGATTTTAAGGACCTGAGCCTAAGCCGCGACCTAACTTACGAAGAAGTGCCTCGTGGCTATCCCGGAAAGAAAGATTCATACCCTAAGGAACCGGGAAGTTCCTCTAGTACCGGTTCAATGGAGCAGACATGGGAAGGAAGGAGCTACAGGGAAAGAGAGGATGAAATCTTAGCTAAGTACCACGCGTGTCTTTAATTTAAATAAGTAAATTTCGGGACGAAATTTCTCTTAAGGGGTGTAGGATGTAATAACCCAAAACCCGGTTATAGGATTTTATATTTAATTTTTCTAAGTTTGGGGGATCATTTTATTTTATTCAAATTTCATGTGTGGTTTTCTTAATTTTTCTCCAAGCGACGAGCGGTTTTCCAACCCGAAAATCTACTGATACTTTTCGAACTCACATCCGTAATCCGGATTCGTTTAATAATGATTAATTACCAATAGACCTTTAAGGGTGAGAAACACTCAAGAAAACCCTAAGAAAATGTTGGTTCTCCCGTCGCGCGTTTTAATAAATTTTGAGGCGAAACTCGAACCGAAAAATACCGAAAATTCAACGTCGAAATCACAATATTGTATGGAAGAGTGGGCTGCCAAAGGACAGCCCAAAAACCCCAAAACAGCCGGCCATGTGAAGGTGAGTGAGAGAAGTGAGCCTAGCTTGTACCCTTTAACCAAAAAAATCTTCTAAAATCCTAGGATAGGTACAATTAGACTTAAGCCTATTCTTTCCCTAATCTCCTCCCCACCATCCAAATCAGCCATGGACCTCCTCCTTATCCTCTATAAATAGAGTGGCTGCCTCTTCATTTCCCACACAACCAAAAAGCTTGGGGCTCTCAAGACAAAGAAGAAAATCTCCAAGGGTAAGTCCCTAAGCCCTCTCTTTAGCCTCATGTTTCTCCTTAGCTTAGAAATTTAGGAAAAATATGATATGAGTCCCTAAGAACCCCTTTTCACATGATATGATCTTATATGGAGTGTTTGAGTTGGAATTATGGTGTTTGGAGTCAAAATGGTGAAGTTATACTTGAAACATGAAACTGCCAAAATCAAGCCCTACCCACTGACCCGTTTTTGTAAAATCTATTCGGACCCTTTCCACCCGTTTAAAAATCATGAAACAATTCCTAGATGTAGTATTTGAAGTCTAGAACAACATGTGTAAATTTCATAATTTTCTGATGACTGTGTAGGGAGAATAAAATCGTGAAAAATGATGTGTCGGAAGTAATCCGAAACTGGGAGCAGTGATTCACTTCTTTTATTTCTCCCCTTTCTGATAGTTATAAAATTCTAGGAAACATCTGGGATGTTCCCCTTGATGTGTTGTAAATCATAGTCAAAAATCATAATTTTTCGTTTAGTACTTTATTAGATAAAATTCGTTTTCTGAGTACCTGGTCGATGTTTGACGCATAGGGCTATTCTGTGTTGCACGAATTTATTTTCCAGTTTTTCTTAAGTAATAAATTATGGAAAAATTCATGGATGTCCTACAACATGTTTATAACTAGATTCTTAAATTGGGTGATTTTTAAACAAGTATCCAATAAGTTACGAATTTTCTCGTAAGATATGTCCAGTAACCAAGCCAAACGATGGATTGAATGTTCACGAATTTTCTGGGCAGAATCCGTAAGTCAAATGGCTTGGGTCACTGAATGAAAGTTGTTCATATTTGAGTAATGCATCACATGTTTTAATTTCATAATTTTCGGATATTTCTACAAAGAGTTATGAATTTTATAAATTTAAGGTCACTGTTTTGCCGAAACAAGTATTTGGAGTCCTTATTACAAAATCTGCTATAATTCCGTAACTCGAATGAACTCGAACCCTTGATAAACTTTGTTCTACACTGAAAGGTGTACAACATACTAAAATTTCATAATTTTCTAACGAGTCTAAGTGTTTTATTTCATTTATGCATGAATAAGTGTTGTTTCTTCAATTGACTAGTACTTGATAGAGTAAATAGCTAATACTTTTAAATGAAGCGCATGTTTGAATACCAAATGTTACACATAGTACTTTATGAATGCATATACTTGATTGTCTTACATGTTTTCATGAAAATAAACGGAACCGAAAGTCCCAAATTCGGAACCCCCAAACTATAGTACACTAACAAAGCCGTTAAACATAGGATTTAACCCATAGAAGCTCTTGATAAGATGAAGTATCCCTTCTTCATTCAAAGCCTAGTTTTAGAAGACACAATAAGATCAAGAACCTAAGTTTCTAACGGACTAAAGAATTGTCGAACTAAACATACGGATTGTGCTAGGTAGAGTACGGTCGGAACCAGAGGTTGAGACTTTATACGAGCTGCCTAAGCCATCAAGAAGTTAAACTTTCCCTTAAAAGTTTCCAGGTGGGTGACACTATCTGTATAGCTAGTTAATGTTATATAGATCGTTGTCAGTTTCTGAATCAAACATAAACAGCTTCTTCCGAAAGACGCAAACAACTCAAAAGCATGAAAATGCACAACTCCTAACTATAAGAAAATGCGAGAACAAGCTTCTTTTACTTTGATTATTTGTTTTTATATGCTACATACGAGAGTTATTATCTCTATTGATCTATCGATCTGCAGAGAGTGGAGAGTGTGCGAAATGCCACTATAGCCACCTCACGGGAGGAATAAGGATGGTAAAGGGTGTGGAGAGTGTGCAGAAATGCCACGTAGCCACCCCACGGGAGCAATAAGGATGGTGAAGAGAATGGAGAGTGTGCGTAAATGCCACTATAGCCACCTCACGGGAGCAATAAGGATGGTAAAGAGTGTGGAGAGTGTGCGAGAAATGCCACTATAGCCACCTCATTCGGGCTGGAGAATTACGGGTCTCGGACGTGTAAACGTGTCATTCCACAATGTGATTACGGGATCGGACGCACTAGCGTGCCATCTCAAATGTGCTATACATATATACTAACTGTCGCAAAGAAAGATGAATTTCTTAATCGAACGGAAGTTAAAGGATAAAAATCTTATAATTGAAGATTACCTTGTACAAATGGGCTAAATGCCGCAACGCATAACTAAAGATAAGAAAAGAATAAAAGATTCAATTATATTCGGGTTTCTGTCAATGCGGTAACAAAGATACAAAGTTACCCATCGAGATTCCTATCTCACTCTCCCAAACTTAATATTTTTCAAAGTTGCGAGAATGAGGTCCGGAGGCTGCGACGACCGCTTCCCACTCTTTTCCCCTTTGAATAAATAAATCGTCTTATTAACTTTCAACCCTTTGTAATGAATACTTTACTACCCTTATGTTATTTCCTTCCTCTGAGAATTGTACTCGTCGGATGGTTTTGTCCAAGCTGAATAATGAACTTTTATAAATAAAGAGTTTCCCTTTTTCCAAGTAAAGTATTTTTCAAATTTTTCCGCTGCAACTTAAATGGTTGTTATTCAAAAGAAATTTTCTCGCTCAGTTTTTATATTTCACTAAGTGACGACTCGGGTTTAGGACGTCGGACCCCGAGGGTCAACCTTACGAATTCCGGGCGTTACAAGCCGAGCTTACCGCGGGCAGCTCTTCCTCTCTCTCTTCTTCTTCCTCCTCCTCGGCTTCTTCAAGGTGTTGCTGAAAGCTCCTACCTCGGCTCCACCTTCGTCTCAGATCACTGGGATCCCAAGAGGTTCATCCTTCGTCGAATCCCCTTTTGTTTTGTATAGGGCCTCGACTCCATCTCGCCCGATTGATCTCGGTGACAAAGAGTCCTCCATGATCACCGTCACTTTGTTAAATAAGCTGGTGATCGACCTCGACCGCCACTTCCCACTCACAACCTCCAATCTTTTCCTTTCGGTCTCCAGCTTTTCCAAAGAAAGATCCCAGCCAGTTGGCTTGGACTCCGTCTAATATAGTCCTCATGACGCACACTGGGTCCGGTCAGCCCATCATGAGAACTCTGTTCTCCAAGAATGACCTTTATTACGATGGTCATCGAAGGCGATACCTCCGTCGGAGCATCTTCTTCTTCAGCTCCGATCGCCGGTCCCTCATCGAATTTCGGGCAATCATCTCGAATGATTCTACCCATTCATCAGACTTATAAGTGAGGGGTTCACTCCTTCACTAAGGTGTCAAATATGCGTGCCACCTCCGCCGAAGTAACCGTCAAAACCTCTCCATACACCCTGGTTTTGAACACACCATTTTCATACGTCCCATTGACGTAGAATTCTATCCCTCGCATATCCAGAGTTTTATTGGAGGGGGATTTCTTGGAACAAAATGTCCTCAATCCAGCCCTCTCCAATAATCCCAAAATCTCCCTTGATTCACCATCGGAAGTTGTTTGAAGTCGACGTACATCTCCGATTTGATCTTCTTGTTGTATGTGTCATTATGAACTTCCACCATGGTTGAAGTAACTCCTATTTGTTTCGGGAAGTGCTCATGAAATGATCAACTAAGGGTTTTGAAAATTTTGCGTAGTGTTTGTATGAATTTCGAAAGTGAAAAGGTTTGTTTGAGGAAGAAGATGTATTTATAAGGGGAAGATTGGAAAGAGAAACCGCCATTTTAGAAAATTTGAATTAATCGAGCCATTTATTTAAAAAGTTTTTCTGCGCATAAATCAACGGTTAAAAATTAAGATAAGCGATTAGGATTCGAGCGTGGATGTTACTCGCCTTTGGAATGCGTAAATAGTTACTTTATAGATCGTTGATTTGTGAGATGTAGGTTACTTTATGCGAGAAGTAAGTATACCCGACGTCGGCCTAGGGTTACCTTGCTTCGACTAAGGGTTTGCAAAAGCAGATGAGTTTAGAAAGCAGATGGGTTTAAAAACAGATGGGTTTGAGAAGTCATCGATAAAGTACCTGTCGATTTTAAAAACAGCTTAGGTTTAACTTTTTAGCAATCTTAAAGACAGGTTTTAAATAAACAAACTCGGACTTAATTTTCTAAAATTAGGTTTTCCATCCAATCAATAAGAAAAAAATTTATGAAGAAAATTATGGAGTTTATTTAGGAACAAAGGTGTACTGAATAAAGAATTGAGGTAAAGGAAATGAGGTGAAACAATCGATCTTGTGACCTATTCTGTAAAGACAAAGACTTAAGGAAAATCATTAGTAGCTTGAGGTAGATCGGATAGGGTGCGAGATAGTCATCCGTTTCTTTAAAAGATCAGGTGACTAATGTGCCCTCGTCGATTTACCAAATGTCGGATAAGTAATTATCAAGTCGATAAGGTCAATATAACTAATCCTTGATTCTTGATTCCTAAAAAGGAGATCAATGAAATCAGCTACCTGATTGTCCTTTGACACATATCTAGTCGATAATTCTTTCTAGACATTTATTTAAAGAAAAGAAAAGACCGAGAAATAAGGAATACATTAAACCGATGCAAACAAATTAGAAACCGAGATAAAGATGCATCAAGTAATCCTAATTCTAAGCATAATTCTTTAAACTTAGACTCGGCTAATGGTTTTGTAAGAATGTCTGCTCTTTGTGACTCATTAGCTATTTTCTAAATTCTAATGTCATTCTTCTCAACATGATCTCTAATGAAATGATGCCTAATGTCTATATGCTTACATCTAGAATGCGAGCAGATTGTAAGTCATTGCTATTGTACTATTACTATCACAATAAATAGGAGCAGTGATGTCTGAATATTATAGTCTCTAAATTTGTTGACTAATCCGAGAGGAGTTGAGAGCAACAACTTCCAGTGCCATGTATTCGGCTTGATTGTGGAGGTGGCAACGGATGTCTGCATTTCTTAGATAACCAAGAAATTAATTTGTTGCCTAAGAATTGACAAGTTCTGAAGTGGATTTCCTATCAATCTTACATCCTCCAAAGTCTGAATCAATAACTGTCACCAAAGTTGTCATCGGTGAGTACAATAACCCTACTTGCAAGGTTCCTTTGAGATATTTAAGAATATTCTTAGCCGTCTCCGAGATGAGTTTTCTTGGGATTAGGCGGAATCTTGCACATACCCCAACCGCAAAGGCTATGTCGGCCTACTTGCGGTGAGATAGAGAAGAGATCCAATCGAGTCCACGATACTCCGTTGCATCGGTGGGTATCCCTGCTCATACGAATCCATAGAGAAGTTAGTTGCCGTAGGTATTTTAACTTCTCTGCTAGTAGTCATTCCAAATTTCTCAATCAGATCCTTAGCATATTTAAAGCGATGTATAAATATACCCTTACTCATCTGTTTAATCTGTAAGCCTAGAAAGTATGTTAATTCACCCATCATTGACATTTCAAACCTGTTTTTCATGAGAATGCTAAACTCTTCACATAATTGCATTAGGTGAACCAAAGATTATGTCATCTACATAAATTTGAATTAATAAGATATTCCCATCTACTTCCTTTCTAAATAAAGTTCTATCAATCTTGCCTTTTGAAAAACCATTTGATGTCAAGAAATCGAGACAAGGTATCATACCAAGCTCTGGGAGCTTGTTTCGATCCATATAGAGCTTTGTTGAGTTTATAGACCTTGTTATTGATCTTAAACCCGGAGGCTGCTCCACATAGACCTCCTCAAGCAACACACCATTAAGGAAGGCGAGACTTAACATCCATTTGAAAGACTTTGAAAGATTTATATGCGAAAATGCCAAGAGCAACCTTATTGCCTCTAATCGGCAACCGGAGCATAGGTTTCATAATAGTCTATCCCTTGGTGTGAGTAACCTTGTGCAACCAATCTTGCCTTATTTCGAACAATAATGTTGTTCTCATCATGTTTGTTTTTAAACACCCATTTGGTGCCTATAATCTTCTGTGTAAGGGTCTTTCCACAAGTTCCCAAACATTTTGTCTTTCAAGCGATGTAGTTCCTCTGCATGGCGATTACCCGATTTGGATACGATAGAGTTTCCTCAATAGACTTGGGTTCAAGAAGCGACACATAACAGTGAAAAAGACTTTCGAGTCCGGCATCATTCGTGTCTGCACACTACTAAATGGGTCTCCTATAATCGATCGAGATGGATGGTAGCTTCTCATCCTTTTGCCTATATGAGGAGAAGGATCCTCATCTTGAGTCTCGGTAGGCAACTCCTCCGACTCAACCTCGGTGACGTTCCCCCTTCATCGGTGACCCCGTCACCGACGTCAAGGGCGTCATTCGATGGAGTCTCGATCGGAAGTTGTCTTGATTATCGGATGGGGATTCTTCTTCATCTGATTACGAATCAAGACTAGGTAGATAGACGAGTTCTATGTTTAGTCTTGGACAATTCAATTTTATCTAGACTTTCGAAATTTGATTCACTTTATCGAGAAAGAATACAACTCATCAAAAACAACATGAGGGGTTTCCTCCACACAAGGGGTTGTCTTGTTAAAAACTCTAAATGCCTTGGAAGTGTTAGAATATCCCAAAAATATTCCATCACCGCTTTAGCATCAAAGGTTCTTAACTTAGATTTCCCATTATTATGGATAAAACACTTACAACCAAAAGCTACGAAATATGAGTTTCTTGGAATCTTACCCTTCCAAATCTCATATGGAGTCATACCCTTGTCTTTGACAACTAAGCACCTGATGCAGGTATAGCAAGTGTGTTGATGGCTTGACCCAAAACCTCGTGGGGGTTTCATACTCGGCTAACATGCTCTGTTGCTTCCTTCAAAGTTCTATTTCTTCTTTCAACCACTCCATTTTGTTGAGGAGTTCTTGCTGAAGATGTCTCATGAATAATTCCACACTCATTGAAAAGTTAGATAAACAGGAATTCCAAAATTTTGTGTCCTTATCACTCCTTATTTTAATAATATTAACACTCTTTTCTTTACGAATCTGCTGAGCGAGATCGGGGATCTTGTTTATAGTCTCATTTTTCTTGAAAAGAAATATAACCCAAGTGTATCTAGAAAAGTCATCTACTACAACAAGAGTATATTTCCTTCCACCGAAACCGAGAGAAGAAACAGTCCAAACAGATCCGGATGAAGTAGTTGCAACACCCTTTCGAGATGAAGAGGAGTTAATACTCTTAAATGAGTGTCTAGGCTGTTTACCTTTCGACGGGCATCACATTTAAGATTAGTGGATAAAAGTTTTTCGAGGTAATCCTTTGACAAGGTTCTTTTTAGCCACTTACTAAGGGTCTTGAAATTCGAGATGACTAAGCCTCTTGTGCCATAGCCACTAAGATCTTCTCCATCCTTAGCTATCAGACAAGTATCCTTGGGACAACTATTAAAGTTGGCCACATAGACATTACCATGTACGAAGCCGATTAAAAGTACCTTATACGAAGAGTTATCTAAAATATCACATTTATCCCTTGAAAATTTGACAAGAAAACCTTTATCACAAAGGTGGGAAACAAATAATGATTATGTTTCAAACCTTCAATAAAATACACCTCGAGATACCTGAATATCCTTGATAATCGGAGTACCTACACCTTTAGTCGACCACAATTATTGTCACCAAATAAGACTCTTGGACCATCAATACTTTGGAAATTTGATAACGACTTCTTGTTATGGGTCATGTGTTGTGAACAACCACTATCAATGTACCATATGGAAGCTAAGATCTCTTCCTTGAGTGATGATCCCTGTGAATCCTGAAAAGCAGATTAGTTTTGAGGTACCCTAGTGATCTTGGGTCCTTTTGGGTCAAGAATCACTTTAGGAATCCAAACAAACATCTCATCTGCAGACAATAAGTCGGACTCGGATTTTCTACCAAATCTGTCTACAATAATATCATTTTTAAATGACAACTTGTTGTATTGATTAGTTAATTTGAAAGAAGCGAGATGGCTTTACTTACAAAAAGGTATGATAAATTGAGAATGAAGTATAAGAGAAATAAATTGAGATTTGCGGTAGAGATAGACAAAGATCCAAATCGAGATAGGAAGGTAGACAAATCTTGAGATGATGACAAAAACAAGAGCCGAGACAAGAAGATACGAGATCACTGTTAGAAGAAATACTTCCAGTCCCAGATCGAGATAGGAGTGACATTTGCTATACTTGCAACAAGCCGAGGACATTTCGGCTATGACTGTCCTCAACCGACTCCTAAAGAAAGGGAAGAGAAGAGGAAGAAAAGAGACAGGAGATTTGCGAGATCAAAGAGCTTTGTTGGCTGAAGAAAAAGAGCCAAAGAAATCATCATCATCTTCATCATCCTCATCGATTTTGGATCGAGATGATGAGATCTGTCTCATGGCTAATGAGGTAATCTACTATTCATCTTCGGATAATGATTCTTGTCGATCTGCATCGATCATGACCAAAATGTTATACATGAATTATTGAGAGATTTAAAGACATCTTTAGCTGCTTATAAGCAGTGGAGACAGAGAATTTATTTTTAAAGGATCGATTCAGATTCTAAATAAAGGCAAGCGAGGTGATGAAACGGCTTTGAGGCGAGGAAACATTCAAGGGGGAATGTTTTCATCGATTGAAAGCTAGTACATCGGCCAGCTTACGAAAGGTTAGAAAATGAATCGAAAACTTTAAAAGATAAATTTGAAGTAATCTGTCTTGAAAATGAATTAATTAAGAAAGACAATAAGAAGCTTGTCTTCAAAATTAGTCGACTTAATAATTCACAATCGATAATAGATCATATTTTTAATACTTCCCGTAAATCTCATGATAAGACAGACTTGGTTATGATAGGAACAATAAATCGAGATGTTAAAAAACCTAGGAAATTTGTGAAAGCATCTGTTCAATCAAAAGATATTAAAATTGGTCCATGGAAACCAACTAGTCGAGATAAGGACTACGACTTCGATCTGAAACCAAGAATTCACCGAAGAATTCCTATCGGACTAGAAGGAATCCAAGAACCAAAATAAGAAGATTTTCTTATTATAATTCTTTTGATGGAAGGAGCAAATGCTATCCTACATTTCCTAAGTTTAGGAAAATTAACCAATCGAATACAACAAATTGTCATTTAAAAATGATATTATTGTAGGCAGATTTGGTAGAAAATACGAGTCGACTTATTGTCTGCGGATGAGATGTTTGTTTGGATTCCTAAAGTGATTCTTGACCCAAAAGGACCCAAGATCACTAGGGTACCTCAAAACTAATCTGTTTACGAGGATTCACGGGGATCATCACTTAAGGAAGAGATCTTAGCTTCAATATGGTACATTGGCGGTGGTACATTCACAACATATGACCCATAACAAGAAGTGTTATCAAATTTTCAAAGTATTGATGGTCCAAGAGTTTTATTTGGTGATAATAATTGTGGTCGGACTAAAGGTGTAGGTACTTTGATTATCAAGGATATTCGAGTATACTGAGGTATATTTTGTTGAAGGTTTGAAACATAATCATTATCTGCTGTTTCTCGGCTTTGTGATAAAGGTTTTCTTGTAAAATTTTCAAGGGATAAATGTGATATTTTGGATAATTCCTCGAGATAAGGTACTATTAACTCGCTTGAGACGGGTAATGTCTATGTGGCCAACTTTAATAGTTGTTCTCAAGATACTTGTCGATGGCTAAGGGTGGAGAAAATGTCGATTGGCTATGGCATAAAAGGCTTAGTCATCGAATTTCAAGACCCTTAGTAAGGTAGCTAAGAAGAACCTTGTTAAGGGATTACTGAAAAACTTTTATCAACTGATCTTAAATGTGATGCTTGTCAAAAAGGTAAAGCGGCTAGACACTCATTTAAGAGTATTAACTCCTCCTCATACGAAAGTGTGTTGCAACTTCTTCATATGGATTTGTTTGGACTGTTACTCCTCTCGGTTTAGGTGGAAGGAAATATACTCTTGTTGTAGTAGATGACTTTTCTAGATACACTTGGGTCATATTTCTTTTCAAGAAAAATGAGACTATGAACAAGATTCCTGATCTGTTCGCATAAATTCGAGAATGAGAAGGAGTTAATATTATTAAAATCGGGAGTGATAAGTGCAGAATTTTTGAATTCTTGTTTATCTAATTTCTTCAATGAGTTTGGAATTATTCATGAGACATCTTCAGCAAGAACTCCTCAACAAAATGGAGTGGTTGAAAGAAGGAATAGAACTTTGAAGGAAGCGGCCGGGAGCATGTCGGTGAGTATAATACCCTCATAGGTTAAGTGAAGCTATCAACACGACTTGTTATACCCGAGCAGTGCTTAGTTGTCAAAGACAAGGGTAAGACTCCTTATGAGATTTGGAAGGGTAAGATTCCAAGGATCTCATACTTCAAAGCTTTTGGTTGTAAGTGTTTCATTCATAACAATGGGAAATCTAAGTTAAGAACTTTTGATGCTAAAGCGGTGATGGAATATTCTTGGGATATTCTAATACTTCAAAGGCATTTAGAGTTTTTAACAAGACAACCCTTTGTGTGGAGGAAACTCCTCATGTTGTTTTTGATGAGTTGTATTCCTTCTCGGATAAAGTGAATCAAATTTCAAAATCTAGATAAAATTGAATTATCCAAGACTAAACATAGAAGCTGTTTATCTACCTACTCTTGATTCGTAATCGAGATGAAGAAGAATCCCCATCGATAATCGAAGACAACTTCGATCGAGACTCGTTCAGATCGGACACCTTTGACATCAGCTCATCGGCCACAAGTCGGTGATGAAGGGGAACGTCGTCGGTGAGGTTGAGTCGAGATGAGTTGCCGAGAGACTCAAGATGAGGATACTTCTCCTCATATAGGCAAAAGGATGAGAAGCTATCATCCATCCGATCGATTATAGGAAATCCATCTAGTAGTGTGCAGACACGAATGATGTTAGACTACGAAAGTCTTTTCGGATTGTTATGTGTCGCTTCTTGAACCCAAGTCTATTGAGGAAGCATTATCGGACCCAAATGGATAACAACCATGCGGGAAGAAGCTGCATCGGTTTGAAAGACAAAATGTATGGGATCTAGTGGAAAGACCCTTACACGTAAAGATTATAGGCACCAAATGGGTGTTTAAAAATAAAACAGATGAGAACAATGTTATTGTTCGAAATAAGGCAAGACTGGTTGCACAAGGTTATTCACATGATCGAGGGTATAGACTATGATGAAACCTATGCTCCGGTTGCCGGATTAGAGGCAATAAGATTGTTCTTGGCATTCGTGCATATTAGTCTTTCAAAGTTTTTCAAATGGATGTTAAGTCTGCTTTTCTTAATGGTGTGTTACTTGAAGAGGTCTATGTAGAGCAGCCTCCTGGGTTTAAGATCAATAACAAGGTCTATAAACTCAACAAAGCTCTATATGGATCAAACAAGCTCCCGAGCTTGGTATGATACTCTATCGATTTCTTGACATCAAGTGGTTTCTCTAAAGGTAAGATTGATAGAACTTTGTTTAGAAAGGAAGTAGATGGCAACATCTTACTAGTTCAAATTTATGTAGATGACATAATTTTTGGTTCACCTAATCAAATTATGTGAAGAGTTTAGCATTCTCATGAAGAACGAGGTTTGAAATGTCAATGATGGGAGAATTGACATACTTTCTAGGCTTACAAATTAAACAGATGAGTAAGGGTATATTTATACATCGATCTAAGTATGCTAAGGATCGATTGAGAAATTTGGAATGATTACTAGCAGAGAAGTCAAAATACCTATGGCAACTAACTTCTCAATGGATTCGGATGAGCGGGGATACCCACCGATGCAACAAGTATCGGGACCGATTGGGTCTCTTCTCTATCTCACCGCAAGTAGGCCGGACATAGCCTTTGCGGTTGGGGTATGTGCAAGATTCCACCTAATCCCAAGAAAACTCATCTGAGATCTGCTAAGAAAATTCTTAGATATCTCAAAGGAACCTTGCAAGTAGGGTTATGGTACCCGGTGATGACAACTTTGAGCTAACGAGTTATTGATTCGACTTTGGAGGATGTAAGATTGATAGGAAATCCACTTCTGGAACTTGTCAATTCTTAGGCAACAAATTAATTTCTTGGTTATCTAAGAAGCAGACATCTGTTGCCACCTCCACAATCAAGTGAATACATGGCACTGAAGTTGTTGCTCTCAACTCCTCTGGATTAGTCAACAAACTTAGAGACTACAATATTCAAACATCACTGTTCCTATTTCTTGTGATAGTAATAGTGCAATAGCAATGACTTACAATCCTGTTTTACATTCTAGATGCAAGCATATAGATATTGGGCATCATTTCATTAGGGATCATGTTGAAAAGAATGACATTAGAATTGAGAAAATTGCCACTTTGAATCACAAAAGGTGACATTCTTACAAAACCATTAGCTGAGTCTAGGTTCAAAGAAATGTGTTTAGAATTAGGTTTACTTGATGCATCTTTAGCTGGTTTCTAAATTTGTGTGCATTTGTTTCCTTATTTCTTTTTCTTTCTTTAAATTAATGTCTAGAAAGAATTATCGAGACTAGATATGTGTCAAAGGGCAATCAGTAGCTGATATCATTGATCTCTTTTTAAGAATCAAGAATCAAGGATTAGTCATATTGACCTTATCTGAATTGATAATTACTTGTCTCGACATTGAGTAAATCGCACAAGGACATAATAGTCATTTGAACTCCTGAAGAAAACAGATGACTATTTACATCCTATCGATTTATCTTAAGCTTCGATGGTTTCTTTTGAGTTTATGTTTTTGCGAGGAACGAGTCACAAATAACAACTGTTTCATTCTTTTATTCAAACTCCTTTATTCTTAAACACTGAGTCTGTTTTTGTTTCTTAAAAATATGTTTTAGAAAAGTAAATGCGAGTTTGTTTTGTTTAATCTTGGTTGGAAAATTGCTAAAAGTTACATTTAAACTATTGGTTTTCGAGGATCGGACATGTTACTCTATCGATGACTTTCTAAAACTTATCTGTTTTAAGGTGATCTGCTTTTCAAACCCATCTGTTTAGTAAACCTTGATTGAGGTAAGATAGCACATGGTCGACGTCGGTATACTTACTTCTCTGAATAAAGTAACCTATATCGGTCAAATCAACAATCTATAAAGTAACTATTTACGCATTCGAAGGCGATTACAATTCACGCGCTGAATCCTAATCGTTTATCTTAGTTTTTAACCGTTGATTAATTCTCGGTAAAAATTTTTTTAAATAAAAGGCTGAGATTAATTCATATTTTCAAAAATGGCGGTTTCTCTTTCCAATCTTCCCCCTATAAATATATCTTCTTCTTCCCTAAATTTTTCTTTCCATTCTCGGAAAATCTGCATATTTTGACAAATTTTGTTTCCTTCAAACTCACATAAACTATCAATGGCATCTTCTTCTTCCCAAACTCCTAAACCCCCTTCTTATATTACCGCCTCAAATTCGATTTTAAAATGCTTACCGATTCTGTCAAAAACAAATTAAAAGCCGAGATGTATGTAGACTTCGAGACTACAAAGCGGAGAATCCAGAGAAATCATCAATCTATTAGAAGCTTCAAGACTACATGGATTACATTCGCTTAAATCTCCACTTGAACAAAACGCCGATTTCATAGGAGCAGAATTCCTAGCACGTTGTGAATTCACGAGAGGATGGCTTCAAAACATCTGTTGAAGGTACCCAACTAGAGTACTCAAAGGAGGACGTCGCAAGGATTACGGATACATCCTTGGCGAGGGTAAATCCTTTAGTTTATAAAGAAAATGATTGGGAAGAATCTTTCGATATTTTTGCTAGGGTTACATATAGGGGAGTTAGGAGGGATCTGAAAAAACATATGTTAAGGAGGAGATTCAGCTGCTCATGACAATCGTAACCAAGTCAATCCTAGGAGATCAAAGCTCCCATGATGGAGTGACAAAGTCACGATTGTGTTGTATGAGAAGCCATTGTTGATGGAGTTCGGGTAGACCGGGTAGATGTTTTGTTTAGAAGGTTGAAGGAGGAAAAGGCGAGATTCTTGTTTAATCCAACCAATGGAGGCTGGATAGTCACTTCAAGCTGTGAGTCTTTTTAATAAGATTACAGTGTTGATGGAAGGGCTGAATAAAAGATTTGAATCAAGGGAAGGATTGAAGAAATATTCAAAGCGAAAGGGTTACTAACTCGGAGGCAAAGAGAGCGCTGGGCTGCGGCGGAGTACGAGAGGCAAGCGGTGAACCCCAACCTCCGGCCACTGGGGTAGCCGAGCCAGTGCAGTAAGCTCAAAGCAGCCGAGGAACCAGCTGTTGTAGAAGTAAATGAGGAGGCAACAGCTTCTGTAAGGTCTCCCACAAGGAGGAGGTCAAGGAGGAGGCTTGTTCGAGCTGCAGATAGGGCACCGATGGTGAGCCAACCACAAGCCAACAATCGATGAGGACTCCGATGAAGACAATCAGTTTATTCTTGAGAGGAGGACCTCCGTGACATCTGAATCTTACGCGGCTGCAGTCGTCAGACGAAACCTCTACCCTTCTATCTCAAGAGGCTCCGATTCGAGATTGCGGCCGAGGTCGCACAACTAGATGTACCACCCTCTCCAGCCAATGAAGCTGCACTCTCTCCTATTCGGGAGGAAGGTACCACTCTCTCTCCTCCTCTATCTATTTCTCCTCATGGCAATGAAGAGGTGTGCCGGCTGGCACCTCCGAGCCTCTTCAACGGCCACGGTTGCCCCAAATAACCAGTCCAACTCCCATAGTCCAAACCCAATCGAAACTCTCCCCACCATCACTCAATCTGAAACCATCTGACCACACACGATATTCAACCTTCCACTTCTCCAACACAAACCACACCTCCACCTCGAAATAGAAATTCCTTCCTATTCCTTCTGGAGGACATCCGAGATGAGTTCACCCGTCCCTCTTCCCCAAATCTCTGAACCCCACACTTCCCCTTCCTCCTCATCCGAATCCTCTTACGAGGATGAGGATAGTGATCTAAGCCCCACCGCAGCCATAACTTCCATCGTAGCTCAAATGGAGAAGAAGGTTAAACAAACCTTTACTAAAAAGATGAAGAAAAAGACGAGGAAAATGGTGAAGGCGATCATCAAGCAATGATCATCAACATGAGGAAAGTAGAGGTAAATCTCGTTGATAAGATTACTTCTATTACTAACTCTGTTCTTCTTTGAGAAGGTGAAAGCCTTGGAGGAGGAGGTACAAGGGTTGAGAAACCAGTGACGGAATACAATGCGATTGTAGTAGACTCATTGGCCATGGACAAGTCGAGACTTCGAGTCAAATGTCATGATACGGAAATGAAGGCGACTACTGGTGATGAAGTTAAAGGGGAAGAAAAGGTGAAAGAAAGAGAAGCAGACCCTCACATGTTGTGTACGAGACTAGAGTGAAGTTGATACTAAAGCAGCCTGGTGAGTTGAAGGCGATCGGGGAGGAAGCTCAAATCAAATCCGATGAGTCTGGCTGTACTTGGTGAGGATCAGCCAATTGGAGGAAGGCTGCCGAGAGAGGATGAGGCAAGGAGGAAGAAGGAGGAAGAAGACAAGACTCGATTCTTTGGCGAAGCTTAAAGAATCTGGGAAAGCGGCAGTGAGGTAAAAGGAAAAGGGAAAGAGAAGCTGGTAGAAGAGCCAAAAATTCTAAGTCCCAAGCTCACGGCTTCTCGAGAAAAGAAAGAGGAGCGACTACTCTAACCTATCTCAAGAACAGGTCAGCGGGATCATGAGAGAGCGAGGCTTTCTATGGAGAAAGGGAAAGAAAGAAGCTGAAAAAGAAGAGCAAAGGATTGGAGATGAGGTGGAGCCGGGATATGAGGAAGTGGGAGATGAAGGAAGGCGACGAAGAGCGGACTTTAGGCCATACCATCGGTCACTCAATCCACCTAAGGTCGTCGCTGGAAAATATTCTCGAGGAATATAAAAAGAAGAATCTAGAGGCCAGATGGATGTATTATTGGTACATCTTGAAGAACTACTGATTCGGCGGCTCAAGACGAGGATGCGAGATGGCATGAGTGGATCGAAAAGGAAGACAATGATCTTTATCGGAGGTCATTGATCGAAGCGAGATAAAGTCTTCAATCTTGACCTTTGTGCCCACCTATGAAAAAGGAAGACCCAAGACAAATCCAGATGGCTCGGTCGACATGAACTGGATCAAAGGCATCATTGCCAAAGCCGAGGTTGAGTCCGGATTAAAAAGACGAGGAGGAGTTGAAGAAGCTAAGGAAGAGAGTCTTTACAGTTGGATATTCCTGAATCCAATCGGTGGGGAGTTTGATAAAAGAACTTTTCTCTTTTCCTTATTATCTTCTTATTTTGTAATGTAAATGTTTGTGAATGAATATATTGTCTTATATGAACTTTGTATTAGTTTTCTTAAATTTTTTAATCTGAGAAATTTTATATCTCGAGAATTAAAAATTTCTTAATTTTTCTAAGTATAAATCATCTCGAGAAATTTTATATCTCTAATTTAAAAATTTTTCTAAGTATAAAACATCTGAGAAATTCTTATATCTCGTAGTTAAAATCTTTTGTTAAAATTTTTTTAAAAAAATATATTCTTTTAAAAAAAAAAAAAAAAGTCTAAAAGACTTAAAATTCTTATTGTAATTGAATGCATTTGAAGTGTGAAATTGTGTTGTATCTATCGATTGATTTAACTAGATCTATTAACTAACTTCATTTGTGAGTATGTTTCCTTCTTATAGGTTTTAACTTCATCAAAAGGGGAAATTGTTAGACCAAGATTGTTTTGATGAGTTAAAAGATTGTTCAGAGATGAGCGAGACTATGATGTAGAATCAAGACTAAGTCAGTGGAGACGAGGAATGACAAGTCATCTGGAGACAAGCTCAAGTCTAGTCATCTGCATGAGACAAATATGAAGAGCTCGAGGCGAGGTCAAGATAAGTGAGTAGAATAAGAAAGGCTAATCTTCACCAAGTCACCGCAGACGAGTAGGAAGAATCGGCCGAGGTGTTAGCGAGTTTTCAAGATTAAGTTTGTTAAGCGGTTTCAAGTTTGTTAGAACTAACTAACAAACTAAGCGACTTTCAGACTTATATATAGGTCTAGGTTTTTCATTTTCAGAGAGAAAAAATACTTATGCATATTTGATTTACACAAGTCACTATTCGTATTTCACAATCTTTTCACAAGAATTTCTAGAGAGTTTCAAAGAGTTCTAAGTGTTTTTAGAACACTTTTCCGATAATCTTCAAAATCCGATACACATTGTATTAGTTAGATTTCTAGAAGAAGAGTCTAGGAGATTGAAGATTTGAAGATTTGTACAAGTTGTAAGTTGTAAGTGGAAGTAAGAAAGTAAGTAGTAAGCGAGTCCCTTCTTCAAATTGAGGAAGGAGAGTGGATGTAGGATTTTTAAAAATCCAGAACCACCATAAATCCTGGTGTTATTTCTTGCCTTCTTTATTTTACATTTATTTTACAATCGTGTTACATCAAGAGTTAAATTCAGAATCTTAACTAAAATCAGTATTTCAACCTTGCTTTTGATCTTATAAGAAGTTGAGAATTTAATCATAATCCATTGTGCTCAATCGATATTTTGAATTGGTTTTGGAAGATTTGAAAAATCTACAAAATCTATTCAAACCCCCTTTCTAGATTTTGTTCTAGGAAGCTTACTCAAGGTTTTAATCAACTCAACTCTTGGGACCAACATTTAATAAGATCAAAAGCAACAACGATATTCATCTTAACTTTAATTAAATTAAACTTTGAACAATAAATTGTAACTTGAACAGAAAGATAAATGGAAGCAGAAAGAACACGATTTTATAGTGGTTCGGATTATAACAATCCTATATCCACTCTCCTTCTCCAACTTGAAGAAGGGTCTCCACTAGCTGCTTACTTATTACTTTACAACCTTTACAAATTACAACTTGATCTTCAACTCTTCAAAAATGCTAATCAAACTTCGAAATCTAACTCTAAGAATAAGAAGTGTATTTGAAGATGTGAAGTGAAGTGTTCTACAAACACTTAGAAAATTCTATGAAGAAATCTTGTGATTTGAAAACTTGTGATTTTAGACAATAAATTTACGGAAAAGTGACTTGTGAATTCTCGTGGTATATTGTGTTCCGTAAAAATTATGTGAAAAGAAGTGTCTAGACCTATTTATAAGTCTGAAAAGTCGAGTTAGTTTGTTAGTTAGTTCTAACAAATTGGAAGCTCGCTTTAACAAACTTAATTTTGAAAAGCTGCTAGACCTCACTGTCCTTACTCTACTTGTCTGCGGTGACTCGGTGAAGATTCATCTTTCTTATTCTACTCGGCTTATCTTGACCTCGTGCGAGCTCTTCATGTTCGTCTTCTGCGGATGACTAGATCTCGGTGACTTGGTAGTTCTCGACCCCGTCGATCGGCTAGCATAATCTCGGTTGTTCTTGGTCGTCTAATCAACTGAGTTGTTTCTTTTAACTCATCAAAACTTCTTGATCCAACAGAGTTGTAAGTTATTGTTGTTGCACTATTACTATCACGGTAAATAGGAGCAGTGATGTTTGAATATTATAATCTCTAAGTTTGACTAATCCAGAGGAGTTGAGAGCAACAACTTCCACCGCCATGTATTCGACTTCGGTTGTGGAGGTGACAACGGATGTCCTGTTTCTTAGATAACCAAGAAATTAATTTGTTCCCTAAGAATTGACAAGTTCCTGAAGTGGATTTCCTATCAATCTTACATCCTCCAAAGTCTGAATCAATAACTGTCGGCTAAAAGTTGTCATCAGTGGGTACCATAACCCTACTTGCAAGGTTCCTTTGAGATATTTAAGAATTTTCTTAGCCGTCTCCGGATGAGTTTTCTTGGGATTAGGCGGAATCTTGCACATACCCCAACCGCAAAGGCTATGTCGGCCTACTTGCACTGAGATAGAGAAGAGATCCAATCAGTCCACGATACTCCGTTGCATCTGTGGGTATTCCCTGCTCATCTGAATCCATAGAAAAGTTAGTTGTCATAGGAATTTTAACTTCTCTGCTAGTAGTCATTCCAAATTTCTCAATCAGATCCTTAACATATTTAGGCGATGTATGAATATGCCCTTACTCATCTGTTTAATCTGTAACCTTAGAAAGTATGTTAATTCGCCCATCATTGACATTTCAAACCTCGTTTTTCATGATAATGCTAAACTCTTCACATAATTTGATTAGGTGAACCAAAGATTATGTCATCTACATAAATTTGAACTAATAAGATGTTACCATCTACTTCCTTTCTAAACAAAGTTCTATCAATCTTACCTTTTGAAAAATCATTTGATGTCAAGAAATCGAGATAAGGTATCATACCAAGCTCCGGGAGCTTGTTTCAGTCCATATAGAGCTTTGTTGAGTTTATAGACCTTATTATTGATCTTAAACCCGGGAGGCTGCTCCACATAGACTTCCTCAAGCAACACACCATTAAGGAAGGCGAGACTTAACATCCATTTGAAAGACTTTGAAAGATTTAAATGCAGCAAATGCCAAGAACAACATTATTGCCTCTAATCGACAAATGGAGCATAGGTTTCATCATAGTCTATCCCCTCGTGTGAGTAACCTTGTGCAACCAATCTTGCCTTATTTCGAATAATAATGTTGTTCTCATCTGTTTTGTTTTTAAACACCCATTTGGTGCCTATAATCTTTACGTGTAAGGGTCTTTCCACTAGTTCCCATACATTTTGTCTTTCAAAGCTGATGTAGTTCCTCCTGCATGGCGGTTATCGATTTGGATCGATAGAGGTTCCTCAATAGACTTGGGTTCAAATAGCGACACATAACAGTGAAAAAGACTTTCGTAGTCCAAAGATCATTCGTGTCAAGACACTACTAGATGGATCTCCTATAATCTGATTAGATGGATGGTAGCTTCTCATCCTTTTGCCTATGTGAGGAGAAGGATCCTCATCTTGAGTCTCGGTAGGCAACTCCTCGACTCTACCTCACCTCGGTGACGTTCCCCTTCATCACCGACCCCCGATCGGTGACGTCAAGGGTGTCGATCGAAGTTGTCTTCGATTATCGGATGGGGATTCTTCTTCATCCGATTCGAATCAAGACTAGGTAGATAGACAGTTCTATGTTTAGTCTTGGTCGATTCAATTTTATCTTGACTTTAAGAAATTTGATTCACTTTATCCGAGAAAGAATACAACTCATCAAAAACAACATGAGGGTTTCCTCCACACAAAGGATTGTCTTGTTAAAAACTCTAAATGCCTTGGAAGAGTTAGAATATCCCAAGAATATTCCATCGATTGCCTTAGCATCAAAAGTTCTCAACTTAGATTTCCCATTGTTATGGATAAAACACTTACAACCAAAAGCTCGAAATATGAGATTCTTGGAATCTTACCCTTCCAAATCTCATATGGAGTCTTACCCTTGTCTTTAACAACCAAGCACTGCAGGTATAACAAGGCTGTGTTGATGGCTTGACCCGAGAACTGTGAGGGGTTTCATACTCACCTAACATGCTTACATTGCTTCCTTCAAGGTTCTATTCCTTCTTTCAACCACTCCATTTTGTTGAGGGGTTCTTGCTGAAGATGTCTCATGAATAATTCCACACTCATTGAAAAAGTTAGATAAACAAGAATTCAAAAATTATGTGCCCTTATCACTCCTTATTTTAATAATATTAACACCCTTTTTCATTACGAATGCATGCAGACAGATCGGGGATCTTGTTTATAGTCTCATTTTTCTTGAAAAGAAATATAACCCAAGTGTATCTAGAATAGTCATCTACTACAACAAGAGTATATTTCCTTCCACCGAAACCGAGAGGAGAAACAGTCCAAACAGATCCGGATGAAGTAGTTGTAAAACTCTTTCGAGATGAAGAGGAGTTAATACTCTTAAATGAGTGTCTAGGCTGTTTACCTTTACGACAAGCATCACATTTAAGATCGGTGGATAAAAGTTTCTCGGGTAATCCCTTAACAAGGTTCTTTTTAGCCAGCTTACTAAGGGTCTTGAAATTCAGATGACTAAGCCTCTTGTGCCATAGCCAGTGAGGTCTTCTCCACCCTTAGCTATCGACAAGTATCTTTGGGACAACTATTAAAGTTGGCCACATAGACATTACCATGTCCGAAGCCGGTTAATAGTACCTTATACGAGGAATTATCTAAGATATCACATTTATACTTTGAAAATTTGACAAGAAAACCTTTATCACAAAGCTTGGAAACAGATAATGTGATTATGTTTCAAACCTTCAACAAAATATACCTCGAGATACATGAATATCCTTGATAATCGTGAGTACCTACACCTTTAGTCGACCACAATTATTGTCTCCAAATAATACTCTTGGACCATCAATGCTTTGGAAATTTGACAACGACTTCTTATTATAGGTCATGTGTTGTGAACAACCACTATCAATGTACCATATGGAAGCTAGGATCTCTTCCTTGAGTGATGATCCCTGTGAATCCTGAAAAAGCAGATTAGTTATAAGGTACCCTAGTGATCTTGGGTCCTTGAAGGTCAAGCATCACTTTAGGTGACCAGATAAAAATCTCATCTCCAAATAATAAATCGAGACTCTGTCTTTCTACCAAATCTGTCTACAATTGTATCACTTTTGAATGATAACTTGTTGTATTCAGATTTAGTAATTTTCCTAAACTTAGGAAATGTGGGATAACATCTGCTTCTTCCATCAAAAGGATTATAATAAGTGTTTCTTCTTATTTTGATTCTTGGATTTCTCTTAGTTTGATAAGGAGTCCTCAAATTGAATTTTTATTTTCAAGGTGGGAGATGCGATCCTTACTTGACTAATTGGTTTCCAAGGACCAATTTTAACCTCTCTTGATTGATCGGATGCTTTCACAAATTTCCTAGGTTTTACGTACATCCGATTTATTATTTCGTCATAACCAAGACTGTTTTGTCATGGGATTTTTAGATGTATTAAAGATGTGATCTATTGCTGATTGTGAATTATTAAGTTGACTAATTTTGAAGACTAGCTTCTCATTGTCTTTCTTAATTAATTCATTTTCAGCACAAATTACTTCAAACTTGTCTTTTAAAGTTTTCAATTCACTTTCTAATCTTTAAGGTAAGGTGGTGATGTACTAGCCTCGGCACTGGGAAAACATTCCCCCTTGAATGTTTCCTCATTTTACGAATAGTTCATCACCGCTTTCCTTTAATTAGAATCTGAATTTGATCCTTTAAAGCCAAATTTTCGGTCTCTAGCTGTTTGTAAGCAGCCAGAGATGTCTTTAAATCTCTCAATAATTCATGAATAACGGTTTGATCATAATCGGATGCAGATCGACAGAATCATTATCGGGAGATAAATAATAGACTACCTCTTTAGCCATGAGACAGATTTCATCATCTAATCCGAAATCGAGATGAGGATGATGATGATGATGATGATGATTTCTTTGATTCCTTTTCTTGACCAGCCGAGCCCTTTGATCTCGCAAATCTCTTGTCTCTCTTTTTCCTTTTCTCTTCCCTTTCTTTAGGAGTCGATTGAGGACAATCATAGATGAAGTGTCCCGGCTTGTTGCCCTGTGTAGCAAATGTCACTCCTATCGATTTAGAAATTTGGAAGGATTTCTTTTGACAGTAATCTGAATCTTCTTGTCGACTCACTGCTTTTGTCATCATCTGTAGATTCATCTTCCTTTCTTCTTGTTTTGGATCTTTATCTATCCTTACCGCAAATCTCAATTTATTTCGTTTATACTTCATTCTTAATCTGTCATACCTTTTGGTGAGAAGAGCCATCTGTTCCTTCGAGAGATAGGTCACTCCTCTGAGACTCGATTGACACCTTGTCTTCTTTCTTTGACAAAGGCAACCGACTTGATGAGGTGCTCGACTCCATCTCATCCTCCTCATCTTCTATTTGAATATCATATTCTAGTGCTTAAGATGAGAGAACAAAGTATGGTGAGTAATAGAAGATAAATTTTGAGTAGCTTTAAGGATATTGGATTTCTCCCTCCATCTCTTGGTTAATGATCTCGAGAATCTTGTTATTAATCTCCTTCTATGTGTAGTTCTTTCCAAGGTCACCGCTTTATTAAGGAGATTCGTCAACCTTACATCTAACCGATCTACTGATTCATTTTCCTTCATTTTGAATGTATCAAATGCGTGTAAGACCGATTGCAGCTTGTTCTCTTTTACTTGTTACGATCCTTCACAGACATTTGCGAGTCTCGCCACATTTCTTTGGCGCTTTACATCTCTTAACCTTCTCAATCCAATCTTTACTTAAAGTCTTAATGATTTTAGTTCGAGCTACTTGATCAAGATTGTGGATCTTTCTTTCATCATTTGTCAATTCAAAACTCTTTTTCTCTTATGCAGTTCTAGATTCGGTACTCGGCTCCGATGCTAGTGCCTCCATGATAAAATTTTATAGGTCCTTCTTCAAGAACCTCTTCCATCCTATCATGAATGGCCTTGAGGTGATTCTCCATCCCGAATTTCCAGTAATCATAATCTTCAATAGAAAATTCAGGTAGATTCCTAGACTTCTTGCTTTTCTGATGACATGATGAAATAAAGAAACAAAATACTCCACAAAACTTATTAGTAGCACTGTTAGTAACAATAAAAAGAATGAAGAAAATCAAGAAAATTTCAGAATCTTAGTTAAGACCTAAAATCAATATTAGAAACAACTTAACACCGCTCTGATACCACTTGTTGGTCCCGATTAGTTGAGTTGATTATAAAGCTTTGAGTTAACCTTCTAGGACAAAATCTAGAAGGGGGTTGAATAGATTTTGTAGATTTTCAAATCTTTCAAAACTAATTCAAAGTACCGAGATGTACACAATGAAATTCAAGATTAGACTCAACTTTAATAAGATCAAAAGCAAAGCGATATTCGATTTTAACTTTGATTCTAAATTAATCTTTGAATAATAAATTGTAATTTGAGCAGATAAGTAAATGAAAGCAAAGAAAGAACACTGTATTTTATAGTGGTTCGGATTATAACAATCCTACTTCCACTCTCCTTCTCCAACTTGAAGAAGGGTCTCCACTATCTCGCTTGCTTACTTACTTTACAATCTTACAACTTACAACTTGATCTTCAACTCTTCAAAATGCTAACCAAACTTATGAAATCTAACTCTAAGAAAAAGAAGTGTATTTGAAGATGTGCAATGAAGTGTTCTACAAACACTTAGAAAAATCTTGAAACACTATTTTGTGCTTTTTGAAAACTTGTGATTTGAGAGAATAAATTTTTGGAAACTAACTTGTGAATTCTGTGTATTCTGTATGCAATCGATAATTTTAAAGAAGTGTCTAGACCTATTTATAAGTCTCGAAAAGACAGCTTAGTTTGTTAGTCGATTCTAACAAAGCTAAAACCGCTTCAACAAACTTAATCTTGAAAAGCTGCTCTAGACCTCAGTGTCTTTGCTCTACTCGTCTGGTGACTTGGTGAAGACTCGCCTTTCTTATTCTACTCATCTTGTCTTGACCTCGTCTGAGCTCTTTATGTTTGTCTCTTGCAGATGACTAGACTCAAGCTCGTCTCCAGACGACTTGTACTTTACGAGACCTCGGTGACTAGATTGTTCTCGACCCCGCCGATCAACTTAGCTTATGATATCAATCTCCGCTTGTTCTACAGTCGTCCGATCATCGAGCCGCTTCATTTAACTCATCAAAACTTCTTGATCCAACAAAGACGAAGAAGATGAAGTAGAATCTTCAACATCTGGAAAAAGCTGTAGCATTTCTTCATCAAGAAGAATCCGAGAAAATCTCCAAGGCATCTCGATTTATCTATAAAGGAGGAAATGACTCTTTTGTTAAAAGCGATATGAGAGGCTTAGAATGAAGTACAAAAGGAATAAGAGAGATAGATCAAGTCGAAGGAATTATAGATCGGATAAAGAAGAAAAGAGTTCGAGACAATGAAAGGAAAATTGATCGCACAAGAAAGCACAAGTCACCAATTAGAAGAGGAGATAGTAGTCCTAAGACAAATAGAGGAGATATTTGTTATACATGCAACAAACCTGGTCACTATAGTTATGATTTTCCTCAACTCAATCCAAGAGAGAGAGAGAAGAAAAGAGGAAAAAGCGGGACGAAGATATGCCGATCGAGAGCTCTTCTAGCGAGAAAGAAGAAGTTCATGAAACATCGTCATCCTCATCTTCATCTGATTTCGGATCGAGACGATGACATCTGTTTAATGGCAAAAGAGGTACATTACTATTCATCTTGAGATAATGACTATGATACCCTATTTGAAACTAATCCTAGTCTTATAGATAAACTTTTGAAAGACTTGGAAGCTGCTCTATCTGCATATAAACAGATAGAGGCTGAAAACTTTAATTTAAAGAATCAAATTACTGATCTAACTAAAGTCAATCAAACAAAGGATAGTGAGAAACCGGACTATACATTCAAGGGGGAATGTCGATCGAGACTATCACTAGCACCTTGTCCGATAAGACAGATAAGTTAGAAAAGGAATTGAATTCTTTAAAAATAAAATTTTCAAACATCTATTCTGAAAATGAGAATTACAAAAAGAACTAACAGAGAAATAAATCCCAAGTTAGGACTTTTAAATAACTCTTAGACCACAATAGACAAGATCTTCAATACTTCACAAAAAGTCTAATGACAAGACTGGATTAGGTTTTGATAGGAGTAAGAAAAATGATCCAATAAAACCTAGAGTTTTTGTTAAAGCAACTAAACCAAAGATAGAAACTAGATTTAGTCCCTGGAAACCTAAGGAATTAATCACCTCATCCGATACTTCGAAAAGAAAACACAGACGAGGAAAGTTGCTCCTAAGGTCAAACCTAAGACTAAGTCAAAATCCTATCCTAGGTATAATGGCTTTGATGGAAGAAGTAAAACATATCCATTTTTACCAAGATACAAGACAATTACAAAAGATCGGTTAAACAAGATTGATCTTGAAAGTCTTATCTTAGTAGATAGATATGGATGTAAACTTCAATCTATGATTTTGAGGAACATTGATATCTTTGTCTGGATACCTAAATGTCAACTTAACATGAAAGGACCCAAAGTACAAAGGGTACCTAAGCATTAAATTTGTGATTGCGGGAAGATAAGAAGATAGTTGAAAGAGGAGACATTCTTGAGGTCATTTGGTACATTGACAGTGGATGCTCCAAGCATATGACCTATGAAAGACGTCTTCTTTCTAACTATCGAACCATAGACGGACCAAGAGTAATGTTTGGAGATAACAATTATGGACTTACCAGAGGAGTAGGGACATTAATGATAGGTGATATTCAAGTAAATGAAGTCTACTTCGTGGAAGGATTGAAGCACAACTTACTATCTGTTTCACAATTTTGTGATAAGGGGCTAAGTGTCAAATTTACTCATAATGCATGCTATGTGTTAGATGGTATCAATGAAAATATTCTATTAGTAGAGTCGACAAGGTAACATTTATGTTGCTAATTTCAAAAGTTGTCTTAAAGATACTTGTCTTGTTGTTAAAAGTTCGGATGATTTAAGTTGGCTATGTCACAAACGTTTTGGCCACTTAAACTTCAAAACTCTTAACAAAATAGCAAGAAAATCTTTAGTAAAAGGACTCCTGTAAAGTATTTTCAAAGAACCATGTGTGTGACTCTTGTCAAAAAGGAAAAGCAGGACTAAAGCTTCTTTTAAGACAATAAGTAGTCCTTCTTGAGAAAGAATTTTGGAACTTCTTCATATGGATCTTTTTAGTCCGGTAACACCTCTCGGCTTTAGTGGAAGAAAATATACTCTGGTAATTATTGATGACTTTTCAAGATTTACTCAGGTTAATTTCTTATACAAAAAGAATGAGACTATGATTAAGATTCCGTAATTTCTTAAAAAGGTTCAAAATGAAAAAGGACTACCTATTGTTAAAACTAGAAGTGATAAAGGTACTTGAGTTCCTTAATAAGCTTGTTACTAACTACTGCATTGTGAATGGCATAGCTCATGAAATATCTGCTGCACGGACTCCCCAACAAAATGGAGTAGTTGAAAGGAGAAAGCAGAACCTTGAAAGAGGCGGCTAGAACAATGTTATCCGAGTACAACACTCCACACGAGTTTTGGGCGAAGTTGTTAATACAACCTGTTTTGTTCAAAATAGAAGTTTGATTGTTAAAGATAAATGCAAAACTCCCTATGAAATGTGGAAGGGAAGACCTCATCTATTTGGTTGTAAATGTTTCATCCACAACAATGGTAAATCTAAGCTAAAAACATTTGATGCCAAGATAACATATAGAATATTCTTAGGGTACTTATCTGTATCAAAAGCATATAGAGTAGTTAATAAGACAACCTTGTGTGTGGAAGAAACACCACATGTTGTATTTGATGAATCTTCTTTTGAGTATAGTAAGGCAGGGGACATCACAAAGATATCGAGATGATCCGAATCGGATGACCATTAAAAGATCAACCATAAAATTCTACAATCAAGAGTCGATTCGGATGAAGAGGAAGAATCGATTCAAACATAGAAAAGGAACACGAAAGTTCTTCCATAACACGATCGAACGACTAACACCACAGATGATCGTAGAATCATCGAGAAGGTAACATAGAATCATCTGAAATAAATAATTCGACAAAACTTCATCCGTTGTAAAAGACAAAGGTTAGAAAGTAATGTCATATCATCCACTGAACAAATAATTGGAGATTTAGATTTTTGAGTCAGACAAGGACCCAACTAAATCAAGATTGCATGTTCATTGTTATGTGTCATTACTTGAACCTAAATCTATTACGTAAGCTCTAATCGATTCCAACCGGATTAACTCCATGCAAGAAGAACTAAATCAGTTTCAAAGACAAAATGTGTGGGAGCTTGTTGAAAAGCCTCATCATCAAAAAGTCATTGGAACTAAATGGCTCTTTAAAAATAAAAGGGATGAAAACAATATTGTGGTTAGAAATAAATCCAGATTAGTTGCGCAAGGTTATTCACAATCAAAGGGGATTGATTATGATGAAACCTTTGCACCAGAGCTCGTCTGGAAGCCATAAGATTGTTTTTAGCCTATCTTTGCTTTTAAAAGATTCATAGTTTTTCAAATGGATGTTAAGTCGGCTTTTCTTAATGGAGTCTTAGCCGAGGAAGTTTATGTAGAGCAACCTCCTGGTTTTGTCAAAGGAGACAAGGTTTCTAGATTGAGGAAAGCTCTATATGGACTTAAACAAGCACCTAGAGCATGGTATGATACTTTGTCCTGATTATTTAATTCAAAATGGTTTTGTTAAAGGTAGAATTAATAGAACTCTTTTTAGAAAGGAATTTGGTTGTGATCTTCTATTAGTTCAGATTTATGTTGATGATATTATTTTTGGATCAACTAACATATCTTTGTGTGAAGAATTTAGTCATCTTATGAAAAGCGATTTGAAATGTCCATGATGGGAGAGATGACCTACTTTCTTGGACTTCAAGTCAAACAGACAAAGAAGGGAATATTCATTAATCAAGCCAAATATACAAAAGATCTCATTGAAAAATTTGGAATAGGTACCGGCCGAGAAGCTAAGATACCTATGATGACAAACTTCTCAATGGATCCAAATGAGAAGGGAGAAGACACCGATCAAACCGAGTATCGAGGTCTAATTGGTTCATTACTATATTTAATCGCTAGTAGACACGATATTCAATTTGCGATTGGAGCACACACGATTTCAAGCTAATCCTAAGAAAAGCCATCTTGAAGCGGCAAAAAAATTCTTAAGTATCTCGAAAGGAACAAGAATGTTGGATTATGGTATCCGGTGATGACAACATTGAGTTGTCCTGGATACTCGGACTCGAGACTTTGGTGGGTGTAAGATAGATAGAAAATCTACATCTGGTACTTGCCAATTTCTTGGTAGTAAGCTGATTTCATGGTTGTCCAAGAAACAAACCTCTGTAGCTACTTCCACAATGAAGTGAGTATATGGCGGTGGAAGTTGTTGTTCACGGTGATCTGGATAAGTCAACAATTAAGGGACTATAATATTATCACCAAAGATGTATCAATCTTTTATGATAGTAATAGTGTCATAGCTATTAATCCGAGACCATGTTGAGAAAGGTGACATCGGACTAGAAAAGATTCGACCGATTTCCAAAGAGCCGATATCTTGACAAAACCACCGCAGAGACAAGGTTTAAAGAACTATCTGTAGAATTAGGATTATTAGATGCTTCTTTAGTTAATCTATAATCTTATCTTATTATTTTTCATTCTTTGTCTCTCTCAATCTTAGTTTATTATGTCTAGAAAGAAGTATCGGAGCGAGTAGAAGGTCATATGGAAAATCACGGAGTGATATCATTGATCTCCATTAAAGGAATCAAGAATCAAGGATTAATCCATTGATCTTAGACCAACTTGATACATACTTGTCGACATGAAGTAATTCAAACAAATACATACTAGTCGTGTTTACAAAGACAGATGAGTATATGTACCTTATCCGTCATTACTCACAAAAGTTACTAATGATTTGCCTAAGTGTTTTTATTTCGCAAAGAACAAGGTTTGACAAACATATCACAACATAAGACAAGGTCTACTTATCCAAGTGATTATGAAACAGACTATGATGCAATCAATCCAAGACAAGGTGAAAGTTATCATGAAGTATCTTCTAAACTTATTAATCGTTGATTAAATTATGCATATTAAGTTCATATAATTAATATATGAATTTAATATCATAATCCTTTTAGTATTTCTTCAAAAATGAAGTTACTCGCTTTATTAAAAATATTTTGTTTTACAAAATAAAGTGATAAGGGTTCAAATTTTGTTTTTATCAAAATATATGTATTTTTTATTTTATCTCTCCAATTAACTCAAAAGTATTTTCTTAAATAAGTAACTCTGTCGGGAGAGAAGTTACTACGGACCGAAATATTATCAAATATAGTTTTGAATTACGCCGAGTAACATTCACGCGCTAGAAATGGAGGCGGTTTCTGAAATATGAATCGTCAAAACTTCACGCGCGACATATTAAATATTATTCTCTGCACTTTTCAAAATAATTGTCATAATTGCATTAATGGTGATTCGAAAGCCTACATTTACACTTTTTCAGGTAATTATTAGTTTTATAATTGTTTATTATTATATCTTTCCATATAAATAGGAGTTCATGTGCATAATTTCATTTACGCACACATAAAAACCTTCATAACTTCTCAAACTTTTCCTTTCCCTCCTAAAACTTTCTATATTCTTCAAATGGCGGAATCAAAGAAGTCGAATATCAAGTATGAATATGATCTTACTTCTATCGAGAGAGAAAGCGAAATCTGAGATGATCGTAGAATGAGATATTTCAACCGATCCCAGGACTAGAGAAATCCTAACTTTGCTTGAATCCGGAGGTTTGAAGAAGTATTGCACAATGAAACCTTCAAGGAATCTTACTCTGGATGATCTCATTCTTTGAGTTTCTAACTAGAACAAAATCAATCGAAACCGGTTTGGAAACTCAAATTCGAACCAAAGGAAAGAACAAAAAGGTGGCGAGAATTGATTGAAGATTTGGGAGAAATCATCGGTTTGAGCACGCTTGGAGAAAACCCATTCACTTACAAGGCATCGGAGTACTTGGAAAGTTTCCGATCGATGGCGAGAAGGAGTCACCGTAATACAATAGCGAACCTGAAAAGGCCAATGTTGAAGCGAAAATACAGTGCTGATGCTAATTCGACTAAATGCATCTTGGGGAACGGCAAAGCCACGATGGCTTGACTAAGCCCTAATTTGTTGCCTTAGGGCTATAATCGATGGAGCGAGATATTAATTGGGCAAGGATGGTTTATTCAAGGCTGATGGAAGAAAGAAAGAGGTTCGTAAAAACCCCAATCTCATCGGAGCCGATGAGATGGTCTTTGACCAAGATAACAAGTATGATGGCGTAATCACCATCATACTTGAACATAAGCTGAGGTCGAGATAATTTGGATTGGAAGGAGGGAGTGAAAAATACACCAGGTAGAAGGGACTTTTGGTCAAAGATGAGAAGATCTTTGGACCATCGGACTCGAGGGAGACGGGGACGCTCGGCTCAACCCGGCCTGAAAGGAAGAAGGCTTCAAAAGCCAAGATATAGGAGGTTAAGACGGTGTTGGAGGATGAATCCTCATCTGCCGAGACAGAGGAAGCGAGAAGATGGGGAGATGGAGACAGCTTCTCAAGGGGGAAGTGTCTCGGCCAGAGGCTGCGGGGAGGATAAAGAGAAAGGGTCGAAGTCTCATCCGGAGATGACCAAGAAGGAGAACCAGCCCAATCTTCATCTTCCTCATCTCGAGGATGAAGAAGCCCAACCCTCCACATCCCAACACTGCAATGAAGAGGCGAGTAAGACCGCTGCCTCCGAGCCTCTAAAATGGTCCACTCCCATAAGTCCAACCCAAACCCAACCAACTGATGATCCTTTTTCTTTCCTATCCTCTACATCATCTCGAACCAAATCTTTTCCTCAACCTCCCTAACTCATCTGGTGAAATGGATCCTCTCTGAGACTTCCCTCGAGAATTCTAGGAAAGAATTTCCTTCTCAAAAAGGAATTAGCCCTAGCAGATGAGCATGATCTTCTTAAGGAATTGATTGACGTATATCTTTTAAAAAGACTCGAGATTAGGTTCATTTGAAGAAACAACTATCTTAATAGCAGAGGCGGAGGAAACAATCTATCCATCCGGGAAAAGGATGTCCTCAAAAAGACAAAACTCAAATCCTTCCAAGATATATTAACTGAAAATAAGTTCTTCGACTACATACTTCAAAGGGTATATCTTGGAGATATGGAACCGGAGGAGGTGGAGAAATTAGAGAAGGTGGAGGAAGAGCTAGAAAAAGAAAAAGCCGAGGAAAAGGTGGTGAAGTGACTAAGAAAGGAGATGAGGTGGAGGAGCCTGAAGGAATGACCGGTGGAGCTGCCGATGAGCCACCCGAGATGGATACGGTGAGGAGGCACAAACAGCGAGGCAATGGGCAAGTTCCAGCTGAGGTAGAATCGGAAGCGCCAACAACTTCAATGCATTGGGCGATTTCTCCTCCAACCGCAAAGTGGTAGCTGATATTCCAATTTAGGAGATAGATTTAACTATATCTTCTCCATCGAAGAGATCGCCTTGCCCTCCACATCTGCGTCGTATCCGAAGTGGAAGCATTAAAAGAGAAAGTTGCTAATCAAGAAAGCTTGTCTCGAGCGTGTTCCAGCTTGTTCCAAGTGTCATCACATCTTCCATCAAAGAAAATGTAGAGACGGCTATTCACGAAAAGCCAAGATAGATCTCTACTTTTTGGTATCGACACAAGGAACACATGGCCAAGGTTAAGCGGCAAATTGCCGAGGAGGAGAAAGCTCAATGAAAATGGGTCCAGAGTATGTCCCAATGCATACTCCTAAATCAAAGACTTCGATCGAGGAGCAAGTCAAAGAGTCATGGCTGCAAAGGAAGGATCTTTCTCACAAGTACTCAAGATGAGCCTGGCCATGGAAAAGGACAGACAAACAAAAATCCTCTAAGAGTATCTGGAAGGAGAGTTTAGACATGCCGAGGTCGCTCACAAGAAAAGATATGATCGGTTAGAACAAAAGACAGGTTGGTAAGGCAAGAACTCATGGGCCAGATCGAGCAAGTAGCCAATATCTACAACACCCGATTTGTTGATGTCAAAAAGGGGGAAGATAGTGAGCTCAAGAAAAGAGTGGAGTTGCAAGAGGATCAATCGCTGGCTTTAAATCTCGGATTAGAGGAACTATCTCAAGAGCCGATAAGAGCAGAGGAAGAGAGGAAGAAGACAGTGATGAAAAGTCTTAGAGAGTGTTAAGGAGACTGAAAAGAAGGACAAAGACAACTGAATCCACCGAGTCGAACTCCGAGCTCGAATCTCGTAAAGAATTGCAACCTATTGTTGATCCTGTCCCCATCCAATCTATCCGTTCTCCCTCATCCTCATCCAAAGCATTTGGGAAAGCTAAGGCTGTAAGCCAAACTCAAGACCCAGCCGAGGTAGAGGAGGAAGAAAAGATTCTCAAGAGGAAGAGGGAAGAGAAGGAGAAATACAGAAGGAGGGATGCTAAAAAGAGGAGGGAGCAGGAGAAGGCAGCAGGAAAATTCTATGACCGAAAATAGAGAAAGTGGGTTCGAGACAAGTAGGGATAAGCAAGGGGTTGAAGTCTTGAGACCATTTCATCGAAGCAATGTTGTTCCAAAAGAAATCTTGATGATGGGAGATCGAGGATATGTTGTTGGTCCCGATTGGTTGAGTTGATTAAGAAAACTTGAGTTAACCTTCTATGATAAAATCTAGAAGGGGGTTGAATAGATTTTATAGATTTTTGCAAATCTTTTAAAACTTATTCAAAGCTTCAAAGTTACACAATGGAAATTCAGTTTTAGACTCAACTTGAACAAGATCAAAAGCAAACTGATATTTTGGTTCTAACTTTGATTCTCAAATCAATCTTTGATTTGTTAACTGAAATTTGTAAGAAACAAGTAAGTAAAATAAAGCAATAAAGAACACGGTTATAGTGGTTCGGATTATAACAATCCTACATCCACTCTCCTTCTTCAAACTTTGAAGAAGGGTCTCTTCTACACCTTACTTACTCACTTTACAATCGCATGACTTACAAATTACAACATGATCTTCAAATCTTCAATCTTCTAAACTATTCTTAAAAATCTAACTCTTAGAGTGATAGAAGAGTGTTTTGAAGATGTATAAGAAAGTGTTCTATAAACACTTAGAAAAATCTATGATGAGATCCTTGAAAACAATTTTTGTGCTTTCTCGAAATCTTGTGAATTGTGAAAATCTGTTGCTAAAATGAATAATTCGTGTGTTCTCTCTATTTTTCTAATGAAGTGCCTAGACCTATTTATAAGTCTGAAAAGACAGTTAGTTTGTTAATTAGTTTTACCAAACTAGAAACCGCTCAACAAACTTATTCTTGGAAACTGCTCTAGACCTCACCGAGTTTATTCTATTAAATGCATGGCCCGACTTGGTGAAGACTCGCCTTTCTTATTCTACTCAGCTTGTCTTGACCTCGTCTGAGCTCTTCATACTTGTCTCCTGCAGATGACTAGACTTGAGCTCATCTTGAGATGACTTGCAATTTTCAGTCTTGATTGACTAGTTCGGTCCTCGACCTCGTCGAATCGGCCCTAGTATAAGGACTTAATCTCACTGCTTTTTCGTCGTCTCGATCATCTGAACTTCTTTTAACTCATCAAAACTTCTTGATCTAACAGATGTGGAGATCTTACGAGGCGAGAATGAATATTTGCTTTACGTATGTAAGAAGATTAAATGGGGGCTTGAAGAAAACATCGCTTTCCATGTCTGGTTGGAGGAGAAGGATTCCAAATTCTATCAATACGATCGACCTTGCTCACAAAGAATTCAATGCGAGATGTAGTCGCACCCGCCTACTCACCGATGGAACCTCCTAGAACAAGAGATGGCCAGCTAGATCATGAACGAGTCAAGCAACTGATTATAAAAGTAGAAGTCAAGCCGACCTAGTGAAGGAGGAAAGCAGTGTCTCGAAGAAGAGAGTCTTCGATGGTTGTCTATTCCGAGAAGAAGGCAGTGGCACGATTAAGTCTATCCTATACTCCCTATCCGATTGTCTGCTGTAATGAATGTGAAAAAAATGTGCAAGTTTTTTTGAAGATATGTGAATACATGGTTGAACTACTCTCATAAACATGGTTGTTTAACTAACTTATTTTATTTTCAAAACAATTAACTCATTCTTGGTATAAGTAACTGGTTTATAAGTTCATAACACCAAGTAAATGCGAAACACTTTGGTCTTAATCTTCATGGTTACTTCTCGATTATCCGACTTCAATTATGTTACTTGAAGAATCTTGTTGCTCGACAATGTGACTATGATCATTTGATTATGAAGTGTAATGATCTGATTGTCGACTAAGTGACTTATTTGTATACTTTGTAACATTCTTATCTTTTAAGAGAACTAACACTTTTCTTTTCTTGAGCTGTGTTTTAACATCATCAAAAAGGGGGAAATTGTTAGGAAGAAAGTTGTAATTAGTTTTGATGAGTTACAATGTAAAATAGGATGACCAAATTGAGCATCTTGTATAAGCAGTGAAGTAAAAATATGTAAAGATAACTATGTAACGCCCGAAATTCGAAAGTCGACCTTCGGTCGACGTCCTAAACTCCGAGTCGTCACTTAGTGAAACAGAAAAAAGCGAGAAAATTTCTTTTGAATAACAAAGCGATTAAGTTGCGGCGGAAAAATTTACAAACACTTTACTTGGTGAAGAGAAACTCTTTTAAAATAAAAGATCGATATCTACTTTGATCAAAACCATCTGACGAGTACAACTCCCGAGGAGATAATAACATAAAATTAGTAATATATTTGTTGGTCCCGATTTGTTGAGTTGATTAATAAACTTGTATCAGCCTTCTAGGATAAAATCTAGAAGGGGGTTGAATAGATTTTGTCGATTTTTACAAATCTTCTAAAATTTATTCAAATCACCAAAGTAACACAATGAGAATATTCAATTTAATCTCAACTTTATAAAGATCAAAAGCAAACTGATATTTTAGATTTTAACTTTGATTCAAATTAATCGATCAATAAGCTGAGAATTGAAAATAACAAGTAAGTAAATGAAAGCACAAGAACACTGCATTTTATAGTGGTTCGGATTATAACAATCCTACATCCACTCTCCTTCTCCAACTTGAAGAAGGGTCTCCACTATCCACTTACTTACTTACTTACTTTACAATCGTACAACTTACAACTTTCTTCAAATCTTCAAAATACTCCTAACTTCTTCCGATGAATCTAAGAGTTACAGAAATAATGAATTTTGAAGATTACGGAGAAGTGTTCTATAAACACTTGAAACTTTTTGAAAACTCTTTTGAAAAACACTTTTGAATTGAGATTGAAATCAATAGAGAATAGCGTGTAAAATCAAATGTGCATAAGTGTATTGAAAAATAAAGACTAGACCTATTTATAAGTCTGAAAAGACAGTTAGTTTGTTAGTCGGTTCTAACAAACTAAAAGCTACTCAACAAACTTAATCTTGAAAACGAGCTTGCTCCTCACCGATTTTAATCTACTCATCTGTGGTGACTTGGTGAAGACTCGTCTTTCTTATTCTACTCGGCTTGTCTTGACCTCGTCGAGCTCTTCATTATTGTCTCCTGCAAATGACTAGACTCGAGCTTGTCTCTAGATGACTTGCAACCTCTAGTCTCCGGTGACTTGATCGGTTCTTGACCTGAAATCACGATCGGCTTAGTATGAAGACTTGTTCTCGGTGCTTATCAAGGTTGTCGATCATCGAACTACTTCTTTTAACTCATCAAAACTTTCTAAATCTAACAGTATTCATTACAAAAGGTTGAAATTACTAAGACGATTTATTTATTAATTAAGAGAGAGTGGGAAGCGGTCGTCTACTGCAGTTCCGGGCCTCATTCTCGCAACTTTGAAAATATTAAGTTTGGGAGAGTGAGATAGGAATCTCGATGGGTAATACGTATCTTTGTTACAGTTAGCGAGAAAACCCAAATATAATTGAATCTTTTATTCTTCTCTTATCTTTAGTTATGCGTTGCGGCATTTAGCCCATTTGTACAAGGTAATCTTCGATTTATAAGATTTTCATCCTTCAACTTCATTCGATTAAGAGATTCATCTTTCTTTACGGCTTAGTACATATATATAGCACATTTGAGATGGCACGCTAGTGCGTCCGATCCCGTAATCACATTGTGGAATGGCACGTTAATACGTCCGAGACCCGTAATTCTCCGTCCCAAATGAGATGGCACTAGTGGCATTTCTGCACATAATCCAAACCCTCTACCATCCTTATTGCTCCCGTGAGGTGGCACTAGTGGCATTTACGCACACAATCCAAACCCTCTTCCAACCTTATTTCTCCCGTTTATATAGGGCTTCGCCCTCTGCAGATCAATAGATCAATAAAGATACTAACTCTCGTATGTAACATATAAAAATAAATAATCAAAGTAAAAGAAACTTGTTCTCGTATATTCTTATAGTTAGGAGTTGTGCATTTGCATGCTTTTGAGTTGTTTGCGTCTTTCGGAAGAAGCTGTTTATGTTTGATTCAGAAAAGCGACAACAGTCCATATAACATTAACTAGCTATACAGATAGTGTCACCCACCTGGAGAACTTTTAAGAGAAAATTTAACTTCTTGATTGCTTAGGCCTCTCGTACAAAAATTTCAGTCTCTGGTTCCTTTGTACTCTACCTAGCATAATCTGTATGCTTAGTTCGACAGATCTTTTGTCCATTAGATAACATAGGTTCTCGATCTTATTGTGCCTTCCAAAACTAGGCTTTGAATGAATAAGGGTACTTTATTTTATCAAAAGCTTCTATGAGTCTAATCCTATGTCCAACGGCTTTGTTAGTGTACTACGGTTTGGGGATCACGAATTTGGGACTTTCGATTTCGTTCATTTTCAAGAAAAACATGCAAGACTCTCAAGTATATGTATTCATAAAGTATCATGTATAACATTCGATATTCAAAACATGCTCGTCATTAAAAGTTTTGGCCCTTTAATTTATCAAGTACTAACAATCGAAGAAAACAACACCTATAACCGCATAAACAAAATAAAATACTTAGACTCGTTGAAAAATTATGAAATTTTAGTATGTTATACAACTTTCAGTGCAGAACAAATTTTATTAAGAGTCCGAGTTCATTTGTGTTACGGAATTATAGCAGATTTTGTAATAAGGACTCTAAATTTCTGTTTTGGCAAGAACAGTGACCTTAACTTATAAAATCCATAACTCTCTGCAGAAACATCCAAAAATTATGAAATTAAAACATGTGATGCAGCACTCAAGTATGAACAACTTTTATTCAGGGACCCAAGTCATTTGACTTACGGATTCTGTCCAGAAAAATTCGTGAACATTCAATCTATCATTTGGCTTGGTTACTGGACATGTCTTACGAGAAAATTCATAACTTATTGGATACTCGTTTAAAAATCATCAAATTTAAGAAACATGTTATAAACAGGTTGTAGGATATCCATGAATTTTTCCATGATTTATACGATAGTCTAACTGGAAAAATAAATTCGTGCAACACAGAATAACCCTATGCGTCGAGCGTCGACCAGGTACTCAGAAAACGAATTTTATCTCATAAAGTACTAAATGAAATATTATGATTTTTGACTATGATTTACAAAACATAGAGGGGAACATCCCAGATTCTTCCTAGAATTTTATAACTATCAGAATGGGGAGAAATAAAAGAAATAAGTCACTGCTCCCAGTTTTGGATTACTTCCGACACATAATCTTTCATGATTTTATTCTCAGTCTACAAAATTCCAGTGGCCATGAAATTTTAGTATATTATTCTACACTTCAATACTACTTCAGTGGTTAGGGCTTGATTTTGGCAGTTTCATGTTTCAAGTATAACTTCACCATTTTGACTCCAAACACCAAAATTCCAACTCAAGCACTCCATATAAGATTATATCATGTAAAAAGGAGTTCTTAGGGCCTCATATCATATTTTTCCTGAATTTCTAAGCTTAAGAAGAAGAATAAGACTTAAGAGGGGGTTTAGGGACTTACCCTTGGAGAATTTTCCTCCTTTTCTTGAGAGCCCCAAGCTTTTCTTTTGGTGTGGGAAATGAAGAGGGCAGCCACTCTATTTATAGAGGAGAAGGAGGGGAAATGGCCGGTCAAGAGGGGTGGGAAAAAGGGGGCAACTAGGTGGTAATAGGCATAAGGCTAAAGAAAACTAGTCCTAGGTCTTAGTCTTAGGATTTTGGCTAGGGATTTCATGTACCATCAATATTCTCTCATTTAAAGCTCCCATGTGCACGAAAATTTGGAAGATTTGGGCTGCCATTTGGTAGTCTAATTTCTAATACAGTGGTGTGACTTCGTTGTTGAGTTTTCGGTATCTTTCGGTCCGAGGTTCGGCTCGAAAATTATTAAAACGCGCGATGGGAAAACAAACATTTTTCTTAGGGTTTTTCTTGAGTGTTTCCCACCTTTAAAGGACTATTGGTAATTAATCATTATTAAACAAATCCGAATTACGGATGTGAATTTGAAAAGTATTAGTAGATTTTGGATCGAAAAAATCGTTAAATCGAGTTGGAGAAAGATTTAGAAAACCACATATGAAATTGGAAAAGAATAAAATGATCACTAAACTTAGTGATTTAAATATAAAATCCTATAATTATTTTTGGGTTATTACAAACTAAGTACAAATGATAGATAAGGATAGTTAAAGAAATCGAGATAAGGACTAGATATCGACGAGGACAAGAAATCGAGATAAGGATAAAAAGTCGAGACAAGTACAGCGTGAAGAAGACAGAGACGAGGTTAAAATCGATAAACAATCAAGACAAGGAACAAAGATGAAGACAGAGTGAGATAAAAGAAGACGATGAAGTGTTAGAAAATTTCACACAAGTATCAAGAAGCGATTACAACCGATCAAGAAGAAGTTCTGAGGATTGATTAGATTGTTATAACTAAGCTGAAACAGACTTCACAAGGAAGTTACAACTACCAAATGAAGATATCTATAAATAGGGATTAGAATCAGAATATATTTAAAAAAACTTTTTGAATCTTTGCAATTTCACAGCTATTCACGCACATTCTACACGCACAGATTTCAAATCACGTAAACACACACAAACGTTCTATACGTTTCAAGTTTTAGTGTTTGTAGAACACTTTTCACGTAACATCTTCAAGCCATTGATATTCGTAAATTAGGAAGAAATTTTTGTAAGGCTGAAGATTCACGATTGTAAGTAAGTAAGTAAGCAAGAAAGAAGGAAGATAGTAAATGAAGACCCTTCTTCAAGTTGAAGGAGAAGAGCGGACGTAGGATCGTTTGATCCGAACCACTATAAACTACTGTGTTCTTTCTTGTTTTCAATTACTTATTTGTTAATATCGATTTCTATTCATAATCAAAGTTTAGTTTCAGAATTCAAGTTAGACTAAATATCGGTATACTTTTGATCCATATAAAGTTGAGTTTAAAATTTTATTCCATTTGTGTTACTTTGGTGTTTTGAATAAGTTTTGAAAGATTTGTAAAATCAAAATCTATTCAACCCCCTCCTTCTAGATTTTTCCTAGAAGGCTAGTTCAAGTTTCTTTTAATCTACTCAACTAAGTGGGACCAACAAGGACTTCATCTCCCAGTCTGAAAACAAGAATTTAGCTGAGAATTTCATATCGGACTAAGAGAGTTCCAAGAACTAAGATAAGAAGAAATTCTTATTATAGTCTTTTTGATGGGAGAAGTGTTAGGATGTATACTATAAGCCTAGCTTTTGTATGAACATCTTTCTTGAGTATGAACATTTTTTTATATATGAGATTCATTATGATCAAAATACTTATTGTTTATGATTGTTATATATATCATTATTTTGTTCGAATTAATCTATACTGTAGATAACATGGTGTGTGGTGTCATGATTGGAGTGAATTGATACATGTTTTTAGGGCTATTTTAGTGCAAAAAAGTGAGCTAAAGTGTTAGTTTTTGTGCCTAAATGTGAAAAGTATCACTCTTTTGCCTAAAAGTATTATTTGTGAGATTTTGATGTTTTCCGTCCATTTTGCAGGTAATTCGGTGGATTTTTGCCAAACCAAAGTACCATTAGGCTTATAATGAAGAGACGGACATCCGGGACGAAAACAGGGGTCGGGGCGAAGCCCCTGCTTGAGAAAAAATGCCCTGAACTCGAGCTCTGGTCGAGGAGCAAGAGCCTCGAGTCGAGGGCTGTGTAGAAAGGCAAAAATTGGAAAATGGCAGGCACCTCGACTCGAGGCACATAACCCTCCCAGAGTCGAGGGGAGGTGAAAAGGCAAGGGACCTCGAGTCGAGGCCTGACCCTCGACTCGAGGGGAGAATTTTCTAAATATATCGGTATTTAAAGAGCTGAGCAGAGCAATTCAGAGGACAACATTCATAAGAGCAGTTAGTAGCGGTTTTGGGGCGAATTCTCAAGCCCCAAGCCAATTTTCCATTCTAGATAGAGTAGAAGTTAGAATTAGATTTAGATTTTCATTGATTGTTGGTAGATTAGACATAGATTAGCATTTGATCCTTGTAATTCATTCAATTCAAGCTTGTCATTCCTTTGAAGATTGTGTTGAAGACTCAAGCATTCCTATTTTGGTTAATTGAAGATCATTTGGTGATGTTTTTCCTCTTTTGTCTCTTTAATTTCTTAATTGTTGTGATTTGCTTTATGTTTGTTCAATTCTATCTTCTCCCCATGGGTATTGTTTGTGGTACCATGGGCTAAATCTCTTGTGCTTGGGTTAATTGAAATTGATGATGAATTGATTGATGATGCTATAATTGTTGATGATTGGAGATCAATTGAGTAGATTGCTTACTAATTGTGATTCTCATTTGTGCTTCATGCATAATTATTTCTTTAGATTAGTGTTCGATCACCCTAGCTATAGAGCGAGAGTTGCGCTAACGTGATCCTAGATTAATCGGGTGATAATTGTGTATGAATGCGTGAATTAGGTGCTTCGGAATAGAGGATTAGTTGCACTAAGGATACTCACATTAGTTTTGTTTCCTAATTGTGATTCTTAATTGTGCTTTGTGTAAAATTGTTGCTTTTGATTAATGGTTGATCACCCTAGCAATAGGCGAGAGTTGAGCTAACGTGATTAGGTGTTAATCGAGTTTCAATTTTGCATGATTGTATGAATTGGGGATTTCTACATTGAGAGATGGGAAAGACTAAGGATACTCACATTAGGCATTGTGATTTTAATGGAGTGATTAATTTCATGATGGTTTATGCTTTCTATCTTAGTTGATTTGCAATTTGATTCCAATTGTAGCTTGTTGATTGATGATTCATTGATGGATGTTAATCCTAGCACCTCTATCCCACCATTTAGTGTTGTTTTTGTTCTCGCATTCTAAGTGTTCGATCTATTGCTTGCTCTTTGTTTTATTGTATTCTTGCTTGTGTTTTGTTGTTTTTGTACCAAACCATTGTTGCAACTCTAGTCACTAATAACTTGTATTTCTAGGACCTCATGTGCATACTTTTTCCCTTGGGTTCGATATTTTGTTGATTGGTCTTAATAACTCTTACCCTATACACAACCAATCAAATGAGCGCCGTTGCCGGGAATTAGTTTTGCGCCTTAAGTGAGACCTAGGGATTGTTTGAAGTGACTATTTGTTGCCTTTGTGTTTGTGTTTGTTTTTGTTATTTTTGTTTGAATTTGATACTTTGAAATCTTGTCTAGATGGAAGGATACAACTCATACTTGTGGAATCAAGAATATTATCAAGATAGTAGGGTGTATTCTCCACATTTTGAAGAATTGAGCTACAATGATTGGAGGAACTATGAAGATAATTCTCAATGGCAACAAGTTCCATCCAATTATGAAGATTGAATAAGTGAAGAAATTTCTCCCCAACCTCAAGAGATGTTTCCATATTATGAACCTTGTGATCAAACATTTGATCCATGTCTTGGATTTAGTGTCAAGGGGCATCGGAAGAGGGGCATACTATGATGATAGGAGGAGCTATGAGAATGACTATCCAATGCCACAAGCTTCTCCTAAAATTGAAGAATGGGGACTCTATGATATGAGAGCTATATTGCAAGAGATGCTTGGATTTGTGTTGGAAAAATTTGAGGAAGATGATGCTAGATGTGATCAAAAATGCTTCCCTTGTATGAAGAAATGTATGAGACCAAAGAAAAGGTCAATTCATGGATAGAGGGAACATGGAGATCACCGGAGTGCATTTCACGTTTATTAAGTGTCAACTCAAAGAATTCCTACGCCAAGTAAAGAACTTGAATATCATGGAAAGTCAAGAAGAAGAAGGGGAGGAAGAAAATGAAAGAAGAAATGTAGTAGAGGGTCAAGCAATGAGGATGAAAGGAAGAAATCTCTTGTCAAAAGTGAGGAAGAGGAGTGTCCATTGATGGACATGAGCTATAATGAGGGAAGAAAATCTAAGAGCATCGAATGAAACCTTGAAGATTGAAATGAGCATTTCTATACCCTCTAACTCTTCAAATAGTGATTTAATAGAAAATGATGCTTCTTATGATTTAATTTTGCCTCTTGTGAATTTTGACTATAGGGAAGAATTAAAGAAGCGCTTGGGCATCCTTGAAAGGAAAGAAGAATCGAGAAGGATGGCAAAAGAAAAGGGAACAACCATGGACACTTTGTATTTCTATAGGTGGTTGTCCTATCTATTGGTGAACCTCCTAGACCTTGAAGCACAAAGATCAAGATACAATGGGAAGGAGGATCGCTACCCTTGGCCATTCCGATGAAGGATGTTGGGCGTGAAGAATAAGTCCGGCATAGGACACAATAAAAATAGCGCTTGATGGGAGGCAACCCATCCTTTTTATTTGTTCTTTTTGGTGCTTTTGGTAGATTAGTGTTTTTGTTTTTAGGAGATTTGGCTTGCTACTTAATTGCTTATTCTTAGTACATGATGCTCTATGCTTTGAGATTCATATATTATTGAGCTTATTGTTGATATCATTATGAGTTGCCTATATTTTGAGCCAAACTTTGAACTCATGCTATCATTCAAGTTTGGGGTGTTGAGTCGTTATTTGGTTCTTGCATCTCTTAGTGGTAATGTTTTGATGATTCTTATGCCCATTTGTAGGTACACTTTCTAGATGAATTGGAAAGCCATTGGAGTTGCAAGGAAATGCAAGAGCAAGAGGGAAGTGCATAAAAGCATGATGAGCCCTACATGTTTAAAGAGAGATGGAGTTTAAAGGCTTATTGGTACAACACTTCCTTTCAAACTTAGACTTGTCTAAGTTTGGGGAGAGTGTTTTTCTTACCTTAGCTTATCTTCCTTGCACTTGTATATTTTTTTGGGCTAGAATTTATCTTGAGCTTAGTAGTGGATTCATTGACATATTTTTAGTATCATCTTGATATAGTGAGTATGCTTGAGGTTATGTACATGAGCATTTGTGCTTGAGTTGTAAGATTATTGAATTTGTTATGATCATTAGTAGATGTGTAGCTTGATGCTAGTTGCTTGATTAATTATGTGAAGATGAATGTGATTGAAAATTCTTGATTCATTGCTCAAGTTAAGCCCGTGAGTTTTGTGCCTTCATAATCGTACATCTTATACGGTTGATTTGATTCCTTTGTGAGTGCATCGTTCATGATTTGTATGCTAGAACTTGCCACTAGACTTGTTAATATTGATCTTTGTGTAATGTTTTGAAAATGATAAGAGGCCATGTTTGACATGATGAGTCACTTTGCCAAAATATTTTCCCTACAAATACATTTGATTTCCTTAGTGAGCCATGTTGAGCCTATGATCCTTATTCTTTGGCGAGCCAAGTGAATTTGAAACCATTTAGCCTATTTTGATGAGCCTTTATTGTCCTATGTTTAGTTGAGCTTGAATGTTGGCTAATGATGGTGATTTGATTGCTAATTGTGGGAAGATGATGAGCTAAGTGATGATGTGTTAAGAGATAGAAGAAAAGAAAGGTTGTGAAAGATTGAATTGTAAAGAAAATGCATGAAAGAAAGATTCAATTTGTGAGCTTTAAAAGAGAAGCTCAAGTGAATGGTGGATTGATCATTGAAGTTCAATAGAAAGAGTGTGCTTGATGAAAAGTGAAGAGATTGTGCATTTGTATTGATTAACTTACATTCAAGTCTCTACTACTTAGTCACTCTTATCCATAAATATCCCACCTTTCCAAAGAGCCTACATTACAACCTAGAAGAAAGACCTCTTTGATTCTTGATTGATCACAAATGATTTTGATTGATATTAAGTCTTGTGGCAAGCATATGGTGTATTTATTTGTGAATTTGATGATTGAGTGCTTTAAACCTTGATACACTTGAGTGAAGAGTGAAACACTCCATGGAAGGAGCAATGTGTTGAGTATTTGATTGAGCATTTGTTTGAGCATGATTCATCTTGTTTGCTAGTGGATAGTTGCATTGATACTTGAGATCATTGATGAGTTCGATTGTCTTATTTTCGTCATGGTGCCATGTGACATAATTGCAATCAATTCACTCCTTTGTTCTTAGTTTCTACGTTGCTGGGGACGAGCAACAATTCAAGTTTGAGGTATGATTGGAGTGAATTGATACATGTTTTTAGGGCTATTTTTAGTGCAAAAGTGAGCTAAAGTGTTAGTTTTTGTGCCTAAATGTGAAAAGTATCACTCTTTTGCCTAAAAGTATTATTTGTGAGATTTTGATGTTTTCCGTCCATTTTGCAGGTAATTCGGTGGATTTTTGCCAAACCGAGAGTACCATTAGGCTTATAATGAAGAGACGGACATCCGGGACGAAAAAACAGGGGTGGGGCGAAGCCCCTGGCGAGAAAAAAATGCCCTGAACTCGAGCTCTGGTCGAGAGGGCAAGAAACCTCGAGTCGAGGGCTGTGTAGAGAAAGGCAAAAATTGGAAAATGGCAGGCACCTCGACTCGAGGCATAACCCTCGAGAGTCGAGGAGAGTGAAAAAGGCAGGGACCTCGGAGTCGAGGCCTGACCCTCGACTCGAGGAGAATTTTCTAAATATCGGTATTTAAAAGAGCTGAGCAGAGCAATTCAGAGGACAACATTCATAAGAGCAGTTAGTAGCGGTTTTGGGGCGAATTCTCAAGCCCCAAGCCAATTTTCCATTCTAGATAGAGTAGAAGTTAGAATTAGATTTAGATTTTCATTGATTGTTGGTAGATTAGACATAGATTAGCATTTGATCCTTGTAATTCATTCAATTCAAGCTTGTCATTCCTTTGAAGATTGTGTTGAAGACTCAAGCATTCCTATTTTTGGTTAATTGAAGATCATTTGGTGATGTTTTTCCTCTTTTGTCTCTTTAATTTCTTAATTGTTGTGATTTGCTTTATGTTTGTTCAATTCTATCTTCTCCCCATGGTATTGTTTGTGGTACCATGGGCTAAATCTCTTGTGCTTGGGTTAATTGAAATTGATGATGAATTGATTGATGATGCTATAATTGTTGATGATTGGAGATCAATTGAGTAGATTGCTTACTAATTGTGATTCTCATTTGTGCTTCATGCATAATTATTTCTTTAGATTAGTGTTCGATCACCCTAGCTATAGACGAGAGTTGCGCTAACGTGATCCTAGATTAATCGGGTGATAATTGTGTATGAATGCGTGAATTGGGTGCTTCGGAATAGAGATTAGTTGCACTAAGGATACTCACATTAGTTTGTTTCCTAATTGTGATTCTTAATTGTGCTTTGTGTAAAATTGTTGCTTTTGATTAATGGTTGATCACCCTAGCAATAGGCGAGTTGAGCTAACGTGATTAGGTGTTAATCGAGTTTCAATTTTGCATGATTGTATAATTGGGGATTTCTACATTGAGAGATGGGAAAGACTAAGGATACTCACATTAGGCATTGTGATTTTAATGGAGTGATTAATTTCATGATGGTTTATGCTTTCTATCTTAGTTGATTTGCAATTTGATTCAATTGTAGCTTGTTGATTGATGATTCATTGATGGATGTTAATCCTAGCACCTCTATCCCACCATTTAGTGTTGTTTTTGTTCTCGCATTCTAAGTGTTCGATCTATTGCTTGCTCTTTGTTTTATTGTATTCTTGCTTGTGTTTTGTTGTTTTTGTACCAAACCATTGTTGCAACTCTAGTCACTAATAACTTGTATTTCTAGGACCTCATGTGCATACTTTTTCCCTTGGGTTCGATATTTTGTTGATTGGTCTTAATAACTCTTACCCTATACACTCCAATCATGTCACACAGAAGATCATGTTATCGGTGCCTTATAGATTATAAATAATAGCTCACAACCAAAATGGATTTGGACAAATCATTGGAACGGTTGTAGTATAATTTGGTATTAGTCTATCTTGACTATAAAGTTACACTAGTACATTTTGTATGTATTGAGCGAGGACCATATGAGGTTGTTCAATTTGTGACTATATAAAAGAACAAGACCTCTGTTGTTATGGATGTACGTCTTCTTAATCCCTATATAATAATGGGCACGTGTACTCAATGTATGTTTCTTTGATTTACCAATGGGTGAGATTTATTAAATCAATAGGCTCGGTGAATTGGGAGATAGCATTGTTTATATGGTGTCTGTTGATTATAGAAGGAATCCGTGTCCTAATTATTTAGGATGATGATGTCCCCTTGAGGAGCTCATAAAGATTATTATGTAAACCCTGCAGTGGATTTAATCCGACATAATAATAAAGATGAGTGGTACTACTCTTGGAATTAGAAATAAATTAATTAAGTTGTCGGTAATTTAATTAATTTATGGACATTCGATATCTTAAACACGGGGAAATAAACGTACACATATTAAAGGAGCCCATATAATAATATGGGATTAGGACGGTAATTCAATTATAATTCTTTAGTGGACTGAGTTATAATTGATGGGCTTAAGTAAAGTGTTCGGACTGAACACGGATATTTAGGCCCATCGGGAGGCCCAACCCTAATTCCTCCTTAGGGTCCCTGCTGTAGCCTATAAATAAACCCTAACATCGAGTCTCCAGCGTGTGAAAAAAACGTGAGATCGAGAGGGAGGCGGATTCTGATTCCTTGGAGGATCGTCGACCACTCGGCGTCAAGGGAAAGGATAGGAATACGGCGAGAAGACCGTGAGGTTCGAGGCTCATCTTCGATCGCAGCTTCGACCTTAGAATCGGGTTTATCTTCACCTATTACGGTGAATAAAGGTACAATTCTTTCCGCTGCGTTTGTGTGATTATGATCCCGAGTCGATATTTTTGTAGAGTCGGCGATCGGTGGTTCCAACAAGAAGTAGATGTTATCCCACTTTTCCTAAGTTCAAGAAAATCACTAAATCTGAATACAACAAACTATCATTTAAAAGTGATATGATTGTAGACAGATTTGGTAAGCAACTTCAAGTCTGATTTATTATTAGGTAATAAGATGTTTGTTTGGTTACCCAAAATGATTTTTGACCTTCAAGGACCCAAGATCACTCGGGTACCTTATAACTAATCTGCTTTTACAGATTCACGGGGATCATCACTCAAGGAAGAGATCCTAGCTTCTATATAGTACATAGACGGTGGTTGTTCACAGCATATGACTTGTAACAAGAAGCTACTATGAAATTTCCGAATATTGATGGTCCTAGAGTACTATTTGGAGACAACAATTGTGGAGACAGACTAAAGGAGTAGGTACTTTGATTATCGAGAGATGTTCGGGTATCCGAGGTATATTTTGTTGAAGGTTTGAAACATAATCTGCTATCTGTTTCCCGACTTTGTGATAAAGGTTTTCTTGTCAAATTTTCAAAGGATAAATGTGATATTCTAGATAATTCTTGAGATAAGGTACTTTTAAGCGGCTTGAGACATGGTAATGTCTATGTGGCCAACTTTAATTGTTGTCCCAAAGATACCTGTCGATAGCTAAGGGTGGAGAAGATCTCGGTGGCTATGGCACAAGAGGCTTAGTCATCCGAATTTCAAAACCCTTAGTAAGTCAAGCTAAAAAGAACCTTGTCAAGGGATTACCCAAAACTTTTATCCACTGATCTTAAATGTGATGCTTGTCAGAAAATCACTAAATCTGAATACAACAAACTATCATTTAAAAGTGATATGATTGTAGACAGATTTGGTAGGCACTCAAGTCTGATTTATTATTAGGTAATAAGATGTTTGTTTGGTTACCCAAAATGATTTTTGACCTTCAAGGACCCAAGATCACTCGGGTACCTTATAACTAATCATTTTTACAGGATTCACAGGATCATCACTCAAGGAAGAGATCCTAGCTTCTATATAGTACATAGACGGTGGGTCATTCACACGGCATATGACTTGTAACAAGAAGCTACTATCAAATTTCCAGAATATTGATGGTCCTAGAGTACTATTTGGAGACAACAATTGTGGACAGACTAAAGGAGTAGGTACTTTGATTATCGAGAGATGTTCGGTATCGAGGTATATTTTGTTGAAGGTTTGAAACATAATCACATTATCTGTTTCCCAACTTTGTGATAAAGGTTTTCTTGTAAAATTTTTAAAGATAAATGTGATATCTTAGATAGTTCCTCGGACAAGGTACTTCTAATCGGCTTCACATGGTAATGTCTATGTGACAAACTTTAATAGTTGTCCCAAAGAAACTGTCTGGTAGCTAAGGGTGGAGATGACCTCGGTGGCTATGGCACAAGAGGCTTAGTCATCCGAACTTCAAAACCCTTAGTAAGTCGGCTAGAAAGAATCTTGTTAAGGGATTACGAGAAACTTTGTTCTACTGATACTGAAATGTGATGCTTGCCAAAAGGTAAACAGCCTAGTCACTCATTTAAAAGTATTAACACCTCATCATCGAAAGAGTTTTACAACTTCTTCATCTTGATCATTTGGACCTCGTTTCACCTCTCTCGGCTTCGGTGGAAGGAAATATACTCTTGTTGTGGTAGATGATTTTTCTAGATACACTTGGTTATATTTCTTTTCAAGAAAAATGAGACTATAAACAAGATCCCCCGATCTGTTGCATGCATTCAAAATGAGAAAGGTGTTAATATTGTTAAAATAAGGAGTGATAAGGGCACCGAATTTTTAAATACCTGTTTATCTAACTTTTTAAATGAGTATGAAATTATTCATGAGACATCATCAGTAAGAACTCCACAACAAAATGGAGTAGTTGAAAGAAGGAATAGAACCTTGAAGGAGGCAGCCGAGAGCATGTTAGCCGAGTATGAAACTCCTCACGAGTTCGGGTCAAGCCATCAACATAGCTTGTTACACCTGCAATGTGTGCTTGCCCGATTAAAGACAAGGGTAAGACTCCATATGAGATTTGGAAGGGTAAGATTCCAAGAATCTCATATTTCGTGGCTTTGGTTGTAAATGTTTCATCCATAACAATGGAAAGTCTAAGTGAGGACCTTTGATGCTAAGGCGGTGATGGAATATTCTTGGAATATTCTAACACTTCCAAGGCATTCGAGTCTTCAACAAGACAACTCTTTGTGTGGAGGAAACTCCTCATGTTGTTTTTGATGAAATGTTTTCCTTCTCGGATAAAGTGAATTAAATTTCTAATGAACTAGATAAGATTGAACTAACCAAAACTAAACATGGAATTGTTTATCTGCCTAGTCTTGATTCAGATTCGGATGAAGAAGAATTCCCATCCGATAATCGAAGACAACTTCTCTTGAGACTCCATCGAGGAGACGCCCTTGACATCGGTGATCAATAGGGGTCGGCGGATGAAGAGGGAACGTCGGCTCGAGGTAGAGTCGGATGAGTTACTGTTGAGTCTCAAGATGAGGATTCTTCTACTCAAATAGGCAAGAGGATGAGAAGTTATCATCCATCGACCCAGATTATTGGAGACCCATCAAGTAGTGTGCGGACATTGTTAGGATTTGAATTTGTATGTTTTGATGATGTTCCCAAAACCTAAGTGTAATAGGACCAGGTAGATCATTAGTCATTTGTTGATCTAGATAGGGTTTGTGTCTTTGTATGGTTAATCTTGCTAGGCCTAACCCGAAGCTTCATATTGGTTGAGAAGCTGAAGGGCGATAAGAAGACTTAAAGATCTAAGAGAAATCTCGATCGTAGTCTATTGGAAGGGCGTCGCGAAGATCAAGAAGAGATGATAAGAGTTATGCAAAAAGAAGTTACATTAAGAAAGGCTCAAGCAAAGATAGCAAGGTTGATATCCATGCTACAACCAAACTTTAAGATGTGCTTTGGAGCAAGGTGTAAGGTTGCTAGAGTTGACCTCAAGAAATTCATCGGGGGTTAACTAAAGAAAGAAAGATATTTCAAAGATATCCGAAGTAAGTCAAGTGAAGATTTGATTATCAATCAAGATCAATCACAGCATAATTGATTGGTATCGGACAATCAATTATCCAAAGTCAAACAAATCTTCCAACGATTACTTACCATTTCTTTGAAGACCTGATTGACAAATTAGCCTAACGGCTAGTCAAAATCGAGATCATAAAAAGCAGTGAAGGATTTTTGAACATACGCGCACGAGAAACATCAAGAATATCTCCTTCACTCATTGCAATACACGCTGAATTCTTCATACCGTAAATCAATCTATCACGTTGAATTTCCTAAGAGATTTATTTTTGGTCAAGGAAGTGTAAATCACCTTTCATTATCTCTGTGCGAGAAAAGGTTGATTGTTTTGATCTAAGAGCTAACACTCGAGGATCATCTTGATTGTACCAAGGGCGGGAACTTGTTAAACTTCCTGTGGTCGAATCCTCAAGGAGATTAGAGGAGACAAGACCAGTTTCGGTGGATAGTAAGACCCCTGTGGGATCGGGGAGAGTGGACGTAGGATCGTTATATCCGAACCACTATAAAAATCTCTGTGTCTTTATTTGCTTTCTGCATTCATACTTATAACTGTTCATTCATCGTTTTTACAAACTGCATCAACCTTGCTGTAGAAGACTCCAAAGTCTTCTAACTTCAAGAAGGTTTTCTTTAAAAGGGTTTTTCAAATACACACGAGATTAGCTTCCGCACCATCGAGAAGACTCCGAGTTTCCGAAGTCTGCTTGATCTCACTTAGCACACTCTCGAGTACCTTGCTGCGAGAAGACTTCAAAGTCTTCTAACCTCACACTCAGCTCACGAAAAGTTGTAAAAGTTTTGAGTGTGGTAAAGTCTATTCAACCCCCTTCTAGACTTTCCACCTCCTTTCACATCTTGTCCGGGACCAACAAGTGGTATCAGGCGGTGGTTCAACCGACCACTGGCTTTGGTTACCAATAGTCTTTGAGGAAAGACTGTTGTGGTCATCTGAGCAGATCCGTTTTTGAAAAACCGTTTTCATAAAACTCATTGCATTCATTGCATAATTGTTTTTATTGCTAACATGAGTTCCCTTAAGAGCGGTAAAAAGAAAGCTACCAGAGTTCTCTATTGAAGACTATGACTACTGGAAATTCCGCATGGAAAATCATCTTGGTGCAATTCATGATAGGATGCTCGAGACACTAGAAGATGGACCGATAAAGTTTTACTTTGAACCAGTAAGTTACGGGAGTGGTGGAGCGTAAGCATCTACTCGGCGAGAAGATTGAAAAGAAAAGGAGTGAAATGTCAAATGATGAAAGGAAACTATTTAATCTTGATCAAGTTGCTCGGACAGAGATCATAGAGACATTAACTAGAGAGCTTACGAGAGAAAGTCAAGACATGTAAGACTGCTAAAGAAATGTGGGAAACTTTAGCACTCATGTGTGAAGGATCGGAGCAGATTAAAGAGAACAAGTTGCAGTCCATTCTACATTCATTTGATACCTTCAAGATGAAACCCGATGAGACGATAGATCAATTGGACTTAAGACTCGACAAATATCATCAATAAAGCAAGCTCCTTGGGAAAATCATACACCTGAGAAGGAGATCAACAACAAAATATTGAGATCTCTAACTAGCAAATGGAGAGTCAAGATTACAGTGATTAAGGATACGAAAGAACCGAGCAAGATCGATCATCATGAGCTATTCTCACATTTGAAAGCTCATGAATATGATACGAAACAAGAAGAAGACGAGGATGAAGGGAATTCAAATTCCACGGGAAAGGAAGTTGCTTTCAAGGTCACTTCAAATCAGTCGCCTAAAGAGCCTATTGGAGAGGATTTAAGCTTAAAAGAACAGATGGCTTTACCGACCAGAAAATTTGATAGAATGAACTCAAAATTTGGGAAATATAGAAGATATTGGAAGAATACAAAGAAAGCTGGTTTCAGATCCGAAAACAAATCTTCGTGACAAGAGATCGAAGACTCCAAAGAAGACAAGGTTCAAGACTCCGAGAAAGAAGAAGAGAAGATAGCCAAAAAAGAAGAGATTTTTCTCCAAAAAGGGATTCTAGTCCAAGAAAATCTTCAAGAAGTGATGCTTGTTATAATTGTCATAAATCGGGACATTTCGGTTATGATTGTCCAGATCTAACTCCAAGAGAAAGAGAAGAAAAGAGATTGATGAGGAACGGAAAGTTTCTTTGACAAACGTGCTTTAGTAGGTCAAGAGGAGGATACTCTTTCAAGTGATTCAACATCATCTTGAGACTTCTCTTCAGACAATGATTTGTGTCTTATGGCAAAAGGAGATGAGGTACTTTCTGATTCCCGCTCTTAAATGCTTCTCGTGTTTCTTTTGCGAGAAGAGTTTGACCATAACTTTGTTGATAAGTTAATGGAAGATCTCAAAACTGCTATAAATGCTTACAATCTGTGTGGAAAAGGAGAATGTGAGCTTGAAAAAGAAATTGATCTATTTACACAAGAATCTATTAGCAAGACATCCGAGACACTAACAGATTCTAATCGTATAACTTCGTAAGAGTTAAATACTCTTAAAATGAAGTATACCGAACAGGTTTGCTGGTAGAAAGGTTGCTTGCCGAGAATCTTGAGAAAACTGATCGCTTGAAAATTCTACAAGCAAAATTCGATGAACTTTTCCATCAAAGCATGAGCGTATAAAATCAAGTGAGGAACGTTTAAGTTTGAGGTTGGATCAACCGAACAAAGCTTCTCATGCAGTTCAAACAATAGTTGAATCGTCTCAAACACCTAACGTAAAGAAGGGAATTGGTTTTACCATTGCCCAATCCTCACGAGTTCAAACAAGTGTACTTAAGAAGAGTACACATGTTAAGGGTAATGATTTGGTAGGAGAGGGTTCCAAACCTAAACCTACCGATAAGGGTAAAAAGGTTGCTGACCCAAAGCAAATCACTGAATGGGAAGAAGAGTAGTTATACTCAACAACCTAAACAACCTGATGAGGTATCAAAAGAAGGGGGAATCCCAACTTAAGAAACCTCGGCAAGGTCGAAAAAGTAGACTTCACCGAAATCATCTTCGAGGAGACAGTCTCACCAAGACTACACAACCTAAGCAAACTTCAAAGCTTGCTAACCGATCTACTAAGTCATCTCGTGCCTGTGAGATATGAATCTTTTGATGGCTCAAGTAGAACGTACCCTTATCATCAAAACCCCGAACCATTGCACGGGCTGATCACTCCATACGTAAGACCTCGGAAGGGTCAAGTCTTCTAGAAGGAACACAATCGACACCCATAGGCATACATTCAAGAAGGCACCAAAGGATGAGATTGTCTATGTTGATATGTATGGAAGAAGGATAAGATCTTCCGAATATGATAAGAAGAGTCTATTCCTATGGATTCCTAAAGACTGTGCTAACTCTCAAGGACCCAAATCTAAAGGGTACCAAACTTAACTAAACGTGCAGGACGCCGTGGGGCATGAAAGAGAAGTTGCTGAAAATATTGTCCGGTACATCGACGGTGGGTGTTCAAGCATATGACTGGAAATAAGCAACTCTTGAGCTCAATAAAATCACAAAATGGCCCACGTGTGGTATTTGGAGACAATAACTTTGGGATTACCAAAGGTGTTGGGACTCTATACATTGGAGATGTACGTGTTGAGGAAGTTTTCTATGTGGAAGGATTAAAACATAACTTGCTTTCGGTCTCGCAATTAGTGATAAGGGATATTCGATTAAGTTTTCTAGTTCTCTGTGTGTCGTTCTTAGTGGTTTAAACGATCGTGTGCTCTTAAGCGGCTGAGAAAGGGCAATGTTTATGTTGCGAGAATTTCATAAATGTTCTAGTAATACATGCCTTGTTGCAAAGAGTACTTCGAGAGGCCAGCTGGTTATGGCACAAGAGACTCAGTCATATAAATTTCAAGACGTTAAACAAGATAGCCAGAAGTCTCTTGTAGAAGGCTTACCAAATGAAGTTTTCTCAAAAGATCGGATATGTGACTCATGTCAAAAGGAAAACAAACTAGAGCCACTTTCAAGGAAGTTTACGTACCAACATCAAGTAGAGTATTACAATTACTCCATATGGATCTTTTTGGTCCTGTATACCCGCTAAGCTTCGGTGGTAGAAAATATACTCTGAGTGGTGATGGATGACTATTCAAGATTCACATGGGTGATATTTATGTTCAAGAAGAATGAAACCATCACAAGGTTACAATTCTTGAAGAGATTACAAAAGCGAGAAAGGAGAAAATGTTGTAAAGATTAGAAGTGACAAAGGAACAGAATTCCTAAACTCTCACATAGCGACATATTGCAAAGAAGCTGGAATCCAACATGAAACGTCATGCGGCTCGCACTCCACAACAAAATGGTGTTGCTGAGAGGAGAAATAGAACACTCAAGGAAGCTGCCGAACAATGCTAGCAGAGTATGATGTTCCTCGAGAGGTTTTGGGCGAAGGCTGTGAATACAGCATGCTATACTCAAAATCGAAGCTTGCGACCAAAGAACATGGAAAGACACCATATGAATTATGGAAAGGTAGAATTCCTCGTGTTTCTTTCTTTCGTGTTTTTGGTTGTAGGTGTTTCATTCATGACAATGGCAAATCCAAGTTAAAAACCTTTGATGCCAAGGTTGCCGATGGAATATTTTTAGGATATTCCCGGCACAAGCAAGGCCTATCGGGTTTTAACGGGAAAACCCTTGTTGTGGAAGAAACACCCCATGTGGTTTTTAATGAATTTATTGTTGAGTTTAAGGACAAAGGACAAGAAGAACCTCTAGCGTAAGGATTTGGGAAACTAGAACTCAAGGATAAGACAAGATATGTTAAGGTTCAAGTACCTACTTTAGACTCAGATTCGAAGAAGATCAAGCAAACTTGCGGCGGCGAACTCAAACAAGACAAAGTCTGGCCGAAACCTCTAAGGCTGCGATGATTCACCCGAACACTAGATGTGAATGTGTCAACTCAAGGGGGAATGACGCAAGATGATGTTCCAACAATATCTTGGGAAGAATTACACGTATCTAACTTGAAGAAATTGGATGACCGATCATCCTAGTGACTTAATCTTAGGAAATCTTCAAGATGGAGTAAAGACAAGAAGGAAAATAAACCTAGATGGTTTATTTAGCTGTTATGTCTCTCTACAAGAACCTAAGAATATTGAAGAAGCAACCGTTGGACACAAACCGGATAGAAGCTATGCAAGATGAATCGAATCAATTCACACGACAAGATGTGTGGGTACTTGTTGATAGACCAAAACATCAAAAGTGATTGTACGAAGTGGGTTTTAAGAACAAGAAAAATGAGAAAAGAAAAATGAGAAAGATGAAGTCACCGGAAATAAAGCAAGGCTTGTCGCACAAGGCTACTCACGATCGAAGGAATTGACTATGACGAGACATTTGCACTGTAGCGATTAGAAGTGATAAGATTATTCCTTGCATACGCAGCATACATGAAATTCGAGTATATCAAATGGATGTAAAATCCGCATTTTTAAATGGAGTTCTTGCTTTGAAGAAGTATACGTTGAACAACCTCCGGGTTTTGTTCAAGGAGATCAAGTCTACCGTCTAAAGAAAGCTTTATATGGACTGAAGCAAGCTCCTCGAGCTTGGTATGACACACTATCGCAATTTTTACTTGATCATGGATTCAGTAAAGGAAGGATAGATAGAACCTTGTTCAGAATTGAAGAAGAACAAGATATTCTATTAGTACAGATATATGTGGATGACATCATTTTTGGATCTCCAAACAAGAAGCTTTGTGAGAAATTCAGTAAATTGATGCGAGTAAGTTCGAAATGTCTATGATGGGAGAAATGAATTATTTCCTAGGTCTTCAAGTCAAGCAAACTTCTAAAGGAATATTCATAAACCAAGCAAAGTATACCAAGAATATGCTAGAAAAGTTTGGAATGTTAACAAGCAAGGATGCAAAGATTCCGATGGTAACAAACTACAAGATGGATCCAGATGAGGATGGTGAAAGTATTGATCGAGACCATGTACGAGAGGTTTAATAGGTTCCTTGCTGTATCTAACAGCCAGCGAGACTGACATTTCCTTCGCGGTTGGAGTATGCGCTAGATTTCAAGCCAATCCAAAGAAAAGTCATTTGGATGCGGAAAGAAAATTCTCAAGTATCTCAAGGGTACAAGCAAATGTAGGTCTTTGGTACCTGCGATGACAATCTGGAACTCGGTGGATATTCTGATTCGATTATGGTGGTTGTAGAATTGATAGAAAATCAACCACGGGCACATGTCAATTTCTTGGAAGTAAGCTGGTTTCTTGGTTTTCTAAGAAGCAAACTTCGTAGCTACGTCAACTACGACGAGAATATATGGCTGCCGGGAGTTGTTGCTCACAATTACTTTGGATAAGTCAACAATTACAAGACTATCACATTGTCACTAAAGAAATTCCTATATTCTCGTGATAGCAACGAGTGCCATTGCTATTACTCGAGAATCCAAGATTTCACACAAGATGCAAGCATGTGGATATACGTCATCATTTTATTAGAGATCACGTCGAAAAGAAGAACATTCGAATGGAAAAGATTCATACAGATCGACAGAGAGCAGATATTCGACGAAACCATTGGCAGAAGGCACGGTTTAGAGATCTATGTGTAGAATTAGGTCTCTGGATCCGGGAAAAACGTGTTAACCATATTGCCGAAAGTTTGAAACTCTTGAAGAGAATATTAAGCTTGCTGAAGAAAGCATTAAACTTGCTTTGAAGAGAATATTAAGCTTGTGAAGAATGTATTAAACTTGCTGAAGAGAAGATAAAGCTTGTCAAGAAAACTTTAAAACTTGTCTGCAGAAAGTTCTAAAGCTTGCTACTACGGTACTCAGTGGTATCGATTGATTACAATATCAACCGATGATATGTTTCTCTCTCTTTCGTTTTGCTCTTGTTTATTTGTTTGTCAAATATTTTGGTTTAAAATATTCCTTAGTCTGTATGGTTAAATAAATTTTCGAATATTTTATTCCTGAGTTTATCCTCGGCATTGGAAAGTAATTATGTGGCTATCAAATCAAATCTTTTCAACCACAATTTATGGGGTAAGTTTTCCTTAAAAATATTATTTTATATCCTATTTCTCGCGGACCCGAAAATCTTTTAATTTTGGAAAATACCTTTTTCAAATCCAAAGTCGAGGACACACACTTTTCGAATTCGAACCGTTGAATCCGTAACGCTCGATCTGATCGTGCAATATGCAAATCAACGTTCATATTTTATTGTATAATTTAAAATTTAGCGGTTTCCTTCTTCTCTCTTATAAATTGTTTTTCTTCGTCTCTCTTTCTCTCTCTCTCATTATTCCTTGATCTTTATTCTCTGCTTTTCGTTCTTCCGAAACTCGATCTTTCTCTCTGCTCTATTTTCAATGGCACCAAAACAATCTTCATCTTCGAAAAAGGTTGCAGTGGAAACACAAGACTCTAGATCCTTTGGCTCTTTACGAGAAAGTGCGCAGTGAACTACTCGGTGGATTTTCGGACTCTTGGACAGCGGGAAGCAGTGGAGATTCTAAATCTCTTATCTAATAGGGGTTTCTTTCAAGATCTTGTTCGGCTCATTCTTCGAGCAGCGGACTCTAGATGCCTATGTTGTTCGGTTTAAGTTCGTGGTGATTTCGGACGGAACAAAGATAAAAACAGCAGTGTTTGGTCAAAGTTTGACCATCGAGACGGCGAGATATTCATGAACACTTGGGTTTGTCTCTTCAAGGCATTGATCCAGAGTCATATATGGCGGAAAATCATCTCGAAGCTTTTCGTTTCTCTAGCTAAAACTTCATGTCGTCATCATGTGTCGGATTTGAAGAAAGCTTATCTCAAGCGGAAATACGTTGTTATTTGACATCATGGTGAAGCTGATGTTTGGTGAACGCCGCAGTATGGACTCGATTAGTCGAGGCGTCTTTGTGCTTTAAAGGCGATTGTGGATGGAGTCGAGTGTGATTGGGTCGATAAATTCTTTGAGATTCTGCGAAGGAAAAGAATAGGTTCTTTCGGACGAGAGGTGGTTGGACATCCGAGAGGTTAAGGTTTGGGGTGTGGAGCAGTATGTTTCTATGTCGAATAAGATTACGGTCTTCTTTGGAGAGGATGATGCCTAACACGGCGTGGGACCCTAAGTGGACAAAACCATACACTAAAGCAAAGTTTATGCTGAACAAGGATGAGGAGCTCGGTGGTCCTCCCGATTCGATGATGATGATGATCATGCCGTAGATGCGGAAGAGCTCTTTGAGGTGTTACCGATCTTGGCGGTTGCTCCTGCGGCTAGTGATATTGGTAACGAGGCGATGGTAAAGGACTCGGATAACCCGGCAAGCTCCAAGGCTGCTAGTTCAGGGAGAAGACTTTGAAGTCTTACGGTAGCGAAGATCAGATTCCGATTTCTCAATTACCACGAGAGAAAGGCGAAGAGGTTCACCGTGGCAACCCGGAAAGATTACGTGAGCGGTCATTGCAGAGGAGCACTGAGATGCCTCCTAAGGTATCTCCCGGAAAGAAAGGATCGTCGGTGGTGGATGCAATGGAGGTTGATGATTCTCCGATTTTGGATCTTTGAAGAGATGGTCTCTCATGAATCCGCTAGTGAGGAGGAGCAGTACCAATTCCGTTTCCCTCTCTTTCGAGATTCCTTCTTCTTCAAAGCTTGCTTTGCACCGATGGAAGTTGGCGATGAGGTTGCGGGTATGGGTGCCGCTTCGGAGCCTAGCACCCAGGTTCTTGAGGGTGATCACGAGAGAAAATTTGATCGGAGCAGATCCGATAGATTCAGTCCAAATGATAGATCTTGCTGGTAGATCACGAGGTTCGTTTGAGAAATGTTTGATGGTGAGGTGTTATTTGGGTGGGCGGCAAGTTTTCCGGACTACGAGAATTTTCCGGAGGAGCGTAACTTCTTGGTAGATATCTTGGTATGGAAAAATGCAAGGCTTGGAGCAATAGATGATCTCATTCTTTTGGCAAATGAGATTGGACACAATGAGTTTTCCTTATGGGAGTTTGAGCTACGAGACCAAGGCTGGAGTAGCGAGCATTTGATCTAACCACGAGATCATCGATTGCTTGCCTAGTTGCTCGATTGTTAGATGAACCGGAGCTGCGAGAAGATGGTTCTATTCCTCCCTTTACGATGACTCGATGAAATCGGGAAAGGTGTATCTTCTATTCCTCCTCCTCTTCCCGATTTTACATCCGTACGTTTGCCCAATTTTATGCCTGTTGTCATTCATGAAGACTTGTATAACTCTTACTCCTCAAAGTTTCTTTGAGTTAACACAACGGTATGCTTTAATGTTTTCTCGTATTGGCTGCTAAATACACTCCTCTTGCCGAGTCTATTGAGTCGTCAAAATCCTACATCGAGGCTGCCATTCGACGGCCCCCTCTTTGATCCGTCAAACCGCCGCCGATATGTTTTACGAGCAACAGAGACTATCATCGAAACTCTTTCTGGCATGATGTTAAACAACATAAATGAGGTTAGAAAGCACATTGAAAGTGTGAAGGTGAAGGTGAGAAAGTGAAGCTACTCTCGGGAAGGTGTTTCTTTGAAAGAGAGACGGTTGAGGATAAATTTCGGACAAAGATGGAGGATCGATTGATGAGACTCGGTGCCATAGAAGCACGCGATTAAAAGAAGGAATTGATCAGAATGCGGCTATTCAATCATCTATGCTGGACATGGGAAAGCAAATTGCGGCTGTACAAGAGGCGAATGCTAAATTGACGGAGACGGCTACGGCGGCGACGGCTGACGCTTCTTCTTTGTTCGGATATGCTCAAAATCGATGAGAAGATTGCTTCTCCAATAGCGGTGAGTATGCTGAATCAAGAAGTTTACGGAAAAGTTTACCGCATACGAGACGGGATATTCTTGCCAAGATGACCGAAATGGAAGGTCGCTGGACCCCTCTTTTGAGTGATGTTAAAAAGGGGAAAGCCGATTGAGAACCGAGATGGTTGTGAGAGATGAGGCTAAGGGTAAAGAATTGAAGGATTTGAAAGATAGGTTAGAGGTGTTGAAAGTTTTCGTTGGAACGAAGAGAAAAAGCAGAATCGAAAAGAGCGTTGCGAGAGTCTCATTGGAATGGATGAAGGTCAAGGTTCTCAACCATTGAAAAGGAGAAGGTTGGTTAAGATGTCTGAAAAGTTGAAGGGAAGTCTGTGAAGAAGAGTTAGAGGCGTTGCATGAGGAAGCATTTCTTGCTGACTTAGAAACTAGAAGGATGGAGGAGAAGGATAGTCACAAGATGATCAAACTACTCGGGAAGCAAGGAAAAGAAGTGGATGTGTTGGACAATAAACGAAAAAGCGGTTTATACCGAAGAAAGCTACCGCAAAACCTGCGGTGTCAAGGAAGAAGCAGAGTAAGAAAGGGAAGAAGCTTCTTTGGAGCAGAGGTGAAGAAGATTTTATCCTCCCCCACAATACCGATGGATTTGTGGATGATTCTTGTCCTCCTGAGAGGATTGAGGATTGGAAAGCAGCAAAGAGAGATTTCATCTGCTCATACTATGTCAGTAAAAGTATCGGGCGTCGGGGCCACAAAATAATGAAACATTCTTTGCTTGGATGGAGGAAAAGCACAGTGATCTTTGGGCGTATATTCCGAGAGCTTCATGGAATTCAACCTAAACCTTCAAGCGCGAATTTGAAAAGATTCCTACTCCAGTCCAAAGCAGATGGGAAGTTTGACCCGGTGAGTGTTCGCAGACGCTCAAAATCTGCTTGGCTGAGGTCACCCACCTATTGGAACAGATAACAAGGAACTCTATGACAGAGTGTACGAGTGGTTGAATGTTCCAACAGGTTTCAAGGTATGACCGTAGGAAGATATGAAGGTTGCTGGTTGGGTAGCTAGATTGCTTTGGACGGGAAGCCCGATGAAGTTTTTTTGTTATCTTTTGCTCTTTTTGCATTTCACTTCGTAAGATGTACCGATCTCTTCATATTAATAGAAGTGAATGTTTTGCGCTAAGACAACCTCTCGTTGTCATCTGATTTTGTTTGTTTTGTTTAGGTCTCTTCTTGTTTTATTTTCGCATACCCTTGCGCAGTTCTCAAGAAGGTTTTAACATCATCAAAAAGGGGAATTTGTTAGGATTTGAATTTGTATGTTTTGATGATGTTCCCAAAACCTAAGTGTAATAGGACCAATTTGGATCTACATTAGTCACCGTTGATCTAGATAGGGTTTGTGTCTTTGTATGGTTAATCTTGCTAGGCCTAACACGAAGCTTCATATTGGTTGAGAACTGAAGGTCGCTGATAAGAAGACTTAAAGATCTAAGAGAAATCTCGGTCGTAGTCTATTGGAAGGGCGTCGCGAAGATCAAGAAGAGATGATAAGAGTTATGCAAAAAAGAAGTTACGTTAAGAAAGGCTCAAGCAAAGATAGCAAGGTTGATATCCATGCTACAAAGAAACTTTAAGATGTCTTTGGAGCAAGGTGTAAGGTTGCTAGAGTTGACCTCAAGAAATTCATCGTGGTTAACTAAAGAAAGAAAGATATTTCAAAGATATCCGAAGTAAGTCAAGTGAAGATTTGATTATCAATCAAGATCAATCACAAAGATAATTGATTGGTATCGCACAATCAATTATCCAAAGTCAAACAAATCTTCCAACGATTACTTACCATTTCTTTGAAGACTCTGATTGACAAATTAGCCTAACGGCTAGTCAAAATCGTGATCATAAAAGCAGTGAAGGATTTTTTTGAACATACGCGCACGAGAAACATCAAGAATATCTCCTTCACTCATTGCAATACACGCTGAATTCTTCATACCGTAAATCAATCTATCACGTTGAATTTCCTAAGAGATTTATTTTTGGTCAAGGAAGTGTAAATCACCTTTCATTATCTCTGGCGAGAAAAGGTTGATTGTTTTGATCTAAGAGCTAACACTCGAGGATCATCTTGATTGTACCAAGGGCGGGAACTTGTTAAACTTCCTGTGGTCGAATCCTCAAGGAGATTAGAGGAGACAAGACCGATTTCGGTGGATAGTAAGACCCCTGTGGGATCGGGGAGAGTGGACGTAGGATCGTTATATCCGAACCACTATAAAAATCTCTCGTGTCTTTATTTGCTTTCTGCATTCATACTTATAATCGTTCATTCATCGCTTTTACAAACCTCCGCATCAACCTTGTGTAGAAGACTCCAAAGTCTTCTAACTTCAAGAAGGTTTTCTTTAAAAGGGTTTTTCAAATACACACGAGATTAGCTTCCGCACCATCGAAGACTCCGAGTTTCCGAAGTCTCGCTGATCTCACTTAGCACACTCTGAGTACCTTGCTGCAGAAGACTTCAAAGTCTTCTAACCTCACACTCACTCACGAAAAGTTGTAAAAAGTTTTGAGTGTGGTAAAGTCTATTCAACCCCCTTCTAGACTTTCCACCTCCTTTCACATCTCGTCCGGGGACCAACAGACATGAATGATGTTGGACTCGAAAGTCTATTCACCGTTATGTATCACTTCTCGAACCTAAGTCTATTGAGGAAGCTCTATCAGATCCAAATGGATACTTGATCATGCAAGAAGAACTACATCGGTTTGAAAGACAATGTTTGGGAATTAGTGGGCCAGACCCTTACATAGAAAGATTATAGGCACCAAATGGGTGTTTAAAAATAAAACAAATGAGAACAACATTATTGTTCGTAATAAGACAAGATTGGTAGCTCAAGGTTACTCACATCTGAAGGGATAGACTATTATGAAACCTATGCTCCGGTTGCGATTAGAAGCAATAAGGTTGTTCTTGGCATTTCTTTGCTTATAAATCTTTCAAAGTCTTTCAAATGGATGTTAAGTCTGCTTTCCTTAATGGTGTGTTACTTGAGGAAGTCTATGTGGAGCAGCCTCACAGGTTTAAGATCAATAACAAGGTCTATAAACTCAATAAGGCCCTATATGGACTGAAACAAGCTCCCAGGGCCTGGTATGATACCTTATCTAAATTTCGATATCAAATGGATTTTCAAAAGGTAAGATAGATAGGACTCTGTTTAGAAAGGAAATAGATGGTAACATCTTGTTAGTTCAAATTTATGTAGATGGCATTATTTTTGGTTCACCAAATCAAATTATGTGAACATTTCGGTGTTCTCATGAAAATAGGTTTGAAAGGTCAATGATGGGTGAATTAACCTATTTTCTAGGCTTGCAGATTAAGCGAGATGAGTAAGGGTATTTTTATACATCGACTAAATATGCTAAGGATCCGATTGAGAAATTTGGGATGACAACTAGTAGGGAAGTTAAAATACCTATGGCAACTAACTTCTCTATGGATTCGAGATGAGCAGGGGATACCCACGAGATGCAACGGAGTATCGTGGACTGATTGGATCTCTTCTCTATCTCACTGCAAGTAGGCCGATATAGCTTTTGCGGTTGGGGTATGTGCAAGATTCAGTCTAATCCTAAGAAAACTCATGAGTCTGCTAAGAAAATCCTCAAATATCTCAAAGGGACTTTGCAAGTAGGGTTATGGTACCCGGTGATGACAACTTCGAAATGGCAGATATTCAGACTCGGACTTTGGAGGTTGTAAGATTGATAGGAAATCCACTTCAGAACTTGTCAATTCTTAGGCAACAAATTGATTTCTTGGTTATCCAAGAAGCAGACATCTGTTGCCACCTCCATAATTGAAGTGAATATATGGCAGGTGGAAGTTGTTGCTCTCAACTTCTCTGGATTAGTCGGCTTAGGGATTATAACATTCAAACATCATCTGCTCCCATTTCTGTGATAGTAATAGTGCAATAGCCATGACATACAATCACATTACGCATTCTAGGTGTAAGCATATAGACATCGACATCATTTCATTAGAGATCATGTGGAAAAGAATGATATTAGAATTGAAAAGATAGCCACCGAATCACAAAGAGCGAGATATTCTTACAAAACCATTAGCTGAATCTAGATTTAAAGAATTGTGTTTAGAATTAGGATTACTTGATGCATCATTGGCTGATTTTTAATTATCATTGCTTGCATCTGTTAATTGTTTTCCTTATTTCTTTATTTCCTTTCTTTAAATAAATGTCTAGAAAGAATTATCGACTAGATATGAGTCAAAGGACAATCGTGTAGTTGATATCATTGATTTCCTTCTCAGAATCAGGAATCAAGAATCAAGGATTAGTCATATTGACCTTATCGACTTGATGATTACTTATCTCGACAATTCAAGAAATCGCAGGACTAGGGCACAATAGTCACCGACATCTTGAAAAATAGATGACTATCTCGCACCCTATCGATCTACCTCGGCTACCGATAGTTTTGATGAGTTTGATTGCAGTGAACAGTGTGCTAGTTTTGATAAACCAGCTTTTAAAACACTCTAATCGAAAAACACCTCCCTTTTGTCTACACATTTCTTGAAAAATGTTGTTTTCAAAATAACTTTCCCAAACCTGTTAGTTTTCAAATAATCTTGATGAATTTCTGAATTGAAAATGTTGTGTTCAATTATTGGCATTAAAAATTTGTGTTTTTCAAAATCGGACTCGAGGAATTTCTTAAAAATATAAGACAAGGTCATTTTTGACCAAGTCCGATAAAACCCGATCTGAAATAGGAAACCTTTATGCAAAGAAAGGTATATTTTGACTTACGTCGGTATACTAATTACCTTTGCATAAAGCAAACCTATTAGCCGCCTAATCCATAGGATAAACGGTTACTTTTACACGATTCAAGATGCGTCAAAGCTACGCACCTGAATTCGCGCTTTATCACCGGATCGTTGATATTCTTCACGCGTCTTTCTTAATCAACGGTTAAAACTAATGTTTCCTAAGATTACGCCACGTATCATCTTCCCGAAATCAAATTTTCCCTCTCTCTCTTCGGGTTTAAAAACTTACCTTCTTCGATTTAGAAAATTACTTTCACAAATTCTTCAAGCACATTTTCTCTGTAAATTTTTTTCTCAAACAAATTACCATGGCTTCCTCTTCCAAAACCACTAAAACCCACAAACCTACATATATTTCAACAAACATCTCTGGTTTTAAAATGAACGAAGAACTATTCAAAACAGTGAAGGCGTAAATGTATGTTGATTTTGAAACCACTCAGATCCGTAATCGCCAGCAATTCTTCGGTTCTTTGGAGGCATCAAGATTAAGGGGATTTTTATCGATGAAATCTCCTCGAGAATAGAAGCTATTGATTTCTTGAAAGTGCGAAATTCTTAGCAAATATGAGGGATACACAGAAGGGTTTGATACAACAGTTGATTAATCTGTTCTCTCTTACTCCGGAGAGAACATTACCGTAATTTTCAACACATCAATGGAGGAGTTAATTCATTGACATACAAGGAAGACGATTGGGAAGAATCGTTTGGTTTGATGGCAAAGGTTACATACAGAGGAATCCGTAGGGATTTGAAGAAAAATTTATTGAGAAGGAAATTTCGGTTGCTTATGATGCGGTGACGAAATCGTGTTGGGAGAACAGAGTTCGCATGATGGGTTAACCAAACCCAGATTGTGTGTGATGAGAGCAATCTTAGATGGAGTCCAAGTAAAGTGGGTGGAATTGCCGATTCACAAGCTAAAGGAAGAAAAGAAGAGGCTTACCTTCAAATCATCTGTTGAAGGGTGGATGCCAAACTCAATAGTTAGTCTGCTCAACAAAATAACGGTCTTGATTGAAGGGTCTGAAACAGTAAGCAAATGACCGGAGAGTGGGTACCAAGAAGTACTCCAAGCAGAGAGGCATTCTCACAAAGAATGAACGGCTTAGAAGAGTCCCAGATTCGGATGATGAATCGATGCAGCCAGAGATCAAAGGCCGGTAGCGGCAGATGAAGAAGCTGTGGACCTGGCAAGAGCCCGAGGGGGAGCCACAGAGACAGAGACAATGGTGAGGAGACAATACCGAGGTACTTGCAGCTGAGGTCACAACACAAGAAGAAATTGTTGTGGTCCCAGTCCAAGAAACAAGCAATTGTAGTACCAAGGGTCTCCCAAAGGAGGAAAAAGAGAAGGCCGGTAAAAGCCGCCGAGAAGAAGAAAGGGAAGGGTCATCTTCCGCTTCTACCAAAGTCGCCTCGAAGACGAGGAAGAAGAAGAAGCTGAAATTCCATTAGTGAGGAGACCAAGAAAAGCAACTCAAAGCTCGAAGGCTCCTCCAAAATAGAAAGTTCAGAGGAGCAGACTGACACAAAGAACTCTACTACCGGAGGAGGTACTGTCTTTGAAAATAGCAGTGAGGTTGGACAACTAGAAGTTCCCTCCTCTCCACCCAAGGAAGCTGCTCTTCCTACCATTCCTAAATTAGGTACGAGTTTATCATCTTCTCCATCATTATCCCCGCACTGCAATGAAGAAGTGCCTCAGCCGGCACTTGAGCCTCAAATTCAGCCTATTATCCCACCAAATTTCAACTGTAATGAAGAGGTAACCCAGCCGGTACCTCGAGCCTCTTGAATGTAGCCTACTTCCTCATCACCCAAACTCAAACTATACTCCCCGATACGTAACACCCCACACCTCAACTAACCTCACCAATAATCCAAACCTCATCTCCCACTCCAACCCCGACACACAAACTCAACCATTATCATCTTCTACACCTCCCGAACCAATTCCTCTCCCTCAAGTCCAAATTCCATCCATTCCTACCTTTTCCTATTCTCTTCTTCCATCTATCCAAACACACTCTATTCCCTCCAACCTACTCAAAAAGATAAATATCCCTCTTCGTCCGATTCCTCATCCGAGGAAGATGACGAGTGACTCGAGCCCTCTTCAGCCTATATCCTCAATCCTCATCCAAGTGGAGAAAAAGATAAACTCAACCTTTAAGAGGAAGATGAAACGAGAGGACAAAGAAGATGGTGGAGGCGGTGACGAACAATGTTTGCCAAAGATGAAAGAAGTTGATGTTGGAACCACCTTTCGCCGACTCTATGAAATTATCGATTCGGGATCGCGAATACATAAACGCAGCGGATAGAATTGTACCTTTATTCACCGTAATAGGTGAAGACGAACCAGTTCTAAGGTCGAATCGGCGATCGAAGGATGAGCCTCGAACCTCACGGTCTTCGCCGTATTCCTATCCCTTTCCCTTGGACGTCGAGTGGTCGACGATCCTCCAAGGAATCGAATCCGCCTCTATCTCGATCTCACGTTTTTACCCGTCCTGAGGCTCGATGTTAGGGTTTTATTTATAGGCTGCAACAGGACCCTAAGGAGGAATTAGGGTTGGGCCTCCCGATGGGCCTAAATATCCCGTGTTCGGTCCGAACACTTTACTTAAGCCCATCAATTATAACTCGACACTAAAGAATTATAATTGAATTACCGTCCTAATCCTATATTATAATATGGGCTCCTTTATTATGTGTACGTTTATTTCCCGTGTTTAAGATATCGAATGTCCATAAATTAATTAAATTATCGACAACTTAATTAATTTATATCTAATTCCAAGAGTAGTACCACTCATCTTTATTATTATGTCGATTAAATCCACTGCAGGTTTACATAATAATCTTTATGAGCTCCTCAAAGGGACATCATCATCCTAAATAATTAGGACTCGTATTCCTTCTATAATCAACGGACACCATATAAACGAGTGCTATCTCCCAATTCACCGAGCCTATTGATTTAATAAATCTCACCCATTGGCAAATCAAAGAAACATAACACGTGCCCGTTATTATATAGGGATTAAGAAGACGTACATCCAAAACAACAGAGGTCTTGTTCTTTTATATAGTCGGTACAAATTGAACAACCTCATATGGTCCCGCTTTCAATACATACAAAATGTACTAGTGTAACTTTATAGTCAAGATAGACTAATACCAAATTACACTACAAACCGTTCCAATGGTTTGTCCAAATCCATCTTGGTTATGAGCTATTATTTATAATCTATAAGGAACTCGATAGCATGATCTTCTCGTGTGACACCACACACCATGTTATCTACGGTATAGATTAATGACAAAATAATGATATATATAACAATCATAAACAATAAGTATTTTGATCATAATGAATCTCATATTAAAAGGATGTTCATACTCAAAAAGATGTTCATACAAAAGCTAGGCTTATAGTATACATCCTAACAGTTGAGGTAAAACTTTACGATAAAATTGTTCTCGTCACTAACTCTATAATCGGCTGAAAAAGTAAGGGCAATGGAGGAAGAAATGAAGGCACCGAAAGAAGAAGTGAAAGGATACAATCAGATGGTTGTCAATGAAATGGCAGTGGACGATCGACTTGAGTCAAGTTCAATGATCTCGATGCAAAATTGACAAACTTGGCTTCTAAAGTTAAAAAGGGGGAAAGAGATGAGCAAGAAAAGAGACAAACCCTCACACCGTGGTCGAGGAGACCGGCGAGAAGAGAAGTAGGCATAAAGGCCAACATAGCTAATACGGAGGCAGCTAAGGAAGACTTAAGACTCAAGTCTCCGATGAGCTAGCTGCTCTCAGTGAGGGTGAGTCACTAGAGGAGGCGTTAAAGGAAGATGAGGAGAAAAGGAGGAATGAGGAAGAAGAAAGAACTGAAAAACTCTTGGCTAAGCCGAAAGAGTCTCGAATCAAGAAGCCAAGGGGAAGGGCAAGGAAGTAGCAGCTATTGAGCCAAGATCACCGATATCTATTCCAGAGCTACCGCTAAAGGAAAGGAAAGAGAGAGGCTGATTATTCAAATCTTTCGGAAGAAGCGGATTAAGAGGATGAAGAGAGAAAAGGAGTATTACGGAAAGAAGGAAAAGAGAAGGGTAAGGAAACAAAAGGGAACCGATGTCTTCTCGGAGTAGCACTGAGCGGAAATGGTTGGTTAAAGACTTAAGTGGCACTAACTTCAGACCATTTCATCCAACGAATGCTCCACCGAAGGCGGCTTGCGGCAAGTATGAGGAGGAGTACAGCCAAAGAATCTGGAAGGGATGTGGATGTACTACCGGTACATTCTCAAAGCTCCCGGATCAACTCAAAGAAGATCCAGACTTAGTTTGGCATGAGTGGATGGAGAAGATAGACAAAGATCTCTACGATTGATCGTTGAAAGAAGCGACGAGGAGTTAAATGTTAATCTAATCTCTCCGGCTTTTGAGTATGCCATTCCCGCCAAGAAATCAGATGGATCCTGGACCTTGATTGGGTAAAGGGAATAGTTCAAAGGGCGAGTCCTGGACTTGTTCGGGGAGGAGGAGATCAAGCAATGAGAAGGTGAGTATTCAACTCGGCCGATGGTTCCCGAGGAAGATCGATGGGAGTCTCGATAAAACAGATTTTTCCTTTCTTATCTTATCTTTTATCACCTCTCAATTTTGTAATCAGTAAATGTGAAATGCGAATATACTTTGCTTTATTTGATCTATTTTTTTAAGCTTTCTTTTCTGTTTTAAGAAAACTTAAAAATTTTCCAAGTATTAATCATCCTGAGGAAATTCTCATCTCGTACTTAAACTTCTTTAAAAATTTTCTAAGTTTTAAATTTTTTTCATATGTCTTAAAAAACTTTCCAAATCTTTAAAAGTTTCTAAGTCCTAAGACTTAAATTTTTACTAAGTCTAAATATTTTGGAAAAGTCTTAAGACTTAAGAATTCTTGCTTAAAAGTTTTCTAAGTGTGAATTGTGTGCATTAACTTGGATAAATCGATTAGAAATATGAATGTGTTCTAATATGCCTATCCGATTATCTTGATTAACTTTAACTAACTTCACTGTGAGTGTGTCTCTTTCTTGTAGTTTTAACTTCATCAAAAAGGGGGAAATTGTTAGATCAAGGAAGGTTTTGATGAGTTAAGAAGTTCAACCCAGATAAGCAAACGATATCAAAGAACAGGTTGAGATGAAGTACTAGTATTAAGTCGATCAAACCAAGGTCAAGGACCGTACAAGTGGGAGACCGAAAAGGTACAAGTCATCTCGGAGACAAGCTCAAGTCTAGTCATCTGCAGGGACGAGTATGAAGAGCTCGGACAAGGTCAAGACAAGCCGAGTAGAATAAGGAAGGCAAGTCTTCACCAGTCACCAGCAGCGAGTAGAGTGAAATCACCGAGGATAAGAGCAGCTTGTCAAGATTAAGTTTGTTGAGCGCTTTTAGTTTGTTAGAATTGACTAACAAACTAACCGTCTTTCCGCACTTATAAATAGGTCTAGGTTTTCATTTTCTACACACGTATCACACATTATTCACTATATTCGATTTCTACTTTCACATCAATACACAAGTTTTCAAAAAGTTCTAAGTGTTTATAGAACACTTTACTTCACATCTTCAAAGTTCACTACTCACCGTAATAGTTAGATTTCGATAGAAGAATTTAGGAGTTTTGAAGAGTTGAAGATCTTTGTAAGTTGTAAGTTGGATCGAAAGTAAGTAAGTGGTAGCAGAGACCCTTCTTCAAGTTGAAGAAGGAGAGTGGATGTAGGATTATTCATAATCCGAACCACTATAAATCTTGGTGTTCTATATTGCTTTCATTTACTTATCTGCTCTTCTCAATTTCACTATCAATCAAAGTTTAATTTTAGAATTCAAATTAGACTAAATATCAGTGTGCTTTTGATCTAAATAAAGTTGAGTTTAAAATTGAATTCGTTATGTAACTTTGGTGTTTTGAATAAGTTTTGAAAGATTTGTAAAATCTAAAAAATCTATTTAACCCCCCTTCTAGATTTTTCCTAGAAGGTGATTCAAGTTTCTTTTAATCTACTCAACTAAGTGGGACCAACAATGTTGGAGCCTCGCATATCTAAAGGTTTAAGGAAAACCTCAGTTGAAAAGTTTTAACCGAACATTGGACATAAGTGTTCCGATTGGGAATGCAATGAACATCCAGGGTTTAGTAGGGAAAGTGTAACGCCCTGTTCGTAAACTTCGACCTTCGTGGTCTCGACGTCCTAAACCCGAGTCGTCACTTAGTGAAACATAAAACTGAGCCAGAAAATTTCTTTTGAATAACAAACGATTAAGTTGCAGCGGAAAAATTTCTGAAACACTTTACTTGGTGAAGAGAAACTCTTTTAAAATAAAAGATTAGTATCTACTATGATCAAAACCATCTCGACGAGTACAACTCCTGTGGGGAGATAATAACATAAAATTAGTAAAGTATTCGTTACAAAAGGTTGAAATTACTAAGACGATTTATTTATTAACTAAGAGAGAGTGGGAAGCGGTCGCCTATTGCAGCTCCCGGCCTCAATCTCGTGACACGAAAAATATTAGTTATAGGGCGTGAGATAAAATCTCGGTGGATGACCTATACTGTTATACAGATTGACAGAAATCCCAAAATAGTTGAATATTTTATTCTTTATTCTCATCTTTCGTTATTTACTTCCTTGTTATGGCATTGTGTTCATTTGTATTAGGTAATCTTCCGTTATAAGATTTTCATCCTTTAACTTACGTTCGATTAAGAGATTCATCTTTCTTTACAACAGTTAGTACATAAATATAGCACATATGAGATGGCACATGATAGTTTCCTATCACATCCGATCTCCGTAATCACATTGTGGAATGGCACGTTTACACGTCCGAGACCCGTAATCATATGGGAAGGCACATGATAGTTATTCTATCACATCCGAACCCCGTAAACTTTCATCATATGGGAGGGCACATGATAGTTTCCTATCACATCCGGACCCGTAAACTTTCATCATTTGGGAGGGCACATGATAGTTTTCAATCACATCCGACCCCGTAAACTTTCATCATATGGGAGGGCACATGATAGTTTCCTACCACATCCGGACCCCATAAACTTTCATCACATCATATAGGGCTTGCCCTCTTTTCATAAAAAAATAAATAAAAATAAAATATAGCTCATCATTGGACGATCACGCATTTAAGTTATACATTCACACGCTTTTGGTATTTGCATCTTTCGAGGAATCTGCTTATGTTTGATTCAGAAAACTCGACAATACCATATAACATTAACTAGCTATACAGATAATGTCACCCACCTGGAGAACTTTTAAGAGAATGTTTAACTTCTTGATCTCTTAGGCCTCTCGTACAAACCTCCTGGCCTCGGGTTTGAGCAAAGACTTTACCTAGCATAGTCCATTTGTTTAGTTCGACCACTCTTTTGTCCATTAGAAACTTAGGTTCTCGATCTTATTGTGCCTTCCAAAACTAGGCTTTTAATGAATAAGGGGTACTTTATTTCGTTAACCGATCTTATGGGTTCAAACCTTTTGGTTTAACGGTATTTCTAGTGTCTTTGTCGGTTCAAGGTTCAATTTGGGTTAGTTGGTTTTATTCTATTATAAGAAATCAAATAACACATTCATGGAGTATCACATAAATCATGCATCACATAAGGCATGCTTAGTTTTCTAAAAGTTAAGTAAATTATTTCTCCTAATACTCTATCATTGAAGAAATGACACGTAAACATGCATAAATAGAATAAAATACTTAGACTCATCCAAAAATCATAAAATTTTAGTATGATATATATCTATAAATAAGGAATAAACTCCCTTAAGGGTCCAAGTTCATTTGAGTTACGAAACTATAGCAGATTTTGAAATAAGGACTCTAAGTTTCTGTTTCGGCAAAACAGTGACCTCAAACTTATAAAACCATAACTCTTTGTAAAAATATCTAAAAATTATGAAATTAAAATAGATGATGCATTACTCAAGTATGAACAACTTTCATTCAGGAACCCAAGCCATTTGACTTACGGACTCTGCCCAGAAAAATCGTGAACATTTAATCTATCATTCGGCTTGGTTACTGGACATGTCTTACAAGAAAATTCATAACTAATTGGATACTCGTTTAAAAGTCACCAAATTTTAGAATCTTGTTATAAACAGGTTGTAGGACATCCATGAATATTTGCATAATTTATACGTTAGTCTAACTGGAAAAATAAATTCGTGCAAGACAGAAATAACCCTATGCATCGAACGTCGACCAGGTACTCAGAAAACGAATTTTTATCTCATGAAGTACTAAACGAAATATTATGAATTTTGAATATGATTTAAAACACATCAAGGGGAACATCCCAGATTTTTCCTAGAATTTTCTAGCTATCAGAAAGGGGAGAAATAAAAGAAATGAGTCACTGCTCCCAGTTTCGGATTACTTCCGACACATAATCTTTCACGATTTTATTCTCAGTCTACAAATATCCAGTGACCACGAAATTTTAGTATGTTATTCTAAACTTCAAATACTAGATCTAGGAATTTTTCCATCATTTTTAAATGGGTGGAAAGGGTCCGAATAAATTTTACGAAAACTGGTCAGTGGTTAGGGCATGATTTCGGCAGCTTCATGTTTTAAGCATAACTTCACCATTTTGACTTCAAACACTAAGATTCCAACTCAAGCACTCCATATATGATTAAATCATATTAAAACAATCTCTTAGGGCTTTCTAAATTATTTTTCCTAAGTCTTCTAAGCTAAGAAAGCATAAGACTAAAAAGAAAGGGCTAGGAGGCTTACTTCTTAGGAAGAGAAGACTTCTTGCCTTGAGAGCTTCTTTGTGATTTGTGTGTCCAAGAATGAGAAGGGGAGGGGGCTATTTATAGAAGGAAAATGAGAGAAGGTGTGTCCAAATGGATGGTGGAGAGGAAAAGGGGGAAGAAATAGGCTTGTGTCCTAAGGGTTTAGCCTAGGGTTTGGAAGTTATTTTGGAGAATAGGGTACAAAATACTATTCTTCATTAATGCACCCATGTGCACGAAATCTTTGAGGGATTTGGCAGCCATTTGGTAGTCTAATTTCTAATACGGTGGTGTGACTTCGTTGTTGAGGTTTCGGTATTTTTCGGTCTGAGTTTCGGCTCCGAAAATTATTAAAATGCGCGATTGGAAAACAAACATTTTTCTTAGGGTTTTCTTGAGTGTTTCCCACCTTTAAAGGACTTATTGATAATTAATCATTATTAATCAAATCCGGATTACGAATATGGGTTGTAGAAGTATTAGTAGATTTTCGGTCGAAGAACCGTTCGTCAATTGGAGAAAAATACACATAAAATTTTAAATCAAACTTAGAAAATCAAATATAAAACTCTAGGTTTTGGTTTCGGGTTATTACGTAAAATACTTAAGCAACCTAAGACACAATCGCTTCTTTTGGAGTTTAGTGATAATTCAAGGGTTGATTTACTAGGAAATATGTGTAACAATCTTAGAAGGAAGGTTCACATCTCGAGGAGTCAAGACTTTGCCATTAGTACTAGTACAAAGAAGAAAACAGAAGGATGGAGCTCCCGAGAGAGAGAGAGAGAGAGAGAGAGAGAGAGAGAGAGAGAGAGAGAGAGAGAGAGAGAGAGAGAGAGAGAGAGAGAGAGAGAGAGAGAGAGAGAGAGAGAGAGAGAGAGAGAGAGAGAGGATGAGTACTTAGCTAAGTATTCGCAATGTCTTCAAATTAAGTAAGTAAATTTCGGGACGAAATTTCTTTTAAGGGGTGTAGGATGTAATGACCGAAATCAAAAACTAGTGTTTTATATTTGATTTTCTAAGTTTAATTTATTTTATTGATTGATTTAAATTCTATGTGTATTTTTCTTAATTTTGCTCCAATTGACGAATGGTTTTTCAAACCAAATCTACTAATACTTCTAAAACACATATCTCAGAATCTGGATTTGTTTAATAATGATTAATTACTAATAATCCTTTAAAGGAGGGAAACATTCAAGAAAAACTCTAAGAAAAATAAATTTGTTTCCCATCGCGCGTTTTAATAATTTTTTGGAACCGAAACTCGAACGAGAAAAATACCAAAAATCAACGACGAAGTCATGCCATCAGTATAAGAAAATGGACTGCCAAATGGCAGCCCAAATCCCTCAAAATTTCGTGCACATGGGGGCTTTAATGAGGAGAATATTGAAGTACAAGAGATCCTAGCCCAAATCTTAGGATTAGCTCCTAAAGCTAGGCAAAATAGCCTCAAGCCTATTTCTTCCCCCTTTTCCACTCCACCATCCATTTGGCCACCCCTTCTCTCTTTTCCCTTCTATAAATAGCCCCCTCCTTCTCTTTCTTGGACACACAAGTCACAAAGAAGCTCTCAAGGCAAGAAGTCTTCTCTTCCAAAGAAGTAAGCCTCCTAGCCCTTTCTTTTAGTCTTATGCTTTCTTAGCTTAGAAGACTTAGTAAAAATAATTTAGGAAGCCCTAAGAGCTTTTTTAATATGATTTAATCATATATGGAGTGCTTGAGTTGGAATCTTAGTGTTTGAAGTCAAAATAGTGAAGATATGTTGAAAGTATGAAACTGCCGAATTATATACCCTAGCTGCTGACCCGTTTTGTAAAAATAATTCGGACACTTTCCCACGTTTAAAAATAATGAAAAAATTCATAAATATATTATTTGAATTCTAGAACAACACGTTTAAATTTCATAATTTTCTGATCATTGTGTAAGGAGAATAAAATCGTGGAAAAATGTGTGACGTAAATGTGCATAATCTGGGAGCAGTGACTCATTCTATTTATTTCTCCCTTTTCTAAAGGTTATAAAATTCTGGAAAAATTAGGGACGTTCCCCTGGATGTTTTTTAAATCATAGTAAAAAATATAATATTTTTGTTTAGTACTTTATGAGATATAACCTGTTTTCTAAGTACCTGGTCGATGCTCGACGCATAGAGTTATTTTACATTTCACGAATTTATTTTCCGGTTTTTCTTAATTAATAAATTATGGAAAATTTCATGGACGTTATACAACCTGTTAGTAATAAGATTCTAAAATTTTGTGATTTTTAAACGAGTATCCAATAAGTTATGAATTTTATTGTGAGACATGTATAGTAACCGAGCCAAACGATAGATTAAATGTTCACGAATTTTCTGGGAAAATTCCGTAGGTCAAATGGCTTGAGTTCCCGAATGAAAGTTGTTCATCCTTGAGTAATGTATTATATGTCTTAATTTTGTGATTTTTAGATAATTTTATAGTAAGTTATGAATTTTAGAAGAACACTTGACACTGTTGGCCGAACCAAAATCAAATGTCAATTCTCTTCGAAATCTGCTATCTTTCCACAGCCCAAATGAACTTGGACCCTTAATGAAGTTTGTTCCATATTTAGAGATGTATATCATACTAAAATATCATAATTGTTTGATGAGTGTAAGTATTTTATTCTATTTATGCATGTTTACGCGTCATTTCTTCAATGAGGGAGTATTAGGAGAAATAATTTACTTAACTTTTAGAAAACTGAGCATGCCTTATGTGATGTATGATTTATGTGATACTCCATGAATGTTGTATTTGGTCTCTTATAATAGAATAAAACCAACTAACCCAAATCCCGAACCTTGAACCGACAAAGACACTAGAAATACCGTTAAACCAAAAGGTTTGAACCCATAAGATCGGTTAACGAAACAAGTTCCTCTAAATACCAAAGCCTAGACTTAGAAAGACACAATAAGATCAAAATTCTAAGTTAAGTTAATAAATCAAAAGGTCGTATGAAACTAAACAAATGGACTATGTTAGGTAAAGTACGGCTCAAACCTAAGACCGGAGGTTTGTACGAGAGGCCTAAGCGATCAAGAAGTTAAACTTTCTCTTTAAAAGTTACCAATTGGGTGACACTATCTGTATAGCTAGTTAATGTTATATGGATGTTGTTAGTTTTCTGAATCAAACATAAACAGATTTCTCAAAAGATGCAAATACCAAAAGCATGTGAATGCATAACTTATAAATGTGTGATCATCAAATGATAAGCTTTATCTTACTTTTATTTATTATTTTTTTGTGAAAAGAGGGCAAGCCCTATATGATATGATGAAAGTTTACGGGATTCGGATGTGATAGAATAACTATCACGTGCCACTCCAAATATGATTACGGGTTTTGGACGTGTAAACGTGTCATTCCAAAATATGATTACGGGTTTCGGACGTGTAAACGTGCCACTCCAAAATATGATTACGGGTTTCGGACGTGTAAACGTGCCACTCCAAAATATGATTATGGGTTTCGGACGTGTAAACGTGCCATTCCACATTGTGATTACGAGGATCGATGTGGTAGGAAACTATCATGTGCCATCTCATTTGTGTTATATATAGTTGAATGTTATAAAGAGTTGTGAACTCTGAATCAAAGAAGATGATAGTTAAAGGATGAGGAGCTATTAGATTATATCTCAAGTCTTACCTTATACAAATGAACACAACGCCATAACAAGGAAGTAAATAACAAAAGATGAAAATAAAGAATAAAAGACTCTACTATTTTGGGATTTTCTCACAATCAGATAACAAGATACAGTCGCCCATCGAGATTTTTATCTCACGCCCTATAACTAATATTTTTCAGGTCACGAGATTGAGGCCGGGAGCCGCAATAGACGACCCGCTTCCACTCTCTTTCTATTTAAATGAGTGACTTTATATTTTTCAGATCTTTATGAAAATTTATATTTTGTTAAAGACTTCGTCACTATGATTTTCCCTAGAGTTGAACCTTAGACTCAACGGGTGGCTTTTGTCAAATGATTAATCTCTTTGTTTAGTTATGAATATGGTTCAAACATTTTAAATAAGTGTTTGTAAAATCTTCCGCTACAACTTAAAATGAATAGCATTGCTTTCTAAAAGGAATTTTCCGGCTCGATTTTTATGGTTCACTAAGTGATGACTCGGGTTTAGGATGTCGGGACCTCAAAGGTCGACTTTCTAAATTTTGGGGCGTTACAGAGGAGATAGCAGTAGGTGTTACCATTGAAATTTCGAGCAATGGTGTTTGAGAATTGAGATAGTGGCAAACACTAAATCGACACAAGAAAGTGATGGTTATGATAAAGAGAAAAGAGATTTTAGAACATTTATTAAAACAAATATGCATATGTGAGAATAGAAATTAAGGGATGGGGAGGGGAAGGAGTGGAGAAGTTTAGATATTAGGGTTTTTGGGTAATAGGAATATATGTGGTAATGTATGGTAAGTGTATTAAAGATTTTGATAAATTTGCTATAGGGCCATGTTATATGTAGGGGTGGATCGGTGCGGCATACCGAAAATAACGTTCCATACCGTATACCGTACCAAAAATTTCGGTATGTAAATTTTCATATCGCTATCGCATCGAAGCTTTCGGCATACCGAAATTCGATATAACGAAATTTCGGTATAAAATAATTATTTACCGATACCATACCGAAATTTCGGTATACCGATTTTGAACGGTATCGGTATATACCGGTCCATACCGAAATTTTGGTATACCATTTCATGCGAAATTGCGGTATACCGAATATACCGAATACCGACACATATTTTTTACCGAAAATACTAAAATACCGAAATATACCGATTTTTTCGGTATTTGGTATATACCAAAATACCGAAAATTATAAAAGTGCATACCGTTACCGTGCGAAAACATACGGTGCGGTATGATACCGCACCGAAAATTACGGCATACCGAAAAAATCGGTATTTTCGGTATTTTTCGATTTGATAAGTGCAATATACCGAAATTTTCGATATTTTTTCCACCCCTAGTTATATGCACACATATTTTTTTATAGTATACTCACTGGATAAATATACACTCGATAGAATCAGTAATCCACCTCAAAATACCCTTTTAGAAAAATCCTAATTCCCCTCCTCTTCATCTCCTCTCCCTACAACGCCTTTGCACACCCTCTTTTCTATTTCTTTTTTCTTCCCCTCTCCTCCCTCCTCACTCTCAGGCCGTCCCCACCCCCTCCCAACGTCCCTCCCTCCCACACTCTCTGCTCCATTCTCTTTAGTTATTCAAAGCCATTCCCCTCCCTCACTTTTTTAAGTATCCAGCATTCCCCTTTCTATTTTCTCCCTCATCTTTTCTCCATTCTTCTTTCAATGATTTATTTGTATTTGCACGAGTTCTCATTTACATCGCAACCCCAAAATGCAGGTTTGTTTTTCCTATTTTTCGATCCTCTATGAAATAGTACAAAATTTTCGGATTTTTTTCAAAAATTTTGTTCGATTTTTATTTACGAATTATATTTTTATTTTCAAAAATTTTTGTTGAAATTTTTATTTCAAAATAAAAAATTGAAAAAGGCTTTTCTTTATTTTTTTATTCGAAACTGATTTTTCAAAAAAATTATAGAACACATTTTTTTGTTTTTTACTAATTTGATTCATTTATTAATTAGTTATACCTAACTTTCAAAATATTGGGTTCTATGCAAAAATGAAGTTTTTTGCATCGTTCAATATTTTTAGATTACCAGAAATAAAAATGAGAGTACATTGTTCTGAATATTTAAGTGGATGTATGTGTTTTCAGAGGAGAGTGATGAGGGTGTATATGTCATTTCGCATGTATCCAAAATTAATAAGATTGCAGGGTGTGTACTACCTAAGAAAGAGTGTCAATTTAACCTGGGCTATTGTTATATAAATATGAGGGTATTTATTTATTAATAAAAAGTTTGCAAATAACCAAGCCCACCTGTGGTTGATTAATGGGCTTCACCTATTTTTTTCGCGGCCAAGCTTATATGCACACACTTTTTTATTTAGAGCACCCACCTATTGAAAAAAACCATTTATTTAGTGCACCCCACTAAGTGCACGAAATACCCTTCCTCCCTCCATTCCCATTATACGGTAAAAATACAGGCACCCACTCACGTATTGACAGCGTCGCCGTCGCCCACCTCGCCCGGCGTCGCTGCGTCGCCCACCCTCGCCCAGCGTCGCCCATCGCTCGGCGTCGCCGTCGCCCACCTCGCCCAGCGTCGCCGTCGCCCACCCTCGCCCAGCGTCGCCGTCGCCCACCCTCGCCAGCGTTGCCGTCGCGTGGCGTCGCCCATCACCGGCCGTCGCCGTCGCCCGTCGTCCCACACCGCACGCGCCGCGTCGCCGTCGTCAATCTGCTTTCTTCGCCGTTCTCGTCTCGGTTATGACGAGAACAAATTTGCCGGGTAAGTTTTTAAATTTTTACGTGTTTTTTCAAAAATAGGTTGTCTGTGTTGTAATTTCTTCGTTGTTTGTTCGAATTTAGTGGCGAAATTTGTTTAGGAGTTCTTTTTTTTTTTTTTGCCGAATTTTATTTTTGTGTTCGATTTGTTTGGCCGATATTTGTTACAATTGCTGTTTTTCCGTACGTGAACTCAACAAAGTGACCAAGAATGTTTGAAATCTCCAATGATTTGTTTGGCCGATATCTGTAATTGCTTTGTTTTTACATGTTTTTTCAAGACTTGTTGCAAAGAACCATTGGATTCACCATTTAGATTTTCCAAAGTTGAGGGTATCTTAGAAATTTTATCACCGTGAAGCGTAGTACTCCTTGAACAATCTCTAGGATTTTGAGAATTCATAGCAATGTTTCCATGATATGAAGCAACAGGAGGACTAAATGCTTAGCTCCTGTGATATTGGTGATTCATCTTTGCTGGTTTTTGTAAAATGTGTGGCGATATATAATCATCAAAATAAAATCAAATATTATTATACATATATATATATGATATTTTATTTCTTTGTCTTAATCTGATAAATTAAGTTGGGAAACTTGTGGGCGTTGATTTATTGGTAAAAGTTGGCATTTTGTGAGATTTTATATATAAGATGATTAGTTATATACGTGTATATATATATGAATATATTGGGACTTAGTCGACATACATATTAGGAATTAATTAGTCGATTTACAAAAGTGACTTGATAGTTTCATTTTTATTAGTATAATTTACGTGTGTGTTTTTTCTAATTCATTGTGTGTTTCTTAGTATGCTAGGAGGTTTTAGTATTTCTTTTCATTTAATACTACATTTGATATGAGAAATGAGATAATGGATAAATATAATAGGCGGGTTGTTCAAGATAAGAGAAGTTGAGATTATTATTTATGAGTATTAACTATTAAGTAATATAGTATGTAGTAATAATCTCATATATTGGTTAGGATGTTCCATTATATTCACTGTGAAATTTCGTGTTTTAATTATCTTTTTTATGTATTTCTTTATGCAGGATTCATGCTATTGCAATTTTGAACAGCTTAATTTTGATTTGGTTAGTACCCTCGCCAATCGACATTGGAAATATAGCGTGTTCATTATATAGATGGTTACTAGATTCTCATTTGAGGTTGAGAAAAGCAAGTCCGCACAAATTTCAATCTGTGAAAAGGTCAAGGTTAACAATATGCTAGATAAGTGGAATTTGTTGTGATTATATTTAAAGCCTCAAGATTGGCACGAGTTGTAACTCTTCTAAAACTGTCCTGCTATGTGGTTAGGCATGTTAGAAATTCAAATATGTCAAGTTTTCTCATTGTAGCAACCGTTGGTATTTCACATGGCACTTTACATAATATATGAAATGACCTAAATTAAGTTTATGCAAAGCATGACAAAGAGGGTTTCATACGTTATAATTAATCGGGGTATTTTAAACTATAGGAATTGGTTCTCAATTGGTTCCAAAATGAGTTTATACCCTCTCCAAGGGTATTGTAAACTTTAGGAATTGAATGATGAGTCACATTCAAAGATGGAAAATTAAACTTTTATTTAAATCTGGATTACATACTTATTAAGCTTGTTGAATTTTATGGTGTTTGTTTTACTTAGCTTGTTGAATTTTATGATGTTTTGTTTAATTTTGTTATTTTATCTATGCAATCGTGTTTTATTCTCTTAGTTGTTTCGAAATATGTGTTTTAATATTTTTATTTCTAATTTTTATGTTTACGTAAATTATTTGTATTTTTCAATTAAAGGTGACAGGATCCGCCCTACGCCTCTAACAAGAAAACGAAAAATAGTAGATGAAAATGGAATTTTGTAGTTAGAAGCTACCGTAGTTCATCCCGATAATGGTTTTTGTGTTAGTGATTTTACGAGTACGGATAAAATGTAGAAGAAAATGGAAGGAGGGTAAAATTGTTAGAATCACACCGACATACGGCTTTATGATCTCGTATGATTAAGAATTTGGTTTGAGGTTTAAGCTAAAATTATGGCATTGTTGAGTTTCCTCGTTTGTTTGTTAATTTATTCATTATCGTAAATTTTGGTGCATTTATGTTATTTTTTTGTTCAGGTCGCATGCTAATTTATTTGGCTTTGATGAAATAATTGGTTAATTAAGTGATTGAGTATTTAAATAATTAATCAATCAATTTTTCACATATTTGTCTTGATTACCATTATATGCATGATTGTAATAGTATTTCTCATATCCCTTACTTTTTAAATTCTAATGCAATATTTTTGTGTTTTTCGGTGAAAGGTGTTAGGGAACGACCTCACCGCCTCTAACAAGGAAACGGAGAGCGGTGAATGAACCACATGAATCGGAACCACAACAACCGTAACCACAAGAACACAGAAGATGATAGTCCTAATGTTGAACATGATGAAGAAGGATCGGGAGAGGATGAAGGATTAATGCAAAGAACGAATGCTTTAAGAGGCTTGGTCGAGAAGTGGAGATCGGATTATGTCTTGTTGTGGATGACGCATAGATGTTGTTCAAAGAAACAATTGCTACTCTGCGAGGTCCGAACAAGCAAGACCATCGTCACTTGTATCGGGACGAGGGAGAGGTAGAGGGCGCAGAGGGAGAAGGGGGTAGGCGTCGGTAAGCTATTTTCATTTGGTTGTTTAAGAAGTTCAAATAACTTATGTTTAAGTTTATGTTTTCTGGAAGATGAAGTAGTTGTGTTTTTATTTCGCTTTTGAATTATTAAACTATTTTGTTGAACTTGTAGCAGAATGTAATTTGTTGAATTTGGTTATTGAAGTTGTCGAATGTAGTATTTTTTTATGTTAAAATATTGACAAAGAAAAATATCTGAGTAAATATTTCGTATGCTTTTCAAAAAAATTTAACGATTTTCTGAAAGATTTTTCAAAAATTGGACAATTTTTTTGTTGTTTTTCACGAAAAAAATATTTCAAAGTGTTATCCAAAAATTGTTAAAATTTACGAAAGTTTTATACGAAAATTGATCCGAATATAGTTATTATTTTCAAAGTTTTCTCCGAAATTAATAATTATTTTCAAATAAATTACCGAACAGTTGGTTTTTCATGGTTATAGAATGTTAAATTTTTGAAAATCCTAACCGAAATAATGTACTATTTCACGAAAAAAATATTTCACCACTCTTTTTCGGAAATTTTAGCTGAAATTCTCGAATATTTTCGGAAATTTTGTACGAAATTTGTCCTAATTTTCGAAAATCTTTCGTAATGTAAGGTAAAACATGGTTATAGAATGTTAAATTTTCGGAAATCCTAACCGAAATAATGTACAATTTTCGGAAAAAATTTCACCATTTTTTCGGAAAATACTACCGAAATTTTGGATAATTTTCGAATTTTTATCCGAAAGTTTTCTTAATTTTCGGAAAATCTTTCGTAATGTAAGGTTTTTCATGGTTATAGAATGTTAAATTTTCGGAAATCCTAACCGAAATAATGTACAATTTTCGGAAAAATATTTCGACCACCCTTTTCGGAAATTTCACCAAATTTCGCATATTTTCGAAGTTTTGTCCGAAATTTGTCTTAATTTTCGGAAAAATTTTCCGAACTGAAGGTTTTTCATGAATTTCTTAATTTTTCAACCGAGAAAATGGGAAACTCCAAAAAAATTGTCAAACTATAATTTCACAAACATTTCAATAAACCAACCAAGATTGTTATGCATTCCAGTTTGTTCAACCAATATTCATATACATTTTTCATCTAACCCTACAATTGACAAAAATGTACCAATGTACATGCTCACAAGATGTATATGAGCATTGTAACACATTTGTAGTGCACAAAAATATAACAATGTGCATGTTCACAAAATGTACAAATGTACTTGTTCACAAAATATATTTTCACTAATCAATACTATGCAATATCCCCGGCCGTAAGCAGCGTACCATCCATTAGCAATCGAACGATGATAGTCCTTACATGCAACGGCAATGGGTGGCAATGGTCGACCAACGCCTAAAGATACCTATCATATTAAAAGAACTATTATCAAATTATTCTAAAATGTATACAAATTGGATAATTTAGTAAAATCACATACCGGACAAAGTGATTTTGGTTTACCATTCCCATACAAATACATCTTGGTGCAACGGGTACGACATTTCTCAAAGGAAGATAGGTAAGTGACAAACCGTTGATCTAAAGTCACAAAAGCCACATTATACGCAGATGCTACCAAAAATCCCATATATGGCAATACAAACCAATTCTTATTTCTCATTGACGGTGAGAAAGCTTGATTTAAGCGTCTACTACCTCGCTCACACGCCCCTTCTCCATGAAAACATCCTCGTATAATGAAATATTTTTGCTCAATTCAATCATCAGTCCTGTCGAACACGGCTCCAATGGTCCTCACCAAATCCCATCAATCCGGCCACACCGAAATCCACAATGGCCATCGCCCTTAACATTCACTACGTTAACGATATATGCTTGATCTTGAAGAGGCAACACGTCAACGAACTTTATGGGTTTCACACTTCGGGTGCGATTGCGAATTATATGTACATGGGAGTAAAATCAAACGTAAATATATAATTCATAAAATCATAATAAATATATATGTGATAAGCTTACTTGGTTGTTTTTCCGCTTTCCTTTTTTACGAAACAATGGTGTTGGGAGCGAATCAAACATCATACACGGGTTTTTCTTCATCTACCGAGCAACTCTCAACCATTGATAATTGATATTCAAATAGACTAGGATCACGTTTGGTTGATGCTTGAGAGATCTTTTTGAGATTTTGGACGGCCACGTGTGCTTACTTTCGGCTTTGGTTCAACAAGATTGGTTGTTTCCGATTCCCAAACTCTCGCATGCGTCTCAAATAGATCAATTTCTCCTCATGACTATAACCTCTAAAGGTATTCTTCATAAGATCAACATTATCATCAAATCGATTCTCAAGATCTTCATTTGGGTCACCTCGAACTACCGGCTCCAAGTCTAACTTCCTCCAAAAAGAGTCGACGGCGCTAACAGAATTGGCTTGTCAGCGCACACGTATTCCTCGATCTCATGGCCGCACGGCAAACCAAACACATTTCTCAACAAATGATTGCAATCACTGCTCTATAATATGGCGTCTTCACCTCTTTAATTTCTTCAAACAACTTCTCCAACGCCACCACCGAAAACCACACCTCGTAAACCGTTGAAGAGATTGGAGGAAAACTTGTGTTGCGCCACGTTGAGACTCTTCTCAAATGAGGCCTTAATCTCTGTGGTGACACGCTTCAAAAAGAATATCACACTTAACCCACCCCGTCTCGAAATTCGACATGGAATTTCCAAGCATTCTCTTCAATGCGTAATGTTGACTCTCAACCCTAAAATTTAAATTATAGTTCAAAAAACAATCAATATGAAATTCTCATAAATTATAATAATGAGTTAACAAAAACAAAAAAAAAATTAAACTATACCTCGTTTGTTGTAGTATTTCCATAGTGCATTACTTGGTTCGCCCAAGCCTTCACAAACCTCTCCTTATAAGGGTTGATCCACCGATTCATCACGTACTTCACCGGCTTCATGTTATTTTCAAAATCGGAATGAAGTATGCGAACGAGATCTTCAAACTCCTTCTCAGACGCAAGCATAATATTAATAAACTCACCGTAGAATTTCTCCCACTCTTTTTCCCCCTTGAAGTGTCCTTTACACTTAGCTAACACATTACGGTCAATGTGCCATGTGCAGAGAAAATGTCCGGATTCGGGAATTTGGATGCCACAAGATTGATCGGCGCCAACTCCACCTGTCGGTAATAATAATCGTGGGGAGAGAAGTCTCACCCAACAAATCTCGCAGAACCCCAACGCCCACAAATAATTCTCCTCTTTCTCGGCCATTAGATACACCGATGCAATCGAAAATGTCAATCCCGTGGATGTTACTCCAACTATCTCCAAATAAGGCAACCGGTACCTATTCGCCTTATAAGTGCGTCAATCAAGTACCTTTGGAAAACAATGAGCCAATTGAATCGACACGGGATGAGCAAAGAACAACTCCTTCAAAACATTAGTCTTCGGACAACTTCTAGTAATTTGGAAATACTTGCTCTCCACCAACTTACTCATCAAATACCGTAATTATGCATTTACCACAATATTGAGTGACTTTATGCTTGGACCTAACATTGTATATGTTTCAACCGTAGAATGATTTTGATCAAACTTTTCTTCAACATCTTCAAGACAAACTTAGGAGGTGCATTGCACTTTGACATATCGATCACAAATTCCTCCTCCTTCGTAGATAAACGTCCCGCATATGAATGACCCTCAAGGTACCGAGTTATTGGATGATTATGTGTGCCACATTTAACCTCAAGTGTCCACTCAAAAGGGGTTTGTTGTGTCCCTTTTAACAGAAATGGACACCCAAATTTCTTAGAGCCGATCTGTCTACTTTTACATTCTTTTACTTTCTCTTCCCCTTCCTCATCGGACCCTTTGTTGATTTTTCTTTTTAGCTCTCTCCTCCCCGAATTGGGTCGATATGCACCCCCACGCTCACAACCTATAAAAAGACGAGCCTTCTTCCTACCCCCACCATTATCGGACCGCTTTACAACTACAACTATGTTATGTTCATTCCCAACTTGACGGCACCATTCTAAAAGAGCATCACGAGAGCCAAATGGTTTGTATGTGGTAAACACATTGCTATAGTCCATGACTACCTCGTAACCCGAATTCACGTTTTCTTGGTCCTCATTAGTCTCATTGTGTTGGTTTGTTTGGTTTGGTTGGTCCTTTTCTTCACAATCTCCATCAACAAACCAATCATCATCAAAACCTTCCTCAAAAGCTTCCTCATCTATTACATAGTCTTCCTCATCGTCCGCCAAATTCTAATATAGAAAATATGATTATTATATGTTCAAAAAAATGAATATTGCACAAGTTTTTAAAATATGTTGAAAAAACAAAATATTAGGCCCCTTTATACGATCTATGCATAAATTTTCGAAAAGAAAAAATCGAAAAACATCTCCATTTTTCGGAAAAATATGTCGAAATATTACATATTTTTCGAAAAAAAAGAAATATTTCATATTTTTCGGAAAAATTAAATGAAAAAGTGAGCTATTTTCGGAAAAAAAAAACCGAAATATATCCCAATTTTCGGTTAAAATTTCCGAAAATAGGTAAAATTTCAAAGAACCGTAACCGAAAAATTTTGAAAAAATCAGCGCGAACACCTTCTACGAATATTTATCGTAATATTTACGTTCATTAGCACCCAAAATAACCCAACAACAATAATATTAATATAAACATCAACAAATAACACACAAACATAATACAAATCCCTTTCAAGAAAAAACCTAGTTGTACTAATAAAAAAACCCTAAACAAGCAATAAACTTACATAAACACGTGGGGGATGACGTTGGAAGACCATTATTGAATATATGTCGATCGATTGATGAACAATAGCCGTCGGAAGACACCCACGCAAACCTCCTTCTCCCGCGGTTTTTTTTTCCGAAATATGGCAAAGGTGTGTGTTCGTGTGTATCATCCGTATATGGGCATTTCGGTCTTTTGGGTCATATTTTAATTTTAATTTATTTGAAGTGGGTGCTCTAATGAAAAAAGTGTGTGCATATAACCTCGGGCCTTTTTTTCGCTTTGTATTAGCAAAGTTGTTTTCTCGTAACTTGGGTTTATTGGGGCTTTCTGTGTATTTCCTAGAAACGGTTGTGGTTCTCCATCTATTCATTTTTCTTTTACTTCCTTCTTCCCATAATATTTTTCACATTTTTTTTTTAATTTCATAATATCTTTTACACCCTTAGAACAGAAAATAATTCATAAATTTTAAACCCACAATATTCCCAATTTTCCACAAAATGTCATTACTTTAAGCCCTACACATATGCACAATTTAACTCATTTTTTACTTTATACATAAAGGCTTACAAAATTAACCCTCAAATTCATACTTATTCTTTCATTTTCTTAATTTGTGTGCTCTCCCACATATAAAATTTTTTATGGGACGGAAGGAGTATAATACAACATCATTTTTAAATGGAGGATAATTTAATTTAATAATTTACTATTATTCCACCTCTATTACATACAAGTAACATTGAATAGTTATAAACAATATACTATTCTCTCGTTCGGTTAACTTCATCATTTGATGAATACACAAAATAAAAAAGTAAAGTAATAGGTTGAGTTTTGAAGAAATCAATTGGATTGTGTGTATGTGTGAGCTCAAAATTATAACATTTTGTGTAAAATTGTGAATAAAGTGAGAATGTAGTTTATGGTGAATTTTCTATTTTTAGTGGTGTGCAAGTTATTTTATAACGTTTAAATAAAAAAATATGCAAGAAGGACAAAAATATTAATCACTATTTAAGTATTTATACTTCAACATGTAAGCAATGTATATTCTCTTCCATATGCTATGTGAAAAACAATTCAATCTCATGAATAAATCGCACTCCAGAACCTAAAAAGAAACGAGTGTTCTTTTATTGGCTCTGCAATTACTTCTTCCACCCTAATTTAGATGCAATATTTATTTTTATATGAGATTTAATGTAATTTTTTTATTAGTATTATATTAGGAGATAAACTTGTTTTTGAAGAGTTTGAACAATCTTTTTGACATAGATTTTAATATGAAAGTTAGGTTAATTTAAAATAATAAAGTTGTTTTATATCCATTTTAAAAAATAATGCATTTAATTTGGAATAAACTTTTACACAAATAATACCTCTAAACTGGGACAAAGGGAGAATATTTCCTTTTAAAATAAAACAAAACAATAAATTCATACTCCTCCATTCCAGTAAAAACTTTCTAATTTTCTTTTTCAATTTGTTCTAATAAAAACTTTTCATTTCTTTTTTGGCATGTCATTTTCTTACATTTATCTCTACACTTTACATTTATTCATATCAATTTTCACCCATTTAATATACTAATATGCATTTAGTCTTACTTTTTATCTTTTCAATCACATAACTTATATTATATTATACTTCTTAATTTGTGTGCTAAAACAAATAAAAAATTTCAAACTTATTCAAAACTCTAGGCCAACGGCTAGTACAACAATCACAATTGTCAATTATACGAATATACATATATATATATATATATATATATATTGTAAATTAATTCCGTCATGCAACTTAAAAATGATATTTCCTTCATTCCAAGTATAAACTTATCATTTTTCCATTTTTGTTTATCTAACTATACATATCTCATTCTATTTTTGACAATACTTTATAAATTTATATCCCTATATTTTATTATTATTTATATTTATTATCACTCAATTACCCTTATTTTTATCTCGACAGAGGAAATACTTTTTTTTCACTATTTAATACATTTTTAATAAAATAATTAATACCTGTTAAAAAAATAGAAATATAATTCAAATAAATTTAATGGTGAAATTGATTCACGGAATACTTTATCTTTACTAAATGTAGAGGACAAATGATTAGATGAATATCAAATCAATTTATAAATATTACCTATTCTAATCCAAAATACCTTTCACAGATTAGAGAACATACAAAAAAATGATTGAAGTTTTGAGAGATAATTTTATAAACATTTATATGTAAAGCAAAATTAATGGTTTAATTATGTATATGTGTAGATTTAAAAATAATAAATTTTGTATAAATTCGTGGATATTGAGAGGATGAAATTTATGGAAGATATTCGATTATAAAGATGTGAAATGTATTCTTGAAAAGACGAAAAAAATATATAAAAGGTCGACGAAGTGAAATAACTCAAAAAATTAGAGCCCTAGCAATCATTTATTTAATATAAAAGTGTGAAAAATATTTTAAAAAAGATTAAAAATTTGCAAAGTATGTTCCAGAAAATTCTCAATTTAGCCGCAACCACAAGATGATATCAAATCAAATTTCACAGTAAGACAAAAAAACAAAATCAAATTTCACAAAAATCAAATTTCACAGTAGGACAAAAATAAAAAAACTAGAGGAAATCACTACTCTAAACTAATAAAAGTGAAACCGTTTCACAAATCTCATTACGGGAGACGAATTTGTTTTATTTGTATTCTAGTTATTTAAATTGTTTCGACCCAATTAGAATTTGACCTTTACTTTTGCTTAAGTGCAATACACTGTTACTTTTTATAAAAATATTATCACTTTTTACATGTAAATTGCATTATCACTTTTAGTATATAATTATATATCAATTTTAGAGTACCACGGTAATACAACTATAGTTATAATGAAAAAATATGAAACATTTAAAAATTAAATTTTATAGTATATTAAAAGTGGAGGTCACTTTTCATAATAACATTATCACTGTTCACCGGCGAATTATCATTTTTCATGATAACATTATCACTTTTCATTGATAAATTTTCACTTTTCATTTCATATATAGATATAAGACGGGTTAAAAAAATTATTTGTCTCACACAACACCTATTTATTTAAAAAAAAAAAAGAAATCTATAAATATATTATACATCAATTGATTTCCATATTAAGAATTGGAGGAAATATTTAGGATCGTTGATCGTAATATGTAGATTTAATCTTGACTCTACATTGTAATTTAGGAAGTTTATATATATATATATATATATATATATATATATATATATATATATAATTGTAATGTAATACAATTAATTGAATAATATCAATCTTTTTAATGCTATCATTATATAATAATGATCCGTAATTATTTACCTCCCCATACTCATCACTTTCCCTCTTAAGTTCATATCAATTTTAGATTCTCAGCTTGATTTCCTAATTCCTATTATCATATTGATACTATACAATTAGAATCTAATTATAATAATGAATATTATTATTAAAAAAATATTTGTTTATAACATATATACCTTTTATTTTTCTTATATGATAAAATAAAATAATATATGTAGTCAATCATTGACTATTTGATAAAAATAAAATTTATTTAAATAGTTATATATCTTTCAATTTACATTTTAATTGATTAACAAATTTTCTTACATTGTGCCTTTTGATATGTTATTATTTAATCCTTATTAATATTATATTAATTATATACTTAATTAAGTCAACACTATTATCTATATATTGTATTTTATTGTAGTTTTATATCATACTTAAACAATCACCACTAAAAAAATTTATGAATCAAATTGATTTTTATCGAGTATTTTTTGTGAATATTTACTTTACATTTCTAGGTATTTTATATCCATTTTAATTCAATTTTTAATGTTCATCTTATTAATTTATTATTTTCACGTCAATTAATTTATTTCACTGTATTTAAGTATGTGTTTGTACAAATCTTGAAGTATATGTTTATATTTAGTATCATACATTTATCAAAGAAAAATTTAATTAATACTTTATATTTATTATTAATTATTAATAAAATATAAAGAACAATTAATATATATACTCCTTCTCTTTTTTTCTTTTTTTTTTTTTTTTTTGCGTATATATACTCCTTCTCTAATACATGCCATAATAGTAGGCGTAATATTAGACCCTGCATTAATTACTATAATTTAAGTTTAAATTTAAGTTTATTTTAATGTATTTTTATTAATCGTCTTTCTTTTTTAATATTTAATATTTTTATTTAATTAATTTATAAAATATTTGTTATTAGTACGTTGAATAAATTTATATTTATCTTCGTAAAATTTCACAATTTCTATTTAATTTATATTATATTGATATGTAAAATTATAATAATCTAATAATAACAATGAATTTTATTGTTATAATATAAATTTGTGTACAAAATATATATTCTATATTCTTCTTATATGTTAATAATATATCTATTTATATTCATGCATTATTTAATAATAACGCTTGATTTCATATTATCATATTGATACTATAAAATTAGAATCTAATTATAATAATGAATATTATTATTAAAAATATTTGTTTATAATATATATACCTTTTATTTTTCATATATGATAAAATAAAATAATATATGTAGTCTTGACTATTTGATAAAAATAAAATTTATTTAAATAGTTATATATATTTCCATTTATATTTTAATTGATTAACAAATTTTCTTACATTGTGCCTTTTGATATGTTATTATTTAATCCCTATTGATATTACATTAATTATATATTTAATTAAGTCAACACTATTGTCTATATATTGTACTTTATTGTAGTTTTATCTCATACTTAAACAATCACCACTAAAAATTTTGATGAATCAAATTGTTTTTTATCATAGTATTCTTCTCGTGAATATTTACTTTATGATTCTAGGTACGTATTTTGTATCCATTTCAATTCAATTTTAATGTTCATCTTATTAATTTATTTTTTTCACGTCAATTACTTTACTTCACCGTATTTATGTATGTGTTTGTACAGATCTTGAAGTATGTGTTTATTCGGTTTGTATGTTTATATTTAGTATCATACATTTATAAAAAAAAATTAATTAATACTTTATATTTATTATTAATAAAATATAAAGAACAATTAATATATATATATATATATATATACTCCTTCTCTCTTTTTTTTTTTCGTATATATATATACTCCTTCTCTAATACATGCCATAAATATGCGTAATATTAGACTCTGCATGAGTTATTATAATTTAAGTTTGTTACTAGTACGTTGAAAAAATATATATTTATCTTCATAACAATTTCACAACCGTAATTATGTTTTAATATTTGTTGATTTTAATATAATCATAATCGTAATTATGTTTTAAATTGCTTTTATTTTTCAGCTTTCTATTTATATTTTGATTTTTAACTATATATATACTAAATCTAGATTTTGATATTTATCAAGGTGTAATTCAATGGCATACACAATCTCAATGGTACGTGAAATTAATTCAAAAAAATTATGTGGACTTTGAAGTTAAGGTGCATTCGCATATATCGGGTTCCCGCATATGCTAGAAAAAATTCAAGCAGTTGAGGTAATATTTATCATTCATATTTTCATAATTATCATATTATTATGTACATTTATCGATTGAAGGTTCAAGAAATGAATATCATTTAATCGGTAATAAAATTTGTATAAATTTATATTTATTTAATTAAAAATTTACAAATTCTAAATTTTTTTATTTGTATGCTTTTGACTTTCTTTTCTTTTTATAAAAACAAGACGTTATTGGACGTATGTGAGATTGGTGAAATTCGGTAATCGAGATGTTCATGGCCAACCTACTAATTTGATGGAATTTTTTTGGAAGACATCGAGTAAGTTTTATTTAACTTTCTATTAAATATATTGAGACATTTTATTTTTAATATGTATTCAAACTTTAAACTAATATTATTCATAATACATCCATTTTTAATATTATTTAAAAAAATGTTTTGTTTTTAAAATGTATAAATTATATGAAAAAATATCAATCAAATTGATTAATGTTGTTGTGGTATGAAGCTTTTAATTTTCTTTATATTAACCTAAAAAAATTATAATTTGTTTGATGTAATTGTGCATCAATCTAAAAAAAAAAAAAAAAATTAAGTTGTTTTAAAAAATTTCGTGCTAAAATTATTTATATCATCATATTAAATTTAATAAAAAATATTATTTATAATCTTTAAATTAAAACATTGGTACGACAACAATAATAAGGTTTTATATGAATATTTCAATTAAAAAACAAAAAGATCCATGTCAAGCAATGGAAGGTCTGATCCTCACCAAATTTGTTCCACATGGGTATTTAACAATTAAAAAAATCATCACACTCGAGATATGACGAGATAAGTGACTCACAGTAGCAGATCATAGCACCAATATGTCAATTTTCTCGTAAGTTACAAGACAACTTTAAAAAAGCAAAATAAACATGACTATAATCGTAATATATAAAAGTTACAATAAAATAAATCATTTTTTCTTTAAATTAACACATTGTCCCGTGGGTGAAATACTAGTAAAAAGAAAGCAACAATTAAGTTTATTTTTTCAAAATTTCGTGAAGCCAAAACGCAATCCTGATAACATAACAAATTAATTCTAACAATTACCTAATTAATTAATTAATCTTAAAAACAGAGAAGAACAACAGAGGAGGAAACCATGAAGCCATAGACAAAAATGAGGAAGGCAAAATGCAGTGCCCAGTTCCTCTTAAACTTACCAAAATAACTCTCCGGCGGTTCCTGATAATGTATCTCCAGCTCCTCCCCCACCTCATCCACAACGCCGCCGCGCATTTTGATCTGCCTCAGCCGCTCCGTGGCGAGGCCGAGGGTCAACTTGTGGCAGCGCCTCTGGTATTTGAAGCCGTTTATGCATCGGAGGGTTTGCGCGACGGCGACGTAGAAGATGAGGTGAGCCATGGAGAGGAGGCCGATGGGGACCCAGCAGTGGCGGCACTGCAGCCGTGTGGACTGGGCCTGGGCTAGGAAAACCAGGCCCAAAAAGAGGAAGAAGAGATGGAAGAGTTTCCAAAGCTCCTTTTTCTGGAGGTCTACGGCTCTCTTCTTCTCCAGGGTTTTCTCGAAGTGGAGTTGGATAATGGTGTTGAGGGCTTGGAGAGCCGTCTCTTTCGGGATCATACTCTGATTGTTGTTGATCTCGTATTCCGCCATTGGAGCCTGTGATTGTGGGAGGAAATCTGATTTGATTGTTGTGAAACGGTGAGGAGAGAGAGAAGAGAGAGAAAGGGGGTTTTCAAATTGATGGTACTACAGTACTACTTCCTAGAGGATCGTTAAATTAAACTATGGCATTTTACTGTCAATAATTTTACTTGTTTTTTAATGTGATTCGGACAATTTGATATTTCGAAATTGGTAGTCCAAGTTTGTAAAATTCGATTTTTACCGACTACCAAAATTACGGTGGAAATGTCATCATTCATGAATTGATATTACATATAACATGAGAAAACTTACAATTATTTAATTAGTTATTTATATGACATCAATTGATGAAGCTTATAATTATTTAATTAATTATTTATATGACATCAATTGATAATTGATGAATGATAAATATATAAATTTGTGTAGACAAGTGAGCATGTGGTTATTTTCATATAATATAGAGTTTAGCCGATCCGTAATAAATAATGTGTTCACTGTTGAATTGAACTCACCTCACAAGAGATCAACTCATTAAATTATGAGTATTTCCTCATTCCCCGTGGTTTCGGCTGTGGGTTGCGGTGAAATTTGGGGTTGATGGTATAATTGATGCTAGTAAAGCTGGGGGAGATGGTGGATATAGGGGTTGGTGAGACGATGGGTCCAGCTAGGAATGTAAGGAAGTCAGATGGGGATTAGGGTGGAGAAGTGATTTGAGTTTGGGGAGAGAAGATGATGAGGTTCCTGTTTGGACTAGTGTGGGAGTAGGTCGCTTAAGAGGCTCCGAGGTGCCACCTAGGTCACCTCTTCATTGCCCGAGTGGGTTGGAAAGGGGAGGGAGACACCGGGCCGAGGTTCCAAAGAGTTGTACTTTTTGGGAGAGGGGAGGGAGTCCTCTCGAGCTTATCTCCCGCACCTCTTCTCGTCTCGGGACAACAGCTTGCCGCTATCTCCGTGGTTAGTGCCTCTTCACCGGCAGGCTAGGTTGAGCGGCGAGATGATGTCCCCTTCTCTCGAGGTTTTCACCAACCTCCTCCTCTTTGTTGCCTTCTCCTTGACTTCATCGGGTGTGAAGCCTCGGCTAAGCTCACGGTCGGCTCCTCTGCTCGCTCTTCCTCCTCGGTGAGGGATCTTGCACCCTTACCTCGGCTCCCTCAACATCGGAATCACCGCCCGCCGATCACCTCGTCTTTGGTGAGAAGCCCTTCGCTTTGTATAGGCTCGCACACCATCCTTCCAGGTTGATCCGGGTGGTCAGCAGTGGTCTCCAAAATAACGGTGATTTTGTTGAAAAGGCCGGTAATGGACTTGACTGTCCACTTCCCACCTTTCAACTCCAACCGCTTCCTCTCCGTCTCGAATCGCCAGCAGCAGCTTCACCAGATTGACTTGGACTCCATCAAGGATAGCTCTTAGCAAAGACAGACGAGGTCGAGTCGGTCCGTCGTGGGAGTTCTGCTCCCAAGAATTGTCTTTGTCAATATCGTCATTAGAAGACGATATTTCCGTCTAACATATTCTTTTTCAGCTCCGATCGCCTATCTTTCATCGAAGTTCTGCAATCATCTCAAATGATTCTACCCAGTCCTCTATCTTATATGTGAGGGATCGACACCCTCATCACCGACTTCAAAAATTCGGGCCACTTCGCCATCGTCACCACTAGTTCCTCCCCGTAGACTCGGTTCTCAAAACTCCATTTTCATATGTCCCATTGACATAGAATTCTACTCCTCTCATGTCGAGTGTTTTGTTCGATTCAGACTTTTTCGAACAAAAGGTTTTTAAACCCGACCTCTCCAATAATCGAAGGACTTGCCTTGATTCTTCGTCGTTGGTGGTGTCAAAATCAACATACATTTCAGATTTGATTTTCTTGTTAAAAGTCTCGTGTTGATATCCACCATTGTAGAAGTCATGCCGATAGTTTTCTCGTGTATGGCTCATAAAATTTTACGAAGGGTTTTGAGAAGAGTGAAATTTTGCAGAGTTTTAGTAGGTTTTCTCAAAGTGAAAACGTTTAAACGAAGAAGAAGATGTATTTATAGGAGGGAAAATTGGAAAGAGAAACTGCTTGGAAAAGCGGGTTTTAATCTAAGCCGTTTATTTGAAATGATTTCTTGTCTTTGAATCAACGGTTTAAAAATTGGATAAACAATTGGAATTCAGCGCGTGTAGATAACTCGACTTTGAAATGCGTAAAACGTAACTTTGTAGATCGATGATTTGACCGAAGTAGGGTTACTTTATGCAGAGAAGTAAATACACTTGACGTCGACCTAGTGTTACCTTTCTTTGCATAAAGGTTTTCTAAAACATACAAGGTTATGAAATCGTCGATAAAAGACCTTGTCCGAGTTTTAAAAAGAACCTAGTTTTATCTTTCTTTAGCAAGTTTTGAGACAAGTTAAATACCGCTTTTATTTTAAACAAAAGCAGACTCAAATTAGATTTTCCAGATCAGCTTTTCTAAACAATTTTAATGAAAAAGATTTGAGAGTATATTTTTGAAAACAAATTTTAAGGGGACACAAGGAAGCGGAGGTGTTCAGATGAGGAGGTTTATAACAGATGAATTGATTCTATCTCGATCTAACAATTTGATCTCCGATCTATTCTGCAAAGACACAACTTAAGGAAACCATTAGTAACCAAGGTAGGTCGATAGGATGCAATAGTCATCCGATTTTATGGAAATCACCGACTATTGTGTCCTTGTCTGATTTACCTAATGTCGAATAAGTAATCATCAAGTCGATAAGGTCAATATGACTAATCCTTGATTCTTGATCCCTAAAAAGGAAATCAATGATATCGGCTACCCGATTGTCCTTTGACTCATATCTAGTTTGATAATTCTTTCTAGACATTTATTTAAAGAAAGGAGAGAAAGAAGGAAAACAAATACAGATGCAAGCAATGGTAATTAAAAATCAGCCAATGATGCATCAAGTAATCCTAATTCTAAACACAATTCTCTAAACCTAGATTCAAATTTAATGGTTTTGTAAAAATATCTGCTCTCTGTGATTCTCGTGACTATCTTTTTTTTATTCTAATGTCATTCTTTTCTACATGATCTCTAATGAAATGATGTCGATGTCTATATGCTTACACCTAGAATGCGTAATGTGATTGTATGTCATGGCTATTTCACTATTACTATCACAAGAAATAAGAACAGATGATGTTTGAATGTTATAATCCCTAAGTCTTGACCGATCCAGAGGAGTTGAAAGCAACAACTTCCACCGCCATGTATTCACCTCGATTGTGGATAGGGTTGCATACGAATCAAATACTTTTGTTCGATTCGGTATTCGTGCTCGAAATTCGATATTCGTATTCGAAATTTTATGATTCGAATTCGATTACGAATATTCGCTTTGATTCGATTATTAAACAAATACAAATACAAAATTATGATATTCGATTCGATATTCGTAAATATTCGATTCGATATTTAAATATATATTATATATAAATATATATTATTTTAATAGCAAATATATAAAATCTATATATTAGTATTATATAAATATATTAAGGCTCGATTATTTCCATCATATACTTGATAAATACACCACTCAAATAAAAACACCATAATTTTTAATAAATACACCAATTAAAAATATTATTTTGATTGAATGAATTTTACACAATGTTTCTTGCGATTTTTGTTCATTAATATAATTTTAGTAGATTCTTAGAAGACTCCAATGACTTCTTCATCATATGTTCATAACAAAGATTTGAATGTATTATATCTTTATCGTTCAAGGTTAACTCCTAACATAGTAAAAATTTTGATTTGTGGAGCAGATTGAGTTTGCCGACTCCATGGGATCAAATAACTCATTATAACATATTTAAGTTCTTTTAATTTTTTTAATTCATTTGAAATATATGTTGTTTTTCATGAATAAATTGATTTTAATTATTTTTGTTTTTTATTTAGATGCAAGAAGAGTCTATTCATGTCATGTTGCAAACAACTTGAATTTGGTTTGCAAAATCGATGGAAGATTGAATTCTCGTTATGTAATTTGATAATTAATTCCATATGAGACCAAACCCTCAAAGAATATTGTTTAAAACATGTTTGAGAAAAAATCGATTCAAATATTCGATTCAAGTATTGGAATAGCTCAGAAAATTCGATATCAATTTCAAATCGAATATAAATCACATTTACTATTCGAAAATATTCGAATTCGAATTCGATATTCGAAATATTTAACGAATACAAATTCAAAATAGTGGTATTCGATTCGATTCGATTCGTATTGTGGAGGTGGCAATGATATGTCCTGCTTCTTAGATAACCAAGAAATTAATTTGTTGCCTAAGAATTGACAAGTTCCTGAAGTGGATTTCCTATCAATCTTGCATCCTCCAAAATCGTGGTCTCGAATATCCCGCCATTTCAAAGTTGTCATCAGGATGGGTACCACAACCCAACTTGCAAAGTCACTTTGAGATATTTGAGGATTTTCTTAGCGCTTCTAGATGAGTTTTCTTGAGATTAGATTGGAATCTTGCACATACCCCAACCGCAAAGGCTATGTCGGCCTACTTGCGGTGAGATAGAGAAGGGATCCAATCACCCACGATACTCCGTTGCATCTGTGGGTATCCCCGCTCATCTCGAATCCATAGAGAAGTTAGTTGCCATAGGTATTTTAACTTCCCTACTAGTAGTCATCCCAAATTTCTCAATAAGATCCTTAGCATATTTAGTTTGATGTATAAATATATCCTTACTCGTCTCTGCTTAATCGCAAGCCTAAAAAATATGTCAATTCACCCATCATTGACATTTCAAACCTATTTTTCATGAGAACACTGAATTCTTCACACAAAATCAGATTAGGTGAACCAAAAATAATGTCATCTACATAAATTTGAACCAACAAGATGTTACCATCTATTTCCTTTCTAAACAAAGTCCTATCTATCTTACCTTTTGAAAAACCATTTGAAATCAAAAATTCGAGATAAGGTATCATACCAAGCTCACGGGAGCTTGTTTCATCCATATAAGGTCTTATTGAGTTTATAGACCTTGTTCTTGATCTTAAACCCGGAGAATTTGCTCCACATAGACTTCCTCAAGTAACACACCATTTAGGAATGCAGACTTGACATCCATCGAAAGACTTTGAAAGATTTATAAGCGGCAAATGCTAAAAACAATCTTATTGCCTCTAATCGCAAGCTGGAGCATGGGTTTCATCATAGTCTATCCCTTGAACCGTGAGTAACCTTGATCTACCAATCTTACCTTATTACGAACAATAACATTGTTCTCATATGTTTTATTCTTAAACACCCATTTGGTGCCTATAATCTTTCTATGCAAGGGTCTTTCCACTAATTCCCAAATATTTTGCCTTTCAAAGCGATGCAGTTCTTCTGCATGGCGGTTATCCGATTTGGATCGATAGAGCCTCCTCAATAGACTTAGGCTCGAGAAGTGATACATAGCAACCGAGCAGGACTTTGAGAATCAACCATAGTTCGTGGCTCGCACACTACCGGATGGGTCCCCAATGATGCAGTCGAGTTGGATGATAACTTCTCATCCTCTCGCCTATTTGAGTAGAAGGATCCTCATCTTGAGACTCAGTAGCAACTCGTCGACTCTGCTGAGCAGACGTTCCCCCTTCATCTGCGACCCTGTGATCGGTGATGTCAAGGGTGTCTCCTTAATTGGAGTCTCTGAGAGGGGTTGCCTTCGATTTTAGTTTTGGTTAGTTCAATTTTATCTAGATCATTTGTAATTTGATTCACTTTATCGAAAAGAATGAATTTCATCAAAAACCACATGAGGAGTTTCCTCCACACAAAGAGTTGTCTTGTTGAAGACTCTGAAAACTTTGGAAGTGTTAGAATATCCCAAGAATATTCCATCACCGCCTAAGCATCAAAAGTCCTCGACTTAGACTTCCCATTGTTATGGATGAAGCATTTACACCAAAAGCCCTAAAATATGAGATTCTTGGAATCTTACCCTTCCAGATCTCATATGGAGTCTTACCCTTGTCTTTAAGCGGCAAGCACACATTGCAGGTATAGCAGGCGGTATTGATGGCTTCACCCGAACCTGTGAGGGGTTCCATACTCGGCTAACATGCTCTGGCTGCTTCTTTCAAAGTTCTATTCCTTCTTTCAACTACTCCATTTTGCTGTGGAGTTCTTGATGATGATGTCTCATGAATAATTCCACACTCATTTAAAAAGTTAGATAAACAAGAATTTAAAAATTCGGTGCCCTTGTCACTTCTTATTTTAACAATATTAACACCTTTCTCATTTTGAATGCATGCGAGCAGATCGGGGATCTTGTTCACAGTCTCATTTTCTTGAAAAGAAATATTACCCAAGTGTATCTAGAAAAATCATCAGCTACAACAAGAGTATTTTCTTCCACTAAAGCCGAGAGGTGAAACGAGTCCAAACAGATCAAGATGAAGGAGTTGTAAAACTCTTTCGAGATATGGATGTGTTAATACTTTTAAATGAGTGCACAAGGCTGTTTACCTTTTAGACATGCATCACATTTCAAATCAGAGAACATAATTTCTCGGGTAACCCTTTAACAAGATTCTTTCTAGCTAGCTTACTAAGGGTCTTGAAGTTCGAGATGACTAAGCCTCTTATGCCATAGCCAGTGAGGTCATCTCCACCCTTAGCTACTAGACAGTATCATTGGGGCAACTATTAAAGTTGGCCACATAGACATTGCCATGTAAGCCGATTAGAAGTACCTTGTCTCAAGAGCTATCCAAGATATCACATTTATCTTTAGAGAATTTTATAAAAAAACCTTTATCACAGAGTTGGGAAGCAGAGATAGCAGTTATGTTTTAAACCTTCTAAAAAATATACCTCGAGATACGAACATCTCGATAATCAAGGTACCTACTCCTTTAGTCTGCCCACAATTGTTGTCTCCAAAAAGTACTCTAGGACCATCAATATTTTGGAAGTTTGATAGTAGCTTCTTGTTACAAGTCATATCTTTGTGAATGTACCACCGTCTATGTACCATATTGAAGCTAGAATTTCTTCCTTGAGTGATAGTCCCTGTGAATCTGTAAAACAAATCGGTATGAGGTACCCTAGTGATCTTGGGTCCTTGAAGGTCAAAATCACTTTGGGTAACCAAACAAACATCTCATTATGAAATAATAAATCAGACTTGGTTCATCTACCAAATACTGTCTACGAACATATCACTTTTAAATGATAATTTATTGTATACGATTTAGTGACACTCTTCAACTTAGGAAAAGTGGGATATCATCTACTTCTCCCATCAAAAGAACTATAATAAGAATTTCTTCTTATCTTAGCTCTTGGAATTCTCTTAGTACGATATGGAGTCCTCGGTGAATTTTAGTTTTCGGACTAGGAGATGCGGTCCTTATCTCGACTAAGTGGTTTCCAAGGACCTATTTTAATCTCTTTTAAGGATTTAGATGCCTTTACAAATTTCCTAGGGTTTTGAACATCTGATTTATTATTTTTATCATAACCAAGACCTCGTCTTATCATGGAATTTTTGTGAAGTACTAAAGATGTGATCTATTACTTGTTGTGAGTTATTAATCGACTCATTTTGAAGACAAGCTTCTCATTGTCTTTTTAATTAACTCATTCTCAAGGTTGACCATCTCAAATTTGTCTTTTAAAGATTTTAATTCATTTTCTAATCTTTCGAGACAAGGTGGCTGATGTCTGAAGCCTCGGCTGGGGTAAACATTCCCCTTGAATGTTTCCTCGAGACTCATAGTAGTTCACAACTTGCTTGCCTTTGACTTGAATCAATCGATCTTTTAAAGTCAAATTTTCGGTCTCTAATTGTTTATAAGCATTCAGAGACATCTTTAGATCTTTCAATAATCCTTGAATGACAGTTTGATCATTATAAAACATTTTATAATAATCATTATCGAGAAGAAGAATAATAGACTACCTCTTTGGCCATAAGACAAATTTCATCGTCCGATCCAAAATCGATGAGGATGATGAAAATGATGATGATTTTCTTGATTCTTTTCTTCAGCCGTAAGAGCTCTTTGATCTGCAAATCTCCTATCTCTCTTATTTCTTTTCTCTTCTCGTTCCTTAGGAGTCGGTGAGGACAATCATAACTAAAATGTTACGGTTTGTTACAAGTGTAACAAGTATCATCCCTATCGACTTAGGACTAGTAGAATTTCTTTTTGCGAGGTGATCTCGAACCTCCTTATCTCGGCTCATTACTCTTATCATCATCGGTAGAATCATCTTCCTTTCTTCTTGACTTTGATCTCGGATCTATCCTTTCCTGCAAACCTCACTTATTACGCTTATACTTCATTCTTAATTTGTCATACCTTTTGGTGAGCAAAGCCATCTGCTCTTTAAGAGATAAGTCGACTCCTCTTGATTCAATTTCTTTGTCTTGTCTTCCTTGTTGACAAAAGCCACGAGACTTGGATGAGGTGCTTGACTCCATCTCGTCTTCCTCATCTTCTATCCGGATATCATACTCCAAGGCTTTAAGATGAGAAAATAAAGTATGATGAGTAATAGATGATAAGTTTTGGGTTGCTTTAAGGATATTAGACTTTTCTCTCCATCTCTTGGTCAAAGATCTCGGTATATTATTATTGATCTCCTTCTCTGAATAATTCTTTCATAAATCACCTTTGCTTTGTTGAGAAAATTCGTTAATCTCACATCCACTGATCTCTGCTTCGTTCTCCTTCATCTTAAAAGTATCAAAAGCATGTAGCACGCATGACTTGTTTTCTTTCACTTGGTCGAACCTTCACACACATTCGCAAGTATCTGCCACATCTCCTTAGCTGATTTACACCTTTTGACTTTTTCAATCCAATCTTTGCTAAGAGTTTCTATGATTTCATTCTCGACTACCCGATCTAAGTTGTGGATTTTCCTCTCATCGCTTGTCATTCGTAACTTTTCTTCTCTTGTCTCGACTCTGGTTTGGCCCAGTGCCATCATGGTTCCTCCATGATAAAATTTAATAGGTCCTTCTTCAAGAACCTCCTCCATTCTATCATGAATCGCTTTGAGATGAGTTTTCCATCCTAAATTTCCAATAGTCATATTCTTCAATTGAAAATTCGTAGGCTCCTTGACTTCTTACTCTTACCGGATGACATGATGAGATAAGAAAACAAAAAAACTTATACAATCTAGTTAGTAGCACGATTAGTGAAATAAAGAAGATGAAGAAAATCAAAAAATAATTTCGTAATCTTGTTTAAGACCTAAAATCAATATCGAAATGACTTAATACCGCTCCGATACCACTTGTTGGTCCCACTTAGTTGAGTATATTAAAGAAAACTTGAATCACCTTCTAGGGAAAATCTAGAAGGGGGTTGAATAGATTTTCCAAGTTTTTATAAATCTTAGAAAATTAATTCAAGATACCAAAGTTACACAACGGAATTCGTTTTTAAACTCAACTTTAATCGGATCAAAAGCACACCGATAATTTGTCTAACTTTGATTCTCGAAATTGAACTTTTAATATAAAGCTGAAATTGATAAGAACAGATAAGTAATTGAAAGCAATAAAGAACACGATGATTTATAGTGGTTCGGATCTAACCTGATCCTACATCCACTCTCCTTCTTCAACTTGAAAAAGGGTCTCTTCTTACCACTTACTTATTCACTATCGAACTTACAGTTTACAACTTACAAAGATCTTCAACTCTTCAAACTCCTAGACTTTTCTCTAAAATCTAACTTTTACAATGAAAGATGAGCTTTGAAGATGTACAAAGTGTTCTATAAACACTTAGAACTCTGAAAACTTTCTTTGAAAAACTTTGTGAATTGATGTGAGAGTGTAAATCGAGTATTGTGAACAATGTGTTGTGTTAATGTAATGTGTATAATAAAGTGAAAACCTAGACCTATTTATAAGCCTGAAAAGACAGTTAGTTTATTAGATGGCTCATCAACCAAGAGGGTATCTCGCCTTCTTGGACTTGACCTTTGAAGGCCTTTATACTAGAGCAACTCGGGCACTGAGGCAACGTCATCTACTTCGAGTTAGGAGGGCCAATTATCTTCTCATTCTTAATTAGCAGACCTTACGCCTTGTATATTTCTTCACTCCAACTTCTTAATTCAAATTCTCACTCCCTAGCTTAGCCTCCAGATCAAGGTGATCATATTCATCATACTGCTACATGTCTTTAATGTCCATCTATATTTGTTTTCAGAGATTAATACCTTCTAGAATCTCTTATACTCTTCATACAACCTCGTGAACAATAACCTTGCCTAGTTAATTTGCACACCATCAATAATTTCCCTCAAGCAATAGATCTTAGGCCTAGTTAAACAATCATGACTCTGTTGTTCTCCCGGTATACACTTTATCAAAATCGGCATTAACAATCTATACTTTCGCCTTAACATAGGCCCTTTCAGTTTTACGGTATCCGGTGTGAACTTCTTGCCATTAATTTGAAGATTTCCAGGTACTCATCATTTTTGTAAGAGAAAGGATCAACACCTTCGTGCTTAAACCAAAAATCTCCCCAACTCCTCTACTGAAACTTCCACATTTGACCTTTTACCATCAATTCGTACCTTGGATTCAATGGAATTCTTTTGTATGTTGCTCTGGGTAAAAATTCCACCGCCTTGAGATCATCCAGAGTCTTATTATTCTCCGACTTCATAGAACAATATTTCTTCAAACCCCTGGATTCGAGGGGTTGTAATATTTCCACAGATTTTGGGTCGGTTGTTGTTTTCCAATCGACATACATTTCAGATTTTGTCTTTTCCCTGATAGATTTGAGATCATAAACAAATTTGACTTTGAGTTGATTCGCCATTGAAGTAGGTTTTAGTTTTGGGAGGGAAAAGGAATTTTTGAGAGAAAGAGAGTATGAATACGGGTTGTATATGCATAATGAAGAAATACCCAGAGAAAAGCAATATATATGATATGAAATATAATATAATAATATAAAACCTAATTATTTGATTGAAAAGTTTTGAAATGGGTAACCACACCTATTAAAAAGTAATCATGGCTATTTTTCAAAAAATCGTGTCAAAAAATCTTACCTTTTTACTTTTTATAATTTTGAAAAGATAATGCTCTTTAATAAAATAATATAAAGTAAGAAATTGATTAATTTTCGTAAAATCAATTTTTAGAAGAACTAGTGAGTGAATTCTTTGTTGAACAAAAATAAGAATTATGACGTCATATTCACATATTAATTATGTGAACTAATGTTCATAATAATTTTGAATACGAGAAGTAGAAGTGTAAGGATAGAAATACTTCTTGTCTTAGTTTCTTTGTTTGGATAAGGCTTAATGTACTGCGTCTGTCTTTGAAAATTCAGATGAGTGTTACTTGTTTGTTAAGTGAAATATTGATGTAATATCAAATAGATTGATAATTCCAGAGCATACACTTTAAGAAACCATTAGTAGCTTTTGAGTAAATTAACAAGATACTTATACTCAAATGCTGTCTTTTTAACAAACATATGACTAATGTGTCCTATGCTGAATTACTTGATGTTAGACAAGAAAATATCAAGTTATATAAAACCAATAGACTAATTCTTGATTCTTGATTCCTCAAGGAGGAGATCAATGATATCGGCTCTGTAATTGTCCATGTGACACTTACCAAGTCTAATATTTCTTTCTTAACATAATGGAGAAAGTGAGAGAGAGAGAAACTTAATACAAACATAAGTAAATCAAAGGTTAACCAAAGATGCTTCAAGTAATCCTAACTCTACAGACAATTCCTTAAACCTAGACTCGACTAATGGTTTTGTCAATATGTCTACTCTTTGGAAATCGGTTGAGATTTTTTCTAGTCTAATATCACCTTTTTCAACATGATCTCGTATGAAATGATGTCTTATGTGAACATGTTTACAACGAGTATGTAAGACTGGGTTTTGAGTAATAACTATAACACTATTATTATCATAGAAGATTGGAACTTCTCTAGTAATAATGTTATAGTCTCTTAGTGTTGACTAATCTAGATTAGTTGAGAACAACAACTTCAAATACCATATACTCAAATTTCTCAATTGTAGAAGTAGCTACGGAGGTTTGTTTTTAGACAACCATGAAATCAACTTTCTTCCCGTAAAATTGGCAAGTTCCGAAGTAGATTTTCTATCTACCTTACACCCACCAAAATCAATCGAGTATTTAGATAACTCGAAATTATCATCACCGGGTACCACAAATCCTACATTAATTGTAACTTTTAAGAATTTAAGAATTTTCTTGGTCGCTTCAAGATGACTCTTCTTTGGTTTAACACAGCGTGCACATACACCTACATCAAACGAAATGTCGTCTGGCAACAGTTAGATATAATTGCGAACCTATTAAGCCCTCGTGATTCTCGTTGGATCTCGTATCTTCCCCCTTCTCATCGGATCCATAGAGAAATTTGTCATCATAGGTTTTTGTCTCTCGACTAGTACCTATTCCAAATATTTCTATAAGATCCCTTGTGTACTTTGCTTCATTGATGAATATCCCATTTCTTGTATGTTTAACTTGTAAGCCAAGGAAGTAGGTCATCTCTCCCATTATAGACATTTCGAACCTACTCTTCATGAGATGACTAAACTCTTCACACAAAGATTAATTAGTAGAACCAAAAATGATATCATCTATATATATTTGAACTAATAAAAGATCATCCTCACATTCTTTTCTAAAAAGTGTTCTATCTATCTTACCATTAACAAAACCATTTTGAATAAGATAATCGAGAAAGGTGTCATATCAAGCTCTTGGAGCTTGTTTTAGTCCATATAGAGCCTTTTTCAACTTTGTAGACCTTGTCTTCTTTTTGCATAGCACTGATCCAGCTTGGAATCGGTAAGAGCTTCGATAACTAGCTTGGGTTCAAGTAATGACACATAGCATCTGAAAATACAATCTAGATTTAGTTGTATCCTTGTCTGAACTCAAGTCTAAATCTCCTATTATTTGTTCACTTTGGATGATAGTTCATTACCTTTTTACCCTTGTTTTTACTAAAGATGAGGTCTTGTCTCAAGTATCTTCTTCAACGAGTTCAAAATTACCTTCAAGTATTCCCCCTTGAGTAGGGAACTCTTGATCATCTGGAAGGGTAGTCGTCCGATCGGCTAATTTGGAAAAACTTTCGGGATCTTCATATAAGGCGGGTTCTTCCTCATCATCTCGATTCGAATTCCGATAAGTAGAACTTCACATTTGATCTTTTAAAAGTCATCTTATGTAGATCATCTGTAATCTTTCTAATGTCATCTGTTTCCTTAGACTCGAAAATAGATTCATCAAATACAACGTGCGGTGTTTCTTCCACACACAAAGTTATCTTGTTAAAAACTCTATATATTTTAGATGTAGTGGAATATCCTAAAATATCTCATCTCGCAATATAGGCATCAAAAGTTTTCAAATTTGAGATTTTCCATTGTTGTGAATAAAACACTTGCAACAAAAATATGAAAATATGAGATCTTTGGTGATCTACCTTTCCATATTTCATAGGGGAAAAATATTTATCTTTAACAATTAAACATCTATTCCGAATAAAGTAAGTTGTGTTAATAGCTTACGCCCCAAAATCCGTGTGGAGTGTTGTACTCGGATAACATTGTCCTACCAACTTCTTTCGGGGTTCTAATTCTCTTTCAACTACTCCATTCTACCGAGGTGTCCTGACAATTTGAAGTTTCATGGGCTATACCACTCTTGATACAATAATTAGCAACAAGAGAATTAAGGAACTCAAGACCTTTGTCACTTCTTATTTTGACAATACTAACTCCTTTTTCATTTTGAATTCTTTTAAGGAACTCGTATTTTGGTCATCGTCTCATTTTTCTTGTGCAAGAAAATAACCTGTAAATCTAGAATAATCATCTATAATTACTAAGGTATATTTTCTCCCACTAAAGCGAGAGGAGTTCTTTGGACCAAATAAATCCATGTGAAGAAGTTCCAATATTCGCTCAAGAAGGAGTATTGATTGTTTTAAAAGAAGCTTTGGCCTATTTTCCTTTTTGACATGCATCACAAGCATGACTTTTTTAAAACACTTTATCTGGGAGTCCTTTAACAAAAGATTTTCTTGTCAATTTGTTAAGAGTTTTGAAGTTTAAGTGACCGAAATGTCTATGTCATAGCCAACTTAAATCATCTCGAACTCTTAGCAACTAGACAAGTGTCTCTAGGACAACTTCAAATTAGCAATATAGATGTTGTCTTGTCTAACTCCAAATAATAAGATGCTTTCATTAAGATCCTTAATACACAAATCATTACAAGTAAATTTTACACAATAACCACTTATCACGGAATTGAGAAAGCGACAAAACATTATGTTTCAAACCTTCCACATAATAAACCTCTAGAACTTGCACATCTCCAATCATTAAGGTTCCAACTCCTTTGGTTTGACCAAAGTTATTGTCACCAAATATGACACGGCGTCCTTCGATCGTCGATAGTTTGAGAGTAGACGTTTCTCATAGGTCATATTTTTTGAACAACCACTATCAATGTACCGGATGACCTCGAGTACATCTCGCTCTTTCAACTGGACTCGTGATCCCTGCAATCAAAGATTAGTTCTTAGGTGCCCTTTGGAAATTGGTCCTTTTAGGTTAATTTGACACTTAGGTATCCAGAGAAACACATCCAAGTTCTTTAATACAAGAAATTGTAGTTTTCTTCCATATCTGTCTACTAAAGTAAGACTATCAAGATCTACTTCGTTCGAGTTGATCTTTAGTCATTGTCTTATATATAGGTAAAAGCTTCCATATCTGTCTACTAAAGTAAGACTATCAAGATCTACTTCGTTCGGTTGATCTTTAGTCATTGTCTTATATATAGGTAAAAGCGGATATGACTTACTCCTACCATCAAAACTATTATACCTCGGATGAGTTTTAGTTAGTCTTTGGTTTAACTTTAGAAACATTTCTCTTCGTCTAATCTTTCTTTGCGGGAATGATCAAATGAGTTTACTTGTTCCTTTGTTTTCCAAGGACCAATTTTAACCTCTTTTTTGTATTAGTAGCTTTGACAAATACTCTTGGTTTTATGAGATTATTTTTCTTGCTTCTATCAAAGCCTAGACCGATCTTATCACATGCCTTTCGAGAAGAGTTGAAAATTTTATCTATAGTCGATTAAGAGTTATTAAGATATCTCAACTTAAGATTTAACTCTTTATTGGTTTTCTTAATACTTTCATTTTCGTTATAGATATTAGATAATTTAAGTTTTAAGGTACATAATTCCTTTTCTAACTCATTGTACTTTTCGGACGAGTAGCTAGTAGGAATCTCGTGCATGCATTCCTCCTTGAATGAGCCTTCGATTTCTCACTAATCCTAGTCTTATTATTTTCCTTGGATAGATTTAGAATTTATTCCTTTAAACTTAAATTTTCAGTCTCTATCTGTTTGTAGCGGATAAAAGCAGTCTTCAAGTCTTTCAAGTTTGATGATAAAATTTTGATCCGATTCGAGATAGATTTTTACAACCATTCTCGGATGAAGAGTAATAGTTTACCTCACATGCCATGAGGCATATCTCATCATCCGAACCAAACCTAAACGAGGATGAAGATGAGGTTTCATGAACTTTCTCCTTCTCAACTAGAAGAACCCTCGATCTCGCATAACTTTCTCTTTCCTCACGTTTCTTGGGAGTTAAGCGAGGCGATCATAACTATAATGCCCTGGTTTATCACAAGTGTAGCAGATATCTCCTCGATCGGATCTCGGACTACTATCTCCTCGTCTGACCGGCAACTTAAATCACCTAATCGATCATTTTTCCTTTCTCCATCAAAACTCTTATCTTCTCTTTCAGGACTTGTAGCTTTTTCGACCCGATCTATCCCTCTTGTTTCTTTTGTTCTCCATCTTAAGTCTCTCATATCTCTTAATCAATAATGCCACACTACTACATTTTCGCTCATAGATAACGGATAATATCCGTTATTTATGTAGGAAATTAAGGGTTATCTAGGCGGGGGTTATCTATGTTGAGAGCTCATAGATAACGGATAAAAAAATCAAAAAATATTCGTTATCTATGAGAGCTCTGCAGATCGAGTAGGGCACACATAGATAACATATAATATCCGTTAGCCATTATTATGTATACCGTTATCTATTCCTTAAAAAGATAACTATATATATGCGTTATTTATTAATAAATATATCTATTATCTATATTAATAAAGATAACATAATATATCTCATTATCTATTTATAACATATCTGTTAATTATTTTAACAAAGATAAAAGAATATATATGTTATGCTTTACATATATATATATATATATATATATATCTCATTATCTATTTTATTTTTTACATTTATTTTTTAAATTATTCCATAATCATTTTAATTCTTAAAAGAAACCAATAAAATTTACTCAATAATATGTAAAAATAATGTATTAATTTCATCATCAAATCAAAAGTCAATATTCATACAATAATTTAACAAAATACACGATAACAAGCATTACTCGATAATATATAATTGAACAAACTGAGCCCACTCTGCCGCACTTCATCAATTTCAGTCTTGGTGTACATTTTCTCCATAAACTACAATATAACACATATACATATTAATAGTAACAAACCACACAACATTTAAAGTTATATTACGAAAAATACATTTTTGTCAAAGCACAATAACATTACCAAATACCGCAGGTGAAGCCATATCCAATGGTCCATCAAATTGAGTTATTTGTCATGTATAGGAGTATGTAGAAACCACATTACATCGCATCTGGTTGCCTAGAGGCTAATTTACGAACAAATTAATAAATTCATCACTCCAACCATTTGTACACATACATTAGATAATTCAATAATCTACTCAAATGCATAGCGTATTCAATTATCTAGTCAAATGCATCAAAATCCATATCTTTCGTACCTTGTTAATTTTCCATAATGACTTCTTTTTTGGTGTGGTTGTCATCACCTCGGAAAAAAAAAAAAATTCAATGCCCTACAAATTAATATTTAATCAGAGTTAGTAGACATTTACACAATAAAATATAAAATAACAATTAATAGGAGAAAACATACATATCAACAATTGCTTCCCATTTTTCATCGTTAAGACGCGAATAAAGAGGATCGAGCAAGTAAACCTCCTCTTGCTACATTGGCCATTTAATAGGATCGAGCAAGTAAACCTACAATAATCTAAGGATAAATTTATTACTACATAATCATCTGAATTAATTATAATCAAAACAGAAAACAAACAGCTTCTAATTAATTCTATTAAACACATCAATTAATTCTATTAAACAGATCATGATAATAATCTAAAGATAAACTGTTCATTGATGATACTCATCACAAATGTCAAATAAATGTTTACTAAATAATCATCCCAAAAAGCAACTAAGCAGAGTATTAGATAAACTGTACCAGCAACTCAAGAACAAACCCTTGTTTCTAAATGAACAACTTGAATTACCCAACTTTAGTAATAATTATAATAATAAGTTCTAAACATGAATGTTGTAAGAAATCATAACTTGTATTATTTAAACAAAATGCAATCGTTTCATTGAAGTAAGGATTGAACTTTGCAATTGAAGGTATTCAGTTTTAATGTCAGAAAATGCAAAAACCTGTTAAAATAAAATACATGTATTAAATTTTTGCAAAGTTAGTTTTTATTACATTTTTTATTTCCTATATATGTGTGTACAATAATTGTCAGCTTTAAACAAGGTTGCTTTGTCATGTATTTCGCTCATGTATTTAAAGGATGCATGAATGACCACCACAAAAATAAATGGATTTAGCGAGGGATTTAACGAGGGGGAGGGGTTTGGCGAGGGCCTTAGCGAGGGAGACTGCCCTCGGCAAAATCGTCGTCGGTAACCCTTAGCGAGGCTGCCCTCGCTAATTGCCGAGGGAATTGGCGAGGGTTTATTGGCGAGGGATTTAGCGAGGGCTTCGTTAGCGAGGGAGTTGGCGGGCAAGGTTGGCGAGGGATTTGGCGAGGGTTCGATTGGCGAGGGAATTGCCGAGGCCAGCTGGCGGCTGCACTGGCGAGGGCCCTAGTGGCGAGGGCATTGGCGAGGGCGGGCCCCTCGTCTAGCCCCTCGCTAATATCAAAACATTAAAAAAGAATCGCGGCCGGGGATCGAACCCGCGCCTCGGCCGCGGCCTGAGGGCCGGGCCGGGCGATTTTTTCGCGAGAGCCGGGTATCGAACCCGCGACCTCCGAGAGAGTGAAGGAGAGAGCTTGGGCGCTTTACCGTTTGGGCAAAGCTAATCATTCGATATGATTTTGCTTTTAATTATATTAATATCATATTATGTTCAATATTTTATATGTATTTAATTTATAATTAAATTGTATACTATATATTTAATTAAATTGTATACTATATATTTAATTAAATTATCTACTATATATATTTAATTAAATTATATCATTTTTAAATTTTTATTATTATAACATATATATTCAATTATATATATATTTACTATATATATTATTATTTTATAATATTTATCACATATAACTATATTATCATGTTTATATACTATATTCAATCAAATTATATATATATTTACTATATATATTATTATTTTATAATATTGTATATATTCAATTAAATTGTATCCTATAATTCACTATATACATATTATCATTTATTATTATTATTATTATTATTATTATTATTATTATCACACATATATATTATCATGTTTATAATTATTATTATTATTATTATTATTATTATTATTATTATTATTATTATCACACATATACTCAATTAAATTGTATTATATATTCACTATATATTATCATTTATAATTGTTATTATTATTATCACACATATATATTATCATTTCTATAATTGTTATATATATATATATATATATACATATATATTCAATTAAGTTGTGAACTATATTATCATGTGTTTATATATGCACTTTTCATGAATTAAAATTAATACTTTAAACAATTAAAATTCATCATCTTAATCAATCAATATTCAGAAAATTCATAGTTTTAAATGTATATAATGAACTCGCGCCTCCGAGACCCACGAGATGAGTGATCGAACCACTCGGACCATTTGGTGGATTACCACCACCACAGTGAGAACCGGGTACCCCTGCATCCACTCTTGGAATTGACGCTGCATTTCCACTCTCAAAGCTGCGTCTCTTCGCTCCATCTCCGCCTCGCACCTCTGCCGCACATCTTGTATTTGTTTCTGCGATCTCTCACGCTCCTCTTGGAGCATGCGGTCGACATCGGCTTGGCTGTAGGTGCCGCCAATAGGAGCATCCGATGAGCGAGAGCCGGAGGGGATGCGTCTGGACTTACCAGTGACCAAGACCCCGAACCCTCCCGTGTTGTTTTCCAACCGTCTGGACATAGATCTCGGGATAAGTCGGCATGGGGTTCGGAGCTCGACCCCTCGGAGGGCATCCGGGAGGCCACCTCTTGTACTTCATCTTTGCGAATATTTCGACAATTAAAATTTTAGAATACAAAATAGACATATATATATAATATTTTATTATAAATTATTACATAATATAAAATGAAAATACTTACAAGTGTGTCACTAATAGCCCCGTAGGTGTACTCCCCGTCATTATACTTGGTGGTAATGTTGCACTATGTCCCGATCCGTGGGGGCCGTCCATGCCTCCTCTCCGTATTTATTTAATTAGAACCACGTGTTTAATTAAAATATTGAACTAGCATTAAAAAATACTTACATAGTCATATGCATACTCGGTGATCCACGGGATCCGCCTTTATGACGGAGATGCCGTACCTGTGCCTCCGAGCTCCGACATGCGATTTGTACGACACTTTGCTGGCTTTTTGCTCTCACGTCTTCTCTATCCCGATGGCGGCAGTCCATTCCAGACGGCGTCATCCCATCCAGGCCTTTCTTTGCTTGGTGACCCACAACGTTCTCACGTTGTTCAAAGCATATCAGTGTATCTACTTGCTGCCCTACGAAGGAACAGTGATACACCTCCGTTGAAGTTTGTAACGGATGGGTCCCACCTAGTCTCTCTCTGCCAAACAAAATATTATTGTACTTAACACCGAGTTAAAGTTTATAAATTAATCAAAATTAAATAGCGAATAACAAAATATAATGTACACGAAATGTCTCCTAGTACAATGCAGCCTCTCGGGAGATATCATCCAGGAAAGTGAATGCACCGGGCTCCATGTGTTGAGACATAATCTCCCGAATAGTCCTGGATACCGCATTCGATGGCATCAACTCTGCAAAAAGGGAATAAACACGCAAAATTAATAGACATATAAATATGACATAGTTTATTATTCACAAGTATTTAACTTACGTGCCCCTGGTAGATCCATATATCCAGGACCCTCCCCACCGGAGCCGGAGTGGATGATGGTCCTCATAGGCCTCGGGGCCGATAGCCTCGTCGTCCCCCTCCTCCTGAATAAAGGGTACTGATCGGTACCACTCGCTATCTCGACCCACTGGACCTAGGCGGTCCGCTCGACCCATCTCCTCTAGATCCGAGATCGTCCCTCGATCCAGACGGTCCGCTCATCTCAGAACAATAATTAAATAAAACCTCATTATTACACGGTTCAATAATAAATAATTCATCATATATATAACATGCAAATGAAACACACATAATTATTACATTACACTATATATTCAATATTAAATGCGAGTCTTCATCCTCCTCCTCGTCCTCCCCCTCCTCTTCTTCTTCTTCTTCTTCTTCTTCTTCTTCTTCTTCTTCTTCTTCTTCTTCTTCTTCTTCTTCTTCTTCTTCTTCTTCTTCTCCATTATTTTCAATATCAATTAATGCACCGTTGACATCTCACGATATAATTGGATCATCATCCGTTTGCACACCATTAATTTGGGACTCAAGGTCGTCTTGAAAGGGGAAGCTCTTGTTCATTCGTTGACACGGTTTCGACCAAGGATCTCGGTTTGATTTTGCAAGCGGCCAATCATTCATTTCTACGCTTTCCGGGTACTTGCAATAGTAAACTTGAGTGGCTTCGACTTGCTAACACAAAAGGATTGTAGCGGCCGTATCTTCCCCTTTGATTAACGTCCACAAGTTTGTAATGAGGATGTACTCTTGTTCCATTTGGCACGAGATGGATCAAACCACTCACACTTGAACAGAACAACATTTTTCTCAATACGTCCGAGGTACTCCAATTGCACTACTTCCTCAAGGACCCCGTAGAAATCATTCTCATCCGCATCATAATTTTTACCCTTGATACAAACTCCACAATTTGAAGTAGATTTTGATGAGCCATAAGTTCGTGTGTGAAATTTATAACCATTCACGTAATATCCAAGGTATGTGGTGACACAACTCGAAGGTCCGCTAGAAAGATCACGTATCCACCGATTTTGAATATTATTTATCCTTACAAGTTGATCAAACCACGATGCAAACCATCGTTGCTCAAACCTCACATTACGTATTTCATTTCAAAATCGGGATATGAATAGTCAGTGTTTCCAAGCCAATGAATTTGCAGGTGACGCATAACACCAGCCTCATCATTATAGCAACTAGCATGCCATATCATATCCTTAGCGGTAGTCTTGGGTGATACAGTCTTTGCAATCGAGGAATGATAGGAAAATAGAACATCTCTTTGAAAGGACTGCTTCTTTTCCATCGACCATCCACACCACGTCTAGCGAGGTTTGAATCGTGACCGACCACAAATCTTACACAATTCAAGTTCCCTGTCTCGCACCCCAATATATCATACAATTATTTGCACAACAATCAATCCTCTCTACGGGAAGACCCATCCCACCCATCAATCAAGCTTCGTATCGTAAAATTTCTTGGGCACCGCATTTTACGGAGGGCAAATCTCACTAATCAACTCAACCATTTGATTGTAACCCCTTTCAGACAATCTATTCTCGCTTTAATGTTTAAAAGACGGGCATTGAATGACAATCGAGAATGAGACTCGCAACCAGATACGAGATCTGATCACTGCCTGAAGCATGTCAAAAATGTGCGGCATCTTTGATTAGGAGGTTCCTCCCTAAGGGCTCTTTCTTCCACATTTTGGAAACTAATGTTAGGACCAGAAGTTAAGTCCATCATCATATTGTGGTACGAGCTAGATCTTTGCGGTGTCGTCGACTCTATATGAAGTCGACGCCGGCTGATCATAGTTTCGGTGTGGCATAGAATTCCAATTTTGCTCACCGTGCAAAATCCAATTGTGATAATTAGACATAAACCCATGTCTAAACAAATGTGATTTCACGTCAATGGGTTCTCTAAAACTCTGGTTCCTACATTTGAATTTCGAGCAAGGACACCTAATCTTTCCTCCACTCATCCATTCCGGGTTACTAGTAGCGAATTCTATAAAGCGATTCGATTCCACTAAGAAATTCGGGAGATATCATGCCATTAATCGTTCTTGGACCATACATCCAACTACGGCTTGAATAATTCATAGCAATAGATCTGCTTTGATTAATGAAGATTCAAAATTTAATTAAATCATAATTAATTCTTCCAGTTAATACCTAATATTAATATATATATTTTCTAAAAATTTATAGAGTTTTGTCTTATTTTATCGTATTCCCCAATTAATATATCAATTAATTCCTAGTGCATCCATTTCCACTCAATTAAAATTTATCAAGTCGGAACGCACATTCTACATCAAATAATACCAAACAATTCATCAACCCTCAACTCCAACATCAACTTGTTGAATCGAACATCGATTCAATTTTCAAAATTAATATTATAATTGAACTAGCATGCAAAATTTGATCGAACATCGATCATTATATATATAAATTATTATTATATCATGCATGCAAATTATTTTTAAATCAAATAATTATTATAATTAAATTAAAACCATTTTTAAATAATAATTAATTACAAAAAGAATACTTACGGTGATAGTGGTGGCTATGAAATTATACTCCCGGATCGAATCTTTTTCAATAAACGTACACACCTACAAATATATAAATTATAACAATTAAATTAAAATTATAATAATATTAATAATCAAAATTATATAATTGCATAATTACTAATTAATTAACACTAAATAATTATATAATAATCTTATACTACTAATTTTCCTAAATAATTACTAATAATCAAAATACACATAACAATTACAAAAATTAACACTAAATAATTAATAAATCACCAACTATAACAACAAAATTATATAATTGCATAATTACTAATTAATTAACTCTAAATAATTATATATAATTCATATACTAATAATTTTCCTAAAGAATTAAAATATACATAACAATTATACAAATTAACACTAAATAATTAATAAATCACCAACTATAACAACAAAATTATATAATTGCATAATTACTAATTAATTAATATTTTCCTAAATAATTAAAATACACATAACAATTATACAAATTAACACTAAATAATTAATAAATCACCAACTATAACAACAAAATTACACAAATACATGCATATGAAAAAATACAAAACTTGTAATATAACAACAAAATTAACCGATTAAATCTTAAAAATTTACCGTATAAACGTTCCCGAGAAAGAGTACAATAAGGCCCGACTAAAAGTAGGGTCAATTTCCGACGGGAGCGACGGCTGAAACGCAGCGGCGGCGGCGGCGTTCTTTTCTCTAGCCGAGGCGACGTGAACCGTGGGGAAAGGGGATCTGCTGAATTTATTTCGAATTTGGCGAGGGTTTAGGCGAGGGGCCCACGCCCTCGGTAAAAATTGGCGAGGGGTTTGCCGTGGGTAAATGGCGAGGGCCTATTTTCCGTCGCTAATTCTCTCGCTAAACCGCGAGGGCCTATTTTCCGTCGCTAATTCCTCGCTAAACCGGCCTCGCCTCGCCGCTCGTTAATTAGCGAGGGATTTGTCCCCCTTGTTAATTTCCCTCGATAAATTCGGTATTTTTGTAGTGGACTTGCTACTTCACAATCTTGGCACAATTGCTATACATCTTTTTCCTATTTACTGGGGGCGCTAATTAAGCAGTTCACCAAGAAAAACTAAAAGTGTAAAGTAAAGTAAAAAATAAATAGTATGAGAATATAGAAGAAACGAATGAAAGAACAAGAGAGAGGATCAAAGTTTAATCAGATCAACTGACGAGTTCATTAAAAACGTCATTACAATTGGAATCTTCTACATCAGTAAAAATCAAAAACTAAACTAAACTCTTCCTAGGTCATAGGGTGTAATAAAGTCTGATCACATAAGATTGGTTATTCTATTGTGCAAACATATACTCACAAGCCCATCATACATCCTTCGTCAGATCTAATACTTCAATTTACATCAAGCAACATTGGCCATTTTGTGTTATTTGGTAGTAAAATTTGGTCGAAATACATGCAATAATGGCAAGATCAGTAGCTATGATCATGGCCATCTGCATGCTTTTAAGGTTGAAATACCTGAAAAATAAGTGACAATTTTGTTTATACGGCTTAAAATCATCATTGTGAAATTACAACTTCTAACATAAATGGTCAGATATTAAAACTTAGTATCCTATGAGCTGTATAAACTAGGTTTGAGTGGAAATGATAACACATTTTCGAGTTGGAACTTCTAGTATATTTAGCAGGCTTCCTGGATTATCATAAAACTCTAAAGGCATATTTAGGTTAGCTAGGTCTGCCACTTTAACACAAATGTATCCCAAGACAGAGTTAAGGTAAAAGCATAAGACAGAGTTAAGGTAAAAGCATAAATTGTCCCAAATTCAGTTTTATCATAATAAAAACCACACACAAAGGCTAACAACAAACTGCTAGTAAATTCAGGATGTTTCGGAACTTTATAATTGATTTGTTTAGCTTGTGAATTCGAAATAAATAAACTGCAAGTAAAATTTCGAGTTATTTTGAGATCATTGAAGTTATATTACCATAAAATTCAACAAAATTAATTAATTAATAGTACCACAGTTAAAAAAACATGAAGAGCAACATTTAATAGAAGAAATACACATATACTAATTTCACCCCCTTTCATTTAACACAACACATATATTGGAAACATAGAAATCTATACAACTGCAAGCTCATAAAAAAAAAAAAACAGTAAATTAACTAGGTTCATAACATCTTATCGAGAATAAAAATTTTTGGTCCCATAACTTATTGGGTCTCCAGTTTCGGTCCCAAAAAAGTTGTCTGCCCAATTTTGGTCCCATAAATTTTGAATTTGTCCAATTTTGGTCCCATTTTCACGGAAAATTTAAAACGACGTCGTTTTGATCTCGTGACATGGGAATTTATCCAATTTTGGTCCCACAACTTTTGAATTTGTCCAATTTTGGTCCCAATTTTTATCGGCACATGCATGTCACATGACATAAAACGACATCATTTTAGATTTTTCGATGAAAATTGGACCAGTGGACAAATTCAAAAGTTATGGGACCAAAATTGGACAAATTCAAAAGTTATGGGACCAAAATTGGGCAGACAACTTTTTGGTACCAAAAGCGGAGACCCAATAAGTTATGAGACCAAATTTATTTTTCTCCATCTTATCTGAACATGTGAATGAATATGTTAACATCAAAAACAATAACCAAAACGTTGCACACTATTATCCCAACCACCAACTGTAGGCTCATAAATATTAGTAAATTAACTAGATGTGAATGAATTTGTTAACATCAACCAACTGCAAAAATTCAATTTCAAAGTGAAAGTAAATAAATAATTAATTAAATAATCCACACATGAAAGTGGATATGGATGACGGAAGTTAGTGAAATAACTTCCATATCCTATTTAATAAAAATACATGTGTATTTTTCAGTTGAGAATATAACAATTAATCTCTGAATTCTCTCCTTCTCTCCCAACGTATTTTTTCCAAAGGAGAAAATACGTACGATAGAAATACTTCACCAAATTCATGAAAAACGTATCACATGACATATACGTATCAAAAGGGAACTTAAATTGTGAACAATGAATGCATTTCATACGTAAATATATTTCGGACTTTGAGGATCACAAAGCACGTAGAATTCAACAGTACGATCTATTCTACCGTGTTAAAGGTTAGTGAATTTCGACTATTGTTTTTCCAACATTGGTATCGTAGTCAATGTGTTGGATTCTCGTATGATTCTCTATGAATGTTCATATGTTAGATTCGTTCGTATGATAATTTACGTATATATTTTGTATGCAATTGTACGTAAATCATGTGTATTTGTAATTTTTAAAATTTTGATTTTATGAAATGGTGGAATTAAAGGCTAAAAATTTTATTGTACATGTCTTGTATAGTGTAGATTTGGTCTGGAAAATTTTATAATTTTTGGGCTTACCGTTTGTGAGATAAAATTCGGTCTTTATAAAATTACAGAAATTTTGATTGGAAATTACGAATAGTATATCATGAATCATAATGAGTTCTTGTTATTAGATTGTAGTACGTTGAACGAGGATTTTGTGGATATAAAATTTGTTAATTTTGGCCAAGTATTGAGTAAGATATGATTTTTTGAAAATTTGACGAAGTTTGGTGCAAATGCGAAAAGTTTCGTAAAGTGTGTGGGTCGTTTTAAGAGAATTCGATATTTTTAAGGACCGGTGTGCAATTTCGGCAAAGTATTGGATAAGACCAAGTCAAAGCCAGTTTGACTCGGTCAAACCGATCCAAACCGGACCTAACGGAAACCGAACCAGCCGAGACCCGAACCGGTGAGAGCTGGACTGGTGGCGCGTGTCACCACGCACGGCGGAAGTTGGTGGCACGTGGCACTCATGCGCGGGACACCGAAGGGGGATAACGGTGGCGCATGTCACACACGCGTAAGCCGACGGCAGCAAGTGCAGCGCGTGTATTCCACGTGCGAAGCCGACAATCGACTTCCAACGGCGCGTGTCCTTCACGCGCGGAGGTCACCGAACACGTCTCCGACGTGTGTATCTCACGCGCCCATGCTAGGGTGGCATTTGGTGGCGCGTTTAAGCGCTTGCGACGGTGTTTGCCGAGCGTTGTGGCGCATGGAGATGCCTGAAATCTCCTAGAGATGCGTTTCGGCCGAGTGTTGGAGCATGACTATTTCCGGGCAGTTTTTGGGTGGTCTCCACCGTTTTGATGCTATTTTCGGCATTTACGCGCTCATGTAAACTTGTTTTAGCTCATTTGAGCTCATTTTAACTCCGATTTTAGTGCCGTAAATTCCTATGTTCATATTTTTCAATGTAGATTCTTTATATGCATAAATATGAAGTATTGAACTATTAAAGTTTGAGTACTTATTTATCCATTTGAGATGAGAACCATAGTTTAACTTATTTCACTTGTGAATTAGCCTATTACACTTGACAATAATTTTGTTTGGTGTAATAGTGAGCTTAAAATTCATGTGTTAAAAGTTTTAAGTGTTGGTCCCGATTGGTTGAGTTGATTAAGAAACTTTGAGTTAACCTTCTAGGACAAAATCTAGAAGGGGGTTGAATAGATTTTGTAGATTTTTCAAATCTTTTAAAATTGATTCAAAGTACCGTACACAGCGGAAATTCAATATTAGACTCAACTTTATTAAGATCAAAAGCAAACCGATATTCAGATTTTAACTTTGATTCTAAATTAATCTTTGAATAATAAGTTGGAAATTGAACGAGATAAGTAAATAAAACAAGAAAGAACACTGCATTTTATAGTGGTTCGGATTATAACAATCCTACATCCACTCTCCTTCTCCAACTTGAAGAAGGGTCTCCACTATCTGCTTACTTACTTTACAATCGTACAACTTACAACTTACAATTTGATCTTCAACTCTTCAAAATCCTAACCAAATCTGTGTAATCTAACTCTAAAATAAAGAAGTGTATTTGAAGATGTGCGGGGAAGTGTTCTACAAACACTTAGAAAAATCTATGAAGAAATCTTGGAAAACTATTTTGTGCTTTTAGAAAACATGTGATTTGGGAGAATATCTTGCTGAAAAAAAAATAACTTGTGATTTACGTGTATTCTGTATATTCTATATGAAGTGCCAAGGCCTATTTATAAGCTTTGAAAAGACAGTTAGTTTGTTAGTCTAACAAATCAAAACCGCTTTAACAAACTTAATCTTGAAACCGCTCTAGACCTCACTGATTTTACTCTACTCATCTCTGCACTGACTTGGTGAAGACTTCGCCTTTCTTATTCTACTCGGCTTGTCTTGACCTCGTCGAGCTCTTCATATTTGTCTCCTGCAGATGACTAGACTTGAGCTCGTCTTTAGATGACTTGTAATCTTTCGGACCTCGGTGACTAGATTGGTTGTCGACCTCGTCGATCGGCTTAGCTCATGGTCTCAATCTCACTGTTCTTCGGGTTGTCCGATCATCTGACTGCTTCTTTTAACTCATCAAAACTTCTTGATCCAACAATTTCCCCCTTTTTGATGAAGTTAAAACCTACAAGGAAGAAACACACTCACAACTAAAGTTAGTACTAGAGTTAGTTAAAACAATCGAGATAGGTATAACAGAACACTTTTTCACATTACAATGATTCATTCACATTAAAGCACTTAAGAAAAAAACAAGTCCTTTAGATTTTTTTTTAATTTTAAGTCTTAGGACTTAGATAAATTTTTAGAGAAATTTTTTTTTAAGTCGAGAGATAAAATTCTCGAGATGATTTATACTTAGAAAATTTTTAAGTTTTCTTAAAGCGAGAAAAAAACTTTAAGAAAATAAGACAAGTAATTCACATAAGTCCAAATATATTCATTCACAAATTTACAAATTTACGAGATAGATGGTGATAGAAAATAAAAGATAAGGAAAAGAAAATCCTGTCTATCGATTCCCCATCTGCTAGCTTTTGGAATGTTCAACCGAGTTGAAAATCCTCGCTCTAAAGCTGTTTGAGTTCATCCTCGTCTGTGAGCTCGGATTCTCTTTACGCTTTGGCTATGGTGATCGGCCCATTCTAAGTCCGGAGAGTCGTCTTCTTTCGGCTTAGGGGTAACTTGCTTATAGGTGGTGCGACTAGATCGCGATTGAATACGTTGTGTGCCTCATCGGCGGCTTCCCATACAGATCGGCGTCCTCCTTTTCCATCCATTCATGCCAACTCATATCTTCATCAGTGCTCCAGGATGGAGATGCCTTCAAGATGTACCGGTAGTACATCCATCCGGCATCCGAGGGCTTGCTTCTTGTATTATTGGTGTACTTCCACTGAAACCATCTTGGGAGGAGCTGATGTTCGGTGGATGATTAGAGTGAATTGATGCATGTTTTTAGGGGTTATTTTAGTGCAAAAGTGAGCTAAAGTGTTGATTTTTATGCCTAAATGTGAAAAGTATCACTCTTTTGCCTAAAAGTATTATTGGTGAGTTTTTGATGTTTTTCGTCCGTTTTGCGGGTAAATCGGTGGAATTTTGCCAAACCGAGAGTACCGTGATTCTTAGAATGAAGAGACGGACGAGACGGGCGAAAAATGGGGGTTTGGAGGTCAAGTCGGGCCGGGAAAATTCCCTGGACTCGACCATTGGTCGAGCTCCAGGAGCTCGGGTCGAGGTTGGTGCTTAGGGAAGAAGTGTTGAATTTTTGGGCGCGCTTTAGTGGTTTACATATTACAAAAGGCGAGATTGTATCAAGTTCGTGGCTGGCCCAAGCGGCAAAGCTCTCGCCTATTCGCGCCACAGTCCCGTGGTTCGATCCACAGGTAGCGATTTTTCTCAAATTTTTGTAAGGCGTGCCACACTTCGAGATGCTTTGGATATATACTATAAAGAGCGAGCTTATTCACAAGATCGTTGCTAGCCGAGGTGGCTAAGAGCTCGCCCATGCGCGCCACAGTCCCGAGTTCGAACCCCAACAGCGGAAATTTTTTATTTTATTTTTTTTAAAAGCCCCAAGCTCGAGTCGAGGGCCCCAACCTCGACTCGAGGCACCCGATTTTCAGTTTTCTCTCTTTTTAAACTCCCTTGGACGAAAAGCAGTACAACATTCATAAGAGCAGTTAGTAGCGGTTTTGGGGCGAATTCTCAAGCCCCAAGCCAATTTTTCCATTCTAGATAGAGTAGAAGTTAGAGTTAGGAGTAGATTTCAATTGATTGTTGGTAGATTAGACATAGATTAGCATTTGATCCTTGTAATTCATTCAATTCAAGCTTGTAATTCATTTGGAGATTGTTGTTGAAGACTCAAGCATTCCTATTTTGGTTAATTGAAGATCATTTGGTGATGTTTTTCCTCTTTTGTCTCTTTAATTTCTTATTTGTTGTGACTTGCTTTGTGTTTGATCAATTCTATCTTCTTCCCATGGATTTCACCATGGGCTAACTCTCTTGTGCTTGGGTTAATTGAAATTGATGATGAATTGATTGATGATGCTATAATTGTTGATGATTGGAGATTAATTGAGTAGTTTGCTTACTAATTGTGATTCTCATTTGTGCTTCATGCATAATTATCTCTTTAGATTAGTGTTTGATCACCCTAGCTATAGGCGAGTTGCGCTAACGTGATCCTAGATTAATCGGGTGATAATTGTGTATGAATGCGTGGATTGGGTGCTTCGGAATCGAGAGATTAGTTGCACTAAGGATACTCACATTAGTTTTCTACCTAATTGTGATTCTTAATTGTGCTTTGTGTAAAATTGTCTCTTTAGATTAATGGTTAATCACCCTAGCAATAGGCGAGAGTTGAGCAAACGTGATTAGGTGTTGATCGGGATTCAATTTTGCATGATTGTATGAATTGGGGATTTCTACATTGAGAGATGGGAAAGACTAAGGATACTCACATTAGGCATTGTGATTTTAATGGAGTGATTAATTTCATGATGGTTTATGCTTTCTATCTTAGTTGATTTGCAATTTGATTCAATTGTAGCTTGTTGATTGATGATTCATTGATGGATGTTAATCCTAGCACCTCTATCCCACCATTTAGTGTTGTTTTTGTTCTCGCATTCTAAGTGTTCGATCTATTGCTTGCTCCTTGTCGTTTTGTATTCTTGCTTGTGTTTTGTTGTTTTTGTACCAAACCATTGTTGCAACTCTAGTCACTAATAACTTGTATTTCTAGGACCTCATGTGCATACTTTTTCCCTTGGGTTCGATATTTTGTTGATTGGTCTTAATAACTCTTACCCTATACACTCCAATCAAATGGCGCCGTTGCCGGGAATTAGTTTTGCGCCTTAAGTGAGACTTAGGAATTGTTTGAAGTGACTACTTGTTGCCTTTGTGTTTGTTTTGTTATTTTTGTTGGAATTTGATACTTTGCTATCTTGTCTAGATGGAAGGATACAACTTATACTTGTGGAATCAAGAATATTATCAAGATAGTAGGGTGTATTCTCCACATTTTGAAGAATTGAGCTACAATGATTGGAGGAACTATGAAGATAATTCTCAATGGCAACAAGTTCCATCCAAAGATTGGATGAGTGAAGAAATTTCTCCCCCACCTCAAGAGATGTTCCCATACTATGAGCCTTATGATCAAGCATGCAATCAATATTGTGGAGTCGAATTTCAAGGGGCATTGGAAGAGGAAGATTATTATGATGATAGGAGGAGCTATGAGAATGACTATCCAATGCCACAAGCTTCTCCTAAATTTGAAGAATGGGGACTCCATGGTGTGAGAGCTAACTTGCAAGAGATGCTTGGAGTATTGTTGGAAAGAATTGAGGAAAATGACACTAGGTGTGATGAAATGCTTCCCTTGTATGAGGAAATCTATGAGACTAAAGCAATGGTCAATTCATGGATCGAGGGGACTATGGAGATCACCGAAGTCCACTTCATGTTTATAAAGTGTCAAGTCAAAAATTTCCTACGCCAAGTAAAGAACATGACCATCATGGAGAATCAAGAAGAAGGGGAGGAAGAAAATACAATTGAAGAAGATGTGGTAGAGGGTCCAAGCTATGAGGATGAAAAGGAAGTTTTCCTTATCAAGAGTGATGAAGAGGAATGTCCATTGATGGACATGAGCAATAATGAACAAACAAATCTAGAAGCACCAAATAAGGAATTGAAGATTGAAATGAGCATTTCTATACCTTCTAACTCTTCAATTTGTGATTTAATTGAAATTGATGCTTCTAATGATTTGATTTTACCTCTTGAGAACTTTGATTATAGGAAAGAATTAAAGAAGTGCTTGGGCAACCTTGGAGAAAAGAAAGGGAGAAGGATGTTGGTGAGGAAGCAAGGAGGACAACCATCATCAAAGTGCAAGGATGTGGATGATGGGTCTATCCTACATATGAACATCCAAAATTTGAAGCTCGAGAGGTTGAGATACAATGGCAAGGAGGATCACTATCCTTGGCCATTTCGATGAAGGAAGATGGAAGTGAAAGAATAAGTCCGGCATAGGACAATAAAAATAGCGCTTGATGGGAGGCAACCCATCCTTTTTATTTGTTCTTTTTGTGTTCTTTTGGTAGATTAGTGTTTTTGTTTCTATAGGAGATTTGGCTTGCTACTTAATTGCTTATTCTTGGTACATGATGCTCTATGCTTTGAAATTCGTATATTGTTGTGCTTAATTGTTGATATCATTATGAGTTGCATATATTTGGAGCCAAACTTGAATGCATGACTTCATTCAAGTTTGGGGGTGTGTGTCATTTTGGCGATAAATGCATCTCTTAGTGATGATTATTTGATGATTATTTTTGCCCAATTGTAGGTACACTCACTACATGGATGGGAAAAGATTGGAAGTGCAAGGAAATGCAAGGTCAAGAAGGAAAGAGCTAGGAAGCTTGATGATCCCTACATGCTTAAAGGAAAATGGAATTTAAAGGCTTTATGGTACAACACTTCCTTTCAAACTTAGACTTGTCTAAGTTTGGGGAGGTGTTTTTCTCTTTGCCTATCTTTGTGATCTTATATGATTTTGGGATTTGTTGAGCTTAGTGCTTATTGATGATTATGCTATATTGGTATCTTGAATTTCTTGCATGTATTCTTGCATTGATTAATTCATCATGAGCTTCATTGTGAACTTATTGCATATCTTTTAGAATCATTCTTGATATAGTGAGTATGCTTGGATTTATGTACATGAGCACTTATGTTTGATTTGCAAGATATATTGAAATTTGATTTGATCATGAGTTGATATGTTGCTTGAAGCTAGCTTGCTTGATTAATTATGTGAAGATGAATGTGATTGAAGATGCTTGATTCATTGCTCAATTTAAGCCCGTGAGCTTTTGTGCCTTAATAATCGTACATCTTATACGGTTGATATCATCCTTTGTGAGTGCATCATTCATGAGTTGTATGCTAGAACTTGCCATTAGACTTGTTGATATTGATCTTTGTAAGATGTCTTGAAAATGATAAGAGGCCATGTTTGATATGTTGAGTCACTTTGCCAAATATTTTTCCCCACCAAATACATTTGATTTCCTTAGTGAGCCATTTTGAGCCTATTATTCTTATTCTTTGGCAAGCCAAGTGAAATTGAAGCCATTAGCCTATTTTTATGAGCCTTCTTGTCCTATGCTTTGTAGAGCTTGATTGTTGGCTATAGATGGTGTTTACATTGTTAAGTGTGGGAGAAAGATGAAGAGCTAAGTGATGATGCTTGAGAGAAGAAAGAAAGGTTGATGAAAGAAAAATTGAATTGTGAAGAAAAAGTGAAAATGAAAAGTGAAATGATTCAATTTGTGAGCTTAAAGAAAGAAAGCTTAAGTGAATGGTGGATTGATCATTGAAGTTCAAAAGAAAGAGTGTGCTTGATGAAAAGTGAAGAGATTGTGCATTTGTATTGATTAGCTTACATTCAAGTCTCTACTATTTAGTCACTCTTACCCAAAAAATCCCACCTTTCCAAAGAGCTTACATTACAACCTTGATGAAAGACCTCTTTGATTCTTGATTGATCATAATTGATTTTGATTGAGATTAAGTTTTTGGCAAGCATATGGTGTACTTATTTGTGAATTTGATGATTGAGAGCATTATGCCATGATACACTTGAGTGAAGAGTGAAACACTCCATAGGAGGAGCAATGTGTTGAGTATTTGATTGAGCATTTGTTTGAGCATGATTCATCTTGTTTGCTAGTGGATAGTTGCATTGATACTTGAGATCATTGATGAGTTCGATTGTCTTATATTTCGTCTATGGTGCCATGTGACATAATTGCGATCAATTCACTCCTTTGTTCTTAGTTCTACGTTGCTCGAGGACGAGCAACAATTCAAGTTTGGGGGTATGATTAGAGTGAATTGATGCATGTTTTTAGGGGTTATTTTAGTGCAAAAGTGAGCTAAAGTGTTGATTTTTATGCCTAAATGTGAAAAGTATCACTCTTTTGCCTAAAAAGTATTATTGGTGAGTTTTTGATGTTTTTCGTCCGTTTTGCAGGTAAATCGGTGGAATTTTGCCAAACCGAGAGTACCGTGATTCTTAGAATGAAGAGACGGACGAGACGGGCGAAAATGGGGGTTTGGAGGTCAAGTCGGGCCGGGAAAATTCCTGGACTCGACCATTGGTCGAGCCCGAGGGAGCTCGGAGTCGAGGTTGGTGCTTAGGGAAGAAGTGTTGAATTTTTGGGCGCGCTTTAGTGGTTTACATATTACAAAAGGCGAGATTGTATCAAGTTCGTGGCTGGCCCAAGCGGCAAAGCTCTCGCCTATTCGCGCCACAGTCCCGTGTTCGATCCACGGAAGTAGCGATTTTTCTCAAATTTTTGTAAGGCGAGCCACACTTCGGATCTTTGGATATATACTATAAAGAGCGAGCTTATTCACAAGATCGTTGCTAGCCGAGGTGGCTAAGAGCTCGCCCATGCGCGCCACAGTCCCGAGTTCGAACCCCAACAGCGGAAATTTTTTATTTTATTTTTTTAAAAGCCCCAAGCTCGAGTCGAGGGCCCCAACCTCGACTCGAGGCACCCGATTTTCAGTTTTCTCTTTTTAAACTCCCTTGGACGAAAAACAGAGTACAACATTCATAAGAGCGATTAGTAGCGGTTTTGGGGCGAATTCTCAAGCCCCAAGCCAATTTTTCCATTCTAGATAGAGTAGAAGTTAGAGTTAGGAGTAGATTTCAATTGATTGTTGGTAGATTAGACATAGATTAGCATTTGATCCTTGTAATTCATTCAATTCAAGCTTGTAATTCATTTGGAGATTGTTGTTGAAGACTCGAAGCATTCCTATTTTGGTTAATTGAAGATCATTTGGTGATGTTTTTCCTCTTTTGTCTCTTTAATTTCTTATTTGTTGTGACTTGCTTTGTGTTTGATCAATTCTATCTTCTTCCCATGGATTTCACCATGGGCTAACTCTCTTGTGCTTGGGTTAATTGAAATTGATGATGAATTGATTGATGATGCTATAATTGTTGATGATTGGAGATTAATTGAGTAGTTTGCTTACTAATTGTGATTCTCATTTGTGCTTCATGCATAATTATCTCTTTAGATTAGTGTTTGATCACCCTAGCTATAGACGAGAGTTGCGCTAACGTGATCCTAGATTAATCGGGTGATAATTGTGTATGAATGCGTGGATCGGGTGCTTCGGAATCGAGAGATTAGTTGCACTAAGGATACTCACATTAGTTTTCTACCTAATTGTGATTCTTAATTGTGCTTTGTGTAAAATTGTCTCTTTAGATTAATGGTTAATCACCCTAGCAATAGGCGAGAGTTGAGCAAACGTGATTAGGTGTTGATCGGGATTCAATTTTGCATGATTGTATGAATTGGGGATTTCTACATTGAGAGATGGGAAAGACTAAGGATACTCACATTAGGCATTGTGATTTTAATGGAGTGATTAATTTCATGATGGTTTATGCTTTCTATCTTAGTTGATTTGCAATTTGATTCAATTGTAGCTTGTTGATTGATGATTCATTGATGGATGTTAATCCTAGCACCTCTATCCCACCATTTAGTGTTGTTTTTGTTCTCGCATTCTAAGTGTTCGATCTATTGCTTGCTCCTTGTCGTTTTGTATTCTTGCTTGTGTTTTGTTGTTTTGTACCAAACCATTGTTGCAACTCTAGTCACTAATAACTTGTATTTCTAGGACCTCATGTGCATACTTTTTCCCTTGGGTTCGATATTTTGTTGATTGGTCTTAATAACTCTTACCCTATACACTCCAATCGGTGGACAAGGCGTAAGTCCACTTCATCGGCTGCCTTGGATACCCACTTCCGAGTATCCTGTCCCACTTCACTCTGCTTTCCCCAGCCTTCTTCACCTCTTCTTCTCCTGCTTCTCATACTTCTCCTTTTCGGCATGGATTCTTCTAATCTGCTCAGCTAAGAGATTTGAGTAGTCAGCTCCTTCCTTTTCGCTCGGCTCTGGTGATCAACCTTAGCCGATGAAGACTTCTCTCTCGCTTGCCTTTACCCTTGCCCTTGGCCTCGGGTTTTTCAGCATTCTTTCATTTTGGCCAAAGCGGTGCCTCAGACTTCTCTTCCTCCTCCTTCCTCCTCTTCTCCTCATCCTCTCGGATGGCCTCCTCTATCCGGGTCACCCTCGGTTGCAAAGCACAGCTTGTCTCGATTTGATTTTGATGTTGGCTTTGGCCGCCTCCAACTTAGCCGAGTCTGCCTTTGAGTCTACCTTGTCTCGTGAGTGACAAGACTCCAGTGTGAGGGTGTCCATTCTTCCTTCAGCCTCCTTCCCCTTTTTGACTTCATCTTGGAGGGTCTCGGAGCTATCTTTCCAAAGCTGAACAACGAACCACGAAGTCGCCCGATCGATGTAAGTGCGTTGACCAGGACTTCGTTGTCACCGCCACCTTCGCTTGAGTGCCTTGACCTCCTCCTCCCGTTACTCGGCCTAGTACCAACAAGAAGTGCGAGGTTGGGCCGATAGGTTGCGTGTGATATTGACCTCGGCTATCTGCATGTTGGCGAGCATTGTGTCGGTGATCGCCGAATCACCTTCCTCGTCTTCCTCTCCATCAACCTCTATACTTTGGTAATTATCTCTGTTTGTGCAGGTCCTCAAAGGCCGAGGAGATGGCGAAGATTGACTGATCTCTTCCTCCGAATCGGATGAGGACGAGGGAGTGGGAGAAGTTGGACTAGGGGAGCTCATGTGGATATCCCCAAAGATGTTGGAGGTATCCACCGGCTGGGGTTCAAGTGTGGGAAGAAGTAGGGCGTACGATGGGGGAGAGGGGATTTCAGTGGGGGTGAAGATGGAGGGTGGAATTTCAAGTAGTGGGTGGTGGAGAAGGGGTTGGGCCGAGGTATGGTGGGTTGGATTAGGGCCGAGGGAAAGAGTTTGAGAAGATGTGGGTAAGGGTGGGGAGATGGTAGATATGGGGGTAGGGCGTATACCGGTCCCGTAAGGAAGGACAAAGATCTCGAGATGGGGATGGTGGAGGGATGAAGTTTGGGTTTGGGGGAGGGAAGATGAGGTTGTGGCTTGGACTGTTTTGGGAGTAGGCTGTTTTAGAGGCTCGGAGGTGCCACTGGGTCACCTCTTCATCGCCGGAGTGGGCCGGGAGTGGGGAGAATTTTACCCGCCTCGTGAGTGGGGGAGGGGTCCTCTCGAGCTTATGTCTTGAACCTCCTCTGATTGGACCACCAGGCTGCTATCTCCAGCGTCATTGCCTCTTCAGCGTAAGACTCGGCTGATCGCGAGATGTACACCCCCACTCCGAGGTTTTCACCAACCTCCTCCTTCTCTTGGCCTTCTCCTTCAGCCTTCATCGGCTTCTTCCTCCTCCTCCTCACCTCCTCACTGCCTGGAACCTCGAGCTCCGACCTCGGCTCCTCCTTCATCTCGAGTCGGCCGAGCCCCGAGCGGCTCATCCTTAGTCGGCGGCTTTTTGTTTGGTGTAGGCTCGACTCCATCTCGCCCAATTTATCTCGGCTATCGGCGGGTCCTCCAGAACCACCGTCACCTTGTTGAATAAGCCGGTGATTGACCTCGCTTTGCCATTTTCCACCTACCACTTCCAGCCTCTTCCTCTCCGTCTCAAATTTCTCCGGTAGCATTCCACCTAGTTGGCTTGAACTCCGTCTATAATTGCCCTTATGCGACACTGGGTCCTGGTCAGCCCATCAAGGGAACTTTGCTCCCCAAGAATAACTTTTGTCACTATCGTCATCGAAGACGATATCTCCGTCGAAGCATCTTCTTCTTGACTCCGATCGACGGTCCCTCATCGAATTCCGGCAATCATCTCAAATACCTACCATTCTGCATTTTGTATGTGAGGGGTTAACTCCCTCACCGCTGGTGTCAAAAATACGGGCCACCTCCACCGGAGTTACGGTTAGAACCTCGCCGTAGACTCGTGTCTTGAACACTCCGTTCTCAAACGTCCCATTGACGTAGAACTCAATCCCCCTCATATCCAGAGTTTTATTGAAGGTGGATTTCTTGGAACAAAATGTCCTCAATCCTAACCTCTCCAATAAATCCAAAGATCTCTCTCGATTCACCGTCGGTTGTTGTATCAAAATCAACATACATCTCGGACTTAATCTTCTTATTATACGTTTCATTGTGTACCTCCACCATGGTTGATGTCACTCCAATTGGTCTTTGAGAAGTGCTCATGGAAAAATAATTGACTAAGAGTTTTGAAAATTTGCAGAGTGTATGTATAAATTTACGAAAGTGAAAAAGTTTGATTGAGGAAGAAGACATATTTATAGGAGGGAAAATTGGAAAGAGAAACCGCCTTTTAGAAAATTTGAATTGATCTAAGCCGTTTATTTAAAAAGTTTTACCGCGCATGAATCAACGGTTAAAAATCGGGATAAACGATTGGGATTCAGCGCGTGGATGCTACTTCGCCTTTGGAATGCGTAAATAGTTACTTTATAGATCGTTGATTTGACAGATGTAGGTTACTTTATGCAGGAAGTAAGTATACTGACGTCGACTTAGGGTTACCTTACTTCGTATAAGGGTTTTCAAAACAGATGGGTTTGTAAAGTCATCGTCTGATACAAGAATTTATCGATTTTAAAAGCAGACTTAGTTTTAATTTTTTAGCAAACTTAAAAAATATTTAAATAAACAGGCTCAGATTTAATTTTCTAAAGTTAGGTTTTTCAACCAATTAATCCAAAAAGAATTTTATGAAGAAAAATATGGAATTTATTTAGAAACAAAGGTGTCTGAATAAAAGATTGAGGAAAGATGAGGTGAAGCAGTCGATACGTGACCTATTCCCGCAAAGACATAGACTTAAGGAAAACCATTAGTAACTTGAGGTAGATCGAGATAGGGTGCGAGATAGTCATCTATTTCTCAGAAAACAACCGACTATTGTGCCCTCGTCGATTTACCGAGATGTCGTATAAGTAATTATCATGTCGATAAGGTCAATATGACTAATCCTTGATTCTTGATTCCTAAGAAGGAAATAAATGATATCACTACCCGATCGTCCTTTGACTCATATCTAGTCCGATAATTCTTGAAAGTTTCTCGGGTAATCCCTTAACAAGGCTCTTTTAGCTTGACTTACTAAGGGTCTTGAAATTCGGTATGACTAAGCCTCTTGTGCCATAGCCACCGAGATCATCTCCACCCTTAGCTATCAGACAAGTATCTTTAGGACAACTATTAAAGTTGGCCACATAGACATTACCATGTCTCGAAGCCACTTAAGAGTACCTTGTCTCGAGGAACTATCTAAGATGTCACATTTATCCTTAGAAAATTTGACAAGAAAACCTTTATCATAAAGTGGGAAACAATTAGCAAATTATGTTTCAAACCTTCAACAAAATATACCTCGAATACACGAATATCCTTGATAATCGAGTACCTACACCTTTAGTCCGACCACAATTATTGTCTCCAAATAATACTCTTGGACCATCAATGCTCTGGAAATTTGATTGTAGCCTCTTATTATAAGTCATGTGTTGAGAACAACCACTATCAATGTACCATATAGAAGCTAAGATCTCTTCCTTGAGTGATGATCCCTGTGAATCCTGAAAAGCAGATTAGTTATAAGGTACCCTATTGATCTTGGGTCCTTGAAGGTCAAGCATCACTTTAGGTAATCGGATAAAAATCTCATCTCCAAATAATAAATCGAACTTGGTCTCTCTACCAAATCTGTCTACAATTGTATCACTTTTAAATAATAACTTGTTGTATTCAGATTTAGTAATTTTCTGTACTTAGGAAATGTGGGATAACATCTGCTTCTTCCCATTAAAAGGATTATAATAAGAATTTCTTCTTATTATTTTGGTTCTTGGATTTCTCTTAGTCTTATAAGGATACCTCATTTGAATTTTTGTTTTCAAGTGGGAGATGCGATCCTTACTTGACTAATTGGTTTCCAAGGACCAATTTTAACCTCTTTAGAGTGATCAAATGCTTTTACAAATTTCTTAGGTTTCGAACATCCGATTTATTATTTCGTCATAACCAAGACCTGTTTTGTCATGGGATTTTTGAGATGTATTAAAGATGTGATCTATTCTCGATTGTGAATTATTAAGTTGACTAATTTTGAAGACTAGCTTCTCATTGTCTTTCTTAATTAATTCATTTTCAACACAGATTATTTTAAATTTGTCTTTTAAAGTTTTCAATTCACTTTCTAATCTTTCAGGTAAGTGGTGATGTACTAGCCTCGGCACTGGGAAAACATTCCCCTTGAATGTTTTCGGTTCTGGATAGTTCATCACCGCTTTCCTTTAATTAGAATTTGAATTTGATCCTTTAAAGCCAAATTCTCTATCTCTAGCTGTTTATAAGCAGCCAGAGATGTCTTTAAGTCTCTCAATAATTCATGAATAACAGTTTGATCATTATCGAGATGCGGTGACAAGAATCATTATCGAGAAGATGAATAATAGACTACCTCTTTAGCCATGAGATAGATTTCATCATCCGATCCGAAATCGTATGAGGATGATGATGATGATGATGATTTTCTCGACTCCTTTTCCTCGGCTAGGAGAGCCCTTTGATCTCGCAAATCTCCTCTCTTTTTTTCCTTTTTTCTTCCCTTTCTTTAGGAGTTAGTTGAGGACAATCATAGCCGAAGTGTCCCTGGTTTGTTGCATGTGTAGCAAGTGTCACTCCTGTCGATTTAGGGCTGGATGGATTTCTTTTAACAGGGATCTGAATCTTCTCGTCGGCTCCTACTCTTGTCATCATCTGTAGACTCATCTTCCTTTCTTCTTGATTTGGATCTCGATCCGTCCTTACTCGCAAATCTCAATTTATTTCGTTTATACTTCATCCTTAATCTATCATACCTTTTGGTGAGGAGAGCCATTTACTCCTTCGGAGATAGATCACCTCCTCAGACTCAATTGACATCTTGTCTTCTTTCCGACAAAGGCAACAGATTTAGATGAGGTGCTCGACTCCATCTCATCCTCTTCATCTTCTATTTGAATGTCATACTCTAAAGCTTTAAGGTGAGAGAATAAGGTATGATGAGTAATAGAAGATAAATTTTGAGTTGCTTTAAGGATATTGAATTTTTCTCTCCATCTCTTGGTTAATGATCTCGAGTATCTTGTTATTAATCTCCTTCTCTATATAGTTCTTTCCCGGATCGGCTACTTTGTTGAGGAGATTCGTCAACCTTACATCTAGTGATCCACATATTCATTTTCCTTCATCTTGAATGTATCAAAGGGGTGTAAAACAGGACTACAATTTATTCTCCTTTACTTGGTCGACCCTTCACACGACATTTGCGAGTTTGCCACATTTCTTTTGCATGTTTTGCATCTCTTAACCTTCTCAATCCAGTCTTTACTCGAGTCTCAATGATTTGATCCTGGCTACCTGGTCTAGATTGTGGATTTTCCTCTCATCATTTGTTAGTTACGAGCTCTTTTTCTCTTATCTCGGCTCTTGATTGGTGATTCGGTACCATTGCTAGTGCCTCCATGATAAAATTTTATAGGTCCTTCTTCAAGAACCTCCTCGATCCTATCATGGATAGCCTTGAGATGATTTTCCATCCCGAATTTCCAATAATCATAATCTTCAATTGAAAATTCAGTAGATTTCTCGGATTTCTTGCTCTTGCACGAAGACATGATGAGATAAAGAAACAAAACACTCCACAAAAACTTATTAGTAGCACGATCGGTAATAATAAAGAAGATGAAGAAAATCAAGGAAATTTGAATCTTAGTTAAGATCTAAAATCAATATCGGAAACGACTTAACAACGCTCTGATACCACTTGTTGGTCCCGATTGGTTGAGTTGATTAAGAAACTTTGAGTTAACCTTCTAGGACAAAATCTAGAAGGGGGTTGAATAGATTTTGTAGATTTTTCAAATCTTTCAAAATTGATTCAAAGTACCAGATGTACACAATGGAAATTCAATATTAGACTCAACTTTATTAAGATCATAAGCAAACCGATATTCATATTTTAACTTTGATTACGAAATTAATCTTTGAACAATAAATTGGAAATTGAGCAGAGATAAGTAAATAAAAGCGAGAAAGAACACCATATTTTATAGTTGTTCGGATTATAACAATCCTACATCCACTCTCCTTCTCCAACTTGAAGAAGGGTCTCCACTATCTGCTTACTTACTTACTTACTTTACAATCGTACAACTTACAACTTACAATTTGATCTTCTACTCTTCAAAATCCTAACCAAGTCTGTGTAATCTAACTCTAAAATAAAGAAGTTTATTTGAAGATGTGCGAGGAAGTGTTCTACAAACACTTAGAAAAATCTATGAAGAAATCTTGGAAAACTATTTTGTGCTTTTAGAAAACTTGTGATTTGGGAGAATATCTTGTGAAGAAAAATAACTTGTGATTTACATTTATTACGTATATTCTATATGAAGTGCCTAGGCCTATTTATAAGTCTCGAAAAGACAGGTTAGTTTGTTAGTCGGTTCTAACAAACTCAAAGCTACTTTAACAAACTTAATCTTGAAAACTGCTCTAGACCTCGGTGATTTTACTCTACTCATCTGCGGTGACTTGGTGAAGACTCGCCTTTCTTATTCTACTCGGCTTGTCTTGACCTCGTCTGAGCTCTTCATATTTGTCTCCTGCAAATGACTAGACTTGAGCTCGTCTTTAGATGACTTGTAATCTTTCGAGACCTCGGTGACTAGATTGGTTCTCGACCTCGTCGATCGGCTTAGCTCATGGTCTCAATCTCACTGTTCTTCGTGTCGTCCGATCATCCGAGTTGCTTCTTTTAACTCATCAAAACTTCTTGATCCAACATTAAGCATTGATATGTTTAATTGGTTGCTCATTTTATGGGCATGACTTTGATAGTAAAGAACATTTATGGTTCTTGAAATTCACTATAAGAAAATTATGTTATGCATTCTTTTTTTTTTTTGATCGGTAATTATGTTATGCATTCTTAAGAATTGCATGATGGAAAATTATCGCACAATTATTTTTGGAACATTAGAGTTACGTGATGAAGATGTATAGCTCGTTTTAGTATCTCATAAGTTAATTCCAATTTTATAGTTCGAGACTTAATAAGAGTTGAGATTTGAGTGAGACACTTCTAAGAAAAATTTAAGTAGTTTTTAGAGTTTTTTTTTTTGAAAAAAATTGAATTAGAATTGGAATCTTATGAAAATTGTGATACTATGAAAGAAAGCGATTGATAATTTAGTATTGGATACGGTAGACAAGTTGAACAAGCAACATGTTTACACATAAGAATGATTCGGCGATCCGACGGTTTTAACATGAGAAGTGAAAATAACGTTCGGATGAAGAATCGCCATGTAGATCCTTTTGTCATAATTTCTCATAATGAGTACTAATGAAGTACTCCAAGAGCGCATACATTACATCATAGATTATCCAAAATTTTAAGGAGTTTACCTAAGAGTGTTGCTAACATAAATTATTTTTGAATGACCCCTAATAGTTGGTATTTAAAACTTGATAGTCTTCTGAAATTACCGTAACTATTTTGGTTGTTTTTATGAGCTAATTATGCTTTATTGCATTTGTGTTAATTGAATATTTTGAAGCATGTTGTTGAGTGAGAGTTTTAGCTATTTATTGATCATTAACTATTAGAACTTACTTTTGTTCATGTTTTGAAATCGAATCTGTTTAAGGAGGATACTTCATGAGATTGATGATTAATGACTTTAAGTCATTTTTTGATATTGAATTTTGTATCGAATTATTCAGATGTTAGTTAACTTAACATAGAACATGTTGATACATAAATGAACATTAACTTAGTGAATCACTTCTATTAAAACCGGACAATGGTCTCAAAAGCAATAATCATTGAGTTGAATATAATAGAAAAACTTAATAGCGATAATTATGACACATGACGTCATAATATTTAGATACTATCAACCATGTTATGGAACATCCTGGAATTATGATTGAGACTCGATTTAAAGGGATCATGAGATTTGGAAAATGAAAAATATCATAGCACGTGACATATTGATGAGCTCGGTCATCGATAACATGATCTCTGAGTGTACACATCGTCTTACTACCCATGATATCTGGGAATATCCGAAGGGAAAGTATGGTAACACTTTACATTCTCGAGGAGCATCAAATTCGAAGCCTAATCCGGTCACTTTCTGATAAGTGGGAATGCTTGAGGGTCGACACGACTCTTGATGAAAGTATTTTGACTTTCACTCATATAGCTCATGATGTTAAGTTAAAAGATGATGCATTTGGAGCAGCCAAGTCTTCATAAAGTGTTCTCGTTGCCGAATCCAATTCAATACAAGCTTCAAGCTTAAAACGTAAACGAAGCTAGAAGGAAAGTGAAAAGGCATGCGGCCTCGAACTAGATGTACCGATAAATCTTGGTGTCAATCCTAATGCTAAGAAGAATAAGAAAATAAAATATGCTAGACTAAAAATGGATAAGAGTTTATGACATGCTTCGGATCGATGTAATAAATGTGGTCATTTTACTCACGAATGTCCTAAGTCCAAGAAGGACTAGATTGTTCATTCTATTTTTGTTTTGAACATAATAATCTTTAGTAATGTATTCTTAATTGAGTCTTATCCCAATGGATTAGAGACTCATAAATGACAAGATCATTGACTAAAGATGAATGAGCATTGAGACGAGATGCAATTATGTGGGATTTAAGCTCGAGTTGAGGTCTAGGGACTTGTAAACTTGAGATTGACAATGGTCAATGTTTAATACTACATAGTCTCTGATTTCTCCAGAGATCACTTAGGACTCACTTCTATAAATATTCTTATACGATTGAGACATGATTTACTATTTTCGTAAGACCTTGGTTGAAATTAGTATTTACAATATGTGTTATGATATTTGATTTTCTATGTGGTTTTGGATTGTAAGAGAACTACTATTAATTTTTATGAAGTTAGTTCATATTTATTATAAGTATGTTCCACTAGTAATGTTTGTGTAAATAATGACATCGACATACTAGTTTAAGTCATGTTATGCAAGATTGGATGAACTAACTTGTGAAAGAAGAACTTTGAAGTTCAATTTTCAAAGTCACATTATCAAATCTGAACATAATCTTGATCATAAGTGACTTGAAAACCATTTAATAAAATTGTTAAGTTAATTCTTCATTGCAATTATTTTGTTGATAAATGTGATTCTATGAATGTCAAACAACCGACACGGAACTTACTTGCTTTTCATTACTTACGTTAATGGATTTTTCATGCTTTAAACGATGTCTGTTTAATTTCACACATTTCTAAGACATTTAATAGTTTTAGATGTATCCTAAAAAATTGTCTGTGAATTAAAAGACATGACTTTAAAAGGTTTTAAGAACCTTTAGAGCGCGTGAGAGATCCAAAGCAGTTCAATAGGCGTGTAATGAGAAAGACATAATCCAAGAATTATTAAAATATTGTACACCATTACATAATGGTGGTGATGACTAGAGATTTGAACATTGTTGGATGTGATGAGATCCATGTAGACATAAGCCAATTTTACCATCTCTATTGGGGAGACATGGGTAGTTATTAGTTGTTGATGGTTGTTTCGTAATGACTATTCATAGTTGATTACTTCAATCACATTTTTTATCTACAAGATAGGTGAAATATCTAATCGGTATCCTTAGATATAAGGATCATCACTCACATACATGATTCTTTGAGTCAATATGAAAAGTTGGGTTCATGTGATTCATTGTATCTTCATTAGGTAAGTTGTTAAATCTAAGGGATATGTGTTGATCATTGATCAAATGGATTGAAGTGTACTTGAGATAGAATCACATAAAATCTAAATCATTTTTTTAATTGGAGTAATCACTGTCTATCGAGATCCAAGTGGGAGTGATTTACTAATAAAGTGATTGTTGATAGATTTTTTTACCCATTAAAGATCGGATGGATCTTGATGAGAGTAATTGTCTAGAGAATATATGCTTGAGTGGCATTATGATATTCGTACAAAATATGATAAGTCTTTAGTGAATGAGGAAGAACCTGCAAGCGTTCGAGAGGTTCCATCTCGAGATCACAAGAGACCAATGAAAGAAAGCAATGTAAGACAAACTTGAGTCGTTGAGGTCAAACCAAGTTTAAAACTTGTAGACTTTTCATCAAGACACAAAGTATGTCACATCCCCATTATCTTAAATAATTTAGAAAGGTTTACAAGATAAAACAAACATTAAACTTTGTAAAAAATTTCTCTTTAAAAAAAAAAGATTTAGAGAAGAAAATAAAAATATTTAGCACTTAAGGTGGGAAAAAAACATAAGACACATCAAACTCATAGAATATTTCCAACAAAACTTAAGGGAATGTGAAAAAATCATAAGTTTATAAATTCATACTCCCAACGAGATCATAAAAGGAAGAAAAAGTAGTGACTAAATTAATAAGGTTGCGAGAAGATGCCTAAATAATAAAACGAAGGCATGAAATAAGAGTCATGTTCATGTGTCAAATAATCTATAGTCAAAACATGCCTACATGTGACTCTTCAAAATAAATTAGAGTACGAATATTTACGAAAATTGCAAAAAAGTGAAATAAATAGTAGTACTCATGCAATGAAAACCTTGTTCACCCGCCTTCCACCGAACACCGCGCTTAATCAGTAAATAATAATTAAATGATTGGAGTGAGCAACCAACTAGCTCAAGTAGGGTCCCCATTTGTCACAATTAAATAACAAGCATAATTAAAAAACGTATTCACATACCACATAATCATAGTGTTTGTTGGCATGCCAACCATAGTCATAGGATATGTTAGTACAACCCTTCCGCAGTAAATATAACGCATACATAATCATAGTAATTCGGTCATTTCACCGAGACATAGTTTATAACGTTTGTTGGCAAAGCCAACCATAGTCATAGAAATTTATTAGCAAGCTAACCATAGTGTCATAGTAACATAGTAGTAAATAATATAATCAATCTTGCATAGCATTTAAAGGTGATAAATACGAGTATAAAATAAGAACCCTACCTCAAAGTTCTCAAAGTTCTTGGATTGGAAGTCCGAGAGTACTAATAGGCTTAGTGAGAAAGAATCCCGTCACCTAAAATATTAAATACATATCTTAGAATATTAATTTAATTAACCATTATAACCTAATAACTCATAAATTTTATTAAGTCCTAAAATTTTATTGAGTCATAAATAATACATTATAAATGTCTCAAATTTATTGTGAGTGAGAAAAAAATTAACCTAATAACTTATAAATTTTATTAAGTCCTAAAATTTTATTGAATCATAAATAATACATTATAAATGTCTCAAATTTATTGTGAGTGAGAAAAAAAAATTCTTTGAGTGAAAGAAAATTCCTTAAATCTACTGCGAGTGAGAAAAAAATTCATTTGAGTGAGAGAAAATTCTTTAAATCTCTTTGCGAGTGAGAAAAAAATTTCTTTGAGTGAGAGAAAATTCTTTAAATCTATTATGAGTGTAAGGGTGTAACACCAATCTAAATATATAAACATAAAAGGTGTTAAAAACAATTTGGAACTAGATTATAAGTCTAGGAAAGTCTAAGGTATTATTATAAAAAAATATATAATCCAAATTAAAAACATTCGAGAAATGAATTCATACCAATCATATATCGAAAAACCTTTTCCACAGATCCGAAAGGCAGCGCTGCTTTTTTTTTCTCTCTTCTTCCTTTTTTTTTTTTTTTTTTTTTTTTGTGCGAAAAGAAAGTTTACCAAAGAAAGACTTATATAGGTATATATATATATTTTTAGGTCTAAGGTTTAGATTTATTGGGCTTGGGCTTTCCAGAAAGGCCTTTTAAATAATAATAATAATAATAATAATAATAATAATAATAATAACAATAATAATAATAATAATAATAATAATAATATATTTTTTAATTCTTTATAAATAAAAATCAGATCTATTATTATTTTTTTAAAATCAAAATATTAAATTTCTTATTGAAAAATTAATATTCTTATCACTAATATAATTAGGCTTATAATATTATAATGAAATAAAATAAATAACATATTATATTTAGACCGTTATAATTAGAGTTTTCAAATTATAGAATTTCTACTAATCTCTAAAATAAGTGGTCTAACAATTATTGAGTATTACTAAATTAAAAACTACTCTCATAATTAAATATTTATCAAGTCTTAAATTAAATATTTTATGCACTCTTAGCAAACGTGGTGATCGTAATTTTCTCGGTGTTACATCCTACCCACCTAATAAAAATTTTCTTCCTCGAATATTAAAACGCACCGTGGCTAAACAACTCTGCATACTTGACGCAAAACTCATCCTCTCGCTCCAAAATTGCTTCTTCCTCACTATGACGATCCCATTGAACTTTTAGCATAGCTAAGTCTTTGTTCCTTAAGCGATGTACCTTTCTATCCAAAATAGCAATGGGCTTCTCCTCATAAGTCACATCATTGTTTATCTCCAAAGTCGAATAATCAATCACATATCCGGAGTCTTGCACATACTTACTTAACATGGAGACATGAAATACATTGTGGATCTGCTGAAAATTCCGGTGGCAAGGCTAGCCGATAAGCCAAGTCACCAACTCTCTCTAAAATCTCAAACGGACCCACATATCTCGGTTTCAACTTCCCACGCTTACCAAAGCGCACCATTCCTTTAGTAGGGAGATCTTCAGAATACCTTCTCACCTTCATTAAACCGCAAATCCTTACGGCGACTATCTCGCATAGGATTTCTGTCTTCTCCTTCACTTTCTTCAACACCTCTACCGTATCCTTCAACATCTCGGAACCCAATAATCTTCTCTCTCCAATCTCGTCCCAATACAAGGGCGATCGACACTTCCTACCATATAATGCCTCGTAAGGCGCCATACCGATCGACGACCGAAAGCTATTGTTGTAAGCAAATCCTACTAACGGTAAGTAATACTCCCAACCGAGGCTCATATCAAGCACACAAGCTCGCAACATATCTTCTAAAGTCTGGATAGTCCTCTCCGATTGTCCATCGGATCCGGGTGATAAGCCATAGTGAAACTTCAACTTAGTGCCCAAGGCTAACTGCAAGCCCTTCCAAAATCAGTGACGTAAAATGAGTGTCTCGATCGACATGATCGATACCGGCACTCCATGTAAGCAAACTATTTCTCGGATGTAAATTTGTGCATACTGTTCCATCTTAAGAGTAATCTTCACCGGAAGAAAGTGAGCAGACTTCGTCGATCGATCCACAATAACCCATACCGAATTATTCCCTTTCACTATTCTCGGCAATCCCGTAATAAAATCCATCGTGATGTGCTTCCATTTCCATTCGGGGATCTTAAGAAGCTGGAGAAATCTCGATGGTTGTTGGTGTTCGGCCTTCACTTACCGACACACCAAGCATTTCTCAACAAAACTTGCAACGCCTTTCTTCATTCCGTTCCACCAAAATATCTTTCTTAAGTCTTGATACATCTTAGTGCTACGGGATGAGCAACGAAAGGCGTACTATGTGCTTCCTCAAGTATTATTTTCTTAATAGTTGCCTCTTCGAGCACACAAATCCTTCCCTCATTGTACAGTGCTCCATCATTAGCTATCATTAATCCTTTACCCTCGTCTTTGAGCACTCGTTCCTTCATTTTACATAGAAAGTCATCTCCATACCGAGCACTCTTAATCGATCCCTCAAATCTGGGTGTACCACCAAAGTGTTAGAACCTCTGTTAGATCAAGAAGGTTTTGATGAGTTAAAGAGTAGATTTAGATGATCGACGACTATGGAGATCACCGAGACTCGAGTTCAAGTACTAAGCCGATCGACTAGGTCATCAATCGAGCAAGTCACCAAGACTGGAAAGTTGCAAGTCATCCTGAGACGAGCTCAAGTCTAGTCGTCTGCGAGGAGACAATTATGTAGAGCTCGACTAGGTCAAGACAAGCCGAGTAGAATAAGAAAGGCGAGTCTTCACCAAGTCACCATGCATTTGAGTAGGATAAATCACCGAGGAGCAAAGCAGCTTTCAAGATTAAGTTTGTTGAGCAATTTTCGGTTTGTTAGAACCGACTAACAAACTAACCTGTCTTTTCGCACTTATAAATAGGTCTAGTTCTTATTTTTCAAATCACTTATGCAAATTTGATTTACACATTATTCACTACTCATTTCGATCACAATTCACAAGTTTTTCAAAAGAGTTTTCAAAAGTTCTAAGTGTTTATAGAACACTTCACTTGTAATCTTCAAAATCTAATATTCACCGTAATAGTTAGATTTTAGAGAACGATTTAGGAGATTGAAGATTTGAAGATCTTTACGAATTGTAAGGCTGTAAGATTGAAAGTAAGTAAGTAAGTGGTAAGTAGAGTCCCTTCTTCAAATTGAAGGAGGAGAGTGGATGTAGGATTTTTATAATCCGAACCACTATAAATACTGTATTCTTTACCGCTTTTGTTTACTTATTTGTTTTCAAATTCCCATTTATTAGTGAACATAAATTTAGAATAGAGATAAGACTGATTATCGATTGCTTTTGATCTTGTTCAAGTTGAGTTCAAAACTGAATTTCCAGTGTTACTTTGAAGCTTTGAGTAAGTTTTAAAGAGATTTGTAAAAATCTATAAAATCTATTCAACCCCCTTCTAGATTTTATCATAGAAGGTTAACTCAAGTTTTCTTAATCAACTCAACCAATCGGGACCAACAAGTGGTATCGGAGCGGTGTTAAGTTTGTTTTGATATTGATTTTAGGTCTTAACCAAGATTCCGAATTTTTTTCTTGACTATCTTCATTTTCTTTGTATCACTAACAGTTCTACTAACAAGATTGTGGAGTGTTTTGTTTTTCTATCTCATCATGTCTTCGTGCAAGAACAAGAAATCCGAGAAGTCTACCTGAATTTTCAATTGAAGAATATGACTATTGGAAATTCAGAATGGAAAATCATCTCAAGGCTATCCATGATAGGATGGAGAAGGTTCTTGAAGAAGGACCTATTAAATTTTATCATGGAGGCACCAACAATGGCACCGAATCAGCTAAAACAAGAGTGGGGCAAGAAAAGAAAAGCTCGAGAACTCACAAGTGATGAAAGAAAGATTCATAATCTGGATCAAGTTGCAAGAACAGAGATCATTGAAACATTGAGTAAGGATTGGATTGAGAAGGTGAAAAGATGCAAGATCGCCAAGGAAATGTGGGAAACTCTTGCCGGAATTTGTGAAGGATCATATCGAGTCAAAGAAAACAAATTGATGTTTCTACATGTTTTTGACACTTTCAAGATGAAAGAAGGAGAGTCTGTTGATCAACCGGATGTTAGGGTGACTAATCTACCGAACAAGGTAGCCGATTTGGGTAAAACCTATACAGAGAAAGAAATCAACAATAAAGTGTTGAGGTCGTTAAGCAAAAGATGGAGAGAAAAAGCTAATATTCTGAAAGCTACTCGAGAATCTATCTTCAATTTCACACCACACTTTATTTTCTCATCTCAAGGCATTAAAATATGACATCCAAATCGAAGATGAAGAAGATGAAGCGTAATCTTCAACATCTGGAAAGATCAGAGCATTTGTTCATCAAGATGAATCTGAAAAGATCTCCAAGGCATCTCGATTTGTCTATTAAGGAGGAAATGGCTCTTTTGTTAAAAAGATATGAAAGTGAGAATGAAGTATAAAAGAAACAAGAGAGACAGATCAGTCAAAGGAACTACAAATCGAGACAAAGAAGAAAAGAGTTCGTAAAATGATAGGAAAAAGGATCGGAGAAGGAAGCTTAAGTCACCAATCGACGAGGAGATAGTAGTCCTAAAACAGACAGAGGAGATATTTGTTATACATGCAACGAGCCTGGTCACTATAGCTATGATTGTCCTAAACTCACTCCCAGAGAGAGAAGAAAAGAGGAAAAAGAGAGATAGAAGGTATGCTTTGATCGAGAGCTCTTCCGGGCCGAGAAAGAAGAAGTTCATGAGACATCATCATCCTCATCCTCATCTGATTTTGGGTCGATGACGACATCCGTTTAATGGCAAAAGAGGTACATTACTATTCATCCTCGTATAATGATTGTGTTACCTTATCTCAAACCAATCCTAGTCTTATTGATAAACTTTTGAAAGATTTGAAGACCGCTCTATCTCGCTTATAAACAGATAGAGACTGAAAATTTTAATTTAAAGAATCAAATTACCGATCTAACTAAGGTCAATCAAACTAAGGAAAGTGAGAAACTGCACTGTACATTCAAGGGGGAATGTCGATCGAGATGATCACTAGTACCTTGTCCGATAAGACAGATAAGTTAGAACAGAATTGAAGTTCTTTGAAAATAAAATTTTCAAATATCTATTCTGAGAATAAGAGTTACAAGAAGACTAACAGAGAATTAAATCTCAAGTTAGGACTTACAATAACTCCCAAACCACAATAGATAAAATTTTCAATACTTCACAAAAGTCTAGTGATAAAGCTGGATTAGGTTTTGATAGGAGTAAAAAAATGATCCAATAAAACCTAGAGTTTTTGTTAAAGCAACTAAACCAAAGATAGAAACTAGATTTAGTCCCTGTAAACCAAAGGAATTAATTACCTCATCCGATACTTACGAAAAGAAAAAAGCAGACGAGGAAAGAAACTCCAAAGGCTAAACCTAAGACTAAGTCAAAGTCCTATCCTAGGTATAATGGCTTTGATGGAAGAAGAAAAACATATCCATTTTTACCAAGATTTAAGACAATCTCAAAAGATCGGTTAAATAAGATTGATCTTGAAAGTCTTATTTTAGTAGATAGATATGGGTGTAAACTTCAATCTATGGTTTTAAGGAACATTGATATCTTTATGCGGATTCCTAAAAATCAACTTAACCTCGAAAGGACCCAAAATTCAAAGGGTACCTAATCAATAAATTTGTGATTGCAGGAAGATAAGAAGATAGTTGATAGAGGAGACATTCTTGAGGTCATCCGGTACATTGGCATGGTCGCTCCAAGCATATGACCTATGAAAGACGACTTCTCTCTAACTATCGACAATAGATGGACCAAGAGTAATGTTTGGAGATAACAATTATGGACTTACCAAAGGTGTAGGAACACCGATGATAGGAGATATTCAAGTACATGAAGTCTACTACGTGGAAGGATTGAAGCACAATTTACTATCTATTTCACAATTTTGTGACAAGGGGTTTTGTGTCAAATTTACTCATAATGCATGCTATGTATTAGATGGTATCAATGAAAATATTCTATTAGTTTGAGTCGGAGACAAGGTAACATTTATGTTGCTAATTTCAAAAGTTGTCCTAAAGATACTTGTCTTGTTGCTAAGAGTTCAGATGACTTAAGTTGGTTGTGGCACAAACGTCTTGGTCACTTAAACTTCAAAACTCTTAACAAAATAGCAAGGAAATCTTTAGTTAAAGGACTCCCTGATTAAGTATTTTCAAAGAACCATGTGTGTGATTCTTGTCAAAAAGGAAAACAGACTAAAGCATCTTTTAAAACAATAAGTAGTCCTTCTTGAGAAAGGATTAGGAACTTCTTCACATGGATCTTTTTGGTCGAGTAACACCTCTCGGCTTTAGTGGAAGAAAATATACCTTGGTAATTATTGATGATTTTTCAATATTTACTTGGGTTATTTTCTTGTACAAAAAGAATGAGATTATGATTAAGATTCCAGAATTTCTTAAAAGATTTAAAATGAAAAAGGATTAACTATTGTTAAAATTAGAAGAGATAAAGGTATGAATTCCTAAATAAGTGAATACTAACTACCGCATTGAGAATGACGTAGCTCAGAAACATCTGCAGCAATGACTCCACAATAAAATGGAGTAGTTGAAAGGAGAAACAGAACCTTAAAAGAGGCGGCTAGAACAATGTTATCCGAGTACAACACTCCTCACGAGGTTTTGGGCGTATTTGTTAATACAACCTACTATGTTCAAAATAGAAGTTTAATTGTTAAAAATAAATGTAAAACTTCCTATGAAATTTGGAAGGGAAGGTCTCCCAAAATTTCATACTTCCATATATTTGGTTGTAAATGTTTCATACACAACAATGGAAAATCTCAATTAAAAATCTTTGATGCCAAGATAGCAGATGGGATATTCTTGGGATACTCTTCCGTATCAAAGGCATATAGATTTTTAATAAGACAACCTTGTGTGTAGAAGAAACACCCCATGTGGTATTTGATGAATCTTCTTTTGAGTTTGATAAGGCAGAGGACATCACAAAGATATCGGATGATCTGGATCGATGACTATCCAAAGATCAACCATAAAATTCTACAATCAAGAATCGGACTCGGATGAAGAGGAAGAATCGACAAAGGAAAAGATCCTGAAAGATCTTCCTCACCACCGATCTACCGGTGATCGACAACCAATACATCGATGATTAGGTAGAGTCATCGAAGGTAACATAGACTCATCAAAACTAAATAATTCAGACAAAACATCATCCACTTGTAAAAGATAAAGGAAAGAAAGTAATATCATATCATCCAAAAGCGTATAATTCGATTTAGATTCTCGTGTCCAGACGAGGACCCAACTAAATCAAGATTGTATGTTCGATTGCTATGTGTCATTACTTGAACCTAAATCTATTACAAAAGCTCTAACCGATTCCAACCGGATTAATGTCATGCAAGAAGAACTAAATCGAGTTTCAAAGACAAGATGTGTGGGAGCTTGTTGAAAGGCCTCATCATCAAAAAGTCATTGGAACTAAATGGGTCTTTAAAAACAAAAGGGATGAAAACAATATTGTGGTTAGAAATAAGGCCGGACTAGTTGCTCAAGGTTATTCACAATCGGAGGGTATTGATTATGATGAAACTTTTGCACCGGTAGTAGCTCGTCTGGAAGCCATAAGATTGTTTTTAGCCTATGCTGCTTTTAAAAGATTCATAGTTTTTTAAATGGATGTTAAGTCGGCATTTCTCAATGGAATCCTTCTTTGAGGAAGTTTATGTAGAGCAACCTTGGCTTTGTCAAAGGAGGCAAAGTTTATAAACTAAGAAAAGCTCTATATGGACTTAAACAAGCACCAAGAGCTTGGTATGACACCTTGTCGATTATTTGATTCAAAATGGTTTTGTTAAAGGTAGAATTGATAGAACTCTCTTTAGGAAAGAATTTGGTTGTGATCTTTTGTTAGTTCAGATTTATGTTGATGATATTATTTTTGGATCAACTAACATATCTTTGTGTGAAGAATTTAGTCATCTTATGAAAAGCAGATTTGAAATGTCCATGATGGGAGAGATGACTTATTTTCTTGGACTCCAAGTCAAATAGACAAAGAAAGGAATATTCATAAACCAAGCCAAATATACAAAAGATCTCATTGAAAATTTGGAATAGGTACCACCGAGAAGCTAAGATACCTATGATGACAAACTTTTCAATGGATTCAGATGAGAAGGAGAAGACACCGATCAAACCGAGTATCGAGGTCTAATTGGTTCTTTATTATATTTAATCGCTAGTAGACTTGATATTTCATTTGAAGTTGGAGTCTCGTGCTCGATTTCAAGCTAATCCTAAGAAAAGCCATCTTGAAGCAAGAAAGAAAATTCTTAAGTATCACGAAAGGAACAAGAATGTTGGATTGTGGTATCCAAATGATGACAACTTTGAGCCGTCTGGATACTCGGACTCGATTTTGGTGGATGTAAGATAGATAGAAAATCTACATCCGGTACTTGCCAATTTCTTGGAAGTAAGCTGATTTCATGGTTGTCTAAAAAGCAAACCTCTGTAGCTGCTTCCACAATCGAAGCCGAGTATATGGCAGCTTGTTCACAACCGACTGGATAAGTCAACAGCTAAGGGACTATAACATTATCACCAAAGATGTACCTATCTTTTGTGATAGTAATAGTGTCATAGCTATTACCCGAGAACCCAGTCCTACATACAAGATGCAAGCATGTAGATATCGACACTACTTCATCCGAGATCATGTAGAGAAAGGTGACATCGTACTAGAGAAGATTCTGACTGATTTCCAAAGAGCGGACATCTTAACAAAGCCACCGGCAGAGACAAGGTTTAAAGAACTATCTGTAGAATTAGGATTATTATATGCTTCTTTAGTTAATCTATAATTCTATGTTTTTATTCTTTGTTTCTCTCATTTTAGTTTACTATGTCTAGAAAGAATTATCGACTAGATATGAGTCAAAGGACAATCAGTAGGTGATATCATTGATCTCCTTCTAAGGAATCAAGAATCAAGGATTAGTCATATTGACCTTATCCGACATGATGATTACTTATCGACATTCGGTAAATCGGACTAGGGCAAACTAGTCATCTCGATCTCTTGAAAAGCAGATGACTATTTGCACCCTATCCGATCTACCTCATTACTAATGGTTTTCTTCAAGTTAATGTTTTTGCAGAATAGGTCACGAATCGATTGTTTCACCTCATCGGTTATAAATCATATTATCACCTTTGCTTCTAAATACTCTCCATATATTGCGCTTCTCGATAAAACTCTTCCCAAATCATTGGATGGAAAAATAAACTTTAGAAAATTTAATCGAGTCCTGTTTATTTGAAATAAAATGTTTTCTTAACTAAATCTTTAAAATTGCCGAAAGATAAAATTAGATTGTTTTTAAAATCCAGATAAGGTCATTTTCGATTATCTTGAGAACCTTGTATGCATTTTAGAAAACCTTTATGTTAGATCAAGAATGTTTTGATGAGTTAAAAGTCGGTTCGATGATCAAAGCGACCTTAAAGAACAAATGAGATCATGTCTTATACTAAGGCGATCGACGAGGTCGAGGACCGAACTAGTCACCAAGACTAGGTGTTACAAGTCATCTAATGTCCAGCTCAAGTCTAGTCATCTGCAGGAGACAATTATGAAGAGCTCGACGAGGTCAAAACAAGCCGAGTAGAATAAGAAAGACAAGTTTTTACCAAGTTAGGCTGCGAGATGAGTTGGGTAAAATCAGTGAGGAACAAGCGATTTTCAAGAATAAGTTTGTTGAGCAGCTTCTAGTTTGTTAAAACTAATTAACAAACTAACTCGTCTTTTCAGTTATAAATAGGTCTAGGCACTTCATTAATAGATAGATCACACAAGTTATCAATTCAAGAATATATTCTCTAAAAATCACTATAAAAAAGGTGGAATTAATGAGGAAAATTACCGAGGGGGCGAAAACCCCGCTAATTAACGAGGGGCGAGGCGAGGGGCATTTTAACGAGGGCATAGACGAGGGAAAATAGCCCTCGCCAATTACCGAGCACATTACCGATGAAATACCCTCGGCAAGGCTTAGCGAGGGCTCGAACCCTCGGCAAATATTAGCGAGGGTCCACCCCCTCGGCAAATTTTTAGCGAGGGCCCACTCCTCGGCCCGTTTAAAAATTACCGAGGGCCTTTCCCTCGCTGGGCCCCTCGGCAAAGCCCTGTATAAGCCCACCGGGCTTTCTTCCCCCACACAAACAGATCCCCTTTTCCGGCCCGTGCGCCGCCTCCGTCGTCCACCGCCGCCACCGCCGCTGAAATTGGTCCGTACAATAGTCGGACATTGTTTTACTTATTCCTGAATATATCTACGGTGAGTTTTTATGATTTAATCGGTTAATTTTGTTGTTATTTTACAAATTTTGGTATTTTTTTCATATGCATGTATTTGTGTAATTTTGTTGTTAATTTTGTTGTTATTATACCTAATATGCATGTATTTGTGTAATTTTGTTGTTATAGTTGATGATTTATTAATTATTTAATGTTAATTTGTATAATTGTTATGTGTATTTTAATTATTTAGGAAAATATTAATTAATTAGTAATTATGCATTTATGTAATTTTGTTGTTATAGTTGGTGATTTATTAATTATTTAGTGTTAATTTGTATAATTATTATGTGTATTGTAATTATTTAGGAAAATTATTAGTATATGAATTATATATAATTATTTAGAGTTAATTAATTAGTAATTATGCAATTATATAATTTTGTTGTTATAGTTGGTGATTTATTAATTATTTAGTATTAATTTTTGTAATTGTTATGTGTATTTTGATTATTAGTAATTATTTAGGAAAAAGATTTTAATTATTTTTGCTATAATTTATATATTTGTAGGTGTGTACGTTTATTGAAAAAGATTCGATCCGGGAGTATAATTTCATAGCCACCACTATCACCGTAAGTATTCTTTTTGTAATTAATTATTATTTAAATACGGTTTTAATTTAATTATAATAATTATTTGATTTAAAATTATTTTGCATGCATGATATAATAATAATTTATATATATGGTGATCGATGTTCGATCAAATTTTGTATGATAGTTCAATTATAATATTAATTTTGAAAATCGAATCGATGTTCGATTCAAGTTGATGTTGGAGTTGAGGGTTGATGAATTGTTTGGTATTGTTTCTTTGTAGAATGTGCGTTCCGACTTGATTAATTTTAATTAAGTCGGAAATGGATGCACTAGGAACTTGATATATTAACAGGGGAATACGATAAAATAAGACAAAACTACTGTCGAAATTTTTAGAAAATATATATATTAATATTAGGAAAAAATATATTAACTGGAAGAATTAATTATGATTTAATTAAATTTTGAATCTTCATTAATCGAAACAGATCTATTCCTATGAATTATTCAAGCCGTAGTTAGATGTATGGTCCAAGAACGATTAATGGCATGATATCTCTCGAATTTCTTAGTGGACTTGAATCGTTTATAGAATTCACTACTAGTAACCCGGAATGGATGAGTGGGGAAAGATTAGGTGTCCTTGCTCGAAATTCAAATGTAGGAACCAGAGTTTTAGAGAACCCATTGACGTGAAATCACATTTGTTTAGACATGGGTTTATGTCTAATTATCACAATTGGATTTTACACGGTGAGCAAAATTGGAATTCTATACCACACTATGATCGGTAAGCATCGACTTCATATAGAGTTGACGACATCGCAAAGATTCAGCTCGTACCACAATATGATGATGGACTTAACTTCTGGTCCTAACATTAGTTTCCAAAATGTGGAAGAAGAGCCCCTTAGCGAGGAACCTCCTAATCGCATGCTGCACATTTTTGACATGCTTCGTGCGGCGGATCGTGATCTGTATCTCGGTTGCGCGTCTCATTCTCGATTGTCATTCAATGTCCGTCTTTTAAACATTAAAACCGAGAATAGACTGTCTGAAAGGGGTTACAATCAAATGGTTGATTTGATTAGTGAGATTTGCCCTCGAGAAAATCTGGTGCCCAAGAAATTTTACGATACTAAACGGTTGATGGGTGGGATGGGTCTTCCCGTGAGAGGATTGATTGTTGTGCAAATAATTGTATGATATATTGGGGTGCGCATGTGAAACTTAAATCGTGTAAGGTTTGTGGTCGGTCACGATTCAAACCTCGCTAGGCGTGGTGTGGATGGTCGATGGAAAAGAACAATCCTTTCAAAGAGATGTTCGATTTTCCTATCATTCCTCGATTGCAAAGATGTATCAGTCCAAGACTACTGCTAAGGATATGATATGACATGCTAGTTACTATAATGATGAGGCTTGTGTTATGCGTCACCCCGCAAATTCGTTGGCTTGGAAACACTGGACTATTCATATCCCGATTTTGCAACCGAAATACGGAATGTGAGGTTGGGTTTGAGCACCGATGGTGTTCAGCCGTTTGGGCGATCCGGAAAATGATTCGTCATGGCGATGATAGTGACACCGTACAATCTGCCCCCATGGTTGTGTATGAAAGAACAATTCATGTTTTTGACGGTTTTGGTGCATGGTCCTAAAAATCCAAAGGATAATTTAGATGTATTTTTACAGCCACTAATTCATGATTTGAACATGCTTTGTGGGAAAATAGGGTGGAAACGTATGATCTTTGCTAGAAAGCGAGAATTTTATGATGCGAGCCGCATTAATCTGGACCATTAGCGACTTTCCACTTACTCAATGTCAGTCTGGATGGAGCATCGCCGGAAGGACGCTTGTCCATATTGTCTTTGAGTACTCCGATGCCTTCACTTTAAAACTTCGATGCATGTGATCGTGGTTTGATAACCATCGTAAGTTCTTACCTGTGGACATCCGTATCGCAGAACAAGACCGTATTCATGAAGAATACAGTGAGTTACTGAGATGACCCACCACCCATCCAAACAGTGAAATGTTTCTACAAGAAATTGATTGGTTGGGGAGGCAGGAAAGTGACGGAAGAGGGTGCCGAGGCCCACAACAAAAGATTAGATGGTGGCTGGAGGAAGAAAAGTATTTTTGGGATTTGCCATATTGGAGTACCCTCTTGATCCGGCATAATTTGGATGTGATGCACATTGAAAAAAATTTGTTTAATAATTTATTCTATACGTTGATGAATGTGGAAGGGAAAACAAAAGACACAAATAAGTCTAGGGATGAACTTAATGAATATTATCGTCAGTCCCTCTCTAGAGAAATGTCAACACACAGAAAGTATCCCAAAGCTTGTTATTCACTTGATAAGAGTCAAAAGGATGATGCATGCGGATGAGTAATCGAGTTGAAGTTTCCCGATGACTATGTGTCTAACTGTCTCGATGTGTAGACTGGAGCAAATTGAAGATGTTTGGGATGAAGAGTCATGATTGTCATGTGTTTATGCAGAGACTACTCCCGATTGCTTTTCGTGAAACTCTGCGCCGAATGTGTGGAAAGCAATCACCGAACTTAGTTTGTTCTTTAGGGAGTTAACTTCGCATCCATTACGATTGAGAACATGGCTCGATTGGAAGCAGATATTCCGGTTATATTGTGTAAGTTGGAACGTATCTTTTCGCCCGGCTTCTTCAATTCGATGGAGCATTCGCTCGTGCACCTTGCATACGAAGCAAGGATAGCTGGTCTGTGCAGTATAGATGGATGTATCCATTTGAGAGGTAATTTATAACTCTAAATTATTTGATTACCTAAAATTGTTATACTATACATATATAACACTTGATTCATTTAATTAGGTATCTTTACAATTTAAAGCTCGGTGTTGGGAACAAGGCGCATGTTGAAGCATCGATTGCAAATGCGTATTTAACGAAAAAGACCTCAATATTTTGTTCCCTCTATTTCGGTGATCACGTTCGGACGAGGCGGCACAATGTACCTCGTAATTACGATGGTCGTGGCGAGGTACCCAAAGTAGCGAAAAGTACTTTGTCCATATTTATACCTCCCGGCCGACATCTTGGAAAGATAAACAAAAGATGGATTGTAGATGAGGAGAAAAACACGGCTCATACGTACGTGTTACTGAATTGTCCCGAAAGTTGCAACCGTATATCGAGTAAGTTTATAACGTTTAATTTTTGTTAATTACAACGTCAATCCGTATATTAAATAATCAAATTCCCTTTTGTAGTATGTTTTTTGAGCAATCGCAACAATTCCAACCGGGACTCTCGAGGGCTGAACAAGATGAAAGACTACAAGAGGAGTTTACATCGTGGTTTGAACAACTTGTAAGGATAAATAATATTCAAAATCGGTGGATACGTGATCTTTCTAGCGGACCTTCGAGTTGTGTCACCACATACCCTGGATATTACGTGAATGGTTACAAATTTCACACACGAACTTATGGCTCATCAAAATCTACTTCAAATTGTGGAGTTTGTATCAAGGGTAAAAATTATGATGCGAGATGAGAATGATTTCTACGGGATCCTTGAGGAAGTAGTGCAATTGGAGTACCGGACGTATTGAGAAAAATGTTGTTCTGCTCAAGTGTGAGTGGTTTGATCCATCTGTGCCAAATGGAACAAGAGTACATTCATTACAAACTTGTGGACGTTAATCAAAGGGGAAGATACGGCCGCTACGATCCTTTTGTGTTAGCAAGTCAAGCCACTCAAGTTTACTATTGCAAGTACCGGAAAGCGTAGAAATGAATGGTTGGTCGTTTGCAAAATCAAACCGAGATCCTTGGTCGAAACCGTGCCAACGAATGAACAAGAGCTTCCCCCTTTCAAGACGACCTTGAGTCCCAAATTAATGGTGTGCAAACGGATGATGATCCAATTATATTGATGAGATGTCAACGGTGCATTAATTGATATTGAAAATAATGAAGAAGAAGAAGAAGAAGAAGAAGAAGAAGAAGAAGAAGAAGAAGAAGAAGAAGAAGAAGAAGAAGAAGAAGAAAATGATGATGATGAGGAGGAGGGACGAGGAGGAGGATGAGGACTCGAGATGAATATTGAATATATAGTGTAATAATTATTTACTATTGAATAATGTAATAATTATGTGTCTTTCATTTGCATGTTATATATATGATGAATTATTTATTATTGAATAGTGTAATAATGTGGTTTTATTTAATTATTATTACGAGATGAGCGGACCGTGCGGATCGAGGGGACCATCTGGGTCCGTGAGTCGAGATGCCAGGTACAGTGCAGTACCCTTCCTTCAGAGGATGAGGACGAGGCATCGGCCTTGAGGCCTATGAGGACCATCATCGGCTCAGCTCCGGCTCCAACGGGAGGGGGTCCTGGATATATGGATCTACCAGGCACGTAAGTTAAATACTTGTGAATAATAAACTATGTCATATTTATTATGTCTATTAATTTTGCGTGTTTATTCCCTTTTTGCAGGTTGATGCCATCGAATGCGGTATCCAGACTATTCGGGAGATTATGTCTCGACATATGGAGCCCGGTGCATTCACTTTCCGGATGATATCTCCCGAGAGGTCTGCGATGCATCTTGGGAGACATTTCGGTACATTATATTTTGTTATTCGCTATTTAATTTTGATTAATTTATAAACTTTAACGCTTATTAAGTACAATAATATTTTGTTTGGCAGAGACAAACTAGGTGGGACCCTACCGTTACGAACTCAACGGAGGTGTATGAGCTGTTCCTTCATAGGGCGGCAAATAGATACATTGATATGCTTTGAACAACGTGAGAACGTTGTGGGTCACCAAGCACCGCAGTCCTGGATGGGATGACGCCGTCTTCAATGAATCGCCGCTTCTTGGGATAGAGAAGACGTGAGAGCAAAAAGCGAGCAAAGGTCGCATTTAATCGGGCCGCCGAGCACTGGAGGCCAGTGGTACCGCATCTCCGTCATAGGGGCGGATCCCGTGGATCACCGAGTATGCATATGACTTTGTAAGTATTTTTTAATGCTAGTTCAATATTTTAATTAAATACGTGGTTCTAATTAAATAAATACAGAAAGGAAGCATGGACGACCCCACGGACTAGGACATAATGCAAAAGATTACCACCGGTATGATGACGGAGAGTACACCTACGGCTATTAGTGACACACTTGTAAGTATTTTCATTTTATATTATGTAATAATTTATAATAAAATATTATATATATGTCTATTTTTGTAATCTAAAATTTTAATTGTCGAAATATTCGTACAACATGAAGTACAAGAGGTGGCCTCCCGGATGCCCTCCGAGGGGTCGAGCTCCGAACCCCAACCCGACTTATCCCGGATCTATGTCAATACTGGTTGGAAAATAACACGGGAGGGTTCGGGGTCTTGGTCACCGGGTAAGTCCCGAGACGCATCCCCTCGGCTCTTGCTCATCGAGTGCTCCTTTTCCTAGTGGCTACACCCAAGTGATATCGACCGGCTGCTCCAAGAGGAGCGTGAGAGGATGCGGGAGGAGATGGAGCGTAGAGACGCAGCCTTTGCGAGCGGAGATGCGAGCGGAGTTACGTACGGAGATGCGTGCGGAGTTTCAAAGCGGACATGCAACGGCAAATCCAGGAGATGATGCAGGGGTTGCGGTGGTTCCTTGCTCAGTGGTGACCCACTGGTCCGGTGGTTCCGATCAGTCATCCCGTGGGTCCCGGGAGTTCTAGGCGGCGGTAAATGAATTATTCGTGTTTTAAAACTATCACAATTTTTCTGAATGTTAATTAAGAATTTATGAATTTTAAATGTTTACGAGTGTGAATTTTAATTGATTAAGATGATGAATTTTAATTATTTAAAGTATTAATTTTAATTGTTTAAGAGTACATATTTACACATGATAATAATAATAATAATAACAATAATAAATAATATAATATGTATATAGTGAATTATATATAGGATGCAATTTAATTGAATATATACAATATTAATAATTATAAAATAATAATATACATACTAAAATATAGTATACAATTTAATTGAATATATATATGATAATAATAATAATTATAAACATGATAATATATATATATATATATATATATATATATATATATATACAATAATAAATGATAATATGTATATAGTGAATTATATATATGATACAATTTAATTGAATATATACAATATTAATAATTATAAAATAATAATATACATACTAAAATATTGTATACAATTTAATTGAATATATATGTGATAATAATAATAATTATAAACATGATAATATATATATGTAATAATAATAATAATAATAACAATAATAAATGATAATATGTATATAGTGAATTATATATATGTGATAATAATAATAATTATAAACATGATAATATATATATATATATATATATATAATAACAATAATAAATGATAATATGTATATAGTGAATTATATATAGGATGCAATTTAATTAAATATATACAATATTAATAATTATAAAATAATAATATACATATTAAAATATAGTATACAATTTAATTGAATATATATGTGATAATAATAATAATTATAAACATGATAATATATATATATATATATATATATATATATATATATATGTAATAATAATAATAATAACAATAATAAATGATAATATGTATATAGTGAATTATATATATGTGATAATGCCCAATATTAAAAATAATAATATATATAGTAAATATATATATAATTGAATATATATGTTATAATAATAAAAATTTAAAATGATATAATTTAATTAAATATATATAGTAGATAATTTAATTAAATATATAGTATACAATTTAATTAAATATATAGTATACAATTTAATTATAAATTAAATATATATAAAATATTGAACATAATATGATATTAATATATTTAAAAGCAAAATTATATCGAATGATTAGCTTTGCCCAAGCGGTAAAGCGTCCAAGTTCTCTCCTCCACTCTCGGAGGTCGCGGGTTCGATCTCCGGCCACGTGAAAAAAGCCCCGGCCAGCCCCGAGGCCACGGCCGAGGCGCGTGTTCGATCCCCCGGCCGCAATTCTTTCTTATTAGTTTTGATATTAGCGAGGGCTAGGCGAGGGGCCCGCCCTCGCCAATTCCCTCGCCACCGGTGACCTCGCCGATTCCCTCGCCACTCGCCCTCGCCAAAACCCTCGCCGAGTTGCCCTCGCCTGATACCTCGCCTAGCCGCCCTCGCCACTCGCCCTCGCCGATCAGCCCTCGTTAATTCCCTCGCTAATTGCCCCTCGCCAAATCCCTCGGCAATTAGCGAGGGCAATGCTTGGTAATTAGCGATGGCCTAGCCGACGGAATGGTTACCGACAAGGTTTTGCCGAGGGCAACCTTCCCTCGGTAAAACCCTCGCCAAACCCCTCCCCTCGGTAATTCCCTCGCTAAATCCCTCTCTAAAACCATTTTTTTTTGTGGTGAATCACAAGTTCTCAAAAAGCACAAAATAGTTTTCAAGGATTTCTTCTTAGATTTTTCTAAGTGTTTATAGAACACTTTTTTACACATCTTCAAATACACTTCTATTATTTTAGAGTTAGATTTCACGAGAATTGTTTAGAAGTTTGAAGATTTGAAGATCTTTGTAAGTTGTAAGGTATGCGATTGAAAGTAAGTAAGTAAGGAGATAGAAGAGACCCTTCTTCAAAGTTTGAAGAAGGAGAGTGGATGTAGGATTGTTATAATCCGAACCACTATAAATCTGTTGTTCTTTATTGCTTTCATTTACTTACTTGTTTATTTCAATTTCCAATTTATCAATTGAAGATTAATTTGAGAATCAAGTTAAAACCAAAATATCGGTTGCTTTTGATCTTAATAAAGTTGAGATTAAATTGAATTTCCATTGTAACTTTGGTGCTTTGAATAAGTTTTGAAAGATTTGTAAAAATCTGAAAAATCTATTCAACCCCCTTCTAGATTTTTCCTAGAAGGTGGTACAAGTTTATCCAATGCACAACTAATCGGGACCAACAAGTGGTATCGGAGCGGTGTTAAGTTTCGATATTGATTTTAGGTCTTAACTAAGATTCTAAGATATTCTTGATTTTTTTCATCTTCTTTATTGTTACTAACTGTGCTACTAACAAGATTGTGGAGTGTTTTGTTTTCCTATCTCATCATGTCTTCAAGCAAGAGCAAGAAATCCGAGGAATCTACCCGAATTTTCAATTGAAGAGTATGACTATTGGAAATTCGGGATGAATAATCATCTCAAGGCTATCCATGATAGGATGGAGGAGGTTCTTGAAGAAGGATCTATAAAATTTTATCATGGAGGCACTAGCAATGGCACTCAAACAGTGAATACGTAGTCGAGACAAGAGAAAAAGAGCTCTAATCGACAAGTGATGAGAGGTAAATCCACAACCTAGATCAGGTAGCTAAGACTCAAATCATTGAAACTCGAGTAAAGACTGATTGAAAAGGTCAAAAGATGCAAATTAGCTAAGGAGATGTGGCAAACTTGCAAATGTCTGTGAAGGATCGACCAAGTAAAAGAGAATAAGCCGCGATCTGTATTACATGCCTTTGATACATTCAAGATAAAGGAAAATGAAAGCAGTGGATCACCGGATGTAAGATTGACAAATCTTCTCAACAAAGCAAATGATCCGGGAAAGAGCTATACGAAAAGGAGATAATAAGATATTGAGATCTTTAACCAAGAGATGGAGAGAAAAGTCCAATATCCTTAAAGCAACTCAAAATTTATCTTCTATTACTCATCATACCTTATTTTCTCATCTTAAAGCTTTAGAGTATGACATTCAGATAGAAGATGAGGAAGATGAGATGGAGTCAAGCACCTCATCCAAGTCTCGTTGCTTTTGTCGAAGAAGACAAGATGACCACCGAATCAGAGGAGCCGACTTATCTCTCGAAGGAGCGGATGGCTCTGCTCACCAAAAAGGTATGACAGATTAAGAATGAAATATAAGCGTAATAAATTGAGGTTTGCAGGAAAGGATAGATCCAGATCCAAATCAAGAAGAAAGGAAGATGATTTTACAGATGATGATAAGAGTAGGAGCTGACAAGAAGGTTCAGATCTCCCGCCAAAAGAAATCCTACTAGCACTAAATCGAGATAGGAGTGACACTTGTTACACTGTAACAAGCCAGGACATTTCAGCTATGATTGTCCTCACTAACTCCTAAAGAAAGGGAAGAGAAAAGGAAAAAAGAGAGACAGAGATTTGCACCAAAGGGCTTTACCGGTCAAGAAAAGGAATCAAGAAAATCATCATCATCATCCTCATCTCGATTTCGATCGATACAATGAAGTTTGTCTCATGGCTAAAGAAGTAGTCTATTATTCCTCTTCGATAATGATTCCTGTAAAACTATTTTTGATAATGATCAAACTGTTATTCATGAGTTATTGAGAGACTTAAAGACATCTTTGGCTGCTTATAAACAGCTAGAGACAGATGATTTGAGTTTAAAGGATCAAATTCAGATTCTAATTAAAGGAAAGCGGTGATGAACTACCAGAATCGTAGGAAACATTCAAGGGGGAATGTTTACCCAGCAGTGAGGCTAGTACATCACCACTTGTCTCGATAGATTAGAAAGTGAATTGAAATCTTTAAAAGACAAATTGAACAATCTGTGCTGAAAATGAATTAATTAAGAAAGACAATGAGAAGCTAGTCTTCAAAATTAGTCAACTTAATAATTCACAATCAGCAATAGATCACATCTTTAATACATCTCAAAATCTCATGACAAAACAGTCTTGGTTATGACAGAAATAGTAAATCGGATGTTCGAAACCTAGGAAATTTGTAAAAGCATCGATAACCCAAAAGAGATTAGAATTGGTCCTTGGAAACCAATTAGTCAAATAAGGATCGCATCTCTGAGCTTGAAAACAAAAATTCAGGTGAGGACTCCTTATCGGTACTAAGAGAACTCCAAGAACCAAAATAAGAAGAAATTCTTATTACAGTCCTTTTGATAGGAGAAGCGAGATGTTATCCCACTTTTCCTAAGTTCAGGAAAATTACTAAATCTGAATACAACAAGTTATCTTTTAAAAGTGATACAATTGTACACAGTATTTGGTAGAGAGACCAAGTCTGATTTATTATTTGAAAATGAGATTTTTGTCTGGTGACCTAAAATGATGCTTGACCTTCAAGGACCCAAGATCACTAGGGTACCTTATAACTAATCTGCTTTTCGGGATTCACAGGATCATCACTCAAGGAAGAGATCTTAGCTTCTATATGGTACATTGACAGTGGATGTTCACAACACATGACTTATAACAAAAGACTACTATCAAACTTCCAGAACATTGATGGTCCATGAGTATTATTTGGAGACAATAATTGTGGACAGAGACTAAAGGAGTAGGTACTCGATTATCAAGGATATTCGGGTATACGAGGTATATTTTGTTGAAGGTTTGAAACATAATTTGCTATCTGTTTCCCATCTTTGTGATAAGGGTTTTCTTGTCAAATTTTCTAAGGATAAATGTGATATCTTAGATAGTTCCTCGGATAAGGTACTTTTAAGCGGCTTGGACACGGTAATGTCTATGTGGCCAACTTTAATAGTTGCCCTAAAGATACTTGTCGATAGCTAAGGGTGGAGATGACCTCGGTGGCTATGGCACAAAAGGCTTAGCCATCCGAACTTCAAGACTCTTGGTAAGCTTGCTAAAAAGAACCTTGTTAAGGGATTACCTAAGAAACTTTATTCTACCGATCTTAAATGTGATGCTTATCAAAAAGGTAAACGGCCTAGACACTCATTTAAGAATATTAACACCTCATCATCCGATAGAGTGTTACAACTACTCCATCTCGATCTGTTTGGACCTGTTTCTCCTCTCGGTTTCGGTGGAAGGAAGTATACTCTTGTTGTAGTAGATGATTTTTCTAGATACACTTGGGTTATATTTCTTTTCAAGAAAAATGAGACTATAAACAAGATCCCCGATCTGCTCGCATATTCAAAATGAAAAGGGTGTTAATATTATTAAAATAAGAAGTGATAAGGGCATGAATTTTGAATTCTTGTTTATCAAACTTCTTCAATGAGTGTGGAATTATTCATGAGACATCATCAGCAAGGACTCCTCAACAAAATGGAGTGTTTGAAAGAAGGAATAGAACCTTGAAGGAAGCAGCCAGAGCATGTTAGCAGTATGAAACCCCTCATAGGTTACGGGCTGAAGCCATCAACATAGCTTGTTATACCCGAACAGGTGTTTGGTTGTTAAAGACAAGGGTAAGACTCCATATGAGATTTGGAAGGGTAAGATTCCAAGAATCTTATATTTTAGAGCTTTTGGTTGTAAATCTTTCATCCATAACAATGGGAAATCTAAGATGAGAACTTTTGATGCTAAGGCGGTGATGGAATATTCTTAGGATATTCTAACACTTCCAAGGCATATAGAGTTTTCAACAAGACAACTCTTTGTGTGGAAGAAACCCCTCATGTGGTCTTTGATGAATTATATTCCTTCTCGAAGTGAATCAAATTTCTAAAAGTCTAGATAAGATTGAACTAACCAAGACTCGGATGAAGAAGAATCCCCATCCGATAATCGAAGATAACTTCCGATCGAGACTCCATCTAAGGAGACACCCTTGACATCACCGGTGATCGGCGGGGTCGGTGATGAAGGAGGAACGTCGGCTCGGGTAGAGTCGAGAAGTTGCCTCACCGAGTCTCAAGATGAGGATCCTTCTACTCATATAGGCAAGAGGATGAGAAGTTATCATCCATCCGATCGATTATCGGAGACCCATCTAGTAGTGTGCGTATTACACGAATGATGCCGGGACTCGAAAGTCTCTGCTCACTGCTTTTGTGTCACTTCTTGAACCCAAGTCTATTGAGGAAGCTCTATCTCGATCCAAATCGATAATCGCCATGCAGAAGAACCGCATCGATTTGAGAGGCAAAATGTTTGGGAATTAGTGGAAAGACCCTTACATAGAAAGATTATAGGCACCAAATGGGTGTTCAAAAACAAAGCAGATGAGAACAACATTATTGTTCGTAATAAGGCATGATTGGTAGCTCAAGGTTACTCACGACCGAGGGGATAGACTATGATGAAACCTATGCTCCGATTGCGATTAGAAGTAATAAGGTCAGTTCTTGGCATTTGCCGCTTATAAATCTTTCAAAAGTCTTTCAAATGGATGTTAAGTCTGCTTTCCTTAATGGTGTGTTACTTGAGGAAGTCTATGTGGAGCAGCCTCCCGGGTTTAAGATCAATAACAAGGTCTATAAACTCAACAAAGCTCTATATGGACTGAAACAAGCTCCTAGAGCTTGGTATGATACCTTATCTCGATTTCTTGATATCAAATGGATTTTCAAAAGGTAAGATAGATAGGACTCTGTTTAGAAAAGAAGTAGATGGTAACATCTTATTAGTTCATATTTATGTAGATGATATAATCTTTGGTTCACCTAATCTGAAATTATGTGAAGATTTTAGTGTCCTCATGAAAATGCAGATTTGAAATGTCAATGATGGGTGAATTGACATACTTTCTAGGCTTACGATTAAACAGATGAGTAAGGGTATTTTTATACATCGGATCTAAATATGCTAAGGACCTAATTGAGAAATTTGGGATGACAACTAGTAGAGAAGATAAAATACCTATGACAACTAACTTCTCTATGGATTCGGTATGAGCAAGGGATACCCACGGATGCAACCGAGTATCGTGGATTGATTGGATCTCTTCTTTATCTCACCGCAAGTAGGCCGGACATAGCCTTTGCGGTTGGGGTATGTGCAAGATTCCAATCTAACCCCAAGAAAACTCATCTGGAGTCTGCTAAGAAAATCCTTAAATATCTCAAAGGAACTTTGCAAGTAGGGTTATGGTACCCAACTGATGACAACTTTGAGTGGCGAGTTATTCAGACTCGAGACTTTGGGGGATGTAAGATTGATAGAAAATCCACTTCAGGAACTTGTCAATTCTTAGGCAACAAATTAATTTCTTGGTTATCTAAGAAACAAACATCTCGTTGCCGCCTCCACAATCAAGTCAATACATGGCACTGGAAGTTGTTGCTCTCAACTCCTCCGAATTAGTCAACAGCCTTAGAGATTATAATATTCAAACATCATCCTGCTCCTATTTACCGTGATAGTAATAGTGCAATAGCCATGACATATAATCCTATTCTGCATTCTAGGTGTAAGCATATAGACATTAGACATCATTTCATTAGAGATCATGTGGAAAAGAATGACATTAGAATTGAAAAAATAGCCACCGAATCACAAAGAGCGGTACATTCTTACAAAACCATTAAATGAGTTCGTGTTTAAAGAATTGTGTTTAGAATTAGGATTACTTGATGCATCATTGGCTGATTTTTAATTCAAATTGCTTGCATCGATTAATGTATTCCTTATTTTTGTTTCTCCTTTTCTTAAAATTAATGTCTAGAAAGAATTATCAAACTAGATATGAGTCAAAGGACAATCGGGTAGGCGATATCATTGATTTCCTATTTTGGAATCAAGAATCAAGGATTAGTCATATTGACCTTATCGACATGATAATTACTTATCGACATTAGGTAAATCAGACTAGGGCACAATAGTCATCTGATTTCTTGAAAGACAAGATGACAAACCGCACTCGTCTCGATCTACCTCGCCTACTAATGGTTTTCTTCAAGTTCATGTCTTTGCAGAAACGAGGTCACGAATCAGATTGTTTCACCTCATCTGTTATAGACCCTCTCATCTTGACATCTTTGCTTCGAATACTCTTCATATCTTGTGTTTCTCAATAAAACTCTTCTCAAATTGTTGGATGGAAAAATAAACTATAGAAAATTTAATCTGAGCCTGTTCATTTGAAACAAAAATGTTTTCTTAACTAAGTTTTTAAAATTGCTAAAAGTTAAAATTAGATTGTGTTTAAAATCCGCATTTGAGGTCTTTTTCTCGATTATCTTCGTAACCTTGTCCTGCTTTAGAAAACCCTTATGCAAAGAAATGTAACCCTAAGTGACGTCGGGATTACTTACTTCTCTGCATAAAGTAACCCTACTTGGTCAAATCAACGAGTCTACAAAGTAACTTTTTACGCATTTCAAAGATTAGTGAACTACACGCGCATGAATCCCAATCGCTTATCCAAGTTTTTAACCGTTGATTCGCACATGAAATCATTTCAAATAAACGGCTTAGAATAAGATTAATTTTCAAAGCGGTTTATCTTTCCAAACTTTCCCTCCTATAAATACATCTTCTTCCTCTCATAATCGATTTTTACTTTAAAACCTGCAAATACTCTAACACTTTTCCAAACTCACAAAATTCCCAATGGCATCTGCTTCCAAAACCACCAAAACCCACAAACCCAAATATATTTCCACCAACATTTCTCATTTCAAAATGAATGAGGAATTTTTCAAAACCGTTTAAAAGCTGAAATGTTTGTGGATTTGAAACCACTCGAGATCCGAGAATCTGCAGAAATCCTCCAACTATTGGAAGCATCGAGGCTAAGGGGATTTCTCTCAATGAAATCTCCCCAAAATAGAACTGGCGACTTGCTGGGAGCAGAGTTCTTGGCGAACATGAGAGATACCCGGGAAGGGTTTGACACGACCGTGGATGGTACAATCTTGAGCTATTCAAAAGAGAACATTGCCAGATTTTTAACACTTCAATGGAAGGAGTCAATCCATTGACATACAAAGAGGATGACTGGGAGGTGTCTTTTGACTTGATGGCTAGGGTTACACACGGGGTACCCGTAGGGATTTGAAGAAAAATCACGAGAAGAAAGTTCGGGTTGTTGATGACGGTGGTAACGAAGGTGTGTTGGGTGAGCAAAGCTCACATGATGGGTTAACCAAACCCATTGTGTGTGATGCGAGCCATTTTAGATGGGGTGGAAGTAAACCGGGTGGATATGCTAATCCACAAGTGAAGGAAGAAAAGAAACGACTTACCTTCAAGTCGTCTGCGAAGGGTGGATACCTACCTCGATAGTCACACTGTTCAATAAAATAATTGTATTGATCGAAGAGCCGAACAGGGAGGCCGATCGAGAGTGGGTACAAGAAAGTACTCCGAGCGTAAGGGGATCCTTACTAAGGATGATAGGCTTGGAGGAAACCCGGACTCAAGACGATGAGTCGGATCTTTGCCGTGTCGAGGCCGGATGCAGCCAGTGAGAGCTCGAGACCGGTAGCTGCGCCTGAGGAGGTAGCATGAGGTCGCACCTCAAGAGGAAGCGATTGAGCTTCCATCTCAAGAAAGCAGTGGCAGTCCCTAGAAGGTATCCCGAGAGAAGGAAGAAAAGACGGTGGTGAAAGCCGTGGAGAAGAAGAAAGGGAGAGCTCGTCACGTATCTCGCCAAAATAACCTCGTAAGAAGAGGAGGAAGAGGAAGCTGAAATCCCTCCGGTAAGGAGGCCCGAGACGAGCAACTCAAAGCTCACGAAGGCTCCACCAAATCTGGAGGATCTCGAGCAGCAGATGGAGTGACGACCTTGCTATCGAGAGGAGGTTCTTGTTCTTCAAATAGCAACGAGGTTGGTTAGCCGGAGGTTCCTCCCTCCCCAATCAAGGAAGTCTGTTCTTCCCCCAATCCCCGAGTCGTACAAGCTTATCTTCATCTCCTTCTTTGTCACCTGCACTGCAATGAAGAAGTGCCCCAGTGGCATTTCGAGCCTTAAACTCACTGAAATCCCACTGTCCAAACAGCAATGAAGGGGTATCCCAGCCGGTACCTCGAGCCTCTCCAATGTACCTCTACAACCCCAACAAATTCAAATACAAACCCCACTTACGTAACCCGAACACATCTCATCTCAACCACCAACACCCCTCTTACAAACCTCATCTCCCATTACCACCCCCACCATACAAACTCAATCATCACCTCCACCTTCAATCGAACAAATTCCTCTCCCAACAATCCAATCCTCACCTGTTCCCATTATATCCTATTCCTCTCTTCCAGCCATCCAAACACAAACTATCCCTCTCCCACCTACTCGTAAAGAACCTACCCCCTCTTCGTCCGATTCCTCATCCGAGGAAGACGATAATGAAGCTAATCCCAGCCTCTCCGCCATCTCCTCAATCCTCACGCTTGTGGAGAAAAAGATAAATTTTGCCTTCGAAGGAAAATGAAGAGGAGGACAAGGAGGATGGTTGAAGCGATATGAGACACGATGCTAGCCAAAGATGAGAGAAGTGGAGGTAACTTTGTCTCGATAAAATCATAATCGTCACTAACTCTGTACGGGTGACAAAGTGAAAGCAATGGAGGATGAGTGAGGGCTCAAAGAAGAGGTGAAGGGTTACAACCAGATGGTGGTCAATAAAATTGCAGTAGATCAAACAGACTTCGAGCTAAGTGCAATGACCTTGATGTAAAGCCGACAAACTTAGCTCGAAGTTAAAAAGGGGGAAAAAACTGAACAAGAAAAGAGACAAGCCCTCACGGTTGTGGTCGAGGAGACCGAGAAAGAAGTGGGCGCTAAGGCCAACACAGCTGATCTCGGGAGGCGGTTAAGGAAGACTTGAGACTCAAGTTCGATGAGCTAGCCGCTCTCCGGTTGAGGGTAAGTCAACTAGAAGAGGCGCCGAAGGAGGATGAGGAGAAAAGGAGAAAGGAGGAGGAGGAGGAGGAGAGAACGGAGAAACTCTTGGCTCGGCTCAAGGAATCTGAATTTGAAGGAGCCAAGGGAAAGGGTAAGGAAGTAGCAACGGTGAGCCGAGATCGGTTGACATTCTTACCGAGTGAGCCGCTGCTAAGGGGAAAGGAAAGAGGGAGGCCGATTATTCCAATCTCTCATAAGAGAATAAAGAGAGAGGTGGAATTCTTTGGCAAGAAGGAAAAGAAGAGGCGTAAGAAGAAGAAGGACGCCAACATCTTACGGAGCACCTTTGAGCGAAAGTGGCTGATCAAAGAACAAAGCGGTGGAAAATTCTTTCCTTTTCACCCAACGTCTGCTCCTCCTAAGCCGGCTTTGTGGAAATATGCGGCGAGTACAAAGACAAGAACACGGAGGGAATGTGGATATAATTGGTATATTCTCAAAGGCCCCAGAGCAACTCAACAAGATCTAGACTTGGCTTGGCATGAGTGGATTGAAAAGGTAGATGTGGGAGTTCTATCATCGGGCCGCCGGAAGAAGCAGATGTGGAGTTCAACGTCAACCCGATCTCTCCGGCTTTCGAATATGCCATCCCCGCAAAGAAGCTCGATGGTACCACTGGACCTAGAATGGGTTCGGGGAATTATAAAGAAGGCAGAGGCCGAGTCCGGAATTACTCAAGAAGAGGACCTCAAGAAGCTTAGAAAGAGGGTATTCAATCGGTGATGATCCTGTTGGTCCCGGAAAGTTGAGTTGATTAAAACTTTGAGTTAACCGTCTAGAACAAAATCTAGAAAGGGGGGTTTGAATAGATTTTGTAGATTTTGAATCTCTCAAAATCAATTCAAAATATCGATTAAACACGGCGGAATACAATTGTAAACTCAACTTTTAACAAGATCAAAAGCAAGGTTGATATTTAGATTCTAGTTAAGATTCTCGAGCTTTAATCTTGAATTAACAAAATCGTAATTTGAACAGAAATTATAGAAAGCAAGAAATAACACCTGTGATTTATAGTGGTTCGGATTATAATAATCCTACATCCACTCTCCTTCTTCAAACTTGAAGAGGGGCCTTTACTTACTTACTTTCTTCTTCTTGCCGACTTACTTACAATGATGAATCTTCAGCCTTACAATGAATTCTTCCTAATTTACTGGATATCTATGGCTTGAAGATCTAATGAGAAAAGTGTTCTATAAACACTAAGAACCGAAAACGTATAAAAGCGTTCATGAATGTGTATGATTTACGTAGCTTGTGAATACAAAGTATAATGAAGAGTGCAAAGTATCAAAAGTTAATTCTAAACTAATTTCTATCCCTATTTATAGAGATCTTCACTTGGTAGTTGTAATTTCCTTGAATTCGGTTTTGATTAGTTATAACAATATAATTGAATTTTGTAACTTCCTCTTGAGTAGTTGAAAGCGCTTCTTGAATCTTTGTGTAATATTTCTCTAACACCTCATCGTCTCGATACTTACTTCACCTCGTCTTCATCTACATTCCTTATCTAGGTGTTTAAATCGCATTTTCAATCTGTCTTGTGTTGTCCTTGCGATATCTTGACCTTGTCGATTTCCTTTCCTCATCTGAGATTTGTCCTCGTCCGATGTCTTAATCTAGTCTCGACTATTTATACTTAGTTTTATTTACAAAGATATACTTCACTGCCTATACAAGATGCTCAGTGGTCATCCTATTGTACATTTTTAACGCAATAAAACTAAATACTATTTTTCTTTTCCTAACAATTTCCCCCTTTTTGATGATGTTAAAACTCACCAAGAAAAGCAAAAATCGTTAGTACTAAGAAGATAGTAAACAACTAAGTCACGTAGTCGGATAATCGAGCAATAGTTTAATAAACAGAGTAATGAACTTAATAAACAGATAATCAAAGTTAAGATCAAATACTTTGAAGACAACATATAGACTAAATTTTGAAGATTTCAGATGATTTAGTGTTATGAAAATATGAACAAGTTACTAAACCAAATTAAGTCGGTTGAAGTACCAATGTTTATGAGAGAAGTCAAATTTGGTATTTAGATATATTCACAAAGTAATCCAAATTTCATGTAGATCGGATAAGGAGCACAAAAAAATTTAGACTAGTCATACCACCTATCCTCCTCAGAATCTTCACCTACCAAAGACCCTATTTTTTAAGGATATGGTCTCTCCACCTTGAGCAAGATCGGCTATGGATTCACTTGATTAATAGCCGCTTGATCTTTTCACGATCTGGTCGGCCATACTTTGTTAGTGGAGGTTCCATCGAGAGTAGGAAGGTGCAACAACGTCTGAATTGAATTCCACATGAGCAAGGTCGATTACATCTTGGTACATCTAAAGGATCTCTTTCTTCGAACCGGTTATGAAATGCAGCGTTCTCATCCAAACCCCATTTGATATTCTTGCATACGTGAAACTGGAAAACCCAATCTACTTCAAATGGTCTCCATTTCACCGATCTGCCATCGGTAGGATTTCTTTGGGAACCACTTCACCTCTATGAACTGGTCCAAGACGCGTCCTGCCTTGCTCATCTTGTTCTTTCGAACCCATCTTCTTAATGATCTGTCATAAAACTTCCCTGCTTTGCTTTCTCTGTTCTCTTTTTTCTTAGCATCCCTTCTCTTATACTTCTCCTTCTCCTCCCTTCTCCTCTTAAGCACCCTTGCTTCTTCTTCGGTTTCATCGGGTTTTCTCAATTTGGCTCGAAGCCTTAGCTTTTCCAGTCGCTTTGGATGAGGATGGAGGGATTTGATTGATAAGATGGGAGCAGGATCAGCGGTAGGTGGAAGATCGAGCTCGAGATCGACTCGGTTGACTCATTTGTTCTCCTTTTTAATCTCCTTAATGCTCTCTGGGACTTCTCTTCACCGCCTTTTTCTTATCTTCCTCAACCCTTAACAACTCCTCCGACAACTCATCTATTCTTATATTCAGTGCCATCACCGATCATCTTGCAACTCAACTCTTTTCTTGAGCTCACTATCTTCCCCCTTTTTGACATCGGCAAATCGGGTATTGCGAGATAGTGGCTACTTGATTTATTTGGCCAATGAGCTCTTCTCTTATAAATCCAGTTTCTGATCAAGCTGATCCGGATGCTTCTTGTGAGTGTCTCGGTTAAATCTCGAACTCCTCCTCCATGAATGTTTTCAAGATGTTTGTCTGCCTGTCCTTCTCAAAAGCTATCTCGCATTTTTAGCACTTGAGAGAATGAAGCCTCCTTAGCTTTCCAAGACTCTTTCACCTGGTCTTCAACACTATCACTGATTTGGCGATACACATCTCAAACATATTGTTTGACCCGGGCGTCTTGTGAGTTCATCTCCATAGCAACTTTCTTTTTCATTTCAGCCATCTGTTCCTCATGTCTTATGCCGAGAGAAGTATAGATCAATCTTGGTTTTCTCTAGAATTGCGGCTTCTATATTCTCCTTGATTGATGAAGTAATGACATTGGGAACCGGTTGGAAGGCATTCGACAAGCGATCTTGAGATTTTGCACCTCGGCTTTGAGCTTCTACTGGATATAGACGCAGATGTGGAGGGCAAGATCTGCTCTTCGATGGAGTCGAGATCTATTTCTTCAAAATCTGCTACAATTTGCTCCTCCTCAATCTGCTCCGTTTGTGCCTCCTCATGTATCCATCTCAGTGGCTCATCGGCAGCTCCACCAACTACTTCTTCCTCCACCCTTTCCTCCTCAACAACAAATTGCTCATCCTTCTTCTCGCTCTTCCTCCTTCTCGATTGCTTTCTCCACCTCCTCTGGGGTCTCATCTCCAAGATATACTCTTTGTAGAATATAATCAACAAACGTATTTTCGGTAAGTATATCTTGGAACGACTTCGATTTTGCCTTCTTGAGAACCTCTTTCTCCCGGATGGCAAGGTTGTTGCCTCTCCGCTTCCTATCGAATAGCTGTCTCTTCAAAGGATCCTAGCACGAGTCTTCTTAACGAGATAGACATCAATAAGCTCCTTCAATAGCTCGGGCTCGTCCTTAAGAGTGGATTCTTGTCTTAGGAGAAATTTCTTCCCAAGAATCCGCAGTGAGGTCTCGGCCGGTCCCATCTCCCCGGATGGGTTGGGTATGTTTAGGTAAAGATCGAGGTTCGAGATGAGGTTGTGGGTAAGAACGAGAATGGGTCGAATGAGGGTTGAGTTTGTTTTGGACTTATGGGAGTAGACCGTTTTAGAGGCTCGAGAGGCGGCGGTCTTATCTCGCCCCTTCATCACCGGGTTGGGAAGAAGTGGATTTAGGTACTCCATCCTCGGATGAGGATGAAGATGAGGAAGGTGATTTGATTTCTTCTCCTTTTTCCGATTCATCTTAGACGAGACTTCCACTGTCTCCGTCTCGACCCGATACACCTACCTCCTCACCGGAACACTTCCCCCTTGGGAAGCTGTTCTCTCCTCTTCGTCTTCGTCTTCCTCCGTCTCAGCAGACGAGGATTCATCCACCAAAACTGTCTTTGTCTCCTTCTTCTTGGCTTTTGAAGCCTTTTTCTTAGGAGCTGGGGGTGGTGCAGAGCATCTCCATCTCCTTCGAGTCGGATTGGCCCATATAGCTTCTCGTCTTTTATTAGAAGTCCCTTATGTCTCGGTGTACTTTTTGACTCCAACACTCCAGCTTAAGGTTGTGCTGTACCCACCTTATGTTCAAGTATGATGGTGATTCTTGCCATCATACTTGCAATCTTGGTCGAGACCATCTCATTAGCTCGTCTCGTGGATCGGGTCTTGGTGAACTTCTTTTTCTCCTCCATTATCCTTGAATACACCCGCCCAGCTGATTTCAGCCCCATCTAGGATAGCTCTCGACAAAGATATCCTTGGCTTCGTTAGCCCATCATGGCTTTGTTGCTCACCCGTAATACACTTAGTCGAATCGGCATAAGTAATCTGTATTTTCTCTTCAACATTGGCCTCTTCGCATTCGCCGTTGTATTACGGTAAGTTCTTACGGCCATCAATCGGAAACTCTCCAAATATTCCGATGATTTATAAGTGAATGGGTTGTCGTCGGTGGTGCTCAAACCAAAAATCGCACCAATCTCGAAATAGATAAAACTATTCTTCGCTTCTTCTCCATAGTTACGATTCGAGATTCTAATCCGATTCTGTTGCTTTTGCCCTAGTCGAAACTCAAAGAGAGATCATCCACCGTCAAGTTCTTCGTCGGTTTCATCGCACAAGACCGCTTTTAAACCCCTTGATTCCAGCAGTTTAAAATTTCTCTTGTTTCAAAGATCGGTGGAAGTATCCCAATCAACATACATTTCGATTTTGTTTTATCTCTCGATGGAAGTCAAATCGTATTCGAACTTGATATTCTTTTTGGATTCCGCCATTGAAGAATATTGAAGTTTTAGGAGGGAAAAGAGAGGTTTTGAGAAAAATATGAAGGGTTTTATGTGTGCGTAAATGGAAATAATGCACACGAATGTCTATTTATATGGAAAATAAAATAATAAACAATTATTAGAATAATAATTGCCTCGCAAAAGTGTAAATATAGGCTTTCGAATCGCCATTAATGCAATTATGACATTTATTTTGAAAAGTGCATAGAATAATATTTAATATGTCGCGCGTGAGATTGAGACGGTTCATATTTCGTAAACCGCCTCCATTTCTCGGCGCGTGGAGTATACTCGGCGTATTTCAAAAATAAATTTGATAAACTTTCTGGGTCCGTAGTAACTTCTCTCCTAACATAGTTACTTATTTGAGAAAATACTTTTCAGCTTAATTGGAGAGATAAAATAAAATATTATTGTTTTTAGAAAACAAATTCGAACCCTTATCCTTTTTATATTGTAAAACAAAATATTTTATTATCTTGAGTAACTTCAATTTTTAAATGAATAATAAAGAGAATTATGATATTAAATTCATATTATATGAACCCAATATTCATAATTAAGAGTATTGAAGAAAAACTTCTGGACTCTCTCCTTGTCTCAATTGATAGCATCACCGTCTGTTTCTTAAAACACTTGGGTAAATTGACCTTGTCTTGTATTTAGAGACGTATAAACTTTGTACTTGCTGAAATCACACACTTAGACAAATTGTTAGTAACAAGAGTAAGTCGATAAGGTTCAATAGTCATCCGATTCTCAGAAGTCGGTTGACTAGTACATCCTTATCTCGATTTACCTATGTCGGAATAAGTAATTATCAAGTCGATATGGTCAATATGACTAATCCTTGATTCTTGATTCCAATGATAGGAGATCAATGATATCACCTACCCGATTGTCCTTTGACTCATATCTTGTCCGATAATTCTTTCTAGACATGATAAACTAATAGAGAAAGACAAGGTAAATTCAAGAAATTTGATCATAGATTAACTAAAGAAGCATCTAATAATCCTAATTCTACCGAAAGTTCTTTAAACCTTGTCTCTGCAAGAGGCTTTGTCAAGATGTCTCGCTCTTTGAAAATTAGTAAGAATCTTCTCAAGTTTGATGTCTCCTTTTTCGACATGATCTCGAATGAAGTGGTGTCGATGACTACATGCTTGCATCTTGTATGTAGGATCGGGTTACGAGTAATAGCTATGGCACTATTACTATCACAAAAGATAGGTACATCTTTGGTGATAATATTATAGTCCCTTAGTTGTTGACTTATCCGGATCGGCCATGAACAACAACTTCCAGTACGCCATATACTCGGCTTCGATTGTGGAAGTAGCTACAGAGGTTTGTTTCTTAGACAACCATGAAATCAGCTTACTTCCAAGAAATTGACAAGTACCGGATGTAGATTTTCTATCTATCTTGCACCCACCAAAATCTGAATCTGAGTATCCAGACAACTCAAAGTTGTCATCACTGGATACCACAATCCAACATTTATTGTTCCTTTCAAATACTTGAGGATTTTCTTTCTTTGCTTCAAGATGGCTTTTCTTAGGATTAGCTTGAAATCTAGCCTGAGACTCAACGCAAAAGAAATATCGAGTCTACTAGCGATTAAATATAATAAAGAACCAACAAGACCTCGATACTCGGTCGATCGGTGTCTTCTCCCTTCTCATCTGGATCCATTGAAAAATTTCTCATCATAGGTATCTTAGCTTCTCGGCTGGTAACTATTCCATATTTTTCAATAAGATCTTTTGTATATTTGGCTTGGTTGATGAATATTCTCTTCTTTGTCTGCTTGACTTGAAGTCCAAGAAAATATGTCATTTCTCCCATCATGGACATTTCAAATCTGCTTTTCATAAGACTACTAAATTCTTCACATAAAGATATGTTAGTTGATCCAAAAATTATATCATCAACATAAATTTGAACTAATAAAAGATCACAACGAAACTCTTTTCTAAATAGAGTTCCATCAATTCTACCTTTAACAAAACCATTTTGAATTAAATAATCGAGACAAGGTGTCGTACCAAGCTCTTGGTGCTTGTTTAAGTCCATATAGAGCTTTCCTTAGTTTATAAACCTTGTCTCCTTTGACAAAACCAGGGGTTGCTCTATAAACTTCATGACTAAAGATTCCATTTAAGAAGGCTGATTTAACATCCATCTGAAAAACTATGAATCTTTTAAAAGTGCATAGGCTAAAAATAATCTTATGGCTTCCAGACGAGCTCTTGGTGCAAAGGTTTCATCATAATCAATACCCTCGATTGTGAATAACCTTGAGCAACTAGTACGGCCTTATTTCTAACCACAATATTATTTTCATCCCTTTTGTTTTTAAAGACCCATTTAGTTCCAATGACTCTTTGATGATGAGGCCTTTCAACAAGCTCCCACACATCTTGTCTTTGAAACGATTTAGTTCTTCTTGCATGGCATTAATCCAGCTTGGAATCGATTAAAGTTTACGTAATTGATTTAGGTTCAAGTAATGACACCTAGCAACTGAACATACAATCTTGATTTAGTTGGGTCCTCGTGCGGACACCGCAGTCTAAATCTCCGATTATCTGTTCAATTTGGGTGATATGACATTACTTTCTTACCCTTATCTTTTACGGTGGATGATGTCTTGTCTGAATTATTTATTTCGAGATGATTCTATGTTACCTTCGATAACTCTACGATCGGTGATGTGTTGTTGGTCATCGATCATTTAATAGATCGGTGTTGAGGAAGTTCTTTCGATTCCTTTCCTTTATGCGGTTCTTCCTCTTCATCTGAATGCGATTCTTGATTGTAGAATTTTATGGTTGATCTTTTGATAGTCATCGATCCGGATCATCCGATATCTTTGTGATGTCCCTGTCTTATCCATCTCGAGAAGAAGATTCATCAAATACCACATGGGGTGTTTCTTCTACACACAAGGTTGTCTTATTAAAAACTCTATATGCCTTTGATATAGATGAGTATCCTAAGAATATCCCATCTGCTATCTTGGCATCAAAAGTTTTAATTGAGATTTTCCATTATTGTGTATGAAACATTTACAACCAAATATATGAAAATATGAAATTTTGGGAGATTTCCCTTCCAAATTTCATAGGGAGTTTTATACTTATCCTTGACAACCAGACTCCTATTTTGAACATAGCGAAATTTGTATTCATACCGCCCAAAACCTATGAGGAGTGTTGAATTCGGATAGCATTGTTCTAGTTGCCTCTTTCAAGGTCCTCGTTTCTTCTTTCAACGACTCCATTTTGTTGTGGAGTCCTTGCTGCAGATGTTTCTGAGCTATGCCATTCTCAATGCGGTAGTTAGAAATCAATTTATTTAGGAATTCGATTACCTTTATCACTTCGATTTTAACAATATTTAATCCCTTTTCATTTTGAATCTTCTTAAGAAATTACGGAATCTTAGTCATAGTCTCATTCTTTTTGTACAAGAAAATAACCCAAGTAAATCTTGAAAAATCATCAACAATTACTAAGGTGTATTTTCTTCCACTAAAGCCGAGAGGAGTTCTTGGACCAAAGCAGATCCATATGAAGAAGTTCCAAAATTCTTTACGAAGAAGGATTACTTATTGTTTTAAAAGAAGCTTTAGTCTGTTTTCCTTTTTGACAAGAAACACATACTTGATTCTTTGAAAATATTTTATCGTGGAGTCCTTTAACTAAAGATTTCCTTGCTATTTTGTTAAGAGTTTTGAAGTTTAAGTGGCCAAGTAAATGCATTGCCACGGCAACTTAAGTCATCGAACTCTTAGCAACAAGACAAGTATCTTTAGGACAACTTTTAAAGTTAGCAACATAAATGTTACCTTGCCTTACTCCGGCCAATAGAATATTTTCATTTAAACCATCTAATACATAGCATGCATTATGAGTAAATTTGACACAAAACCCTTTATCACAAAATTGTGAAACAGATAATAGGTTGTGCTTCAATCCTTCCACATAGTAAACTTCTTGAACTTGAACATCTCTAATCATTAATGTTCCAACACCTTTAGTAAGTCCAAAGTTGTTATCACCAAACATCACTCTAGGTCCATCAATGGTTTGATAGTTAGAGAGAAGTCGTCTTTCATAGGTCATGTGCTTGGAACACCACTATCAATATACCGATGACCTCAAGAATGTCTCCTCTATCAACTATCTTCTTGTCTTCCTGCAATCACAAATTTATTTCTTAGGTACCCTTTGTACTTTGGGTCCTTTCAAGTTAAGTTGACTTTTAGGAATCCGGATAAAAATATCAATGTTCCTTAAAACCATAGATTGAAGCTTGCATCCATATCTATCTACTAAGATAAGACTTTTAAGATCAATCGATTTAGTTGATCTTTTGTAATTATCTTGAATCTTGGTAAGAATGGATATGATCTGCTTCTTCCATCAAAGCTATTATATCTAGGATAGATCTTTGATTTAGTCTTAGGTTTAGCCTTAGGAGTTACTTTCCTCGTCGATTTTTCTTTTGAAGTATCGGATGAGGTGATTAATTCCTTTGGTTTCCAAGGACTGAATAAAGTTTCTACCTTAGGTTTAGTTGCTTTCACAAAGACTCTAGGTTTTATAGGATCATTTTTCTTATTCCTATCAAAACCTAATCCGAGTTTATCACTAGACTTTTGAGATGAATTGAAGATTTTATCTATTGTAGTTTGAGAATTATTCAAAAGTCCCAACTTGAGATTTAATTCACCGTTAGTCCTTTTATAATTTTCATTCTCGTAATAGATATTTGAATATTTTATTTTTAAAGAACTCGAGTTCTGTTCTAACTTCTCTGTCTTATCGGACAAAGTCTTAGTGATCATCTTAGTCCGACATTCCCCCTTGAATGTACAGTCTGATTTCTCACTTTCCTTAGTCGATTGACCTTAGTTAGATCAAAAATTTGATTCTTTAAATTAAGATTTTTAGTCTCTATCTGTTTATAAGCGAGATAGAGCGGTCTCCAAGTCTTTCAAAAGTTTATCAATAAGGCTGGATCGATTTCGAATAAGGTGTCACGGTCATTATACGATGATGAATAGTAATGTACCTCTTTAGCCATTAGACATATGTCATCATCGACCCAAAATCAGATGAGGATGAGGATGATGATGTCTCACGAGCTTCTTCTTTCTCGGCTAAGAGAGCTCTCTGGTCGGCATATCTTCTATCTCTTTTCTTCCTCTTTTCTTCTCTTTCTCTGGGAGTAAGTTGAGGACAATCATAGCCGTAGTGACCGGGTTTGCCGCATGTATAGCATATATCCCCTTTGTCTGTTTTGGACTACTTTCTCCTCGTCGATAGGTGACCTATGACTTCTTGGCGATCTTTCCTTTTATCATTATCTGAACTCTTTTCATCCTGTCCGATCTATAGTTCCTTCGATCTAATCTGTCTCTTTTGTTTCTCTTGTACTTCATCTTCGATCTTTCATATCTTTTCAACAAAAGAGCCATTTCTTCTTTTACGAGACAAATCCGATGCTTTAGAGATCTTTTGAATTCATCTTGATGGACAAATGCTACTGTTTTTCCAGATGTAGATGACTCTGCCTCATCTTCTTCATCTTCAATGTGAATGTCATATTCCGGTGCTTTAAGATGAGAGAAAAGAGTGTGATGTGATATTGATGACAAATTCTCGTGTTGCCTTGAGAATATTAGCTTTCTCTTTCCATCTTTTGCTTAAAGATCTCGAGTACCTTGTTGTTAATTTCTTTTCGGTGTAGGTCTTACCCAAATCTGCTGCTTTGTTCACAAGATTAGTCAATCTTACGTCCAATTGATCCACAGTTTCACCATCCTTCATTTTGAATGTGTCAAATGCATGTAGAAACAGTGTAGCTTATTTTCTTTGACCTCTTGAGATCCTTCACATATTCCAGCAAGAGACTCCCATATTTCCTTGGCGAGTCTTGCATCTTTTAACCTTTTCAATCCAATCCTTGCTCAATGTTTCAATAATTTCAGTTCTAGCAACTTGATCTAAATTGTGAATCTTCCTTTCATCATTAGTGAGTTACGAACTCTTTTTTTCTGCCTAACTCTCGCTTGGTGAAGTAGTACCATCACTTGTGCCACCATGATAGAATTTGATGGGTCCTTCCTCAAGAACCTCCTCCATTCTCTCATGAATTGCTTTAAGATGGTTCTCCATTCTAAACTTCCATTAATCATATTCTTCTATAGAAAAATCAGGCAAACTCCTGGATTTCTTGCTTTTCCACGAGAAGACATGATAACACGAGAAAAACCACAATACTTGCAAAATCTTGTTAGTAGAATCTGTTAGTGAAACAAAGAAACTACAAATTATCAAGAATAAATTCAGAATCTCGATTAGACCTAAAATTAATATCGAAACTGACTTAACAACCGCTGATACCACTTGTTGGTCCCGGAAAGTTGAGTTGATTAAAACTTTGAGTTAACCGTCTAGAACAAAATCTAGAAAGGGGGTTTGAATAGATTTTGTAGATTTTTGAATCTCTCAAAATCAATTCAAAATATCGATTAAACACAGCGGAATACAATTGTAAACTCAACTTTTAACAAGATCAAAAGCAAGGTTGATATTTAGATTCTAGTTAAGATTCTCGAGCTTTAATCTTGAATTAATAAAATCGTAATTTGAACAGAAATTATAGAAAGCAAGAAATAACACTAGGATTTATAGTGGTTCAGATTATTATAATCCTACATCCACTCTCCTTCTTCAAACTTGAAGAGGGGCCTTTACTTACTTACTTTCTTCTTCTTGTGACTTACTTACAATGATGAATCTTCACCTTACAATGAATTCTTCCTAATTTACGGATATCTATGGCTTGAAGATCTAATGAGAAAAGTGTTCTATAAACACTAAGAAGCGAAAACTTATAAAACGTTCGTGAATGTGTATGATTTACGTAGCTTGTGAATACAAAGTATAATGAAGAGTGCAAAGTATCAAAAGTTAATTCTAAACTAATTTCTATCCCTATTTATAGAGATCTTCACTTGGTAGTTGTAACTTCCTTGAATTCGGTTTTGATTAGTTATAATAATATAAGCGAATTACGTAACTTCCTCTTGAGTAGTTGAAAGCGCTTCTTGAATCTTTGTGTAATATTTCTCTAACACCTCATCGTCGATACTTACTTCACCTCGTCTTCATCTACATTCCTTATCTAGGTGTTTAATCGCATCTTCAACCTGTCTTCGTGTTGTCCTTGTCTCGATATCTTGACCTCGTCCGATTTCCTTTCCTCATCTCCGAGATTTGTCCTCGTCGATGTCTTAATCTAGTCGACTATTTATACTTAGTTTTATTTACAAAGATATACTTCACTGTCTATACAAGATGCTCGGTGGTCATCCTATTGTACATTTTTAACGCATCAAAACTAAATACTATTTTTCTTTTCCTAACAATCCCGAGACGAAGATCAATGGGAGTCTAATAGAAACAGGACTATATTTTTCCTTATCTTTCGTCTCTATTAGTCTTCCTTGTAAATCTATGTAAATCCAATATGAATATATTTTGAATGATTTGATTTACTCATTTTATTTCTTAAACTTTTTTCCTACTTTAAGAAATCTTAAAAATTTTTTAAGTCTTAATCATTTGAGAATCTTATCATCTCGTACTTAAAATTTTCTAAAAAAATTTTTTTAGTCTAAATATTTTGAAAAAGTCTAAAAGACTTTAAAAATTTTGTTTTCTTGTGAATCAAGTGTTCTGCTTTTGAATGAATCTTTTTAAGGTGAAAATATGCTCTGATATACCTATCTAATAATCTTGATTAACTCTAAACTAACTTCGCTTGTTAGTGTGTCTCTTTCATGTAGGTTTTAACTTCATCAAAAGGGAAATTGTTAGATCAAGAATGTTTTGATGAGTTAAAAGTCGGTTTAGATGATCGGGCGACCTTAAAGAACAACCGAGATCAAGTCTTATACTAAGCCGATCGGACGAGGTCGAGGACCGAACTAGTCGGTGAAGACTAGGAGTTACAACTCATCTCGATGTCCATTTCAAGTCTAGTCATCTGCAGGAGACAATTATGAAGAGCTCGGACGAGGTAAAAAAGTTGAGTAGAATAAGAAAGGCAAGTTTTTACCAAGTCACCAGATGAGTTGGGTAAAATCACCGAGGAGCAAGCGGTTTTCAAGAATAAGTTTGTTGAGTAGTTTCTAGTTTGTTAAAACTAATGTTAGGTAAGGAAAGTTGTATTTAGTTTTGATGTGTTAAAAAGTGTAAAATAGGATGACCAAATTGAGCATTATGTATAGGCAGTGAAGTAAGTATTTGAAAATAAAATTAAGTATAAGAAGTCGACTAGGTCAAGAAGTCGACTAGGTCAAGAAGTCGACTAGGACAAGAAATCGGATGAGGACCAGATATCGATGGGGACGACTTGTTGAAAACGGTTAAGACTTAATGCAATAAACAATCACCCAGACAAGGAATGAAGACGAAGACAAAGTGAGGCAAGTAGCAGATAATGAAGTGTTAGAAAACTTTTACACAAGTTTCAAGAAGCGATTTCAACTCACCAAGAGGAAGTTACAAGTTTCGGTTATCTTTTGCTACAACCGACCAAAACAGTAATTCAAGGAAGTTACAACTACCGAATGAAGATTTCTATAAATAGGGATAGAAATTAGTTTAGAATTAACTTTAATACTTTGCATTCACAACTATTCACTCACGAGTCACAAAAAGTTGTACACATTCACAAACGTTCTATACGTTTTCCGGTTTGGTGTTTATAGAATATTTTTCACGTAACATCTTCAAGCCATAGATATTCGTAAATTAGGAAGAAATCGTTGTAAGGTCTGAAGATTCACAATTGTAAGTAAGTAAGCAATAAGGAAGAAAGTAAGTAAGTGATGTAACGCCCCGATTCGTAAAGTCGACCTTCGGGTCCGACGTCCTAAACCCGAGTCATCACTTAGTGAAACATAAAAACTGAACCGAGAATATTTCTTTTGAATAACAATTGATTAAGTTGCAGCGGAAAAATTTCGTAAACACTTACTCGGTGAAGAGAAACTCTTTTATTATAAAAGACCATTATTCAAATTGGAGGAAAACATCTCGATGAGTACAACTCCCAGAGGAAGAAAATAACATAATTTAATAAAGTATTCATTACAAAAGATCGAGAAGTTACTAAAATGATTTATTTAGAGAGAGTGGGAAGCGGTCGTCTACCGCAGCTCCCTGCCTCATTCTCGCAACCTCCGGAATATTAAGTTTGGGAGAGTGAGATAAAAATCTCGATGGGTAACTTGTATGTCATTATCTGATTGACGAGAAAAACCCGAAATAATTAAATCTTTTATTTTTCTCTTATCTTTAGTTATGCGTTGCGGCATTTAGCCCATTTGTACAAGGTAATCTTCATTATAAGATTTTCATCCTTTAACCTTCATTCGATTAAGAAATTTATCTTTCTTTGCGATGCTTAGTATATATATATATATATATATATATATATATATATATATATATATATAGCACATATGAGATGGCACATGATAGTTTCCTATCACATCCGATCTCCGTAATTACATTGTGGAATCGCACGTTTACACGTCCGAGACCCGTAATCATATGGGAAGGCACATGATAGTTATTCTATCACATCCGAACCCCGTAAACTTTCATCATATGGGAGGGCACATGATAGTTTCCTATCATATCCGTACCCCGTAAACTTTCATCATATGGGAGGGCACATGATAGTTTCCTATCACATCCGGACCCCATAAACTTTCATCACATCATATAGGGCTTGCCCTCTTTTCATAAAATCATAAATAAAAGTAAAATATAGCTCATCATTAGACGATCACACATTTAAGTTATACATTCACACGCTTTTGGTATTTGCATCTTTCGAGGAATCGCTTATGTTTGATTCAGAAAACCGACAACAGTCCATATAACATTAACTAGCTATACAGATAGTGTCACCCACCTGGAGAACTTTTAAGAGAAAGTTTAACTTCTTGATTGCTTAGGCCTCTCGTACCAAATCTCGGTCTCGGTTACGACCGTACTCTACCTAGCATAATCCGTATGTTTAGTTCGAATCTTTTGTCCATTGGAAACTTAGGTTCTTGATCTTATTGTGCCTTCTAAAAACTAGGCTTTGAATGAAGAAGAGGTACTTTATTTTATCAAAAGCTTCTATGGGTTAAATCCTATGTCTAACGGCTTTGTTAGTGTACTACGCTTTTGGGTCCCGAATTTAGGACTTTCGGTTCCGTTCATTTTCAAGAAACACATGCAAGGCACTCAGGTATATGCATTCATAAAGTATCATGTATAATATTTGATATTCAAACATGCACTTCATCAAAACTTTTGGCCATTTAATTTATCAAGTACTAGTCAAATGAAGAAACAATACCTATACATGCATAAATGAAATAAAATACTTAGACTCGTTGGAAAATTATGAAATTATAGTATTTATACATCTTTCAATGTAGAACAAAGTTTATTAGGGGTCTGAGTTCATTTGAGTTACGGAATTATAGCAGATTTTGTAATAAGGACTCTAAATTTCTGTTTCGGCAAGAACACTGACCTTAACTTATAAAATCCATAACTCTCTGCAGAAACATCAAAAATTATGAAATTAAAAGATGTGATGCAGCACCCAAGTATGAACAACTTTTATTCAGGGACCCAAGCAATTTGACATACGGATTCTGTCCAGAAAAATTTGTGAACATTCAATCTATCGTTTGGCTTGGTTACTGGACATGTCTTACGAGAAAATTCATAACTTATTGGATACTCGTTTAAAAATCACCAAATTTAAGAAACTTGTTATAAAAGGTTGTAGGACATCCATGAAATTTTCCATGATTTATAAGATAGTCTAACTGGAAAAATAAATTCGTGCAACACAGAATAACCCTATGCGTCGAACGTCGACCAGGTACTCAGAAAACGAATTTTATCTCATAAAGTACTAAACGAAATATTATGATTTTTGACTATAACTTACAAAACATAGAGGGAAACATCCCAGAATATTCCTAGATTTTATAACTATCAGAAAGGGGAGAAATAAAAGAAATGAGTCACTGCTCCCAGTTTCGGATTACTTCCGACACATAATCTTTCATGATTTTATTCTCAGTCTACAAAAATCCAGTGGCCACGAAATTTTATTATATTATTCTACACTTCAAATAATACATCTAAGAATTTTTCCATCATTTATAAACGGGTGGAAAGGGTCCGAATAAATTTTACAAAAACGGGTCAGTGGTTAGGGCTTGATTTTGGCAGTTTCATATTTCAAGTATAACTTCACCATTTTGACTCCAAACACCAAAATTCCAACTCAAGCACTCCATATAAGATCATATCATGTAAAAAGGAGTTCTTAGGGCCTCATATCATATTTTTCCTGAATTTCTAAGCTAACAAAAAATGCATAAGACTAAGAGGGGTTTTAGGACTTACCCTTGGAGAATTTTCCTCCTTTTCTTGAGAGCCCCAAGCTTTTCTTTTGGTGTGGGAAATGAAGAGGGGAGCCACTCTATTTATAGAGGAGAAGGAGGGGAAATGGCCGGTCAAGAGGGGTGGGAAAAAGGGGGTAACTAGGTGGTAATAGGCATAAGGCTAAAGAAATCTAGTCCTAGGTCTTAAGTTTAGGATTTTGGCTAGGGATTTCATGTACCATCAATATTCTCTCATTTAAAGCTCCCATGTGCACGAAAATTTGGAAGATTTGGGCTGCCATTTGGTAGTCTAATTTCTAATACAGTGGTGTGACTTCGTTGTTGAGTTTTCGGTATTTTTTGGTCCGAGGTTCGGCCCGGAAAACTTATTAAAACGCGATGGGAGAACAAACATTTTTCTTAGGGTTTTCTTGAGTGTTTCCCACCTTTAAAAGACTATTGGTAATTAATTATTATTAAACAAATCCGGATTACGGATGTGAGTTTGAAAAGTATCGGTAGATTTTTGGGTCGAAAAACCGTTCGTCGCTTGGATAAAAATTAAGAAAACCACATATGAAATTGGAAAAGAATAAAATGATCACTAAACTTAGTGATTTAAATATAAAATCCTATAATTGCTTTTGGGTTATTACATCCTACACCCCTTAAGAGAAATTTCGTCCCCGAAATTTACTTACTTAAGTTGAAAACACTTGCGGGTGCTTAGCTAGGATTCCATCTTCTCTCTCCCGGGTAGCTCCTTCCTTCCCATGTATGCTCCATTAAACTAGTACTAAAGGAACTTCTCGGTTTCTTAGGGTATGAACCTTTCTTTCCAAGATAGCCACAGGTACTTCTTCGTAAGTTAGGCCGCGACTTAGGCTCGCATTCTTAAAATCGACTACATGGTCTCGGGTCACACAAGTACTTCCTAAATGTGGATACGTGGAACACATTGTGCACTTGGGACAGCCTGTGGCAGCACTACTCGGTAAGCCACGCTTCCGACCTTGCCCAAAATGTCAAATGGTCCTATGAAGCGAGGTTTCAACTTACCCCTCTTTCCAAAACGAACTAACCTCTTCATTGGCGCAACTCTTAAGAATACCTTGTCCCCGACTTCAAAGTGCAAATCCTTTCTCCGTATATCAACATACGACTTCCGACGGTCTTGTGCTATCCAGATCCTTTCCCCGATTCGTGAAATGGTCTCCACCGATTTCTCCACTAGTTCAGGTCCTAAGATTTTCCGGACTCCAACTTCGTCCGAACAAATAGGCGATCTACACTTTTTTCCATAAAGTGCTTCGTATGGCGCCATCTGTATTATTGATTGATAAGCTGTTATTATAAGCAACTTCCACTAAAGGGAGGTTAGCTTCCTAACTTCCTTCAAAATCTAGAGCATAAGCTCTCAACATGTCTTCCAAGGTTCGAATTGTCCTTTCGATTGACCATCCGTCGAGGATGATACGCGATGCTAAAATTTAGCTTCGTCCCTAAGGCTTGTTGCAAACTTCTCCAAAAGTTTGAGGTGAAACGAGGGTCTCTATCTCAAACGATTGAGACCGGCACACCATGCATCACTTCTTCACTACGTACATTTGAGCAAGCTTGTCCATTGAATAGGTCATACGGATGGGAATGAAATGAGCCGATTTAGTGAGTCTATCCACTACAACCCATATCACATCGTGATTTTTCACCGTCTTGGGAAAAACAAGAACAAAATCCATGGCGATATTCTCCCATTTCCATTCCGGTATTTCTAATGGGTTCAAGAACCCCGATGGTCGCCGGTGGTCTCCTTAATCTGGCCGACAGTCAAAAATTTCCTCACGAAATGAGCTATTGACCTCTTCATGGCTCTCCACCAAAAGTTTTCCCGTAGCTCCCGGTACATCTTCGTCTCTCCGGGGTGGACGGTGTATGGTGTGTCGTGGGCTTCTCTCATGATCTCATTCGTCAATTGCCCCTTTCTTGACACACAGATTCTATTTCCAAACATCAAGGTGTTGTCGGGACTTACGATGAAACCCTGAATAGTCCCTTTTCGTGCCCGTTCTTTCATTCCTTCGAGGAATTTATCACTCTTCTGCGCCTCTTTGATTCTTTCTCTTAAGGTCGGTTGCACGGTGAGCGCGAAAATCATCTCCCTTGCGCAAATGCTGATTAGAGAATTCTAACTTCATTCGGGAAAAATCTCTCGATCGGCGACTCTTGTTCGGTTGGCATGGCGCTGAGCGTCGCACTTTCATTTCTACTCGGTGCATCGGCCACAACGTTCGCTTTTCCGAGGATGGTAATGGATAGTGCAATCGTAATCTTTTACGATTCGAGCCACCTTCTTTGATGCATATTTAGTTCCTTTTGCGTAAAGAAGTATTTTAGGCTCTTGTGGTACGTATAGATCTCGCACTTACTACCGTATAGGTAGTGTCTCCATATCTTTAGCGCGTGAACCACGACATTGCTAATTCTAAGTCATGCGTGGGATAGTTTTGTTCGTGAGTCTTTAGTTGGCGGGATGCATATGCAATGACCTTTCTATTTTGCATAAGGACACATCCCAATCCCGACAAGGACGCATCTGTGTAGCCGACAAATCCCTCGGATCCATCGGGAATGGTCAACACCGGCGAGAAAGTTAATTTCTTCTTTAGTTCCTGAAAGTTTTCCTCACGGGTAGGCGTCCGGACAAACTTTTCACTCTTCTTTGTTAAATGTGTCAAAGGCTTTGCAATGCGTGAGAAATCCTGGATAAATCTTCGGTAGTACCCTACCAAGCCTAGGAAACTTCGTATTTCGTTGACATTAGTTGGAGTCTTCCACCATTATGGCCTCCAACTTTGGCAGATCCATCTCAATCCCCTTTGAGATTATATGACCTAGAAACATGACTCGATCAATCCGAGTCGCACTTGCTAAACTTAGCGTACGCTTTCTCACGTCTTAGTGTCTCCAATACATCCCGAGGTGTTCTTCGTGTTGCTTTTCGTTATTCGAGTACACCAAAGTATGTCGTCGATGAAAACAATAACGAACTTGTCCAAGTACCTTGATGGAATACTTGATTCATCAAATCCATGAAGATCGGGGGCATTCGTCACTCCAAAAGGCATGACAAGAACTCATAATGTCCATACCTTGTCCCGAAAGCTGTCTTTACGATATCACTTTCTTTAACTTTCAGTTGGTGATAGCCCGACCTCGGATCGATTTTGAGAACACTACTGCGTGTTTCACTGGTCGAACAAGCCCTCAATTCTTGGGAGAGGATATTTGTTCTTGATGGTTAATTGGTTTAACCCTCTATAATCGATACACATTCTGAGTGACCCATCCTTCTTCTTCACAAAAAGTACAAGCGCTCCCCAAGGTGACACGCTTGGGCGGATGTACTTTTATCCACTAATTCTTGCGCTTGCTCCTTTAGCTCCTGCAATTCCTTAGGTGCAATTCTATATGGTGACTTTGATACGGGTGTAGCACCGGGTGTTAAGTCGATGGTAAATTCTACTTGGCGATCTGGTGCTAATCCAGATAACTCTTCGGGAAAAACGTCGGGGTATTCTCTTATGATTCACACTTCGGCAAAGCGAGTTCGTATCCTTAGCGGTTGTAGAGATGCGACTAAGTATCCTGGTTTGTCTCTCTGCATAGTAGCTTCACGGCTTTTATTGCGAGAGATCATCCTTACCTCGGTTACGGCTTTCGTCCTATTGAAGGTGAAAGCAGCTGGGCACTCATTGTTTCAAAGTCTATCTCCCTTTCTCGAGCATCTTATGACGACCTTATTCTTTCTTAACCAATATATTTCTAGGATTATATCAAAATCTAGGGTAGGGTCCCAAAAGAAAAGAATGAAATATATTACAATACATACGTATGATTCAAATTCAAAGCAAGAGAATCTCAAGTTTAACAACACGGCACTAAGTCAATCATGCATGGGAGCACACGGTAAAACCGAACATACCGGCCGGTCACAAGCAAAGACGGTTGTTGAGCTCAACGATGCATGTTAGAGAGGTAATAACACACATTGTAAACATTAAGATAATAATATAACAGATAAAATAGAATATCTCACAAAACTACGTGAGACGAACATACATATATAATTGACATGAGAAAGACAAGTTCTCAAAGTTTAAATGGAGAGACAAAGAGGCTCCAACGAAAATTTAAAGATGCGAGGCTTTAAAACAAAATAATTTATCTAAAATATACATTACATATATATGGCAAAGTTAACTACACGAGGGATACGAGGCTGCTATAAAAGGTCTGGCTTGTCAACAAAAGGGATTCGAATGGTTTATGGTCGAAACTAGAAAGAAGAAAATAGTGGTAATGTATAAAGAGAAAATAACAAGTGCTCACATGAAAAGATAAAACCAAAATATAAGAAAGTAAGTAAACATGTAGATTTCACATTCATGCACAAGTAAAGTCGATCAAGGCAGCGTATTTTTCCTTTAGAACATTTCTTTTTGTAGTTAATTGTTTGAGATTTCATGTTCCTTGTTGGTTGTTATTAATTTGTAAGGGTTTTATTAATCAATCTTGTGGCAAGACATCACATACCTAGAGGCTTGTTTCCGGTTTGCATCTGTAGACAACCTCCCACAAGTAACATTTTGAAAATTTAAGGATTGAAATTTATCAATTTTCTAAGTAAAATTTTGAAATTTAAGGTAAATAATTATTTTGGTCCGAAGGTTTTAACATAGGCTCGATACCACCTGTAACGCCCGGAATTCAGAAAGTCGACCTTCGGGTCGACGTCCTAAACCCGAGTCATCACTTAGTGAAACATAAAAACTGAGCTTAAAATTTCTTTTTGAATAACAATTGATTAAGTTGCAGCGGAAAAATTTCGAAACACTTACTCGGTGAAGAGAAACTCTTTTATTATAAAAGGCCGTTATTCACTTGGAGGAAAACATCGACGAGTACAACTCCCAGAGGAAGAAAATAACATAATTTAACAAAGTATTCATTACAAAAGATCGAGAAGTTACTAAAATGATTTATTTAGAGAGAGTGGGAAGCGGTCGTCTCACTGCAGCTCCGGGCCTCATTCTCGCAACCCGAAATATTAAGTTTGGGAGAGTGAGATAAAAATCTCGATGGGTAACATGTATGCTGTTATACGATTGACAGAAAAACCCAAAATAATTGAATCTTTTATTCTTCTCTTATCTTTAGTTATGCGTTGCGGCATTTAGCTCATTTGTACAAGGTAATCTTCAATTATAAGATTTTCATCCATTAACCTTCATTCGATTAAGAGATTTATCTTTCTTTGTGACAGCTTAGTATATATATATATATATGTAGCACATATGAGATGGCACATGATAGTTTCCTATCACATCCGATCTCCGTAATCACATTGTGGAATGGCACGTTTACACGTCCGAGACCCGTAATCATATGGGAAGGCACATGATAGTTTTTCTATCACATCCGAACCCCATAAACTTTCATCATATGGGAGGGCACATGATAGTTTCCTATCACATCCGGACCCCGTAAACTTTCATCATATGGGAGGGCACATGATAGTTTCCTATCGCATCCGGACCCGTAAACTTTCATCATATGGGAGGGCACATGATAGTTTCCTATCACATCCGGACCCCGTAAACTTTCATCACATCATATAGGGCTTGCCCTCTTTTCATAAAATCATAAATAAAAGTAAAATATAGTTCATCATTAGACGATCACACATTTAAGTTATACATTCACACGCTTTTGGTATTTGCATCTTTCGAGGAATCTGTTTATGTTTGATTCAGAAAACCGACAACAGTCCATATAACATTAACTAGCTATACAGATAGTGTCACCCACCTGGAGAACTTTTAAGAGAAAGTTTAACTTCTTGATTGCTTAGGCCTCTCGTACCAAATCTCGGTCTCGGTTCCGACCGTACTCTACCTAGCATAATCCGTATGTTTAGTTCGACATATCTTTTGTCCATTGGAAACATAGGTTCTTGATCTTATTGTGCCTTCTAAAAACTAGGCTTTGAATGAAGAAGAGGTACTTTATTTTATCAAAAGCTTCTATGGGTTAAATCCTATGTCTAACGGCTTTGTTAATGTACTACGGTTTGTGGGTCCCGAATTTGGAACTTTCGGTTCCCTTCATTTTCAAGAAACACATGCGAGACACTCAGGTATATGCATTCATAAAGTATCATGTATAATATTTGATATTCAAACATGCACTTCATCAAAACTTTTGGCCATTTAATTTATCAAGTACTAGTCAAATGAAGAAACAATACCTATACATGCATAAATGAAATAAAATACTTAGACTCGTTGGAAAATTATGAAATTTTAGTATGTTATACATCTTTTAGTGTAGAACAGAGTTTATTGAGGGTCTGAGTTCATTTGAGTTACGGAATTATAGCAGATTTTGTAATAAGGACTCTAAATTTCTGTTTCGGCAAGAACAGTGACCTTAATTTATAAAATCCATAACTCTCTGCAGAAACATCCAAAAATTATGAAATTAAAACATGTGATGCAGAACTGAAGTATGAACAACTTTCATTCAGGGACCCAAGCAATTTGACTTACGGATTCTGTCCAGAAAAATTTGTGAACATTCAATCTATCATTTGGCTTGGTTACTGGACATGTATTACGAGAAAATTCATAACTTATTGGATACTCGTTTAAAAATCACCAAATTTAAGAAACCTGTTAAAAACAGGTTGTAGGACATCCATGAATTTTTCCATGATTTATAAGATAGTCTAACTGGAAAAATAAATTCGTGCAACACAGAATAACCCTATGCGTCGAACGTCGACCAGGTACTCAGAAAATGAATTTTATCTCTTAAAGTACTAAACTAAATATTATGATTTTTGACTATGATTTACAAAACATAGAGGGGAACATCCCAGAGTTTTCCTAGAATTTTATAACTATCAGAAAGGGGAGAAATAAAAGAAATAAGTCACTGCTCCCAGTTTCGGATTACTTCCGACACATAATCTTTCATAATTTTATTCTCAGTCTACAAAAATCCAGTGTCCACGAAATTTTATTATATTATTCTACACTTCAAATAATACATCTAAGAATTTTCCCATCATTTATAAACGGGTGGAAATGGTCCGAATAAATTTTACAAAAACGGGTCGGTGGTTAGGGCTTGATTTTGGCAGTTTCATGTTTCAAGTATAACTTTACCATTTTGACTCCAAACACCAAAATTCCAACTCAAGCACTCCATATAAGATCATATCATGTAAAAATGAGTTCTTAAGGCCTCATATCATATTTTTCCGGAATTTCTAAGCTAAGAAAAATGCATAAGACTAAGAGGGGTTTTAGGACATACCCTTGGAGAATTTTCCTCCTTTTCTTGAGAGCCCCAAGCTTTTATTTAGGTGTGGGAAATGAAGAGGGGAGCCACTCTATTTATAGAGGAGAAGGAGGGGAAATGACCGGTCAAGAGGGGTGGGAAAAAGGGGGTAACTAGGTGGTAATAGGCATAAGGCTAAAGAAAACTAGTCCTAGGTCGTAGTCTTAGGATTTTTGCTAGGGATTTCATGTACCATCAATATTCTCTCATTTAAAGCTCCCATGTGCACGAAAATTTGGAAGATTTGGGTTGCCATTTGGTAGTCTAATTTCTTATACAGTGGTGTGACTTCGTTGTTGAGTTTTCGGTATTTTTCGGTCTCGAGGTTCGGCTCCGAAAATTTATTAAAACGCGCGATGGGAGAACAAACATTTTTCTTAGGGTTTTCTTGAGTGTTTCCCACCTTTAAAAGACTATTGGTAATTAATCATTATTAAATAAATCCGGATTACGGATGTGAGTTTGAAAAGTATCGGTAGATTTTTGGGTCGAAAAATCGTTCGTCGATTGGATAAAAATTAAGAAAACCACATATGAAATTGGAAAAGAATGAAATGATCACTAAACTTAGTGATTTAAAAATAAAATCCTATAATTGGTTTTGGGTTATTACAAGTGAACACCCTTCTTCAAGTTGAAGAAGGAGAGTGGATGTAGGATTTTTATAATCCGAACCACTATAAATCCTGTGTTCTTTATTGCTTTGATTTACTTACTTGTTTCTTTTCAATTTTCAGCTCACAATCACAGTTAATTTCAGGATTAAAGTTAAAACTAAAATATCAGTTTGGTTTTGATCTTGTTGAAGTTGAGGTTAATAATTGTTTTCCGTTGTGTACTTGGTACTTTGAATATATTTTGAGAGATTTGAAAAATCTACAAAATCTATTCAACCCCCTTCTAGATTTTGTCCTAGAAGGTTAATTCAAAGTTTTTAATCAACTCAACCAATCGGGACCAACAAGTGGTATCGAGCGGTGTTAAGTCGTTTCCGATATTGATTTTAGGTCTTAACTAAGATCCTGAAATTTGTTCTTGATTATCTGTACTTTCTTTGTTTCACTAACAGTTCTACTAACAAGATCTTGTAAGTATTGTGGTTTTTTCGTATCACCATGTTTTCTCGTTAAGAGCAAGAAATCTAGGAGTGTACCAGATTTTTCAATAGAAGAATATGACTAAGGAAGTTTAGAATGAAGAATCATCTCAAAGCAATTCATGATAGAATGGAGGAGGTTCTTGAGGAAGGACCTATCAAGTTTTATCATGGTGGCACACGTGATGGTACTACAAAGAATCAAACAAGAGTGAGGCAAGAAAAGAAAAGCTTAGAACTCACAAGTGATGAAAGGAAGATTCATAATTTGGATCAAGTTGCAAGAACTGAAATTATTGAAACATTGAGTAAGGATTGGATAGAAAAGGTGAAAAGATGCAAGGCTGCCAAGGAAATGTGGGAGACTCTTTTGGAATCATGAAGGATCCGAACAGGTAAAGGAAAACAAATTGCGACCTGTTCTACATGTTTTTAACACTTTCAAGATGAAAGAAGGAGAGTCTATTGATCAACTGGATGTTAGGTTGACAAATTTATTGAACAAGGCAGGTGATTTGGGAAAAACATATACAGAGAAAGAAATCAATGATAAAGTGCGAGGTCATTGAGCAAAAGATGGAGAGAAAAACTAATATTCTAAAAGCTACTCAAAATCTGTCCTCAATTTCACATCATACTTTGTTTTCTCATATGAAGGCATTAGAATATGACATCCAAATTAAAGATGAAGAAGATGAAGCAGAATCTTCAACATCCGGAAAGAAAGTTAGCATTTGTTCATCAAGATGAATCGAGAAGATCTCCAAGGCATCGATTTTCCTATGAAGGAGGAAATGGCTCTTCTATTGAAAAGATATGAAAGATTGAAGATGAAGTACAAAAGAAACAAGAGAGACAGGTCGTCGAAGGAACTATAGATCGAGACGAGAGATGAAAAGAGTTCGCACAATGATAGAAAGAAGGATCGACAAGGAGTCATAAGTCACCTATCGACGAGGAGATAGTAGTCCAAAAGCAGAGACAGAGGAGATATGTGTTATACATGCAACAAGCCTGGTCACTATAATTATGATTGTCCTCAAATCACTCCCGAGAGAGAGAGAAGAAAAGAGGAAGAAAAGAGATAGAAGGTATGCTGATCGAGAGAGCTCTTCTAGCCGAGAAAGAAGAAGTTCATGAGACATCTTCATCCTCATCCTCATCTGATTTTGGATCGGATGACAACATCTGTCTGATGGCAAAAGAGGTACATTACTATTCATCCTCGTATAATGATTGTGATACCTTATCGAAACTGATCCCAGTCTTATTGATAAACTTTTGAAAGATTTGGAGGCGGCACTATCTCGCTTATAAACAGATAGAGACTGAAAATTTTAATTTAAAGAATCAAATTACTGATCTAACTAAGGTCAATCAAACTAAGGAAAGTGAGAAACCAGACTGTACATTCAAGGGGGAATGTCGGACTAAGATGATCACTAGTTCCTTGTCCGATAAGACAGATAAGTTAGAACAAGAATTAAGTTCTTTGAAAATAAAATTTTCAAATATCTATTCTGAAAATGAGAGTTACAAGAAGACTAACAGAGAATTAAATCTCAATTCAGACTTCTAAATAACTCCCAAACCACAATAGATAAAATCTTCAATACTTCACAAAAGTCTAGTGATAAAGCTGGATTAGGTTTGATAGGAATAAGAAAAATGATCCAATAAAACCTAGAGTCTTTGTCAAAGCAACTAAACCAAAGATAGAAACTAGATTTAGTCCCTGGAAACCTAAGGAATTAATTACCTCATCGATAATTCTGAAAAGAAGAAACAGACGAGGAAAGAAACTCCAAAGGTTAAACCCAAGACTAAATCAAAGACTTATCCTAGGTATAATGGCTTTGATGGAAGAAGCAAAACATATCCATTCTTACCAAGATTCAAGACAATTTCCAAAGATCAGCTTAAATAAGATTGATCTTGAAAGTCTTATCTTAGTGGATAGATATGGGTGTAAACTACAATCTATGGATTTAAGGAACATTGATATCTTTATGCGGATTCCTAAAAATCAACTTAACATGAAAGGACCCAAAGTACAAAGGGTACCTAAGCAATAAATTTGTGATTGCAGGAAGATAAGAAGATAGTTGATAGAGGAGACATTCTTGAGGTCATCTGGTACATTAACGGGCAGTTCCAAGCACATGACCTATGAAAGACGACTTCTCTCTAACTATCGACTATAGATGGACCAAGAGTAATGTTTGGAGACAACAACTATGGGCTTACCAAAGGAGTAGGGACACTAATAATTGGAGATATTCAAGTACATGAAGTTTACTACGTGGAAGGATTGAAGCACAATCTACTATCTGTTTCACAATTTTGTGATAAAGGGTTACGTGTCAAATTTACTCATAATGCATGCTATGTTCTAGATGGTATCAATGAAAATATTCTATTAGCTGGAGTCGGACAAGGTAACATTTATGTTGCAAATTTCAAAAGTTGTTCTAAAGATACTTGTCTTGTTGCTAAGAGTTCGAGATGACTTAAGTTGGTTGTGGCACAAACGACTTAGTCACTTAAACTTTAAAACTCTTAACAAAATAGCAAGGACATCTTTAGTTAAAGGACTCCCTGATAAAGTATTTTCAAAGAACCATGTGTGTGATGCTTGTCAAAAAGGAAAAGCAGAGACCAAAGTTTCTTTTAAAACAATAAGTAGTTCTTCTTCAGAAGAATTCTCGAACTTCTTCACATGGATCTTTTGGTCCAGTAACCCCTCTCGGCTTTAGTGGAAGAAAATATTCCCCTGGTAATTGTTGATGATTTTTCAAGATTCACTTGGGTCATTTTCTTGTACAAAAAGAATGAGATTATGATTAAGATTCCAGAATTCATCAAAAAGATTCAAAATGAAAAGGGATTAACTATTGTTAAAATTAGAAGTGATAAAGGTACCGAATTTCTTAATAAATTTATCACTAACTACCTGCATTGAGAATGACATAGCTCAGAAACATCTGCAGCAAGGACTCCACAAAGCAAGATGGAGTGGTTGAAAGGAGAAACAGAACCTTGAAAGAGGCGGCTAGATCTATGTTATCCGAGTATAACACTCCTCACGGAGTTTTGGGCGGAAGGCATTGTCTGAGAATGTTATGTTCAAAATAGAAGCTTAGTTGTTAAGGATAAGTTTAAAACTTCCTATGAAATTTGGAAGGGACGACCTCCTAAAATTTCATACTTTCATATATTTGGTTGTAAATGTTTCATACATAACAATGGAAAATCTCAATTAAAAACCTTTGATGCCAAGATAGCGGATGGGATATTCTTAGGATACTCATCCGTATCAAAGGCATATAGAGTTTTAATAAGACAACCTTGTGTGTAGAAGAAACACCTCATGTGGTATTTGATGAATCCTCTTTTGAGATTGATAAGACAGTGGAACATCACAAAGATATTAGATGATCTGGAGCAGATGACTATCAAAGAATCAACCATAAAATTCTACAATCAAGAATTAGACTCGGATGAAGAGGAAGAATTGGACAAAGGAAAAGAACCTGAAAGATTTTCCTCATCGGTGATCTGCCAACTAATCGCACGACTAGTACATCGATGATCGGGGATCGAAGGTAATATAGAATCATCTCAAATAAATAATTCAGACAAAACGTCATCCACTGTAAAAGATAAAGGTAAGAAAATAATGGCATATCACCCGGTGAGCGGATAATCGGAGATTTTGATTACAGTGTCAGGCGAGGACTCAACTAAATCAAGATTGTATGTTCGGTTGCAATGTGTCATTACTTGAACCTAAATCTTTTACGAAGCTCTAACTTGATTCCAACTGGATTAATGCCATGCAAGAAGAACTAAATCGATTTCAAAGACAAGATGTGTGGGAGCTTGTTGAAAGGCCTCATCATCAAAAAGTCATTGGAACTAAATGGGTCTTTAAAAAAGGGATGAAAACAATATTATGGTTAGAAATAAGGCCGGACTAGTTGCTCAAGGTTATTCACAATCGGAGGGTATTGATTATGATGAAACCTTTGCACCCGGTAGCTCGTCTGGAAGCCATAAGATTGTTTTTAGCCTATCTTTGCTTTTAAGAGATTCATAGTTTTTCAAATGGATGTTAAGTCAGCATTTTTAAATGGAATTCTAGCTGAGGAAGTTTATGTAGAGCAACCTCCTGGTTTTGTCAAAGGAGACAAGGTTTATAAACAAAGGAAAGCTCTATATGGACATAAACAAGCACCAAGAGCTTGGTATGACACCTTGTCTGATTATTTAATTCAAAATGGTTTTGTTAAAGGTAGAATTGATAGAACTCTCTTTAGAAAAGAGTTTGGTTGTGATCTCTTGTTAGTTCAAATTTATGTTGATGATATAATATTCGGATCAACTAACATATCTTTGTGTGAAGAATTTAGTTCTCTTATGAAAAGCGATTTGAAATGTCCATAATGGGTGAGATGCCTTATTTTCTTGGACTTCAAGTCAAACCTGACAAAGAAAAGAATATTCATCAACCAAGCCAAATATACAAAAGATCTTATTGACAAATTTGGAATAGGTACCAGCCGAGAAGCTAAGATACCTATGATGACAAATTTTTCAATGGATCCAGAATGAGAAGGGAGAAGACACAAATCAAACTGAATATCGTGGTCTAATCGGTTCTTTATTATATTTAACTGCTAGTAGACACGATATTTCTTTTGCGGTTGGAGTCATGCTCGATTTCAAGCTAATCCTAAGAAAAGTCATCTTGAAGCAGCAAAGAAAATTCTCAAGTATTTGAAAGGAATGTAAATGTTGGATTATGGTATCCGGTGATGACAACTTTGGTCATGCTGGATATTCGGACTCAGATTTTGGCGGGTGTAAGATAGATAGAAAATCTACATCTGTACTTGCAAATTTCTTGGTAGTAAGCTGATTTCATGGTTGTCTAAGAAACAAACCTCTCGTAGCTACTTCCACAATCAAGCCGAGTATATTGCGGTGGAAGTTGTTGTTCACGATCTGGATAAGTCAATCTAAGGGACTATAACATTATCACCAAAAGGTACATATCTTTTGTGATAGTAATAGTGCCATAGCTATTACCCGAGAACCCAGCAAGCATGTAGATATAAGACACCACTTCATCCGAGACCATGTTGAAAAAGGAGATATCGGACTAGAGAAGATTCTTACCGACTTTCAAAGAGCGAGACATCTTGACAAAGCCACTTGCAGAGACAAGGTTTAAAGAACTATCTGTAGAATTAGGATTATTAGATGCTTCTTTAGTTAATCTATAATCTTATTCCTTGTTTTATTTTTAGTCTCTCTCAATTGGTTTATTATGTCTAGAAAGAATTATCGACTAGATATGAGTCAAAGGACAATCGTGTAGCCGATATCATTGATCTCCTATCCTAGGATCAAGAATCAAGGATTAGTCATATTGAACATATCGACTTGATAGTTACTTGTCGACATAGGTAAATCAGACAAGGACACAATAGTCAACCTACTTCTACGAGAATCGGATGACTATTGCACCTTATCCGACTTACCCTTGATACTAACGACTTATTCAAGTATCTCGTGATTTCAAAGAAGAACAAAGTTTAGCACACATCTCTAAATACGAGACAAGGTCTATTTATCCAAGTGTTCGTAAAATGACGGTGATGCTATCAATTCAGACGAGGTGAAAGTCCAGAAGTTTCTCTTAAATACTCTTAATTATGAATATTGGGTTCATATAATTAATATATGGATTTAATATCATAATTCTCTTATTTATTCAAAAATAAAGTTACTCGGTTTGTTAAAAATATTATGTTTTACAAAATAAAAGGATAAGGGTTCAAATTTGTTTTCTAAAATCCATAATATTTTATTTATCTCTCCAATTAATCGAAAAGTATTTTCTTAAATAAGTAACTCTGTCGGGAGAGAAGTTACTACGGACCCAAAATATTATCAAATTTACTTTTGAAAATACACTCGAGTATGCTTCACGCGCCGAGAAATGGAGGCGGTTTCTGAAATATGAACCGTCTCAATTTCACGCGCGACATATTAAATAATATTCTCTGCACTTTTCAAAATAAATGTCATAATTGCATTAATGGCGATTCGAAAGCCTACATTTACACTTTTGCAGAAATTATTAATCTTATAATTGTTTATTATTATATTTGCCATATAAATAGGAACTCGTGTGCATAATTCCATTTACGCACACATAAAACCCTTCATATTTTCTCAAACTTTTCTTTTCCCTCCTAAACCTTTTACATTCATCAATGACGGATTCTAAGAAAACCAAAATCAAGTTTGAGTATGATCTTACTTCCATTCGTGATAGAACCAAGTCGAAATGTACGTAGAATGGGATGTATCAACCGACCACGAAACAAGAGAAATTCTGAATCTGCTTGAATCACGAGGATTAAAGAGATCTTGCACGATGAAACCATCGAGAAATCTGACCGTGGATGATCTTTGTGCCGAATTCCTAACCAGGGCAAAAGCAACGAGATACAGGCTTGGAATCTCAAATCGCAACAAAAGAAAAGAAGAGAAGGGTGGTTTTATCGATTTACGAAATTGGAGGCGATTTTTGGTCTAAGCACCACGCGAGAATCCATTTACATACAAATCGTTGGAATACTTGGAAAGTTTCCAAATGATGGCAGGAGAACTTACCAAAATACGACGATGAATGCAAGAGGCCGATGTTGAAGAGGAAATACGGGCTTTTGATGTTGATCTTGACAAAGTGTATTTTGGGAACAACAGAGCCACGATGGGCTAACCAAGCCGGAGATTTGCTGTTTGAGGGCTATTATAGACCGAGATAAAGCTGGGCAAGCTGGTTTACTCAAGGATAATGGAAGAGAAGAAAAAGTTCACCAAAACCCCAATATCGTATTTAGCCGATGAAATGGTCTCGACCAAACTTGCAAGTATGATGGCCGGGATTACCATCATACTTGAACACAAGTGAGGGGACAGACAACCTCGATCGGAGTTTTGGTGTAAAGAAGTACACAAGACAGAAGGGGCTTCTAATCAAAGACGAGAAGCTATATGGGCCGACAGTTCGAGAGGAGATGGAGATGCTCGGCTCCACCTCCAGCTCCTAAGAAAAAGGCTTCAAAAGCCAAGGCGAAGGAGGTTAAGACGGTGTTGGTGGATGAATCCTCGTCTGCAGAGACGGAGGAAGCAGAGGAGGAAGAGGAGGAGACAACTTCCCAAGGGGGAAGTGTCGCACTGAGGCAAAGCAGAGTATCGGGCAGACGGAGACTGTGGATGTCTCGTGCGAGGAAGAATCGAGAAGAAGGAGAGGAAGCCGAGATCACCATCTTCATCCTTATCCTCATCCGAGGATGGAGTCCCAAAACCCTCCACATCCCAACCTTTGCAATGAAGGGGCAGATGAGACCGCCGCCTGAGCCTCTAAAGCAGTCCACTCCCAAAAGTCCAACATAAACCTAATCTTCATATGATCCATTTTCTTTCCTACCCTCAACCTCATCCGAACCGGATCTATTTCTAAACCTACCCAACCCATGCGGGGTAATGGGTCCAATCGAAACCTCCCTACGGATTCTCGGGAAAGAAATTCATTCTTAGGCAAGAATCCACTCTCAAAGACGAGCCGACTTACTTAAAGAGCCTGATAGACGTATATCTTCTAAGAAGACTCAGCCGGGATCATTTGAAGAGACTGCTATCCTAATAGCAAGCGAGGAAATAACTTAGCCATCCTGGGAGAAAGAAGTCCTCAAAAAGGCAAAGCTTAAATCATTCCAGGCTATCCTAACGGAAAACACATTTGTTGATTATATCTTACAAAGGGTATACCTTGGAGATGAGACCCCGTAAGAGATTGAGAAAGCAATTGAGAAGGGGAGGAGCGAGAAAAAGGATGAGATGATTGAAAAGGAAGTTGAGGAAGAAAGGGTAGAGGAAGAAGTAATGGCGGGTGGAGCTGCCGATGAGCCACCGAGATGGATACGGTGAGGAGTCACGAACGAGCGAGGTTGTGGAGCAAGAAACAGGTGAGGTGGAATCGGATGTGCCAGATAACATCGATGGATTTGGCGAGATTCCCCTCCGGCTACTATACAAGCTGAAAGTTGCCATTGAGGAAGTAGATTTAACTCTATTTCCTCCCTCAAGAGCAGACCTTGCCCACCACATCTGCGTCTGTATCCGATGTGGAAGCGCTGAAAGCGTAAATTGAAAATCTGAGGAATGCTTGTCTGAATGCCTTCCAGATAGTTCCAAGTGTCATAACTTCTTCGATAAAAGAAAACATAGAAGGCTGCTGTCGGTGAAAACCAAGATTGATCTTTACTTCTCTGGAATAAGACATGAAGAGAACATGGTCAAGTTGAAGCAAAAAGTGGCTGAGGAGATGAACTCAAGAGATGCCTAGGTCAAACAATATGTTCGAGACGCATATCGCCAAATCGGTGATGGTGTTGAAGACCAGTGAAAAGAGTCTTAGAAAGCGAAGGAGGCTTCATTCTCTCAAGTGCTAAAAATGCAGGTGGCCATGGAGAAGGACAGACAGACAAACATTCTCAAACAATTCATGGAGGATGAGTTCGAGACGGGTGACCGAGACTGGCTCATAAGAAGCGCCTTGAGCAGTGGATCGGAAGACAGGCTTGTAAGAGAAGAACTCATTGGGCAAATAAATCAAGTAACCACTATCTCGCAACACCCGATTTCTTTGATGTCAAAAAGGGAAGATAGTGAGCTCAAGAAAAGAATTGAGTTACGGGATGATCGGTGATGGCCTTGAATTTGAGGATAGACGAGTTGTCCGAGGAGGCTGTTGAAAGTCAAGAAGAAAATAAGAAGGCAGCGAGAGGAGAAAACTCGAGAGAGCCTTGAGAAGGCTGAAAAGGAGAAACTGAATCCACTGAGTCGAACTGAACCCAGCGCCATCCACCTGCTGATCCTGCTCCTGTCGACAATCAAATCCCCCTCATCCTCATCAAAAGCATGGGAAAGCTAAGGCGTCAAGCCAAGTTCAAGACCCAGTGCGAGACGAGAAGAGGAAGCAAGAGTGCTAAAGAGGAAGAGGGAGGAAAAGGAGAAGTATAAAAGGAGAGAAGCTAAGAGGAGGAGGGAGCAAGAGAAAGCATTGGAAAAACTTACGACGAAAGACAAGGAAGTGGGTTCAAAGGTCGAAGAACAAAGAAGGAGAAGAGATCTTTCGCCCATTCCATAGAAACAGAGGTTGTGCCCAAGGAAATCCTTCCCATGGACCAACAAGTAAAATGGAGAGCTTATGAAGGGAATGGATCATCCTGTTCCATGTGCAAAATAATCACTTGGGGCACGCACGAGAATATTGCATTTCATGAATGGTTGGAGGCAAATAATCCTAACTTCTATCGGTACTTGATCGATCTCGGAGACTCGAGTTCAATGTGGACATAGTCGCACCACCTTATTCAACCATGTCTGCTCCGCTTACGCAAGATGGTAAATGCAGACGAGAGAAAAGGTAAAGCGAGATGCTAATTCAAGCGTAAACGATGGCCAATCTAGCTGAAGGGGAGAGACATTTGAGCCTAAAGAATCGTGTCTTTGATGGATGACTATTCCGAGAAGAAGACAGATGGTATGACTAAGTCTATCTTTTACTACTCCTCGATTGTTTGTTTTGTTGTGATCAATGTGTATGCAAATATGTGAATACATGTGAAATAGACCCTTTTGAACTACTTTCACAAAATTTGGTTGTTTAACTAACTTGTTTTCTTTATTTTACTAAGCGATTCTTGGTATAAGTAACTGACTTATGAATTTATAACACCTTGAATCATCTGAAACCTTATAATTTTTTTAAGTGTTTACTCCTATTTATATAATCTCAACTGGATTTAAGTATTGCTCTGATCATCGAACATGAAGTCTATTGCTCTGATTATCTGGCTATGTGATTGTATATCATGCTTATCTTCAAAATATACTAACATTTTTCTTTTCATGAGTGTGTTTTAACATCATCAAAAAGGGGGAAATTGTTAGGTAAGGAAAGTTGTATTTAGTTTTGATGTGTTAAAAAGTGTAAAATAGGATGACCATTTGAGCATTATGTATAGACAATCAAGTAAGTATTTGAAAATAAAACTAAGTATAAGAAGTCGAGACTAGGTCAAGAAGTCGACTAGGACAAGAAATCGATGAGGACCGAGATATCGGATGGGGACGACTTGTTGAAGACGGTTAAGACTCAATGCAATAAACAATCACCCAGACAAGGAATGAAGACGAAGACGAGGGTGAGGCAATGTGACGATGAAGTGTTAGAAAATTTTTACACAAGTTTCAAGAAGCGATTTCAACTCACCAAGAGGAAGTTACAAGTTTCGGTTATCTATTACAACCGACCAAAAGCAGAATTCAAGGAAGTTACAACTACCAAATGAAGATTTCTATAAATAGGGATGGAAATTAGTTTAGAATTAACTTTAATACTTTGCATTCACAACTATTCACTCACGAGTCACAAAAAGTTGTACACATTCACAAAGCGTTCTATACGTTTTCCGGTTTAGTGTTTATAGAACATTTTTCACAGAACATCTTCAAGCCATAGATATTCGAAATTAGGAAGAAATCGTTGTAAGGTGAAGATTCACAATTGTAAGTAAGTAAGCAAGAAGGAAGAAAGTAAGTAAGTGAAGAGCCTTCTTCAAGTTGAAGAACGAGAGTGGATGTAGGATTTTATAATCCGAACCACTATTAATCTTGTGTTCTTTATTGCTTTGATTTACTTACTTGTTTCTTTTCAATTTTCAGTTAACAATCACAGATTAATTTCAGGATTAAAGTTAAAACTAAAATATCGGTTTGCTTTTGATCTTGTTGAAGTTGAGGTTAATAATTGTTTTCCGCCTGTACTGTACTTTGAATATATTTTGAGAGATTTGAAAAATCTACAAAATCTATTCAACCTTTCCCTTCTAGATTTTGTCCTAGAAGGTTAATTCAAAGTTTTTAATCAACTCAACCATTCGGGACCAACAACTAATTAACAAACTAACTGTTTTTCCAGACTTATAAATAGGTCTAGGCACTTCATTAATAGATAGATCACACAAGTTATCAATTCAAGAATATATTCTCTAAAAAATCACAAGTTCTCAAAAAACACAAAATAGTTTTCAAGGATTTCTTCATAGATTTTTCTAAGTGTTTATAGAACACTTCTTTACACATCTTCAAATACACTTCTATTATTTTAGAGTTAGATTTCACGAGAATTGTTTAGAAGTTTGAAGATTTGAAGATCTTTGTAAGTTGTAAGTCGTTTACGATTGAAAGTAAGTAAGTAAGGAGATAGAAGAGACCCTTCTTCAAAGTTTGAAGAAGGAGAGTGGATGTAGGATTGTTATAATCCGAACCACTATAAATCTGTTGTTCTTTATTGCTTTCATTTACTTACTTGTTTATTTCAATTTCCAGTTTATCAATTGAAGATTAATTTGAGAATCAAGTTAAAACCAAAATATCGGTTTGCTTTTGATCTTAATAAAGTTGAGATTAAATTGAATTTCCATTGTGTAACTTTGGTGCTTTGAATAAGTTTTGAAAGATTTGTAAAAATCTGAAAAATCTATTCAACCCCCTTCTAGATTTTTCCTAGAAGGTCGGGTACAAGTTTATCCAATCTGCTCAACTAATCGGGACCAACACTTTATGCAAAGAAAGGTAACCCTAGGCCGACGTCAGATTACTTACTTCTCTGCATAAAGTAACCTTACTTCGATCAAATCAACAGTCTACAAAGTAACTTTTACGCATTTCAAAGATTAGTGAACTACACGCGCCGAATCCCAATCGTTTATCCAAGTTTTTAACCGTTGATTCAGCATAGTAAATCATTTCAAATAAACGGCTTAGATTAAGATTAAATTTTCAAAGCGGTTTATCATTCCAACTTTCCCTCCTATAAATACATCTTCTTCCTCTTGTAAACATTTTTCACTTTCGAAAAACTCCGCAAATACTCTAAAACTTTTCCAAACTCACAAAATTCCAAATGGCATCTTCTTCTAAAACCACCAAAACCCACAAACCCAAATATATTTCCACCAATATTTCTCATTTCAAGATGAATGGGAATTTTTCAAAAACCGCTTAACAGACTGAGATGTTTGTGGATTTCAAACCACTCGAGATCCGAGACCGCGAAATCCTCCGCCTATTGGAAGCATCGAGGCTAAGGGGATTTCTCTCAATGAAATCTCCCTGCAATAGGATCGCCGACTTGCTTTGGGAGCAGAGTTCTTGGCAAACATGAGGATACCCAGGATGGGTTTGACACGACCGTGGATGAGTACGATCTTGAGCTATTCAAAAGAGAACATTGCGTAATTTTTAACACGTCAATGGAAGGAGTCTATCCATTGACGTACAAAAAGGATGACCGGGAGGAGTCTTTTGACTTGATGGCTAGGAGTTACACACAGGGGAACCCGTAAGGATTTGAAGAAAAATCTGCGAGAAGAAAGTTTAGAATGTTGATGACGGTGGTGACGAAAGGTTGTATTGGGTGAGCAGAGCTCACATGATGGGTTAACCAAACCCAGTTGTGTGTGATGCGAGCCATTTTAGATGGGGTACAAGTAAACCGGGTGGATATGCTTTGATCCATAAGTTGAAGGAAGAGAAGAAACGACTTACCTTCAAGTAAATCTGCTTGAGGGTTGGATACCTACCTCGATAGTCACCTATTCAACAAAATAACCGTGTTGATCGAAGGGTTGAACGAGAGAGGCTGACCGAGAGTGGGTACAAAGAAGTACTCCAAGCGAAGGGATCCTCACTAAGGATGATAGGCTTGGAGGAAACCCAGACTCGACGATGAGTCGATCTTGCCCGTGTCGAGGCAGAGGCAACGCAGTGAACTCGAGACTGCTGCGAGCTGAGGCGCTCCTTGGTGAGATCGAAGCGAGAGGACATGAGGAGGTAGCAGCTGAGGTTGCACCTCAAGTGGAAGCGATTTAGCCTCCAACTCAAGAAACAAATGGCTGCAGTCCCTGTGGTCTCCCAGAGAAGGAAGAAAAGACGGCCGGTGAAAGCCGCGGAGAAGAAGAAAGGGGAGAGCTCATCTCGCCGTATCTCGCTGCAATTACCTCGGAAGAAGGGGAGGAAGAGGAAGCGAAATCCCTCCGGTAAGGAGGCCCAGACGAGCAACTCAAAGCTTTGAAGGCTCCACCAACCGGAGGGTCTCGAGCAGCGAGATGGAGCCGACAACCTTGCTACAGTGGAGGTTCCAGTTCTTGCAATAGTAATCGAGGTTGGTCACTGGAGGTTCCTCCCTCTCCAACCAAGGAAGCTACTCTCTCCCCAATTCCTGAAACATGTATAAGCTTATCTTCATCTCCTTCTTTGTCACCTCGCACTGCAATGAAGAAGTGCCTCCTGGCGGCACTTCTAAGCCTCAAATTCAGCCTGAAATCCCACTGTCCAAATAGGCAATGAAGGGGTATCCCAAAGCTGGTACCTCGAGCCTCTCAAACAAATTCCTACAACCCCAACGGTCAAATACAAACCCCACCCACGGAAACTAAACACATCTCACCTCAACCATCAACTCCAATCATACAAACCTCATCTCCCATTCCCACCTCTACTATACAAACTTAACCATCACCACCCCCATCAATCGAACCATTCCCTCTCCCAACACCCAAGCCTCACTGTTCCCGTCATATCCTACTCCTCTCTTCCAGCCTATCCAAACACAGCTTGTCCCTCTCCCACCTACTCGAGAAAGAACCTACCCCCTCTTCGTCTCGATTCCTCATCCGAGGAAGACGACAAAGTGACCTAAGCCACCGCCTCCGCCATCTCCTCGATCCTCACCTTGTGGAGAAAAATATCAATTCAACCTTCGAGAAGAAAAATGAAGAGGAGGACAAGGAGGATGGTCAAGCGAATGCACACGATGCTAGCCAAAGTATGAGAGAAGTGGAGGTAACTTTATCTCATAAAATCATAATCGTCACTAACTCTGGCCGGGCCGACAAAGTGAAAGCTATGGAGGATGAGCCGAGGGCATTGAAAGAAGAGGTGAAGGAGTACAACCAAATGGTGGTCAATGAAATGGTCGTAGATCAAACAGGACTTCGAGCTAAATGCAATGACCTTGATGTAAAGCCGACAAACTTAGGCTGAAGTTAAAAAGGGGAAAAAGATGAGTCCGAAAAGAGACAAGCCCTCACACTGTGGTTGAGGAGACCAGAAAGAAGTAGGCACTAAGGCCAACACACTGATCTGGGAGGCAGCTAAGGAAGACTTAAAACTCAAGTCCGATGAGCTAGCCGCACTCAGTGAGGGTTAGTCAATTAGAAGAAGCTGTGAAGGAGGATGAGGAGAAAAGGAGGAAAGAGGAGGAGGAGAGATCGAGAAACTCTTGGCTAAGTTAAAAGAATCTGAGATCAAGAAGCCAAGGGGAAAGGCAAGGAAGTAGCAACGGTGAGCCGAGATTAGCTAACATTCTTACCAGAGCTGCCGCTAAGGGGAAAGGAAAGAGGGAGGCCGATTATTCCAATCTCTCGGAAGAACAAATCAAGAGAATAAAGAGAGAGATGGAATTTTATGGCAAGAAGGAAAAGAAGAGGCAAAAGAAGAAGAAGGACGCCAACGTCTTCTCGGAGAACCGTTGAGCGAAAGTGGCTGATCAAAGAAAAAAGCGTGGAAAATTCAGACCTTTTCACCCAACGTCTGCTCCTCCTAAGTCAAGCTTGTGGAAAGTATGCAATCGAGTACAAAGACAAGAATGCTGGAGGGAATGTGGATATACTTGGTATATTCTCAAAGGCCCCGAGCAACTCAACAAGATCCAGACTTGGCTTGGCACGAGTGGATTGAAAAGGTAGATGCGGAGTTCTATCATCGGCTGGAAGAAGCAGATGTGGAGTTCAACGTCAATCCGATCTCTCCAGCCTTTCGAATATGCCATCCCCGCAAAGAAGTCCGATGGTGCCCTAGACCTAGATTGGGTTCGGGGAATTATAAAGAAGGCAGAGGCCGAGTCTGGACTTACTCAAGAAGAAGACCTCAAGCGGCTTAGAAGGAGGGTATTCAACTCGGGCCGATGATCCCGCATTTAAGATCGGTGGGGAGTCTAATAGAAACGAGGACTTTACTTTTCCTCATCTTTCTTTTCTATTAGTCTTCCTTGTAAATCTTTGTAAATCCAATATGAATATACTTTGAATGATTTGATTTACTCGTTTTATTTCTTAAAGTTTTTTTCTACTTTAAGAAATCTTAAATTTTTTTTTAAGTTTTAATCATCTCGAGAAGACTTTCATCTCAGACTTAAAATTTTCTAAAATTTTTTTCTAAGTCTAAAATTTTCTAAGTTCTAAGACTTAATTTTTTTTTAAGTTGAATTTTCTGAAAGAGTCTAAAAGACTTAAATTTCCTTTTGTGGATTAAGTGCTTTAATTTGGATGAATCTGTTTAAGATGAAAATGTGTTCGATATACCTATCTCGATAAATCTTGATTAACTCTAAAACTAACTTCACTGTGAGTATGTCTCTTTCTTGTAGGTTTTAACTTCATCAAAAAGGGAAATTGTTAGATCAAGAAGGTTTTGATGAGTTAAAGAGTAGAGTTAGATGATCGACGACTATGAAGATCACCGAGACCGAGTTCAAGTACTAAGCCGATCGAGACTAGGTCATCAATCGAGCAAGTCACCCGAAGACTGGAAAGTTGCAAGTCATCCGGAGACGAGCTCAAGTCTAGTCGTCTCAGGAGACAATTAAGTAGAGCTCGGACTAGGTCAAGACAAGCCGAGTAGAATAAGAAAGGCGAGTCTTCACCAAGTCGGCTACAGCGAGTAGGATAAATCACCGAGGAGCAAAGCAGCTTTCAAGATTAAGTTTGTTGAGCGCTTTTAGTTTGTTAGAACCGACTAACAAACTAATTGTCTTTTCAGACTTATAAATAGGCCTAGTTCTTATTTTTCAAATCACTTATGCAAATTTGATTTACACATTATTCACTACTCGTATTTCGATCACAATCAATTCACAAGTTTTTCAAAAGAGTTTTCAAAAGTTCTAAGTGTTTATAGAACACTTCACTTGTAATCTTCAAAATCCAATATTCACTGTAATAGTTAGATTTTAGAGAACGATTTAGGAGATTGAAGATTTGAAGATCTTTACGAATTGTAAGTCGTAAGATTGAAAGTAAGTAAGTAAGTTGTAAGTAGAGTCCCTTCTTCAAATTGAAGGAGGAGAGTGGATGTAGGATTTTTATAATCCGAACCACTATAAATCAGTGTTCTTTATCGCTTTTGTTTACTTATTTGTTTTCAAATTCCCAGTTTATTAACCGAACATAAATTTCGTAATAGAGATAAGACTGATTATCGATTGCTTTTGATCTTGTTCAAGTTGAGTTCAAAACTGAATTTCCACATTTGTGTTACTTTGAAGTTTTGAGTAAGTTTTAAAGAGATTTGTAAAAATCTATAAAATCTATTCAACCCCCTTCTAGATTTTATCATAGAAGGTTAACTCAAGTTTTCTTAATCAACTCAACCAATCGGGACCAACAACCTCATCAACTCTTCTCGGTGGTGTCACCACTTCAATCCTCATACTTGAAAACTCCCTAACCAACTGTTCTTGTTCGGTTAACATACTTAATCCGCCTCTCGTCTTATGACTTAAGGCATCGGCTACTATATTCGCCTTGCACGGATGGTAGTGAATTGTGCAATCCATATCTTCAATGCGTGCACAACCGCCGCTAACTCCAAATTATGTGTCGGATAATTTACTTCATAAGTCTTCAATTTCCTTAAGGCATAGGCAACCACTTTTCATTGTTGCATCAAAACACAACCAAGGCCCTGTTTGAAGCATCATCTGTAGATTACGAACACCTTGGTAGGATCCGGTATAATCAAGACTAGTGCTGAAGTGAGTCTCCTCTTGAGCTCTTGAAAACTCTCCTCACACTTCTCACTCCATAAAAACTTCTCTCCTTTTCTTGTCGGTCGCGTCAAAGATGCGGTGACCTTCGAAAATCCCTCGGTGAATCTCCTATAGCATCCCCGCCAACCCTAAGAAACTACGAATCTCGTGAGCATTCGTTGGTCTATTCCAATCATTAACGGCCTTAACCTTTGTTAGGTCAACTTCAATCCCTTTCGCCGTGATCACATACCCAAGGAATGCCACTTGCCTCAACCGTAAATTACACTTACCGAACTTGGCATACAATTTCTCCTTGCGAAGCATCTCCAAAACTATCCTCAAATGCTCTTCATGCCGCGCCTCATCTTGAGAGTACACCAAGATATCATCTATGAACACGATCATGAACTAATCTAAGTACGAGATGAAAGACTCGATTCATCAAGTCCATGAACACTGCAGACGCATTACTCAAACCCAAAGGCATTACCACGAACTCGTAGTGTTCATATCGAGTCCGAAAGGCTATCTTCATCACATCGCTTTTCTTGACCTTCAATCGATGGTATCCGGATCGAAGATCGATCTTTTAATACACTCCACTTCCCTCAATTGATCAAATAGATCATCGATCCTTGACAACGGGTACTTATTCTTGATGGTAAGTCTATTAAGCTCTCTGTAATCAATACACATTCTCAAAGTCCCATCATTTTTCTTGACGAATAGGACAGCGCTCCCAATGGCGAGACACTAGGTCGTATAAAACCTAGGTCCAACAATTCTTGCAGTTGAACCTTCAATTCCTACAGCTCTTTCGGTGTTATTCTCAGAGGGAGCTTTTGACCTTTGGTGCGGCTCCCGGTGTCAAATCAATGGTGAACTCCACCGCCCGTCGGGTGGAACTCCTGAAGTTGTACAGAAAGACATCCAAGTATTCTCGTACCACGTACATTTGTGATATTCACTTTTGGCTTCCGGTTTCCCACGATATTGACTAGATATCCCAAACACTTATCTTTCTTTAACATTTTTATTACTTTCATGGCACTAATCACTTGAGGTACGGTTCGAGACCGAACCCCATAGAAAGTAGTATCCTTTTCAAGAGGTGTATGTAGGATCACTCTACGCTCGTGACACCTAATATCACTCTATACTTACTAAGTCAATCCATACCAAGAATAACATCGAAATCCTTCATCTCTAGCACAAAGAGATCAGCCTCTAAAGCATGTTCATTAACATCTATACTTACACCCCTAACCATAGTGTGAGCACTAATGATCTTATCCGAGGGATTACTAATCATAAGTGGGATCTCTACTTTAACACTCCTACTACCGGCTAGAGCATGAAACTTTGCAGACATAAATGAATGGGTAGCTCCAGTATCAAATAAAATATATGTAGGTATATTCATAATCGCAAGCATTATCTCGCCATAGTCCCCTAACGATAACTACTACACTTTTGTTCATAGATAACCAGACATAGATAACAGATATTTTTAAATCCGTTATCTGAGATTTGTAAATCCGTTACCTATTTTGTATCCGTTATCTCTGTTCTTGAAAAAAATTGAAATGCGCTCATAGATAACGAATTTTATATGTGGTTATCTATGCTTGGTTATCTAAGCAATTTAATTTATTTTTAGATTAAATTTTTAATCAGAGATAATGGGTAATCTATTTTAAATATATCCGTTATCTGTGTTATGTTATCTATTTATTGTAATTTATTTTAAAATTAAAATTTAATAATAGTTTTAATTAGAGTTAACAGATATTGTTAATCTGTTATCTCGTTTGGTTATCTGTGTATAACTCCAAATTGGACTTAGAATATTTTTTTCAAAATTGAATTTTTGTGCCCTAGCTAGTCGATCGTCTCACCAAATCGCCCTCCCCACCGAATCCGTCGCCCCTCTGCCTTTACCGCCGGTCAACCGCTGACCTACTGCCGCCGACCGCCGATATTCTCAAGTGATTGAACGACGGCAATAGTGACGACACTGCTCGACTCATTCACCCTTTTGCCGCTGCCAAATGCCGCTATAACCGCTGCTCGACCGCCGACCCTCTCAGCTCTGGAACGTCGCCGGCCCTCTCAGCTCTGGAACGTCGCCGACCCTCTCAGCTCTGGAACGTCGCCGACCGCCCGCTGCCGTTACCGCCAACCCTCTCTAATGCCGCCGCCGTCTCAATTTAAAATCCGGTTAGTGTCTTCTGCAATTTTGGATTCTTAATTTGTTTTGGTTTTCTTTATTTCCTATGGTTGCCTCTGTTAGTTTTTGTTGATTTTTATCTCATCATCTATGCAAAATATGTTGTAAAATCTGTATCAAGAAACGGTTTTTTGTTGTCTTCTGCAATTTTGGATTCTGCAATTGGGGAATTTTTATTTGATTTAATCTACTGTAAAATTTGTAAAATTTTGATTTGGTTAGCTTTTAGGAGAAAGAATGCCTATTTATCAGCCCATCTTTTAGCGTTGAGTTACTGTAGAAATTCATGAAAGGAAATCTTGTTTTATTCATTGAAGAAGATGATACAGAGAGGTAGCAGAGGGAAAAGTTCCGCGTATCTTAAAGAAGGAAAACAGTAGTCTAACTAAAAGGAAAGTCACCCTCTATATTGTATGAAGTTATACAACCATTGTGATGCTTCACTTTTGAAGTGAAGGAACTTTGAGATTCTGATTTTGGTTGGGTCTCCTTGTTGTTTCTTCATCTAGTTTATGTTGTATGCGTTAAATAATGCCATCGTATTTTTGGTCTCTTTGAATTTGAATATTTTCTGGTTTAGATAAACATTTCCACATTTGAGTTTGAATATCCTTAAGAGTATCAAATTTCTGTGTGTATGATGATTGTCATAAGGAAATGCTTAGTTCATCTTTGATGTGAATTAAGAACTAGGGACTATTCTGTATTTAGTGTTTGAATTTTGATTGAATGGTGCATAGATTGCTATGTTATATTATAGACATGAGTCTCACCCTCTAATGGGCTTCAACTTGATTTCCTTTAATGAATATATAAGAGGGAACTAATTTTATAAATATATACTGAATTTAGTACTTCTAAATTTTTTAGAATAATGTGGATCATTCTATTTAAGACTTTATATAAAAAGTAAATATAATTAAAAAATAACATATGATATTTATTTGGGCAATATGTATATCATAAATATATACTCTGAGTATTCAAAGAATACAAAATATAGCAGAGCTCGGCACATGAAATTTGAATATTTTCTAGTTTAGAAAAGCATTTCCACATTTGAGTTTGAATATCCTTAAGAGTATCAAATTTCTATGTGTATTATGATTATCATAAGGAAATATGTACCAAGATAGTATCAAATTTGAGTAACTAAACTTTCACTACCTGACTTTAGTTCGTGTACCTGAAATGGCATCTCCATAGATTCTGGAGCACGTGTCATTTATTTTCTCTAAAAAACTAATGTAGTAATGCAGCATGACAAATTTATTTAGTTTTTTTTTCTCTTCCTTTCATGATGAACAATTTCTCACTTGACCTTAGTATATACATGTGAATCAACTTGCAAACTAGTCCATGCATTGTTATATCTTGGCTCATGTAAAGTGATTTAGACCCCTCTAGCTATTTTCTAACTCTTTGAATCATTTCATCATGTAGGAGATAATTTCTCTGATGTCCTTCAATCCAAGCTTGGACATTATGAGGATCTACCTGCTTCTAAGATTTCAGAATTAATGAAATTGGGTAATTTAGAGGTAACTATCCTCCATCACCTGTGGAAAGGAAAAAAAAGAAGATTTGTTTATAGTTTTGTAGACCTGACATGCTCTTATGCTTAATGCTTGATCTATGCAGAGCGCCTCTACACACACACTATTCACTATTGTCAAAAGGATTCTGGATGAAAGAATTGAGAGAAAGCAGGATGATGTCCCTCAGTGATAAGAATAAAGGAAGAAATTAGTGTTTTAAGAATAAAGGAAGAAATTAGTGTTTTTGCAGTTGTGTGTTTTTAGCGGTTTGATTAGGGATTATTAGTATTCTTGTGTTAGTTAGTGGACGTGTGGGGCCCAGTTTAGGAGGTTTATAAATAGCAGTGTCCACCCTTTGTTAGGCACTTTTGGAATTTTCATTGTAAACAGCCTTTGGCTTGGGCGGGAATTGATCCCGAGAATTCAATCAATCATCTTCGTTCTTCATTTTTGAGTGTTCGACTTCTTTGACTCTAATAATTTGGTCCGACCTACCGGATTCATGACGAGATCGGAGGAGAGGATCTTAGCGCTAGAGAAAAGCGTGGCGGCGTTAGAGAAAGGAGTCGAGGGAATAACATCCGATCTGAATAAGAGAATTGACGGACTAGCGACTCAGTTCAATGGAAGAATTGACGGACTAACGACTCGATTCAATGGAAGAATTGGCGGAATTGAGAATATTTTGAAGCAACTACTTAAAGAAAAAGGGGAAGAACGTGTTGAATCCACCAACACCGCATCGGACCACCAAGAGAGGGTGGAGAAACAAGGGGAACATGCTGAGACTTCAAGTGCGATGTTTAATCGACCAAGAATGGCAGGTATGGGGACTATGGAACGATCGTCTACTCTTAAACCAACCCAGGCTAAGCTCGAACTGCCGTACTTTACGGGCGAAAATCCATCAGCCTGGATATCCAGAGCGGAACAATACTTTAGAATTGACAACACCCCAAAGGACATGAAGATTCAGTTAACCCTCATCGCGATGGAGGGAACTACTCTTCAATGGCTGCAGTGGCTGGGAAGGTTTCACCGTTGAACTCTTGCGGAGGTATGGAGATGATCCGCATACCAACCCATATGAGGCTTTGGCAGCTACAAAGCAGGTGGATTCCGTTGATGAGTATGTCGAGGAATTCATTTCGAGACTCTCTTGGCGAAAGGCTTGTCGGATGCGATCGCCCTTGGTATGTTCTTGAACGGGTTAAAAGAAGAGATACGGCTGAAAATCCGATCCAAAGATACAGGAGACATACACTCAACAATGCATTTAGCAAGAGAAATTGAAAGGGAATTAGATCCTGCACGTTACAGCCCAGAAAGCCCACGACGTGGAACCGTTATCGTGCACCGAGGAGCGATTCTCAAGAAATGATAAGTTTGTTTCAATAGTAAGCCAAACACATCCCCAAGGATCGCAACACCGCATCGTCCCACCCAGGCCCGGAATCGGCAGGCGGTCACCGGCGGAATCAAAGGGTTCAATTAATCCTTCTCGATCGCGCGATGCACGCGTTATATGTCGCACAACGAGTATGCGGACTTGCGAGCCCGTGGCCTTTGCTATAAATGTCGTGAGCCATATACTCCTACTCATGTTTGTACGGAGAAGACTCTACGAATAATGTTAATCGAGGACGACAACGACGATGGAGAGGTGACTTTTAATAACCAAGAAGGGAGACCACTAATGAATCATTTTTAGATATCCGCCTTGAGGACAAGGCTGTTCTCAAGCGGTGGGGAATTGATAAGAATAAAGGAAGAAATTAGTGTTTTTGCAGTTGTGTGTTTTTAGCGGTTTGATTAGGGATTATTAGTATTCTTGTGTTAGTTAGTGGACGTGTGGGGCCCAGATTAGGAGGTTTATAAATAGCAGTGTCCACCCTTTGTTAGGCACTTTTGGAATTTTCATTGTAAACAGCCTTTGGCTTGGGCGGAATTGATCCCGAGAATTCAATCAATCATCTTCGTTCTTCATTTTTGAGTGTTCGACTTCTTTGACTCTAACACTCAGGTAGGTAGCAGCTGGAGCACATTATAGATATATGAATATGCAGTTGTCTGTAGTAAGTATTTTTTTCCAGCTTAGTCGAGTGACTTTAAACTGGCATTAATTGTTCACTGTTGCATTTTTTTGTTTTTCATTTAGCGTGTCGCATCTGTGCTGAAACTAGTTGTCCAAGAAAAACAATATGAAAAAGGTAAAAAATTATGAGCAATTGAACATCATTTCATTTACCTTAGATGTGGCTTATTTTACGCTGATTGATGCTCCATTACTGCAGCAAAGCAATCTGTACAAGTCTCGTGAAGACAGGTATCGCTCAAAAGTTAGAGCATTAGTAACACTTGCAACTGGAACTACCGAAGAAAATGAGGTATGATGGTGGTTGCAAGAGTGAAATATGGATGCAATTATGCATAGTTATTTTGCTTTGTTCGTTGTCTTCACAACATTATGTTCTACTTTGGGCAGGTAGTGATGAACCAGCTTCAGCAGATGAAGGTTAGATAAGTAACTTTGAATAGTTTTGAATTGCAATGTTGACAATTATAATGGAACAAGTCTAGAGGTTGGATCTAAGAATAATTATTCACTTTATCAGTAGATGTACGGCTTTAATTTCACTGTCTACAAATTTTCTGGTATGGCATTAGTGAGTGTGCAAATTTATTACTCTTGTTTATCTATTTGCTTAGTGCCTTCTTTGTAGTTAGTGGATTTTTCCCAGAAGTGAGAATTAATCAACTTTTAACATTTATTCAAATGATAGATGTATAATAAAGTTACACTATTGCCATCAACTTAATCCAGGATTTTGGCATGATTATTTTAAAATCTATTTTTGTTTACCTCTCTTAAGTTTTCTTGTAGCTTGGTTCGTTAATTTTGTTTGAAGATAATTAAATACATAGCCGACATGGTTATCTTTTGAATAATCTGATTTCTAAACATGGAATAATGTTTTCTATTAGCCCCAGGCCATGTTATCAACTTTTGATAGATTTAAGTATATTTTAAGCTACTATGAAAAATGAACTGTACTTGAAAATTATCATTATCTTCCCTGATATATTTGACGATTTTGTAACCATGAAATTTGCTGCTACATTTATTCTCATGATGGTTTTCCTATTTTTAGGTGTTTAATGTTTTATGTGTGTGTCAGACTGAGAAGGCTAAAATTGAGGAGAAGACAAAGCGTGAAGAGCAGGATTTAATTAAATTGAGGAAAGAAAAGGACAATTACGAGAGTCAAATTTTTCACTAAATGAAGACTTCGCATTAACCAAAATAAGCTATGAAGAGAATCTCTTCTAGTTGGAAAACAAGGCCGAGGAAACTAAAGATATTCTGCTGAAGAAAATACAAGAACTTGAGCGCCTTCTTACTGATTCAAGGAAGAGAGTAAAAGAGCTTGAGGACTTTTCAAAATAAAAAATTTTGCACTTGAAAAGGAAAGAACAGGGATACAGGCACTTCATAGATTCTAAATTTGGATTCTAAATTTCTCCTATATGTTAATTGTTATTTTATATTTTATTGTGTGAACATCTACTAACTATGATTAAATATTACTTTGTAGGGCATTGAAAATATTTTTTCGGAGGTAAAGACAACCAAACCAAAAAAGAAGGCATTATGGAAAATTATCAAGGTGCGAAAGATGTGAATTTTGATATATTTGAGTAGATAATTGAATACGCTATGCATTTGAGTAGATAATTGAATTATATATCTAATGTATGTGTACAAATGGTTGGAATGATGAATTTATTATTTTGTTCGTAAGTTAGGCTCCAAAGCAACCGGATGCGATGCAATGTGGTTTCTATGTACTTTGATACATGAGACGAATAACGAGATTTGATAGACCTTTGGATGTGGCTTCACTGCGGTCTTTGGTAATGTTATTGTGCTTTGACAAAAATGTATTTTTTCGTAATATAATTTTAAATCTTGCGTGGTTTGTTAGTATTAATATGTATGTCTTATTTTATAGTTCATGGAGAAAACATACACCAAGACCGAAATTGATGAAGTGCGATCGGAGTGGGCCCGGTTTGTTCAATTATATGTTATCGAGTAGTAATTGTTATCGTTTATTTTGTTGAATTATTGTATTAATATTTTTCTTTCACGGGAATTATTGTATGAATATTAACATTTGATTTGATGATGAAATTCATGCATTCTCGTTTTTCTTTTTATTTAGTAAATTTAATTGTTTTATATTAAATAAAAATATATAAAATAAAAGAGATAACAGATATAATAGATAACGGATATATTCTGTTATCTTTGCTAAAATAGATAACAAATATATTTATTAATAGATAACAGATATATATAGTTATCTTTTCTAGAATAGATAACGGATTTATATATGAACAGATAACAAAAATAATTCGTTATCTTTTTAAGGAATAGATAATGGATATAAATAATAATAAATAACATATATATTACGTTATCTTTTTAATGAATACATAACGGATATACCTAATAATACATAACCGATATCTTTGGTTATCTATTTAAGGAATAGATAACGGACATAACAAATATAGATAATGATATCTTTGGTTATTTATTTAAGGAATAGATATGAGACATAACAAGTATAGATAACGGATAATATCCGTTATCTATGAGCGCCTTTTCGACCAAATAGGCGCACATAGATAACGGATGTTTTTTTATTTTTATCCGTTATCTATGTGCGCCCAAATAGATAACCCCTGCCTAGATAACCATTGATTTTCTACATAGATAACGGATAATATCCGTTATCTATGCCCAAAAATGTAGTAGATCGCGAGCTATAGCAAACATGCAAGTATTTCCACCCGCTCCAAAGTGTTAGTCCTCCTACCATCTCCTCTCTGTTACGCATCTGCGGGCGGTTAGAGAGCATATGACCACTGTTCTTTGCACAGAAACAATGATTCGGCCCATAAGACATTCCCCAAGGTGTCTCTTCCCACACTTGGCATAGGTGGGTCTCTCCACAAAATTATTTGGTGGCGCACTCCTGCAGCTTTCACATGTTTAGTAGAGGTAGGATTTCCGCTCGATCCTCCCCCATCCCCAACAAGCTGTCCTAATTATCATCTCTCTTTCTGGGATAGGCCGTTACGCGGCCACGGCAACTCCTCTTACGGGTCATCCTCGATACCTCCGGTCTTAAGCCATCTTTAGGGCAACTCTACACCACATCTCCAACTGTGGTCTCCATATCCCATCTTTCTCTGTTGGCTATAATTTCTCTAGCTTCCTGCTCCCATGCGGAGGTAAGTGTCTCACCGTGTACTTAAGAAAATCCTTGGGATTAAGCGGACTACGACCCTCTCTCTGTAGCCGCACCATATCTACTAGGTACAAAATGGCATAATTTCTAAAGTTTGAAACTCTCTTAATATTCCCTATAGCATCCATTTAAACTATCAATCACCACGGTGGTTAGAGTTGAAAACGTGAATTAGTTTTGTCATATCTTAAGGTACATAAATCATATACTCGGGACTTCCTTTCCAATTACTAAAACCATTCATAACTTGGAGCTGGTGCGGTGGTGGCGGTGGACGACTTGACTCACAAGATGTGTATGCATGCAAATATAATAATTAAATAATTTTTTTACAAGTCTACAAGAACGTAGATCTGCTTTGATACCACACTGTCACATCCCCATTTTCTTAAATAATTTAGAAAGGTTTACAAGATAAAACAAACATTAAACTTTGTAAAAATTTTCTCTTTTTTAAAAAAAAAAGATTTAGAAAGATTTAGAGAAGAAAATAAAAACATTTAGAACTTAAGGCGGAAAAAAAAACATAAGACACATCAAATTCATAGAATATTTCTAGCAAAACTTAAGGGAATGTGAAAAATCATAAGTTTATAAATTCATACTCCCAACGAGATCATAAAAGGAAGAAAAAGTAGTGACTGAATTAATAAGGTTGCGAGAATATGCTAAATAATAAAACGAAGGCATGAAATAGAAGTCATGTTCATGTGTCAAATAGTCTATAGTCAAAACATGCCTACATGAGACTCTTCAAAATAAATTAGAGTACGAATCTTTACGACAATTGCAAAAAAAAGTGAAATGAATAATAGTACTCGTGCAATGAAAACCTTGTCCACCTGCCTTCCACCGAACACCACGCTTAATCTATAAATAATAATTAAATGATTGGGGTGAGCAACCAACTAGCTCAGTAGGGTCTCATTTGTCACGGTTAAATAACAAGCATAATTAAAAAACGTATTCACATACCACATAATCATAGTGTTTGTTGGCAAACCAACCATAGTCATAGTATACGTTAGTACGGCCCTTCCGCGAAACATAACGCACACATAATCATAGTAATTCGGTCATTTCACCGAGATATAGTTCATAATGCTTGTTGGCAAAGCCAACCATAGTCATAAGAATTTGTTAGCAAGCTAACCATAGTGTCATAGTAACATAGTAGTAAATAATATAATCAATCATGCATAGCATTTAAAGGTGACAAATGCGAGTATAAAATAAGAACCCTACCTCAAAGTTCTCAAGTTCTTGGATTGGAAGTCCGAGAGTACTAATAGGCTTAGCGAGGAAGAATTCCGTCACCTAAAATATTAAATACATATCTTAGAATATTAATTTAATTAACCATTATAACCTAATAACTTATAAATTTTATTAAGTCCTAAAATTTTATTGAGTCATAAATAATACATTATAAACGTCTCAAATTTATTGTGAGTGAGAAAAAAATTCCTTTGAGTGAAAGAAAATTCCTTAAATCTACGGCGAGTGAGAAAAAAATTCCTTTGAGTGAGAAAAATTCCTTAAATCTACTGCGAGCGAGAAAAAAATTCCTTTGAGTGAGAGAAAATTCCTTAAATCTATTATGAGTGTAAGGGTGTAACACCAATCTAAATACATAAACATGAGTATAAAAGGTGTTAAAAATAATTTGGAACTAGATTATAAGTCTAGGAAAGTCTAAGTTATTATTATAAAATATATATAATCCAAATTAAAAACATTCGAGAAATGAATTCGTATCAATCTTATATCGAAAAACCTTTTCCACGTATCCAAAGGCAAGACTACATTGCTTTTTTTTTTCTCTCTTCTTCCTTTTTTTTTTTTTTGTGCATAAAAGAAAGTTTACCAAAGAAAGACTTATATAGGTATATATATATTTTTAGGTCTAAGGTTTAGATTTATTGGTCTTTCCAAAAGGCCTTTTAAATAATAATAATAATATATTTTTAAGTCTTTATAAATAAAAATCAGATCTATTATTTTTTAAATCAAAACATTAAATCTTTTATTGAAAAATTAATATTCTTATCATTAATATAATTAGGCTTATAATATTAGAATAAAATAAAATAAATAACATATTATATTTAGATCTTTATAATTAGAGTATTCAAATTATAGAATTTCTACTAATCTCTAAAATAAGTGGTCTAACAATTATTGAATATTATTAAATTAAAAACTACTCTCATAATTAAATATTTGTCAAGTCTTAAATTGAATATTTTATGCACTCTTAGCAACATGTGGTGATCGTAATTTTTTCGGTGTTACAAAGTAATTGAGAATTAATGAATTCTCAAAATTAAATTGAGACTAATGACTCTATAGTGAGGTAATAAAGTTCACGTGATAAAAAAACTTATACTCTAAAAGGAGTGTATTAACTTTTTCATCTATTGTAATATTTTGCCTCAACTGATTCTAGCTAATATATCAAGTTTAGATTTAGAATTACATAAAATTGGACGTTGAAAACTAGTTTTTTCAATGGGAAATTGGAAGGAGAAATCTACATGTAACATGTAGGATTCAATCTTCTAAGAGGATAATATTTGTAAATTGAAAAATCGATTTGCGAACTTAAATAATCCTCAAGACCGTGTAACTTGAGATTTCATTTAATAGTTATCTCATATAACTTTGTTGTGAAAGACAAAGGTCACCGTGTTTTGTTTTATGGTCCAAGACAGCTTTTGTAATTCTATTATTATTATTTGTTGTTATATTATTAGTGGAATAACAAAGTGAGTATGTTTTTATGGAAAGATTCATAAAGATTGTTTGAAGAAATTACTTGGGTAATCTCAAGAGGCTTACTCAAAGAGATTTCTTAAACAATTCAGAATAGGTGTATGAAAACCTATTGATACTCATGTTGTGAAAGACGAATCATTGTACTATGATAAGTGTCTAAAAATTCAAAGATGGAATGTCGATAATATCATATACAAATGCAATTTGGAAGTCTAATGTATGCTAAGTTGTGTACACATTGAGACAATAGTTGAGCTATTAGTTTTGGTTAGCATGTATCAATTAATCTGAAAAAGACACTATAATATAGTGTGGAATTACGAGATATCTGAGTGATACTTTATGATTATTATCTCAAGGAGATAATTTAAAATTTAAATTTTAATATTATACAAACATAATCTGGAATAGTGATTTAGATTAACATAAATCAAATTTTAATTTTGTCATCTTGCTTGAAAATTGAAGCAATCTAATGACATAGTACAAGACAGATCTGTATAGCATTGTCCACTATAGAAGTCAACCTTGTGGCATGTGCATCTGCGGACGAGAGGTAGTTTGGTTAAGAGATTTCTTGAAACTTTTGAGAATAATAAGCATTTTAAATGAAGTTGTAGCGATTCATTTTGGAATCAAACACTCTAGTAGGAGTGTAGTGATTCATTGTGGAATCAAACTCTCCGGTGAGTGTTGTAGTGATTCATTATGGAATCAAATACTCTAGTGAGAAATGTTTTGCTATAATTTATTGTGGAATGAAACACTTTAGTGGGAGTTGCTACTATTTAGTGATAGTCAAAGAAACTAAAGCTTACACTTGATATTCCAAGTATCAAGAAAACCAAATACTCAAAAAGTTCTTTATAGAGATATTACAAAGATTGAAAGAGTGATTCTTAAAATACTTTTACTTATTAATGTTAGCAAATCCTCTTGTCAAACTTGTTCCTATAGATGTCTTGGACATCTAAGATTAAAGTTTATATGGATTTGGACATGGTATGAGTATATATTAATGTTGCTAGAGATTTATGTATTGCAATTTATTTGATGCTTCACATAATAGTTTGTCGACAAGTATGGATTGACTCTCTCATACGAGCTATCACCTCACGACATCGAGTATGTGTAGAGATGAGATTATTTGAAAATAATCGCAATAGATTTTACCAAAAATCTATTTGACTTGTTCAAATGCTAAATCAATTGATTCCCTAGACAATAGTGGGAGAAAATCCATGTTAAATGTCAAGAATACACTTGAACGTGATTTATACGATGTTAGATGAGAGAATGACTCAAAAGACACACGCTTCCATTTGGGAAGTTCAAGATATCGTAACATGTGTTTCATACCACATGTGCTAAGTTGACCATAAGAAAATGAGAAAGATATCCCTATTTTCTCATTGTATGAGGCCTTGAGGTTTAAATAAACCTCTTAGAGTACCCTTAAGACTTTCTGCTATATTTATAAGCCTCCCTTTAGTGTTTCTACTTTAGCATGTTACCAATAGCTAAGATAATTCGGCATTGCGGTACATGTCAAGGAAAGCAGCTATAGGGAGTCTATAGATATTTTGTGTGAAAGGAGGAATGTTTTTATTAACACAATCTATTGTGATTCATTGACCGGTCAATCGAGTTGAGAACTTGATTACGAATACATAGATTTGATGAAAGTTGAATATGCTCTAATATTTTCAAGGGATTGACAGGTGATATGTCCACTTGTGTTAATTGAAAGAGTTACGGGGTATAACGAGTTTTGAATTCTTCATGTGAAAACTGGTTGAGTTGCTATATATCCTTAACAAGTGTATAGCATTAAAACTCATATTCTCGAGGGTCACACAAATTATTTGCACGTATGAAAAATGTGTAATGTGATTGTATAAAGAAATGAAGTATATGAGTATAAGACTCAAACATCATGTGTGAGTGGGAGATGAAAGTAAATAAATAATTTAATATTATTTATTTAAATAATCCACACATGAAAGTGGATATGGATGATGGAAGTTAGTGAAATAATTTTCATATCCTATTTGATAAAAATACATGTGTATTTTCCAGTGAGAATATAAGAATTAATCTCTGAATTCTCTCCTTCTCTCCAAGCATATTTTTTCCAAAGGAGAAAATACGTATGGCGAAATACTTCACCAAATTCATGAAAACGCATCACATGGCATATACGTATCAAAATGGCACTTAAATTGTGAACAACGAATGCATTTCGTAAATGCGTAAATGTATTTCAGACTTTGAGAATCACGGTGTATGTAGAATTCAACACATACGATCTATTCCGCTGCGTTAAAGGTTAGTGAATTCGACTATTGGTATTAGAGTCAATGTGTTGGATTAATATGATTCTCTATGCATGTTCATATGTTAGATTCATTCGTATGATAATTTTTGTATATGTTTTGTATGTAATTGTACGTAAATTATGTGTATCTCGTAATTTTTAAATTTCGATTTTATGAAACGGTGGAATTAGAGACTAGAAATTTTATTGTACATGCCTTGTATAGTGTAGATTTGATCTGAAAATTTTTGTAATTTTTGGCCTTCTTGTTTGTGAGATGAAATTCGATCTTTGTAAAATTACAGAAATCTTAAGTGGAAATTATGAACAGTATTTCATGAATCGTAATGAGTTCTTGTTACTATATTGTAGTATGTTGAATGAGGATCCGGGGATATAAAGCTTGTTAATTTTGGCCAAGTATTGAGTAAGATATGATTTTTGAAAATTTGACGAAGTTTGGGGCAAATCAAAAGTTTCGAGAAAGTCTGTGGGTCGTTCGTCAATCGTTTGAGAGTATCGGTGGCCGGCAGCGGTAGTTTGGCTGTACACCGACGATAGACTAGCGGCGAGAGGCGACGATTTGGTGACAATGACGATTAAGGCTGTTAGTTTGAAAAAATCTAAGTCCAATTTTGGGTATTTTCACAAATAACCGTAGAGAGATAACGTATATTTTATATTTGTTAACTATAATTAAAATAATTATTAAATTTTAAGTTAAAAATAAATTATAATAATTAGATAACAAAACATAGATAACGGATATATAAAAAAGAGAATATTCGTTAACTCTAATTAAAATTTTAATTCAAAATTAAATTAAATTGCTTAAATAACGAGGCATTGAATAACCACATAAAAAATTCTTATCTATGAGCGCACTCTAAATTTCTCTACGAACGGAGATAACGGATTTACAAATCCTAGATTACCGATATAAAAATATTTGTTATCTATGTTTGGTTATCTATGCGCGAAAATATAGTACGTAGTGTCATTTCTTCTTTTACGAGATAAGTCATATGCCTTAGAGATTTCGTTGGTCCCGGACGAGATGTGCAAGGAGGTGGAAAGTCTAGAAAGGGGGGTTTGAATAGACTTTACCACACTCAAAACTTTTTGACTTTTTGTGAGTGAGTGTGAGGTTAGAAGGCTTTGAAGTCTTCTACAAAGAAGGTACTTATGCTAGGTGTGATCGGTAGACTTAAAACTTCGAAGTCTTCGATGGTGCGGAAGCTAATCTCGAGTGTATTTGAAAAACTCTTTTAATGAAAACCTTGGTGATGAATACTTAGCAAGTTTAGTGCAGTTTATTAAAACAATGATGAATGAGCAGATATAAGTATGTATGCAGTAAAGCTTGTAAAGACACGAGAGATTTTTATAGTGGTTCGGATTCCACTCTCCCTGATTCCACGGGGCCTTACTATCCACCAAAACTGGTCTTGTCTCCTCTAATCTCCTCGAGGATTCGACCACGGGAAGTTTAACAAGTTCCTGCCCTTGGTACAATCAATGTGATCTTCGAGTATTAACTCTTAGATCTCAAACAATCAACCTTTTCTCGCATGCGGAGATAATGAAAGGTGATTTACACTTCCTTGACCAAAAATAAATCTCTTTAAGAATATCAACGTATTTAATCGATTTCTCGTACGAAGAATTATGCGTGTACCGCAATGAGTGAAAATGGATTTCTCTTGATGTTTCTCGCGCGTGTGTATTTTCAAAAATCCTTCACTTTAGTTTATATGATCCTGAATTTGACTAGCCGTTAGGCTAAATTTGTCAATCAGTCTTCAAGAAATGGTAAGTGATCGTTGGAAGATTTGTTTGACTTTGGATAATTGATTATGCGATATCAATCAATTATATCTTGATTGATCTTGATTGATAATCCAATCTTCTCTAGATTGATTACGGATATCTCGAATTATCCTTCCGACTTTTGTTAACCTGAAGAATCTCTCAAAGTCAACTCTAGCAACCTTACACCTTGCTCCAAAGACAGTTCCAAAGCTTGTTGTAGCAGATTCCAACCTTGCTATCTTCACTTGAATCTTTCTTGATAACACTCTTTTTGCATATACCTTATTATCTCTTCTTTATCTTCACGACGCCCTTACAGATGACTTCGAATGAGATCTCTCTTAGATCTTTAAGTCTTCTTATCAGCTGACCTTCGATTCTCAATTAATACGGATCTTGGTCGAGCCTAGCAAGATTAACTATACTAAGACATAAACCCTATCTAGATCATCGGCTAACTAACGAGTTCAGCTAGTCCTATTACACTTAGGTTTTAGGAACATCATCAAAACATAGAAATTCTAATCCTAACAAATTCCCCCTTTTTGTTGATGTTAAAACCTTTTTGAGAACCGCACATAAACAAAGATATGCGAAAAGAAGACAAGAAGAGATCTTTAAAAGGATCTCAAACGGAACCAGATGACAACGAGAAGTTGTCTTAGCACAAAACATTCAATTCTATTAATATAGAGATATCAGTACATCTTACAAGTGAAATGCAAAAAGAGCAAAAGATAACAAAGAAATGCAAAAAAATAAACACAGACTTCATCGCCTTCCCGTCCAGTGAGTCTATCTTCCCAACCAGCAACCTTCATATCTTCCTCGAGTCATACCTTGAAACCCTGTTGGAACATGCAGCCACTCGTACACTCTATCATAGAGTTCCTGTTATCCTGTTCCAATAGGTGGGCTGACCTCGGCCAAGCAGATTTTGAGCATCCTGCGAACACTCGGTAAAACTTCCCATCTCTTTGTGACTAGAGTAGGAATCTTTTCAAACTCTGGCGCTTGAAGGTTTAGGTTGAACTCAACGAAGCTTTCAAGATCTCGCCCAAAGATCATTGTGCCTTTCCTCCATCCAAGCAAAGAATGTTTCATTTGTTGTGGCCCCGATACCGATACTTTTGCACACATAGTATGAGCAAATGAAATCTCTCTTTGCTTTCCATTCCTCAATCTTCTCGGGAGGGCAGCAATCATCCACATATCCATCGGTGTTGTGAGGAAGAATAAAGTCTTCCTCGGCCTGCTGCCGCTCCAAAGGCTTCTTTCCTTTCCTACTTTGCTTCTTCTTTGACACGGAGGCTTTGCAGCGACCTTCTTCGGTATGAACATCTTCTTACATTTCTTGTCCAAAACATCCACCTCTTTTCCTTGCTTTCCAAGGAGTTTGATCATCTTGTGACCTGTCCTTTTCCTCCATCCTTCTAGTTTCTAAATCAGCAAGAAAAGCTTCCTCATGCAAAGCTTCCAACTCTTCTTCAGAGACTTCACTTTATCAACTTTTTCAGACATCTTAACCAACCTTCTCCTTTTCAAAGGTTGGGAACTTTGACCTTCTCCTACTCCAGTAACCAAATCCAGATGACTCGCGCAAAGCGCTCTTCAATCTGCCTTCTCTTTTCGTTCCCAAAGAAGAAATTTTCAATAGCCTCCACCCTATCTTTCACCTCCTTCAATTCTTTGTCCTTCGCCTCATCTCTCTCAACCATCTCGGTTCTCAACTGGCCTTCCCCCTTTTAACATCACTCAAAAGAGGGTCCAGTAGCTTCCATCTCCAGCATCTTGGAAAGAATATCTCAAATGCATGCGCGATAAACTTTTATGTAAACTTTTTGATTCGCGAGACTCACTGCTATTGGAGAAGCAATCTTCTCATCAATTGTTAGCATATGCTTAACAATGCGAAGTGTCAGTGCACGAGTAGCCGTCTCCGTCAATCGGGTATTCGCCTCTTGCATAGTAGCGATCTATTTTCCCATCTCCGGCGGGGAAGATTGGATGGCCGCATTCGATCAATTCCTTCGCGTAGCTGTGCATCCATGCCACCTGAGTTAAGCTAATGGTCCTCCATCTTTGTCCTAAATCATCCTCAATCAACTCTCTTTCGTGAACACTTTCACGAGATTAGCTCCGGCCTTCTCTCCTTCAGCCTTTACACTCTCAACATGCTTCCTAACCTCATTTATGTTATTCAACATCATGCCGAGAAAGAGTTTCGATAATGGTCTCCTGTTGCTCGGAAAACATATCAACAAGCGGTTTGGACGTATCAAGGAGGGCTGTTAGACCAAGTAGAGTTTTGATGAATTAAAAGGAGAAATCCGGATGAGCGGACAACATTGATAAACGGCTCGAGATCGGGATTCAATTCTAAGCCGATCAGGTGGGTCAAGAGCTAATTAAGTTAGCTGGAGATCAAAGTCTACAAGTCATCCGAAGACAAGCTCAAAACTAGTCATCTGCAGTGAGATGATCATGAGAAGATCGAGACGAGGTCAAGACAAGCGAGTAGAATAAGAAAGGCGAGTCTTCACCAAGTCATTGCAGACGAGTAGGAAGAATCACCGAGGTCAAGAGTAGTTTTCAAGAATAGGTTTGTTAAGCGGTTTTCGGTTTGTTAGAACTAACTAACAAACTAACTGTCTTTTCAGGACTTATAAATAGGACTAGATTTTATTTTTCTATACACTTATGCAAATTTGATTTTACACACTATTTTTTCTATTGATTTCACGAAGAACTTTTAGAGAGCTTTCAAATATTTTCTAAGTGTTTGTAGAACACTTCACTTCACATCTTCGTAAACATATCTTGTTCTTAGAGTTAGATTTTAGAAAGTTGATTAGATTATTGAAGACTTGAAGATCAAGTTGTAATTTGTAAAGTTTGTACAGGTGAGTAAATAAGCGGCTAGTGAAGACCCTTCTTCAAAGTTTGGAGAAGGAGAGTGGATGTAGGATTGTTATAATCCGAACCACTATAAATCACAGTGTTATTTCTTGCTTTCTTTAATTTCGTTCAAGTTACAATTTTGTTAATTCAAGATTAAAATTCAGAATCTTAACTAGAATCTAAATATCACCTTGCTTTTGATCTTGTTAAAAGTTGAGTTTACAATTGTTTTCCATTGTGTTTAATCGATATTTTAAATTTATTTTGAGAGATTCGAAAAATCTACAAAATCTATTCAAACCCCCTTTCTAGATTTTGTTCTAGAAGGTTATCTCAAGGTTTTAAATCAACTCAACATTCAGGGACCAACAAGTGGTATCGGAGCGGTGTTAAGGCATTACGATATTGATTTTAGGTCTTGAATAAGATTCTGAAATTATCTTGATTTTTCTTCATTTTCTTCTTTTATTAACAGTGCTACTAATTAGTTTGTGGAGTATTTTGTTCTTTGTTTCATCATGTCATCGGGGAAAAACAAAAAGTCTAGGAATCTTCTGAATTATCTATTGAAGACTATGATTACTTTGGAAATTTAGGATGGAAAATCACCTAAAAGCCATTCATGATAGGATGAAAGAGGTTCTTGAAGAGGGACCTATAAAATTCTATCATGGAGGAACTCAAAGACTGAGCCGAGCCGATGAATCCAGGACCGAGACAAGAAAAGAAGAGCTCTGAGTTAACAAATGATGAAAGACGGGTCCATAATCTTGATCAAGTAGCTCGAACCGAGATCATTGAGACTCTAAGTAAAGATTGGATAGAAAAGGTTAAAAGATGCAAGACCGACAAAGAAATGTGGGAGACTCTTGCTGGAATTTGTGAAGGATCTCGAGCAGTCAAAGAAAACAAGCTTCACTATTCTACATGCTTTTGACATATTCAAAATGAAGGATGGTGAAACTGTAGATCAACTAGACGTGAGATTGACTAATCTTGCGAACAAAGCGGTGATTTGGGTAAGACTTACACCGAGAAAGAAATTAACAACAAAGTACTCGGATCTTTGAGCAAAAGATGGAGAGAGAAAGCTAATATTCTCAAGGCAACACAGAATTTATCGTATATATCACATCACACTCTCTTCTCTCATCTTAAAGCACTGGAATATGACATTCATGAAGAAGATGAGGCAGAGTCATCTACATCTGGAAAAGCAGTAGCATTTGTTCATCGGGATGAATGCAAAAGATTTCTAAAGCATCTGATTTGTGCAGTAAAGAAGAAATGGCTCTTTTGTTGAAAAGGTATGAAAAATCAAGATGAAATACGAGAAGAAACAAAAGAGACAGATTAGGTCGAAGGAACTATAGATCGAGACGAGGGGTGAAAAGAGTTCGGATAATGATAAAAAGAAGGATCGGTCAAGAAGTCATAAGTCACCTATCGACGAGGAGATAGTAGTCCAAAAGCAGACAGAGGACATATATGCTATACATGCAGCAAACCTGGTCACTACTATGATTGTCCTCAACTCACTCCCAAGAGAGAGAAGAAAAGAGGAAGAAAAGAGATAGAAGATATGCCGACCAGAGAGCTCTTCTAGGGAGAAAGAAGAAGCTCGTGAGACATCATCATCCTCATCCTCATCTGATTTTGGGTCGATGATGACATATGTCTAATGGCTAAAGAGGTACATTACTATTCATCATCGAGATAATGACTGTGACACTTATCTCAAATCGATCCCGATCTTATTGATAAAATTTTGAAAGACTTGGAGACTGCTCTATCTCGCCTATAAACGAGATAGAGAGAAAATCTTAATTTAAAGAATCAAATTTCTGATCTAACTAAGGTCAATCAGACTAAGGAAAGTGAGAAATCGACCGTACATTCAAGGGGGAATGTCGGTGAGATGATCACCGATACCTTGTCCGATAAGGCAGATAAGTTAGAACAGAACTGAGTTCTTTAAAAATAAAATTTTCAAACATCTATTCCGAGAATGAGAATTATAAAAGAACTAACAGAGAATTAAATCTCAAGTTAGGACTCATGAATAATTCTCAAACCACAATACATAAAATCTTCAATTCATCTCAAAAGTCTAGTGATAAAAGCTGGATTAGGTTTTGATAGGAATAAGAAAAATGATCCTATAAAACCTAGAGTCTTTGTGAAAGCAACTAAACCTAAGGTAGAAACTTTATTCAGTCCACAAACCAAAGGAATTAATTACCTCATCCGATACTTCGAAAAGAAAAATCGGATGAGGAAAGTAACTCCTAAGGCCGAACCTAAGACTAAATCAAAGATCTATCCTAGGTATAATAGCTTTGATGGAAGAAGCGGATCTTATCCATTCTTACCACGATTCAAGACAATTTCAAAATATCAACTGAATCAGTTGATCTTGAAAGTCTTATCTTAGTAGATAGATATGGATGCAAGCTTCAATCTATGGTTTTAAGGAACATTGATATTTTTATCTGGATTCCTAAGAGTCAACATAACATGAAAGGACCCAAAATACAAAGGGTACCTAAGCAATAAATTTGTGATTGCAGGAAGATAAGAAGATAGTTGATAGAGGAGACATTCTTGAGGTCATCGGTACATTGATAGTGGCTGTTCCAAGCACATGACCTATGAAAGACGACTTCTCTCTAACTATCAAACTATTGATGGACCAAGAGTGATGTTTGGAGACAACAACTATGGACTTACTAAAGGTGTAGGAACACTAATGATAGGAGATGTTCATGTTCAAGAAGTTTACTACGTGGAAGGATTAAAGCACAACCTATTATCTGTTTCACAATTTTGTGATAAAGGGTTTTGTGTCAAATTTACTCATAATGCATGCTATGTGTTAGATGGTTTAAATGAAAATATTCTATTGGCTGGAGTAACACAAGGTAACATTTATGTTGCTAACTTCAAAAGCTGTCCTAAAGATAATTGTCTTGTTGCTAAGAGTTCGGATGACTTAAGTCAGTCGGGGCACGCATTTACTTGGTCACTTAAACTTCAAAACTCTTAACAAAATAGCAAGAAAATCTTTAGTTAAAGGACTCCCTGATAAAATATTTTCAAAGAACCATATATGTGTTTCTTGTCAAAAAGGAAAACAGACCAAAGCTTCTTTTAAAACAATAAGTAATCCTTCTTCGTAAAGAATTTTGGAACTTCTTCATATGGATCTGTTTGGTCCAAGAACTCCTCTCGGCTTTAGTGGAAGAAAATACACCTTAGTAATTGTTGATGATTTTTCAAGATTTACTTGGGTTATTTTCTTGTACAAAAAGAATGAGACTATGACTAAGATTCCGAATTCCTTAAGAAGATTCAAAATGAAAAGGGATTAAATATTGTTAAAATTAGAAGTGATAAAGGAACCGAATTCCTAAATAAATTGATTTCTAACTACCGCATTGAGAATGACATAGCTCAGAAACATCTGCAAGAAGGACTCCACAACAAAATGGAGTTGTTGAAAGAAGAAACGAGGACCTTGAAAGGGGCAGCTAGAACAATGCTATCCGAATTCAACACTCCTCATAGGTTTTGGGCGTAGTGAATACAGCTGCTATGTTCAAAATAGAGTCTGATTGTCAAGGATAAGTGTAAAACTTCCTATGAAATTTGGAAGGGAAGATCTCCCAAAATTTCATATTTTCATATATTTGGTTGTAAATGTTTCATACACAATAATGAAAAATCTCAATTAAAAACCTTTGATGCCAAGATAGCAGATGGGATATTCTTAGGATATTCATCTATATCAAAGGCATATAGAGTTTTTAATAAGACAACCTTGTGTGTAGAAGAAACACCCCATGTGGTATTTGATGAATCTTCTTTTGAGTTTGATAAGACAAGGGACATCTCAAAGATATCGATAATCAATCGATGACTATCAAAGGATCAACCATAAAATTCTACACTCAAGAATCGATTCGGATGAAGAGGAAGAATCGAGATAAAGGAAAAGAACCAGAAAGAACTTCCTCAACAAATGATTTACCAACCGATCGAACGACCAACAACATATCGGCCGATTAGATGACCAACAACACATCACCGATCGTAGAGTTATCGAAGGTAACGTAGAATCATTTGAAATAAATAATTCAGACAAGACATCATCCACCGTAAAAGATAAAGGTAAGAAAGTAATGTCATATCACCCAGTGAACAGATAATTGGAGATTTAGACTGCGGTGTCCGAGAGGAGGACCCAACTAAATCAAGATTGTATGTTCGGTTGTTATGTGTCATTACCGGAACCTAAATCAATTACGTGCTTTAAGCGATTCCAATCGGATTAATGCCATGCAAGAAGAACTAAATCAGTTTCAAAGACAAGATGTGTGGGAGCTTGTTGAAAGGCCTCATCATCAAAAAGTCATTGGAACTAAATGGGTCTTTAAAAACAAAAGGGATAAAAATAATATTGTGGTTAGAAATAAGGCCGTACTAGTTGCTCAAGGTTATTCACAATCAGGGTATTGATTATGATGAAACCTTTGCACCAAGAGCTCGTCTGAAGCCATAAGATTATTTTTAGCCTATGCAGCTTTTAAAAGATTCATAGTTTTTCGTATGGATGTTAAATCAGCCTTCTTAAATGGAATCTTAGCCGAGGAAGTTTATGTAGAGTAACCTCCTGGTTTTGTTAAAGGAAACAAAGTCTATAAACTAAGGAAAGCTCTATATGGACTTAAACAAGCACCAAGAGCTTGGTATGACACCATGTCCGATTATTTAATTCAAAATGGTTTTGTTAATGGTAGAATTGATAGAACTCTATTTAGAAAAGAGTTTGGTTGTGATCTTTTGTTAGTTCAAATTTATGTTGATGATATAATTTTTGGATCAACTAACATATCTTTGTGTGAAGAATTTAGTAGTCTTATGAAAAGCAGATTTGAAATGTCCATGATGGGAGAAATGACATATTTTCTTGGACTTCAAGTCAAGCAGACAAAGAAGGGAATATTCATCAACCAAGCCAAATATACAAAGATCTTATTGAAAAATATGGAATAGGTACCAGCCGAGAAGCTAAGATACCTATGATGACAAATTTTTCAATGGATCCAGATGAGAAGGGAGAAGACACCGATCAAACCGAGTATCGAGGTCTTATTGGTTCTTTATTATATTTAATTGCTAGTAGACCTGATATTTCATTTGCGGTTGGAGTCTGTGCTAGATTTCAAGCTAATCCTAAGAAAAGTCATCTTGAAGCAAAGAAAGAAAATCCTCAAGTATTTGAAAGGAACAATAAATGTTGGATTGTGGTATCCAGGTGATGACAACTTTGAGTCAGTTCTGGGTACTCGATTCAGATTTTGGTGGGTGTAAGATAGATAGAAAATCTACATCCGGTACTTGCCAATTTCTTGGAAGTAAGTTGATTTCATGATTGTCTAAGAAACAAACCTCTGTAGCTACTTCCACAACCGAAGCCGAGTATATGGCGGTGGAAGTTGTTGTTCACTGATCTGGATAAGTCAACGGCTAAGGGACTATAACATTATCACCAAAGAAGTATCAATCTTTTGTGATAGTAATAGTGCCATAGTTATTACCCGTAACTCGATTCTTCATACAAGATGCAAACATGTAGATATCGACACCACTTCATCTCGAGACCATGTAGAAAAAGGAGATATCGAGACTTGAGAAGATCTTGACCGACTTTCAAAGAGATGACATCTTGACAAAACCACTAGCAGAGACGAGGTTTAAAGAATTATATGTAGAATTAGGTTTATTAGATGCTTCGTTAGTAATTCTCTAGTTCTGTTTTTTAATTAAATCCTGTCTCTCTCAATTTAGTTTACTATGTCTAGAAAGAATTATCGTAACTAGATCTGAGTCAAAGGACAATCGTGTAGCTGATTTCATTGATCTCTGTTTAGGAATCAAGAATCAAGGATTAGTCATATTGACCTTATGTGATATGATAATTGCTTAGTGACATATGGTAAATCAGACTAGGGCACAATAGTCACCTGATTTTCTCAAAAATAGATGACTATCTCGCACCCTATCTCGATCTACCTAAGTTACTAATAGTTTTGTTGAGTTTGTTTGCAGGAACAAAAATACCAGATTAGTCTCATAAATCTCTTCATTCGTAAAACCTTCATCTTAGTTTTTCCACAAAATTGTTGTTTTCAAATTAAGATCTTAAGTCTGTGGCTCTCAAGTAACTGCTTTGTAATTAAACTGGAAATACCGGAAATACCAGACTAGGAAAAATTTTCGAAAAATATAAGACGAGGTTATTTTGACCAAGTCTGTCATTTTACCAAGTCTGAAATAGAATACCCGAGTACTAAGCAAGACATTTCATTGCTTACGTCGGGTATACTAATTACTTCGATAAAGTAAGTCTATTAGCCGTCTAATCAAAGTAGGATAAACGGTTACTTTTTACGCAATTCAAGACATGTGTAGGTCACGCGCCTGAATTCAAAACGATTTTCTCGAAAAACCGTTGATGTTTTACACGCGCCTTTTAATCGACGGTTTAAAATCGAAACCCCGAGATCGTGCCACGTTTCGATTTCCCAAACTTTCCTCTCTCTCCCCCTAGTTTAAAAACTTATCTTCATCGGTTTTAAAATTTTTACTTTCACAATTCCTCGCTATCAAAATTTCTTGAAAATTTCTTACTCTAAAAAACTTATCAATGGCATCCTCTTCTTCTCAAACCCCAAAACCACCTACATATATATCCGCTTCAGATCTGATTTCAAAATGCTTTCGATTCATCAAAAATAAATTGAAGGCTGAAATGTTTGTAGATTTTGAGACTACAAATGACAGAGAGTCCAGAGAAATTATCGACTATTGGAAGCTTCAAGACTACGGGGTTTTTGTTCGTTCAAATCTACGCTAAATAAAACCGCTGATTTCATCGGAGCAGAGTTTCTCGCAAGAAGTGAATTTACAGAAAGTGGCTTCAAAACATCTGTCGAAGGTACTCAATTGGAGTTTTCTAAGGAGAATGTTGAAAGGATTTTGGATACTTCGATGGAAGGGGTCAATCCTTTGGTGTATAAGGAGAACGATTGGGAAGAATCGTTTGATATGTTTGCAAGGGTTACATATAGGGGTGTAAGGAGAGAGTTAAAGAAACATATGTTGAGAATGAGATTTAGGCTACTCATGACGATTGTAACTAAGTCAATCCTAGGAGATCAAAGCTCCCATGATGGAGTGACTAAGTCACGATTGTGTTGCATGAGAGCCATTGTTGATGGAGTACGGGTTGATTGGGTAGACTGTTGTTTAGGAGGATGAAGGAGGAGAAGTTAAGATTGTTATTCAACCCAACCGATGGAGACTGGATCACCTCGATCGTTAGTCTATTCAATAAGATCACCGTGTTGATGGAGGGGTTGAATAAAAGGTTTGAGACAAGGGAAGGATTAAAGAAGTATTCTAAGCAAAAAGGCTTGCTTACTAAGGATGAAAGGATTGGAGGGTTGCCTGACTCGGACGATGAGTCGAAGATGCACAGAGGCGAGAGGGCGATTAGCACGGTGGTACGAGACCTGCACTGAACCTCAACCAGCGAGAAGTTGTCGCATCACCTGAAGCACAACCAGCCGAGGATCCACCGTTGTAGAAGTAATGACTGAGGAGGCAGCAACTTCTGTGAGGTCACCATCAAGGAGGAGATCAAGGAGAAGACTGGTTCGGCTGCAGATAGGGTACCGTAGTTGAGCCAACTACAAGTCGCCAGACAGATGAGGACTCCGATGAAGATAACCGCTTATTCTTCGAGGAGGTCCTCTAGGACGTCTGAATCTTCTCGGCGGCTCGGTCGCGGATGGAAGTCTCTACCCTCCTACCGGAAGAAGTACATCTGTGGCCGGAAATCGCAACCGAGGTTGAACAATTTGGATGTCCCAGCCTCTCCAGCCAAGGAAGTTGTACTTTCACCCATCCAAGAAGAAGGTACTACTTCATCTCTCTCTCCCTCCAAATCCCCACTGGCAATGAAGAGGTGTGCCCGGCTGGCACCTCCGAGCCTCCGAAAGCGACCCACGGTTGCTCCATATAGTCCAAACCTCATCCGAAACCATTCCCACCACCACTCAATCTGAAATCATCCCCACTACCACCCAACACGAAACTACTCTCCCTCCAACCATCTCTTCACAAATAGAACCACCCACTACATCCACCCCCACCCCATCTCGAAACTCAACACTTCACTCCCCGAAATAGACGTCACCTCTTATTCTTTTCTAGAAGACATTCGGATGAGCTCCCCAATTCCTCAACCTCAAATTTCTGAACTTCCTCCCTCTACTTCTTCTTCTTCCGAATCCTCATCCGAGGAGGAGAAAAGCGACTTAAGTCCCACATCAGCCATCACTTCCATAATTGCTCAAATGGAGAGGAAGATGAAGCAGAGGCTTTCGAGAAAAAGCTTGAAGAAGACAAAGAAGATGGTGAAAGCTGTCACGAAGCGATGATCTCAAATATGCGGGAAGTAGAGGTAAATCTTACTGAAAAGATTACATCTATAACTCAATCTGCTCTTGCCGAAAAGGTGACAATTTATGGAGGAGGAAGTTAAAGGGCTGAAATCACAAGTCTCTGAATACAACTCGATAGTGGTGGACTCGTTGGCCTTGGACAAATCAGACTTCGAGGGTTAAATGCACCGAATCGAGACGAAGCCGACTACCTTGGCCGATGAAGTCAAAAAGGGGGAAAAGGAGGTGAAGGAAAGAGAGTTGGCACTCACCTGTGTTAGATGAGACGAAAAGTAAAGTTGAGACGAAGGCTAGCACAAATGAGTTGGAGGCAGCAGAGAGGAAGCTCGCATTAAATCGGATGAGCTGGCTGCACTTCACCGAGGGTCAGCCAACTTGAGGAGGCGATGAAGGAAGATGAGGAGAGGAGGAAGAAAGAAGAAGAAGAAAGGATCTGCTCACCGCCGACGAAGTTAAAAGAATACGAGACAAAAGCAATGAAGTAAAAGGGAAGGGAAAGGGAAGATGGTTGTAGAATCTCTGCTCCGTCAAAGTCTTAAGTCCTAAGCTCACTATCTCGAGAAAGGAAGAGGGAGCCCGACTACTCTAACTCGCCTGAGGATCGGATCAGCAGGATCATGAGAGAGCAGGCTTTCTATGGAGAAAGAGAAAGAAAGAAGTCAAGAAGAAGAGCAAGGGACTAGAGATGAGGTGGAGCAGTAGATGTCGAGAAATGGGAGATGAAGGAGGCGGATGAATGCGAGTTTAGGCCCTATCACAGGACACTCAATCCACCAAAGGTCGTACTGGCAGACTCCTCAAAGAATATAAAGAAAAGAATTTGGAAGCCGATGGATGTATCATTGGTACATCCCGAAAGGGTCTCGATTCAGCGAGAGCCGGATGAAGACTCAAGTGGCATGAGTGGATAGAAAAAGAGGACAAGGATTTCTATCGAGGTCGCCGGTAGAAGGCACAAATTCTTTAATGCCGATCTATGTGCTCCACCTATGAGAAAGGAAGGCCTAAGACCAATCCAGACGGCTCGGTCGACATGAAGCTGGATCAAAGGCATCATTGCCAAAGCCGAGGTTGAGTCCGGATTGAAAGACGAGGAAGAATTGAAAAAGCTAAGGAAGAGAGTCTTTACCGGTTGGATATTCCTGAAGCCAATCGGTGGGGAATCGATAAAGGATCTTTTCTCTTTTCCTTATCCTTTTATCTTTTGATCATTGTAAATTTGTAAATACATGAATGAATATATACGAGCGTTTGTGATTTACTTGTCTTAGTTTCTTAAAGTTTTTTTCGCTTTAAGAAAAACTTAATTTTTAAGTATAAGTCATCTCGAGAATTTTATCTCTCGAGACTTGTTTTTTTTTAAAAAAAAAAAAAAAAAAAAGGGAATTTTTTTTTTTTTAAGTCTTAAGACTCAATTTTCTAAGTACTTCTAAAAGAGTCTAAAGACTTAAATTTTTTTAGTGCTTTAATTGTGAAATGAATCTATTGTAGTGTGAAAAATGTGCTCGATATACCTATCTAAAAATCTTGATTAACTATAAACTAACTTCAGGTGAGTGTGTCTCTTTCTTGTAGGTTTTAACTTCATCAAAAAGGGGGAAATTGTTAGACCAAGTAGAGTTTTGATGAATTAAAAGGAGAAATTCAGATGAGCGGACAACGTTGATAAACAAATCGCATCGGGATTCAATTCTAAGCCGATCGACCGGGTCAAGAGCCGATTAAGTTACCGGAGATCAAAGTCTACAAGTCATCGAAGACAAGCTCAAAACTAGTCATCTGCAGAGATGATCATGAGAAGATCGACGAGGTCAAGACAAGCCGAGTAGAATAAGAAAGGCGAGTCTTCACCAAGTCACCGGCAGACGAGTAGGAAGAATCACCGAGGTCAAGAGTAGTTTTCAAGAATAGGTTTGTTAAGCGCTTTCAGTTTGTTAGAACTAACTAACAAACTAACCTGTCTTTTCTACTTATAAATAGGACTAGATTTTATTTTTCTATACACTTATGCAAATTTGATTTTACACACTATTTTTTCTATTGATTTCACAAAGAACTTTTAGAGAGCTTTCAAATATTTTCTAAGTGTTTGTAGAACACTTCACTTCACATCTTCGAAACATATCTTGTTCTTAGAGTTAGATTTTAGAAAGTTGATTAGATTATTGAAGAGTTGAAGATCAAGTTGTAATTTGTAAAGTTTGTACGGTGAGTAAGTAAGCGGCTAGTGAAGACCCTTCTTCAAAGTTTGGAGAAGGAGAGTGGATGTAGGATTGTTATAATCCGAACCACTATAAATCCTGGTGTTATTTCTTGCTTTCTTTAATTTACTGTTCAAGTTACAATTTTGTTAATTCAAGATTAAAATTCAGAATCTTAACTAGAATCTAAATATCAGTCTTGCTTTTGATCTTGTTAAAAGTTGAGTTTACAATTGTTTTCCGCTGTGTTTACTCCGATATTTTGAATTGATTTTGAGAGATTCGAAAAGTCTACAAAATCTATTCAAACCCCCCTTTCTAGATTTTGTTCTAGAAGGTTATCTCAAGGTTTTAAATCAACTCAACATTCAGGGACCAACGGGGCCGTTTGAATTGCAGCTTCAATCTAGGACTTTGAGGACTCAATAGACTCAGCAAGAGGGGTATACTTAGCAGCCAATACGAGAAAACATTGTAGCTGAAAGTGTGCGTGTAGTGTAAAGCAGAATGATGTTGTACTGAATGTTATGGCATGCACTACAACATCTAAATATCGAATGTGAAACACAGCGGAAGACTAACACTACAATGCAAAGGAGTAAGTTTTTCATAGACTTGTTAATTAAAGTCTATGATGCTGCCGGCGAAACGTTTCACTAATTCGAGAGTGAATACAAAAGTTTGTGTAAAGAGTTTTCAAGATAGAACCTTTACAATAGAAAATAAAGACTCAATATCACCTATTGACTCTTAAACGGCTAAGTGTAGTATTACAAAATATTACACCGTCAAAAGTAAATCAAAGTATCAAAGACATCTATGCTTAATGACACTTCAATAAACCTATGTTGGTAAATGAGATAACATGCACAAGTACCAACATAAAGGGGGAATAACGGCCTTATCTCTTGGATGCACTAACGCACTCAACAATTGATATTTGGATATTCCTTGCCATTGTTGAAGTCCTCGCTCTTCTATTTATAGTTGTCCTCGGCTTCAACCATAGATCCTTGTAGATGGATCTAGAAAGACTCCAAAATAACTTCCCCTTAATTCTCTTACATAACCGTCCATGTAGCTAGTTGATTTCGTGGTTAACTCCTGCAACCGCATGATCTAGGTCCTTCTAAATCTCTCTGGAATTAGTCTTGAATTCTCGATCCTTGTGGAAGATTCTCGAATCCGTCCTCAATGTTGCACTTGATGTTACAAAGCATCCACGACAACATTTGACTCGATCATCATTCCAGCATCCTTGTAGAACGTTCTAAATCTTCAACCTACAATGTCACAACATCTACTACAACATTGAACCGTTAGAGAATAAAAGTTAGTTATATGAAGAAAGAAAGGGTCAAATTCTGATGTAGCGTAATATGTGATAACATCACATGCGACATCAACAATCTCCCCAATTTGACCTTTCTCGCTACAACACACCCGATGTATATATATCAAAGAATATATTAGTCGATGTATGTATGACAGAGAATCTCATCTCGTAGCATACACTCAGCAAGCCATAACACTCGTCAGTAGCAAACTAGTCAAACTAGTAAAACCAGATTAGTATCAACATCTAATCGAAATATCAGCAGAGCAGAGCATTAACATAAAATCAGTATCGAGTAATGCTTCAAAAATAACCTAGTATCGTAGTCGAACCTAAGTAAACAAAATAGTATCGAGCTATAAAGCAATGTCGAGCATTAGATACAAAATAAGAGTCTACTTAAGCAAATGTATCAAACCGATTTACAAGGGAACTATCACGAATCTCCCCTGTGAAATGACTTATCATCATCGTGTCATCCGATGCCGTAAATCACCATAAAGCTCAAGAACTTCTTCATCTTCCTCGCAAGTTCCATTGTTGCAAAGTTTGCAGAACATCTGCACAACATCAAAGATCGTGTCCAGCCGCATCACCTTCTCCACCGGATTTGCACCATCTCCACCTGGATTTGCATCAAATAGGAATTTCCTCGATTATAACACCACGAGCACGAGCAGCAGCTGGTACTCCCCGTGGTAGCGAAAGTAACCGCAACCAATAATCCTTCAAGAACTGAAGTTCATTAATTGATTCTGCAAAACGTCCAATTGCCTGCGAATAAAATTTTCATTAAAGTTCATAAAACCAGCAGGATAATTAGGATTTTGTGGAGCAAAGATGTGGAACAAGATGTGGAGCAAGATCTCGAACAGCCTTCAGAATGTGATTATGACCAGGATCGGGAACAACATTATGAGCGGCATCGGGAACAACATTCTCTTCAAAGATCGTGATCCGTATAGGCAAATCAATTACCCTGTTTCCACTTAGTAAAATAGGTGAGATATTCATCAAAGTAACCCTCCCCTCGGCAACTCATTTCGGCTAGGTTGAAAATCATGACTCTTCAAGTAGCCATAAATCAAATTCGGATAAGGAAGGTTCCCTTTTTCGTAAATATTTCCATCAAACTTCATCAAATGATGGAAAATTACCAGCCCTAAGTTAAATCTCCTCATTACACCAATTCTAAATATCAAGATAGCCTGGTCCTTAGTCACTTTGGTCGAATTTGTAGAAGGGATCCAATTATACACAATCAACTTATGAATAACCGAATATAGAGATGTCAAGTGAGCAGCAATCATATGTCTTTGCCACCTAACCATTCTACCACCAAATAAAGTTTGAATTACCTCATCCATAGGAGGTACATCTTCTTCATCCATGTGATCAATATGGAGGAAGGAATTGATCGGCTTCAGTGTGAATGGAACATCTCTCCCCTAAAGTTTACGTGCATCTGCACCAATGAGAATTTCTTCTTCCATGTCCCTTTTTCAAACTTGCATAGAACTCATAAACCCAATTAGTCACAAAAGAATCAGCAAAAGTAACAACATGCATTAAACTTCTTTCTTCTAAGTATCTAACCAACCCCTTAGACTCAAACTCGGCAACATCAATCTTTCTTTCTATCAACAGTTTCCTATTACTCAACTTAGTAACTTTTTGATCAAAAGTTTCACTATCCGAATCATCACTAGAATCCTCAAGTTCACTAACATCCTCATCACCAACAGGAAGTTCAGAATCGGTACCTTTCTCAAAATGATCAGATTCTTCGCTTGATTTCTCCTCGCAGTCATCACCGCCGTCATTTGGATTAGGTGCTTTGCACTTGTTCCAACATTGGGTACCGTCTTGTCTGTTTCTTCTTAGATCGCCATTCTTGCTTCATTTTCAGCTCAATCAGAGGTACATTCTTGTCAATCACCATCATCGATGTCAAACTGTTCACCACTTTGCTTGTCGAATTTTCAATCCGAGTCGAGAATACCTTAATTGGTTCATCTACAATCAATCCATAGTAGGCTTCTTTTCCTTGATGATTACTGAGTAATCAACCCTAGTAAAGACACGTCCCGATCTCCTCCTTGGTTGTGGAACATCGGATGGAGGGCTTCTCTTCCTTTTCCCCTTTGCAACCTTAACGGTAGCAGCAAGCTCCATCGGTTTTGAGTCCTCGACATTGAAGAGTCGGTGTGATCGAAACGTTCTCCTCCTTAGCAAGTGGACTCTTCCCTTTGCTGGTTTTAACCGTGGGTGCATCCTCCATTGTGGTATCCCCGCTTCAAAGATATTCTGCGGCAATTGTAGTAACGTCGACTTCTACGGTGGATGATTGAGGGTTTTTCAGAACGGCAGCGGTAGGTGTAGGAGTAGGGTTAGTTTGAGTGGCGAGGTATTGAGACACATCAACCGTAATAGAGCCGATTGTGAGCTCGGGAACGTTGGGTGCCCCTTTCAGATTTTGAGCAAGGTTTTGAGCGATAGTTTCACTGCGCGCTCGATGCTTCGGTGGGTATGTGAATCTTCGGAGGGTAAGCATCGATCAGCGGCAAAGGAGATGATGTGGTAGAGGATGATTCAGCAAATCGCAACATTAAGGTTTGAAGCCATTTGGCAGATTGAGGTTTGATTGTGAGTTTGGTGAGGTTTCGTTTGAGGGAGAAGTTTGAATGTGTGAGTCCTTTGGGTTTCCTGCAATTTCCACTTAAATAGAGTATTAAAATATTCAATTTAAGTTGATAAATGAAGAAAATAGCTGAACACTTATGCAATATTTCGAAAATAATGAACAATGATCACTTCTATGCTTTAGTATATGGGGCAACATAATTTCGAGACTTATATAGAGAAAATAAAGTTACGGTTATTAGTATAGACCCACAAAAAAAATCTGAATTAATTAGAACCTAGGTGGTTTAAAATATTAAATCCATGATCTCCTAAAATTTAGGAAATGAAATCATGGGTAAACAACTTCGAGAAAAATTCAAATTAATTAGACCAATTAACTAAAACTATACGGCATTATCTAAATAAGGTAGTAGTGGGTTTAGTATATGACTTAGTCAAATTAAGAACTTAAACATAATTAATTATTTACACAAATTAAAAATAAATTCGAAACTAACTTTGATGTTGTACTCAAAATTGGAACACACACTTCAACACCGGTTTTCCTTAGAAAAATTTTCCAATGTTGCAAATAAATTATTTTCAGTTTTTCTAGCACTTTTAATCACACATTGATCCATCTTTTCAAAAGAGTGCATCGTAGTCGCGAACTCCGTGCCCCATAGTTACTCAATGGATTTGTGAGCATATTGATGTTACACTAATCACCTTTTGAAAAGAAGACATCGTAGTAGCGAACTCCGTGCTCCATAGTTACTCGGTGAATTAGTACATCTTGAGTGCTTTTTATTTCTAATTTTCTTTTCAATTGCATTTGAGAAGTGTGAGACCTCTTTATATCTATACAACATCAATTATGATTCAAATTCATTTTTCGAGAGGAATTAATTAATCAAGAAAAGTTCAAAAATTAACCAAATTATACACTCACCCGTGATGTTGTCACATATGTTACAACATTTGTAACAATATCTAACTTTATTTAGATAGTGCACATACCAAGAGATTTCCTCAAAATGAGAATCTCTCATGGTCAAGAGCTTTAGTGAAAATATCAAGAAATTGATTTTCGGTGGGTACATACTCTAACTTAACAATATTTTTCTCTACTTAATCCCTTATAAAATGATGTCTTATACTAATGTGCTTAGTGAGTGAATGTTGTACAGATTTTTCGAAATATTAATAGCACTAGTGTTATCACAATACACGCTTAAAATATATCTTTTAATACCATAATCATGAAACATCTTACTCAACCGAGAGAAGTTGTGTACAACAACTTCCCGCCGCGATGTATTCAGACTCTGCAGTGGATTGTGATACACGCTTACGCTTTCTCTTGTGCCATGAAATCAGGTTGTTTCCCATGTAGAAACAGCCACCACTCGTACTCTTTTCGTCATCTATGTCTCCAGCCCAATCAAGATCACTATATCCCACAAGTGTGTTATTTGTGTCCTTGGTATACCAAACACCTAGATCACTTGTACCGCAACATATCTTATGATTCTCTTAACCGCATTCAGTGTGATTCCTTTGGACATGCTTGGTACTGCACAAACACAAACACTATACATGATATCTGGTCTACTAGAGGTTAAGTAAAGAAGACTACCTATCATGGATCTATACAGGTGTTGGATCAATTTCTTGTCCAAAGATTGTCTTTACACAATTTCTGTGTAGATCCCATAGGTGTTTTCATTACCTTAGAATTTTCCAAACCAAACCTTTTCACCAAGATTTTAGCATATTTGCTTTGTGAGAAGAAAATACCATCTTTTTCTTACTTGATATGAAGACCGAAAAGTAATTTAGATCCCCAACCATACTCATCTCAAATGTTGCGAGTCATTGCTTCAACAAAACTGTTTAGCATTTTATCACAAGTTGAACCAAAAACTATATTATCAACATATATTTGAGCAATTAGTAAATCTTCTCCATTTTGTTTGATGAATAAGGTATTATCAGCAATTCCTCTAATAAAACCAAATTGCAAAAGAAAGTCAGTAAGTCTACCATACCATGCTCTAGGAGCTTGTTTTAGACCATACAAAGTGCTTTCTTTAGCTTATAAACATGATCGAGGATATTGTGGGTTTTCAAATCCCTTAGGTTGTTCAACATATGCTTCTTCTAACAAAATGCCATTTAAAAATGCAGCTTTAACATCCATTTGGTGAAGTTTAATATCAATAAAACATGCAATTGCTAGTAATAATCTAATAGATTCTATCCTCGCAACAGTGCAAATGTTTCATCAAAATCAATACCTTCAACTTGTGTATATCCTTGTGCAACTAACCTAGCTTTGTTTCTAACAATGTTACCGGACTCATCAGGTTTATTTCTAAAAATCCACTTAGTTCCAATGACATTGACATCATCAGCCTTGGAACTAGTGTCCAAACATCGTTCTTTTAAAGCGATTAAGTTCCTCATGCATAGCATTAATCCAATTTTCATCTTTTAATGCTTGATAACATTTTTAGGTTCGGTTTAATAGTAGCACTCTGCATTAACAACATTACAAAGAGAAGACATACATATTGATCTTACCAAATCTGCATGCTCTTTTGAACTTACTTTCCTTCTAGTTTGCACACCAATCAAGCATCACCAATGATCTGTCTTTGTGGATGATTTTTGGTTATACGATTAGATGGATTCAGCTTTGGTGTATACCGATTGTTCTCGAGATAAATTTGCTGAAATTTCGGGGATGTTGCACCGGATGTTGTAACATTCGGTGACACATTCTCTCGATTTCAGTGATTATCTTGAACTTCAAGAACATCGTACACATCTTCATCATCATTGTCATCTGTAAGCTTTTTATCATCATCAAACACAACATTAACAGATTCTTGAACAAAGGTGTTAGTTCTAAGGTTAAAGATTCTATAGGCTTTACTATTTCTAGAATAACCTAAGAAAAACCTTTATCACTTTTTGAATCAAACTTGAGAAGTTGATCCCTATCATTCGAATATAACACACACAACCAAACACATGAAAATATTTCACATTTGGTTTTCTATTGTTCGTAATCTCATATGAAGTTTGATCGTAACCATATCTCGTAAAACTCTATTAGAAATATGACATGTTGTATTCAATGCTTCACCCAAAATCTCTTAGCAAGATTTTTAGATGTAAGCATGACTCTAGCCATTTCTTGTAAAGTTCTATTTTTCCTTTCAAAGCAATCTCATTTTGTTGTGGAGTTTTAGGTGAAGAAAACTCATGCAATATACCTTTTCTTTCACAAAATCAGAAAACATACTATTTTCAAATTCCCTACCATGATCGAGATCTAATTCTCGCTAAATTTAAAGTTGAAAACTTGATTTTAAATCTTTCGTAAATAATTTTAAAAGCATTAAAAGCTTCTGATTTTTCCTGTGATCCGGTTGAGTTCTTTTTGTAGTACCTCCAATCAACCGGCTCGAATCGTTTTCCCTTTTTTGTGCGGCGAATGTAGTCTCAAAATGAATTGTGTGAGGTGTCCCAAAGTATTGTTAGAACGAAGAACTGGAGCCTCTCTTCGATCTTCTCTTTGATTTCTTTTTATGAAGTCGCAGGAGCGCCCTATGATGAACTTGGAAAAGTCTTCGGAAGTCCTCTTGAATTCTTCCTTAGCCAACGATGTCCTTTCATCTCGAATTGACAGAGTAGAGCACAACGCCCTGTTCCGCCGCATTCCCCTTCTCACCTTTCATCTCGCCTCCGTTGGCTTTCGCAAGGAAGTCTCGGTGTGGTCAAGACCTTTGGGTGGGGTGTTTCCGAGCGACTCTCAAAAATTTAATCCAAGTATACCGAGAGTAATCATCAACCACAACAAGTGAGTATTTCTTACCACCAATGCTTTCGGTTTCCATTGGACCCATCAGATCCATGTGCGGTAATTCAAAACGGCGATGTGTCGAACAATGTGACAACATTTTGTGCGACATTCTTACATGCTTACCTTTTTGGCATGGACCACATACAACAGCTTTGTCAAACTTCGCTTTAGGCAATCCTAGCACAACTTCGCTTTTAACCAATTTCCTTATGTTCCTATAATTTGTATGTCCTAATCTTTGATGCCATAAGACATTTTCATCATGTTTTAACAAATTACACACGTTATTATTCCCAATTAAATAGCAATTATCTGTTGACCTATTACCAGTCATCAAACATTCATTATTTTTGTCAAGAACATAACATAAGTTTTTGTCAAATTTTACATACAAATCATCATCACACAATTGACTTATACTAATCAAATTAGCAAGTAGGCCATCAACATGCAAAACATTTTTTAGCTTAGGAAAACCTTCAACATTTAAAGTTCCTTTTCCAATGATTTTTCCTTTAGTACCACCACCATATGTTACGGTTCCACCATTAAAAGACTCATATTCAGATAAGAAGTTGATTTGACCAGTCATATGTCTAGAACAACCACTATCAAAATACCATAAACCTGGAACACATGCTTTCAGAGAAGAGTAAACCATGTTACGTATAACTTTATCCTTCTTTTTAGAGACTGTCTTTAACACATGTTGCTTAGAATGTGACAACATTTTAGCATCTTCAGATCTTTCAGTCTTTTCAAACAAGAAGGACGAATATGACCAATTTCATCACAATAATGACACACATACTTCTTTTCTGCTTGTTTCTTCTTGTTAGTCTTTGTTTGAGCCTCAACTTTTACCTCAAAGATCGCTTTAGCTTTCACAAATTTTACAGGATTCTCAAACATAAAAGAAGTTTCATTTTTATATCCCAAACCAAATTTATTAGATCGACCAACTACTAGAGCATCATTCATATCGAAAAACTTTTGGTATATTTCTTAAAACTTAAAGAAGTTCCTTTCGAGTTCCTCTTTTAGCTTAGAAATTTCCAAATCTCTTCTCGTAAGTATGATTTCTAGTTTACTCACTGCTTTCTTTCGGATCATCATTCTCTTTAGTTAAAGACTCTAAAGATTGACCTTGTTCAGCACATTTGTCTAACAAATTTTTATAGTCGATTCATCAATTCTTGTTTCTTCGTAAGTGTTATCTGTTTCTTCAACACACCCAACAAAACTGTTCAAATCTGGAGAAATTTGATCTCGATGTTGCTTCGAATGTTGTAACATCCGATGCAACATCTCGAGCCGAGTCATCCAGATCATCATCCAGAGAGTCATCATAATCAATTTTAGCATAAAAAGCAAGTTCCTCATCTTTTGAATCATCATTTTCATTATCTCGAGTCATCACTTAAGGTAGCATTAAAATTCAGTTTTCCTAAGTCCGGTATTTGCACACTCATTTGCATAGTGTCCAAATCCAGTGCATGCATCACACTTAACAGATTTTCTGAATTCAGATCATACCTTGGTTTAGTACCTCTTCAGTTTGCCTTGATTGATTCTCGATCTCTCCTTCTTTCGGGGTAGGTGTTGTGTTGATTTGGATCTTTGGTTGGATATTCCCTTGGATCTCGCTCATCGTTTTCCTCGGGTAGGAGTTAAACTTCTTTGTCGCCAGAGCAATGTTGTCGGGATTGTTACAACATAGGTCCGTCACATCCTCATCGTAATCAATCTCGAGTAACATAAGATTGATGTACATCACTTGAAGATGCTTCTCCTTTGTAAACAACAACCTTCTTGCCATCATTCTCCTCTGGTTGGATGAAGTTGATCTCATAGGTCTTAAGAATGCTTATTAGCTCATTATGACTTAACGTATACGTGTCCTTCGCTTCTTCTATAGCACAAATTTTTGCGTCAAATCTTTTAGGAACAGAACGTAAAATCTTATGCACTAACCTGGTATTAGAAATTGGATCTCCAAGCGGTTGAGCTTCATTGGCAATCTCCGTGACATGTTCATTGTAAGATGAAATGGTTTCATCTTCCTTCATTCTCAGGTTTTGAACTTCGTGCCTAGCATTCGTAGTTTGGTTCTACGAACACTATCGGACCCCTCACAATGCTCTTGTAAACGATCCCAAGCCTCTTTTGCCGGCACGCTTAGATATGATTTTGAACATAGTCATATCAATCGAGACAAAAATTGCATTTAAGGCTTTAGAATTGTAACTAGCAATTGTGCTTTCATCATTTGTCGATCCGAGTTCACGTTTGACTTGAAGTTTCTCCTTCATTATCGGCCGAGTTCTCGGCCGTCCATCCGTAAAGAACACTCCTCCAAGCACGTTCATCTATGGATTTGATATACATCCGCATCCTTGCCTTCCAATAGGCATAGTTTGTCCCATCAAGAACAGGAGGTCTAACAGATCGAGAGAGTGGATACTCCATTGCAAAATAAAAAAACACACTAAAACACAGGATATAAACTTAGTACCATCAAGTTTTAGGCTCAGTGCCAACTGAAAGTGTGCGTGTAGTTTAAAAGCAGTAATGATGTTGTCTTGAATGTTATGGCATGCACTACAACATCTAAATATCGAATGTGAAACACGGCGGAAGACTAACACTACAATGCAAAGGAGTAAGTTTTTCATAGACTTGTTAATTAAAGTCTATGATGCTGTCGTGAAACGCTTCACTAATTCGAGAGTGAATACAAAAGTTTGTGTAAAGAGTTTCCAAGATAGAACCTTTACAATGGAAAATAAAGACTTAATATCACCTATTGACTCTTAAACGACTAAGTGTAGTATTACAAAATATTACACCGTCAAAAGTAAATCAAAGTATCAAAGAAATCTACGCTTAATGACACTTCAATAAACCTATGTTGGTAAACGAGGTAACATGCACAATTACCAACGTAAAGGGGAATAACGGCCCTATCTCTTGGATGCACTAACGCACTCAACAATTGATATTTGGATATTCCTTGCCATTGTTGAAGTCCTCGGTCTTCTATTTATAGTTGTCCTCGGCTTCAACCATAGATCCTTGTAGATGGATCTAGAAAGACTCCAAAATAACTTCCCCTTAATTCTCTTACATAATCGTCCATGTAGCTAGTTGATTTCGTGGTTAACTCCTGCAACCGCATGATCTAGGTCCTTCTAAATCTCTCTGGAATTAGTCTTGAATTCTGGATCCTTGTGGAAGATTTTGGAATCCGTCCTCAATGTTGCACTTGATGTTACAGCATCCACGACAACATTTGGCTCGATCTTCATTCCAGATCCTTGTAGAACATTCTAAATCTTCAACCTGCAATGTCACAACATCTACTACTGACATTGAACCGTTAGAGAATAAAAGTTAGTTATATGAAGAAAGAAAGGGTCAAATTCGATGTAGCGAGAATATGTGATAACATCACATGCGACATCAACAGATGGCATCTTGTTGTGTTAACTCAAGAAACTTTGTAGAGTAAGAGTTATACAAATCCTCATGAACAACAACGGGCATAAAATTGGGCAAGCGTACGAGATGTAAAATCAGGAAGAGGAGGAGGGATAGAAGAAACACCTTTCCGATCTCTTCGACATTGTAAAGGGAGGAACTGAACCATCCTCTGCAGGCTCTGGTTCATCCAACAATGAGCAACTAGGCAAGCAATCGATGATCCGAGATTAAGTCAAATGTTCTCGCTACTCCAGCCTTGGTCTATAGCTCAAACTCCCACGAGTGAACTCAATGTGACCAATCTCATTTGCCGTAAGAATGAGATCATCAATCGCTCCACGCCTTGCATTCTTCCATACCGGGATATCTATTAGCAAACTACGCTCCTCTCGAAAAATCCTGCAACTGGGAAACTTGCTGTCCACCCAAGTAGAAGCCTCGGCCATCAAACACTTCTCAAATGGTCCACGTATTCTACCAAAGCAAGGTTTACCATTTGTACAGACTCCATCGGATCTGCTCCAATCACATATTCTCCGAGATCACCCTCGCAACTGGGTGATAGGCTACGAAGCGGTGCGGTGACTTTGAAGAAGAAGGAATCTCGAGAAAGAGAAGGAAAAGGAATTGGTACTGTTCCTTCTCACCAGCGATTTCATGAGAGACCATCTCTTCATCCTCTCGATATTGGAGAATCATCAACCTCCATTGCATCCTCTGCAGACGAACCTTTCTTGCCGGGAGATACCTTAGGAGACATTTGTGCTCCTGCAGTACGATCGCCACCGAATCTTTCCGAGTTACCATAGTTAACCTCTTTGCCTTCCTCTGTGGTAACTGTGAAATCGGAATCGATCTTCGCTACTAGAAGACTTCGTAGTTTTCTCCTGAACTAGCAGCCTTGGAGCTAGGTGGTGCTTGTTCACCGACACTCTTAGATGGGTTGTCCAAATCCTTCACCATCTCATCTTTCCCGATATCATCGGTCTCGGGAGCAACTTCTCGTAATTGGCAACACATCGCCAGGTTCTTCCTCAACTTCAGCTGATCTTCTTCATCATCGTAATCGGGAGGACCACCGAGCTCCTCATCCTTATTCAAGATAAACTTTGCCTTAGTATATGGTTTCGTCCACTTCGGGTCCCACGCTGTGTTAGGCATCACCTTTTCCAAAGAACACTCGTAATCTTGTTTGACATGGAAACATACTGCTCCACAGCCCATACCTTAACCTCTGGATGTCCGTCCACCTCGGTCCGAAAGAACCGATTCTTTTCTTCTACTGAGAATCTCAAAGAACTTACTAACCCAATCACACTCCACTCCATCCACAATTGCCTTCAAAGCGCACGAGACGCCTCGACTTACCGAGTCCATACTTTGTTGTTCCCCAAACATAACCTTTACCATGATATCAAACAACGAATATATTTCCGCTTAAGATATGCTTTCTTCAAGTCGACACATGATGACGACACGAAGTTTTCGCTAGAGAGCGAAAGGCTTCGAGATGATATTCCGACATATATGATTCTCGGGGTCAATGCCTTGAAGAGACAAACCCAAGTGTTCATGAACATCCTGCCGTTTGATGGTCAAACTTTGACCGAACACTGTCGTTTTGATGTTGTTTCTTCCAAACTCGCCATGAACCGGCGAAAGACGTAGGCATCAAGAGTCCGTCGTTACAAGAATGAGCCGTGCAATCGAAACAAACCCCGGTCAAATAAGAGATTTAGAATCTCCACCGCTTCTCGCTGTCCGAGCTTGTTCGGAAATCCACCGATAATTCGCTTCTACACTTTCTCCGATAGGGCCAAAGGATCTAGAGTCTTGTGTTTCCCTGTGACCTTTTTCAAGAAGAAGATTATTTCGGAGCCATTGATATTAAAGCGTAAAGTGATCAAATTTCAGTAAGAAGGAAAACAGAGAACGAAGATAAGGAGTAATGAAAGAGAAAGAGATGAGAAAATCAATTTATAAGAGAGAAGAAGGAAACCGCTAAATTTTTAAATTACGAAATAAGATTTGAACGTTGATTTGCATATTGCACGATCAGATCGAACGGTTATGAATTAAACGGTTCGAATTCCAAAAGTGCGTATCCTCACTTCTGGATTTGAAAAAGGTATTTTTCAAAATTAAAAGATTTTTGGGTCCGCAGAAATAGGGTGTAAAATAATATTTTATGGAAAGATTACCCCAAAATTTGTGGTTGAAAAGATTTGATTTGACAATTCACTGAATTACTTCCCAATGCCGAGGATAAACGAAGGAATAAAATATTCTCAAAATTATTTTAAATATTTTATACCATAATATTTTTCAAACAAATAGACAAGAGCAAATCGAGAGAGAGAGAGAGAGAGAGAGAGAGAGAGAGAGAGAGTAAGAATAACATATCATCGAGCTTAATATTGTAATCAATCGATACCACTTTGATCTTTGTAGCAGCAAGGTTTTTGAACTTTCTGCGGCGGGTTTTGAAGTTCTCTTTAGCAAGCTTTATACTCTCTTCAAACAAGTTTAATGCTCTCTTAAGCAAGCTTTATACTTTCTTGACAATTTTAATACTCTCTTGACAAGCTTAATAACCTTCTTCAAAGAATGTTTTAATATGATTTTCCGGATCCAGTAGACCTAATTCTACAGATAGATCTCTAAACCGTGCTTACGCCAACGGTTTTGTAAGAATGTCTGCTCTCTATCGATCTGTAAGAATCTTTTCCATTCGAATGTTTTTCTTTTCAACATGATCTCTAATAAAGTGATGACGTATATCCACATGCTTGCATCTTGTGTGAAATCTTGGATTCTCGAGTAATCGCAATGACACCTGTTGCTATCACAAAAGATAGGAATTTCTTTAGTGACAATGTGATAGTCTTGCAATTGTTGACTTATCCAAAGTAATTGTGAGCAACAGCTCCCGGCGACCATATATTCTCGCTTCGTAGTTGGCGTAGCCATCAAGTTTGCTTCTTAGAAAACCAAGAAACCAGCTTACTTCCAAGAAATTGACATGTGCCCGTGGTTGATTTTCTATCAATTCTACAACCACCATAATCAATCGGAATATACACTCGAGTTCCGTGTTGTCATCAGCAGGTACCATAGACCTAAGTTTGTTGTACCCTTGAGATATTTTAAAATCTTCTTTGCTGCATCCAAATGACTTTTCTTTGGATTGGCTTGAAATCTAGCGCATACTCCAACCGCGAAGGAAATGTCAGTCCGCTTTGTTAGATACAGCAGGATCCTATTAATCCTCGGTACATGGTCGATCTACACTTTCACCATCCTCATCCTGGATCCATCTTGTAGTTTGTTACCATTGGAATTTTTGCATCCTTGCTTGTTAACATTCCAAACTTTTCTAGCATGTTTTTAGTATACTTTGCTTGGTTTATGAATATTCCTTTAGAAGTTTGCTTGACTTGAAGGCCTAAGAAATAATTCATTTCTCCCATCATAGACATTTCAAAATTACTTTGCATCAATTCACCGAATTTTTCACAAAGCTTCTTGTTTGGAGATCCAAAGATTATGTCGTCCACATAGATCTGTACTAAGAGAATATCTCATTCTTCTTCAATTATGAACAAGGTTCGATCAATCTTTCCTTTATCAATCCATGATCAAGTAAAAATTGCGATAGTGTGTCATACCAAGCTCGAGGAGCTTGCTTCACCATATAGAGCTTTCTTGAGACGGTAAACTTGATTTCCTTGAACAAAACCTGGAGGTTGTTCGACATATACTTCTTCAAAGAAGAACTCTATTTAGAAACGCAGACTTTACATCCATTTGGTATACTCAATTTCATATATGCTGCGTACGCAAGGAATAACCTTATAGCTTCTAATCAAGCACAGTGCAAACGCCTCGTCATAGTCAATTCCTTCGATTGTGAGTAACCTTACGACAAGCCTTGCTTTATTTCTCGTGACTTCATCTTTCTCATTTTTCTTGTTCTTGAAAACCCACTTTGTTCCAATCACTTTTTGATGTTTTGGTCTATTAACAAGTACCCAAACATCTTGTCGTGTGAATTGATTCAGCTTCATCTTGCATAGCTTCTATCCAATTTGTGTCCAACAATGCTTCTTCAATATTCTTAGGTTCTTGTAAAGAAACATAGCAGCTAAATAAACCATCTAGGTTTATTTTCCTTCTTGTTTTGACTCCATCTTGAGGATTACCTAATATTAAATCACTAGGATGATCAGTCATTCAATTCCTTCTATTAGATATGTTTAACTCTTCTCAAGGTATTGTTCGAACATCATCTTGCGTCATTCCCCCTTGATTTGATAAATTCACATCGGTGTTCGGGTGAGTCATCGCGACCTTAGGGGTTTCTTCAAAGACTTTGTTTTGCTTGAGTCTGTGACTTTGAGATTTCATTGATCATCTTCGAATCGAGTCTAAAATGGGTAAGTGAACCTTGACATATTTTGTCTTATCCTTGAGTTCTAGTTTCCCAAATCCTTCGCGGTGACTCTTCTCGTCCTTTGTCCTTAGACTCAACAATAGACTCATTAAAAACTACATGACGTGTTTCTTCCACAACAAGGGTTTTCCCGTTAAAAACCCGATAGGCCTTGCTTGTCTTTGGAATATCCTAAAAATATTCTATCAAAGAACCTTGGCATCAAAGGTTTTTAACTTGGATTTGCCATTGTCATGAATGAAACACCTACATAAAAATACGAAAGAAAGAGACACGAGGAATTCTACCTTTCCATAACTCATATGGTGACTTTCCATGTTCCTTGGTCAGCAAGCTTCGATTCCGAGTATAGCATGTTGTATTCATGCCTCCGCCCAAAACCTCGAGGAACATTATATTCTCGCTAGCATTGTTCGGGCAGCTTCCTTGAGTGTCGTATTTCTCTTTTCAGCAACGCCATTTTGTCATGGAGTGCGAGCCGCAGACGTTTCATGCTGAATCCCAGCCTCTTTGCAATACGTTGCTATGTGAGAGTTTAGAAATTCTGTTCCTTTGTCACTTCGATCCTTACAACATTTTCTCCTTTCTCGCTTTTGTAATCTCTTCAAGAATTCTCGTAACTTTGTGATAGTTTCTTTCTTTTTGAACATAAATATCACCCATGTGAATCTTGAATAGTCATCTACTACCACCAGAGTGTATTTTCTACCACCGAAGCTTAACGGAGATACAGACCAAATAGATCCATATGAAGTAATTGTAGTACCCTACTTGACGTTGGTACAAAAACTTCTTTGAAAGAAGCTCTAGTTTGCTTTCCTTTTTGGCAAGAGTCACAGATCCGATCTTTTGAGAAAACTTCATTTGGTAAATCTTCTACAAGAGACTTCCTGCTATCTTGTTTAGCGTTTTGAAATTTATATGACTCGGTCTCTTGTGCCATAACCACTAGCTTCAAGTACTTTTTGCTACAAGGCATGTATTGCTTGAACATTTCGAAATTCTCGCAACATAAACATTGCCCTTTCTCAAGCCGGTTAAGAGTACCTGATCGTTTAAACCACTCAAAACAACACACAGAGAACTAGAAAACTTAACTCGAGTATCCCTTATCGTAGAATTGTGAAACCGAGAGCAAGTTATGCTTTATCCTTCCACGTAGAAAACTTCCTCAACACGTACATCTCCAATATATAGAGTCCCAACACCTTTGGTAATCCCAAAGTTATTGTCTCCAAATACCACCCGTGGGCCATTTTGTGATTTCATTGAGCTCAAGAGTTGCTTGTTTCAGGTCATATGCTTGAACACCCACCGTCGATGTACTGCATAAAGATTTCAGAACCTCTCTTTCATGTCCCACAGCCCCGCACGTTTAGTTAAGTTTTAGGTACCCTTTAGATTTGGGTCCTTGAGAGTTAGCACAATCTTTAGGAATCCATAGGAATAGACTCTTCTTATCATGCTCGGAAGATCTTATCCTTCTTCCATACATATCAACATAGACAATCTCATCCTTTGGTGCCTTCTTGAATGTATGTCTACGGGTGTCGACGTGTTCCTTCCGTAAGACTTGACCCTTCTAAGGTCTTCTCGTATGGAGTGATCAGCCGCCGTGCAATGGTCCGAGGGTTTTGATGATAAGGATATGTTCTACTTGAGCCATCAAAAGATTCATATCTCACAGGCACGTAAGGCTTAGTAGACCGTTCAACAAGCCTTGAAGTTTGCTTAGGTTGTGTAGTCTTCTGAGACTGTCTCTTCGCAGATGGTTTCGGTGATGTCTACTTTTCCGACCTTGCCGAGGTTTCTTAAGTTGGGATTCCCCCTTCTTTTGATACCTCATCGCTTGTTTAGGTTGTTGAGTATAACTACTCTTTTTCCCATTCAACTCGATTTGTTGGGTCAAGAACCTTTTTACCCTTATCAAGTAGGTTTAGGTTTGGAACCCTCTTCTACCAAATCATTACCCTTAACATGTGTACTCTTCTTAAGTACACTTGTTTGAACTCGTGAGGATTGGGCAATGGTAAAATCAATTCCCTTCTTTACGTTAGGTGTTTGAGACGATTCAACTATTGTTTGAACTGCATGAGAAGCTTTGTTCGGTTGATCCACCTCAAACTTAAACGCTCCTCACTTGATTTTATACGCTCGTGCTTTGATGGAAAAGTTCATCGAACTTTGCTTGTAGAATTTTCAATCGATCGCTTTTCTCAAGATTCTCGCAAGCAACCTTTCTACCAAAGAAACCCTGTTCGTGTACTTCACTTTAAGAGTGTTTAACTCTTACAAGTTATCTCGATTAGAGTCTCATTAGTGTCTCGGATGTCTTGCTAATAGATCCTTGTGTAAATAGATCAATTTTTCCTTTCAAGCTCACATTCTCCTTTTCCACACAGCTTGTAAGCATTTATAGCAGCTTTGAGATCTTCCATTAACTTATCAACAAAGTTATGGTCAAAATCTTCGCAAAAGAAACACGGGAAGCGGACGAAGAACAGGAATCGTAAAATACCTCATCTCCATTTGCCATAAGACACAAATCATTGTTTGAAGAGAAGTCTCAAGATGATGTTGAATAACTTGAAAAGAGTATCCTCCTCTTCACCACTAAAGCACGCTTGTCAAAGAAACTTTCTCGTTCCTCATTAATCTCTTTTCTTCTCTTTCTCTAGGAGTTAATTGGACAATCATAGCTGAAATGTCTAGATTTATGACAAGTATAACAAGCATTGCTTCTTGAAGATCTTCTTGGGCTAGAATCCCTTTTAGGTGAGAAATCTCTTCTTCTTGGACTATCTTCTCTTCTTCTTTCTGGAATCTTGAACCTTCTATCCTCTTTGGAATCTTCGATCTCTTATCTCAAGATTTGTTTCCTGATCTGAAACCAACTTTCTTTGTATTCTTCCAATGTCTTCTATATTTCCCAAATTTTGAATTCATTTTATCAAACTTTCTCGTCAAAGAAAGCCATCTGCTCTTTCAAGCTTAAATCCTCTCCAATAGGTTATTTAGATGACTGATTTGAAGTGACCTTGAAAGCAACTTCCTTTCCCGTGGAATTTGAATTTCCTTTTTCCTCGTCTTCTTCTTGTTTCAAATCATATTCATGAGCTTTCAAATGAGAAAATAGCTCATGATGACTGATTTTGCTCGATTCTTTTGTATCTTTAATCACCGTAATCTTGACTCTCCATTTGCTAGTTAGAGATCTCAATATTTTGTTGTTGATCTCCTTCTCGGTGTATGATTTTCCCAAAGAACTTGCCTTATTGATGATAATTGTCAGTCTTAGGTCCAATTGATCTATTGTCTCATCAAAGCTTCATCTTGAAGGTGTCAAACGAATGTAGAATGGATCGCAACTTATTCTCTTTAATTTGCTCCGACCCTTCACACATGAGTGCTATAGTTTTTCACATTTCTTTAGCAGTCTTACATGTCTTGACTTTCTCTGTAAGCTCTCGGTTAGTGTCTCTATGATCTCGATCCGAGCAACTTGGTCAAGATTAAATAGTTTCCTTTCATCATTTGACATCTCACTTCTTTTCTTTTCAATCTTTTTGTCGAGTAGATGCTTCGCTCCACCGCCTTAACTTACCGGTTCAAAGTAAAACTTTATTGGTCCATCTTCAAGAGTTTCAAGCATTCTATCATGAATTGCACCAAGATGATTTTCCATGCGGAATTTCCAGAGTCAAAATCTTCAATAGAGAACTCGATGACTTTCTTTATCGCTCTTAAGAGAACTCATTGTTAGTAATAAAAATGATATGCACAGAATGCAATGAGTTTTATGAAAACGGTTTTTCAAAAAGATCTGTTTCGGTGACGACAACAGTCTTTCCTCAAAGACTATTGGTAACCAAAGCCGTGGTCGATTGAACCACCGCTCCGATACCACTTGTTGGTCCTGACGAGATGTGCAAGGATGTGGAAAGTCTAGAAAGGGGGTTTGAATAGACTTTACCACACTCAAAACTTTTTCGACTTTTTGTGAGCCGAGTGTGAGGTTAGAAGGCTTTGAAGTCTTCTACAGCAAGGTACTCGTAGTATGCTAGGTGTGATCAGCAGACTTCGGAAACTCGAAGTCTTCTCGATGGTGCGGAAGCTAATCTCGAGTGTATTTGAAAAACCCTTTTAATGAAAACCTTGGTGATGAATACTTAGCAAGTTTAGTGCAGTTTATTAAAACAATGATGAATGAGCAGATATAAGTATGTATGCAGTAAAGCTTGTAAAGACACAGTAGATTTTTATAGTGGTTCGGATATAACGATCCTACGTCCACTCTCCCCGATTCCACAGGGCTTTACTATCCACCAAAATCGGTCTTGTCTCCTCTAATCTCCTCGATTATTCGACCACGTAAAGTTTCCGCCCTTGGTACAATCAATGTGATCTTCGAGTGTTAACTCTTAGATCTCAAACAATCAACCTTTTCTCGCGAGAGATAATGAAAGGTGATTTACACTTCCTTGACCAAAAATAAATCTCTTTAAGAATATCAAAGTATTGAATCGATTTCTGTACGAAGATTTATGTGTGTACTGTAATGAGTGAAAATGGATTTCTCTTGATGTTTCTCGCGGGTGTATTTTCAAAAATCCTTCACTTCAGTTTATATGATCCAGAATTTGACTAGCCGTTAGGCTAATTTGTCAATCAGGTCTTCAAGAAATGGTAAGTGATCGTTGGAAGATTTGTTTGACTTTGGATAATTGATTGTTTGATATCAATCAATTATATCTTGATTGATCTTGATTGATAATCCAATCTTCTCTAGATTGATTACGGATATCTCTCGAATTATCCTTCTCGACTTTTGTTAACCACGAAGAATCTCTCAAAGTCAACTCTAGCAACCTTACACCTTGCTCCAAAGACAGCCTCAAAGCTTGTTGTGGCACGGATTCCAACCTTGCTATCTTTACTTGAACCTTTCTTGATAACACTCTTTTTGCATATACCTTATTATCTCTTCTTTATCTTCACGACGCCCTTACAGATGACTTGAATGAGATCTCTCTTAGATCTTTAAGTCTTCTTATCAGCAGCCTTCGATTCTCAATTAATACGGATCTTCGTGTCGAGCCTAGCAAGATTAACTATACTAAGACATAAACCCTATCTAGATCATCACCGACTAACGAGGTTCACCTGGTCCTATTACACTTAGGTTTTAGGAACATCATCAAAATATACAAATTCTAATCCTAACAATTTCCTCTTGATGTAGAAACGTAATCGTTTTCCACGAGGTTGACGAATTTGCTCCTTCTTCCTCGTCTTCAATTTGAATATCATACTCTAGTGCCTTTAGATGAGAAAATAATGTATGATGAGAAATTGGAGACAGATTCTAAGTAGCCTTGAGAATATTAGCTTTCTCCCTCCATCTTTTGCTCAATGCTCTAAAGATCTTATTATTGATTTTTTCCGTATAGGAGTTTTATTAAGTGTTGGTCCCACGAGTTGAGTATCACAAAGAGAAACTTGAAACAACCTTCTAGGGAAAATCTAGAAGGGGGGTTAAATAGATTTTCCAACTTTTTCAAACTAAGAAAATCAATTCAAGACATCAAATTTTACAAAGCGGAAATCGATTTTTAACTCAACTTTAAACGGATCAAAAACAATCGATAACTAGTCCGATTGTGAATCAAATTGAACTTTGATTAAATGTTGAAATTGATTATGAACAGATAAGTAAACAAAAGCAAGAAAGAACACAATGGTTTATAGTGGTTCGGATCAAACGATCCTACATCCACTCTCCTTCTTCAACTTGAAGAAGGGTCTCTTCCACTATTTACTTACTTTCCAACGTACAACTTACAACTTTACAATGATGATCTCTGATCTTCAATCTATCTTCAACTCCTAAACTTTTCCGAAAAATCTAACTTTACAAAGGCGAGAGGTGTGTTGAAGATGTACAGAGAAGTGTTCTATAAACACTTGAAACTTTTTGAAAAATCTCTTTGAAAACTTGTGTGAACTTTTGGAAACTTTGTGAATTATCAAAGGCTCCATTTGGATGAGTGAATTTGAAATCAAGGGATTTAAGATAATATACCATGCATTCACACAAACTAAAATAAAATGAATGGATTTGATTCACTTCAATATTAAGCACAAGTGAGAGAGGTGAGAGGATTTCAAATGACTAGGTTTTGTTGGGTATTTGAAATCCTCCCACTTATAAGTAATATTTGTGTTAAACAAATCCATTCATTTAGTTTTTCCAATTTTAATTTGTAAATGTATGGTGTATTATTCTCAAATCCATTGATTTCAAATGACTCCATCCAAATGGAGAAAGTGAAAAATGCAAAGTGAATTCGTTGTGTGTTATTCTTGTAAAAATAAAGTTATGCCTAGACCTATTCATAAGTCTGAAAGACAGCTTAGTTTGTTAGTTGGTTGTAACAAACTAGAACTACTTAACAAACTTAATCTTGATAACCGCTCTCATCTTCAAAGGTGATCTTGCTCTAGTCGTCTGCGGTGACTTGGTGAAGACTTGCCTTTCTTATTCTACTCACTTATCTTGACCTCGTCCGAGCTCTTCATAGTTGTCTCCTGCAGATGACTTGTTTCGAGCTTGTCTCCGGACTAGTTACGCCTCTTCGCACCTCACCTGACCTATCCAGTTCTTCCCGGTCCGATCAACCTAGAACCGGATCTTCACCTCGGCTATTCTTCGAAGTTGGTTGTTCATCCGAGTTGATCCTTTTTAACTCATCAAAACATCTTCTCGATCTAACAATTTCCCCCTTTTTGATGAAGTTAAAACCGCAAGAAAGAGACACACTCACAAATGATGTTAGTCGCAGCTTATTCAAGATAATCGGATAGGCATATTAAAACACATTCACACTTAATTCGGCATTATTCATGTTAGACCACTTAATTCACACTTAGAAAATTTTTGAAAAGTTTTACTAAAAATTTTAAGTCACAAGACTTTTTCAGATGATTCATACTTAAAAAATTTTAAGTCTTAGGATTTAGAAAAATTTTAAGACTTAGAAAAATTTTGAAGATTTTTTTAATTCGAGATGAGAAATTTTCTCGGATGATTGACACTTAGAAAATTTTTTAAGTTTTCTTAAAAAGCAAGAAAGAAAGCTTAAAAATAAGACAAGTCAAAACAGATAAGATAAAGTATTATTCACAACATTTACATATTACAAAGATGGATAAGAAAAAGAAGATAAGGTAAGAAAAAAATCCTTCGATCGATTCCCCATTGATAGGCTTCTCGAATGAACCCGGTGAAGACCCGTCTTCTTAGTGCCTTAAGCTCTTCTTCACCTTTTAGGCCTGATTCCACTTCAGCCACAGCAACGATGCCTTTATCCAGCTTCATGTCCACTAAACCGTCGGGGTTGGTCTTGGGTTTGCCCGCCTCGTAGCCGGAGTGCATAGGTCGGCGTTGAAAATTTTATCGCCTTCGTCGATCGGGCGATGATAGAGGTTGATGTCTTCCTTTTCAATCCACTCGTGCCACCTTAGGTCTTCGTCCTGGTCAAGAATAAGAACCTTTCGGGATGTACCAATGGTACATCCATCTAGCATCTAGATTCTTCTCTTTATATTCTTTAAACCATCGACCCGCGATGACCTTCTGAGGATTGAGTGTCCGGTGATAAGGTCTGAACTCAACTTCATCTCGCCCCTTTCATCTCCCATTTTCCGACCTCTTTGCTCCATCTCATCTCCAAGCCTTTGTTCTTCTTCTTGAGCGCTTCCTTTCCCTTTCACCATACCAGGCCTTCTCTTGCCTAATTCTCGCGAATCTGCTCTTCCGAAAGGTTTGAATAGTCGGGCTCTCTCTTCCTTTTCTCAGCCAGGTAGTTTTGAAACTTAGCGCTTTGGTGGAGAGGACTCCTCAAACATCTTTCCTTTACCTTTTGCCTTCACCTCGGCTGGTTTTTCTACTTCTTTCATTTTGGCCAATTTGGCGATTTTTCTTCATCCTCCTTCTTCCTCCCGATCTCATCCTCCTTGAGGGCTTCTTCCGATCGGCTCACCCTCACCAAGCGCAGCCAGCTCATCAGATTTAAGCCGAACATCCTGTTGGAACCACCGATCGCCGACTCTATGAAATTATCGGACTCGGGATCGCAATCCACATAAACCACGGATAGAATTGTACCTTTATTCACCGTAATAGGTGAAGACGAACCAGTTCTAAGGTCGGAATCTGCGATCGAAGGATGAGCCTCGAACCTCACGGTCTTGCCGTATTCCTATCCCTTTCCCTTGGACGCCGAGTGGTCGACGATCCTCCAAGGAATCGAATCCGCCTCTCTCGATCTCACATTTTTTTCACATGTCCTGGAGGCTCGATGTTAGGGTTTATTTATAGGCTACAACAGGGACCCTAAGGAGGAATTAGGGTTGGGCCTCCGATGGGCCTAAATATCCTGTGTTCATCCGAACACTTTACTTAAGCCCATCAATTGTAACTCACCACTAAAGAGTTATAATTGAATTACCGTCTAATCCCATATTATAATATGGGCTCCTTTATTATGTGTACGTTTATTTCCCCGTGTTTAAGATATCGAATGTCCATAAATTAATTAAATTACTGACAACTTAATTAATTTATATCTAATTTCAAGAGTAGTACCACTCATCTTTATTATTATGTCGATTAAATCCACTGCGGGGTTTACATAATAATCTTTATGAGCTCCTCAAGGGGACATCATCATCCTAAATAATTAGGACACGGATTCCTTCTATAATCAACGGACACCATATAAACAATGTTATCTCCCAATTCACCGAGCCTATTGATTTATTAAATCTCACCCATTGGCAAATCAAAGAAACATACATTGAGTACACGTGCCGTTATTATATAGGGATTAAGAAGACGTACATCCATAACAACAGAGGTCTTGTTCTTTTATATAGTCGTACAAATTGAACAACCTCATATGGTCCCGCTCAATACATACAAAATGTACTAGTGTAACTTTATAGTCAAGATAGACTAATACAAAATTACACTACAACCGTTTCAATGGTTTGTCCAAATCCATCTTGGTTGTGAGCTATTATTTATAATCTATAAGGAACTGATAGCATGATCTTCTCGTGTGACACCACACACCATGTTATCTACGGTATAGATTAATCTGACAAAATAATGATATATATAACAATCATAAATAATAAGTATTTTGATCATAATGAATCTCATATTAAAAGGATGTTCATACTCAAAAAGATGTTCATACAAAATCTAGGCTTATAGTATACATCCTAACACATCCTCCTCGGCCGCTTCCATTTCACCATTAGCCTTAGTGCCAACTTCTCTCCTTGTCTCTTCCAGAGCACTGAGGGTTCGCTCTCTTTCTTGTTCCGCCCTTTCCCTTTTTGACTTCATCATCCAGGAGTCAGCTTTGTCTCCAGATCCTTGCATTTAATGCGGAAGTCTGACTTTTCTAGAGCTAATGAGTCAACTATAATGGCATTGTAGTCGGTGGCTCGATTCCTCGGCCCTTGCATCTCTTCCTCCAAAGCCTTCACTTTCTCGGCCAAGACAGAGTTAGTAAGAGTTGTAATTTTTTCAATTAAATTTACCTCTACTTCCCTCATGCCGGCAATCATAGTCTCCGTGACCGCCTCAACCATCTTCTTCGTCTTCTTCTTCATCTTTTTGGAAAATGTTTGTTTGATTTTTCTCTCCATTTGAGCAACGATAGAGGAGATGGCTGAAGTTGGGCTTAGGTCATCGTCCTCATCCTCGGATGAGGATTCGGGCGAGGAGGAGGGGTTTGGGGTTACATTGTTTGAGGTAAGGGGTAGAAGAGCTCATCTGGATGTCATCCGAGGAAATGAGTAAGAGGAGATCTCAATTTACGGAGGTGAAGTTTGTGTTTGTGGGGGAATTGATGTTTGTGTTTCGTATGGGAATGGTAGATGAGGTTGGTTGTTCGGGTCGAGGGATGGTTGTTAGAGTAGGGGTGGATTCGGGTTGGGTGGGGGTAGATGTGGTTTCGAGATGGAGTTATGATTGGTTCGGTTAGGGTTTGTGTTTGGGTGTAGGAGTTGGGTGGTTATTTGGGGCAACTGTGGCTAATTTTAGAGGCTCGAGGTGCCAACCGGGCACACCTCTTCATTGCGAGGAGGAGATTGGGATAAAGAAAGAGAAGAGTTGGTACCTTCCTCTTGGATCGGAGAGAGCAGCTTCCTTGGTCGGAGATGGAGGGACTTCGCCTTGCCCGACCTCCGCTGCAATCTTGAGGACGGAGTATTTCCTCTGGGAGAAGGGTTGAGGACTCCGTCTGTTGACTCCGAGCTACCGGAGGATTCAGATACTTGAGACTTCGTTCGAGGCCTCTTCAAGGATGAATTGATCATCCTCATTAGAGTTCTCGTCCGAAGGTTAAGCCGGTGGCGGCAGACAACTCCTCCGAAGCTTTCTTTTCCGAGGCCTTGACTAGTCTCCTCCTTGATCTTCTCTGAGGAGATCTTGCCACGATTGCTACCTCCACATGGTCACTTCAACCACGAGATGGATTCTCCTCGGCTTGGACATCCTCTCCTCCGGCCTCGGCCACCGGCTTTGCAACTTTGCCTCTGGCCGCCACTTCTTGCCCCTGCTCTTTGATCCCTTGCAACATCTCCGATTCATCGTCTGAATCGGCATTCCTCCCGACCTTTCATTTTTGTAAGTATTCCTTTTTGTTTGGAATACTTTTTCGATCCAACTCTCCGGTCAATTTGCTCTGTTTCAGCCTCGATCGTAATGTGATTTTGTTGAACAGCCGATTGTAGAGTTTGCCACCCATCCTTCTTCGGCTGATTTAAAGGTCAGCCTCTTCTTCTCCTCACATAGTCTATAGATGAGCAGCTGGACCCGATTCACTTGAACCCCATCTAAAATGGCTCTCATCACACACAATCTGGTTTGGACAACCCATCATGCGAACTTTACTCTCCCAAGACAACCTTCTTTACAACAATCATCAACAATCTATACCTTCTCCTTAACAAATTTTTCTTCAAATCCCGATGAGTCCCTCTCGTAAGTAACTCTCACCATCTAATCGAACGATTCCTCCCAATCAACCTCCTTACGTCAATGGATTTACCCCTTCCATTGACGTATTGAAAATTCTCGCAAGATTTTCCCTAGTATATGACAAAGTTGTGCCATCAACCCTTGTATCAAATCCTTCCGTAGTCTCCTGCAAATTTACCGAAACTCCACTCCCAATAAGTCCACGTCTTGTTCGGGGAGACTTCATGGAAAGAAATCCCCACAATTGAGAGGCTTCTAGTAACCGGAGTATCTCTGCCGATTCTCTATCTCTCGTGGTTTTGAAGTCCACGTACATTTCGGCTTTCAACTTGCTCTTGAATATTTCTTCATTCATTTTAAAATCAGATGTATTTAAAGATATGTACTTAGGTTTATGGGGTTTTGTGGTTTTTGATGAAGAAGCCATGGTAAACAGCTTGGAAAGTTTGAGAAATTTTACGAGAATTGAGACTGGAATTCATAAAAGTAAATTTTGAATTGACGAAGGTATGTTTTTAAATCAAGAGGAGAGAGAGGAAAAATTTGGAAGATGATACGTGGCAAATTTTCAGGAATCATTTTTTACCGTTGATTGTTAAAGGCGCGTGTAAAATATCAACGGCTTAGCGAGAAAACCGCTTCACATTCAGTGCATGGCATTAACACGTCTTGAATCGTGTAAAAGTAACCGTTTATCCTATGGATTAGACGGCTAATAGGTTTACTTTATGCGAGAGATAATTAGTATACACGACGTAAGCCAAAATATACCTTTCTTTGCATAAAGGTTTCCTATTTCGATTGGGTTTTGTCGACTTGGTCATGAGTGACCTTGTCTTATACTTTGAAAATTCCTCCAAGTCGATTTTGAAAAACACAATTATTTTAATGCCATTATTTTGAATAAACTTTTTTAAAGCAAAAATTCTTCCGAAAAATTTGAAAATAGATGAGCTTGTGAAAATTGTTTTGGAAATACATTTTTCAAGAAAGGAGTGAACAAAAGGGGAGGTTTTTATCAAATTAGAAGTTTTAAGGCGATCTAACACGGTTGATATACATGTTCCTGCAAATACACTCAACAAAACCATTAGTAGCCGTGGTAAGTCGGATAGGATGCGGATAGTCATCTGTTTTCAAAGAAATCACCGATCAAGTGTCCTATGTCTCGATTTACTCGATGTCGAATAAGGTCAATATGACTAATCCTTGATTCTTGATTCCTAAGAGGGAGATCAATGATATCACTACCCGATTGTCCTTTGACACATATCTAGTTTGATAATTCTTTCTAAACATTTATTAAAGAAAGGAAAGAAGTAAGGAAAGCAGATAACAAATGCAAACGGAAGCAATTAAAAATCAACTTAAGATGCACCAAGTAATCCTAATTCTAAACACAGTTCTTTGAATCTAGACTCGGCTAAAGGTTTTGTAAGAAGATCTCGCCCTCCGAGATTCTCGTGGCTATCTTCTCTATCCTAATATCATTCTTTTCTACATGATCTCTAATGAAGTGATGTCTCGATGTCTATATGTTTACACCTAGAATGCGTAACAAGATTGTATGTCATGGCTATTGCACTATTATCACACAAGTAAATAGGAACAGATGATGTTTGAATATTATAATCCCTATGCCGCCGACTAATCCAGAGGAGTTGAGAGCAACAACTACCACTGCCATGTATTCACCTCGGTTGTGGAGGTGGCAATGATGCCTGCTTCTTAGATAACCAAGAAATTAATTTGTTGCCTAAAAATTGATAAGTTCCAGAGTTGGATTTCCTATCAATCTTACATCCTCCAAAATCGAATATGAATATCCGTATAGCTCGAAGTTGTCATCACCGGGTACTACAACCCAAGTTGCAAAGTCCCTTTGAGATATTTGAGGATTTTCTTAGCAGTCTCCAAATGAGTTTTCTTGGGATTAGATTGGAATCTTGCACATACCCCAACTAAAAAGGCTATATCTAGCCTACTTGCTGTGAGATAGAGAAGGGATCCAATCACCCACGATACTCCGTTGCATCCGTGGGTATCCCCTACTCATCCGAATCCATGAGAAGTTAGTTGCCATAGGTATTTTAATTTCTCTACTAATAGTCATCCCAAATTTCTCTATAAGGTCCTTAACATATTTAGTCTGATGTATGAATATACCCTTACTCGTCGCTTAATCTCGCAAGCCTAGAAAATATGTCAATTCACCCATCATAGACATTTCAAACCTATTTTTCATGAGAACACCGAATTCTTCACACAGAGACATTAGGTGAACCAAAAATAATGTCATCTACATAAATTTGAACCAACAAGATGTTACCATCTATTTCCTTTCTAAACAAAGTCTTGTCTATTTTACCTTTTGAAAATCCATTTGAAATCGTAAATTCGTATAAGGTATCGTACAAGCCTGTGGTGTTTGTTTCAGTCCATATAAGGCCTTATTGAGTTTATAGACCTTATTGTTGATCTTAAACCCAGGAGGCTTCTCCACATAGACTTCCTCAAGTAACATACCATTTAGGAAGGCAGACTTGACATCCATCTAAAAGACTTTGAAAGATTTATAAGCAAAGCAAATGCCAAAAACAGCCTTATTGCTTTGTTTTCATCTGCTTTATTCTTAAACACCCATTTGGTGCCTATAATCTTTCTATGTAAGGGTCTTTCCACTAACTCCCAAACATTTTGTCTTTCGAATTGATGCGGTTCTTCTGCATGGTACATTATCCAGATTTGGATCGAGATAGAGCCTCCTCAATAGACTTAGGCTCGAGAAGTGATACATAGCGGTGAGCAGACTTTGGGTATCAACCATAGTTAGTGTCCGCACACTACCTGGATGGGTCCCCAATGATCTCGATCGGTTGGATGATAACTTCTCATCCTCTTGCCTATTTGAGTAGAAGGATCCTCATCTTGATACTCGGGAGGCAACTCGTCGACTCTACCTCGAGCAGACGTTCCCTTCATCTGACGACTGGCCGATCACCGATATCAAGGGTGTCTCCTCGGATGGAGTCTGGAGAGGGATTGCCTTCGATTTTCGATGGGGATTCTTCATCATCTCGAATCAATCAAGACTAGGCAGATAGATCGTTCTATGTTTAGTCTTGGTTAGTTCAAATTTATCTAGATCATTTGTAATCTGATTCACTTTATCTCGAGAAAGAATGCATTTCATCAAAAACCACATGAGGAGTTTCTTCCACACAAAGAGTTGTCTTGTTGAAGACTCGAAAGCTTTGGAAGTGTTGGAATATCCCAAGAATATTCCATCACTGCCTTAGCATCAAAGGTCCTCAACTTAGACTTCTCATTGTTATGGATGAAGCATTTACAACCAAAAGCTCGAAAATATGAGATTCTTGGAATCTTACCCTTCCGCATCTCATATGGAGTCTTACCCTTACTTTTAACTTGCAAGCACTGTTGCAGGTATAGCGGGCGGTGTTGATGGCCTCACTTAACTCCGTGAGGGGTTCCATACTCGGCTAGCATGCTCCTGGCCGCTTCTTTAAGTGTTCTATTTCTTCTTTCAACTACTCCATTTTGTTGTGGTGTTCTGCCGATGAGGTTTCATGAACTGTCACTCTCATTTAAAAAGTTAGATAAACAAGAATTTAAAAATTCGGTGTCCTAATCACTCCTAATTTTAACAATATTAACACCTTTCTCATTTTGAATCTGCAATGCAGGACCGGGGATCTTGTTCACAGCCTCATTCTTTTTGAAAAGGAATATAACCCAAGTGTATCTAGAAAAATCATCAACAACAACAAGAGTATATTTCCTTCCACTAAAGCCGAGAGGTGAAATCGGTCCAAACAGATCAAGATGAAGGAGTTGTAAGACTCTTTCGATGAGGATGTTAATACTTTTAAATGAGTGTCTGGCTGTTTACCTTTTTGACATGCATCACATTTCGTATCGGTTGAGCATAATTTCTCGTGTAGTCCTTTAACAAGATTCTTTCTAGCTAGCTTACTAAGGGTTTTGAAGTTCGAGATGACTAAGCCTCTTGTGCCATAGCCAGTGAGATCATCTCCACCCGTAGCTACAAGACATGTATCCTTGGGGCAACTGTTAAAGTTAGCCACATAGACATTACCATGTACTGAAGCCGCTAAGTACCTTGTCTGAGGAGCTATCTAAGATATCACACTTATCTTTAGAAAATTTTATTAGAAAGCCTTTATCACAGAGTTGAGAAACAAATAATGATTATGCTTTAAACCTTCTACAAAATATACCTCGCATATCTGGACATCCCTTATAATCAAGGTACCAACTCCCTTAGTTTGTCCACAGCTTGTTGTCTCCAAAAAGAACTCGGGGCCATCAATATTCTGGAAGTTTGATAATAGCTTCTTGTTACAAGTCATATACGGTGAACAACCACTGTCTATGTACCAAATTGAAGCTAGAATCTCCTCCTTAAGTGATAGTCCCTATGATTCCTGTAAAACAGATCGGTTATGAGGTACCCTAGTGATCTTGGGTCCTTGAAGGTCTAAAATCACTTTGGGTAACCAAACAAACATCTCATTATTTAATAATAAATCAGATTTGATTCATCTACCAAATCTGTCTACAAACACATCACATTTAAATGATAGTTTATTGTATTCGATTTAGTGACTTTCTTGAACTTAGGAAAGATGGGATATCATCTACTTCTCCCATCAAAAGAACTGTAATAAGAACTTCTTCTTATCTTCGTTCTTGGAACCCTCTTAGTCCGATTTGGAGTCCTCAATCGAATTTTGGTTTTGATTGGGAAATGCAATCCTTATCCGACTAAGTGGTTTCCAAGGACCAATTTTAATTTCTTTTGAGGTTTCGTATGCCTTCACAAATTTCCTTGGTTTTGAATACGATCTATTATTCTTATCATAACCAAGCCCTGTCTTATCATGGGATTTTTGTGAAGTGCTAAAGATGTGGTCTATAACTGATTGTGAGTTATTAAGCTGGTTCATTTTGAAGACAAGCTTCTCATTGTCCTTCTTAATGAACTCATTCTCAAGATAAACCATTTCAAATTTGTCTTTTAAAGATTTTAATTCATTTTCTAGTCTTTCGCATGCACTAGCCGATGTACTAGCTTTGAGCACAGGGTAAACATTCCCCTTGAATGTTTCCTTAGACTCGTAGTAGTTCACAACTAGCTTGCCTTTGACTAGAATGCTGAATCGATCTTTTAAAGTCAAATTTTCTGTCTCCAATTGCTTATAAGCGATCGGAGACATCTTTAGATCTTTCAATAATCCTTGGTCATTATCTCAAAGCAGATTTATATGAATCATTATCGGACGAAGAGTAATAGACTACCTCTTTGGTCATAAGACAAATTTCATCGTCGATCCAAAATCGGATGAAGATGATGAGGATGATGATGATTTTCTTGATTCTTTTTCTTCACTAGAAGGGCTCTTTGATCTGCAAACCTCCTATCTCTTTTCTTTCTTTCTTTTCTCTTCTCGCTCCTTAGGAGTCACTGGGGACAATCATAACTAAAATGACTGGCTTATTACAAGTGTAACAAGTATCATCCATGTCTCGACTTAGACTGGTAGGATTCCTTTTTGCGGTGTGATCTCGAACTCTTCTTGTCGACTCTTTTTCTTATCATCATCGGTTGAGTCATCCTCCTTTCTTCTTGATCCCGATCTGGATCTATCCTTTCCTACAAACCTCACTTATTACGTTTATATTTCATTCTCAATTTATCATACCTTTTTGTGAGCAATGTCATCTCGCTTCCTTAAGAGATAAGTCACTCCTACTAATTCAAATTCTTGCCTTGTCTTCCTTGTTGACAAAAGCAACAGACTTGGACGAGGTGCTTGACTCCATCTCGTCTTCCTCATCTTCTATCTGGATATCATATTCCAAAGCTTTTAATGAGAGAATAAAGTATGATGAGTAATAGAGGATAAGTTTTGAGTTGCTTTTAGGATATTTGACTTCTATCTCCATCTCTTGGTCAAAGATCTCGAGTATTTTATTGTTAATCTCCTTCTCTCGAATAATTCTTCCCTAAATCACCGCTTTATTGAGAAGATTTGTTAGTCTCACATCCAGTTGATCTATTATTTCATTCTCCTTCATCTTAAATGTATCAAAAGTATGTAGCATGATTGCGGCTTGTTTTCTTTCACTTGGTCTCGATCCTTCACACACATTGGCAAGGGTCTCCCACATCTCCTTAGCCGATTTACACCTCTTGACCTTTTCAATCCAATCTTTACTTAGAGTTTCTATGATTTCCGTCCTAGCCACTTGATCCAAGTTGTGAATTTTCATTTCATCACTAGTCACCAAAACTCTTCTTTTCCCGTCGACTCTAGTCTCACTGCAGCAGCCATCGCATGGTCCCTCCATGATAGAATTTTATGGGTCCCTCTTCAAGAACCTTTTCCATTCTGTTATGAATAGCCTTTAGATGATTCTCCATCCTGAATTTCCAGTAATCATATTCCTCAATCGAAAATTCAGTAAGCTCTTAGACTTCTTGCTTTTCACGGATGACATGATGAAACAAAGAAGAAAAACAAGAACTCGTTAGTAGCAAGGTTAGTGACTTAAAGATGAAGAAGATGATCAAGAAACAATTTTAGAATTTTTATCGAGGCCTAAAATCAATATTAGAACAGCTTTAACACTGGCTCTAATACCACTTGTTGGTCCCACGAGTTGAGTATCACAAAGAGAAACTTGAAATAGCCTTCTAGGGAAAATCTAGAAGGGGGTTGAATATATTTTCCAACTTTTTCAAACTAAGAAAATCAATTCAAGACATCAAAGTTTACACAAATGGAAATTGATTTTTAACTCAACTTTAAACGGATCAAAAGCAATCTAATAACTAGTTTGATTGTGAATCAAATTGAACTTTGATTATATACGAAATGGATTACGAGCGGATAAGTAAACAAAAGCAATAAAGAACACAATGGTTTATAGTGGTTCGTATCAAACGATCCTACATCCACTCTCCTTCTTCAACTTGAAGAACGGTCTCTTCCACTACTTACTTACTTTCCAACGTACAACTTACAACTTTACAATGATGATCTCCCGATCTTTCAATCTATCTTCAACTCCCAAACTTTTCTCAAAATCTAACTTTACAAAGCGAGAGGTGTGTTGAAGATGTACAGAGAAGTGTTCTATAAGCACTTGAAACTTTTTGAAAAATCTCTTTGAAAACTTGTGTGAACTTTTGGAAACTTTGTGAATTATCAAAGTGAAAAATGCAAAGTGAATTCGTTGTGTGTTATTCTTGTAAAAATAAAGTTATGCCTAGACCTATTTATAAGTCCTGAAAGACAGCTTAGTTTGTTAGTTGGTTGTAACAAACTAGAACCGCTTAACAAACTTAATCTTGATAACCGCTCTCATCTTCACCGATCTTGCTCTAGTCGTCTGCAGTGACTTGGTGAAGACTTGCCTTTCTTATTCTACTCAGCTTGTCTTGACCTCGTCGAGCTCTTCATAGTTGTCTCCTGCAGATAACTTGTTTCGAGCTTGTCTCCGTACTACTTCGCCTCTTCGGACCTCGGGTGACCTATCCAGTTCTTCCTAGGCGATCACCTAGAACCTCGACTATTCTTGAAGTTGGCTATTCATCCGAGTTGATCCTTTTTAACTCATCAAAACTTCTTTTGATCTAACATTAAGAAGATTAGTCATCCCGATATCCATTTGGTCAATTGTTTCTCCATCCTTCATCTTGAAAGTGTCAAAAGTATGTAATACTGATTGTAACTTGTTTTCCTTAACTTGATCGGATCCCTCACACATATTTGTTAGGGTTTCCCACATTTTCTTTGCCATTTTGCAATGCTTAACTTTTTCAATCCAAACCTTACTCAAAGTTTCAATGATTTCAGTTCTAGCAACTTGATCCAAATTATGAATTTTCCTTTCATCATTAATCAAATCTGCACTCTTCTTCTCACGCCTAACTCTAGCTTCGAGGATTCAGCTCCATTCTTGACTACACCATGATAAAATTTGATAGGACCTTCCTCAAGAATCACCTCCATACAATCATGAATGACTTTGAGATGATTCTCCATTCTAAATTTTCAATAGTCATAATCCTCAATAGAGAAATGCAGCGATTCCTTGACTTCTTACTCTTGATTGTAGACATGATGAACAAGTATACTCAAGAAACTTTGTTAGCAAGATTAGGAAAAAAATTGAGATAAACACAAGAACACGAATAACAAGAATTATCAAGACCTAAAATATATCAAAAATAGTTTAACACTTTGCTCACGATACCATTGTTGGTCCCAGAGAATACGATTAATAAAGAGGTAAAATCTAGAAATGGAGGGTTTGAATAGATTCACAATCTACCCAAATTATTCTTCTAAATTGACAAGATAATCTAATCAACTATCAGATTGTGCAATGGAATAATTTTGTACTTGATTCTTTGATAATTCTTATTTCCATGATTTATTACTCAAATTGATGAAGAACAAATAAGTAATTTGAAGATAAAGCGAAAGTAAAGAACACAAAGATTTATAGTGGTTCGGATTATGAAAATCCTACATCCACTCTCCTTTCATGATCCTATGAAAGGGTCTTCACTACTTACTCACTTACTTACTGACACAGATTACAAGTTCTTCAGCCTTTACACGTTCTTCTCTATTCGGATATTTCAGCTCGAAGATGTGTTGTGAGTATTCTACAAACACTTGGAAAAACTAAATGTTGAAAAACGTTTTGTGCTTAGAAAATGCTTAGAATGCTACGTGAATATGTGTTACAGGTGTTATGGGAATCAAAAAGTGATTCTAATTCTACTCTATGATCTATTTATAAGAGATTCGGTAGTTGTAACCGCCTTGATGATTCTTCGGCGTTTGTTGCAACCGAATAACTAATTCTTGTTGAATGGGAATCAAGTTTCTTGAGTAGTTATAACCATTTATGTTAATTGGCTATAACTTCTTAAAAATCTTTAACACTACCCTAGTCATCTCGCTTCTTCAAGCTTGGCACGACTCGTCCTCGTCGATCTTCTCATGTCTTTCTTATTCTACTCATCATGGCTTGATGAGTAGGTATGTTGTCGTCTGCTTCTTAACTTCGTTTGACTTGACTTCGCCTCTGCCTTTCTATCTCGATCGGCTTTCATCCGATCTTTTGTACTTAGCCTATTTATTACACATATTATTCATTACTTCTGACTATACAATGTATCCAATTTGGTCATCTTATTTTACATACTCAACTTAACTTCATCAAAACTAGAACATTTTTATCCTAACAGATACATCGGCTACGGAGAGAAGCTAATATGTCTCGCAAGATTGAAATGCAAAAAAAAATTAATTGAAGTATTGTTTTAAAAAGATTTAAATGTTTAGATTAGATTGTAATTTGTTAAAATGAAACGGCATCATTTTTTTCAAGCCACGTGGATGCTGATTGGAGTGAATTGTTGCATGTTTTTTAGGTGTATTTTAGTGCAAAAAGTGATCCAAAGTGTTAGATTTTGTGCATAAATGTGTAGAGTATCATTCTTTTGCCTAAAAAGTATTACTTGATGGATAATTGATGTTTTTCATCCATTTTACAGTAAATCGGTGGAATTTGGCCAAACCGAGAGTACCGGCATTCATAGGATGAAGAGACGATCGAGACGGACGAAAATGGGGGTCGGAGGCGGAGCCCGGGTCGAGAAAATCCCTGGTCTCGACCTCTGGTCGAGGACCAGAGACCTTGACTCGAGGGATAAGGCGGAGGGAGAGAATTTCAAAAATTGGAGCTGCCTCGACTTGAGGGCCGAGCCTCGAGTCGAGGATGAGACAAAGCGGGATCCCTCGAGTCGAGGATCCTGTTTGGAGGCAAAATCGGAAAAGCGTGATAGCGACTCTTAGGCCTCGACTCGAGGGCCCCAAGCTCGAGTCGAGGGAGCCACAAAACCCAAAATATTGGTTTTAAATTATTTTGAGCAGAAAACAGAGCATAATCATCCTAGCTTAGTTTAGAGCGGTTTCTAGGCGGTTTTCTCGAGCGAAATTATCATTCCATAGCTTAATTCTTCTTGTAATTGGATTAGATTGTTAGTTTTTATTGTTTTCAAGCTTGTATACATTAGATTAGTGATTTGATCCATTAGATTTTCATTTTCAAGTTGTAATTGAAGAGGTGGAGTTTGCAATTGAAGAATTTGTGAAGACTCAAGCATTCTTATTTTTGTTAATTGGAGCCAATTGGTGATGTTCTTCTACTTTTCTCTCTTTAATTCTTTGTTTGTGGTTATTAGTGCTTTAATTGCTTTCCTAGATTTTTCACCCATGACTTTTGCTCTTAGCACCATGGACTAATAGTTTTGTGCTTGGGATAATTGAAATTGGGGATGATGTGATTGCCTCATGCTATGATTGTTGAGAATTGTTGATCAATTGAGTAGATTGCTTCCTAATTGTGATTCTCATTGTGTTTCATGCAAAATTATCTCTTTAGATTAATGTTTGACCACCTTAGCAATAGGCAAGAGTTGAGCTAACGTGATTAGGGATTAATCGGGTTGTAATTTTGCATGATTGTATGAATTGGGGACTTCTTAATTGAGAGATTGGAAGGACTAAGAATACTCACATTAGGCATTGTGTTATTAATGGAGTGATTAATTTCATGATGGTTTATGCTTTCTAACTTGATTGATTTGCAATTGGATACAATCATAGCTTGTTAATCATGGATTCCTTGATGGAGATTATCCCTAGCACCCCTATCCCCCATTGATTTTAGCTTGTTTGTTATTGCATTTTAGGTGTTTGATAAAGCTGCTTGCATAGATTTAGCATTTAATTCTTGCCATTATATTGTAGTGTTTAGTGCAAACCCATTCTTGCAACAATAGTCATTAATAACTTGTATTCTTAGGGCCTCACTTGCATACTAATTCCCTTGGATTCAATATTTTTGATTGGTCTTAATACCACTTACCGGATTACTACAAATCGACGCCACATAAGCAACGAGTAGAGACAAATCTGCACATGTAAGCTATAATTTTAAAAAATTATTAAATTGGAGCTTTGTTTCTTAAAATTCAAAAAGTTTAGATTAAAATGCAATTTCAAAAAAGGTGGTGATTTAATATGCAATTAAGTCTTTTTATGACTTATTGGATTCTTAACCCTATTAGTACTTTAACTCAAATTTCGACGCAAAATTATTTCATGGATTTATGATTTGAGATTTAATTTTTGATTTGCTTTTCCAAATTTAATTTGAATAAAAAATAAAAAAATAAAATTAAAATCACAGACAACGCCCACTTAAGCAATGAAAATAATAATCCTCAAATTCGACAACACATCAAGAACAAGGAGAAACTAATGCCCATAAGCTCGAATCGCAAAAAATATTTAATTGGAGTTTTGTTTAACAAAATTCAAAAATTTAGATTAGATTGCAATTTGTGAAAAGGTGGTGATTATATTTGCAATTAAAAAAAAAAGGAAACTACGTCGTTTCTTTCACAATCACGTGGACACCATGTAAGCGGCGGGTAGAGACAAATCTACCTGTAAACTATAATTGCAAAATTTATTAAATTGGAATTTTATTTGTCAAGATTTAAAAGATTAGATTAAAATGCAATTTTTGGAAAAGGTAATGATATATGCAATTAAGCTTAAAATATTTAACAAATATTCTCTAAATAATTTATAAGTTCTACATAAAACCATTCATAACTCCTAATATCATTCACTAACATCAAAATAAATAATAACATATTCAAACTACAAAAGAAAAAAAAAGGGTGAATTAACACAAACAATACAGATAGAAGTAGAAAAATTTAACTTGTTCTTTTGATTAAACTTTCATGATTCATTAAAGTGCAAGATAAGATAGTTTTTTTCTCGTAGAGAGTGAAATGATACTGATGAAGAGAGTTTCCCATTTTAATAGATGCATTCAAACAAAAAAAATCAGATTCACTACTTTATGTCATTATGACATAAAATATTTTATTATGTTAGTATAAAATATTTTATTTAACAACGGTATTATAAGCATTTTACTATAAAATGGATAGAAAATATTTTATTTTAAATAGGTGGGTAAAAATATTTATTTGTTATGCAAGTTGGTATAAATCATTTTCTTCCTATTATTTATATACTTTACATATAAACATGTATTGTTAGATTAGGTATTACTTTTGATGAGTTAAAGTGAATAGACTAGAGTCGGCTCATGTAAGTAAGATGACCGGTGAGTATGTATAGAGCAGTGATGTAATGAACACTAGTGTTAGGTGATTAGACTAGGTAAAGCTAGTATAGTCAGCTGAAGTCTAGAAAAAGAAGGTCATCGAAGACGATCTTGAAGAAGTCATTTGTTGGAGAGAATAATGAAGAACTCAAAACAAGGTCGAGACCGTTTGAGTAGAATAAGAAAGGCGAGTCTTCACCAACTAGCTCGAGATTAGTGAAGTCTAGACGGTTTTCAAGAATAAGTTTGTTAAACAATTTTAGTTTGTTAAAACAAACTAACCGTCTCACGAGCTTATAAATAGAAGTAAGCACGATTAAGGAAGAACTCTTAGCATTCACGATTCTAATATTCACAATTTCAAAGGCACTCACAAGTTTTCTAAAAAGTTTTCATAAGTTTTTAAATGTTTATAGAACACTTTCTTGTATATCTACAAACACTCTTCACCGTATCTTTCAAGTTTCTAGATAGTTTGATAGATTGAAGATAGGATTGAAGAAGAAGATTTTCACATCATTGTAATTGTAATCTCAAGTAAGTAAGCAAGTAAATGAGTCGAGGCCCTTCTTCGAATCTGAACCATTATAAATCCCTCGTGTTCTTTACTTCCTGTTTTTACTTATCTCGTTGATAATCAATTGCTTAAACATATTAATTTCAGATTGTTTTTGATCCTAAAAAGATTGAGTCTAAAAGCTGTTTCCATTGTTCTATTTTAGTGTCTTGAATTGATAATCAATTTTAGAAAATTTAGATAATCTATTCAACCCCCTCTAGAGTTGCTTTTATTCACTCAATCTCGGACCAACAAATGGTATAAGAGCAGTGTTAAAGTTATTACGAATATTTCTTTTAGTCTGAGTGATCTTTGATTTTCTAAAAAAATCTTGAAATAAATTTGTTCTTGAATAATCTCTGCTGATTTTCTTGTTAATTACTAACCATGTCTCGAGTAATGATAGAAAGGTTAAGAACCTTCCAGGACTTTGATATTGAGGACTATGACTACTGGAAGTTCCGCATGGAGAATCATCTTAAATCAATCCATCCTCGAATGGAAGACGTCCTAATCTGATGGGCCAATTAAATTTTATCATGGTGGTGTAAGTGGCGGAGCGAGCGGCTCGTAATCACGGACTCGAGACGGTGTATGATTGGTGTGTATAGGGTAAGAGTTATTAAGACCAATCAACAAAATATCGAACCCAAGGGAAAAAGTATGCACATGAGGTCCTAGAAATACAAGTTCTTAGTGACTAGAGTTGCAACAATGGTTTGATACAAAAACAACAAAACACAAGCAAGAATACAAAACAACAAGGAGCAAGCAATAGATCGAACACTTAGAATACAATAACAACAACAACAATAAATGGTGGGATAGAGGTGCTAAGATTAACATCCATCAATGAATCATCAATCAACAAGCTATAATTGAATCAAATTGCAAATCAACTAAGATAGAAAGCATAAACCATCATGAAATTAATCACTCCATTAAAATCACAATGCCTAATGTGAGTATCCTTAGTCTTTCCCATCTCTCAATGTAGAAATTCCCAATTCATACAATCATGCAAAATTGAAACCCGATCAACACCTAATCACGTTAGCTCAACTCTCGCCTATTGCTAGGGTGATCAACCATTAATCAAAAGAGACAATTTCACACAAAGCACAATTAAGAATCAAAATTAGGTAGAAAACTAATATGAGTATCCTTAGTGCAACTAATCTCTCGATTCCAAAGCACCCAATCCACACATTCATACACAATTATCACCCGATTAATACCGGATCACGTTAGCGCAACTCTCGTCTATAGCTAGGGTGATCAAACACTAATCTAAAGAGATAATTATGCATGAAGCACAAATGAGAATCACAATTAGTAAGCAATCTACTCAATTAATCTCCAATCATCAACAATTATAGCATCATCAATCAAATCATCATCAATTTCAATTAACCCAAGCACAAGAGAATTAGCCCATGGTGAAATCCATGAGAAGAAGATAGAATGGATCAAACACAAAGCAAATCACAACAATTAAGAAATTAAAGAGGACAGAAGAGGAAAAACATCACCAAATGATCTTCAATTAACCAAAATAGGAATGCTTGAGTCTTCAACAACAATCTCCAAATGAATTACAAGCTTGAATTGAAAGAATTACAAGGATCAACTGCTAATCTATGGCTAATCTACCAACAATCAAAGGAAATCTACATCTAATTCTAACTTCTACTCTAATCTAAGAAAGGAATTGGCTTGGGGCCTGAGAAATCGCCCCAAAACCGCTACTAATCTGCTACTATTAGTTCCTCTTTTTCCCCCTCGAAATGCCCTGCTTCTCCTCCTTAAATAACGAAATTTGGAAAATTCTCCCCCTCGAGTCGAGGGTCAGGCCTCGACTCGAGGTCCCCTGCAAAATACCTCGCCCTCGAGTCGAGGGACAGGCCTCGACTCGAGATGCCTGCCATTTTCCATTTTTTATCCTTTTCGCATAGCCCTCGACTCGAGGCTCTTGCTCCTCGACCGCAGCTCGAGTTCAGTGGCACTTTTCTCGCACGGCTTCGGCCCCGACCCCTGTTCGTCCCGGATGTCCGTCTCTTCATTTTAAGCCTAATGGTACTCTCGGTTTGGCAAAATTCCACCGAATTACCTGCAAAATGGACGAAAAACATCAAAATCTCACAAATAATACTTTTAGGCAAAAGAGTGATACTTTTCACATTTAGGCACAAAAACTAACACTTTAGCTCACTTTTTGCACTAAAAATAGCCCTAAAAACATGTATCAATTCACTCCAATCATACCCCTAACTTGAATTGTTGCTCGTCCTCGAGCAACGTAGAAACTAAGAACAAAGGAGTGAATTGATTGCAATTATGTCACATGGCACCATAGACGAAAAATAAGACAATCGAACTCATCAATGATCACTTGTATCAATGCAACTATCCACTAGCAATCAAGACAAATCATGCTCAAACAAATGCTCAATCAAATACTCAACACATTGCTCCTTCCATGGAGTGTTTCACTCTTCACTCAAGTGTATCAAGGTTTAAAGCACTCAATCATCAATTCACAAATAAGTACACCATATGCTTGCCACAAGACTTAATCTCAATCAAAATTATTTGTTATCAATCAAGAATCAAAGAGGTCTTTCTTCTAGGTTGTAATGTTGGCTCTTTGGAAAGGTGGGATATTTATGGATAAGAGTGACTAATTAGTAGAGACTTGAATGTAAACTAATCCATACAATGCACATCTCTTCACTTTCATCTAGCACACTCTTTCTTTTGAACTTCAATGATCATTCCACCATTCACTTGAGCTTTCTCTTTTTAAAGCTCACAAATTGAATCATTTCATCTTTTCATTTCACTTTTCTTCACAATTCAATCTTTTCACAACCTTTCTTCTCTTTTATGCTTTATTCATCATCACTTAGCTCATCATTTTCTCACACTTAGCAATCAAATCACCATCATTAGCCAACATTCAAGCTCTACTAAGCATAGGACAAGAAAGGCTCATACAAAATAGGCTAAATGGTTTCAATTTCACTTGGCTTGCCAAAGAATAAGGATCATAAGGCTCAACATGGCTCACTAAGGAAATCAAATGTATTTGGTAGGAAAGTATTTGGCAAAGTAACTTATCATTCCAAACATGGCCTCTTATCATTTTCAAAACATTACACAAAGATCAATATTAACAAGTCTAGTGGCAAGTTCTAGCATACAAATCATGAATGATGCACTCACAAAGGAATTAAATCAACCGTATAAGATGTACGATTATTAAGGCACAAAACTCACGGGCTTAAATTGAGCAATGAATCAAGAATTTTCAATCACATTCATCTTCACATAATTAATCAAGCAACTAGCATCAAGCTACAAATCTACTCATGATCATAACAAATTCCAACTAGTCTTACAACTCAAGCACAAATGCTCATGTACATAACCTCAAACATACTCACTATATCAAGATGATACTCAAAAATATGTCAATGAATCCACTATTAAGCTCAAAATCAATAAATCTCAAAGGCCTAGGAATAAGGAATCCAAAGAAATCATCAAGGAATAATCAACAATAGACAATCAAACTCAATAAGATCAAGATAATAACCACCATCAATAAAATCATCCAAAAATCCAAAACCAATCATAACAATCATCACAATCATCAAGTCAAGAGTATAAGCATCATCAAAAGTACAAGGGAAAACAAGAATATCAGAATCTAAAGAACAACAAGAAGAGGGAATGAGGAATAGGATAGCCCTAATAGTCGGACGACGGCGGTGGAGGAGGGTAGTGTCTGGCCCGAAGTTCCACGAGCTCATCTGTTGAAGGAGTGCATACATGTCATGCTGAGTCTTCGTGAGACTCCTCCCGCATCCTCCGAGTCTCCTCATTAAATCTGCGGGACTCCTCAAGCATCCGGTACATCTCATCCTGCCGGGTCGACTCTCTAAATGCATCCTCCGACTGTCTCGCCCACATATCCTCTCGGCCGTAACCCACGGCCTCTCGAGATGAACTCCCGCCTCGTACTCTCTACTCCTCATCTCGTCCCGCCGGTACATGTTAATCTCTGGCTGGTAATCCTCGTCCATCTGTCTTGGCGGCTCCTCTTGCTCCTGCTCCTCATCATCCTCGTCCTCGAATCATAATCTCCGATCTCTACCTCTGCTCCTTCGCAGCTCCATCACCCCGATCATCATCGTAACCCGACCGCCGACCTCCATCGTCATCATCAACCTCTCTAAGCACATCCCCATGCTCTCTAGTGTAAGCGTCTATCGCCTCGGTATGACGCCGTGACCACATACGCAGATTGATAGTCACAAAGGCCTCGAGATCCAAAACTCGCCGTCAACCTCTTATTAGGTAGAGGGAATCGGCCACCATGATGCTTTGTAGGCACCACGTCCTACCGATGCGGTCTAGCGTCCTCATGCGCCGCATGGTATCAAGAGTAAGGTCGGGGCCCTCCACCGCTCCGAGGTTATGCGTCGGAATCCCAAAATGCTCGGCGATCGGTGTAATCATGCCACCGAAGTTAATCTTCTTGAACTTCGTGCTAGTGGCTCTCTCAAATAAATAGCAAAGGTAGGCGGCGGCATTAAATCGACTCCATGTAAGAAGCACCAAATGACGTATAGCTCCTCGGATACCACGGCTCCTCCCTCCGATCTCGCGAATATGGTACCCGCGAGAATCTTCTCAAGATATCGGATGACCGGGTTCCTGATATGTGTGCTCTTAGACTTCCCGAACAAAATCGGGCTGATTAGGAGCCCCGCATTTGAAATCCTCCTCCAAAATTGCTTAGCATTATACTCCTTCCCGATGTTCAACGGTGATCGGTCGAGGTCATAGGTGCTCCAATAATCTCGTTGACCTCGTCCGCAGTCAACGAGTACTCATACCCCATGAGCTCAAATGTAATACTCCTCGGGAATTTGGCCCTCCTGGCCTTATCAACTCTCACCGTGCACAGAACTCGAGAGTGAGTCCGATATATGTCCTAGGCCTCTTCGCCAAGAAACTCCCCATCCCAACTTGCTCAAATAGGCGAGGAATATCCTCCTCGATCCCCATCGATATCATGCAATCTTGGTCCACTAGTCTAGTCTTGACCACCCGGTTATAGAGCTCGTAATATAACTCAATATGAGTCCTCCACTGGTGCTCATCCCACTGAATTCCGAGCTCACGGGTGTCACGTGTGCACGTCGGATAGCAGCCTTCTTTCTCGCGAATCTCCGCCTTAGAGAGGTTATGTCTGCTCGGCCCCTCTAGACATTGTTCCTGCAAATCATTCCCACAAGCAAAAATCAATACCAACAAATACAATACGAGCTCAGAAAAATATCAATCATACCATGAACGAGTCAACAATCAAAAATCATCTCAAATGAACAAAATCCCTAGTAACTCGCAACAAAGCCTCAACAATGGTCAATGAGTCAACTAAACACATATATCCAATAGAAGTGTTTAAAATAATCCTCAAACATGCATTTACTTACTAACATGGCCCCACAATTAATTCACAAGAAGGCTCAACAAATAATTATGCAATTAAGCTCAATAAAATCCCAAAAATCATAGGCCAATTAGCAAGTAATTCAACAAATATGCATCAACAAATCATACACTTCTATCAACACCATAATTCAACTTGACCAAATGATCCCAACAATTATACTAGGAATTCCTACAAATGCCATAATTCACAATTCCAATCCCAATTCACAAATAAACGAGCACAATATCAAATTCAATCCTCAACATGCTCCTATTCTCATCAAACAATCCAAATATACTCATACAAGGCTTCAAATCATCCAAAATAATCATGCATCTCAAGTGTCTATCAAAATACCCAAATGCAATGTTCCAAATTCAAGAATTTTATCACAAATCATAACACCCATGCAAATATTACAATATAACAATGAAATTGAAACCAAGAAGAGTAGAGATTACATACCTTGTTTGTGAATTTGGCCAAAAAAATGGACTTGGACAACACCCACTCAAGTATACCCAAAATCCCCAAATTTGCTTCCAAAAACCCTCAAGATCCTACCTTTATTCAAGGTATATGATAAAATGATGAAATGATGGTTGATATATGGTGAAATTGATGCAAAAACGACGGAAATAAGGGGGAAAAACTGGAACGGCGCTGCTAAAACCTAACCCTCGAGTCGGGATTCTGCTGCTGATCCTCGCGTATTTAAAAATAACACGCGCCTCGAGTCGAGGGCTAGGCCTCGACTCGAGGGATCCAAAAATTCGAGTGCCTCGACTCGAGGTCTCACGCACGACTGGGGATATGCAAAACCAACTCCTCGACTCGAGGTGGCACCCTCGACTCGAGGGATTTGTAAAATTCTGAATTTTTGACTAAGTGTAAATCCCTCGACCCGGGTCCATGCACTCTCGACCCTGGGTCGAGTCCAGGATTTTGACGATTCCCGGGCCCGACCCGACCCCGAAACTCCTAAAAATGACCTTTATACCCCTAACGAACCCAAATATGCAAAAATTACCATTTTGGTCCTCGATTTAAGCCCGGTCGCTCATTCGATCGAGGAGACCGGGTTCTCTTCCTTTTTGCTCATTTTCACCAACTTTTAAGCTCTCCTTTCCTTCTCGATTCCTCGATTCCTTTGCAAATTCGATCCTTTCCAATCCTCGTAGTGAGTATACCTACACACGGGCCAAAACAATTCATCAAAATCATCATTACAAGATGCATTTCTACCCTAAATGACACACACCCCCAAACTTGATCAAGTCATGCATTCAAGTTTGGCTCAAAATACATGCAACTCATAATGATATCAACAATTAAGCACAACAATATATGAATTTCAGAGCATAGAGCATCATGTACCAAGAATAAGCAATTAAGTAGCAAGCCAAATCTCCTAAAAAAACAAAAACATTAATCTACCAAAAACACAAGAAAGAAAATAAAAAGATGGGTTGCCTCCCATCGAGCGCTATTTTTCGTGTCCTATGCCGGACTTATTCTTCACATCCAACATCCTTCATCGGAATGGCCAAGGGTAGCGATCCTCCTTCCCATTGTATCTCGATCTTTGTGCTTCAAGGTCTAGGAGGTTCACCGAATAGATAGGACAACCACCGATAGATATGCAAAGTGTCCATGGTTGTTCCCCTTTTTCTCTTGCCATCCTTCTCGATTCTTCTTTCCTTTCAAGGATGCCCAAGCGTTTCTTTAATTCTTCCCTATAGTCAAAATTCACAAGAGGCAAAATTAAATCATAAGAAGCATCATTTCCAATAAAATCAATATTTGAAGAGTTAGAGGGTATAGAAATGCTCATTTCGATCTTCGCAGCTTCATTGGATGCTCTTAGATTTTCTTCCTCATTATAGCTCATGTCCATCAATGGACACTCCTCTTCCTCACTTTTGACAAGAGATTTCTTCCTTTCATCCTCATTGCTTGGACCCTCTACTACATCTCTTCTTTCATTTTCTTCCTCCCCTTCTTCTTCTTGACTTTCCATGATATTCAAGTTCTTTACTTGGCTTAGGAAATCTTTGAGTTGACACTTAATAAACGTGAAATGCACTCCGGTGATCTCCATGTTCCCCTCTATCCATGAATTTACCTTTTCTTTGGTCTCATACATTTCTTCATACAAGGGAAGCATATGATCACACCTAGCATCATCTTCCTCAAATTTTTCCAACACGAATCCAAGCATCTCTTGCAATATAGCTCTCATATCATAGAGTCCCCATTCTTCAATTTGAGGAGAAGCTTGTGGCATTGGATAATCATTCTCATAGCTCCTCCTATCATCATAATAATCTTCCTCTTCCGATGCCCCTTGAAATTCGAATCCACAATATTGATTGCATGCTTGATCATAAGGCTCATAGTATGGGAACATCTCTTGAGGTGGGGAAGAAATTTCTTCACTTATCCAATCTTCATAATTGGATGGAACTTGTTGCCATTGAGAATTATCTTCATAGTTCCTCCAATCATTGTAGCTCAATTCTTCAAAATGTGGAGAATACACCCTACTATCTTGATAATATTCTTGATTCCACAAGTATGAGTTGTATCCTTCCATCTAGACAAGATTTCAAAGTATCAAATTCCAACAAAAATAACAAAACAAACACAAACACAAAGGCAACAAGTAGTCACTTCAAACAATTCCCAAGTCTCACTTAAGGCGCAAAACTAATTCCCGGCAACGGCGCCATTTGATTGGTGTGTATAGGGTAAGAGTTATTAAGACCAATCAACAAAATATCGAACCCAAGGGAAAAAGTATGCACATGAGGTCCTAGAAATACAAGTTCTTAGTGACTAGAGTTGCAACAATGGTTTGGTACAAAAACAACAAAACACAAGCAAGAATACAAAACAACAAGGAGCAAGCAATAGATCGAACACTTAGAATACAATAACAACAACAACAATAAATGGTGGGATAGAGGTGCTAAGATTAACATCCATCAATGAATCATCAATCAACAAGCTATAATTGAATCAAATTGCAAATCAACTAAGATAGAAAGCATAAACCATCATGAAATTAATCACTCCATTAAAATCACAATGCCTAATGTGAGTATCCTTAGTCTTTCCCATCTCTCAATGTAGAAATCCCCAATTCATACAATCATGCAAAATTGAAACCCGATCAACACCTAATCACGTTAGCTCAACTCTCGCCTATTGCTAGGGTGATCAACCATTAATCAAAAGAGACAATTTCACACAAAGCACAATTAAGAATCACAATTAGGTAGAAAACTAATGTGAGTATCCTTAGTGCAACTAATCTCTCGATTCGAAGCACCCAATCCACACATTCATACACAATTATCACCCGATTAATACCGGATCACGTTAGCGCAACTCTCGTCTATAGCTAGGGTGATCAAACACTAATCTAAAGAGAGAATTATGCATGAAGCACAAATGAGAATCACAATTAGTAAGCAATCTACTCAATTAATCTCCAATCATCAACAATTATAGCATCATCAATCAAATCATCATCAATTTCAATTAACCCAAGCACAAGAGAATTAAATTTCTTATGGTGAAATCCATGGGAAGAAGATAGAATGGATCAAACACAAAGCAAATCACAACAATTAAGAAATTAAAGAGACAAAAGAGGAAAAACATCACCAAATGATCTTCAATTAACCAAAATAGGAATGCTTGAGTCTTCAACAACAATCTCCAAATGAATTACAAGCTTGAATTGAAAGAATTACAAGGATCAACTGCTAATCTATGGCTAATCTACCAACAATCAAAGGAAATCTACATCTAATTCTAACTTCTACTCTAATCTAAGAAAGGAATTGGCTTGGGGCCTGAGAAATCGCCCCAAAACCGCTACTAACCGCTACTATTAGTTCCTCTTTTCCCCTCGAAATGCCCCGCTTCTCCTCCTTAAATAACGAAATTTAGAAAATTCTCCCCCTCGAGTCGAGGGTCAGGCCTCGACTCGAGGTCCCCGCAAAATACCTCGCCCTCGAGTCGAGGGACAGCCTCGACTCGAGGTGCCTGCCATTTTCCGTTTTTATCCTTTTCTCGCATAGCCCTCGACTCGAGGCTCTTGCTCCTCGACGAGCTCGAGTTCAGTGGCACTTTTCTCGCACGGGGCTTCGCCCCGACCCTGCTCGTCCCGGATGTCCGTCTCTTCATTCTAAGCCTAATGGTACTCTCGGTTTGGCAAAATTCCACCGAATTACCTGCAAAATGGACGAAAAACATCAAAATCTCACAAATAATACTTTTAGGCAAAAGAGTGATACTTTTCACATTTAGGCACAAAAACTAACACTTTAGCTCACTTTTTGCACTAAAAATAACCCTAAAAACATGTATCAATTCACTCCAATCGGTGTAGAAGGTGTCGAATTAACCAATGATGAGTGGAAAGTGTATAATCTGGATCGTGTGGCTAGAAATGAGATTATTGTTACTCTCGGCGAGAGAGTGGTACGAGAAGATCAAAAGCGTAAAACAGCCAAAGAGATGTGGGACACTTAGCTAACATGTGCGAAGGCACATATCAGTGAAGGAGAACAAGCTTCAAGCTGTTCTCCATCTATTTGATGTCTTTAAAATGAAAGAGGGTGAATCTATTGATCACCTAGATATGAGAATGACCAATCTAATCAATAGAGCCACCGACTTGGGTAAGGTTTACACCGAAAAAGAAATTAATAATAAAATCCTTAGATCTCTAACCAAGCGTTGGAGGGAAAAAGGAAATCTGATTAAAGCCACAAAGGATCTCTCTACTATGACCCATTATACTTTGTTTTCTCACTTGAAAGGTTATGAGTTTGACATCCAGTAGAAGATGAAGAAGATGAGATAGAGTCAAGCACCTCATCTAAGACCGTAGCCTTCACAACAAAGAAGACAAACCTATAGCTAAGCCTAAAGGAGCTCATCTATCCTTGAAAGAACAAATGGCATTGTTAACCAAGAGGTATGATCATTTAAGGATGAAATATAAGCGTAACAAGTTAAAATTTGCGAGAGAAGGACAGATCCGCATCAAGATCCAAAAGAAAGGATGATGGTGAATCATCATATGATGATAGAAGAAGAAATCAGACAAGAAGGTATAAATCACCTGTAAAGAAGAACCCTATCAGTCCTAAATCAGATCGGGAGACAATTGTTACACCTGTAACAAGCCGGTGCATTTTAGCTATGATTGTCCCAGTGACTCCTAAAGAAAGAGAGGAGAAAAGGAAGAAGAGAGATAGGCGCTGCGGTCGGAGGGCCCTTCTTGTTGAAGAAAAAGAATCAAGAAAATCATCATCATCATCATCATCTGATTTTGGATCGATGATGAAGTATGTCACTGATGGCAAAAGAGGTAGATTACTATTCCTCAACCGACAATGAGTCCTATAAATCAGTCTCGGATAATGATCAAACCGTAACCAAGGGTCTTTTGAAAGATCTAAAAATGTCACTAAGTGCTTACAAATAATTGGAGACTGAAAATTTAACTTTGAAAGATCAAATTCAAACTCTAATCAAAGGCAAACAAGTTGTAACCTACTCGAGTCCGAGGAAACATTCAAGGGGGAATATTTACCCAGTGCTAAGGCTAGTACTTCACTAGTCTCGCTTGAAAGATTATAAGAAGAATTAAAATCTTTAAAAGCTAAATTTGAAGTGGTTTGCAATGAGAATGAGTCAATTTAGAGGGCTAATGAGAAGCTTGTCTTCAAAATGAGCCAACTTAATAACTCACAATCAGCTATAGACCATATTTTTAGAACTTCACAAAAATCCCATGATAAAACAGGTCTTGGTTATGATAGGAATAATAAATCGAAACTTTGAAACCAAGGAAATTTGTGAAGGTCTGAAACATCAAAAGAAATCAAAATTGGACCTTGGAAACCACAGTCGAGATAAGGACTGCATCTCCGATCTGAAAAATAAAAATCGAGATGAGGAATCCTAATCGGATAAAGAGGATTCCAAGAACCAAGATTAAGAGGAACTTTTATTATAGTTCTTTTGACGGGAGAAGCAGATGTTATCCCTTATTTCCAAAATACAAGAAAGTAACCAAGTCGACTTCAATAAATTCTCATTTAAGTGTGATATATTTATTGATGATTTCGTAGACAACTTCAATCTAATTTATATTAAATAATGAAATGTTTGTTTGGATACCCAAAGTGATTGTTGACCTAATCTGGTTTGCGGGAATCCCATGGACTATCATTAAAAAGGAAATTCTAGCTTCCATCCGGTACATAGACAGTGGTTGTTCTCAACACATGACTTGTGAGAAGAATCTATTATCTAATTTCCAAAATATAGATGGTCCTAGAGTCTTGTTTGGTGACAATAACCGCAGACGTACTAAGGGAATTGGCACCTTAATTATAGGTGATGTCTAGGTATCGAGGTTTACTATGTAGAAGGTTTGAAACATAATTTGTTATCTATTTTTCAACTCTGTGATAAAGGTTTTCATGTTAGATTTTCTAAAGATAAGTGTGATATCTTAGATAGTTCCTCGGACAAGGTACTCTTAATCGGCTTTAGACATGGTAATGTCTATGTGGCTAATTTTAATAGTTGCCCCAAAGTCACATGTCTTGTAGCTAAAGGTGGAGATGACCTCGATTGGCTATGGCATAAAAGGCTTAGTCATCTGAATTTCAAAACCCTTAGCAAAGTAGCTAAGAAGAATCTTGTCAAGGGACTACCCGAGAAACTTTGTTCAACCGATCCGAAATGTGATGCATGTCAAAAAGGTAAACAGTCTAGGAACTCTTTTAAAAGTATTAACACATCCTCATCTCGAAAGAGTTTTACAACTTCATATGAATTTGTTTGGACTTGTTTCACCACTTAGCTTTAGTGGAAGGAAGTATACTCTAGTAGTTGTTGATGATTTTTCAAGATATACTTGGGTGATATTTCTTTTCAAAAAGAATGAGACTGTGAACAAGATCCCGCATTTGTTCAAACAAATTCAAAATGAAAAGGGTGTTAATATTATTAAAATAAGGAGTGATAAGGGAACTGAATTCTTGTTTATCTAACTATTTGAATGAGAATGGAATAGTTCATGAGACCTCTTCACCTAGAACACCACAAATGTAATGGAGTAGTGGAAAGAAGAAATAGAACTCTTAAAGAAGCATCCGTAAGCATGTTAGCCGAGTATGGAACACCTCATAGGTTCTGGCCGAGGTTATCAACACACCGCTACACTCAAAACAGATGCTTACTAGTCAAGATTAAGGGTAGGACGCCTTATGAGCTATGGAAAGGTAAGGTTCTAAGAATCTCATATTTTCGTGTTTTGGGTGTAAATGCTTCATCCATAACAATGGAAAGTCTAAGTTGAGGACATTTGATGTTAAGGCGGTGATGGGATATTCTTAGGATATTCCAACACTTCCAAAGCTTTCGAGAGTCTTCAATATGGCAACTCTTTGTGTGGAAGAAACTCCACATGTGGTATTTGATGAACTCGCATACTTTTCGTATAAGGTAAATCAAATTACCAATGATCTAGATAAAATTGAACTAAATAAAACTAAATAGAGGGAAACTTATCTCTAGTTTTAATTCAGATTCGCATGATGAAGAATCCCCATCCGAGAATCGAAGGCAACTCCTCTTCAGTTCCATCTCGAGGAGACTCCTCCGATATCATCCGAACAGTGGTCAGTAGATGAAGGGGGAATGTCTGCTCAGAAGAACAAGTTGAGTTACCTATTGAGTCTACAGATGAGGGTACTTCAACTCAAATAGACAAAAGGATGAGGGGTTATCATCCAAATGATCAGATTATTGAGGATCCATCTAGTAGTGTTCAGACACAAACAATGTTAGATTCTCGCAGTATGTTCACTACTATGTTTCACTCCTCGAGCCTAAGTCTAATGTGGAGGCTCTATCTCGACCCAAGATGGGTAATGACCATGCAGAAGAATCGCATCGCTTGAAAGATAAAATGTTTGAGAGTGGTGGGCAGACCCTTACATAGAAAAATTATAGACACCAAATGGGTGTTTAAAAATAAAATAGATGAAAACAACGTTATTGTTTGTAATAAGGCCGGACTAGTAGCACAGGTTATTCACACCGAGGGGATAGACTATGATGAAACCTATGCTCCAGCGATTAGAAGCAATAAGGTTGTTTTTAGCATTTGCTATCTATAAATGTTTCAAAGTCTTTCAGATGGATGTCAAGTCTGCCTTCCTAGATGGAGTGTTACTTGAAGAAGTCTATGTAGAACAGCCTCCGGGGTTTAGGACTAATAATAAGGTCTATAAACTTCACAAGACACTATATGGACTAAAGAAAGCACCCAGAGCTTGGTACGATACTCTGTCTGAATTCCTTATATCAAGTGGTTTCTCAAAAGGTAAGATAGATAGAACTTTGTTTAGAAAAGAAGTAGATGGTAACATCTTATTAGTTCAAATTTATGTAGATGATATCATATTTGGTTCACCTAATCGACTTTTATGTGAAGAGTTTAGTGTTCTCATGAAAAATAGGTTTGAGATGTCTATGATGGGGAATTAACATACTTTCTAGGCTTGCAAATTAAAAAGATAAGTAGAGGTATCTTTATACAAAAGATTAAGTATGTAAAGGACCTCATAGGTAAATTTGGGATGACTACTAGTAGGGAAGTTAAAATACCTATGGCAACTAACTTCTCTATGGATTCGGATGAGGAGGGGATACCCACGGTTGCAATGGAGTATCGTAGATTGATTGAATCCCTGTTATATTTCACCGCAAGTAGGCCGAGATATAGCCTTTGCGGTTGGGGTATGTGCAAGATTCCAATCAAATCCCAAGAAAACTCATCCGGGAGACGGCTAAGAAAATCCTTAAATATCTTAAAGGAACTTTGCAGTTGGGTTGTGGTACCCGCCTCGATGACAACTTCGAGCTTTCGTGTTATTCAGACTCAGATTTTGGAGGTCAGCAAATTGATAGGAAGTCCACGCCTGAACTTGTCAATTTTTAGGCAATAAGTTAATTTCTTGGTTATCTAAGAAACAAACTTCATGCAACCTCCACAACCGGAAAGTCGAATACATGGCAAATGGTAGTTGTTGCTCTCACTTCTCCGGATTAGTTAGGAGCTTAGGGATTATAATATTCTCACATCGTCAATGCATATTTTCTCGTGATAGTAATAGTGCAATAGCCATGACATACAATCATGTTCTCGCATTCTAGATGTAAGCATATAGACATAAGGCATCATTTCATTAGAGATCATGTTGAGAAGAATGACATTAGAATAGAAAAAATAGCAATCGAGTCTCGTAGAGCAGATATTCTTACAAAATCCTTAGCTAAGTCTGAATTTAAGGAATTGTGCTTAGAATTAGGATTACTTAATGCATCCTTAGCTGATTTATAATTTCTTTTGTAATGTATCTTGTATTTTCTTTCTTTCTTTCCTTTCTTTAAATCTTGTCTAGAAAGAATTGTCGAGACTTGGTATGTGTCAAAGGACAATCACAGAGCCGATATCATTGATCTTCTTTTAAGGATTCAAGAATCAAGGATTAGTCATATTGACCTTATCCGACTTGATAATTTCTTATCTCGACAACAAGTAAATCACCTGATTTCTTTAAGAATCGAGATGAGCATATGTAACTTGTTTGACTTACTCAGAGACTAGTGGTTTCTTAAGTTTGTGTATCTACAGAACAGGTCATGAATTAACATTATTAGATCAAGATGAACCTTCTAATCGATAAACTCCGTCCATCCGAACAAAACCTTTCTCTTAAAACTTGTTTTCAAATTTACTCTCACAAATTTCATCTATTTCAAAATCTTTCAAATGAGTTACGCTTTTGAAAACCCAAATTGAGTCTCGATATTTTTATATACTAGTTCTGTTTAGATATAAGACTTGGTTTATTTAAAATAAAGGCACAAAGTTAACTCGTCTTAAATTTTTGTTTTAAAAATAATCAAAGCTAGGTTGTGTTTTGGAAAACCCAGACATGGTCATTTTCTACCAAGTCAACCTAACCCTTGTCTCGATTTAGAAAATCTTTATGCAAAGAAAGGTATGTCTAGGCTTACGTCGTATACTTACTTCGCTGCATAAATTGACCTCTACTAGCTATCAAATCCATAGCTCGAATAGCTACTTTTACGCATTTCAAAGTCGTTAACTACACATGCCGGACTCCAAACGCTTATCTCTTTTCTAACCGCTGATCCAAAACAAGGCATCATTTTGAATTAACGGTTCAGATTAAAAACCACTTTACACGTGATTCTCTCTCCAATTTTCCCTCCTATAAACGTTTATCTTCCTCATTTACCCATTTCATTTTCGTAAACCCTGTTTTACTCTCTCGTAAAATTTCCAAATTACAAAACCTTCAATAAACTCCTTTCATGAACCGAAGATTCATCGGACTCACTTCGACAATGGTGAACTTCAACAAAGACGCCTTCAACAAGAAGATCAAGTCCGAAATGTATGTGGACTTCGATACAACTACAAAAAGTGCGGAATCATTGGAGATTTTACAACTACTTGAAAGATCAAGACTTCGGGTTTTCTGCTTGAAGAAATCCGATAAGAACAAGACCCTCGATATGAGAGGGATCGAGTTCTACATCAACGGTGAGCACGAAGATGGAATTTTTAAATCCAAGGTGGATGATGTGGAGGTGATAGTGATGAGAGCAGAAATCGCGAGGATATTTAAAATAAATGTTGAAAGTGTGAATCCCTTCACATACAAGGATGATGACTGTGTAGAATCATTCGAGATGATTGCCCGATCATCGTGTAAGGATAGGAGGAAGGAGTTGAAGAAGAATATGCTTAGGAGGAAGTATCATCTCACGATGATGATACTCGACTAAGTCTATTCTTGGGGAGCAGAACTCCCATGATGGACTCACCAAGCCTCGACCGAATTGCATCGTGGCCATTCTGGATGGAGTCCAGTGAATTGGGCCGACATGCTACCGGCAAGGTTTAAGACGGAGAAGGAGAGGCCGGAATGTGTGAACGGTGAATGGATCGCAAAAACCATCACCAGCCTCTTCAACAAAATAATTGTCCTTCTCGAGGATGTCGACAGATGATATCAATCGGATCGATGGCGTGAGGAGCTATACCAAGCGTAAAGGGCTCCTCACTAAAAATGAGTTGATCGGGGGCCAGTAGATTCGGATGGCGGAGCAATGAGGAGAGGGTAATGAGCCCTCACCGAGGAGGAACACTGTGCCGAGCCGACCGTGAGCTCACCGAGGCTTCAAGGCCGATGAAGCCAAGGAGAAGGCAACTAAGCGAAGGAGAAAAAGTCGGAAGGAGGATCGTCTCGCTGCACCACCAAGCCTCTTATCTCAAGAAGTTCAAACATTGGAGGTGGCTGCAGCACTGCTGTCAAGCCGAGGCACCGGAGGAGCCAAGCTCGGAGAGGACTCCAACGGCCGAGAAGGTAATTTCTTTCGTAACCTCGTCTAGTTTGTCTTCATCTGAATCCTCCCCCTCATCTGCCCATCTTGGCAATGAAGAGATGTGCAAGGCTGGCACCTCAAAGCCTCTACAATGTACCCACCTCCCAAACAAAGTCCAATCAACCCAAGTGAAACCCCCACCATCTCTATCCCTCCACCAGCCACATCCGAATCCACCCCTCTACCCATTGTTCTCATCTACACCCCTATACCCCTAACTACAATCACTCCCTTCATCACTTTACCTACCACCTCATCTCCTCCCCCAACAACAAATTAAGCCGCAACTTTCTCATCCCACCGTTAGGATGTATACCATAAGCCTAGCTTTTGATGGAACATCTTTTTGAGTATGAACATCTTTTTAATATAAGATTCATTATGATCAAAATACTTATTGTTTATGATTGTTATATATATCATTATTTTGTCCGGGTTAATCTATACCGTAGATAACATGGTGTGTGGTGTCACACGTAAGATTATGCTATCAGTTCCTTATAGATTATAAATAATAGCTCACAACCAAGATGGATTCGGACAAACCATTGGAACGGTTGTAGTGTAATTTGGCATTAGTCTATCTTGACTATAAAGTTACACTAGTACATTTTGTATGTATTGAGCAGACCATATGAGGTTGTTCAATTTGTACCGACTATATAAAAACAAGATCTCTCGTTGTAATGGATGTGTGTCTTCTTAATCCCTATATAATAATGGGCACGTGTACTCAATGTATGTTTCTTTGATTTGCCAATGGGTGAGATTTATTAAATCAATAGGCTCGGTGAATTGGGAGACAAAGCATTGTTTATATGGTGTCATTGATTATAGAAGGAATCCGTGTCCTAATTATTTAGGATGATGATGTCCCCTTGAGGAGCTCATAAAGATTATTATGTAAACCCCGGCAGTGGATTTAATCCGACATAATAATAAAGATGAGTGGTACTACTCTTGGAATTAGATATAAATTAATTAAGTTGTCGTAGTTTAATTAATTTATGGACATTCGATATCTTAAACACGGGAAATAAACGTACACATAATAAAGGAGCCCATATTATAATATGGGATTAGGACGGTAATTCAATTATAACTCTTTAGTGGACCGAGTTATAATTGATGGGCTTAAGTAAAGTGTTCGGATCGAACACAGGATATTTAGGCCCATCAGAGGCCCAACCCTAATTCCTCCTTAGGGTCCCCTGTAGCCTATAAATAAACCCTAACATCGAGCCTCCAGCGTGTGAAAAACATGAGATCGAGAGAGGCGGATTCGATTCCTTGGAGGATCGTCGACCACTCGACGTCCAAGGGAAAGTGGATAGGAATACGGCGTAAGACCGTGAGGTTCGAGGCTCATCCTTCCGCCGCAGCTTCGACCTTAGAATCGGGTTCGTCTTCACCTATTACGGTGAATAAAGGTATAATTCTATCCGCTGCGTTTATGTGATCACGACCCGAACTGGATAATTTCATAGAGTCGGCGATCGGTGGTTCCAACAATTGGTATCAGAGCCGTGTTTTCGACTCTATGCAATTGATTCGGTTATTCATAGATCTGATTTATTAGGATTGCATGATTATTGTAAATCTGTTATAATAGGGTTTCTTGATCTCGTTATAATAGGGTTTCTTGATCTCGTTATAATAGGGTTTCTTGATCTGTTATAATAGGGTTTCTTGATCGCTATAATAGGTTTTTCTTGATCTGTTATTATAGAGGTTCATGATCTCGATATTGAATAGGATTGCATGATATTTGTAAATCTGTCATATTAGTGGTTTGCATGATTATCATAAATCTATTATATTAGGGATTGGATGTTAATCGTAGATCTGCTTTTTTTTTTTGGGTATGCGAATATTCTCGATATTTTTGCAGAACCCTAAATCCAACTATTATGGTCGGCATGTATGTTTATGTATGAATTAAACCCTCGGACTGCCGAGGTTTTTGTTTTGGGTTGGTGAATGATTGTAATAGTTATAACCACGGCGGTCCTGTCGTGTAGGTTTTATTTCGATCTAGATGATGTATAGGATCGTTGGATAAAACCGTAATAGGAACAGATTAGGATGGTCGATGGAGGAACCAGCTTCGATCTCGCGACTCGACCGGGCAAAGTTGAACCTCAGTATTGCATGGCGCCGCCCGCACTCCGCTGACAGTGGCGCGCCCCGCACTCCCGCGACTCCGACCGGGCAGTCGATCCCCGCGACTCCGAGCGGCCGTGTCGATCTCGCTTTGGCGCGCCCCGCACCCCCGCTTCGACGGCGAACATTCAAGAACATGGGAGCATGAAAGAGGTCATAATAGTTGGAATTTTGTTTTCTATATTTATTCTTTCTCATATGTGTTATTGTGTTTAGCATGTTTTATGTGTTTCATATGTTGTGCATGTTAATATCCCTCATGTTAAATAACTAAGTGGGAGAGGGGTTATTTTTCAACAAATCCCATAGCCTCCATTTCTGGTTTGTAAGTGATGCATTCAAACATGAACGTTGGTTTTAAGTGCCTTTTTCCATATCGGATGTGTTTGTTTGCGGATCACTAGATCAAACTTCTTTATGGATAATTATAAGTAAGTTATTTAGGAGCGTGTTATTTTCTCCATCCGAAGAGGCACAAACCTAGGTAATTGACTTGGTATTAAGAAATGGTATACACTTAGATGCATATAACAAGATCCTCCCCATCGGAGTAAGTGCTGTTATTTGTATGGCTAAAGACAAACCAACTATTAATTTTTATTTTGTTTGACAAAATGATGAAATTAATGGGTAAAACCTCCTCTTGCAAATGATTGAATTAGTATACATCCACACTATCGTGGCATACAAACTTCACGGTGTTTTGAGGTGTTGGTGAATTTAATTGTATTGTTTGAGGGAAACAATATTGATTTAAATTCTTAATTTTGATCATAATGCATTTACGTGTTTCTCAGTGATTTATCATGGCTTTCAATCCACTTGTTGTTATTCTTAAAGAAAACAAACTTACTGGTCCTAATTATATTGATTGGAAAAGAAACTTGGACATTGTCTTGATCGAAGAGTACAAGTTTGTACTCACCGAGGTTTGTCCTGAAAAACCCGATGAAAACTCTAGTGAAGAGGAGAAAGAGGCTTATAAGAAGTGGGTCAAGGCGAGATGAGATGGCGCGGTGTTACATTTTGGCTTCTATGTCAAATGTGCCGCAACATCAAAGCATCGTGCCATGACCACCGCTTATGAGATGATGCTCAATCTCAAAGAACTCTTCGGACACCGTGGTCGGGCCGCCGACAAGAGGCCATGAGAAACTTAATGACGACCACCATGACCGAGGGGACACCCGTAAGGGATCATATCCTCAAGATGATGGCTCATTTGAATGAGATGGAAGTCCTTGGAGCTGAAATCGATGGGGAAACCCAGTCGATATCGCTTCTCCAGCGCCTAAGAGTTTTGAGCGCTTTACCGAACTACAACATGAACAAAAGGTTGTATTCGATGGCGGAACTTTTGACGTAACTCCAAGCAGCAGAAGGGTTATTTCGTCAAGCTTCTCAAGCTTATATTGCTGAAAATGTTTCTACATCTAAGCCAAAAGACAAAGTGATGAAGAAAAAGAAACAAGCTGGTTTGGCAAGAAAGCGGGTGAACCAAAGAAAATTGGTCCACCAAATGGCGTGAAGAAGCCTAAGGGCAAATGCTTTTTGTGCAAGCGGCCAGACATTGGAAGGTAGATTGCCCCCGTAAAAGGAAAAAGAAGGTATATCTTATTCACTAACTATTGAAACATGTTTAGCGGTGTTATCTACAGGCTTTGGTGTGTAGATACGGGAGCCATCGATCATGTCCTGCAATTCTTTGCGGGGTTCCGAGAAACTAGGCGGCTTAGTGAGGGTGAGATTACCATCTACATGGGTGACGCTACGAAAGTAGCATTGTTGCGATGGGAGATGTTTATTTATTTTTGATAAGAATAAGACTTTGGTTTTGAAAAATTGTCTTTACGTACCTTGTTTTAGAAAGAACTAGATTTCCGCTTCTAAGTTATTTTTGGATGGATATTCTGTTTCTTTTGATAGCAAAGTGGTTGTCAAGAAAAATAGTGCTATTATCCTGCTCGCACGTTGATTGGCAATTTATATACTCTTAATCCAATAACTCCCACAAAGCAACAAATGGAAATTAATAGTACATCTTCTAACTCAAATAAGCGAAAAGAACCTTCAAAAATGAACCAAACATTTCTTTGGCATCTAAGATTAGGTCACATTAACTTGAGTAGGATTCAAAGGTTGATAGCCGATGGACCTTTGAGTTCATTGGAAGTGGAAAACTATCCGACTCGCGAGTCCCGCTTAGAAGAAAATGACCAAAAGGCCTTTTAAAGCCAAGGGGTATAGAGCCAAAGAAGTGTTGGAATTGGTTCATTCTGATTTATGTGGTCCTATGTCTACTCAAGCAAGGGTGGTTTCGAATATTTTGTCTCTTTTATAGATGATTATTTGAGATATGGATATATTTATTTGACGCGCCGCAAGTCTGAGTGCTTTGATAAATTCAAAGAGTACAAGGTTGATGTGGAGAAGCGTCATGGTAAATATATCAAAACACTACGATCTGATCGTGGTGGCGAGTACCTCTTAGGAGAGTTTAGGAATTACTTATCGAAGTCGGGATTCAATCCCAATTGTTTGGACCTGGTACACCCCAACAGAATGGTGTGGCGGAACGAAGGAATAGGACACTCTTGGAAATGGTTAGATCGATGATGAGCTATTCAAAATTGTCAAGTTCGTTTTGGGGGTATGCCACAGAAACAAGCGTACATTTTGAACTTGGTTCCTTCTAAGACAGTATCTTCTACTCCCGAGAATTGTGGAATGGGCATAAGCCTAGTCTCAAACATATTTGGATTTGGGGTAGTCCAGCACATGTGCTTTGAAAGGAGAAACCGATAAGTTGGAATCTCGTACGAAGTTCTACTGCTTGTGGGCTATCCTAGAGGAACGAAAGGTGGTTTGTTTTATAGTCCTAAAGATCGGAGGGTAATTGTTAAAGCACAAATGCCCGATTTTTAGAAAGAGGACTATGTAATGGACCACAAGCCCATGAGTAAAATTATTTTAGAAGAAATAAGGGGAGAAACTTCTACCTTAGTACCAAGAGTACAAGATGAGATACCACATGGGTCGCACCATCTCGCTACTAATGATACACTATTACCACAAGTGCCTCGTCGTAGTGGGAGGGTTGTTAGACAACCTGATAGATTCATGTTTTTGGGAGAGTCTTCGGACTTAGTACCGTGAACACGAATTGGATCCCTCGGAGCTACGACGAAGCACTCCAAGATAAAGATGCGAGAATCTTTGGAAAAAGCATTGAAATACGAATTAGAATCTATGGATTCTAATCAAGTCCGGGAGCTAGTAGAACCACCAAATGGTGTAAAAGCCATTGGTCGTAAGTGGCTCTACAAAAGAAAAAGAGGATCGACGGAAAGTAGAAACTTTCAAAGCAAGGCTTGTAGCGAAGGGGTACACTCAAAAAGAAGGAATCGATTATGAGGAAACCTTTTCACGGTAGCCATGCTTAAGTCTATCCGGATTCTTTTGTCTATTGCTGCTCATGTGAATTATGAGGTTTGGCAAATGGATGTCAAGACAGCTTTCCTTAATGGAAGTCTTGAAGAAAACATCTATATGAAGCAACCGTAGGATTCATTGCAAAGGGCAAAGAGCATCTTGTGTGTAAGCTTAATCGGTCCATTTATGGGTTGAAACAAGCTTCGAGATCTTGGAACATCCGTTTTGATGAGGTAATCCAGTCTTATGGATTTATTCAATGTCCGGATGAGTCATGTGTATACAAGAAGAGTGACGGAAACGTGGTGGTATTTCTTGTACAATACGTAGATGACATCTTGCTCATTGGCAACAATGTCAAGGTGTTGTCGACGTAAAGGTATGGTTGTCCAAGCAGCTTTGATATGAAGGACTTGGGAGAAGTTGGACATATTCTTGGGATCAAAGTTATAAGGGATCGCAAGAAAAGAATGTTATGCTTATCTCAAGCTTCATACATTGATACTATCTTGGCTCGTTTTAGCATGCAAAACTCCAAAAAGGTTTTCTACCTTTTCGACATGGAGTACCTTTATCTAAAGAGATGTGTCCTAAGACACCAAAGGAGATAGAGGACATGAAGGCGCTTCCTTATGCTTCGGCTGTAGGAAGCCTAATGTATGCAATGCTATGTACGAGGCCGAGATATCTGCTTTGCCGTGGGCATGGTTAGCAGATATCAAAGTAACCCAGACAAGGACATTGGACTGCGGTAAAGCATATTTTAAAGTACACGAAAAGGACTAGAAATTATATGCTTTGGTTTACCAAGCGTATACTTTACTTCCCGAGGGTTACGAGATTCGATTTCCACGGATAGGGACAACAAGAATCTACCTCGGGTTATGTGTTTACCTTGGGAGGTGGAGCCATAGTATGGAGGAGTGTAAAGCGTAAATGCGTTTCGGACTCCACCATGGAAGCCGAGTATGTGGCGGCCTCCGAGGCGGCCAAAGAAGTCAGTATGGCTCGAAACTTCTTGATGGACTTGGAAGTGATTCCTAGTTTGCCTAAAGCTATCACAATTTATTGTGATAATAGTGGTGCAAAGGCAAACTCGAAGGAACCACGAGCCCACAAAGCAAGCAAACACATTGAGCGCAAGTACCACCGGATACGAGACATCGTAAAACAAGGAGAAGTTGTTGTCGCCAAGATTGCATCAGCGGATAACCTAGCAGCATCCTTTCACAAAGGCTCTTCCAAATGAAAGCTTTTGATGGGCATGTTGAAGGGATGGGAATCGGATGTATGGCAAAGCAATTATGGAAGCATAGTCTTTTAGTATAAGTGGGAGATTGTTAGGATGTATACTATAAGCCTAGCTTTTGTATGAACATCTTTTTGAGTATGAACATCTTTTTAATATGAGATTCATTATGATCAAAATACTTATTGTTTATGATTGTTATATATATCATTATTTTGTCCGGTTAATCTATACCGTAGATAACATGGTGTGTGGTGTCACACGTAAGATTATGCTATCAGTTCCTTATAGATTATAAATAATAGCTCACAACCAAGATGGATTTGGACAAACCATTGGAACGGTTGTAGTGTAATTTGGTATTAGTCTATCTTGACTATAAAGTTACACTAGTACATTTTGTATGTATTGAGCAGACCATATGAGGTTGTTCAATTTGTACCGACTATATAAAAGAACAAGACCTCTGTTGTTATGGATGTACGTCTTCTTAATCCCTATATAATAATGGGCACGTGTACTCAATGTATGTTTCTTTGATTTGCCAATGGGTGAGATTTATTAAATCAATAGGCTCGGTGAATTGGGAGACGCATTGTTTATATGGTGTGCTGTTGATTATAGAAGGAATCTGTGTCCTAATTATTTAGGATGATGATGTCCCCTTGAGGAGCTCATAAAGATTATTATGTAAACCCTGCAGTGGATTTAATCCGACATAATAATAAAGATGAGTGGTACTACTCTTGGAATTAGATATAAATTAATTAAGTTGTCGGTAATTTAATTAATTTATGGACATTCGATATCTTAAACACGGGGAAATAAACGTACACATAATAAAGGAGCCCATATTATAATATGGGATTAGGACGGTAATTCAATTATAACTCTTTAGTGGACTCGAGTTATAATTGATGGGCTTAAGTAAAGTGTTTGGGTGAACACAGATATTTAGGCCCATCGGGAGGCCCAACTCTAATTCCTCCTTAGGGTCCCTGTTGTAGCCTATAAATAAACCCTAACATCGAGCCTCCAGCGTGTGAAAAACGTGAGATCGAGAGAGAGGCGGATTCGATTCCTTGGAGGATCGTCGACCACTCGACGTCCAAGGGAAAGGGATAGGAATACGGCGTAAGACCGTGAGGTTCGAGGCTCATCCTTCGATCGCAGCTTCGACCTTAGAACTGGTTCGTCTTCACCTATTACGGTGAATAAAGGTATAATTCTATCCGCTGCGTTTATGTGACTGCGATCCCGAATCTGATAATTTCATAGAGTCGGCGATCGGTGGTTCCAACACCCACCCACCATCTCCACCACCACCATCGATATTCCCCAAACCTCAAACCCAATCTTCTCCCCAAGTCCAAATTCCCGATATCTCCCATAACATTTTTGGGGATATTCGGATGAACTCCCCTCTCCTAAAACTTCCTCATCTTCCTCTTCGTCCGAGTCCTCCTCCAAAAAAAAAAAAAAGACTCAGACAGCCCACTATCACCCATCTCTTCCGCCTTTTCAAATCTTTAGAAGAAAATCAATTTCAAGGTAGAGAGGCTAGTAGCGAAGCGGACAAGGCATATTATCGTGGCGGTCACCGAGACCATGATAGCCAACATGCGGGTAGTCGAGGTGAACATCACCGAAACATATCCGAGAAATCGCTCGGTGTTGGCTGATCGTCTAAGCGGCTTGGAGGAGGAAGTGAAGCTACCGAAAGCTAAAATGGCCGAGGACAACGCAGGTGGTTGTGGATGCTCGACCAATGACAAAAGCCGACTTCAAAGTGCATTGTTCCTCACTGAAACTCGATTGCAAACCCTTACAAATGAAGTCAAAAAGGGAAGCAGCTAGGCAAGAAAGATAGGAGGCCCTCACAGCTGGTGTTAAGGCCAATGCCGATAAGATAAAAATCAAGGCGTATACAAAGAGCTGGAGGCGGCTAGGGCGAGACGAAAATCAAGGCAGACGAGCTTGCCGCCCTTGACCTTAGGGTAGCCCGGATCGAAGAAGCGATCGGGGAGGATGAAGAAAGGAGAAAGAAGGAGGAGAGGAGAAGTCCGCTAAGCTGATGGCCAGAATAAAAGAAGCCGAGAAGACTCAGAGGCCAAGCAAAGGGAAAGGGAAGGTGATCGAGGAGAAGCCGGTGAAGCTATCATTGTAAAATCCGCTAAGGCCGAGAAAAGAAAGAGGGAGCTCTGATTACTCCAACTTATCTCGAGGAGCAGATAAGGAGGATTAGGCAAGAGAAGGAGTGGTTTGGAGAAAGGGAGAGGAGAAGGTCAAGAAGAGCAAAGGGCTCGAGATGAAGTGGAGTAAGGATATTAGGAAGTGGATCATTAAAGAAGCTAACGAATCGACTTCCGTCCTTACCACCGCTCATCTGCCCCGCCTAAGATGGTCACGGGTCAACTCACCAGAGATTATCGAGATAAGAACTTGGATGCTCGATGGATGTACTACTAGTATATCCTGAAGGCATCCGAGACGGCTGCGAAGATGAGGATCTCCGCCGGCATGAGTGGATGGAGAAGGAAGACCCGGACTGTATCGGAGGCTTCTCGATGAGGTAGACAAGATCTTCAATGCCGACCTCACAGCTCCGGCCCTACGAGAATGCCAAGCCAAAGATGAATGCCGATGGAACCATCAATCTCACCTGGATTAGAGGTATCATCCCCAAATCAAGTCGAGTCGGGACTCGAAAATGAAGAAGAATCAAGTCGCTAAGAAAACGAAGTCTTCACTTGGCTAATGGTTCCGTAGTTGATCGGTGGAGTGTTTAGATAAGATTAAGCTTTCCTTTCCTATTTCTTTATCTTATCTCGCACCAAAATGTAAATATGTAATCTTTGTGAATATAAGTGAACTTATCTCAATTATCTTGTCTTATGTTTTAAGTTCCTTTCTTGATTTCTAAGGAAACTTTAAAATTTTCTAAGTGTTAATCATCTCGAGGAAATTTCTATATCGTATTAAAATTTTTCTAAAAATTTTCTAAGTCCTAAGACTTAAATTTTTCTAAGTACTAATAATCCGATATAGTCCTTAAGACTTAAACTTTTCTTATAATTCTTTTTAAAATTTTTCTAAGTGTGAATTAAGTGCTCTTATGTGAACTTATCTCGAGTTAAAGGTACTTATATGCGTAAGTGTGCTTATCTCGATTATCTTGAATAATCTTGACTAACACCATTTGTGAGCTTGTTTCTTTCTTGCGCTTTAACTTCATCAAAAAGAGGGAAATTGTTAGATCGGGTATTAGTTTTGATGAGTTAAAGTGTATAGACTAGAATCAGCTCATGTAAGTAAGATGACAAATGAGTATGTATAGAACGGCTGATGTAATGAACACTAGTGCTAGGTGATCGTACTAGGTAAAGCTAGTATAGTCACCAAGTCTAGAAAGAGAAGGTCATCCGAAGACAATCTTGAAGAAGTCATCATTGAAGAGAATAATGAAGAACTCAAGACAAGGTCGAGACCAAGAGTAGAATAAGAAAGGCGAGTCTTCACCAAGTCACAGCAGACGACTAGCTCGAGATCACCAAGTCAAGACAGCTTTTCAAAAATAAGTTTGTTAAACAGCTTTAGTTTGTTACAACAAACTAACCGTCTCACACTTATAAATAGAAGTAAGCACAGTTCTAAAAAGAACTCTTAGCATTCACGATTCTAATATTCACAATTTCAAAGGCACTCACAAGTTTTCCAAAAAGTTTTTATAAGTTTCTAAGTGTTTATAGAACACTTCCTTGTATATCTTCAAACACTCTTCATTGTATCTTTCAAGTTTCTAGATAGTTTGATAGATTGAAGATAGGATTGAAGAAGAAGATCTTCACATCATTGTAATTGTAATCTTAGTAAATAAGTAAGCAAGTAAGTGAGTCGAGGCCCTTCTTCGAATTGAAGAATGAGAATGGATGTAGGATCATTTTGATATGAACCACTATAAATCTCTGTGTTCTTTACTTCATGTTTTAACTTATCTATTGATAATCAATTGCTTAAACAAATTAATTCAGATTAATTTCAGATTGGTTTTTATCCTAAAAAGATTGAGTCTAAAAGCTGTTTCCGATGTTCTACTTTGGTGTCTTGAATTGATAATCTGAATTTTGAAAAATTTAGATAATTTATTCAACCCCCTTCTAGATTATCTCTCGGGAGGTGTACTTAGTTGCTTTTATTCACTCAATCTCGGGACCAACATGTATTCAATTCCTTTGTGTTGTTCATGGTATATTATTTGAATAATATGTTTTGTGTGAGATCGTCTCATGAATCCAATTTTTAAAAAAATTTATTACTTTTAATATTTAATTGTACTCCCTCTATCCCAAATGAATTTGCACCTTAAGGGTTGCACAGCTTTTTTAAGAACAGAAAGTCTTTTGCTTTAATGTTGACTTTTAAAGGGCTAAAATTGTAAACTTAAACCTAAAGCAAAACCGATTAACAAAATTTGTTTAAGTTAATGAAATGGGGCGGATGAAAAGTATAGGGCGGGTGAACAAGAAATGAACAATTAATTTAAAAATATATATAGAAATTTAAAAAAAAAACTGTATAATTTTTTTTTTTCCTCCAAATTTCCCACCTAAAATTATATCAGTCATCATCATATACCAAAAGAATAACACATACCAACACCACCAACGGATAATCCACGAGAATCTCTCGGAACAACAAACACATTTAAATCATTGGGTACACTAACAACTAATAATCATATTTAAAGAAAATCTCCTAAACTATGTTATGAAACATAGTGGTGACTTTGGTATCTAAGTATGATTATTAGGTAAATATCCAATCACATATACCAACAAATTTCATCAAATCATAATATACCAACAGATTAACACATACCAACAGATCATCCATAGATTCATCATATAACAACAATTAATCCATAGATAACAACTTGCATGCATCGAATACCCAAGATATGAAAACAACATAACATGTAGAACAAGTGGACACCAGATCCCAATGTATTTCATGTTATACTCTCGTTTCTCCTCAATGTCAAACCAATTGGAAACCTCAGTGGGCTATTTTCTCCATCTCGGTATCACAAACAAAGGAATCCATCGAATACGTGGCTATTTCATCAGCCATGGGTGAATCACCCACCTCATCCATCGAATCGAGCATTAAATCTGCACCCAAAACCCTTGAATCGACCATCGACCTGCACCTAAAACCCTCGAATCCAACACCTTATCCAAAACCATCAAATCCACACCCAAACTGTCGAATCCACACCCCAAATCCTTCGAATCCGCACCCAAAGTCCTCGAATCCAACACCTCTTGGAACCCATCATCCGACGCGAACGACGATGATAGAGAATCAGGTACAACCATCGATCAAGTTTCATCGTCCACAAGAAATCCACAATTATCCAACATCATAGAAATGGGGTGTCAATTTAGAGGTGGGTTTCGATTTAGGGTTTTAAGAGGTGAATTTTGATTTAGGGTCTGTTTTATTGGTGGATTTCGATCAATCGATTTATATTTTACAAAGAGGTGGGTTTCAATCGCTAAGTTTTTAAAAAGAAGTGGGTTTTGATCGATCGACAGAGACAAAGTGAGAAAGAGAGGTGGAAAGAGTTTGACAGAGAGAGGGGGTGGAAACGAGTTTGACAGAGAGAGAAAGAGAGAGAATTGTTCATTCGGATGAATCAAGAAGAGAGAGGGGGAGGTTCTAGATTTATAGAATTGGCATAGACATTAGGGTTAGGGGATTTGATTTGTTGGAATGGGTTTGGTTATGATAAATGAGTTGTTCTAATTAGTGGGCTAATTAAAATATTTTGATTATGTTTAATTGGGTTGTTAGTTAAGTGTATTTGTGTTAACAATTTTTTAAAGAAAAGATTTAGTATTGACATATGAATAAATATGTGTAGTTTGTGAGAGCGGACGTTGTGAGTTAAATTTCTTTTTTAGAGTGTGCAAATTAATATGGAACGAACTAATACGGAAAGTGTGCAAATTTATTGGGATGGAGGGAGTATCACTTTTTTAAAAATATATGTAAAATGTATATTTAAGTTAAAAATTAAAAAGTGATACACTTTGTATTAAATAAATTATACAATTTTATAATAGAATATATGTAACAATTTATTAAAAAGTCATAACAATTTATTAAAAAGTAATACTCCCTCCGTCTCATACTCGTTGTGACATTTAATGTTTGACACAAGTTTTAATGTAAGAGTTGTTTAATAATATTAGTTATTTTTTATGGAGTATGATAGTCTTTTCAACTTTAATAAAAGAGTTGTTTAATATTATTAAGTTGAGTTAGTGTGGAAAAAGTAGTGGCATATGATGTAATACCGTAGTGTTTTGATTGAAGTTTTTGTGTAAGTATTATTAAGATCCAACCAAGTTTATCGAACCCACAAGAAGTGAATGCAATGAGTCCCTACAACTATAGGAGCTTATGATTCTTGAAGCAATTTCCGATTTTATCTAATCAAACTACTAATGCAATCAATTGAGTTATAAAATGCAATCAAATAATGATCAATTCTCTAAACAAGAAACAAGCTATCTAACTTTAAAGAAGTGCTAGTGGAGGGGTATGCTTCTGACAATCTCAATTAAGGAATCCTTGTTCACATGCACTATAATTACACCAAATGAAGTTCAATCAAAATAGAGAGCAAGACATCATATAGCAATATCTATCAATTACATAATGCCTAATTGTGAAGGTTCTAAGTGCAAAGAATCTCTATTGCAAAGCATCAAACACGTACGATCATACACATATATCCGTCAATTAATCCCTAACGATGTTAACTCAATTCTCATTTGTTGTTAGGATTGCTAAAGAAGAATCAAAGGGATACACATGCATGAAGCACAATAATGATCATCAATTAGGATATTCAACTGCTTCAATTAAACATCATTTGACCACAATTATAGCTAAAATAATCAATTCATCCCCAATTTCAGTTACCCAAAGCACAAAGAAATTAGCCCATGGTGCTACAAGCATTATCCATGGAAAAACAAACAATCAACATGATCAACATTGTAAAGAAGTAATTGAAATAGAAAAATGATAGAATATCACCAAGTAGTAGATGAAACACTAAATTGTTGCTTGAATCTTCAAAAATAGAAACTCTTCTCCAATGAAAATTACAATCCTCAATCACTAAACTAATGGAGTAGTTGATTGGAGTGAATTGATACATGTTTTTAGGGCTATTTTTAGTGCAAAAAGTGAGCTAAGGTGTTGATTTTTGTGCTTAAATGTGAAAAGTATCACTCTTTTGCCTAAAAGTATTATTTGTGAGATTTTGATGTTTTTCGTCCATTTTGCAGGTAATTCGTGGAATTTTGCCAAACCGAGAGTACCATTATGCTTAGAATGAAGAGACGGACATCCGGGACGAAAACGGGGGTCGGGACCGAAGCCCCGTGCGAGAAAAGTGCCCTCGACTCGAGCTCGTCGAGGAGCAAGAGCCTCGAGTCGAGGGTCATGGCAGAGAAAGGCAAAAATTGGAAAAAGGCAGCAGCCTCGACTCGAGGCATGACCCTCGAGTCGAGGGATGGGACAAAGGCAAGGGCCTCGAGTCGAGGCCTGACCCTCGACTCGAGGGGGAGGTTTTTCAAAAATTCGTATTTAAAGGGGGAAAAGCAGTGGCAATCCAGATCATCTTTCATAGTAGCAGTTAGTAGCGGTTTTGGGGCGATTTCTCGTGCCCCAAGCCAATTTCCATCTTAGATTAGAGTAGAAGTTAGAATTAGGAGTAGATTTCAATTGATTGTTGGTAGATTAGACATAGATTAGCATTTGATCCTTGTAATTCATTCAATTCAAGCTTGTAATTCATTTGGAGATTGTTGTTGAAGACTCAAGCATTCCTATTTTTGTTGATTGAAGATCATTTGGTGATGTTATTCCTCTTTTATCTCTTTAATTTCTTATTTGTTGTGACTTGCTTTGTGTTTGATCAATTCTATCTTCTTCCCATGGATTTCACCATGGGCTAACTCTCTTGTGCTTGGGTTAATTGAAATTGATGATGAATTGATTGATGATGCTATAATTGTTGATGATTGGAGATTAATTGAGTAGTTTGCTTACTAATTGTGATTCTCATTTGTGCTTCATGCATAATTATCTCTTTAGATTAGTGTTTGATCACCCTAGCTATAGACGAGAGTTGCGCTAACGTGATCCTAGATTAATCGGGTGATAATTGTGTATGAATGCGTGGATTGGGTGCTTCGAATCGAGAGATTAGTTGCACTAAGGATACTCACATTAGTTTTCTACCTAATTGTGATTCTTAATTGTGCTTTGTGTAAAATTGTCTCTTTAGATTAATGGTTAATCACCCTAGCAATAGGCGAGAGTTGAGCAAACGTGATTAGGTGTTGATCGGGATTCAATTTTGCATGATTGTATGAATTGGGGATTTCTACATTGAGAGATGGGAAAGACTAAGGATACTCACATTAGGCATTGTGATTTTAATGGAGTGATTAATTTCATGATGGTTTATGCTTTCTATCTTAGTTGATTTGCAATTTGATTCAATTGTAGCTTGTTGATTGATGATTCATTGATGGATGTTAATCCTAGCACCTCTATCCCACCATTTAGTGTTGTTTTTGTTCTCGCATTCTAAGTGTTCGATCTATTGCTTGCTCCTTGTCGCTTTGTATTCTTGCTTGTGTTTTGTTGTTTTTGTACCAAACCATTGTTGCAACTCTAGTCACTAATAACTTGTATTTCTAGGACCTCATGTGCATACTTTTTCCCTTGGGTTCGATATTTTGTTGATTGGTCTTAATAACTCTTACCCTATACACTCCAATCAAATGGCGCCGCTGTGCCGGGGAATTAGTTTTTGCGCCTTAAGTGAGACTTAGGAATTGTTTGAAGTGACTACTTGTTGCCTTTGTGTTTGTTTTGTTATTTTTGTTGGAATTTGATACTTTGCTATCTTGTCTAGATGGAAGGATACAACTTATACTTGTGGAATCAAGAATATTATCAAGATAGTAGGGTGTATTCTCCACATTTTGAAGAATTGAGCTACAATGATTGGAGGAACTATGAAGATAATTCTCAATGGCAACAAGTTCCATCCAAAGATTGGATGAGTGAAGAAATTTCTCCCCCACCTCAAGAGATGTTCCCATACTATGAGCCTTATGATCAAGCATGCAATCAATATTGTGGAGTCGAATTTCAAGGGGCATTGGAAGAGGAAGATTATTATGATGATAGGAGGAGCTATGAGAATGACTATCCAATGCCACAAGCTTCTCCTAAATTTGAAGAATGGGGACTCCATGGTGTGAGAGCTAACTTGCAAGAGATGCTTGGAGTATTGTTGGAAAGAATTGAGGAAAATGACACTAGGTGTGATGAAATGCTTCCCTTGTATGAGGAAATCTATGAGACTAAAGCAATGGTCAATTCATGGATCGAGGGGACTATGGAGATCACCGAAGTCCACTTCATGTTTATAAAGTGTCAAGTCAAAAATTTCCTACGCCAAGTAAAGAACATGACCATCATGGAGAATCAAGAAGAAGGGGAGGAAGAAAATACAATTGAAGAAGATGTGGTAGAGGGTCCAAGCTATGAGGATGAAAAGGAAGTTTTCCTTATCAAGAGTGATGAAGAGGAATGTCCATTGATGGACATGAGCAATAATGAACAAACAAATCTAGAAGCACCAAATAAGGAATTGAAGATTGAAATGAGCATTTCTATACCTTCTAACTCTTCAATTTGTGATTTAATTGAAATTGATGCTTCTAATGATTTGATTTTACCTCTTGAGAACTTTGATTATAGGAAAGAATTAAAGAAGTGCTTGGGCAACCTTGGAGAAAAGAAAGGGAGAAGGATGTTGGTGAGGAAGCAAGGAGGACAACCATCATCAAAGTGCAAGGATGTGGATGATGGGTCTATCCTACATATGAACATCCAAAATTTCAAGCTCAGAGGTTGAGATACAATGGCAAGGAGGATCACTATCCTTGGCCATTTCGATGAAGGAAGATGGAAGTGAAAGAATAAGTCCGGCATAGGACAATAAAAATAGCGCTTGATGGGAGGCAACCCATCCTTTTTATTTGTTCTTTTTGTGTTCTTTTGGTAGATTAGTGTTTTTGTTTCTATAGGAGATTTGGCTTGCTACTTAATTGCTTATTCTTGGTACATGATGCTCTATGCTTTGAAATTCGTATATTGTTGTGCTTAATTGTTGATATCATTATGAGTTGCATATATTTGGAGCCAAACTTGAATGCATGACTTCATTCAAGTTTGGGGGTGTGTGTCATTTTGGCGATAAATGCATCTCTTAGTGATGATTATTTGATGATTATTTTTGCCCAATTGTAGGTACACTCACTACATGGATGGGAAAAGATTGGAAGTGCAAGGAAATGCAAGGTCAAGAAGGAAAGAGCTAGGAAGCTTGATGATCCCTACATGCTTAAAGGAAAATGGAATTTAAAGGCTTTATGGTACAACACTTCCTTTCAAACTTAGACTTGTCTAAGTTTGGGGGAGGTGTTTTTCTCTTTGCCTATCTTTGTGATCTTATATGATTTTGGGATTTGTTGAGCTTAGTGCTTATTGATGATTATGCTATATTGGTATCTTGAATTTCTTGCATGTATTCTTGCATTGATTAATTCATCATGAGCTTCATTGTGAACTTATTGCATATCTTTTAGAATCATTCTTGATATAGTGAGTATGCTTGGATTTATGTACATGAGCACTTATGTTTGATTTGCAAGATATATTGAAATTTGATTTGATCATGAGTTGATATGTTGCTTGAAGCTAGCTTGCTTGATTAATTATGTGAAGATGAATGTGATTGAAGATGCTTGATTCATTGCTCAATTTAAGCCCGTGAGCTTTTGTGCCTTAATAAACGTACATCTTATACGGTTGATTTGATTCCTTTGGGAGTGCATCATTCATAGATTTGTATGCTAGAACTTGCCACTAGACTTGTTGATATTGATCTTTGTATGATGTCTTGAAAATGATAAGAGGCCATGTTTGATATGTTAAGTCACTTTGCCAAAATATTTTCCCCACCAAATACATTTGATTTCCTTAGTGAGCCATTTTGAGCCTATTATTCTTATTCTTTGGCAAGCCAAGTGAAATTGAAGCCATTAGCCTATTTTTATGAGCCTTCTTGTCCTATGCTTAGTAGAGCTTGATTGTTGGTTATAGATGGTGATTTACATTGTTAAGTGTGGGAGAAAGAAGAGCTAAGTGATGAAAGCTTGAAAGAAGAAAGAAAGGTTGTGAAGAAAAATTGAATTGTGAAGAAAAGTGAAATGAAAAAAATGAAATGATTCAATTTGTGAGCTTAAAGAAAGAAAGCTCAAGTGAATGGTGGATTGATCCTTGAAGTTCAATAGAAAGAGTGTGCTTGATGAAAAGTGAAGAGATTGTGCATTTGTATTGATTAGCTTACATTCAAGTCTCTACTACTCGTCACTCTTACCCAAATTATCTCACCTATTCCAAAGAGCTTACATTACAACCTTGAAGAAAGACCTCTTTGATTCTTGATTGATTACAATTGATTTTGATTGAGATTAAGTCTTTTGGCAAGCATATGGTGTATTTATTTGTGAATTTGATGATTGAGTGCTTTAAACCTTGATACACTTGAGTGAAGAGTGAAACACTCCATGGAAGGAGCAATGTGTTAAGTCTTTGATTGAGCATTTGTTTGAGCAGGATTCATCTTGATGGCTAGTGGATAGTTGCATTGATACAAGTGATCATTGATGAGTTCGATTGTCTTATTTTTCGCCTATGGTGCCATGTGACATAATTGCAATCAATTCACTCATTTGTTCTTAGTTTCTACGTTGCTCGAGGACGAGCAACAATTCAAGTTTGGGGGTATGATTGGAGTGAATTGATACATGTTTTTAGGGCTATTTTTAGTGCAAAAAGTGAGCTAAGGTGTTGATTTTTGTGCTTAAATGTGAAAAGTATCACTCTTTTGCCTAAAAGTATTATTTGTGAGATTTTGATGTTTTTCGTCCATTTTGCAGGTAATTCGTGGAATTTTGCCAAACCGAGAGTACCATTATGCTTAGAATGAAGAGACGGACATCCGGGACGAACGGGGTCGGGACCGAAGCCCCGTGCGAGAAAAGTGCCCTGGACTCGAGCTCGGGTCGAGGAGCAAGAGCCTCGAGTCGAGGGCATGTGCAGAGAAAGGCAAAAATTGGAAAAGGCAGCAGCCTCGACTCGAGGCATGACCCTCGAGTCGAGGGATGGGACAAAGGCAAGGGCCTCGAGTCGAGGCCTGACCTCGACTCGAGGGGGAGGTTTTTCAAAAAATTCGTATTTAAAGGGGAAAAGCAGTGGCAATCCAGATCATCTTTCATAGTAGCGATTAGTAGCGGTTTTGGGGCGATTTCTCAGGCCCCAAGCCAATTTCCATCTTAGATTAGAGTAGAAGTTAGAATTAGGAGTAGATTTCAATTGATTGTTGGTAGATTAGACATAGATTAGCATTTGATCCTTGTAATTCATTCAATTCAAGCTTGTAATTCATTTGGAGATTGTTGTTGAAGACTCAAGCATTCCTATTTTTGTTGATTGAAGATCATTTGGTGATGTTATTCCTCTTTTATCTCTTTAATTTCTTATTTGTTGTGACTTGCTTTGTGTTTGATCAATTTATCTTCTTCCCATGGATTTCACCATGGGCTAACTCTCTTGTGCTTGGGTTAATTGAAATTGATGATGAATTGATTGATGATGCTATAATTGTTGATGATTGGAGATTAATTGAGTAGTTTGCTTACTAATTGTGATTCTCATTTGTGCTTCATGCATAATTAT